>CAMRHE010000035.1:0-1305833 GCA_947044405.1 Leptodactylus fallax | reverse complement strand
ATCAAAACAGGCAAGTCACAAGCAAAATCAGTAGACAAAGGAGAATCTGTAAACAAGTCAAAGGGTCAGTAAGAAACAAATGGACACAACAGGAAACTGAACCAAACCAGGTGTAGTCAACAATTAGTCGGCACCTATGTCAGGTGGGCAGGGTCTTATATAGGACTCCTCAGCTGTCAATTGTACTAACCCAGGGACCTTCAGAGCTACAAATGCAGCATCCCAGAGTGCTCCTGCTTATATTGTGTTTTTCTTTGTGCCTCTGGGTTATGTTTGTATGTCCTGTCTATATGTTCTGTGTTTCATGTGATTTGTTATGCAGCTCTCCCCTTGTTATTCCATGTTAGTTTCTGCATTGTTCAACCCCTACACTTGGTACAACCCTGGCCTATCACAGGCCATAGGACAGGTTCTGGGACTTAGGTCTCCAGAAGAACCATTACAGCCTCAGTTAGGAGTGAGTTTTGAGTAGTGTGTGAGGCCTAGCAGTTCCTATTCAGCCCCTGAGGAGAAAGCCCAAGGCTCTTACAGATACAGCCCACAGACAAGGAGTTAGCTGTCTGACATATTGGACACTGTGCCAGGAGGAGTGGAGAAGTCATGTGACAGGAGGTGTTATCCTGGCGCCTTCTAAAAGGTAACTAGAACCCTGCCAGGACTATCCTGATGTACAGCCCCCAGTATCTGCTGCAGAAGGAGGCTGAGGAGTGGAGTTAGTTTTGGAGTGGAGTACGGCATTAGAGCCTGAACATCACCGGGTATCCTCTCAAGACCAAGGCTGGGGAGTTGAATAGTAGGAAACTACAACCCCCATTTGGAAGCTGCATGTTATATTACCTGTTCAGTTGCTGAGTAAAGTACCACCCTGTTTCAACTGCACAACTGCCTTCCTGAGTTGTTCCTGCATAACCATCAGGGCCCTTCCGAATACCATCACACCGACTCAGAGTACAGAGGTCCCCTCTCCAAATGGAAGCGCCCCGGAGGAAACTACTACCACCAACATCAGGTAGCACAGCAGGCCTCCCTCATCAGTATCCGGCCTAGGAGCAGAGCTGGGGAGAGTGGTTGAGAGCACTCAGCCTATCCAGTGGCACAGCATCCACCACTACTACTCCCATCCTCCAGTTCTCTCCATCTGGGCTGCAGCACAGAAACTTCCCCAGGTTGACACAGCAACCTTAAAGGTGTAGCAGCAGAAATAACACTCTTGACAGCCACCAGTTCCACCATCACCACCCTCAGCTTAGCTTGCCTTAGATGTTTGGGCTGCACATTTTCTTCCACATTCTCTTCCACTAAAGACACCTTGTCAGCCTGACCTGCCAAGTCATATCTGCAATAATTATGATTATTATTATTATCTGCATTGTCTCTCTCTATATATATATATATATATATAAATGTGTATATATATATATATATATATATATATATATATATATATATATATATACTCAATACAATAAATGACCACACCAGTAAAATTATGCATATAAATGTGGGTGCTCACAACTGGGAAAAGATAGTATCCCATACAAAACAAAATGTAAAAAACAGGCAGCACTCCATAATGTGGTGAAGTAAAAAGTAGGTTTATTGCCCCATGCAACGTTTCGGCTCTATAATGAGCCTGTATCAAGCAACACAATAGTGATGGTATGCAAATATAAATAGGGTGTGCAATATCAATCAATTATAAGTGACAATCAAGCAATTAGATAAAAAATATATAAAAAATTGATACATAATATATCATACATAGTGCATTATAATATATGTGAAAAAACATTTGGTCAGATACAAGGGACCGCTATGGGGTCTAATGTCGTGCCAGTCTACGCAAATATATATATGCATGGGCTGGAAGAAAGGTTCATCTATATGTCCCACCACCATGAACATGTTCTTGGTTGGTGGCAATACATAGATGATATTTTTCTAATCTGGACTGGAGGTGAGGATTTATTCATGGAATTTTTTTTCTTATCTCAATACTATTGATCCTACTGTTAAGTTTACACAGGTGCATTCTACTGAATTTATACAATTCTTAGATGTTCTAGTTCAATACACAGAGAATTCCTTTGTCACCAACCTATATACTAAACCAACGGATGTCAACAGCATGTTACACTTTAGGAGTGGACATCCACGTGGCGTGATACATAATTTACCATCTGGACAGCAGAAAGCTGGGACTAACGTAACAAAGGCTACTGTCAGTAACACACTACGCCGCCAGGGACTCAGATCCTGCAGTGCCAGATGTGTCCCCCTGCTTAAACCAGTACATATCCGGGCCGGTCTGAAGTTTGCTAGAGAGCATTTGGATGTTCCAGAAGAGTATTGGGAGAATGTCATATGGTCAGATGAAAGTAGAACTGTTTGGTAGAAACACAACTCGTCGTATTTGGAGGAGTGTGAATGCTCCAAAGAACACCATACCTACTGTGAAGCATGGGGGTGGCAACATCATGCTTTGGGGCTGTTTCTCTGCAAAGTGACAAGGACGACTGATCCGTGTACATGAAAGAATGAATGGGGCCATGTATCATGAGATTTTGAGTGCAAACCTCCTTCCATCAGCAAGGGCATTGAAGATGAAACGGGGCTGGGTCTTTCAGCATGACAATGATTCCAAGCACACCGCCAGGGCAATGAAGGAGTGGCTTCGTAAGAAGCATTTCAAGGTCCTAGCGTGGCCTAGCCAGTCTCCAGATCTCAACCCCATAGGAAACCTTTGGAGGGAATTGAAAGTCCGTGTTGCCCAGTGTCAGCACCAAAACATCAGTGCTGTAGAGGAGTTCTGTGTGGAGGAATGGGCCAACATACCAGCAGCAGTGTGAGTTAACCTTGTGAAGACTTACAAAAAACATTTGAACTCTGTCATTGCCAACAAAGGATATATAACAAAGTATTGAGATGAACTTTTGTTATTGACCAAATACTTTTTTTTGCACCATAATTTGCAAATAAATTCTTTACAAATCAGACAATGTGATTTTTTTGGATTTGTTTTCTCATTTTGTCTCTCATAGTTGAGGTCTAACTATGATGTTAATTACAGGCCTCACAATCAAGCAAAAACAGCTGATACAATACTGTGTCAGCAGAAAACGTCCAAGAAAAAATTTATTACCAGCAAAGACATATAATATACTAAAACATAACTTTTACTAAATAGAGAATAACAATTATACCACTTCTCAAAGAAATTCAAAAGTGCGAAAGATGAATACCACCAATAACTTTACATATAGATCTCTAATTCATCGGATCTTATGTAAAAAAGTTTTATATTTCAATACCATATATGTCATATATTATACCAAACAATTTAAAATTAGCAAAGAATAGTGAAAAATTTTTAATAACACGAATAAATCAGTTTGATCTCACCACTCCGCTGGTTCATGTTGTTCGCCTGTATGTCAGGAGGTCAGTCAAAATGGGTGCTGGGTCCCGTGCATACCCTAACTCACCCTTAATTCTCACCTCTAACCCCCATTACTCCCACCCTAACAAGGGCAGTACCATGTAACTGTCCGTAGAAAATTGTCCCTAAATGTCCCTACGTACGTTTCACGGTGGAGAAACCTTTCATCAGGGGACCTATCTCCTAAGGAACTAGTAGAAAAAATCTATATAGGGTAAATGTCAATACTCCAATGATGGAGGAGAAACGTATATACTGGTCATCTCAACATGTAGACCAATTCACAGACAAAAAACAGCAGCCTCCTGATCAATACAGTGGTAAGGTCAGCAGTTGAGCTACTTTGGTTCTAAAAAAACATCTGACATGTTTAAATACACCCCCTTATGATTTTATTACTGTACACCAGCAGGTTCCACAGGTTAAATGGGGAGTGAGTGGCAATATCCCCCCACGTGTATATGATACCGGCGTTCATAGTTACCAATAGCGCATGCGTGAATGCATGATGACGTCAGTCACATGCGTGAGTGCGTAATGACGTTACCCCCATTGATCATAACGTCTTAAGTATCTAGTTAGGTATAAAACTTCATCTAACCCACTGCGCATGTCTGAATGTGCAAGTGTGTGATGACGTCAATAGTATGCGTTCGTGCGTAATGACATTATCGATAGTATCTCAAATGTCTAGTTAGATATAGAGACTTTATTTGTCATACTGCGCATGTCTAAAAGACCTCCAAATTGACGTCATTGCGTCTGCGCAGTACTATCTCCAGTCTAAACTTCGTAAAATGCATTTCAAGGCAGCGTTCACAATAAAACTACCCCGCATGTGTTATTCAAATATAGGTAATTAATGTCAAAACACTATCTCTAGAAGGGAAATAAGTATCTAAGGCCATCCACATAATCAGTAATGGCAGATGACATCATTCCAAAAATACCACAATTCAATATGTGCGCTGATAACATAACATGTATACACTAAAGGTGGAGTTTCTACATTACAAAATATTATTAGTCCAAAAATTAAATTATAAAGAACCTGAAGATATTAATACAGCATCAATGCAACTCGCTGTAACAACCTTATTGGCTAATATAGCCATGATAATAGGAATACGATATTTAGTGGCCAATTTTTAAACCAGTGGCATTCAATATAAAGTAATGAAATATACCTCACAACTATAATTGCATTCTCTTTCCCATATATCCATTTAGATTACCTTTAAATAAAGCAGTGAAAATTCAGGCCTCTCTCATCTTTTTAAGTGAGAGAACTTGCACAATTGGTGGCTGACTAAATACTTTTTTTTTCCCCACTGTACATTGCTTTAGCAATGCTGCTTCGTTTGCCTGCTTTGTAAAATGATTCCTCCCACATTGTTGTCAAGGCTCCCGGCCTATATCTGATCTTAGGTCACTCATTGCTCACAGGAGCTGTTATTTATTGCTCTTCTGTCCAAGCAATTCTGTCAATTCAGCTAATTGTAGTTTGCTGATACAGGCTCAGACTGTGTCTGTTATCTCACTGTGTAAACACAAAGATAATATTGAGTTTACAGCAAATCTGTTTTCTGCTCTGCAGCATTTATTTTTGTTTTCTTTCCAACCCTGTGTAATATAACATGAATTTATTGTGCCTATTTTATCTGCATTTATATTAGATTTCTAGTAATCATAATAAATAATCTTTCATGGTGAAGGCAATGTCTATATCTATTGAGGTACTTCCTGTCCATCAAACAAAATCAAAGCCCACCCACAAGCTTGTTGAATAACTCAGGAAGTGAGAAGAAGAGACCACAGGCAAACTGCTGAGAGAGGAAGTCTTATCCCTGACTTACCAAATCAGATCTCTGGGGCAAGGTGGTTCTCCAAGATCAATCTACGGGGAGTTATAATCTTGTACATATTTGTAAGGGGGATGAGTGGAAGACAGCCTTCAATACCCTAATGGATCACTGAATATTTGGTCATGCCATTTGGTTAGAACTTGTGGACACACACCTTGAAAGTTTGGCTCATTGTACAGAAAGGGTTAAACCACTGTTTATTATTAAATCATGTGTTGCAAATAACTTACACCGTATTGTATGTTGTGCATGATTTACATAGCAATGCATATAGTGTAACATACTCATATCTCTTAAACTGGTGCAGGTTATCAGGTGGTCATTGTTCAACTACTTTCTGGAAACTGGGTCACAAGCTCCTTAGAAACAAAGTTGCACCTAAGAGTTGCACTGCCAGAGAAATTGGTTGTTGCTTCTGTGGTGAGACTTAATGATGTCATAACTTGCCCAGGTTACCCAGGGTGGTACAGGTTCCCTATTTAAGGGCCCATTCCTGTGCCCTTAAATAGGGAAGAAAGGGGCAATGTTGAAGGCCAGCTTGTGAGGCGAATTACTTTAGGAGTGGAGGATAAGCTAGAGAGTGACCAACTTGGAAGATTGTTGAACAGCTTAAAGGGATTCTACCACTGTCCCCAAGCATAGTCATCTGCTATAAAAAAAACCAAAAAAACTCACTTTTATAGATTTGGGGAAAAACAACTTTGTAGTCTTATGCAAATGAGCAGTTGGTGCCTTCAGCCCTGGGAGCATTGCTCCTGCTGCTCAAGTAGGAAGGGTTATGTCATAGCCATGGGAGTATCAACTCTTACTACATGGGTTGGCGTAGACAGGATAAGGTAGAGGTCTGAATGGCAGGAGCAGTGCTTC
Source organism: Leptodactylus fallax (assembly GCA_947044405.1). Taxonomy (NCBI): domain Eukaryota; kingdom Metazoa; phylum Chordata; class Amphibia; order Anura; family Leptodactylidae; genus Leptodactylus; species Leptodactylus fallax. Next base: position 1,299,662 of record CAMRHE010000035.1, on the reverse strand, counting down.
AGGGAGTTAAAGGTCTGCCCCCTGTACACCAACTAGCTGCTTTTTTTGCATAACACATCAAAGTTGTTTTTCTCCAAAAACAACTTTCGTAACAGAGGTATGATGTTTACTATAATGTGCTCTGTAACACGTTGGCAGTTGAATATAACTGGGGGAGGTGGTAGGCTTCCTTTAAGAAGGGAAGTCTCCTCTTAGCTAGAGATGCCTTTCAGTTCCAAGAAATGAACATCTATGGACAACATTGAGTAGCAGTAATTGGTGCTTGTTTACAACCTCTTCATAGGATTGGTACTAAATATATGATTGTTGGAGGTTCAACCACTGGGACTTTGACCCACCATAAGAACAAGGATTCTATGCCCCCATAGTCTGAGTGGTGGTCACACATGCACCCAATCATTCATTATCTATGATCTGACTATACTTCCATACAAACGTTTTAAAAACTTGTTTTTCATTTGATAAACTATTCACATATGTAAACATAGTAACTAACCATGAGCATTTTAATATGTATGTATTCCTTTGGTATGCTCAGGGAATGATTGATTTTTCAATTACTTTATATCCATATGTTAGTTTACACTTCTGAAAAATTGCTTATCATTAACTCACTGTTATCGTTTTAAAATGTGGCAATTAATCTTTATTTGTAAAACTGTACGTCACAGCCCTAAGCTATATACTTGTGCTTATCATTTATATGACATTTGTATGCTACTGGAATGTAGCACTGTTTATTTATTTCAGTTCATTATACTGATATATATTAGATAGATAGACATTCTTAAGGGAACAAATGCAGCGGCCAAAACTGACACCAGGTTGTGTCTTTACGTCAAATCGCCAAGGTTTCCAAATTGATTGTTAACAACTGCATGGTTTTTAGTTTTTAAATAAAAAACCATGCTTAAAAATCAACTTGTAACTGTACTGAATTATGGTATAGCCACATGTCGGCACAAATTGCAGGTGCTCAGTGGCTGTTCCATGTAGCTATACCCTAAACTCTCATTAACACAGCAATATTCTGGTCAGTATTTTCCATCAGTATTTGTATGCCAAAATCAGGAATATAATTTACAGGGATTAAGTAATGTATAATGGAACAAGTTTTACCTTTTTTGTGCTTTGTACTCCTACCTGCTTTTGGCTTACAAATAATGAAGCAAAAGGCTGAACAAAAACAGCCGTATGAATAAGGCCTTAGACTGACAATAGATAACCGATTAGGAGTGATGGTAGCTTACTCCATGCAAAGATTTTATTTTGGACTGCCACAGTCAGATTTGTCACAGAATAAATAAAGAAAGAAATACAAATTAATATTTCATTTTTATGTTTTATAAAATTACATTTTAATTAACATTGAGGTTATTACATTTGCATCAGATGGAACTGTTTGAACCCTTCTGAAATTTCTCTTTGACCTGCAACCTTCCTCTACAGTAAAATTGTAGAAAAGATTTCTGGAACTGTGCATTTATTATTAATGCAGCTGTTAAATGACAAATAGTCAAAGAAAGTGCTGCAGACAGGAGATTTTTATTCCATTTAGAGATTTCTAGCTTAGAAGACGTTTTTGACAACTGCTTGAAGGAGGTTTTATTACTAGTTAAAAATATTATTTTTCTTCTAATGTGTTTTTAGTTTGTGATTGAATTTTTTTTTTATTCTATTTTTTGGAGGCAGTCATCCTGTCTGAGCTCATAGCTGTGAACCCTAGTTCCAATAATTTGCTTTACGGCAGCCACATGAACAAATAAAACATCAGAAACAACTCATTGACTTCTATGTAAGAGTGATGTGTGACCATTATCAATGATGGACCCTGTGTTATGCCTCCAGCTTAATAATAGAGTTATTACTTTTTACAGTACTCCTGCGCTCTGACAAAATAACAACTGAGAACTGATCACCACAGAAATAAAAGTGTTAGCTTATTGTGAGACTCAGTGGTCAGTATAAAGTCTACAAGATTTAATTTCAATATACATAGTGACATTGAAAATATAGAAAACAACAATTTGTGAAAAATACTTTTAAATTTAGAATAGAATAAAATAGAATAGAATATAGAATAGAACTTTGTTTATCTGGGGAAGTGGGGGAATTGCTGTGTCTGCCAGACTAGCAGCTGAGAGCCAACAATACAATACAAAGCAGTTAACAATACTGTATAATACAATCCATATAATGCAGTACAGGGCAGTGCCTCGCGATACTGTACCAGAGATGCAACAGGGGATATAGCTAGGACAGTACAGTACAATGCAGTGCCACATACCTGAGGTATACCATTGGATACAGATAGGATGATGACAGATCAGTAATCCTCAGTGCAATAACCTACATCAACATCGTTGGTACCCACACAGACTATACTCCAGTCGCTCGGCCCCTCCTGGGAGCCTTACTACCCCTTCTTTTGCTGGTTAATGTGCTGAATAGGTTTATTGCAGCAGGTATGAATGATTTGCAGAACCACTCAGAGCCACAGCATAGTCGGATTAGGCATCCGCTAAATCTGCTGCTCTGCATCATTATCATATAAGTGAATATGATAGCTAATACATATATGTATTATATATATATATATATATATATATATATATATATATATATATATTGGATAAGTGGAGTTAGAGTGAAGCCAGTGACAGAACTAGTCATCACATCATAGGGTAGGAGAATAGGACTCCAAATGAAAATATGGTAGGCAGAGCTGATCAAGAGATTTCTTTATTGATAGGAGTGACACATGTTGCAATCCAAGCTGGAGGAGACCGGAGGATGGGAGTTGGAGTGGTGGAGGATGTGCCACCTACTAGGCCGAGCACACTCACCAACCACTCCTGGGCCGGACAGAGTCGAGGGGGGTCCTGCAGCACTACCGGATGGTGGTGGTAGTAGTTGTTTCCCTCGAGGCGCTTGCAGTTGGAGAGGGGACCTCTCCTCTCTGAGCCGGTGTTGTGGAAGTCGGAAGGGCCCGGAGGTTATAGCAGGCACGACCAAGGCAGCCAGTGGTAACAGTTGAACCAGGAACAGTTTTTATTGTAACAACTGGAAACAGGTAACGGCAGTTTCCAAATGGGGATAGTAGTACAGTGTCCAATCCCCCCAGCCTTGGTTCTAGTAGGGTGCCCAGGGATGTTACAGCCTCTGTAATATAGTCCAACACTACGCCTCCTCTCATGCCTCTCCCAGCCAAGTATACTGGGGATGGAGTCAAAGGGAGTCCTGACAGGGATCTGTTTACCTGTAGACTAGGCCCGAACATGGTACTCCTGTCAGGGTCCTCTCCTGCTCCTCCTGGCACAGCATCGAAAATGTCCACCGGCTTAGACAGCTACTCTCCCTTGCTCAGGGCTGTCTCTGGACGAGCCTGGGGCAGATGTTATTCCTCCTTAAGGCTGTAGGCTGACCGTTGGGCCTCAGTCCAGAAGCTGGTGGCTGGGAAACTCTGCACACCTTCTCCAGCTAACTGCACACACTAGACTGAAGACCAACCATCGCCGGGGAGACTAGGTCTCCCTACAACCCGCCCAGTGGCCTGTGATAGGCCAGGGCTGAACAAAGTCAAGGTTTGAACAATGAAGGGGGAAAATACAAAGGATAGCTACATAACAATCACATTTAACATAGAACGGAACAATTAAAAGCAGCAGCCTTTGGGATGCTGCACATACACAACACGTTTCAGGATACAATCCCTTTCTCAAGTGCATTAGTCATAGTACAAACAATAGCACATCACATTTTTATAATAGCAAAACATAAAAAAAGGGCAGTAAACCCGCCCACAAGATCAAAGTAGGTAAAAGGTCACAGTTCATACATTACGGTGGGTTCACAATTACGCCCGGAGTCCGTCTGCCGCGAATCCAACCTAAATGTCGGAAAAAAGGATAGGGAAAGGATTGGGAAAGAGTTAAGTCACATTGCTTAAAAACCCATTCACTTCTATGGGTTTTTAAAGCAATGCACGGGTGTCCGATTGCATCCTCTGCGCCGCAAAGCCGTTTTTTTTCGTCGGACACAAAGTCCTGCATGTCCGACTAGGTCTATAGAGGATAGACCTATATACAGGGTTTACAGGCATTAAGGAGGGCTAATTAGGAAAAAATGTATAACGAAGATTCAGGGGAGATCGTGAGGCACACAGGCATGGTAACACCAGCAGCAGCAGACATCCCAAGCTAGCAGGGGCTTGCGCAGGACTCCGAGCTGACGTGAGAAACTGCTCAGATGTGTGTCCATAAGGATCTCGGAGTGTACAGTCATGGCCAAAAGTTTTGAGAATGACACAAATATTATATTTTCACATGATCTGCTGCCCTCTGGTTTTTATGTGTGTTTGTCAGATGTTTTTATCACATACAGAAATATAATTGCATTCATATTATGAGTAACAGAAGCTTATATTGACAGAATGAGTTAATGCAGCAAGTCAATATTTGCAGTGTTGACCCTTCTTCTTCAGGACCTCTGCAATTCTCACTGGCATGCTCTCAATCAACTTCTGGACCAAATCCTGACTGATAGCAGTCCATTCTTGCAGAATCAATACTTTAATTTTGTCTGAATTTGTTGGTTTTTGTTTGTCCACCCGTCTCTTGATGAGTATATTTGATGGTAAACTTTCGAGAGTACTAGCTCTCTTCTTCAGACATGGTGTTATACAAGAAACTGAAAATTCAGACGCAGAGGGAGAGAAAGGAATGGAAATATAAGTTAATGCAAAAATTTCAAACTCTGCAATTTGGACTTAATATTCATGCCAGTTTCATGTCACACTATGTATGAACTGTGAGGGTCACAAATCACCACCTGATAGCAAATAGATAACAGCAAGAATTACTGATCCCTACGACACGCCCCACAAGTTTCCAGATTGTTTATCTCTTGACCTGTTGTAAATAACTTCTCTACTTATATTGCATTTTGTTATTTTTAAAGATTCTAAGATCCTTTGAAGTTCCATGTCTTTTGTGTATAAAAAGCCTGTGAATTTTCAGTTTCTTGTATAACACCATGTCTGAAGAAGAGTATTAGTTTGTGATCAAGAATGAGCTGGTACAATTAAAACAGCTACTTTATAAATATGAGTGAATAAAAAAGATTTGGGAAGAGAGCAGGGAAGTAAAAAGGGGGAAATAATGGGACCTAAAATGTATATATACACAGTACAGCCCAAAAGTTTGGACACACCTTCTCATTCCAAGAGTTTTCTGTATTTTCATGACTATAAAAATTGTAGATTCACACTGAAGGCATCAAAACTATGAATTAACACATGTGGCATTATATACTTAACAAAAAAGTGTGAAACAACTGAAAATATGTCTTATATTCTGGGTTCTTCAAAGTAGCCACCTTTTGCTTTGATTACTGCTTTGCACACTCTTGGCATTCTCTTCATGAGCTTCAAGAGGTAGTCACCTGAAATGGTCTTCCAACAGTCTTGAAGGAGTTCCTAGAGATGCTTAGCACTTGTTGGCCCTTTTGCCTTCACTCTGCGGTCCAGCTCACCATCTCGATTGGGTTCAGGTCTGGTGACTGTGGAGGCCAGGTCATCTGGCGTAGCACCCCATCACTCTCCTTCTTGGTCAAATAGCCCTTACACAGTCTTGAGGTGTGTTTGGGGTCATTGTCCTGTTGAAAAATAAATGATGGTCCAACTAAACGCAAACCGGATGGAATAGCATGCAGCTGCAAGATGCTGTGGTAACCATGCTGGTTCAGTATTCCTTCAATTTTGAATAAATCCCCAACAGTGTCACCAGCAAAGCACCCCCACACCATCACACCTCCTCTTACATGCTTCACGGTGGGAACCAGGCATGTAGAGTTCATTCGTTCACCTTTTCTGCGTCGCACAAAGACACGGTGGTTGGAATCAAAGATCTCAAAATTGGACTCATCAGACCAAAGCACAGATTTCCACAGGTCTAATGTCCATTCCTTGTGTTCTTTAGCCCAAACAAGTCTTTTCTGCTTGTTGCCTGTCCTTAGCAGTGGTTTCCTAGCAGCTATTTTAGCATGAAGGCCTGCTGCACACAGTCTCCTCTTAACAGTTGTTGTAGAGATGTGTCTGCTGCTAGAACTCTGTGTGGCATTGATCTGGTCTCTAATGTGAGCTGCTGTTAACTTGCGATTTCTGAGGCTGGTGACTCGGATAAACTTATCCTCCGCAGCAGAGGTGACTCTTGGTCTTCCTTTCCTGGGGCGGTCCTCATGTGAGCCAGTTTCTTTGTAGCGCTTGATGGTTTTGGCCACTGCACTTGGGGACACTTTCAAAGTTTTCCCAATTTTTTGGACTGACTGACCTTCATTTCTTAAAGTAATGATGGCCACTCGTTTTTCTTTACTTAGCTGCTTTTTTCTTGCCATAATACAAATTCTAACACTCCATTCAGTAGGACTATCAGCTGTGTATCCACCTGACTTCTGAACACCACAACTGATGGTCCCAACACCATTTATAAGGCAAGAAATCCCACTTATTAAACCTGACAGGGCACACCTGTGAAGTGAAAACCATTTCAGGTGACTACCTCTTGAAGCTCATCAAGAGAATGCCAAGAGTGTGCAAAGCAGTAATCAAAGCAAAAGGTGGCTACGTTGAAGAACCTAGAATATAAGACATATTTTCAGTTGTTTCACACTTTTTTGTTAAGTATATAATTCTACATGTTTTAATTCATAGTTTTGATGCCTTCAGTGTGAATCTACAATTTTTATAGTCATGAAAATACAGAAAACTCTTGGAATGAGAAGGTGTGTCCAAAATTTGGTCTGTACTGTATATATAGATAGATAGATAGATAGATAGATAGATAGATAGATAGATATGGCTAAAAAGGGGATGAGGAGTGGGTGTATAAAAAGAAAAAATGGGTGGTGAAAAAAACTTATAAATAGAATAGAACAAAATAGTCTACACACCCACCAGAACGGGTGCAATAAAAAATAAGGACAGATATGGCCGAAAAAAATAGTAAGGACAAATACGGCCGATGGAAACTATAAGAAAACTGGATAGGCACTGGATAGGGAAAGGTTTTCGACGCTCTGCTTAAAACCCCATTCACTTGAATGGGTTTTTAAAGCAATGCGTGGGTGTGCGCTTTCACCCTCTGCGCCGCAAACCGTTTTTCTTCGCTGGAAACAAAGTCGGACATGCAGGACTTTGTGTCCGACGAACAAAAACGGCTTCGCAGCGCAGAGGGTGTAAGCGCACACTCATTGATCTGATATTGATGACCTATGCTAAGGATAATGTCAGCTCTTTATAGCGTGATATAGGTAATTTTTGCATGATAGATTCCATTAAAAATGAACACATTTTAATGTTCCAATTGTAGTGTTTGATCTCATTACAAATTTGTTAAATACAGTGTGGAGCGTTTACTCTGGTGGACGTGCTTGAATTTTGACCACAAATAGATGCATTTTATGCGGATCTAGTTTTAGACCTTCTTTTTTGACTAGTTCGACAAAGAGACCATGGTTTAAATGAAAAAGAACATGGCTTAATATCTGACACTGTGCACCTAAACTAAGACAAAATTTTGGCATAAAACTCTAACTCAAAGTAAGCCAACTAATAAATCATATAAACTTAGACTTAGACAGTCTAAAAGATCAAGGATCAACCACTGCAATGAATCTAAGTTCACATTGTCTATTAGTAAATGTTGTCCCATGTCTTGTTAATAACCATAAGTTTACAGTACAGGTCCTGCATACCAGTTAAAGATCATCATTAGTCAGTTTATCCGCAAATTAGAAATAATAACGCTGTGATTGTTTTCTTGGGGACTTTTTATAGAAATATCAGATTACAGATTATTTTCAGCCAAGCAGAATGCCCATCTGAATCTGAGTAATCTGATTGGTTATTTTAAAAAACTGTTAATTCCGTAGAAATTGCTCAAACTTAACTCTACACAGTGCTTGTAGAAAACAGACTGAGCTGTTACAATTAATGAACTTCAATAGCACCATTTGTTTCCATTAGCTACTAAAATGCATGATGAAACTATTGTCAACTGTGCATAGCTAATTAACACATCTGTGCTGCCATTTTCCATATGTGTGAACTGGATTCAATACATGAACTTTCAGGTTGAAAATAAAGAGGAATATTTACTGCAAATACAATTGTGGATTGTTTGCCCAATTTACGTTATTTGCTTATCTTGAATTGACAGTTTAATGGGGTATGCAGTGATAGACTAAAATTACTAAATTATCTGTGTATATAATGAGGAGTCTGCTTGTGCTTTCTTTACCCATAATATTAATGACTTGTTTTTTATCAATGCAAAGTGAATTATCACTTGTATGGACAATGTACTTCATACTATGTAAACACTGCATACTGTATTAAATTTATAAGATCATAGTCTTATTACAGTATATCCAATGCTGATTAATTCATTAGTGATTATTTTAATTATTTTTAACATGTTTATTTAAATTTCATAAATTCGTGAATGTGTTAAAGGAATTTTCCAGGATGATGTAAAGAAATTGCCAGTTGAGCAATTCCCCAGTGCCGCTGCAGAACCCTGGGGGGAGGGGCACAACAAGATAGTGAGCCCTAAGCTGAACCCCTCACTGTCTCTGGATAACTTGCCTATCTGTCCTTGGTGACAGCAGCAACTGGTCGACAGGCCCTACCTAATATATGTGACAATACTGAATGCAGACAGGACAAAACGGACAAAGGCAGGTTGGCTAGCCAAGGGGTCAGTAACAGTCGAGCAATGCAGTACAAAATCACAATCCAAAAGAATAGTCACAGACAAAGCCAGAGATCAGAAATAGGAATACAGGTAACAAAACAGCACGGAGTAAAGGCAGGTACACAGAAGCAATAACCAGCGACCATGTGAGGGCTAAGAACCTGTTTATAGAAAGACAGAAACTGCCCCAGACTGGATTGGTAGACAGGCTGTCAATCACACAGGCAAAGCTGAGGAGCAGAGAGAAACAAAGATGCAAGAGACGGGTGTGGCTGATATTCAATTACAGACAGGAGGTATTAGGACAGTGCTCAGACTGAGCAACAAGAAACCTATGCAAGGAATCAAACTGAACACACCTCCTTCATCGCAGCATGCGAGCAGAGGGTGATGCAGAGACCCGAACAGGCAGAGACGTTACAGATGACCTATCCTACAGATAGGCTACTATTATTAGATCTTATTGATTAGCGATTCTCAGCAGCATATACACAGAGAATGAAGCAGAAAGCAGTCTGCCCCAAAAATACAAGCTTAGCCTTGTCTTTTTTGCCAGTCCTATTTGCACTATGTACATGTCCTCTTTTCTCTCTCAAGCAATTTGATAGAATTCTGACTTTGGAAAGTAAGACCTCAAGTACAAGAGCGAGTGTGCATTCGAGTTGTGGCCAATTTAGCAGCAGAATGCAGTCGGTTGATACTTGGAGTGCATAAAATTATGTACTTACCTCTATGGGGGCTTCCAATCCTTTCTGTTCTCATGAAAATCAGCAGGATAGGACCTATTTTCATTGGAATGGAACAAACCCTAAGACGTTCCCTAGGATGGCACATTTGGATGTGTGCATGGAGCTTAACAGAGGTAGGAAAAGCTGACTTGGCGCTAGGTTGACAGTAGCGTTCAACTTTCCATTCTTCGGGCCCACTTGGGTACCTGAAAAACAGAAAGTTAATCCGCTTAAAAAGCGGTTATCCGTGGAAACCCATGGACCCCATAGACCAGTGGTTCTCAACCTTACTAATGCCGCGACCCTTTCATACAGTTTCTCATGTTGTGGTGACCCCCAACCATAAAATTATTATTATTATTTTCGTTGCTACCTCACAACTGTAATATTGCTACTGTTATGAATCGTAATGTAAATATCTGATATGCAGGATGTATTTTCATTGTTACAAATTGAACATAATTAAAGCATAGTTGGTAATCCATGGTACAGATATTTTTTTTTCTTGCAGTAGTTGATTATTTTACAGTACATGATTTTACATTTACCCAGTAATTATTCATGGTCCGCATAAGTACATTATGGCGCCAACCCTGTCACACACACCTGTATTTGTATGGGATGTATGCGTTGGAGTTGGCGTGATGATGTCATCATGCCAGGTACTCATATTTGGGCGTATCTGCATGTGGGCGGACCTGCCTGGAGACGGATAGAGGCATACCTCCCAACTTTCAAAGAACAGAAAGAAGGACAAAATGAGCAGAGTACTATGCGCGCAGCGGTAAATTTAGCTCCACCCACTTCTACTTTGACTCTGCCCATTCCCATCCATTTTTTTTGTGCCCCACACAGTATAATGCTTCTACAGTCACCCTAACATTATATGCCCCCACATTATAATGTTCCCCTCCTATTGCCCCACAGTATTAAGTCCCTCTCCTGGTGCCCCAGTTTACACTGGCAGAAACTAGAGGGGGAAATGAAACTGAGGCAGTTGGAGGGTGACTTTAAACAGTGGGGATAGATGGAGGGGGACAATAAATTAATGGCAGCTCCAGAGGGACATTAAACTGGGGTCAAATGGAGGGGGACATTAAACTGGGGGCAACTTGAGGTGGACATGTCCCGCTCCAGCTACTCCTAAGGTTTAATGTCCTCCACCAGTTGCCCCCAGTTTAATGTTCTTTTCCAGTTGCCCCCAGCTTAATGTCTGTGTCCAGTAACCCCCACTGTTTAATGTCCCTCTTAATATCCCCCCAGTTTAATGTCCCCCCTTTCATCTGCCACCAGTTTAATGTCCGCCCCTTCATCTGCCCACAGTTTCATGTCCCCCTACATCTGCCCCCAGTTTAATGTCCCCCCCTTCATCTGCCTCCAATTTAATGTTCCCATTCATCTGCCACCAGTTTAATATGCCTCCTTCATCTGCTACCAGTTTCATGTCCCCCCTACATCTCTGCCACCAATTTCATGCCCCCTACATCTGCCCCCAGTTTAATGTTCCCCCCTTCATCTGCCCCTAGTTTCATGTCCTCCCTCAATTTGCAAGCAAAGTTTAACATAAAAAACACTGATACCTCTCCTCGCCCCCCTGCTGCTCTGTCTGCAGGCACAATGTGAGAGACATCATCAAATCGTGCCTACAGCTCCCGTGCCCGGAGCACACAGGGAACACAGTGGTGAAGCAGGAGCTGTCTGCGGATGGCTTCTGCTTCATTCACCATTGTATTCAACTCATCTGTGTCCTCATCGCGACCCACAAGTTGAGAACCGCTGCCATAGACAATTATGGGGTCCACTGGGTTTCCGCCTGGTTTCCCCCTGAAAAATGTGGAACAATGCGGAACAATGCGAAGAGAAAAGTCCACATTTTTCAAGTGGATTTGGGGATGGAAACCCCGAACATAGTTCAAATGCTGGTGTGAACCCAGCCTTACACTTAAAGCTTAGGATAACATGTTTACAGATGTAGCAGAGTTTAAGTTCCCCCAAAAAATAAAAGTTTGCCCCTACAAGTCCTTCCACTGTGGCAGTCCTTATCTGCTCTTACAAGCCATTTGGTACAACCCTGACCATTGGGAAAAATGAAACTTTTGGCTTTAAAATGACATTGAAAAGGATAAAGGAAACAGATCATGTTATTATTTTACACCAGCAGGAAAGTTTGAAATATCCTCCTTGATACAAAAAAAAATAGATATCTGAAATCTTTTACACACACATTTTAAATGTTAGCTATTTTCTGCACTGTATGCTATGGGTGCACAGAAAAGACATATGGAAATGGCAAAACAAATTGAAATATAAGGCAGGAATCTATTTTAAGGGATCAAAGCAAGAATCAGTAATAGTGATAAGACAACCACATGTGGTCACAATCTCTGCACAACCTCTATTCATGTGACTGGTCACAAAATATGATTTTATCATATTGCTAATACATATTTTGGATTTTGTAAAAATTATAAATTTTAATAATATACAGTAGCTTTGTACAGTGGGGAAAAAAAGTATTTAGTCAGCCACCAATTGTGTAAGTTCTCCTAATTAAAAAGATGAGAGAGGCCTGTAATTGACATCATAGGTAGACCTCAACTAGGAGACACAAAATGAGAAAACAAATCCAGAAAATCACATTGTCTGATTTTTAAAGAATTTATTTGTAATTTATGGTAGAAAATAAGTATTTGGTCAATAACAAAAGTTCATCTCAATACCTTGTTATATATCCTTTGTTGACAATGACAGAGGCCAAACGTTTTCAGTAAGTCTTCACAAGGTTGGCACACACTGTTGCTGGTAGAGCAGTGATGTTTTGGGGCTATCGCTGGACAACACGGACTTTCAACTCCCTCCAAAGGTTTTCTATGGGGTTGAGATCTGGAGACTGGCTAGGCCACTCCAGGACCTTGAAATGCTTCTTACGAAGTCACTCCTTCATTGCCCTGGTGGTGTGCTTGGGATCATTGTCATGCTGAAAGACCCAGCCACGTTTCATCTTCATTGCCCTTGTTGTTGGAAGGAGGTTTGCACTCAAAATCTCACGATACATGGCCCCATTCATTCTTTCATGTACACGGATTAGTCGTCCTGGTCCCTTTGCAGAGAAACAGCCCCAAAGCATGATGTTGCCACCCCCATGCTTCACAGTAGGTATGGTGTTCTTTGGATGCAACTCAGCATTCACTCTCCTCCAAACACAACGAGTTGTGTTTCTACCAAACAGTTCTACTTTGGTTTCATCTGACCATATGACATTCTCCCAGTACTCTTCTGGAACATCCAAATGCTCTCTAACAAACTTCAGACGGGCCCGGATATGTACTGGCTTAAGCAGGGGGACACGTCTGGCACTGCAGGATCTGAGTCCCTGGCGGCGTAGTGTGTGACTGACGGTAGCCTTTGTTACGTTAGTCCCAGCTTTCTACGGGTCATTCACTAGGTCCCCCTGTGTGGTTCTGGGATTTTTGCTCACCGTTCTTGTGATCATTTTGACACTACGGGGTGAGATCTTGCGTGGAGCCCCTGATCGAGGGAGATTATCAGTGGTCTTGTATGTCTTCCATTTTCTAATTATTGCTCCCACAGTTGATTTCTTCACACCAAGCTGCTTGCCTATTGCAGATTCAGTCTTCCCAGCCTGGTGCAGGTCTACAATTTTGTTTCTGGTGTCCTTCCACAGCTCTTTGGTTTTCACCATAGTGGAGTTTGGAGTGTGACTGTTTGAGGTTGTGGACTGGTGTATTTTATACTGATAATTTCAAACAGGTGCCATTACTACAGGTAATGAGTGGGGAACAGAGGAGCCTCTTAAAGAAGAAGTTACAGGTCTGTGAGAGCCAGAAATCTTGCTGGTTTCTACAGTAGGTGACCAAATACTTATTTTCCACCATAATTTGCAAATAAATTCTTTAAAAAATCAGACAATGTGATTTTCTAGATATGTTTTCTCATGTTGTCTCTCATAGTTGAGGTCTACCTATGATGACAATTATAGGCCTCTCTCATCTTTTTAAGTGGGAGAACTTGCACAATTGGTGGCTGACTAAATACTTTTTTTTCCCCACTGTATATGTTTTTATTCAGCATGTATTTGAGGGAAAATAATTTAATAAAATCAGTATGTGTTTATGTTACTTGGTATCATTTTATAGAAGCAACTATTGCATTAACATTTTTGGGTGGACAAACAAGATTCCATTGCATCATAACTCAGGGCCATTGCTATAAGGAAAGCAGAGGTTGTCACCCTGGGCTAGGTGTCCGAAGGTGCACAAAGACACCAGAATTATAAACTGTACAAGTTAAGTCGGGGACCCTTTATGGATTTTGGATTGAGATCCAAAAACTTCAAGTGTCTCAAAAGTATGGGGGCTGCCAAGACCAGCGACTGTCCCCACCAAGGTAGGCAGTGATGTGTTGCAATTTATAGCACACCGATACATTTACTATAAAATACAATACATCTTTATATTCCACGGGAGGGCACAATACATAAACGTTACTATAGATCCAAGACAAAACACATTCTGTAACTTAATAGGTTTTCATAATGCCATGCAGAGGTGTCCAGCTACTGAGTTACCAATACCACAATGTGTGCATATAATTACTAGAGATGCATAAATGTTGCAACCTATCAGATAAAAAACCTTTCGACAAAGATCAGACTGAAATTAAAGAAGATCTCGTGCATCATTTTTGTAGGTGAACCCATAACGTTTATAGGTGATAGGAATCTACTCTATGGATGGCCTTTAAGAGGTGATGGAAGGTGAGTATAAATGTTTATCATTCTTTACTCCTCCCCTGGGCCTTCAGCTATTATACTATGGGGTCTGAAGAGACCCCAAATTATAATAACTTACCGCAAATTATGTCTCAGCGGCCATTTTAGTTCATCTAAGATGAATACCAAATTTTTTGTTTTCATTAAAAAAATTAACCATTTGGTATATTCTGGTCGAATCTGGTTCGTTGCAGACTGTTTCCCCAAACACTAGACACATCCTCTATCCGCAATATAGGGGATACTTGTCAGATCACTGGAGATTCCCCACTTATCAGGAGAATGGGGGACTGACTTTCCCCGTAATGCCTTCTTGTGAATGGAGCGCCATTGCACTTGCGCGACTGGTGCTCCATTCTCTAATATGGGGATACAGGTGCTGCCAGACAGTGCAATTCCGGCAGCCGCATAGTAGCGAAGGGAGCTCTGACTGCTATAAATATATTTTAGCAAATGACATGGTATTAAAAGTTGGATGAGATTTACATTAAATATTATTTAAAGCATTGACTTATGTCAGAATTTAAGATAATGTAGTTCTTAGAAAAACAAATAAGGAAGATTACTTCATGACTTTCTAAAAGTCAATAATATCAATTAGATAAACTTCGTGGAAATGCATTAAAATTAACATGGAGGTTCTTGAAAATTTTGGTGGATGTAATTTTGTTCCAAGACTACCTACTTGGAAGATCCCAAATATCTTCCTTTTACATCAGTAATTCGACAGACAGGCCTTGTTTTGTTCTGTGGGTGTCAACAGTAGTAAATTCTGTTATCATGATGAGTAGAGAAGTGCTTAAGCACACTATGCTTCATATATCCATGTAAAATACTGAACCCATGTTTGTTTATCTTTTCTCTTAATGTAAACTAAAGACATATCTTTTCAGACAGGCCTATCACAACTTCTAATGTAAATCCTTCCGTAGTTAGAATCCCTAAAACGTACCCTCCTCAGTTCACGCTCCCGCATTACCTCACAGGATATGATGCCGTATCAGACTAACTTTATATGTCCAGGCACCATCTACACGTTAAAGGACAGGACTGATGACGGCTCATACAGCTTTATATATGTGTAATGACAGTAACCTCTATTACAAAATTGTCTGACCATTGTATAAGCAATGCTACCTCTGATGCCGCCCCTGCTACCTCTTGTGACACCCCCCCTCTACCTCATAGATTGTAAGATCTTGCGAGCAGAGCCCTCAGTCCCAGTGTGTGAATTGACTGTTTCTTTGTAATGTATCTTTTTTGTCAGTACTTCAACCCTACAAATTGTATAGTGCTGTGGAATTTGTTGGCGCTATATAAATAAAATGTATTATTATTATTATTATTATTATTATTATTATTATTATTATTAAATAATGTAAGAGTTGTCCTTCCTACGTACTAGAGGCCACAAGAGCACTCCAGTATGTATATAACAAAATCACTTGAGAAAGTAAGGTTTAATTCCAAAACTACTTCCAGTACTTTTACTTAGAATATCTCATTTTCTATCTATAATCATTTCACAAGAGTTAGATTTCTGGTTATCACATATAAAGAAGACCTTTTACCACATCCACCGCCTCCACCTTTGCATTGTTCAATAGGTGTTGCTCCATTGATTCTAGTGCAGTTGTGGTCACCATGGCCAGGAAAACTTACTAACACAAGAAAACTGGTATAAATTATGCTGTACATGAAATCTGTGTCAGCTGTGCCACCCAGTGTAATAAAAGCCCATGTCAGTGGAATTGTATTG
Organism: Leptodactylus fallax; assembly: GCA_947044405.1. NCBI lineage: Eukaryota > Metazoa > Chordata > Amphibia > Anura > Leptodactylidae > Leptodactylus > Leptodactylus fallax. The sequence goes on along the minus strand of CAMRHE010000035.1, from coordinate 1,283,630 downwards.
TTAATTGTGAGTATATGTGTTAAATGTGATTGTGTACCAGCCCTGCAGATGCCCTCAAAAATGGACAGGATGAGAATGGAACCAGTGGAGAATGTAAGTTTTGTCACCTGGGTCTGGCTTACACAGGGTTGACCAGATGGACTAATAAACACGAGCATTCTCAGAGCTAAACAACTTCCATCCCATACAAGGGGTGAATTAAAAAAACAGGAACAATTAATATTCATGGAACTTACTGCTTAGTAATTTACTGTCCAGTGACCTACAAAGGATTAGAATAATGAACTAGAAGGACAACTCTAAATCTGAGGCAAGGTCTAACAGTATAAAACTTGGGTATGGCCAGCGGAACATTGTCACTCATGTGGGGGTTAGTCATATCTTAGTGTGGCCATTTTTCCCAAGCCATCCAGGGGATCAGAAGGAATGTGGTCCTGTAAGTTAGGTGTTTCTGTTTTTTTTTCCACTTATGTTGTAACTGTTTGCTTGTGTATGTCATTTTCATTTTGTCTATTTTTTAAGCACTGAATCTTTATAGTGTTTACTTGCAGGTTAGTCCCTGTATGCTCTACAGATCCAATGCCTTTTTAAGTGTATTTGGCTGACTGACTGCTGGGAGCAGTCATTGCAGTAGGTGGTGGCAGTGTGATTCTGGGGTGCATGGACTGTGTTGAGGTTTGATTTATAGCCAATTTGTAGCCTGAGTGAAGGGGTGGTACAAGATAGAGACAGTGGAGTATATTACACCTTGCAGCCTCACCCAAGTAAATGGGGAAAACGTTCTCTACAAGGGCCCCATAGCAGGAAGCTGGAGACTTATCCCTAGGAACCAGCCTGATATGGCTCTTTGCATTCTCGATCTCAACCTATTAACCCCTTAAGGATGCAGGGTAATTTGTACGTTAATGCTCGGAGACTTTTTCATATTTTCTCTCCATATCTTACAAAATTCATAACTTTTATATTTTTCTGTCAACATAGTTATGTGAGGACTTATTCTTTGTGTGACAAGTTGTACTTTCATTTGCTACCATTTTGGGGTACATATAATCTTTTGATGAGCTTTTATTTACATTTTTGCGAGTCCATGTGAAATAACACAATTCTATCATAATTTTTTGCATTTTGCTTTTACAGCGTTCACCCTCCATTAAAAATGACATGGTAGCTTTGTCCGGTGGGTCATTATGATGCGATACCATATTTCTATTGGTTTTTATTATGTTATACCGCTTTTACAAATAAAAGTCACTTTTTGAAAATGAACGATTTTCTTGGGGTCACCATATTCTGATGCCTATAACTTTTTTACTGTACTGTTGACAGAGATATGTCAGGGCTCTTTATTTGCGGGGCTGTCATGGCAACTCCTCAGAACCCACGATCTTATCGAGGGGGGGTTCGAAGGGAGATGGAGGGGGGCGATCTTGCACCTGGATCCCCTGGTTGATGTTGTTGCTATTGATCACAGCATCCAGGGGGTTAATTCGCGGGGTATCTTCTGACTCCGGTGGCTGGTTCTGGCCCTCGGCTGTGCAACACAGTCGAGAGTTGGAAGTAATGCCGCAGGTACAGCTCCTGTGTCCGCTCAATTACAGTGCCGTAATATTGCAGCGCTGAGCGTTAACTATATGCTCTGCGCGACGTAATAGTACAGCAAAGAGCATTAAGGGGTTAAATGCAATTAGATGTAGATACCCAAGGGGACATCTTCCATGAGGTGACCTGAGGTAATGGCCTCAGGCGGCACCTAATAGCATAATCCTGGATGGGCGTCATTCTTTTTTTAATTGGCCACTACTTATTTCATTATTGCAATAGGTAGTGGTCAATAATTTACTCACTCATCCATGCCCCTGTCCAGGCCTTCCTCTAGGTGGCACTGCTCTTCCGTCACTATGCTGAAGAACACCAGGACATTGGACATAGGCAAAACACAGGAGTTGGTATGACCACCCTACAAGCCAATAGATGTTTTGTACAAGACTATAAATAGCATCTGATTGGGGGTAGTACTATTTAACAATATGGTCTTCATATGGTAAGGATAATTAAAGTTGAAAGCTGCATACCAGCAGCCATCAAAATTGCCACTGTATGACCCTAACTTTCCTAAGGGAAATGTGTGACTATCACAGAATTCTGATTATAGGAAAACTTGATGGTCATGTCATCTAGTCCCATCAGGATTATGCACTACTGTTATATGTTCATGATCAAGTATGTGTCTCTTTGCATCCCACACATATACAAGAAAATATTCTACTGTCTTGTGGTAGCAAATAGGTAATCACAGGTTTATTTACAGTGGGTACGGAAAGTATTCAGACCCCTTTAAATTTTTCACTCTTTGTTTCATTGCAGCCATTTGCTAAAAGCAAAAAAGTTCATTTTATTTCTCATTAATGTACACTCAGCACCTCATCTTGACAGAAAAAAACAGAAATGTAGATATTTTTGCAAATGTATTAAAAAAGAAAAACTGAAATATCACATGGTCATAAGTATTCAGACCCTTTGCTCAGTATTGAGTAGAAGCACACTTTTGAGTTAGTACAGCCATGAGTCTTCTTGGGAATGATGCAACAAGTTTTTCACATCTGGATTTGGGGATCCTCTCCAGTTCCGTCAGGTTGGATGGTGAACGTTGGTGGACAGCCATTTTCAGGTCTCTCCAGAGATGCTCAATTGGGTTGAGGTCAGGGCTCTGGCTGGGCCAGTCAAGAATGGTCACAGAGTTGTTCCAAAGTCACTCCTTTGAGATTTTAGCTGTGTGCTTAGGGTCATTGTCTTGTTGGAAGGTGAACCTTCGGCCTAGTCTGAGGTCCAGAGCACTCTGGAAGAGGATTTCTTCCAGGATTTCTCTGTACTTGGCCGCCTTTCATCTTTCCTTCAATTGCAACCAGTCGTCCTGTCCCTGCAGCTGAAAAACACCCCCATAGCATGATGCTGCCACCACCATGTTTCACTGTTGGGATTGTATTGGGCAGGTGATGAGCAGTGCCTGGTTTTCTCCACACATACCACTTAGAATTAACGCCAAAAAGTTCAATCTTCATCTCATCAGGCCAGAGAATCTTATTTCTCATAGTCTGGGAGTCCTTCATGTGTTTTTTGGCAAACTCTATGTGGGCTTTCATATGTCTTGCACTGAGGAGAGGCTTCCTTCGGTCCACTCTGCCATAAAGCCCCAACTGGTGGAGGGCTGCAGTGATAGTTGACTTTGTGGAACTTTCTCCCATCTCCCTACTGCATCTCTGGAGCTCAGCCACAGTGATCTTTGGGTTGTCTGGACGGCCAGGTCTAGGAAGAGTTCGGGTCGTGCCAAACTTCTTCCATTTAAGGATTATAGAGGCCACTGTGCTCTTAGAAACCTTGAGTACTGCAGAAATTCTTTTGTAGCCTTGGCTGTGAGGTCCTAATCAAGTCCAATCAGTTTAATTAAACACAGCTGGACTCCAATGAAGGCGTAAAACCATCTCAAGGAGTATCAGAAGGAAATGGACAGCATGTGAGTTAAATATGAGTGTCACAGCAAAGGGTCTGAATACTTATGACCATGTGATATTTCAGTTTTTCTTTTTTAATACATTTGCAAAAATATCTACATTTCTGTTTTTTTTCTGTCAAGAGGGGGTGCTGAGTGTACATTAATGAGAAATAAAATGAACTTTTTTGCTTTTAGCAAATGGCTGCAATCAAACAAAGAGTGAAAAATTTAAAGGGGTCTGAATACTTTCCGTACCCACTGTAATAATAGGTCATTTATATAAATGTTCATTAGGGGACATTATATAAAGGGGGCATAAGGAGACATTATGAATAGAAGGGGGCATCATTTATATAAAGGGTCATTAGGGGAGCAGTATTTATGAGAGAGGGAATCAGGGGCATAATATAAGGGGGCAATTAATTAAAGGACTTGTCTAGGATAACCTTTTTTTTTTTTTTTTAAATATGAGACCGGGGAACGTGATTTAAAAAAAAAAAAAAAACCCTACTCATCAGTCCCTTGTGTTCTGATGTATCCCACCACAGTCTGGCGGTCTGGTTCTGCTACTCCGGTGTTTTCTTCTGGCAGAAGTCCCCACCGCACATGACCGCTGAGGTCGCTGATATTGGATGTCACAGTGCTGTGGGGAAGAAAACACCAGAGGAGCAGGACTGGAACGCGCTGGAAGACACTGGAGAACCTTCCCCAGCCTCATATTAAAAAAGTGGTTATCCTGGACAACCCCTTTAAGGTGGCAATTGGGTTTTAATAAAGGGACTTTTTAGCATATTTTTATTGATGATCTATCCTTAGGACAGATCATCAATAAGAGATCAGTGCCCCCCCCCCATCAGCTGTATGAAGGGGCTATGGCGCCTGTTTATATCACACTCTGTCTGTTTATAGTGACAGTGTGATGTCACATGTTTATAGTGACTGTGTGATGTCACATAGACGTGTATAGGACGAGGCTGTAGATACATTACATGTCCGCTATGAGATGAATGACACTATGTAAACAGAGAACTGGTCACGGCGCTTACACAGATACCACGGTTCATTCAAACAGCTGATTAGTGGGGGTCCAGGGTTTTTGAGCCCCACTAATTATTTTATTAATGACCTGGAAAACCTTTTAATTAGGAAACACCTGGGGCAATATTAATAATGGTCACTATTTATACAGGGTACACACGGACATTATTAATTTAAAGATGCACTTGGGACTATTATTCATTATGGGGGGGTTATATCATATATTTTATAATTGGGGTAGCAGCAAGATGGGGGCTGTGTGTAGGTGAGGACAATGTGTGACAGGTGCCTAGAAAAGTGAGGAGCCAAAGATGTCTGTGTTGCAAATTTTACAGAGACAAGTCACTGCTGGAAGAAGTGGTCATAGCATTCCAAAGGGAAGAGAAGGGAAATGTGAAGGATTAGTCAGAGACGTCACCTGTAAATCACAAAATGTTACAGCTCTGTATTCACCTAAATGATAGAGGATAAATACCTGATTGATGGGGGTCTGTCTGCTGAGACCCCTACTGGGCCTGAGAATTGTTTTTTTTCCCCCCACTGGGTGGGGAATTCAGCCTGGCCGCAGCCAGGCTGCATATAGGTGTAAGGGAATTGCCAGTTGAGAAATTCCCCAGTGCTGCTGCAGAACCCTGGGGGGAGGGTCACAACAAGACAGTGAGCCCTTAGCTAAACCCCCCCACTGTCCCTGGCTAACTTGCCTGATCTGTCCTAGGTGACAGCAACTACTGGTCGACAGGCCCTACCCAATATAGGTGACAACACAGAACGCAGACAGGACAAACAAAGGGAGGTCAGCTAGCCAAGGGGTCAGAAACAGTCGAGCAATGCAGTACAAAATCACAATCCAAGACAATAGTCAGAGACAAACCCAGAGGTCAGGAATAGGAATACAGGAAATAGCAGAATAGGAGCTAGCAGGGACAAGTGACAAGACAGAATCAATAGCCAGCGAGCATGTGAGGGCTGACAACCTGTTTATAGAAAGTTAGGACTTGCCCCAGACTGGATTGGTAGACACTGTCAATCACACAGGTAAGGCTGAGATTAACTATTAGAGGAGCAGAGAGAAACAAAGATGCAGGAGACGGGTGTGGCAGAAATTCAATTACAGATAGATAGGAGGTATTAGGACAATGTTCAGACTGAGCAACAAGAAACCTACGCAAGGAATTAAACTGAACACGCCTCCTTTGCCACAGTGTGCGAACGGAAGGTGGCGCAGAGACCCGAACAGGTAGAGACGTTAGAGTACCCCCCCTTTTATAATGGGCCACCAGACCCTCACCAGATAAACTAGTTTTAGAAGGACCCAGTATTTTCTCTGCCTTAAATTCCAGATCTCCCTGAACAACAAGAGGTGCTGGTGGACCAGGCAAACATTTTTTATTCGCCTGGCGTTTCCAACCCTTAGTAGCCGAGACAGTCTCCTCACTGACACAATCTAAGGTGTGCAAAGCAATACGGTGGGATGAGCACTGATCTCCCCATTTTACTAACTCCCTTTTACCCCAATCAAAAATAGGGTTATGGAGGTTCAACCAAGGAAGTCCCAAAACAATATCAGAAGACAGATGCTCCATAACAAAGAAGCTTATGACCTCAGAATGTGCAGAACCCACTTGCAACGTGATTAAGGGGGTCTTGCATTGGACCTTACCCCTTGCCAGTGGGGCAAAATCCACTCCAGTAACCACCAGAGGAGTATCAAGCGGCAAAAGCTTAATGCCTAAAGCTGAGACAAACGAAAGTTTGACAAAGTTTGCCGCAGACCCAGAGTCAACTAAGGCCTGGCCAGAAACAGATCTGTCCCCAGAGGACAGAGACACAGATAACATCTTATTGTTATTTCCAGCAAATACCTGGTTGCCTGAGTGGTTCTTCCGACTACCACTCAGGCACTGAAGCTTTTCCCATGGTATGCGGGGTCTGATAGAGCAGTCTCGAATTATATGACCTGAAGTACCACAGTACAGGCAGAGGTTATTCCAGAGACGATGCTCTCGTCGAGTCTTGGCGTCCATAGCTCCCAGTTGCATGGGTTCCTCACCAGGAGTGATGGGAGAAAAGGTGGGTTTATCAGGAGAGAGAGAGGAAGAGACAGAAAATTTGGAGGAAACAGGCCCTACTCTCTCTTTAACATTTTCCCGGATTCTACGGTCAATATGGATGGCCAAAGTCATGGCCTGCTCAATAGTAGGGGGATCTGGGTGACCAACCCAGACCTCCTTAACACGATCACACAGGCCTTGTTTAAAGTGGGCCTTTAGAGCCGACTCACACCAACCTGCAGTTACACTGCACTTGTGGAATTGTGAGCAGTACTCCTCAGCAGAGCATATGTCCTGCCGCATAGTGAGGAGTTGCGATTCCGCAAGCCCATTGTGGTCTGTTTCAGCATAGATAGACCCCAGAGACAAAAAAAATTTTTCAAAATCAGACCACTCCTCAGCCCTAGGAGGGAGTTTAAGGGCCCAAGCCTGTGGATCCCCCTGTAGGAGGGATATAACTACTCCCACCATTTGGGCCTGGGATGCATGAGGATTAAATCTGAAAATATAGGTGACAAGACTCCCGGAAAGTATCAAATTTTTCTCGGTCCCCCGAGAAACGATCCGGGAGTAGCATCTTAACCCTGAAAGGGGTGTAAACAACCGGGGATGCTGCAGCAGCATCAGTAAGGGTCTGAACCTGTTTAGCTAGCTCAGCTCCCAGGCCTGCCAAACCCTCTATCTTGGCTGCAAGGCCCTGAATAGGATCCATGCTGATCCGGAGGGAAGCAATGGCAGAAGGTAATTTTTTTTGGGCTTGCTATTCTGTAAGGGAATTGCCAGTTAAGCAATTCCCCAGTGCTGCTGCAGAACCCTGGGGAGAGGGGCACAACAAGACAGTGAGCCCTAAGCTGAAGCCCCCAACTGACTTTGGCTAACTTGCCTGATCTGTCCTAGGCGACAGCAGCAACTGGTCGACAGGCCCTACCTAATATAGGTGACAACACAGAACGCAGACAGGACAAACAAAGGGTGGTCAGCTATCCAAGGGTTCAGAAACAGTCGAGCAATGCAGTACAAAATCAAAATCCAAGAGAATAGTCAGAGACAAAACCAGAGGTCAGGAATACGAATACAGGAAATAGCAGAATAGGAGCTAGCAGTGACAAGTCACAAGACAGAATCAATAGCCAGCGAGCATGTGAGGGCTGACAACCTATTTATAGAAAGTCAGGACTTGCCCCAGACTGGATTGGTAGACATTGTCAATCACACAGGCAAGGCTGAGATTAACTATTAGAGGAGCAGAGAGAAACAAAGATGCAGGAAACGTGTGTGGCAGAAATTCAATTACAGACAGGAGGTATTAGGACAGTGTTCAGACTGAGCAACAACAAACCTACGCAAGGAATCAAACTGAACACGCCTCCTTCGCTGCAGCGTGCGAACGGAGGGTGGCGGAGAGACCCGAACAACCAGAGATGTTACAATAGGCGTGTTGCTTGGTGGATGGACGAACCCATGCTCTCATTCACTTCAATGGGAGTGCCAAAGATAGCCAAAGTATAGTACTCAGCTATCTGCGGTGCTCCTATTAAAGAGAATGGAGGCCATGCGGGCTCGTCCATCCACCAAGTAGAAGATGTGTGAAGTTAATTTCATTGTTAATGCCGTGTTGTTGATCTGATACTGAAGTAATACAGTAAGAAGAATTCTTAAAAACGGTTTTATAACTGGGTTTATTGTGTATGTTTATTGAGCGACGATCGCAGCGTGTGAAGCTAGTAGGATGTAAACTCAATTTTTTTTTGTGGGGGAACATGAGGTGAGAGGGAGTTAGTGTGGAAGTTACATAAGCAGGAAGCTAAACCATGTAAACAAATGCAGAAGATACCAGTACCAGTAGCTCCCAGAGACACCCAGAAATCACTCAAAACACTGCTAAAGGTATATGGGTGTATTTATTAACCCATTAATAGCATTAACAGACCTTTTTTTTAAAAAACAACAAAAAACAAAACATTTTTTGCCCGGAAAACCTTTAGGTTGGAAGGAATCCCCAAAGTAACTTACAGTATGAAATAGATATGAACAGTAATACTACTAGTCAGTGGCGTAAGTATCGCGGTAGCACCGTAGCTGCTGCCACAGGGCCTGGGACCTTAGGGGACCCTGATGCTTTTTTTTTTTTTTTTTTTTTTTAATAGGCCATTACCTGCTAGAGTAACCCCAGAAAGAAGTAACAGGCCCTATTTACTTACCAATCCCTGCTCCTGCTCATGGCCGGACCCAGAGCCGCTGTGAGCAGTAGCAAGGATCGGTAGGTGAGTCTGCGGGCCCGCAGCAAAAGTATTTGTTGGGCAAACCCCAACAAATACAGCTATTATACTCCGGGGTCTTTTCAGACCCTGGAGTATAATGATCGGAGGCCAGGGGAGGTGAGGAAATATAAAAAACAATGTTACTCACCTTCTGCGCTCCGGAGGGCCTCCCTGCAATCTTTTGGCCTCTTTAGTGACGCCCAAGATGTCACGTGTCCCAGGCTGGCGTCATGATGCATAATGACGCCGGCCTGGGCCACGTCTGTGTCAACATTGAAGAGGGCCAAAAGCAGCAGGGAGTACGTCGGAGCCCATGAGAGGTGAGTAACACTGGTTTTTATGTTTGTCACCTCCCCTGGGAGAACCAGGCACTACTCATCACCTGCCCAATACAATCCCAACAGTGAAACATGGTGGTGGCAGCATCATGCTATGGGGGTTTTTTTCAGCTGCAGGGACAGGATGACTGGTTGCAATTAAAGGAAAGATGAATGTGGCCAAGTACAGAGATATCCTGGAAGAAAACCTCTTCCAGAGTGTTCTGGACCTCAGACTGGGCCGAAGGTTCACCTTCCAACAAGACAATGACCCTAAGCACACAGCTAAAATAAAAAAGGAGTTGCTTCGGAACAACACTGTGACCATTCTTGACTGGCCCAGCCAGAGCCCTGACCTCAACCCAATGGAGCATCTCTGGAGAGACCTGAAAATGGCTGTCCACCAACGTTCACCATCCAACCTGACGGAACTGGAGAGGATCTTCAAGGAAGAATGGCAGAGGATCCCCAAATCCAGATGTGAAAAACTTGTTGCATCATTCACAAGAAGACTCATGGCTGTACTAACTCAAAAGGGTGCTTCTACTCAATACTGAGCAAAGGGTCTGAATACTTATGACTATGTGATATTTCAGTTTTTCTTTTTTAATAAATTTACAAAAATATCTACATTTCTTTTTTTTTCTGTCAAGATGGGATGTTGAGTGTACATTTATGATTAATAAAATGAACTTTTTTGATTTTAGCAAATGGCTGCAAGTGAACAGAGAGTGAAAAATTTAAAGGGGTCTGAATACTTTCCGTATCCACTGTAATAATAGTTTATGTTTGGTCCACTATGGGGCATAATACTGTGTGCAGGGGCTACTATGGGACATTATACTGTGTGCAGAGGCCACTATGGGACATTATACTGTGTGTAGGGGCCACTGTAGAACATAATATTGTGTTCAGGGGCATCTTTGGGCATTATACTGTGTGAAGGGGCTACAGTGGGACATTATACTGTGTGTGGGGGCCGCTATGGGACATTATAGTGTCTGGAGGCCACTTTGGGACATTATAATGTGTGTAAATGGGACATTATATTGTGTGGAAGCCAGGAAAGGGAGTGCTATGCCATGGGGGGAGGGCCCCAAGTCAAAAGTTTGCAGGAGGGCCCATCTTTGCTAGTTACGTTCCTGCTACTAGTATAAGCAGTACAAGTGCGACTCCCTGCTGTTATTAACCCTCCTCAATAACCTTACAGGTGTGGGTTACACTGGCATCATTATGCATCGTGACGCCGGCCTGACCCACGTGACATCAGTGACGTCACTAGATAGGCCCATAGACAGCAGGGAGTTGCACCGGAGCCCTGGAGAGATAAGTAACACTGAAACCACCAAGCATAATAATTGCAGTATCTGTTGAGGTTTGCTTTGCCCAGGGCCCACGGCCTTACTTACCGATCCCCTTTCCTGCTCACGCCACCCCCGCTTCCCCTTCTTACCTCCAGGGGGGCCCCAGCGAAGTGATGGACCCCCTGGAGGTCTGAAGGGGAAGAGGGGGCAGCCATGAGCAGGAGCGGGGATCAGTATATAAATAGGGCCTGTTACCTGCTTGGGTTACTCCAGCAGATGACGGCCTATTCAAAAAAAAAAAAGCAGAATGGGCCCACCAGGCACCCTATGGTCATGGGCCCCATGGCAGCCACTACACCTGCTACAGTGGTACTTACACCACTGCACCCTCCTTGCTCTGTAATTTGTCCGTAACTTGACAGATGCAATTTGCAGGGTCCAATAAAACTGGGTAATAAACTAGTCAGTGTTGCAATACAGAAACAAATCCTACCTATGTAAACCTCTTTAAGTTAGGACACAAGTAGTTAGTTTTGACTTTCAGAAATCTGCTCTGGAACTGTACTATCTCCATTACACTCAATGGCACCTCATTGCATCATTAGACAGAATGGGAGTTAAGTTCAGCCCCCTCCGCATCCCCACCCGAACTTCCTGTGATGTCATGCTAGTGCTTGTAGCTGGTCTTCAGCCAATAATGGCACTGCACAGAGGCAGGAAGCACTGTCTGCCCAACCAATGTCTGCAAAATTTCTGCTAAACTACTCAGAGCTGCAGTTAGTCCTGTAGACATAACTAATTGAATTGAAAGTTTGGTAAGTACTAAAATAGTTGTATTAGCTGTCAGAAAGCATGGATATACAGTAGTTGTCAAAAATATAGAGGTCAAAAAATGACAGTAAGCACTAGAATAGTTGATGCAATGTTCATTCAATGTCAGCAAGCAGTGTTGTAGCTGCACAGTGGCTTCATACATAAGCCCTAACTTAATGAGATCTGTCAAACTGACTGATTCCGTTTAAAAGGTCAGTCTAATGCAAAATCTTTCCCAGAGATCTCTATTCCTAGATTTATTATATTCAGTTCCATGTGTTATACTTTCTTATCTTCTTCCATTCTCCATTAGCATATCTGTCCTTTGTCCTACCCCAGTATTCTGCACAATGGAATCTTTTTCAAGAAGTAATAACTGGGTCAGTGTGTAAATAAGATACTAATGGTGGAAGACATATATTAAAATCTATTGAGAATTTGTTTGTATGTATAAGGATGTATCACATTAGCACTTGTTTTTGAGCCATAGAAAACTAATTTACTGGTATAAATGTGGGAATGTTTTGTGTTCTTGTAAAATAACTTTGAATAACAGCTCGCATAAATGGAGTTGTAACTTCAAAAACAACATAGTTGAAAGAACTCTGCCGTTGTTCCGTTCCGGTATATTACTCGGTTGATTGCATGGAAATGCAAATGTTAGTAAGGTCAAGTTTTGCAGTCTCCATAGAAGCTTTTCATGTTTCATTTTTGCAAATCAAATTCTGTGGGCCCTTTTTTTTTTTTATATATAAATGTCACACAATTTAATGGGGAGATATAAATGCATCTAACTACGCTTTTGTGTTTTGTTTGAAATTCCAGCTCCAGTGTGTGTGACAAACGATAATGGAAAGTAGGAAGTAATGACAATGGGTTCTTGGAGAATATAATTCACTCTGGTTCTACAAATGTTTATAGCTTGGAAATAACAATATTTAGCTTAAAAGGAATTAAGCTTCCACTTAAGACTAGTAATGAAGAAACCTACAGGATGGCACAAAATATGTCAATGCATTCCTTGCTCATCTTTGGATTCACTTCTAATTGGATTGAAAGTTAACTGAAAGGCTTACAAAACTAAGTAAATCACATAATATTATACGTATACGTAAAAAAAAAAAATCTATAGCATTGTGAGAAGTCATTAAAGCTAACAATAAATAAAACTGAAGGTTTCTGTGGAGTCTGTCAACATTAAAATATGTATAGGGCTTTCTGGTTGTCCCCAAAGAGCAGATGTGAGGGGAAAAAAGAATCAAGCATGATGGATTTCAACATGCCCTATCGCTTGTTACAGCAGGAAGGTGATAAGCTGCGTCTACTCCTCCCATTCAATAAAACATACAGACTCTACTGAGCCACCACACCACCACCTGAACAGCCTCTACCCCCACCTTCTGTCCCTATCACTCTTCCCTCATAGAATGTAAGCCCTTGCGGGCAGGGCCCTGTATCCCACTGTGCCAGTTGGTCACTGTTAGTATTATACTTGTCTTGTATATTTTGTGTACCGTATGTAAACCCCCAAATGTAAAGCACCATGGAATTAATGGTGCTATATAAATAAACAATAATAAAAAAAATAAAAAATTGTGATGGTTTATGTTGTTTTCAGAATAAAAGTTGACCAGTTCAAGGTACTTCAAAATTCTCCTTTCAAGAATTTGCAGCTTACATATATACAAAGATGTAATAAAAGACAGCAATATGAATGTTCCTAGAAATGGAAATGATGATTTTAAAGACTTGCTGCTTTTACAAGGTGTAAATCTCTACAAAGTGCAAACTCATTTCATACTTTTTGTTGTTTCTAAACTTTGTTATTACACTTTAATATAATACAACACCTCAAAGTACCTACCCTTTCTTCTCAGTTTTTATTATAGACAGACATTTGTGAGAAGATTTTTCCTGGTTTAGGCCGGGGGCCCCACGTAGTGTAAACACCGCAGTGTTTTACATTAACTGCAAAGTGGATGGGATTCTGGCTAATGCCATCCACACATTGCAGAAAATAATCCTAGGTGAAAAGGCTGCAAATTGCAGCATGTCAATTATACCTACGGAAACGCTGGTGGTTTCCGTATAGGTATGATGTAAGTAGAAATTCCGCAGAGCCATGCGAAAAACAAGAGTGTGGTACAAAATCTGGCTGTGCTCATCTTATAGATGGCACTATATACCGTTTCAGGAGTCAGTTATCAAGACACCTCCTTGTACCATGATGTACTCTGTACAGATTTACCTTTCATCCACTGTTATCCAGTAATTTGTGGAAAATAAATTAATGTAATACCAGTGGGTTCTGAATGCTAGTTATACCCCTTGATCATTTTTTTAAGTGTTGTAATTCCCAAACTGAGGTCATTTGTTGGGGGGTTTCCACTGTTCTGGCACTTCAGGGGCTCAGCACATGTGACATTGTACCTGAAAATTATTACAGCAAAATCTTCCCTCCAAATATTTTTCTATCCTCTCTCAGCAGTTTACACCCACATGTGGGGCATTTCTTTAGTCAGGAGAAATTGCTTAACAAATAATAGATGCTTTTTCTCCTTTAACTCCTTGTAACAAAAGAGAAATTTGGAGCTAAAGTGTCATTTTATTGTAAAAAAAAGTAATTTTTCATTTTCACGTCTCAATCATAAAGAAATCTGTGAAAGACCTGTAGGGTCAAAGTGCACACTATTCCCCTTGATAAATTCTTTGAGGGGTCTTGTTTACAAAATGAGGTCACATTTTGGTGGTTTGCACTGTTTTGGCAGCTTGGAGGCTCTGTAAATGGGACATGGCACCTGAAAACTATTTCAGTAAAATCTGACCTCCAAAAGTCAATTAGCGCTCTTTCTGTTCCGAGAGCTGCCATGTACCCATTTATCATTTTACCAGCACATATGGGGTATTTTCATGTTCAGGGATGTGCAACAAAATGTGGGGTGAAATTTCTCCTTTAACCTTTTGTGAAATTGAAAAATTTGGGGCTAAATTGACATTTTATTGTAAAAAAGTATTTTTACATCTCAATGGAAAAAAAGCTGTGAAACACCTATTCCCCTTAAATTATTCCTTGAGGGGTCTAGTTTCCAAAATGGGGTAATTTTTTATTTTTTTTTGAAGGGGGGTTCCACTATTCTGGATCTTCAGGTGCTCTGCAAATGAAACATGGTGCCTGAAACAAATTCTAGCAAAATCTGCCCTCCAAAATCTCAATAGCACTCCTTCCATTCTTTACCCTATTGTGTGCCATACATCAGTTTACATTCTCATGTGGTAAAATTTCATGCTCAGAAGAAATTGCATAACAGATTGTAGAATGCATTTTTTCATTTAACCCACTGTGAGTGTGTAAATTCTAGGGATGAATGAATATATTAGTAACAGAAATTGAAAAGTGTAAATTTGACCTCCATTTTGTTTTAATTGCAGTGAAATGCTGAAGGGGTTAAGAAACTTTCTAAATGCGGTTTTGAAATCTTCCAGGAGTGCAGTTTTGAGAATGGGGTGATTTATGAGGGTTTCTATTAGAGAGGTCTTTCAAGAATGAACTGGTCAATTGAAAAATGTGGTTTTGGAAATATTCTTGAAAATTTGGAAAATTACTGCTTGACTTGTTATCCTTACATTACCTGAAAAACATGAAAGGGTGATTAAAATTTGATTGCAACATAAAACAGAGATATGGTAAATGATATTTATGAAGTAATTTGTGTAGTATCACTTTCTATATGAAGTTTGAAAACTGCATTTTTTCCAAATTTTCAAGAAATTTCCTATTTTTTCATAATCAAAGATAAAACATATTGACCAAAATTTACCACTGACATGAAGTACAATGTGTCACGAAAAAACAAATCTCAGAATCACTTTGATAACTTAAAAGAGTTTCAAAGTTATTACTACATAAAGTGACACATGTCAGTTTTGAAAAATGAGGCCAGGTCCTTAAGATACTTTTAGGCTGTGTCCTTAAGGTACTAAAGAAAAAACAATAGTATACAGCCCCATCACAAATCCTGGAGAAATTATACCAAAGTGGATACCAAATTACAACACATCTTCGATGCAAGGAAAGAAGCCTTTCGACTCAGAGGCAAACCAACATAAGTGAAGTAGAAAAATATTGAATCCAGCAAACAAAAAAATTAGGAAAAAATAAAACTTAGCTTTTAATAGTCCATGTTAAGAATCCAATGGACATGATTCAGGGTGAGAATAAGCTCTAGAATAATGAATCATGCTATGATTAAGAAACATGTGGTTTTGAAACGCTTAAGCAAGCCAGTTTCATCATTCTAGAGCTTATTCTCACCCTGAATAATATCATTTGGATTCTTAACATGGACTATTAAAAGCTAATTTTTATTTTTTCATAATTTTTTTTCTTTTGTTGGATTCAATATTTTTCTACTTCACTTATGTGTCCTTACTTGACACTGAAACTAGGTCATTGCCTGTAATTTCTTCATATGCCGTGGCTCCCTGTGTATGCTTCGTGCTTGTGCGTTAGGACTCATCAAATTTATTAGTGTGAGTAACCTTTCATGTACTACTGACTGTGTCTCAGCCAAGCATGCAGGTGTAAGGCGGGGAGCAGAAGGAATATGGTTACTTAATTACATAATTAATAAGGTTGAATAAAGACACAGATCCATCTAATTCAACCTGTTATAGTTATAATTATTTATTTCTAGAAGACCATTAATTACACGGTGCTGTCCATTTATGAAGCAGCAAAAGATGACCCTGCTGTAAGGGCTTACAATCTACAATGAAGGAAGCTGACGACAGTTGGTGTGGTTAAGCATTACTCATCTAGTGGTATAGTGACAGCAGGGTTAGTGTGTGTTTTAAGCTATTCCAAAGAGATGGGTCATCAGGTTGCATTTGAAGGATGTGATTCTTATGTATTGTGGTAGTGGGTTCCAGAGTACAGGGGGTGCAACGGAGTAATCCTGGAGGCAGTGTGAGTTAAGGGTGAATAGGAGGGGAGTAGGAGAGTTTGCTGAGAGGCCACAGAGAAGGATCTTGCTATAGTATAGGTGAGAGAGTATAAGGGCAAGGATAAAAAAAGGTTACTGCCCACTTGGAGAATAATAGCTAATTTACATATAATCATCGAGTGCTCATATTTGTATATGCTAGATTCTGGACTAGGGAGCAGGTGTCCATCTTTGTGGGTTACTGTTGTGAGAGTGTGAACCTAGAGGGCACTGGTGAGCGACCCAAAACCAGGGTTAAAAAGGTCCTCAACCACACCCATAGGTGGGGCTTCACTCCAAAGGGAGTGCACACAGCAGGAGAGTGCTGCTAGTGACCTGCAGGGAGCAGGTAGATGGTAGACCAGTTAGAGACAGACAGGTGGTCTGTCCCAAGAGAACTGGATTCCACAACGGACTTAGTTAAGCTCTAGTGTGAGCCAGACTGCTGAGTAGAAACCTCAGTGAAGCTTCTTTCCCCCAGAAGTTAGTCAGGGCTCAAGAAGTGAGTTATTGCCCTGTGTATAGGCTAGGCTGTTTTTTGTTTTTGTTCCTGTTATCACTTACTAGCTGAATAAAGCCATTTCTTTTGGATTTCCATTACCTGATATGCTGTTTATTTGGAACCCAGCGCCACCAACACCTCTGTCAAGTCCAGGAATCTGCTACCTTTGGTGCTAAACTACCCCCAATTGTCACATATGGTGGAGGATGCGGACATAAAGAGATCCACGCAAGTCCTGGAAGACAAGTGTTTGGTAAACTGCAGTATCGCTAAATGTGCATTGTGGCCTACAGCTGAAAAAGAAGTTGGTGATTTCAATGGAGAAACCCAGGAGGGGTGAGTGGAACTGCAAAATAGCAAATTGTGTGCAAAACTGGTGAAAGTAAAACTCTGGAAGAGGAATCCAGGGGATGGATCTTGTGTATACTGTAGCACAGAAGTCTGTAAAGTGCTTGCTGTTGGCAAGAAAGTAAGCGATGTGTATAGAAATTGGATATTGCAAACATGTGAAAGTGATGCTGATCAGATTGAAAGTCCAGTGAAAGGCTATGGTGCCATGTTTGTATTTTCTGTGGAAGACAAGAAAATTCTGGTTGTTGTAGTGCCACATAAGTTAACTGTTTAGTGAATACACGTGACTAAAGATAGTAAAAAGTTGCTGCCAGTTGAACCCTAAGGTTTCTGTGGAATATTGTGTAATCTTGTTATTAAACCATGGGCAAGAAAAAGAAAATTTCAGTTTGTGAGAAAGCAGAAAAGCTGTGCACAGGTGTATTACTGCAGCAGTCTCAAGGCAGAGAGACAGAAAACTCGGAACAGAGTCTGTGGAGTGCAAGAAAAGAAAATGGGTTGCATGAGAGTGACTTAGTTTTTCTGAAGCACCTCTGTTCTATGAATGAATATGTCCCTGCTGACTGTATGTCTCACTGGAGTACATGAAAGCGCCAAAGAAGAAAATATTATGTTGCAGCAGCTTCAAGATGAGATTAAAACCATCAGGTTTATTTATGAGGATGAAATATCTGATTGGAAATGGCAACTTGAGGTATCAGAAAAAGAGAACCTGAAGTTAAAGAAAGAACTTGAATCTATAAAGAGTTCATATCCTAATCATTGTGGCAATGTGGTACTGGGTTTGCCTGTAATGGACTGCATCACTAAGAAGGAGTTTGCAGAAATTAAATGTGCTCTCTCTAATAAAGTTCTACAGAGTGCGGAGCAAAAGCAAATGCTTGAGAAGCAATTGCAGGATTTAAAGGAGCAGCATGTCCAAGACTCCACTGCCAAAGAGTGTGTCATTGAAAAATTAAGAATGACCTTGAAACTGCTAAACGTGAGAAAAGTGAATTTTTGCAGTGTCAGTCAGAATGTTTGGATGACCAAGTCAAGAAGTGTGAAAAACTTTCGGCTGCATTAACTGCCAAAGAAAATGAAGTTGCAGAGCTGAGGAAGGAGGTGTCTGACCGAGAGAGTGATTTAGAATCTGTGGTGCAGACATTGCAGTCAGAGCAAAACTTGCATGAACTAAAGCAGGTTCAACTAAACAAAGAAGTGAAGGAATGGCAGAGCAGAGCTGGAGTTCTGGAGCAGAGAGAAATAGAACTCCAAGCTACAATATGTAGCCTGGAGAGGGTGCTGTCAGGATCTTGTGAAGATAAAGAGAAATTGTCTGTTTTTGTGCAAAATAAAGACAAAGAGTTGATGGAGATGTCGTCTGTCCATGCTCAGAATTTACAAACCTTACAGGAGAGTCAAAGAAGTTGAGAAAAACCTGAAATCTGTGCAGATATTGTATGAGGACAAAGCCAATGCTTATGACAAGCTGGAAAAGGCCAAGAGAGAATTGGACCTCCAGATAGAAGACATGAGGATTCAGTTTGAGGAAAAAATGTCTGATTTATCTACTCAGATTATAGATCTAAAAATGCTTATTGCTAAACTAAAAGGTGCAAGTGGACAAAACAGGAGGAAGATCTGCAAGGTGCACTAGTAAAAACTGAGTTGGAGGCTGCTCAGAAAAATGTGGCAGTGAAGAAAATTCTGGAGCTGGAGTCAGAGATTTGTGCACTACAGAAGGCGTTAGAATTGGACAAAGGAGAGCTATTAAGTCAGACATGAGTGACCTGTCCAGTGATGGTGATGGCAAAGATCAAAAGGATAAGAAACGTGGTGTGAAAAGACCACGTGAAGATCATGGCCGTGGCTACTTCGAGTGTATTGAAGAAAATAAATGCAACAGATCTGAGTCCCCACAGCCACCGATGGAAGAGGAAGATGAAAAACTGGATGAAACTAATGTTCTTTTTGAAACTTATAATTGTGATCTTCACTTCAAAATTTCACAGGATCGTCTGAGCGCCACTTCTCTCACCATGGAGAGTTTTGCCTTCCTGTGGGCAGGTGGAAGAGCCTCATATGGTGTCTCGAATGGCAAAGTTTGCTTTGAGATGAAGGTTACAGAAAAGGTACCCGTGAAACAGTTATACTCTAAAGACATTGATGTGCATGAAGTACGTGTTGTTTGGTCTCTGAACTCCTGTGGATTCATGCTAGGTGAAGATAAAAATTCTTACGGCTATTCACTAAAGGGATCAAAGTCATGCAATGGGGTGGCTGAAGACTATGGCGAGAAATATGATGAAAATGATGTGATCCCCTGTATGGCGAATTTTGAAGGTGATGAAGTAGAACTTGCTTTTGCAAAGAATGGCCAGGATCTTGGCGTAGCATTTAAAGTGCTGAGAAACCAGAAATCTCGACTGACCGAAACTTGGAGTTTGAGACCGCCAAATGGGGACATCTGGAGAGACACTGGACAAGTGTACAGGATTGAAGAGGGACGTCGACATTGTATGTCTTGTCTCATTGTCGCTCACCCCATGGGTGGTGAGCTGAGGGGGAGGGAATGTGAGTGTGAACCTAGAGGGCGCTGGTGAGCGACCCAAGACCAGGGTTAAAAAGGTCCTCAACCACACCCATAGGTGGAGCTTCACTCCAAAGGGAGTGCACACAGCAGGAGAGTGCTGCTAGTGACCTGCAGGGAGCAGGTAGATGGAAGACCAGTTAGAGACAGACAGGTGGTCTGTCCCAAGAGAACTGGATTCCACAACGGACTTAGTTAAGCTCTAGTGTGAGCCAGGCTGCTGAGGAGAAACCTCAGTAAAGCTTCTTGCCCCCAGATGTTAGTCAGGGCTCAAGAAGTGAGTTATTGCCCTGTGTGTGGGCTAGGCTGTTTTTTGTTTTTGTTCCTGTTAATCACTTACTAGCTGAATAAAGCCATTTCTTTTGGATTTCCATTACCTGATATGCTGTTTATTTGGCACCCAGCGCCACCAACACCTCTGTCAAGTCCAGGAATCTGCTACCTTTGATGCTAAACTACCCCCAATTATCACACTGTTTAGAACCACTGTGAGAGGTGATAAAGTGGTCAATAAAGGTGCTGGTAGAGCCATGGGGGTCATTAGATGACAGCTACTTGGCAGTCAGCGGAAGCATAGATTTGGACAGGATGTACTTCAAAAAACGACAAGGTGAGGAAGAATAAAGGTCAAGCTAGGTTGAAGAAGCAGTTAACCCACATGAGAATAAATCCTTCACCATATTTGATGCCAGTTTAAGGCTTCCATAAGATGGCACAGAAGGGAAAAGTATCAGTTGGCATCAGCAATGTTTCCGTGAAAGAAGTAAAGCATTCATTTCAATAAGTTTGTTACAAAACAGAACGTACACCAAGGAGAGGGAGCTATAATCCTACAGCATTAATCCAGAGGAAGGCAAAAACCTGTACAATGAGGGCACGAATTACACCGTATAGTGTGGAATAAATCCTTCCCAACTCCATATTTGTCAATCAGAATAAATCCATGAATTAGCGTCTCATCTCCAAAAATGTAGTTCCTATAATTTAGAGTTAGATTTAGTTATAACCCTAAAGTTTATTTGTTATTAGATAACTATCTAGACCTTTTTAAATGCTGATAGGACATCTGTCATTACTATTTCTTGGGGTAGAGCATTCCATAATTTTCTACTTTAAGAATAAGATTACATGACCATCATGACAATCCATTGCTTTTTTTCCTAAGACAGGTAAGAGTAGTGGACTGTAATGATGGTCATGTGAACTCAGTTTAACTGTAAAAACCCCCTTCCTATATAGATGCCTAAACACCTTTCCTGCACCTGTAAAAAAAATGCCCCATGCTGCTTTGCACACTTTTTGTACAGAATAAATCAAGTGCCAGTTCTTAGTACTGGCCATAGATGTTTGAACATATAAATCCGATCACCTTTATGGCTTTTATGTTTTGAGCGGATCAACCCTAATTTTTGTAGCCTCTCATAGCCTCTCGAATAGCTGTTGCCTTAACAAGTGTTCAATATAGGCACTTTAACTCATTGTTTCACTTATATATTATACCACAACATCATGTATCATGTGGAAATCTCTTGGAATTATTGTAACATATGTGTGACTGAGAAATAAGTAACTTGCAGAACTAATTTGCCTTTGATTGTCATATTTTAATTGGCTAATAAATGTCAGGGTGCTCATTTATGTTAATGTGCTGTTAGAATTCACCTTAGATTTGTCTGACTTCATTATTCAGAGAACTTTTATGAAGCCATTCAGTGTCTAAAGGTTAATTTACAGATACCAAGTGATATACAGCCCTAAACTCCTTATTTCCCTTGTGCGCTGCTGTCACTGTCAGTCAAGGAGTTTGATGATATGTATAAAATAAAATCCCCTTCCATACGCAGCGGGTTGTCCTTTGCCACATCTAGTTAATTGAGTGAAGATAAATAATGTAGAGCTTCTCCTATATCTGTAATAAGGCCACAAGAGGCTGGGAATTTCCTCTGTAGAAGAATTGCTAAACTCACTTTCAATATTAAGTTGGGTAATAGAGTTTCCATAGCTTTGGTTCGGTTTTAGACTCTCTGTTTACATCTTACCTGTTCCGAACCAATATATAAGTTACGATATGCAAATATACAATATTGGCTCCTGTAAATTTGAACGATATTTGAATTAAATATATCATTCTCTAAAACCAAATCTCTCAGCTGTCTTAAGATATTGATGTAGGAACATTTAAGATTACTAAATGCCACAAGTGGCATGGAAACTAGAGAAACATGGACAAGCATGAAATGAGTAGAGAGATTATTATTCTAATTGACGAAAAAAAAAAATTACAGTTGACTACTAGAGAAAAATCTGAAGATTTCAGTTGTGGCATTGACACTTGTTGAATGTCTTATTTTTTAGTCAGTCTTATAATTGTATGTCCTGTTGCAATACAACTAATTACATGTGCAATTTCATATGGTTTTGCTGGTTTGTTTTTAGTTTTGTAGTAGTTTAAAATAGGTAAAGTTCGATACACAAGTGACAATATGGCACATGTGAA
Source organism: Leptodactylus fallax (assembly GCA_947044405.1). Taxonomy (NCBI): domain Eukaryota; kingdom Metazoa; phylum Chordata; class Amphibia; order Anura; family Leptodactylidae; genus Leptodactylus; species Leptodactylus fallax. The sequence continues at coordinate 1,261,452 of CAMRHE010000035.1, read as the reverse complement.
TATAGTATTATAATCAAGAAAACACAATACAACAAGATGTGAGAAAATCTGTAACTGAAACGCTGTGGAAAAGACAGAGGTGGAAACTGTTAGGGTGGGGACTAAGACCCCCCGGGTTATGTTGCCGTAGTCCTAATTGATAAGGAAGAAGTTACGAGCTCGGGAAACAAACAGGACTGACACTGAAAGTATCATGTGTTGAATGCTTCACTTTATTGATTTGCAGAACAAGGTTATATAGGAAGCACAATAATCTATATTTGGTCTTCTATTCTGGGGTCAAAGATTAGCTTCTTTGCAACATAAACATGTCTACATCCTGTGCAGACATGTGGTCCAGAACTCATAATGAGCTTACAACAATCTTTTGCCCCCTTTTGTTTTTCTTATCTATATATATATATATATATATATATATATATATATATATATTTAGCAAGTAAAAATGTTTAACCCTTACAAAACACATAGTGTTTTTTTCCCCACAGTGTTTTTCACAGAAAGTCTTCTTCTGTGGACCTTCTGCATCTATTATACCTATACGTAAAATGCCTGCGTTTCCATAAGTATAATTGACATGCTGCGATTTACAAAAAAAATCCCATCCACTTTGCAGGTAATGTAAAATGCAGTGTTTTGCTGTGGCTAAAATGCTGTGTTTTCACAATGTGGGGCCCCGGCCTAAAGATGTTTTTCAGAACTTTCACACATTTATTATAAACATTTTCAATGAAATGTTCCTAATATGTGAGTACAGATTTATTACATAAATATTGATCACACTGTATCAAGTCTTGTATATAAAGCCAATTAAAAGAACTATAAGAACTATTACAATACAGAGCAACACAATGTAGTTTCATTATAAAAGTCAAATATAATAGAATACATAGAAAAACCATTAGTGTTTCAAGGACCATAGTTTTTATTAATTTCATTACTAAGAACCTTGGCAGTAGAAGAAGTCAATAGGGCATAGATTAATTAAAACTCATGGTAAAGTACATTATTCTACATCTTATTACATTATACACAGTTCAGAGAGCACACACTAAGAAGAGAGACCTACACAAAGATTATATAAATAGCATATCTAATACACATTCCATAGTCCAGCAATATTTATTTAATATAAATTTACTGTAGAAAACTGGTGTGTATTATTGCTGAAATGTAAGGTAGCTCCTAGCAGGCTGAGATTTCAGTACTGGCACATGGCATAGGTCAACCAGTCTTAATAAATGTGCCCCATTGTTTGGCTAGTTGGTTCTTCTTTAGGAAGCTTTTACACACAGTGGTTGGTAGCAGACATTTTATTGTGCAGAGATATAGCAGCCATTACTTATGTGGCTGTCTGTTGAACAACACTGTACCAATATACTAGTAGTCCCATAGAGGCCATACACATGTACTTACTGCTGCAGATATTTACATTTTAGGCTGAGGACTCCAATACATGTTTGTATTATTCATAATCTTTGATATTCAAATATAAATGGGAACCTTTCTACTTCCTCAGCCAAAAATGTCAAAGACTGCTTACCTTGGAGAGTTAGGTTAAGGCCCCATGTAGTGAAACGCAACTAAAAAATGGTGTGGGAAAAACGGAATGCATCACATTTTTTTTTCACGTCTTTCATTGCATTTTTACTGAGTTTTCTCTCTCTGGATTATCTTCCCTTATTAAACCTATAGGTAAAATGTGAGCGTTTCCGCAGGTATACATTGATATGCTGCGATTTTCAATAATGCTGGCGTTTTTGAAAGCGCAGCTTTTCTGCAGCGGTCTTTTTTCTGCAGTGTGTGGATGGGATTAGCCAGAAACTCATTCACTTTACTGGTACTGTAAAATGCAGCGTTTTTTTCTACAGCGTTTCCACAGTGACAGAAATGCTGCGTTTCCGCAACGTGGGGCTTTAGCCTTAGGCTAAGGCCCCATATAGCCAGCTACAGCCAAAAAATGCTGTGGAAAAGACCGTGGCGGAAACGCAGCACATTTATGTAGGTATAATTGACATGCTGTGATTTACAGGCTAATGACCCACGTAGCTTTTCACAGTTTTCATCTGCGGACTTTCTGCTTCTATTATACCTATATGGAAAATGTCAGCTTTTCTGTAGGTATAATTGATATGCTGTAATTTGCAAAAAAGCAACGTTTTTCTGAAATTGCAGTAATTCTGCTGCAGATTTTTTTCTGCAATGTGTGGATGGGATCAGCCAAAATTCTATCCACTTTGCATGTACTCTAAAAACGCAGCATTTTTTTGCATTTCCGCCGTGGTGAAAAAGCTGTGTTTTGGCAATATGGGGCCCTGGCCTAAAAGTGGATTTCACAGCCAGAACTTTTACCATTCTTGGATTCCTTCTCCGGAGACTTGATGTTATTATAGAAACTATTACCTATAAAAATAGAAAAGCTTAGCTTGTGTAATCTTGTATGAATTATTTATAGCATTGCAGCATTAAAGCATTTTAGCAGCTTTTCTAAATTTGGCCATCGGATGTAATTCTTCACTGAAAACAATTGGTCTAAAGTGGTTTGTGTATGCAAATGTAAAAAACTACCACTATTCTAAAAGACACATTGCTAAAGGAACACAGTTTAGGTGTCTCAATTGATTCTACAGTTAGGTCCATATATATTTGGACCTTGATAAATTTTTTTTTTTTTTTTTACCTGTTTACTGAAACATTCAAGTTATAGTTATATGATGGACATGGACAAAGTCCAGATTTTCAGCTTTCATTTGAGGGTATCCACATTAAAATTGGATTAAGGGTTTAGGAGTTTCAGCACCTTAACCTGTACTACCCTGTTTTTAAAGGGACCAAAAGTAATTGGACAATTGACTCAAAGGCTGTTTCATGGGCAGGTGTGGGCAATTCCTTCATTATGTCACTCAATTAAGCAGGCCTGGAGTTGATTTGAGGTTTGGTGATTGCATTTGGAAGATTTTGCTGTGAAGAAAACATGTGGTCAAAGAAGCTCTCCATGCAGGTGAAACGAGCCACCCTTAAGCTGCGAAAACAGAAAAAAAAACTCATACAAGAGATTGCTACATTAGGAATGGCAAAATCTACAGTTAGGTACATCCTGAGAAAGAAAAAAAAGCACTGGTGAACTCATCAATGCAAAAAGACTTGGATGCCCATGGAAGACAACAGCCAACCAAGTGAAAATCACTCTCCAGGATGTAGGCGTATCAATATCCAAGGCACCAGCATAAAGAACCCACAAGGAGGAAAGAGCTCTATGCTTGATGCGCGTTTCGACACCAAATGGCTTTGTCAGGAGGCAATATGGTAACATAATTGGGGGATATATATATAAAACCTAAATGTATACAACTGTGACACAAACAGCCATCCATTAGTACATAAAACACATACAGACACTGGGAAACGTCCGGCTCGTCATGCGCGATGACGTCACCAAGCACATGTAACGTGATGACGCCATCGCGCATAAAGAAAAAGGAAGCAATCAATACTCCACTCGCGCACGCTTACACATGACGGAGTAAGGTCCTATACAGAAAAATAATAGATCACGGAAGGTCCCGCAGTCATGCGTATATGTAATTTATTTTGCTACATGTCCCTGTATGACAAGTCGATCACTCAGAGTACGAGTTCTAGAACACGCCAATAAGATTGTGGCTGTGGCCAAAGCTCGTGAATATGAACAGCATCAACCGATACCACGTCACTTTCGTGATTTTCACTCCTATGACCCACGTGGTTTAAAGGTACGGGGAATTGATAGGGTCCATCTGGGTAGCAGGGGTGGGTGATATACGTCGTGCATTGCTCCAAAAAGAAACTCGCTGGATTGTGGAACTAAATACGGTGATTCCAGTGGGCCTCAATGAGGCTGTGAGCCTTTTTATAATTTTGCGTGAATTTTAATTATTTGGGGGATATTATTTTATTGGTTAGTGTTTTTGGATATTCATTGTTTGTTTTGTTTTAGGTTATTCTCTTGTTGCATCCTGTGTCCATCCTTGGTACATCATCTGTTTTTGCTGTTCATTATAGTCTACGAAATTATTGGGACATTATTCCACGCCTTTCATAGATCTTCAAGCTCAAGACCGGGGAGTTTGGGGGGGGGGGGTTATATGTTTGTTTGTTTTTTCACTTTGTTTTTGTATATATTTATAATAGTGTCTATTGATATAGTTTTATTCACAGCGCGTAATTCACATACCATGTGGTTTCACTAATTGGCGATTTTGTTTCTGCCTTATATATTATGTGATTTCACTATCTGGTGAATTTTTTGTCCACATATGCACTTAATATAATTATATTGCATTTGTATAGTGTACGCTTTGTGGTATCACTTTCCGAATTCCTTTTACTCCCCCGTTATGCACATGACTGTGGGACCTTCCGTGATCTATTATTTTTCTGTATAGAACCTTACTCCGACACGTGTACGTGTGCGGGAGCGGAGTATTGATTGGTTCCTTTTTCTTTATGCACGATGGCATCATCACGTAACGCGTGCGTGGTGACGTCATCGCGCATGACAATCCGGACGTTTCCCAGTGTCTGTATGTGTTTTATGTACTAATGGATGGCTGTTTGTGCCATAGATGTATACATTCAGGTTTTATATATATATCCCCCAATTATGTTACCATATTGCCTCCTGACAAAGCCATTTGGTGGTGAAACACGCGTTGGGCATAGCGCTCTTTCCTCCTTGTGGGTTCTTTATGCCTTTTGTTCCTATGCTATCATGACTACTGGTATGTAAAATTATAGTGGTATATTTATCTGGTTCCATATGATGTGGATTTACTTTCAGCCATAGGTGGGATTAAGTCTGTGGTTCTGCCATTTATTCTAACCAATTAGGCCACTCATATTAATGCATATTATTTTTGACCCATGTCATATCTTGGCTATGGCTCTGACCTTTAGATATATGGGACTTGATAATATAGTACAACATGGCAGTGTTTAGTACATGTTTATTATTGGAACATTTGCATATCTGATATATATTTATTAATTATTGTCTAACTTACACTCCATTTTTGATCAGTATTTATCATCAGCTTTCCCTGGGGAGGAGGGTTTTTCTGGTACCATATACGTTTTTACCATCTGCGTACTTGTTGCATATTCTCTTTGTTGGTCTATTTATGTGTATTTATTGTATTTCATATGAATAAACATTGTTATTTTTTTTTTTTTTTATATGGGAGGTCTGAGCGCTCTCCATACACTGCGGGTGCCGGCTGTATAATACAGCCAGGACCCGCCGCTAACAGCAGCGATCGGTGCCTGCAAACGGGACCGCGGCGTCTAAATTGCGCAGCCGCCACGGGCGCCGCTATTTTTCTCTGATCGCCGCCCTACAGAACGTCATCGGAGGGCGGCGATTAGTTGCCATGACAGCCGGGAGCCTATTGAAGGCTCCCAGGCCTGTCATTACATTAGCTCTATTACGCGATGCCAGAGGCATCGTCTAATAGCAGTGAAGGCATTTTGCTATTCACTGCGATACAGTAGTATTGCAGTGAATAGTATGATCGATCAGACTCCCTAGGTTTCAAGGTCCCTAGGGAGTCTGATCATACAAGTAAAAGTTGAAAAAAAAAGTTTTTAAAAGTATGAAAAAAAAAAAAAAAAAACCCCACACAAAAGTTCAAATCACCCCACTTTCGCTAGATCAGATATAAAAGTAAATAAACACAAGTAAACATAAAACACATTAGGTGTCCCCCTGCTCCAAAATTCCCGAACTATTAAAATATTAAAATATTTATCCCATACAATGAACGGCGTAGCGGTGAAAAAAAAATCAAAATGACCAAATAGTGTTTTTTTTTCAACACTTTGCCTCCTATAAAAAATTGAATAAAAAGTGATCAAAACATCAGATCTTTTCACAAATGGTATCAATAAAAATGTCATGTTGTTCCGCTTAAAAAGACACCTTACCCAGCTCCATACATGTAAATATGAAAAAGTTACAGGTGACAATATGGCGACGCAAAAAAATTTTTCTATTTAGCAAAGTTTTTAATTTTTTTAAAAGGTATCCAAACATTAAAAATACTATATAAATTTGGTATCGCCGTGTTCGTACTGACCCGCAGAATACAGGTAACATGTCATTTTTACCACACAGTGAATGCTGTAAAAATTAAATCCATATGAATTTAGCGCAAATGCAGTTTTTCTCCAATTGCACCTCATTCTGAATTTTTTTCCAGCTTCCCAGTACATTGCACAGCATATTGAATAGTGACATTACAAAGTACAATTTGTTTCGCAAACAATAAGCCATCATGTGACTCTGTGAATTAAAAAATGCTAAAGTTATGGCTCTTGGAACGTGGGGAGGGAAAAATGAAAATGCAAAAACAAAAAATGGCCCGGTCATTAAGGGGTTAAACCTTATTTCTTTTGGTGATCTAATTATAGTTTGGTTTATGAGGCATTAATATTGAGGACTATACTTTTTGGTGCTTGGTATCAATATCCAAGTCTACCATAATGAGAAGACTGCAGGATAGTAAAAACAAAGGGTTCACCGCACGGTGCAAGCCACTCATAAGTCTCAAGAATAAGAAGGCTAGATTGGACTTTACTAAAAAAAAAAAAAAAAAACACCTAAAAGAGCCAGCACAGTTCTGGAAGAACATTCTTTGGACAGATAAAACCAAACCCCTACCAGAATGATGGAAAGAAAAAAGTATGGCGAAGGTGTGGTACAGCACATCATCTGTAAAACACGGTGGAGGCAGTGTGATGGCTTGGGCATGCATGGCTGCCAGTGGCACTGGGTCACTAGTGTTTATTGATGATGTGACACAGGACAGAAGCAGCCGGATGAATTCTGAGGTATTCAGAGACACACTGTGTGCTCAAATCCAGTCAAATGCAGCCAAACTGATTGGTTGGCGTTTCATAATACAGATGGACAATGACCCAAAACATAAAGCCAAAACATCCCAGGAATTTATTAAAGCAAAGAAGTGGAATATTCTTGAATGGCCAAGTCAGTCACCTGATCTCAACCCAATTGAGCATGCATTTCACTTGTTAAAGACTAAACTTCAGACAGAAAGGCCCACAGACAAAGGAGGAAACAGCATCTGGTGATGTCCTTGAGTTCAAGACTTCAGGCAGTCATTGCCAACAAAGGGTTTTCAACCAAGTATTAGAAATTAACATTTTATTTACAATTATTTAATTTGTCCAGTTACTTTGAGCCCCTGAAACGAAGGAATTGTGTGTAATAAATGCTTTAGTTCCTCACATTTTTATGCAATCATTTTGTTCAACCCACTGAATTAAAGCTGAAAGTCTGAACTTCAACTGCATCTGAATTGTTTTGTTCAAAATTCATTGTGGTAATGTACAGAACCAAAATTAGAAAAATGTTTTCTGTCCAAATATTTATGGACCTAACTGTATGATTAACCTCTTATTGAGCATAGTGTTTCAGTCCTCAATACCAGAGCCTTTATATAGGTTTGCACATATGATGGATTAGTGGTCCTTAGCCTACCTTTACACAACAGTCAAAATTGGCTGCGTGATGGCTTTTTTTTTTTTATGTCCATCATACGGCTGCATTAAATTCACTGTATGTGAATGGGGGCTATTCACATGACTGATTTTTTTTTGCCTGTTCGTTTTGTACTTCAGTTGTGTGATTGTAGGCTAACGCTTGAAGCCTTATTACACTTCTGTTTTTTTACATACGTGTCCTGTTCCTTTTTTTTTTTCTTACGGAATGAACATTGACACATTGCTTTCGATGGTATGTTTTGGTGCGTTTTACTGATGGATGCCCATTAAAGTCGTTGGGACATTCACAAAAGACAACATATAGATGTCATCTGTACTCATTTTCACTGATCAAACTCAATACAAAGTATAGATTTTTTTTAATGGAGTGGTTGATCTAAGAAACCACTAACACAACATGTCCAGAAAATTAATACCGTGTGCTATCAGTAGAAACACCTTATGCAAATGTTAGCGTTTTGGTCAATTATTTGCAGAAATGATTGTGCACCAAAAACATGAATGTGCAGAAAACACAGAATAGATGCAAACCTTTATATTCTGCTTTCCCTCTCTGTAGCCTCCATTTCTGAATTTGGCTCAAAATCACTGATGCACATTATAGACCAAAACACTGATATGTGAATAAAGCCTTACTTTGGCTGCCAAACTCATTTTTATTTTTTTTTGTGACAAACAGGGATATTTTTAATTCATTTTTATAGCAACTTTTTTTTTCTTTTTTAATTTTATTAGAGGTATTGGGGGAATTTACTAAAATAGGCACAAAATTTCAGGTGCAAAAGTGACACACATTTGCCGCACATCCATTTCTGCAACAAAATCAGAGGCCAGAGCTTTGTAATAATTCAGGCGCATCTCATGCCAGTGGTTGAATAAATTAGAGCAAGCAGAGGAACCGCGAGTCTTAAAAAATGTCCCCATTGTGTACAAAAAGTAAAAATATTTTTTGAATAATAGTTTTCAAATTTGCAAATTTACACTTAAATAAAATATAAGAAGTGGTTACCTATTTTGTTTCAATCATTTTGATATGTATGTATTTGTATGTATGTATGTATGTATGTGTGTATGTGTTTGATTTGTATATCTTGAATTAATTGGCAGATATGGTGAAATTTGGATTGGTACTGGTAGGCTTGAGTAAAACTTCTGTAAAAGTAAATATAAATGAAATAAAAGCCTTATATATTATAAAGGATGTTTTAAAGAAAACTAATGTATTTGATATGCAATCACCACTTTTACTATAAAAATGTACTAAAGGGAGTTTAATTAAAACTACAAGGGCCAAATGGCACAGTTGCTCATAGCAACCAAACAGCTTTAAATTCTCATTTTTTTAAGACCTTTTAGAAAAAAAATTGGAAACCTAATTACTTTCTATGGGCATCTGCTTTACTTTATCTTGCACTGGCTTTCATAAATCTTTTTATAAATCCAATTGCATCTCAAGACTTAGGCTGGTATTGGTGTCAGAAGTAAAAGCTCCCGATTCAGTATTGTACATGCTCTGTTAATAAAAGAAGATGTGCCCTTGTGACAGATCCTCTTCAATTTATCAAATTTCAGTTGAACTTTAATTTTGTCTGGTCTTTATTAGAGGTAATTGCATAAGTAAAAGAAAATTATGTATTTTCATATTTTAATTACTATGTTCTGTATGGTTTGTCAAGATTAAGATTTGTGATGATAGTAAAGCATGTAGCATTAAAGATCAAAGGCAATTGTTGAATCAGAAAAATTTCTACTGCATCCTCCTGGACTTAATTATTTGCTTTGCATTATACAGGATTACATTTTGTCATGTCAGAAGACAGCTGTAGATGGATTTATATCAAAAGATAGTTGTAAAGTTAAAAAAGACAAAGGCAATTTTTTTTGTTGAATTATATAATAAACCCCTTGGAGATAGCTTCAGGGAATATGCTGTGCATTTTAGCTATTTTTAACATCTGTTCTAAAGTTATAATGAAACTTTAAATCATTGGACATCATGTATTTAGGGCATTAGTCTGCATTGGTATAAATGCATTACTATATTGTAATAATTAATTTTTTTTTCCTCATATGCAACAGAGCCTTTCTTCTACAGATGTACTCATGGCAAGAACCAATGTAACAAACTGTGTACTAAGAAATGCACCTTAGATCATAATTTTAATAGTATGTGTGTTAGAATGCTGTGCTACACAAAAGCATGGTGAAATAGTAAAGCCAGGCTTTTTCCGCATCACTTTTTGGCTGTGGCTCGCTACTGGGGCCTTATCTTCACATAAAGTTGTGCGCTGTTTCATTATATCTTTCTTCACCTGTACGCATTTATCATTTTCAGCAGCAACAGAGGTTGCACCTGAAAATGTCAACTTTTTGAAGGTTTCAAGTGAACAATCATATATAATCAATGTGTCAGGATGAATATTAAAAGGAAAAAAAAATGTGATAAAGATATGACAAGCATTTTGTATCCTCTAGTTTTAACTTTCAGGGATATGGCTTTGGTCTTAGTACCAAGTTTTAGTGATGCTGTTATCTTCTCGGTGCCACTAATGCCCAAGGGTCAAATGGCTTGGGAATGCTGAGCTACAGTGTGTATGCTGACTTGTAATCAATGTTTTTATCAAGTATCTCTTAGGCTAGGTTTACACCATGTTTCTGCATTATGTACAGTGGAGAAAAAAAGTATTTAGTCAGCCACCAATTGTGCAAGTTCTCCCACTTAAAAAGATAAGAAAGGCCTGTAATTGACATCATAGATAGACTTCAACTATGAGAGACAAATTGAGAAAACAAATCCAGAAAATTACATTGTCTGATTTTTAACCCCTTAACAACCCAGGGCATAATATTACGTCCTGAGTCACATGACGATGTATGAAGAGCGCTTAGGAGCTAAGCGCTCTCCATACACCGCAGGTGCCAGCTATATAATACAGCCAGGACCCGCCGCGAACTGCAGCGATCGGTGCCTTCACCGATCGCTGCTGTTAACCCTTTAGATGTCGCAGTCAAACAGGACCGCGGCGTCTAAATTGTGCAGCCGCCACGGGCGCCGCCATTTTTCCCTGATCGCCACCCTCCAGAATGTCATCGGCCAGAGGCATCGTCTAATAGCAGTGAAGGCATTTTGCTATTCACTGTGATACAGAAGTATCGCAGTGAATAGTATGATCGATCAGACTCCCTGGGTTTCAAGGTCTGATCATACAAGTAAAAGCAGAAAAAAAAAAAGTTTTTAAAAGTATGAAAAAATTAACGAAAGAAAAAAAAAACAAAAAAAAAAAAAAAACAAAAAACACAAAAGTTCAAATCACCCCCCTTTCCCTAGATCAGATATAAAACTAAATAAACAAAAGTAAACATAAACATATTAGGTATCCCCGCGCTCCAAAATGCCTGAAATATTAAAATATTTATCCCATACAATGAACGGCGTAGCAGGGGAAAAAAAAAATCAAAATGGCCAAATAACGTTTTGTTTTTTTCAACACTTTGCCTCCTATAAAAAAATTGAATAAAAAGTAATCAAACCATCAGATCTTTCCCCAAATGGTATCAATAAAAACGTCATGTTGTCCCGCATAAAAAGACGCCTTACCCAGCTCCATACATGTAAATATGAAAGTTACAGGTGACACTATGGCGACGCAAAATTTTTTTTCTATTTAGCAAAGTTTTTAATTTTTTAAAAGGTATCAAAACATTACAAATACTATATAAATTTGGTATCGCCGTGTTCATACTGACCCGCAGAATACAGATAACATGTCATTTTTACCACACGGTGAATTCTGTAAAAATTAAACCCATATGAATTTGGCGCAAATGCAGTTTTTCTCCAATTGCACCTCATTCTGAATTTTTTTCCAGCTTCCCAGTACATTGCACAGCATATTGAATAGTGACATTACAAAGTACAATTTGTTTCGCAAACAATAAGCCATCATGTGACTGAACTGAAAAATAAAAAAAGTTATGGCTCTTGGAATGTGGGGAGGGAAAAACGAAAATGCAAAAACAAAAAATGGCCCGGTCATTAAGGGGTTAAAGAATTTATTTGCAAATTATGGTGGAAAATAAGTATTTGGTCAATAACAAAAGTTCATCTCAATACTTTGTTATATATCCTTTGTTGGCAAAGACAGAGGTCAAATGTTTTCTGTAAGTCTTCACAAGGTTGGCACACACTGCCCATTCCTCCATGCAGATCTCCTCTAGAGCAGTGATGTTTTGGGCTGTCGCTGGGCAACACGGACTTTCAACTCCCTCCAAAGGTTTTCTATGGGGTTGAGATCTGGAGACTGGCTAGGCCACTCCAGGACCTTGAAATGCTTCTTACGAAGCCACTCCTTTGTTGCCCTGGTGGTGTGCTTGGGATCAGTCAAGCTGAAAGACCCGGCCACGTTTCATCTTCAATGCCCTTGCTGATGGAAGGAGGTTTGCACTCAAAATCTCACGATACATGGCCCCATTCATTCTCTCATGTACACGGATCAGTCGTCCTGGTCCTTTTGCAGAGAAAAAGCCCCAAAGCATGATGTTGCCACCCCCATGCTTCACAGTAGGTATGGTGTCTTTTGGATGCAACTCAGCATTCACTCTCCTCCAACCACGACAAGTTGTGTTTCTACCAAACAGTTCTAATTTGGTTTCATCTGACCATATGACATTCTCCCAATACTCTTCTGGAACATGCAAATGCTCTCTAGCAAACTTCAGACGGGCCCAGATATGTACTGGCTTAAGCAGGGGGACATGTCTGGCACTGCAGGATCTGAGTCCCTGGCGGCGTAGTGTGTTACTGACGGTAGCCTTTGTTACGTTAGTCCCAGCTTTCTGCAGGTCATTCACTAGGTCCCCCCGTGTGGTTCTGGGATTTTTGCTCACCGTTCTTGTGATCATTTTGACCCCATGGGGTGAGATCTTGCGTGGAGCCCCTGATCGAGGGAGATCATCAGTAGTCTTGTATGTCTTCCGTTTTCTAATTATTGTTCTCACAGTTGATTTCTTCACACCAAGCTGCTTGCCTATTGCTGATTCAGGTCTTCCCAGCCTGGTGCAGGTCTACAATTTTGTTTCTGGTGTCCTTCCACAGCTCTTTGGTCTTCACCATAGTGGAGTTTGGAGTGTGACTGTTTGAGGTTGGGGACAGGTGTCTTTTATACTGATAACAATGTCAAACAGGTGCCATTACTACAGGTAATGAGTGGAGGACAGAGGAGCCTCTTAAAGAAGAAGTTACAGCTCTGAGAGAGCCAGAAATCTTGCTTGTTTGTAGGTGACCAAATACTTATTTTCCACCATAATTTGAAAATAAATTCTTAAAACATCATACAATGTGATTTTCTGGTTTTGCTTTCTCATTTGGTCTCTCATAGTTGAGGTCTAGCTATGTCGTCAATTACAGGCCTCATCTTTTTAAGTGGGAGAACTTGCACAATTGGTGGCTGACTAAATACTTTTTTTCCCCACTGTATGTGCATTTTCAACTGTTCCACCTAACATAAATGCCTGTCTATTCAGTTGCGCATGTTTTCCAGTGATACCTATTAAATAAACACATTAAATGGTTAATATGCTTCTTTTTAATACTGTTTTATTGAATAATAGTCAATAACTCTTCTCAGTATTGTAGAGGCAAAGATATACCAATGTTTAGCAGCCACCTATTTTATAAAGGCTAAGGCCCCACGTTGCGGAAATACAGCTTTTTTTGTTGCATTTTTTGATGCGGTTTTTTGAGCCAAAGCCAGGAGTGGATTGAGCAGAAGGTAGAAGTATAAGTGCTTCCTATATATTTCCTATTCCTTTTGTAGCCATTTGGCTTAACAAAACGCAGCAAAATCTTCAACAAAAAAAGCTGCATTTCCACAATGTGGAGCCTCAGTCGAAAAGTACATTATCTAAGTATTAACTGAATTTGGCTAAAGAAAATGTATATTGTATGTTGGACATATAGCGAGAGAATACAAAGTAGGAAGCAAACATTAAGAGTTTATCAATTGCACAATTTTTTTTTTTTTTTTTTTTTTTCGGTTGTGCTCCCTTCTTACATGTAATATTTCCATGCACCTTACTTACTCAATGGGCAATGGGTAGCCAGTGAAGGGATTGGCAGAGGGGAGTGACCGATGAAGAACAGGGGGAAAGGTGTATTAAGCGAGCGGCGCAAATTAAGGTGGACTGGAGGGAGGCCATGGAGAAGGGTGTTACAGTAGTCTAAGCAAGAAATTATGAGGGCATGGACTAGCATCTTTGTAGTTTCTGGGGTGAGGAAGGAGCAGATTCGATGGATGTTCTTGAGTTGGAGGTGGCAGGATGTGTTGAGGGTTTGTATGTGCGGCTTGAAGGATAGGTCAGAGTCTAAGGTTATCCCAAGGCAGTGGACCCATGGGACTGGAGTAAGTGTAGAGGACAGTCAGCAGCTACTGCTCAGCCAAGATCTGGAGGAGACCTCCGCCGCTTCCTCTGGTAGGCAGGCAAGTAGTGATGAGGAGATTGGCATGGAAGCTGGTGTTGAGGAGGACATCAGTGACCTGCAGACAATAGTGGATGACAATGTAGCTGATCGTAACTGGGAGCCGGGTGATGAAGAGGCTTCATTGTCATTAGGAGAAGAGGGTTGCAGCTTGTGCATGAGGCAGAGGGGGAGTCAGCAGTGTGAGGTCAGAAGCTAAACGTGCCCAGGGTAGACCACCCGCTTCACAGCAGCCTACCTTCCTTGAAAAGCAGTGGTGAAGAGGTTCACAGAGGCAGTAGCAGTAGCAGTTAGTTAGTGCGGAGTGTTGGGGTAAAATCACCTACTTGGCGGTGTGGCAGTTTTTTGTAAAGCCGCCGGGGGGAGGTGAACATGGCCATATTTTCAATCTGTGGGCAGAAGGTGAAGCAAGGCCAGGGTGTCAATGTTGGCAGCACAGCCCTGCGTCAACATATGTAGCGTCACCATAGAGTGGCCTGGGAGAGCCGTGGCTCCAATGTGGTGGTCCAGCCTGCCGCAGCAACCGTTGCATCACCCAGTAGCATGCACCCCATTTCAGACAGTCAAGGCTCCACCACCTCAGCCGAAGGAAGCTGTGTGTCCTTCCCATCATCTGCTGGTCATGATGCTCCAGCTCCTCATCAGTCATTGCGTTAGCAATCCATCACAGAAGCGATTTCGAAGAGACAACAGTATGCGTGCACTCATCCAACGGTGCAGAAGCTGAACGTTCTCCTGTCCAAGTTGCTGGCGCTGCAGTCCCTCCCTTTCAAAGTGGTGGACTGTGCACCTTTCAGAGAACTGATGGCTTGTGCCAAGCCGAGGTGTAGAGTCCCAAGCCGTCATTTCCAAAAAGGCAGTACCAGCCCTGCACAAATATGTAGAAGAGAAGGTGGGCCAGTCCTTCAGCTTGTCAATGTCTGCCAAAGTGCATGGCAGCGCCGACGTATGGAGCTGTAACTACGGTCAAGGACAATATATGTAATTTACGGCACACTGGGTTAATATGGTGCCTGCTCAGACACACCAGCAACTTGGACAGGTGACGCGGCTTCTGCCTCCATGTTCTCACGTAGTTGGTCCTGCAACAATGTCCACCTCATCCTCCACTGACTCATCAGCCTCCACTGCAAGGACAATTCACAGTGCTCCTCCAGCATACCACATGTGCAGGGCACAGCGTTGTCACGCTGTTCTACACCTCATTTGCCTGGGCGAACAAAGTCACAGGGGAGGAACTGCTCCGTGTCCTCAATCAAGAAATCGAATTCTGGCTTT
The DNA here is from genome assembly GCA_947044405.1 of Leptodactylus fallax. NCBI lineage: Eukaryota > Metazoa > Chordata > Amphibia > Anura > Leptodactylidae > Leptodactylus > Leptodactylus fallax. The sequence goes on along the minus strand of CAMRHE010000035.1, from coordinate 1,246,136 downwards.
CTCCAACAGAACTTAAAATTGGAACAATGGTGACCGACAACCAGAAGAACATAGTGTCGGCACTGCTTCAAGGATGGCTGAGCCATGCGCCCTACTTGGCGTACGTGGCGTGGTTGTCAAGTGTTTCCTTAAGTCATGCACCCATCTGCAAGACATCCTAAAAATGTCAAGGAAACTTTGCATGCACTTCAGCCACTCATACACTGCCAAGTACATCCTCCTTGAGCTGCAGCGGCAGAATGGCCTCCCACAACATAGGCTGATATGCGATGTTTCCACTCATTGGAATTCAACCCTCCATATATTGGATTGATTATATGAACAGAGAAAAGCCATAAACAATTTCTTGATGATCCAAGCGGACAGAGGTACTCCCCTGTGTACAGTTGTGCTAAAAAGTGTACATACCCCATCAGATTTTTTTTTGTTTTTTTGGCCTTTTTTCAGAGAATATGAATGATAACACAAACTTTTTCTTCACTCATGGTTAGTGGTTGGTTGAAGCCATTTATTGTCAAAGTTCTGTATTTTCTCTTTTTAAATCATAATGACAACCAAAAGCATCTAAATGACCCTGTTCAAAAGTTCACATACCCCAGTTCTTAATAACGTGTATTGCCCCCTCTAACATCAATGACAGCTTGAAGTCTTTTGTGGCAGTTGTGGATGAAGCTCTTTATTTTCTCAGATGGTAAAGCTGCGCATTCTTGGTAAAAAGTCTTCAGTTCCTGTAAATTCCTGTGCTGTCTTGCATGTACTGCGTGCTTGAGATCTCCCCAGAGTGGCTCAATGATATTGAAGTCAGGAGACTGAGATGGCCACTCCAGAACCTTCACTTTCTTTTGATGTAGCCAATGACAGATCGACTTGGCCTTGTGTTTTGGATCGTTGTCATGTTGGAACGTCCAAGTACGACCCATGCGCAGCCTCCTGGCTGATGAGTCCAAATTTGCCTCCAGTATTTGCTGATAACGTGCTGCATTCATCTTTCCTTCAACTTTGACCAAGTTTCCTGAGCCTTTAGCACAACTGTAACTTTAACGTTAGCCAGTGGCAGCTCATGCGTGACACCTGTCGTTTGCTCGTTCCCTTTGAGGAGGTCACTTTGTTAGTCAGTCGCCAGGACTACGGGATGAACAACGTCATTCCACTGATTTACATCCTGGAAAAGATGCTTTTTAATCTGGCTGGTCAGGGGACTGAAGATGTGGTGTCTACATCTCACGGCCACATGAGCCCTGTGGGGATGAACTGGAGTAGAAGGAGGATGAAGAGGACATTGGAGCACAAACAATATGTAGCCAAATGGGTGGAGAGGAGCAACCAGAACAGCCAGAGGGAGATGAGGAGGATGAGGCAGATGACCCAGACACACTATAACAGTATGCAGTGGAGATGGATGCAGGGAGTCCCTCGGAGTCACTTGCGCAAGTGGCCCGATGCATGCTGACTTCCTTGCGCAGTGACAGCCGAATTGTCACCATTGGGCAGAGGGATGACTACTGGCTCTCCACCATGTTAGACCCTCGCTACCAGGGAAAACAAAGGGGGCCTTATTTTTACACCCACTGAGGGAGGACAAACTGAACTACTAGAGAGACATGTTATGTAGCAAGTTGGCCGCTGCCTATCTGCGCCATTGTCCATCCTCTCGCATGTCCGACCGGGGGGGCCCTGAGCGCTCAAGTTGCACTGGCATGGCAGCTGTGGAAGGGGATAGGGGTGGCAGGAGCAGTATCGTCTCCATCAGCACAATGGGAACAAAATGGTGAATATGGTCCTTATGGGTTTCCACACTAATAAACACCTTGAAATAAGTGGTAACTGCTAAGAAGTATTGAATTATTATTGACAATACTGTTTTTAAAAATGGCCTGCAACTTTATACTTGTAACAAAATGGCGAATATGGTCGTTATGTCTTTCCCCACGTTAAAAGTGTTTATTACAGATTTATTACTTATGTGCAGATATTATTAGATGATAATTCAGTTTTCTTTGGCACAGTAGAACTGACAAATGTAATGTTATGCTTTGGAAGAACAGTAAATAAGCCCCTTATAATAAACGCCTTTAAAAAGGCGTTTTTACAGATACATGCAGATATTAGTGTATGATAATTCATGTTTTTTTGCTGTACTGCACTGCAAAAGTCTTGTTGTGTTCCACCTTGAAGACACAAATGAGTAATGAGCAGCAGTATAACAGCAGTGAGTGCTGCAATGTGAATTATGCTGTAAATTCTTGCTGTAAATGACCCTGTAACCACCCCAAATTTCTCTCAATTCCTCCCTATCCTTTCCCTACAGTTCTAAGGCTCAGCCTCTTTCCCTGAACTTCTGTTTTCTAAGTCTTTCCCTAGCTCCTGCTGACATCTGTCCCTACAGTAAGAGTGATGTGGAATGACTGTACCTAAAATGACCGAGGGTTTTTATAGGGCTGTGACATCACAGGTCCGGCTGGCTGCTGATTAGCTGCACGCTTGGCATTGTGGGTGATTCCGCGCTCCCAGAGTCCCTTGCCCCTTGTCCTAACATGTGCGGTGGCCATTTTATAAAAAAAATGCAATTCGATGCATCGAAGCGTGAGGAAATCTGGAATCGTGGCGAATCGAAGATTTCCTGAAATTCGGATCGAATTCCACTGCTGCAGCTTCGATTCGCTCATCTCTAATCATAATCTATATTTTGATGGTCCATTACAACCCATTCACAGACATTCAATTTAATTGTGCTGTGTGATATCCATTAAAAAAAGTGGAAGTCACACAGCCATTGTTCAATGTTGTGTGAATATAGCTTTTATTGCCTAAGCATAGTCACAACATAGACCTCAAAAGAGTTATACAATTTAGAATCAATGTTTCTCACGTATTTGTGGGTTAAAATAATGAACACTTGCATTAAATAATACCTTATCACAGTATTGTTAAGTTTGGGAATGATAATAAGAGAGTGATAAGTATATTGTCTACAGAGGCAAAACATGAAACTCCTGGGTCCAAGTGCAAAATCTGTACCAGGATCTACAAGTATAATGTATTTATAGTACTGATCTCCTCATATTTGGAGACATCTTAAGTCCCTTGGACCCTGCACCCTCTGAACTTCCTCAAACTATACCCCTGACTGTCTAATAAAAAGTGCTAGATACACAAATTAGCATTTTTAGTAGCATGTCATTTTATGGTTTTACTTTTTTTTTTGTGAACTTAGATTTTGAAGCAAATTAGTTTAAAATAACTTCATTATATCATTGAAAATAGTGCTGAAACCTTGGGAACAATGCATTACCATTTATATCCTGAGAACAGTTGGGCTATTGTAGTAGGTGACTTTTTTCCATATGCCTGCATCCCAGGGGTCTGACATACAACAATCAGAATAAATTTCATAATATACTTTGACAGCAGTTCATTGTACTGTGTTTACCAGATGGCTGTGGGTCATCAGAGACATGGGCGCCAGACTTTACTTTATTCATACTTTTTTTTATTTATGCTTTTTTTATAACATATTATGCATCAGAGTATCACTTTACAAGACTGGAATGAAATTTACATTCTAGTGTAGATTTACATTTCAGAGACGATAACATATCAAACTTATGGAAGCCATTTGGAGGTTTTGTTAAAACTGAGAACAGTTCAAAAGGAGCATGTAATGGAATCATGTAAACCTAAGTACTGTGATGACCAGCATACAACACTGAACAAACTGAATAGAATAGAATGGCAATAGAAATGTCTGTTCTTGTTCCAAATTGCCATGCAAGACATTGATATAATCATTTTAAGTGCTCATATTTTAAAAAGACATTGAACTGCAACATAATATGTTATAAAGCATGACAAGTATTTGTAAAAGTAAATACAAAATTAAAATTGTTTTTATTAATAAGAAAAGACTCTAAAGAAACACATAAAAACATGCTAAGATGTTGAACTATAACTGCATTCTCGTCTAGGCGCAGTTCTAACAAGCCACACTCTGGAGAAAAAAGAGACATGGACTTCACATCCCAATCTTATACATTTATCGATCTAATGCTTCTCAGCAAAAGCTACAAAAATGAACACAAGGTTCTTAGTATACATATTGATCAAGGTGCATAAGCCCACTAGCCACTTAACGGTGACCTCTTTATAGTGGATCCCTACACTACTGTGTGCAGTGCTGCACAGAAACCACCACCACCACCACAATACATCACCCACAGGGGGAGAGACCCAGCGGTCCAACAACATCCTTGCTGCCAGATGAAGCCCCCAGGCTCTGTGCCACACCACCTCACAGGCACAGCACTACAGGAGTGGCAGGCACCATGCAGCACCGCACCATGTGAACAGATCTTAAAAAAAAAAAATTAAAAATTACCTTACCATATTGTTTCAGTCAAATTACTGAGAGCTTGCATACTGATCCCTTATGCAGTCTCCTGCTAATTAAAAACACCTGGGCCAAATGGGAGGAGTGCTGGCACCAAGACAAAACCAAAAAAAAAAAAAAATGGAGGGGATAGACTTACCATACCACACTATGGTTAAAAAAAAAAAAAAAAAAAAAAAAGGCATGGACCGCACTTTCCAATCTTATATATTGATCTAATACTTCTCAGCGAAATCTACAAAAATGAACACGAAGTTCTTGGTATACATATTGATCAAGCCCACTAGCCACTTTACGGTGACCTCTGTATAGTGGGTCCCACAATGCAGCGCCCACAGGAGGAGTAACCCAGCTCCAAGGTTATGGCTAGAGCTGGGCGTACCTCTAGATTTGTTTTGTTTTGGGTTCGAGTTGTTCAGGACCAAGATTTGTTTCAGGTTGAACAAGTTCAGTATGAACAACGCCTAGATTGGCTTAAAACATAGTGTAGAACATTCTTAGGGTTCCCAGGAACCTATATATCCTATCTCCCTATCATCCCACCAGCAGCACAATATTGGGGTATTTCTGCCCCTGTGTGCTGGTAGGACAGAATGGAATTTTTAATGAACAAATAGTTAACTGTAACCCCTCCCCCTCAATATAAGGAAGGAAGTACCAACTCCATAGCGTGTTTTTTTTCTGTCCTGTGTTGATGGGACAGCTGGGGGGGGGGGGAGGAGGTTTCTTTCCTTCCCTAGATGGAGTTTCAGGCTCTATAGCCTGCAACACTTACCCCTCCTCGCTCCTGCTTGTGTCAGGGCAGCTTGCGGGGCTTTGTTTCTTGTTTACCGCTGAGTTTGTGTTCTCAGCTCTCTTCGCCTTTTCCTGCGCTTCTGTGGTGTGTGTTTCCCCTGTAAGGTACCGGACCTGCTGCGTGATGACGTCGGCACACTCCGGCGTGATGATGTCATCCGCTCCTCGCCCCCCACCCACAAGCGGTTTTTGGACTGCTGTTACTCTTCCTTACTAATTCTCTTTTAACCCCTTAAAGACACGGGCATTTTTCGTTTTTCCCTCCCCACATTTCAAGAGCCATAATTTCATTTCTCAGTTCACAGAGTCACATGATAGCTTATTGTTTGCGAAACAAATTGTACTTTGTAATGGCACCATTCAATAGGTTGTGCAATGTACTAGGAAGCTGGAAAACAATTCAGAATGAGGTGCAATTGGAGAAAAACTGCATTTGCCCCAATTTCATATGGATTTAATTTTTACAGTGCTCACTGTGGTAAAAATGACATGTTACCTGTATTCTGCAGGTCAGTACGTACATGGCGATACCAAATTTATATTAGTATTTGTAATGTTTTGATACCTTTTAAAAAATTAAAAACTTTGCTAAATAGAAAAAAAAATTGTGTCATCTGTAACTTTTTCATATTTACATGTATGGAGCTGGGTATGGCGTATTTTTATGCGGGACAACATGACGTTTTTATTGATACCATTTGGGGAAAGATCTGATGGTTTGATCATTTTTTATAGGTGGCAAAGTGTTGAAAAAAAACGCTATTTGGCCATTTTGATTTTTTTTTTCACCACTACGCCGTTCACCGTATGGGATAAATATTTTAATAGTTCGGGCATTTTGGAGCGCAGGGATAACTAATGTGTTTATGTTTACTTTTGTTTATTTACTTTTATATCTGATCTAGGGAAAGGGGGGTGATTTGAACTTGTGTTTGTTTTTTTTTAAACTTTTAAAAACTTTTTTTTTTTCTACTTTTACTTGTATGACCAGACCCCCTAGGGACCATGAAACCTAGGGGATCTGAGCACTCATACTATTCACTGCAATACTACTGTATTGGAGTGAACAGCAAAATGCATTTACTTCTATTACATGATGCCTCCGGCATCGTGTAATAGCTAATGTAATGACAGGCCTGGGAGCCTTCAATAGGCTCCCGGCTGTCATGGCAACCGATCGCCGCCCTCCGACGACGTTCTGGAGGGCAGCGGTGAAAAATGGCGGTGCCCATGGCGCCTGCGCAATTTAGATGCTGCGGTCCCATTTGACCGCTACATTTAAACAGTTAACAGCTGCGATCGGTGCAGGCAATGATTTCGGCTGGTCCTGGCTGTATTATATAATTGGCATCTGCCCTGTATGGAGAGCTCAGCTCCTGAGCTCTCTCCATACATAGTCATGCGACTCATGATGTACTATTATGTCCTGGGTCACTAAGGGGTTAAAAATAGAAAGTTTGAAAGTTTCTCTTAAAAAAAAAAAAAAAAAAGTGAATATGGGTGGCGACTTTGCAGCAGGATGTAGGAGTAGTCTTTCCTATATAACATTGCTGCTCACTGACCTCTGTCTCTTTGATGTTTTACAGAGAGCGGGCACCCTGTGCTTTTGTGTTCAGTTCAATAAAATTAGTACAACAACTACAATTTGTTGTACTAATTTTATTGTTTTTTTCTGCTCCCTTACTCTTTGAGCTAAGGTAATGTAATCTTTTTTCTTTTGGAATTGTTGCAAATTATTTTGTGTTTATTTCAGATGTCTTCCTCTGCGTCTGGTGAGGGCAAATCCTTCAGACGTAAGTTTGCGTCCAAATGCAAACATATGACTTGCTGGTCTTGTGAAACTCCCTTACCTGACGGCTATGAATTCAATACGTGCCGCCCAAAGGAAGCCTCTGAAGAGCCTTCTGTCAGAGATGTAGTCATTTGGGTCAAGGAGTATGTCCAGGATACTATGAAGGACTTGAAAGAGTCCTTAACCCTTTCATCCAAACATCCCAGACGCAGTGAAGTATCCGATACTGTTATGCGATCGGATAAGGAGTTCAGGATCGTGGATCAGACCAATTTCTCTGAAGATTCAGACATCGATATTGAAAAATCGCTATTTCCTCTGGAAAAGATGCAGAGATTATTAAAGTCCAACCGGTCAAGAGACCATGATGTTGACCAGGGGGAAGCCTCTTGTTCCACCTCTAGGGGGCCTAGGGCTTTCAAAGTGGATGACATACTCCAAAGAGTTATGTCCACCGAATGGAAATGCCCGTAGAAGTCCTGTATGTTATCTAAGAGATTTAAAACTCTTCCCAATATCGGAAGACCAGTTTGGGGCTTAGGGTCCTCCGCCTAAAGTGGACTTGGCGGTTGCCAAGTTATCCAGGCGAACGCTTGGATGGGTCTAATCTTCAGGATCCCATGGACCGTCGGGCAGAAAGTTCCCTCAGAAAATCATATACAGCAGCTTCTGCGCAGTGGGTATTGTTACTAGTGAGGTAGCTAGAAAGCTGTGTTCAGACCGATCCTCTTTGAAGAAGGATATTGATTCTGGGGTCTCCTTGAAGTGTATAGCCCTTAAAGCAGATTACCTGAATGAAGCTTCTCTCCATCAGGTGAGATTATCTTCTAAAGTTATGGCCCTGACGACTGCGGCCTGTCGCCCACTATGGTTGAAGCCCTGGATGGAAGATAATATCTCAAAGAATAATATTTGTGGCTTGCCTTATGAACCAGGGAGGTTATTCAGGCATGAGCTCAACAAGATTGTGGAAGAACTAGCTGACACAAAAGGCAAATCCCTTCCGCAGTCCTTTCGTGGGCGGGGCAGACAACGTCACAGAGGACAGTCTCCACAGAGACCTCCACTTTCTGGAGGCCAAATACGTGGACGTTCCAGAGTCCAGAGAGGAAACCTCAGCCATTGCTTTGTCCGTGACAACGGAAGATCAGAAAGCCAGATTTCTGACAATCACCTGTTTCTTCCTCCAAGACATGAAGTTCCTGTGGGGGAAACGTCTGGGGGAAAATTGTATCAGATTTATGGGTCTTGGAGATAATTTGCTCCAGTTACGGCATAGATTTTTCTGTGCCTCCCCAGGACTCAACTCCAGGACTCGACTCCCTGCAGTCCGTGAAAATGCTCTGGAGTCTTTAATACAGGACTATATAAGAAAGCACGTCTTGGAAGAGGTTCCAACTCAGTGTCAATGTACTCTCCAGTCTTTCTGGTTCCAAAACCCTCAGGAGACTGGAGAATGATTATAGACCTACAATATCTCAACAGAGCTATCTGGAAAAGAAAGTTCCGCATGGAAACAGTAAAATCTGTGATTTGCATTCTCCAGCAAGGAGGCTTCATGGCCACTCTGGATCTAAAGGACGCTTATTTTCACGTCCCAATTCTTCCTGCGCACAGGAAATACCTGAGGATCGCGGTGGACGTAAAAGGTCATTTAAGGCACCTCAAGGTTACAGCACTTCCATTTGGAATAACTTCAGCACCTTATGTGTTTACCAAAATAGTTTCCGCGGTAGCGGCGTCTTTGAGAGCCCAGAGGATCTCAATAGTTCCCTATCTGGACGACTGGATGTTACTAGCCTCCTCAAGAGAAGGCCTTCTACAGCATCTAAACATCACAATAAAATTTTCTCCAACAATTGGGGAGGATCATAAATTGGGAGAAGTTCCAGATATTACCAGCAACCCAGAAAACAATTCTAGGGTTCATACTCGATTCAGGCCTAATGAACATATATCTCTTTCTCCCTCCAGAAGGGAAAGAATCATCAAGGCTGCAAAATTCCTGCTGGCTCCTCGACCAATCACCATCAGGACAGGCATGAAAGTTTTGGGATTGATGTCATCAGCTGCAGAAGCAGTCCTTTGGGCATTATGGCATCTTCGCCCACTCCAGAGAGAAGTCCTGTCAGCCTGGAATCGCAGAACCAGCGGTCTAGACAGAAGTTTTTTCCTGTGTCAGGAAGATCGCTCATCCCTCAAGTGGTGGATTCAGCTAAAAAACAGAAAGTCCGTGGTCCAGCCCCGCTGGACCCTGTTGACTACAGATGAATCACTCACAGGTTGGGGATTTCCACCTGAACGACATTCCGGCCCAAGGGCTATGGAATCCCCTTGAGAATATGATGTCATCCAATTGGAGAGAACTCCGAGCAGTGCGACTCACACTGCTTCACTTTGCCGATCAGTTGAAGGACAAGGCAGTCCGTGTAAGATCAGACAATATGACAACCATCCTTGATTTAAAAAAGCAGGGAGGAACCCGGTCACAACCTCTTCTAAGCAAAGTGGGGAGGATCCTGAGTTGGGCAGAAAAGAGCTTAACCCATCTTTCTGCTGTACATATCCGAGGGTCACTCAATGTAGTGGCAAATCAATTAAGTCATGGCATCACTGTTCTAGGGGAATGGTCTCTCCATCCAGAAGTCTTTCAAGCAATCACCCTGAAATGGGGTTATCCAGAAATAGACCTGATGGCAACCAGACTCAATGCCAAGGTAGAGAAGTTCTGCTCTCTATACAAGGAGGACAATCCCTTGGACATGGATGCCCTGTCCATCCATTGGAGGTTCAGGCTGGCATACATATTCCTTCCAATCTCCATGATACCAAGGGGTATTGATGAGAATCAGACAGGACCAAGTCTCTGTAATTGCCATCATTCCATTCTGGCCAAAGAGAGCTTGGTTTTCCCAACTGATTCAAATGAGTCACGGGATATATTGGAGGCTTCCCTCGATTCAGAACCTGGTGTCTCAGGGGCCCAGGCTCTGCCATGATCTGAAATCCTTCAATCTGACAGCCTGGAGGTGGACCAGTCCCTATTACGATCCAAGGAACTCTCAGGAGCCATCTTAGGTACTCTCTCTCTCTCATCAGAGCAGAGTCTACAAATAAGAACTACTCTAGGATCCGAAACATCTTCATCTCCTAGGCATCCGGTAGAGGAATTGACAGCTCGGATCCTTCCATTCCAGAGATCCTGGAATTCCTTCGGACGGCTTGGACAAGAGCCTTAGCCTCTCCACTTTGTAAGTTCAGGTCATTGCCCTATCAGCCTGCTTAGATAAGAAGCTTTCTGCAGACCCATTGGTTAAAAGATTTAAGGGTGCATTCAGACTTAGACCACCCAACCCAATCCCTCAATGGGATTTATCTACTGTTTTAAAGGGTTTATGTGATCCCCTTTTGAGCCTCTAGAAGAGGTTGAAAACATTTCTCACACTAAAAACTGTGTTCCTTTGGCCATAACCTCAGCTAAAAGAATTTGGGAACTCCAAGCTTTATCTTCAATAGAACCGTACATATCCTTTTTTCCGGATAGAGTACAGCTAAGGTTTATGCCAAGGTTTTTACCTAAAGCACCCTCAGTTTCTAACCTCAACCAGGTTATTTCACTGCCAGTGTTTTATCCCAGCCAGTCATTGCCGGAGGAAATTAAACTTCGCTCCCTGGATGTGGCTAGATGTCTTGGAGTTTATATTCAGAGGTCCCGAACTTTTAAACGGTCAGAGAACCTTTTTCTATCATTTGCTGGGAAGAGTAGGGGGCTGAAGGCCTCTAAACCTTCCTTAGTATGCTGGATTAAGGAAGCCATAACATTGGCTTTCATTTCTCAGGGGGTAGACCCGCCTGAATTTGTTCAAGCTCACTTTACAAGAGCCATTGCTACCTCTTGAGTAGAAATAAGCTCTGTGCCTTGGGAACAGATTTGTTCGGCTGCCTCTTGGAGCTCTCTCCAGATCTTTATTAGTGATTACAGATTTAACACCCAGGGTCCGGAGGCCACTTCTTTTGTCCATTCCGTGTTAAATTCTATTCTTCAAGAGGTCCCTCCCTAGGGTTCTTCTTGCTAGATCCCCAATATTGTGCTGCTGGTGGGACGATAGTCCCACCAGCAGCACAAGGCTCCCTCCCTACGTGTTATGTATTTGTCTTTATAATTATACGCTGGGGGTTGGTACTTCCTTCCTTATATTGAGGAGAGGGAGGGGTTACAGTTAACTATTTGTTGATCATTAAAAATTCCATTCTGTCCTATCAGCACACAGGAGCAGAAATACTCCAATATTGTGCTGCTGTTGGGACTAAGGGAAAACAGATTAACATTATAATCTACAATTGTAGCTCACTATGGCAAGCAAAGCTAAAGTTATGTCAAAGTGAAAGTGACACATATGTCTATGGAAAAATGGATGGTAAGCAATAGATAAAAATTCTAATTTTAACCATACATTGGGTTGAAACTCAATTTTATGCATTTTAATATTTAAATCACTCCAAAAAAATACCCTTTTATTAGGGGAAAAGGCCCTTGTCTGCGGTTTGTTAGACACACATGGTGGTTATATTGCAAAAACCAATGGTTTTGTAGAAAAGTTAGCCCCCTATTCAAGGAGGCTTGATATTGTTATTTGGTAGAAAAATGTGTGTCTGTGAGATACATGAAAACTGATGAAGAATTGGCTTTTCAAAAAAAAAAAAAAAAAAAAATTATCCCTTAATTAAGATGTAAAATCACAGCTGCCAGTGGTAGTAGGCAGCTGTGGCAACATGTGTGGCAGTGTGGCAGAGCTTAATATGATGGATCAGGCTGTGAGCTGAAAAATTTCTGGTTCATCATGTTCCAGATACTGTACTGGGCCTGGCTGCTGCTGCTTTTACTCCTCCTGACACATGTGGCACTGACAGAGGAGGTGGAATGCTGGCTGAGTGAGGTGGACTGGGAGCGGGCAGTGGCCACTTGGGTACGTGTGTGACTGGCATTTGCAGTGGTCTCCCTAAACACTGTGGCAAGCTGGGTATACAGCCTATTCTGATAATCTATTTTTTGTCCTTTGGGAAGAAAAGAAGAATTCCCCTTTTGTCTTTATAGCGAGGAACACTGACATTCGGTACTCATCCCTTTGCTTGCTGTTAATACACTTGCAACTGTGCAAGTAGCTGAACAAACAGCCTGCCATGCTTCCACAGGCTCAGTGGCCTAAAATGGTTGGTGGTTGTCATCATCATGTTGAAATAAATAATGGGCAGCTTCCTCCCCTGACTGTGCAAATCAAGCAGGGTTTTTATTTTCGTTATGTAAGAATGGCTAAAATGCGCAGAGATTTCATGACGAGCACCTCTTTTAAACCACTATATAGGTTAATAAAGCGGCGAACCACCAGATTAATGACTTGCACCATACAGGGACAATGTGTTATTCATCCTAGAGGTAGTGAAGCAACAATATTAGTGCCATTGTTTCTGGTAACACTGACCAGTTGGAGTTGGTGAGGAGCCATCCAGTGGGATACTTATTGCAGGATACATCGAAGCAGCTCCTTCTCTGTGTAGCTCCTCTGATCCAGGCTTATTACTTATAAAACTATAGAAATATGCCCCCCCCCCCAAAAAAAAAAAAAAAATTGAGTTTCCATGCTACTACCTTCATACACTGTTATCGCACAATATACACAAAGTTATAAAACAGTTTAAGAATTCTTCTTACTGCATTACTTCAGTATCAGATCAACAACACAGTATTAACAATGAAAGTAACTTCATACATCTTTTGCTTGGAGGATGGACAAGCCCATGTGGCCCCCCATTCTCTATAAGCGCCGCAGATAGCTGAGTACTGGACTTCAGGTATCTTTGGCACTCCCATTGAAGTGAATGAGAGCCACGCGGGTTCGTCCATCCACCAAGTGACATGTCTATATATGGCTGCAGTCAGGCTGATTTCTCAACCAGTGGGGGGGAAAAAAAAACAATTCTCAAGCTCAGTGGGGGTCTCAGCAGACAGACCCCCATCAATCAGGTATTTATCCTCATTTAGGTGAATACAGTACAGTAACATTTTGTGACTTACAGGTGACGTCTGACTAATCCTTCACATTTCCCTTCTCTTCCCTTTGGACCGCCATGACCACTTCTTCCAACTGTGACTTGTCTCTGTAAAGTTTGCAACACAGACATTTTTGGCTCCTCACTTTTCCAGGCATCCAACCCACATTGTCCTCACCTGCACAAAGCCCCCATCCTGCTGCTACCCGAGTTATAAAATATATGATATAACCCCCCATAATGAATAATACTCCCAAGTGCATCTTTATATTAATAATGTCTGTGTGTACCCTGTATAAATAGTGCCCCTTAATAATGCCCCAGGTGTTAATTAAAAGGTTTTCCACGTCATTAATAAACTAATCAGTGGGGCTCAAAAACCCAGGACCCCTACTGATCAGCTGTGTGAATGGTACCTGTGTAAGCACCGTGACCGCTTCTCTGTTTACATAGTGTCATTCATCTCATAGCGGCCATGTAATGTAACTACATTCTCGTCCTATACATGTCTATGTGACAAGGCTGGAATTACATCACACGGCCACTATAAACAGACAGCATATGATATAAACAGGCACCATAGCCCCTGTTTATAACGCCCCATTTACACACACTATAATGTTCCACAGCAGCCCCTGCACACTGTATTATGCCTCGCAGCGGCCCCTGCACACGGTATTATGCCCCGCAGTGGTCCCTGCACACGATATTATGTTCCACAGCAACCCCTGCACACAGTTTTATGCTCCCTAGTGGCCCCTGTACACGGTATTATGCCCCATATTGGCTCCTGCATACGGTATTATGCTCTATAGTGGCCCCTGCAGTGGTATTATGCTCCATAGTGGCCCCTGCACTGGTATTATGCTCCACAGTGGCCCCTGCACTGGTATTATACTCCACAGTGGCCCCTGCACTGGTATTATGCTCCACAGTGGCCCCTGCACTGGTATTATGCTCCACAGTGGCCCCTGCACTGGTATTATGCTCCACAGTGGCCCCTGCACTGGTATTATGCTCCACAGTGGCCCCTGCACTGGTATTATGCCCCATAGTGGCCCCTGCACTGGTATTATGCCCCATAGTTGCCCACCCATGAACTATTATTATACTCGGGGGTCTTTTCAGACCCCCGAGTATAATGATTGGAGACCCAGGGGAGGTGACAAACATAAAAACCTGTGGTACTTATCCATCCTGGACACCAGTGCACTCCCCGCAGCTTTCAGCCCTGTTTAATTGCGCACACACTTAACGTGATCAGGCCGGTGACGCGACCTTTTGCTTGGTGGATGGACAAGCCCATGTGGCCCCCCATTCTCTATAAGCGCCGCAGATAGCTGAGTACTGGACTTCAGGTATCTTTGGCACTCCCATTGAAGTGAATGAGAGCCACGCGGGTTCATCCATCCACCAAGTGACACGTCTATATATGGCTGCAGTCAGGCTGAATTCTCACCCAGTGGGGGGAAAAAAACAATTCTCAAGCTCAGTGGGGGTCTCAACAGACAGACCCCCATCAATCAGGTATTTATCCTCATTTAGGTGAATACAGTGCAGATATCGGGGGTCTTAGTTTCACAGTTCACCGTCAGAAGGGCGTTCCTGAGTCTAGCTGTGCTGTGATGAATGCCCTCCCTGACAGTATTCCTCCATAGTACTGTACTGGGGTGGGGGGGGGGGGGTTCCTCACAGCTCAGCATCATCACTGGGCTGTAAGGAACGCCCCCTCTCATAGTGCTGTACTGTAGAGGGGGCGTTCCTTATAGCCCAGCGATGATGCTGAGCTGTGAGGAACAACCCCCCAGTACAAGTCTATGGACGAGTACTGTCAGGGATGGCGTTCCTCACAGCGCAGCTAGACTGTCAGGAACGCCCTTCTGACGGTGAACCGTGAAACTAAGACCCCCAATATCTCCAGCCCCGGGGAATATACCGGGAAAGCCGGCAGTGCGCTGAATTCAGCGTGCTGTCGGCTTTCTAGTGGTATGTAAAACAGCATATACATGAGGACATGAAAGGTCCTCTTTAAGATGCAGACCCGCCGGATGACTGGGCGCATATTTCTGTTTCCTGTATATGCATTCCCTTATGGATGACTGACATTACTGTGGAATAGAAGGAGAAGGAGAAACAATTGGTGGTGATGATAATAACGACAACCATGTGCTAGTTGTAGATGTTGCCTGCCTACATGTAAGATCACAGGAATAAGGAGTAGAACAGTATTACCTCCTTCCCTTGCCAGTTCCACTGCCACTGCCAAGTCTAATTTGCCAAATAAGTTAGTGATGCGTTTTCATGTGAGTGCGTAGAGACATCATTCCTACGTACAAGTTTCTGCTTGCAAATCTTACATATCACCATGAATTTATCATTTCTCAATGTACAAAAAAATCTCCACACCAGAGATGAGTGCATGTTCAGTAGTTGGCGCTCCCAGCAGCAGCAAAAACATGTCTGCCACTACCACCACCAGTTCTATCCCCCCACCCCACGAGCTTCCCCTAGGTTTGCCCCAGTCAGGCTTTTTGAATGTTGGGCCCGCACAATGGCTGGAATCGTTACCATCACCACTGCCACCATCTTCTTTATCTGATGTGACCTTGTTACCCTGACCGGGTTGCCAGATCCCCTAAGCAAAAGAATCAGCAATGTCATCATCTTACCCTCTTTTTTCTGACTCATCATGGCCATGAACATCCTTAAAATTTCCACCTCTAGATATGTGCTTAGTTTCCCTACCTGGATGATTACCAGTAGCACCGCACCCCCTTCCACTACTACCTCTACCATCAACAGTCAGGTCTTACCTCCTCTGCTTGCACACAATGCTGACTGTTCTCAATCAGCTCATCAAAAAGAGGAAGACTATTCTGACTAGGATAAAGTGTTCAGCACGTTCCACATCACTATCAAGGATCTGTGTCACTGAAGAATGTGAAGGAGACACACAGGGGCATAACTAGCAAAGACTGGGTCCCATATCAAACTGATGACTTGGGCCCCCCCACACAGCATAGTACCCCCTTTCCTGCCCCCCACACAGTATAATGCCCCTTTTACACACACTAGAATGTCCTACAGTTGCCCAGTCACCAAGTATAATGTCCCAAAGTGTCCTCCAGACAGTATAATGTCCCATAGTGGTCCCTTCACAAAGTATAATGTCACATAATGACCTCTCCAGAGTACTGAATAAGTAAAATTTTGAAATTCAAATTCAGAGTTTAGATTACATTTACATTTCATTCTGAATTATGTTCTAGTAGTACAATAGACATTGCTTTAGAGCAGGGGTCGGCAACCACGGTATAATAAGCGGAGCCCCCGGGGAGGTGATCAAGCATAAAAAAAAAAAAATGTTACTCACCTTCCCTGCACTCCGCGGCGGCTCTGTGCGCTAAATGCGCTTCTGTC
Source organism: Leptodactylus fallax (assembly GCA_947044405.1). NCBI lineage: Eukaryota > Metazoa > Chordata > Amphibia > Anura > Leptodactylidae > Leptodactylus > Leptodactylus fallax. Next base: position 1,229,694 of record CAMRHE010000035.1, on the reverse strand, counting down.
TGGCGTAAGAGACCGCTAACAGGGCCTCAGGGGGGTCACATCTGGCGTCATTATGCATAATTACGTGACATGACCCCTGAGACCCAATCACCGGTCGCTGACTACAGGCAGAAGCGTCTGAAGAGAACAGAGCTGCTGCGGAGCACAGGGAAGGTGAGTTAACATTGTTTTTTTTATGTTTGTCACTTCTCTTGGCCCTCCACTTATTATACTCTTGGGGTCTGGGGTCACATGCTATGGGATATAATACCGTGTGCAGGAGCTGCTATGTGATATAATACTGTTTGCAGAGGCCGCTATAGGACATAATACCGTGTGCATAGGCCACTATGGGATATAATACCATGTGCAGAGGTCGCTATGGGATATAATACCGTGTGCAGGGGCTGCTATGGGACATAATACAGTGTGTAGGGGCCGTTATGGTATATAATACCGTGTGCAGAGGCCACTATGGGATATAATACTGTGTGCAAAGGCTGCTATGAGACATAATACCATATCCAGGAGCTGGTATGGGACATAATACCGTGTGCAGGGGCCACTATGGGACATTATTCTGTATTAAGGATGTGTTTTTGCACAGAAAACTCAGGCATTTTTTTTTTTTTTGTGGCAAAAATACACCATGTGAACGCAGTTTTACATCAAAGTAAAAGTTCCAGTGGCCTAAGAATATAGCTGCATCAGGTACATAGTGTGTTTCCACCATAAGGATACTGCCATACGGTGCTCCTGGACACATACATTTACCACTAATTGGGGAAAGTACAGGTGCGTCCCAGGAAATAGCAGTAAACACATGCGTCCTAAAGCAGCTGGTGGCAGCACTTCTGTGTTACGGTTTGTGCTATATGACTTTAGTTTACGGGTTGTCAGACTTACAATTATTGACCGGCGCTCCGAGTACCTCATCTTTGATTTTTTTTTATTAAAATTGGCATGCCAAACGAAAAACGTTGCCTACCCCTCCTTTAGAGTCTACTTTGTATGCCTAATAAATATAGATGTCTAATAACCGTTTTCTCCAAAGATTTTTTCTTTGATATGAAGCTCCATGTGATGCAACTTTGTCAGATTTTCTACAATGTTTTAATATAGTAGGGTAAATTTTAAAGGTGGATTATATAGTACATAATCCATCAACTGTTTATGGGATTTAATAGTACTTAAGCCCAATTATATTTTAAATATTTTATAGTGCTTCCAGAGAAACCACAGACTGCTATCATAGACCAAGTTACATTAGTTATTGTCCATAAGTCATTTATAATGAAGATTGTACTGTATTTCTGGGAAATTACTGTAGACCACAGTAAGAAAGCAAGTTTGTGACATATTGTATATAACCTTAATAGAAATCTAAAGTGAGGTTAGACATATAATACACCAGAGAAAGCATCATTACAAATATCAATACCATATACAATTAAGCTATATCAGCATTACATAGGAGGTTGACTGCTGTTTGAAAGATGTTAGTAATATAATATGGTATAACTCCACATTTAACCACAAAACATACAAACCCACATAGATAATGCATCACAGCTTTAATCTTATTTTTATAATGAACATAAAAATAAGCTTAAAAACCTACATTTAACTACGAACAGATTGAATAAATACCGATCTGTTATATTCACCAGAATGACTAAACCTCTGTATCTACCAAAATTAGTTCTGTCCTTAGGAGATTGACTGATTATTCTACATCCCAAAAATATCCTTGAAGTGTAAAGCCTAAAAAGTAATTTTTAGGCTTGACAGCCTTGTTATACTTTGTCTACATTGATTTGGCAGACTTTCTTTAATCAACACACTGTGTATAGTCCAGTCAAAATAATGGTACAGTGAGTGCAAATTTTTGATTAGCAAAAAATTTTTCAGTGCTGCAGCACCATGTGGTGGATCTCTGGTGATAGACTGATTTTCATGTTTAAATATTGGGTAATTATATAATATTCTCAGTTATTTTATAACTTTTTCAGTTAGTCTGTACTTTTAGTAGCACAGACTTGCATCATGTTACTAAATGGATGTGCGCATTTTTTTGACTGATTCAATCAGCAACCCTGGCCTATCCAAATGCCATAGCTGAGGGTCCAAGGCTTAAAGTCAGAGAGAAGAGTTCGTGAAAAAGAGTATTCTGTTCTAAACGAGTTGCTCTGACAATGTATTACATATTTTCCTTTAAATCTAAATGGGCACCATGTAATTCTGCATTTACCTTGGCTATACTGTATATTCGTCTACTGTAGCTACAACACAGCAGGACGGACTTAATTTGACGAAAGAAACTCTGAAAATGATTTTTATAAGCAAAGTATAGTAAATTAATAAAACCATAGTATAAACTCTCAAATAGAAACCAGCTTGAAAAACTCCAGTAAATGGTCTATATGATGTATATGCTAATGGATCTCATCTAACAGGAAAATAACTCTATATGTACTCACATGGATTTCCCTTCAAGTTAAGTTTTTCAAAACAGAAGGAGTCTTAACATGTTACAAGGGTATCAACCTACTAATTACACCCATTTGTTGGAAAACATTGGTTTAGTCTTTTAAGCCATAAGCAGGGTCAAAACCCAAAAGGGAAAATTGAGTGAGTCTCAACTAAGGGGCCAATAATAAAGGAAAAAAAAAAAAAAAAAAAAAAAAGGGGAAAGCGAGTTGATTCTACAAATGACTTACATTATTTATTTTTTTAATAGTGTATATATCTCTTATATATATAAAAATGAGTTCCTGTCTGTCTGTCTGTCTGTCTGTTTCTTTATGCGTGACCAAACGACTGGACCGATCCTCACCAAATTTGGCACACATGTACATCAGGTGTCCGGGAATATTATAGACTGGGTCTCAGCTCTCTTGGACGTACCGTTCCTGAGGTACAGTATTCCCAAAAAATGACCAGCATTAGTCTATACAAGCCTGCAAGTCTTTCACTCATATTCCAACTGCCATACACACGGTCACATGTCCCTTATCAGCCAATAACAGCTCGCAGGCGCTTACTCTCCTCAGGCACACAGGTTTCCATAGCAACCAAGCTATGTATGACCTGTATTAGTGAATAGCACTTCACAGGACCTTAAATATTCAGTCATATCTTGTGTATCAGCCAATATAAGTTCACATTTAATTTACCAGGTTTCCATAACAACACAGCCATAAATAGACTGTACCTATACTGGACTCAGTGGCATAACTAGCAATGGCAGGGCCCCAAGGCGAACATTTGACATGGGACCCCCCCCCCCCCCGCACAAACTGCATTCCTGCACACACTATTATGCCCCATACTCTCCTCAGGCACACAGGTTTCCATAGCAACCAAGCTATGTATGACCTGTATTAGGGTGAGTTCACACCTGCGCTTCAGTCTGTCCGTTGCCAATCCGAGAGAAAATCTTGGCGAACGGGATTGGCATCGGATACAGACAGGTCAGCGACGCATTGGTTAAAAACCCATTCATTTGAATGGGTTTTTAAAGCAATGCGAGGGTGTCCGATTGCACCCTCTGCGCTGCGAAACCATTTTTTTTTCCTCGGACACGAAGTCCTGCATGTCCGACTTTGTTTCCAACGAAAAAAAAAGGATGCAGAACCGTTTTTTTTTCCTCGGACACGAAGTCCTGCACGTCCGACTTTGTTTCCGACGAAAAAAAAGGATTCGCAGCGCAGAGGGTGCAATCGGACACCCTCGCATTGCTTTAAAAACCCATTCAAATGAATGGGTTTTTAACCAATGCGTCGCTGACCTGTCTGTATCCGATGCCAATCCCGTTCGCCGAGATTTTCACTCGGATTGGCAACGGACGGACTGAAGCGCAGGTGTGAACCCACCCTTAGTGAATAGCAGTTCACAGGACCTTAAATATTCAGTCATATCACGTGTATCAGCAAATATAAGTTCACATTTAATTTACCAGGTTTCCATAACAACACAGTCATAAATAGACTGTACATATACTGGACTCAGTGGCGTAACTAGCAATGGCAGGGCCCCAAGGCGAATATTTGACATGGGACCCCCCCCACCGGCAACCCCCCACGCACAAACTGCATTTCTGCACACACTATTATGCCCCATAGTGGCCCCTGCATACACTATTAGGCCCCATAGTGGCCCTTGCACACAGTATTCTGCCCAATAGTGGCCCCTGCACACAGTATCACAGTGGCTCCTTCATATAGTATTATGTGCACTTCCCGCTACTTCTTCAATGTTGGACCAGATGTCACGTGAGCCAGGCATGTATCGCAATGCATAATGACGTCGGACTGGCCCACCGACATCTGGGACGCCACCAAGGAGGCCCGAAGCCTGCTGAAAAGACCCCAGAGTATAATGATAGCAGTGTTTGTGGGGTTCACGGCCCACAGGCCTTACTTACCAATCCCCGCTCCTGCTCACAGCCGCCTCTGCAGAAGGTGAAGTGCAGGCAGCCGTGAGCAGGAGTGGGGATCGGTAAGTAAATAGGGCCCGTTACCTGCAGGTGTTAAAAAAAAAAAAAAAAAAATACAGAGAGGCCCGCCGGGTCCCCTAATGTCCCAGGCCCTGTGGCAGCTGCTACCACTGCTCAACCGGTATTTACGCCACTGACTGGACTGCCATACTGGATTTCAGCATTCTTATAAATTGAAACATTTTTTAAACTACTCATGTCCCCTGCAGCAAAACGCATGGCTGCTGCTTGAGCTAATGAAAACTCTCAGCAGACCCAAGCCTGTCTCCAATCTGATAAGGTATGTTACAGACAACAGCGAGCTGCTGAAACTCCCCAGCAGACCCAAGCCCGTCTCCAATCTGACAAAGCATTGTCAGCCACATGCACACAGCTGCACTCCAGGTTTCAATAACAACCCAGCCATTTTTCTTCACTGCTGTAGGTCAGTTTTAAAGGGGCAGGGCGCTGTGGATGACACTGTTACACAAGGTCACATACACACAGCTTTACTCCAGGTTTTCCATAACAACCGATCGCAGGTTTTTCACTGATATCCAAACTGAGATGCACATGATCACATGACACTTATGGACCAATGGAAAATCGCAGGTTCAGTCTTGACATACACACAGCTTTACACCAGGTTTCCATAGCAACTTAGCTATTTATGTCCTGTATGAGTCAATAGCAGTTCGCAGGTCCTTAAATATTCAGTCATATGACGTTTATTAGCCAATGTAAGTTCACATTTCATTTACCAGGTTTCCATAGCAACACAGCCATAAATAGACTATACCTATACTGGACTGCCATACTGGATGTCAAGTGCAAAACTGGCCAATTCTTATGGGGTCACTACACATACAAAAAATGAAATATACCCGTGCGAAGCCGGGTCCTTCCTCTAGTTATAAATAAAAATGCTTGGGATTGGTAGGAAGAACGACAGCAGGGCAATTAAATGAGGGGACAAAAAGTGGTGGGACACCAATTTGACATTCTCTGTTTGGGTCCCGTTGTAGCTTGCCTTACTTCTATTTGTAAGTAGATAGTAGATTTCATATTTGTAAAGGCTCACAACAACAATAAACTCTCCCTAAGACAATGAAAAGAAATTGGGGTGAGTTTAGAATTCTCCCTGAAGAATATATAGGAATAGATCTAAACAAAGTAAAAAAAAAAAACCTTCATTATTCAGCAAATCTAAATTTTGGGTGTTAAGTGGTCACAGGTTTATTTAAAACCACTTGACTATAACAATCACAGTAGGGGTCAGGTGAGATGCATGACAAATCAGGATTCATTGATACCGTGAGAGTGCCTAGCTTCCTGATATACAGCAACCAGCCAAATAGCAATCACGAGGCATCAAGTTCTGGTTTGCCATTTTAGCAAAGCCAGTCCTCTTATTCTTATTAAACTTTATTTTTAATATATATAAGAAATTTTTCAGAGGAAGAAAGAAAGAAAAAAAATAAATAAATAAATAAATAAACGAGGGATAAATGGGAAGGGTTTGGAACAAGAGAGAAAGGAAGGGGTGGGGATCAGGGATGGAGAAGGACATTAAAAGGAGAAAAAGTGAAATGTTAGGCAAAGCAATAACAATTCAGTACTTCTATTACAATATAGAGAGCAGCAGAGTGGCATAAACAATGTGTGGAACATTGTGTCAGAATCCTGGTGTATTTTTCTAATTTACCACCAGTGGCCGCTGTTTCTCTCACTCTGAACTATTGTGTGTCACTTCCACTCCTCACCACTGGAGGCTGCTGTGTTATCCTAGGATTTGCCCTAAACCAAGATGACCAATGTGTGCCAATTTGAAGCCATCTTGTTTCCTGTTTGGGCCTATTTATACCCATGAGGCAATTCAACCATTCCTCGAGTATTGTGACTTGTTGCAGTCTCCAGCTCCTCTGAACTGTCTTTCCCAGACTGTTTTTACTCCTTGCTGTATTACCCTTGTGATCTACACCTCAAGTCACACCCAGGAATACTACTCTACAACATCTAACTGCGCCTAGCACCCAATTTTCAAAACTGCACCCCTCAAATAATTCAAAACAGCATTTGGGAAGTTTGTTAACCCTTTAAGCATTTCACGGAAATTAAAACAAAATGGAGGTGAAATCTAGACATTTCATTTTTTTTCAATAATACATTCATTTAGCCCTAAAATTAACACTCACAAAGGGTTAAAAGACAAACTGCATCTCACAGTTTGTTATGCAATTTCTCCTGAGCACAGAAATACCCCACATGTGGGTGTAAACTGATGTTTGGGCACATGGCAGTGCGCAGAAGGGAAGGAGCGACACTGGGCATTTGAAAAGCAGATTTTGCTGGAATAGTTTTTAGTGCCATGTCTCATTTGCAGAGCCCCTAGAGTACCAATACAAAGGAAAACCCCAAAAAGTGACCCCATTTTGGAAACTACACCCCTTTCAGAATTTATCAAGGGGTATAGTGAGCATTTTAAACCAATAGCCTTTTCACAGATTTTATTAACATTGGGATGTGTAAATGCAGCAATACCCCATATGTGGTCATAATCTGCTGTATGGGTACATGATGGGGCTCAGAATGGAAAGAGCGCTATTTGGCTTTTAGAAGGCAGATTTTGCTGGAATAGTTTTCGGTGCCATGTTGCATTTACAGAGCCCCTAAAGTACCAATACCATGGAAACCCCCAAAAGTGATCCCGTTTTGGGAACTACACCCCTCACATAACATATCAAGGGGTATAATGAGCAGTTTGACCCTACAGCTGTTTCACAGATTTTATTAACTTTGGGATGTGAAAATGAAAAATTACTTTTTTTTCCAATAAACAGTCAATTTAGTCCCAAATTTTTTACTTTCACAAGAGGATAAAGGAGAAAAGTTTGTTACACAATTTCTCTTGAACACGGCATTGCTCCATATGTGGTTTTAAACTGCTGCATGGGTACATGGTGGGGCTTGGAATGGAAAGAGCGCTATTTGGCTTTTGGAGGACAGATTTTGCTGGAATAGTTTTCAGGTGCCATGTCGCATTTGCAGAGCCCCTAAAGTACCAATACAATGGAAACTCCCAAAAAGTGACCCCATTTTAGAAACTACTCCCCTCAAGGAATTTATCAAAAGTTATCATTTTGAGCCCAAGAATGCTTCCCGAAAATTAGTGTACAAAGTGAAAATATAAATTTTTAAAGAAATTTGCCATTTCGGTGCCCAATATGTTGTGCCCAGTTTGTGTTATCAGAGACATACACTCCTAAAACTATTAATTGGGCTATCCCAGATAGAAAGAAGTTCTATATGTGGGCATAAACTGCAGCTTGGGCACACAGCAGGGCTCAGAAGGAAAGGAGCAGTGTGTTTATTAGCTTTTGGAGTACAGATTTAGAGCCCTGGAGGTCCCAGTAAATTGGAATTCCCCAAGAAGTGACCCCATTTTGTAGGGGCAATTTTAGAGTCTCTATAAATGTGACATGGTGTCCAAAAACCAACAATATAAATCAGCGGTCCAAAACACATAGCACTCCTTGACATCTGTGTCCTCCTGTGTGCCCAAACAGCAGTTTATGCCCACAAGTAGGACACAGTTGTACCCAGGATAACGTACTTAACAACACCATGGGTATAAACTACTGTTTGGGCACAGCCGGGCACAAAAGGGAAGGAGTGCTATTTTGGTTTTTGGAGCACAGTTTGGTTTTTGGACGTCATGCCACTTTTGCAGAGCCCCTGAATTGCCAGTAAAGTGGAACCTGCAGACACATAACCCCACTTTGGAAGGTACACCCCTCAAGGGATTTCTCAAGTGGCATAGGAAGCATGAGTGTTGTATTAATCTAATTTCCAGAAAGGAATGCACGGCTGATAATGAAAAGTGAAAATTGCAATTTTTCCATAGATACACCATTTCAGTGCCCGATATGTTGTGCCCAGTTTGTGTCAGCAGATAGAAACACTCCAAAAACTGTTAAGCGGATATCCCGGTCACAGTAGATTTTGGAGCATTCGTTTCTGATACAAGCCGGGTACAAAATATTATGCACTGAAATTAAGTATTCCTGGAAAAATTGTCATTTTCACCTTTCATGTATTCATTTCTGGAAAATTAATGAATGCAACACTTGGGGATTAAAAATGCTCACTGTACCCAAGATAAATTCCTTCCTAGTTTCCAAAATGGGGTCACGTGTCAGGGGATTCCACTTTACTGGCATTTCAGGGATCTGCAAAAGTGTACTGACATCCAAAAGCCAAACCGTTAATCTGTGCTCCAAAAACCAAAATAGTGTTCCTTCCCGGCTGTGCCCAAACAGCAGTTTATACCTACATATGACATTAAGTACATTATCCTGGGTACAACAGTGTCATACATGTGGACATAAACTGCAGTTTGGGCACACAGCAGGGCGCAGAAGGGAAGGAGCGCTATGTAACTTTTGGAGAGAAGATTTAGATGTTTGATATCTGGACGCCATGTCATGTTTGCAGAGCTGCTAAAGTACCAGTAAAGTGGACTCCCCTAGGGAATGACCCCATTTTGAAAACTGCACCCCTCAAAGAATTTATAAAGGGGTGTAGCAAGCTTTAGTATCCCAGACGTGGATGCACAGCGAATAGTGAAGAGGGAATATGTAAGCTGTGCGAGCGCATTGGGAACACCAAATTCCCTACAATATCTCAAGTAGCTCCTATGATGGGGGGGGGGGTCACTCTGGGGGTCACTTCTGGTGTCTTTTCCCTCGTAAGCTCGTTCAACTGATTTGGCGATTTTTGGGGTTTTTGTCTTCACATTGTGCAAGCTATATTTTCTTTATTTTTCTGGTGATGTAGCCATATGAGGGGTTGTTGTTTTCAGTATGAGTTGTATTTTGTAATGATATGATTTTTGGGTGCCTATAACTTATTGACTAAATTTTATTAACTCTTTTTTGGTGGATTAAAAAAACCCCATCCATTCTGGTATTGCTTTTTATCTTTTAATTTTTTTTTTCCATGCAGAGTACAGCATAAGTAACATGTTACCTTTATTCTGCGGGTCGTTATGATTACAGCGATACCTCATCTATATTGTGTTTTTATGCGTTACTAGTTTTGCAGAACAAAAAGCCATTTGGGGAAAGAAATCAATTATTCTTGCATTGCCATTTTCTGAGATGTGTAGCAATTTTTTTTTTTCGGTTGATGGAGTTGGTAGAGGGCTTATTTTTGGCAGGGCAACCTGTGCTTTTTATTGGTACTGTTTTGGGGTACATATGACTTTTTGATTACTTTTTCTAGCATTTTTTTAAGGCAAGATGGCAAAAAATAATTTCCTAGCTTTATTTTTTTTTTTTCATACACTTCACTTTTTTCCCATTTTTTTATTTTTTATTTTTTTTTTACTTTTTAGTGATGTCCCACTAGGGGACCTGAACCAGCGATACACTGATCGCTGGTTCAGCACTATAGACTGCAATACATGTGTATTGTAGTCGATACAGGAAGTCAGTCTATGCAGATGCATAGGCTGACTTCCAGAGATCCCAGCATGATCAACCAGGTACTGGGAGCTCCAGGCAGCCTGGGGTCACCGGTCAGACCCTGGGTAGCAGAAAATAGAAAACAGCACCCCCCAATCTCGCCGCGGGGGGAGGCAACATGGTGGAACCCCTTGGGGGGGGGGACATCCAAGGGGTTCCTCTATTTGTTTAAGACGCTACCGACACGAGTCCACCTATCAGTGCTCAAACGTACATAATTGCACCTGTTAAACTGGAATCACAGACTGTCCTTATTGTGCTGCACTGTCCATATTACTATATACTATGGAGCCACTCACTTAAGACAAATAACGTCATGGTCCACACTATGGGACTATAATCGCTGGACGGAGGTGGAGAAGCATATCTCCTCCTTCACACCCAAGCATGCTTATGTGGCCAGACGGGAATGATGCATTGGCAGAGAACTTGCCCTCTCACTATGGTCAATCACCAGGTCCCAAGCAAAGAAAAGCACTAGATTTGTCCAGTACCATGAGAACCAAATTAAATTATTGATTCTGTGGTATTACACCCCAGATGTTCTCCAAAAATTGATCCCAACAATCCCTAATGCGTGCTGGAAATACCGTGCCCCAGCCGGCTCCATCTATCATATATACTGGACCTGCCCTCTTATAATCCCTAATAATCCGCTTGCTCCTTCAAGAGATTTCTGACAAAGATCTTCTCCTGAACCCCAAGCTCTATTTCTTTAATTTACCACCTAAAAATCCTTGGATAAGAAGGCTGCCAGGCTGCTCCTCCATATTCTAACAGCAGCTAATTGCCTCATCGCTTTATTTTGGAAAAGGACGATCCCACTGTCTCGTTTGTACCTCTACTTCAGGATGAAGGACCTGCGCTCTTTGGAGCATTTTATGGTGACTATACATATCCATGGACAAGTTTCTGACTATTTGGACAGCTTGGGACAACCACTGTGTTACAATACTGGTACTCACGGCTGGAATCCAGTGGCCAGATGGAAGAAAGCCAGGCGCACTTAGATGTTGTAGAGTAGTAGTCCGGGGTGTGGCTTGAGGTGTAGATTGCAAGGGTAATACAGCAAGGAGTAAAAACAGTCTGGGAAAGACAGTTCACAAGAGCTGGAGACTGGAACAAGTCACAATACTCAAACAATGGTTGAATTGCCTCATGGGTATAAATAGGCCCAAACGGGAAACAAGATGGCTTCAAATTGGCACACATCAGTCATCTTGGTTAAGGGCAAATCCTAAGATAATACAGCAGCCTCCAGTGGTGAGGAGTGGAAGTGACACACAATAGTTCAGAGTGAGAGAAACAGCGGCCACTGGTGGTAAATTAGAAAAATACACCAGGATTCTGACATTATTCCCTCCTTCAGCATCGAGCTGTAGAAGATGCTTGGCTCGGTTTTTCTGGATATCTTTGGTGAAATTCCTTAAGCAGTTGGGGAGCATTGATGTTGGTTACAGGTTCCCATGTATTGTCCTCGGGGCCATACCCCTGCCATTTTATTAGGTATTGTAGACAACTTCTGAAAATCCTAGAGTCCAGTATCTTTTGGACAGTGTAATGTTCTTGTCCATCCAATTCAACTGGACTCGGGGGAGGCAAGTTATGTTCCGGAAATGGATTTGGAATAACAGGTTTAAGAAGTGATACATGGAACACAGGATATACCCTCATTGTCTTGGGAATTTTTAGGCGAAAGGCTACTGCATTTACTTGTCCAATAACCTTGAAAGACCCAATTTTTTTACCTAGTTTTGCTGAAGGTACATGAATTTTCAAATTCTTCGTAGAAAGTCATATCTCATCTCCTACCTTGAAAGGTGGAGAAGTTTTGTGGGATTTATCTGCTGTTTCCTTATATCTCTCCTGGGCAATCTTCAATGTGTCTCTTAACATCTCCAGATTCTGTTGAAGAGATTGAATTCTGTCATTGACTGTAGGAATAGGAGTGTCTCTGGAAAAATTAGGAAGGATACTTGGATGGTAACACAAATTAGCAAAAAATGGTGTTTGTTTGGTGGAAGCATTCAGAGTATTATTGTATGAAAATTATGCCATTGGAAGCAAATCGACCCAGTCATCTTGCAAGTGGCAAATGTAACATCAGAGATACTTTTCCAAAGTTTGATTTGTGCATTCAGTTTGACCATTTGATTGGGGGTGAAAAGCAGATGACAAATTAACATCAATGTCAAGTGTTTTGCAAAATTCTTCCAAAATATGGACGTATATTGTACTCCGAGATCTGAGACAGCTTCATCTGGTACTCCACGGAGACGAAAGACCTCTTGGATGACAAGGTCAGCAGTCTCTTTGGCAGAAGGGAGACCAGTACATGGAATAAAGTGATAAACCTATATAGAATCCCTACCACTGAAAAATTACACCATCACACTTCAAATATACAAAATATTCAATATTTATTGAAACAAGGAAAAATTCAAAATTTAAAAACATTAAAAATATCAGTAAAGGGAGGGCGTGGCCTGATGCCTTGCGAGATGGCCTCTTGTTAGGAGAGCTCTGGGACTCCACATAGTGTAGCGGCTCATAGCGGCACTCGGCGCCAGCGATCAGCGCTGAGAATATACCCACCGGGGACCCTTAGCTTCCAGGACATCGAGGGCATGGCGAAACGGGGAAAAAAGGCCCCCCGTGGAGACTAACAGATTTCTTTGCGGCGCCGGCCACCGAACAAGATGGCGCCGGCTCTCCTCCTATCCTCCCCGCTCCATCGCGCTGCTGGTAACCTGGAAGCAGAGACAGGCAGCACTCCAGGTGAGAATGGGCAGCAGCTCAATCCTATATCTCTGGGACCACCTACAGATAGCAGGGATTCTCAAGGGAGTCAGCAGAGTGGCAATGAGGGCCTACAGCAGGCCCATAAGAGGGAACTACAACCCCCATCAGCTCCCTCCTCAGCCCCTACCTGCCAATCTGACACCTCGCCTACAACAACTTCATCCCAAGCATGTAGTCTTACTCCTTCTCAGAGCCCTGTTAAACAAAAGATGAGGTGGGACACCACCTTTTGCTTTGACTCCCGCCCAACTGCAGAGGAACCCCAACTGAGTGATTCTGATGTGCTCCAAGCTATCCCTGCAGGTACTCAATCTGCTTCTGAGTCCTTTTCAAAAGATATAATGTTAGCATTGCATAGATCTATCCAGAAAGATATCACCAAGGCGATTACGTCCTGTCTCCTCCACGGTTGACACTCTGGGTGACAGACTTAACCATGTCGAGAATAAAATGGGCGAATTTGCGTCAGCGCATAATACCATAGTGGATGCCCATAACGATCTTGAGGAGGAATTGGCGGTAGTTAAACTTAAGCTTGCTGATATGGAAGACAGAAATAGATGGAGCAATGTTAAGTTCCGGGGCACACCGGAATCAGTCACTGCCAGGGACTTAATTCCTTTCTTGCAACAGTTAATGAAAGCGACTCTGCCACACAGTTCTGAGGCGGACCTGATAATAGATAGAGCTCACCGTTTTTCCAAACCAAAAGGTATGCCAGATCACATCCCTAGGGATACTCTCGCCCGCATACATTTCTACCATGTCAAGGATCGCCTCATGTTTGAATCCAGGAAAATATCCTCTCTGCCTGAGCCGTTTAAGGCAATTCATCTCTTTGCCAACTTTTCCCAGGCTACCATTGACGCCAGAAGAAAGCTTGCTCCTATAACGGCGTTCCTATGTCAGCACAATGTCCCCTATAGATGGGTATTTCCTACTAATGTCATTATCATCAAAAATGGAGTGACTTATACGTTTCATTCCTTCGATACTGGGAAAAGCCTATTGCTACAATGAAACCTTCCGCTGCCTGCACCTGAAGTTCAGAAATCATCAAAACCTGAGTCCCACAAACTGGATCCTCCGTGGAAATCTACTGTCTCAGCCGAGTAAAAATCCCACAATGGACACACTATGAGTCTTTCGTAGAGCGATGTGTTTCTACCCTATAGCAAACTTTCCCCCAAGTTTGCTCAGTGTTATACTGCCCAGTTTCGACCAACTATTTTTCTTACTGCTGAAAAGTTGTATGTTCCATATTGTTCTTAAGCAGTTTTTCCCCTTTAGGCCTAACAGGTGTATTCTTGGAGACTCTCTACCACTTAAGTTCTTATGCTGCCAGTGTGATTTCTTAATTTTTGACTGTACTAATGGGTATTAAAATTTTGTCACTTAATGCAAGGGGCCTAAACAGTCCCTTTAAGCGTTCACTGTTGTGGAGGGAGGCTCTAAGATCTGCAGCGGATATATTGTGTATACAGGAAACGCATTTCTGTGACCCTCGTCCACCGAAGCTTTCTCATAAATTATTTCCTCACATTTACTGTTCTAATACTACTAAGAAGGCTGTGGGTGTCCTCATAGCAGTTAAAAATACGGTTTCCTTTCGGTTGACACACGTCCTTACGGACCCTAAAGGACGTTATGTAGTGCTTATATGCTTGATTGACAATTGTCCTTTTACTATTTTGAACTTGTACTGTCCTAACTCAGCTCAAATATCCTTCCTAAATTCGGTATTAAGGAGGATAAAGAAGCAAATTCAGGGCCAAGTTATTTTATGCGGTGATTTTAATATTGTACACGATGCTGCTGCTGATTCTACTTGCCGCGGCAAGCATACACCCCAACAGTTAGGTCCCTGGCTCCGGCAAGAAGAGTTTCATGATGTCTTGAAGTGTTTTCATGCCTCCGAGAAAGACTTTACTTATTAATCTGCTAGTCACCACTCTTATTCCAGATTAGACATGTTTCTGGTTCAGTCTGACTTGCTCCTTAAAGTGCAATGTTGTGAAATAGGTAACATCACATGGTCTGACCACGCCCCCATTACACTTACCCTCCGCTCTGGTGCCACAGAAGGCCCTCCTATGTCTTGGCGCAATAATACCTATGTTATGTCCCTAAACTCGATAACTGATAAATTGACTGCTGACATTTCAGAATTTTTCACTATTAATTCCCCCTCGGTAGATGATAAATTTTGCCTCTGGAACTCCCACAAAGCCTTTGTCAGGGGCTTATTGATACAACACACCTTGCGCTTTAAGCGCAAGAGATTTCAAACTATGAAGGAGCTGCTTACTTCTATTGCGACTTTAGAGCAGCGGCATAAGATTGCCCCTAACCCCACCCTCTTGGCTGCTTTTCATAAAGCTAGAGATGGCCTAAGGGCCCACTTACTGGTGGACTTTGAAAAACGCTCCAAATGATTGAAATCCTCTTATTATGGGTCATATAACAAAGTGACCAAATTAATGGCACAACGAGTTAAAGCGGCAAGAGTTAAATCCAGAAACCCCTATGTTTTTTCTAAATCGACCAAGGATAAACTTTACCATCCTCAGCATATTGCAGACGAATTTAGTAAATATTACCAGGACCTGTACTACGTGAAGGAAGACCCGGACACCGTGCAGCCTTCTAGTTCAGATATTAACGGGTTCCTAAACTCCTTGTCCCTTCCTTCTGTTACCGATTTGCAGCTTCAGTTTTTGAATACCTCTATATCCACTCAGGAGGTGGCTAAGGCAATAGAGGGTCTGAAACTTAATAAATCTCCCAGCCCGGATGGATTTTCTGGAGAATATTATAAGCTGTTCAAACCACTCATTGTTACATATCTTATGGAGGTTTTTAACCTAGTGCGACAACTTGGGGAATTAGACTCAAATGGCGGCAGGTTCCTGGTCCCAACAGCGGTGGTTCGTGGTACTGGGCGCCGGAAATATAGGGTTCAGACGGTCCAAGTGAAACATAAAAGTAGCTTTATTCAGCTCAACTGCAACACAGCAAAACAACAAAAAAAACCTATGCCACAGTTAGGGCACTCACTGACTCCTTGAGTCCCTAACTAGCCTCTGGGGCAATAAGAGCCTGACTTAGTCTTTGTAAGTCCTCTCTGGATCCAAGCCCTCTGGGACAGACTGCCTCTCTGTCCTAGGCTGGTCCACCATTTCCTGCTCCAAGCAGGTTTCTCCAGCCTTCTGGAGATACACGCCCCACCCAAAGGTGTGGCTGAGGGCCTTTTCAGGGCTTGCCTGGGTCGCTCCCTAGCGCCCTCTAGGTTCAAACTCTCACACTAGCTATGTCGACAGGTAAATTTTCCCTAGAGATGTTGTCTGCTACGATTGTAACAATACCTAAACCGGGCAAGGATTCCTCCCTTCCTTCTAACTATTGGCCAATTTCACTATTAAATGTAGATGTCAAGTTATTTGCCAAGGTACTGGCAAACTGACTCCTCGACGTCATGCCTACATTGATAGGCCATGACCAGGTGGGATTCACTAAAGGGAGACAGGCCCCATATGGGACGAGACGTGTGATCGCGTTGATTGCAGCGGCTCAGGTCCGGCGGAGGCCTTCTCTGCTCCATTCCTTGGATGCGGAGAAGGCGTTCGACAGGGTTCATTGGGGATACCTTTTTGAGGTTTTACATAAATTTCGTCTCTCAGGCCCCATAGCTACTGCTATTTCTGCACTCTACTCTAGTCCATCCGCACAAGTTTTGGCGAATGGGGTTCTATCCTGCCCCTTCCCTATCTCAAATGGCACAAGACAGGGATGCCCGCTGTCCCCCTTAATATTTTCTTTAATGATGGAGCCCTTAGCTGAAACAATACGGTCACACCCATGCCTTACTGGTGTCAAGCTGGGTCAGACTGACCACAAAATTCTTTTATTTGCAGATGATATGATTCTGTCCCTGTCTTATTCTGATAGCACACTAAGTACTGTTTCCCAGACTTTGTCGGATTTTGGAGCATTGTCATATTACAAAGTTAATGAACACTAATATACATTGTATTAAATATTCTTCGCCCTATCAATGGTGCCCACAATCTATACCCTAACTGGGAATTCAGCTGACCTCAAATCCAAAAGATTTGGTTAAGGCCAACTTTCCAGGTCTGTTTGCTTCACTACAGAAAGAGCTTGATGTTCTGACTAGATTTGAACACAGTTGGATGGGGAGAATAGTGTTATATAAAATGTTGATCTTACCTAGAATACTTTACTATTTAAGGACTTTGGTGATTCCGATACCCAAATCTGTTTTCCAGGGTTTCCAAAAACAGATGATGGCCTTTATCTGGAATGGCTGTAAACCCAGAGTGCCTTTGCAAACACTCTTTAAGGTGAGAGACAACGGAGGTATGGGAGTGCCAAATCTGTACACCTACCATTTAGCCATAATTTTGGGTCAGCTTAAGTTTTGGCTCACATCGAACCACGACAAACTGTGGCCGACTATGGAGGCCCAAATGGCTCAGATTACCGATTGGGAGGATTTTTTGTTAGCGTCAGGGCCCGGCAAGCGCTTACCCCTCATTGCTCCGCCAGCTGTACAGGGCACAGTTGGGGCATGGAGAGCCCTTTGTGCTATTTCGGACAGCGACATCCCTGGGGTCACCTTGAATTTGCCACTTACAACACTCCCTCACGAGATCCCACATTTGTCTCTAGATACGTGGCGCAGCTGTGGGATAATGTACATTTCTGATCTCTATAGGGGTGAAGCCATTGTACCTTTCTCTACGTAAGAGGAGAAGCATAATCTTAACGCAAGGGAGAAATTTACATATACTAGACTAGTTTCCTACCTTTCGGACACCCCCCTGGCTCAAATATGCTTGCCGCAACCGGCTGCTGACCTACTACACCCACAGACTTCTCTAGCTGCTTATAACACGAAAACTTTGTACCGCACTGTGAACATGGACTGCACCTTTCGGAAGTCCAAACACATGCACCTGTGGGAGGAGGATTTCGGCCGCAGATTTGAGACCGGTTGCTGGTGGGAGGTAATTAGATAGGCTAAGCAATCCACGGTATGTGCCTCACACTGGGAGCAGTATAGAAAATTGCTCTTACGCTGGTATTACCCTCCCCTTTGTCTAGCTAAGTTCTATCCTACTTGTCCTTCTTGCTGTTGGAGATGTTGCGGAGGGGTTGGCTCCCTGTTCCATGTGTTCTGGCACTGCCCGATTATCCAGCCCTTTGGGGTATCAGTTTTTTCATTAATTAATAAACTGTGTGGTGGTGGGGTAAGATCTACACCCGAGATGGCGCTGCTACTGTTGGGCGTCCATATGACTCCTAGCAGATATAGGACTGTCATGTGCCAAGTACTTGGTGCAGCTCGTTTGCTTATTGCCCGTAGATGGAAGTCTGCCTCTTGCCTGACCTTGACGGAGCTGATTTCTGTGGTACCATTATGAACGCATTTATGCACATAACGGTGGAACCCTGGAGAAATTCTGGAAGAATTGGGAGATTTGGGCGACCTTGTTCCCCCCACCAAATTCCCATTGACAGCCAATATTTCCTGGCCATTTCTAGTGCTCTTGGTACACCCCCTTTTTAATCACCTACGGAATATGTTATTTGCATAGCCTTAAAATACCCGCTTAATAGCAACTTCTCTCTTTCTAATGGTCATGACTGGTAGCAGGTAGGTCTGCAAACATGTCTACGTGACAGACTCGTATCATTTGTCCTTTAGGCCTGTTCACTTGTTCGTCTGTTCATTTATTCTGATCTATCCCTTTCCCCCTCATGGTTACGCCTTGCATAAAGCCTCTTTTCACTATACTAAGTTTGGCTACTTCTAAGTATGACGGAGTTTTAATTTCTAATATTTTTCAGTGTGTATCTCATTATGTATCTTTGTTAATGCTGTATTCTTGCGTATTTGTATTCCTCCTGATATATGCAGATTGTGTAGCCATGAATGTATCCTATGTTTCTTGTCCTGCTTTTTAACTTCTTGTATTATATTTATGTGAAATATTCAATAAAAAACTATTGTTTAAAAAAAAAAACATCAGTGGAGGTCGTGGCGTTGTCCGGGCACATAATAATAATAATAATAAATGTCATCGAAAAACAATATGATTATCAATATATCAACATGTACATATAACCAATGTCAGCAATATTATGCCGTGATACAAATTTATGTGTGACCATATGTATATCAAAATATAAATAATATAATAATTCATATATCTGCATTAATGTTATATTGTATAATATTATATGTTAAAAATATAAATAGCAATTAATATATTCATATCAATGTTATATTTACACCTACGCAGTTATATCTTAACAGGCAAAGTTTTATGCACCTATATTGCTGCTGTTTGATGGTATGAGGCTCAGATATGGATTTATGGTATTAATACCGGTCTGTATTACCACGCAGTGGGGGTTGGTGCCTAGGATCAAGACTAGTGGAGCAACTGGAATGTGGTCAGGCTACTCTCTAGCCCAGGTCTATTGTCCTGTCCCTGAAGCAATTAGCCATTTGGTTACAGGCCTGGGGGGCTGTGGTGCCTGGGATCTGTGAACAACAACCCTTTGATCCCCAGAGAGTCACTGATACAATCCTGTATGTGCATCAGACTGCCACCCTAATTAACCCATCTGGGGGTCCTGCAGATAGTATGTGCTGGGGAAACTCCCTGCATACTAATAGTAGACAGACCGGAGCCAACTCTACTTCAAAGGGATTATGGTTTTATGACAATATCTGACCTGGGGGACATCTTACATTCGCCCCAATAAATTCCCTAGATGCGTCACGTCAAGGTGCACGCTCCGAATACACACAGGTCAAAGTTCAAAGTCCAGCAAAGGTCCAGGCACTGATCTCCTTACCCAAAGGGAGTTGGGGTGTCAACCCCGGAGTCTACGTGCTGGGGATCTCGCCACGAACCCTATCAAGAACTCTATAGTCATCGGGCAAAGAATTATACAGAAAAAAGAGATGTAGAGAGGGGGGGCGGGGCTCCTCCCCCTGGTGACCTCACTTAGGGAGGATACGAGGGGAGGTAAAAGGTCTCAGGCCAGGTTGAAACAGTCTCTTTTGTCTTCTGTCCTCGGGGATGTGTTGTTCCTGAAGGAGAGGTGTGGGGGAGGTCAAGTTGGAGACTCCCACCATGTGTTCACCATGTGCTCACCATGTGCTCTCCATGCGACCTAAGCTGCGAGGCCTGAGACCATTTTGTTAGCCTGAAGAGTTGTAACCGCATGTAGGAAACACATGTTTTGCTCAAGACTATACTCTGAGCCTGCCACATGGGCTCATAGAAATGGACTATCTACTTGTTCTGGAATTTATCTTTTCCTTTTGCTCTGCTGAAATTCATCCGTTATTGGACTTTATAAGATACGTGCCCTGAGCTCATCCTCATCATCGGGAGCCAGAGAAAACATCACAATCTGGTGTTGGTAATATGTTTTCTTTCTCTCGGTTATTTCCCATTTTTTATTTTATGCACCGTGCCATGTTGCTTTTGACTTGTATCTGCTTGCTAATCGCTACATGTATCCTCTGTTATGTGTTAAGAATCTAGTGCCGACCCATTTAGGGGATAATAAATTTATAAAATTTGGAAGCGTTTTGCCCATGCTTCATCAGGGGGCTACAAGGTGGAGGTCGTCAGCCCCGTTTTTATGTCCTGTACATACCCTATCAGTGGTGCCATGAAAACACTTGAATGCATTCCTGGGTCCGAAATCTCGCGAGGTGCGTGCAAGCATGATCACATCATAGCCAAGAAATCTCATCTCGTGGGATTATTGTGTTCTATAGTTCTCGCATGCGCACCGCATGATATCGGCTGTAAGGTTAGACATATGCAAAAATATGCACGCGTGCACTTTACTGAGCTTTCTGATATTCCTCCCACTCGGCTATATCTTCCCCTACTTGCATCAGTCCTTAGCTATTCCAGCAGACCGCATATAATCCAGTTTTTCCACCTCTCAAGAAACAAGATTTTTTTTTATAAACAAAATAAATAATAATTTGAATTTATAAGAAAGTGCATATCTATATATGTATATCAAAAAAACCAAAAATTATAAAAGTGTTGTGTGAAAATACGTTGTGGGTGCAAAGTGATGAATGTGTGATATTGCATGACTTAAAAATAAATAATTGGGTGAATAGGTGTGTTATGAGTGCTAAATAATGTTAGATGATAATGAATTAAATGGTTATACAATGGTGAGTGGATGAGTGTGATAAGTGAAAAAATTTTTTTTTCTTTTTCTCCTTTCTCTCCTTTTTTCTTTTTCTCTTCCTTCCTCTTTCTTTTGGTTAATCTCCAAAATTAAGTGAATGTGAAAGTGACAAAAAACAAATGTGACCTGTGGGAATTTTTTATTTTTTTTTATATTTACGTGATAACACCATAGTGAACATACAGCCATGTGATATAAGGAGAGACATATCTCCGTTAAGAGATAAATATATCTCCGTTAAGAGATAAATATCACTCCTATATCACAAAGATATACAAAATAAAACTATATTGTGCATACAGCTATATACTATAAAATAAAATACATTTACATTGAGAAATGGATATCATTCTATATCATATATTTCTGCTACATAGCATAAAATATTATGTGGTTGGTCTCAACATACAACCACAAAATATTAGGAAAGATACAGTATATCCTCGTCAAGATGTCTCTCCTGTTGTCACAAGAACTTGCATAATAAAACTGTATCATGTATATGGCTAAATAATCTCCAGCCTAATGCATTTCCATAGTAAGATAGCTGTCCTTCATATGTCGTGGAGATTTGCTTCATAATATAGGGCACTATATAGTTGATCTCCGCATCAATTTGATGCCAGTGTGTATGCCAAATATTTTCATTACTATATATTCCCTATAATAAAGGGAAAATATAATTTATATTTGTTTACATCTTTAATCAGGGGTCCCAGACATTGTATCTAATTGGCAGAATGACCTCCAAAATACCCTTCTTAAGATATCCTCACAGTTCAAATACAATAATGGGCAAGTCGACTAAACACATATAAGGATTGTCTATAGAAAACAACGAAATCCCAATTTATCATTGAGACCCTTAGGAAACATTGTTTGAAGTAGAGTGATCCACTTCGTCTCAATCTGCAATAATCATTTTATCTTGTCTCCTCCCCGTATTCCCAGATGAATCTGATCAATTCCTCTTACCTGAACTTGTAATTGCTCAGACTTATGATGATCTTGATAATGCCTTGCCACAGGTTTAAGATTCAGTTGTAAAGTTTGTTCCATTGGTTCCATAGGTTCCAGAGCTTTCTTTATATCTCTGATGTGCTCAAGGATTCTTACCCTCAAGGATTCTTACCCTCTTACCCTCAATTCCATGCGGCAACTGAACAGTTGCTGCATGGAAATGACTCCCCATCATCTAGATCATTTGGTGAAAAGTCATTATATTCCTCCATTATCCAAATTTATTTTTTCAAGCAAGGGACCCAAAGGGGGTCATTTCCATGCAGCAATTGTTCAGCCTGTCAGTATATGATTAAAACGAACTGTTTTTTTGATTCCCAGAAATCTCAATCATACAAAATTGTGCATGCTATAACATGCTGAAGTGAAGGTGTAATATATTATCTGATGTGCCCTTGTGGGTTAATTTATATAGGCATGACATCACGCCAATTGAGGGTAAGAATCCTTGTATTACCCTTGCGATCTACACCTCAAGCCACACCCCGGACTACTACTCTACAACATCTAAGTGCACCTGGCTTTCTTCCATTTGGCCACTGGATTCCAGCCGTGAGTACCAGTATTGTAAAACAGTGGTTGTCCCAAGCTGTCCAAATAGTCAGAAACTTGTCCATGGATATGTATAGACACCATAAAATGCTCCAAAGAGCGCAGGTTCTTCATCCTGAAGTAGAGGTCCAAACGAGACAGTGGGATCGTCCTTTTTGGTTCTCATGGTACTGGACAAATCTAGAGCTTTTCTTTGCTTGGGACCTGGTGATTGACCATAGTGAGGAGGCAATCCATCATTCCCGTCTGGCCACATAAGCATGCTTGGGTGTGAAGGAGGAGATATGCTTCTCCACCTCCGTCCAGCGATTATAGGCCCATAGTCGACCATGACGTTATTTATCTTAAGTGAGTGACACGGTAGTATATAGTAATATGGACAGTGCAACGCAATAAGGACAGTCTCTTGTGATACCAGATAAAGTTTAACAGGTGTGATTATGTATGTTTGAGCACTGATAGGTGGAATCATGTCGCTAGCTTTTCAAACAAATAGAGGAACTTTTCAGCACTGATAGGTGGACTCATGTCGGTAACGTCTCAAACAAATAGGGGAACTTGGGCAGGATGGACATTTTTACTGTGGAAGTATGTCCCAGCAGAGAAAAGGGGAGTGTCTTCCATTTGATTAGGAGAAGGTCAATATCCCATAGTGTGGGGGGTAATTGGCAGGGTAAAGCGTGTGGTAAGTAGGCATAAGCTGTATACCGAGGTATCTCAGTAAAGTAGCTTTCCATGTATAGTGGAAGGCAAATTGTAGTTTGTAATGGTTCCATTTAATATTCTGTCTGAATTCCAACTAAGAAGCTGGAATTTGAGAAAAACTTTGTTTGCGCAACTGTCTTACGCACTTTGTTTTTATGGTGTTCACTGTGCAGCCAAACTGACATGTCACCTGTATTTTATTAGTTGATATGACTTCAGCAATACCAAATTTATATGTTTTTTTTTTTCACATTTTAGCCCCTTAAAATAATCGAAAACAAAAAAGATTCTTGGAGTCGTCATATTCTGACACAAGTAACTTTTTTATATTTCCATGTATGGGATGTATGTGCATTTTTTTTGCGGGGCCAGAAGTACTTTTTATTCATACCAATTTGGAGAATGTATATTACTTTGATTGCTTTTGATCCAAATTTGTATGAAAGACAAAACATAGAAAAAACGGCAGGTCAGCTCTTTTGATTTTTTTTTTTCCATGACGACGTTCACTGTATGTGAAAAAACAGTTTGTAGACTGGGTGCTTTTGAAAACAGGAAAAACCTAATATGTATGTGTTTCACTTATGTACTTTTATATGTGTTTTAGGGAAAGTGGGGTGATTTTAATTTATTTATTTTTTTTAATATTTTTTTAACTTTTTTTTTTACTGTAATTATTAGGCTCCCTAGGGGTCTTGAACCCCAGGTTGTCTGATCACTAACACAATGCATTTCAAAACTAATGTATTGCAATGCATTGTAAAATAGCAGCACCACTATTACAGGTTGCATAGAGCCGGGAAAAGGGCACCTCGGTCAGCTTTGATGTCAATGTAGACTTTGTGCTTCAATTCTACCCATAGGAAAACCATCAGAGTTTCCGTATGTACTGTATAATTGACAAAACCGCTGCACGTATGTTTCTGCAATGTGTGGATGGGTTTCCCTAGAATCCAATCCACTTTGAAGGGACTGTAAAATGCCACAGTTTTTGCCTTGACAAACCGCGTGGTTTACTCCACAAGGGGAACCAGACTTAACGTGTTAAAATGTGAAAAAAAAAACTATATAAATTTGATATTTCCATAATTCTATCGACCCGTAGAATACATGTAATATGTCATTTTGGCTGCATAGTGAACATTGTGAAAACATAGCCCATGACAAAGTCATTCAAATGCAGTTTTGCTCTAATTCCACTATATTCTGATTTTTTTTTCCCAGACCTTTTCGTACATCGTTTGGAATATTAAATGGTAACATTACAAAGTAAAACTTGTTCAGCAAAATTTAATCCATACAGCTCTGTAAATGGAAAAATAAAAAGGTTAGGGCTTTAGAAGACAGCGAATAAAAGAGAAAATCGAAAAACTGCTAACACCCCCCCCCCCCCCAACTGTCACCACCATGTTATAGGCACATTAAAGTGATAAGCAAAATACCTTTATTAGCTATGTCACTTTTGTAGATTTGAAGAAATGCAACTTTAAGGTTTTATGCAAATTAAGCAGTTGGGGTACTGCAACTCTCCAAAGCACTGATTGTGCCACTCAGACCACTACCATCTTCTGCCTGCACCCCCCCATGCAGTAAGAGTTAATCCTCACACTACTATGACATCACCTATCCTACTTGAACAGCAAGAGCAGTGCTGAAAGCCACCCCCAGTGCACCAGCTGCCTCACTTGCAGACTTCAATATTGTTTTTCTCCAAATTTACCAAAGGGACATACATCACAAAGGTATGTTGTTTATCACAGTAATATGCTCGTAGCAGTTAAATATGCTTGGGGAATGTGGTAGACTCCCCTTAAGTTTAAACACATGCCAATCACCCATTGACTATATACATCTGGGCAGTTAGCGTCTTACTCTATAAGGATGTACTGGTCGAAGATCAGTTGAAGATCCAGGGAGTCGGCTGTTACTAGTCAGTGGCGTAAATACTGGGGTAGCTGCGGTAGCGGCTGCCACAGAGCTTGGGACATTAGGAGTAACCCCAGCAGGTAACAGGCCCTATTTACTTACCGAACCCCACAAACACTGCTATCACTATACTCTGGGTCTTTTCAGAGGGCCAGGGGAGGTGAGGGAACATAACAAACAATGTTACTTACCTCTCCTGCACTCCAGCAGTCTTTGGGTCTCTTTGGTGATGTCCCAGACAGCATCATTATGCGTCGCAACACCGGCCTGGCTCACATGACGTCTGGTCCAACATTGAAGAGAGCCAAAAGCATCAAGGAGTGTGCTGGAGCCAGGGAGAGGTAAGTAACATTGTTTTTTATGTTTGTATCCTCCCCTGGGTCTCCGATCATTATACTCTGGGGTCTGAAAAGACCCCAAAGTATAATTGTTTATGGGTGGTCCACAATGGGGCATAATACTGTGTGAAGGGGCCACTATGGGGAATAATACTGTGTGCAGGGGCCACTATGGTGCATAATAGTGTGTGCAGGGGCCACTATGACACATAATAGTGTGTGCAGGGGCCACTATGGGGCATAATAGTGTGTGCAGGGGCCACTATGGGGTATGCGGTTTGTGCAGGGTGGGCCCCATGTCAAATGTTCACCTTGGGGCCAAGCCATTCCTAGTTACGCCACTGTTACTAGTAGCCGGACCTCCCATAGAAAATTATTTATCTATTTATTTTGCTTACTTATATAGTGACATCATATTCTGAAACAGTTATGATGAAATGTCCCCCAAAGGTCTATTATGACCTTATGGAGGAGCACAATGTTTAAAAAAAGAAATAAAAAAGTAAAAAAAAATAGCCCTGTCCCCAGAGTCACAACACTGTGTCACTTACATAAAAATTACTGTAATGGAGAGGAAACACCTAAAACAATTTTTTAGTAACACTTTGTGTAAATAAAAAATTGTGAAAAATGTGAAAAACAGATACATTTTTCCTCCTTTTTTGTTTACATTTTCTTGGATATAAAAAACATGCAGGGGTGGTGCTTGCAGCTGAAGCAAGCCAGATGCATAGAAAACTAGCTCTGGCATTCACTTCTAATATTGCCAATTTGGGGGTTCCTATATCGGTCCTCCCATCACAGATACCATCTGGACCCCCTCCTGCCATGGTTGGCCATTCTTTAAGCAGCCGTCGCACCCATTGGTACATGTATCCCAGCTACCCTGGTCCTCCCTGCCGCTGCAAAAGCCATGTTAGAGTTTCTGGAGCGGAGCAGCTTCCTCCTCAGCTACACTGAGCGGCTTCCTGAGCTTCTGGCCGCACCAGAGTCTCCTCCGCACCACTTTCCACCTCCTCCCGGCCTAGCCTTCTTCTTGTGCCTCCCCCTCCTCCTCCATCATGGACCCAGCAGGTGATATTCCACGGAGCACGAAAACCCGCTGGTACCCGCACTTTTCCACTTCTGTGCGGCACGGCTGCCTTCTTTGCTGAGCTGACTCTGCACCTTGTATATACTAGAGGTTCTCCATTGACTGCAGCATCTAAGGGGTTAAATTGCCGGTATGTTCTCTGATCAATGATGGGGGGTTGATATCTGAAATCACAGAGGCAGGAGAATAAGAAATAATTCTCCTTTCCCTGCAGCTGAACATGTTCTCCTGCCCACTGGTTGAAGTGAATGCTGTGGTTATATGCAACTCCCCTAATCCACTGATTTCTTATGATCTTCTGGGGATACAGACATGGTCTTGGTCTCAGTGGCGTAATGATTGCGGTCGCAGGGCGTGTGACCACCACCGGACCCGGAGGGGTACGGTGCCTGCGGCCAGCTGGAAATGGCTGGGGCCCCAGACCACCATGATAGTGGTTGGGGAAAGCTTGTTCCCCGACTGCTATACATATTGTTAATGGAAAGGGGCCCGCTGATAGCTGCCAATAGATGCCAGCCCAGGGGAGGTGACTAAAAATTATAAAAAAAAACCTATACTCACCTCTCCTGGGCTCAGCATCCTCTCCGGGGATCTTCTGGCCTGTGACTGAGGTCAAGCACCCCAGACATGACTGCTAGAACCTATGATCGGCACAATCGCTGAGGCACAATCACAGGCCCCTGCAATGTGGCTAGTCACATGAGTATGTAATCATCAAAGGTCCTTCTGCAGTACCTCCAATATACCAGCAATCAGTATTGTCATAAATTTGCAGTCATGCAGTATGGAGTAGAAATATCTCAACTTGGCTTATGACAGGGTCCCACAGGGTCGTGATGGTTGATTAGTCAAACAATATATAAAATAAACAATTGTACAGTAAAAACAAAGTAAAGTGGGGGGGGGGGGGTTCTGCCATTTTCCCTGTTGAGAGCAAGAGGAAGAGTAAATAAGATAGGAAGTTACATCTCTTTATAAAGCCCACCCTCCCCACGGTAACCACCATTAACACAGACAGCCTTCTTATTTTGAAAGGGGAAACACCCCATCCTAAATCCATTAAGTTAAATTTAGTGAGTAATTACTCTAGGGGTTCTTGCTTTTCCCCTCCCAAAGTCATGTCTACCTTTGCTTAGTACTTAGAGGGTTAATATGGATGTTGTTTCTAGTTGGATAAGCCATTCATAACATCACTATAGTTCTCTTCCTTGCGGAGGAAAGCATTTTGTAAAACATGTAAAAGAAATTGATTACTTAATTCTCTTGCATGTGTTTGAAACATTACAAAAATGATGAATTTTGTCATTATATGGTGTTTAGTAGATTTGATATAACTGAAACATAGTTGGTATGACCAGCAGATTTCTGCTTTGATTAGTAGCAAAGCTTTTTTCTATATTACATTTAGTACTCTACTGTGTAATGAGGTGGTTTTATCATTTTGTTTAGGAGGTAGAAGTAGCCTAATAAAGTTCATTTTCTAAATGTAGTTACCATGCTTGAGAATTGTATTGTTCACATATAAACCAGTAAACAGTAAACTGAAATCTTGCCTGAGGTTAGGTAAATTGCAAAACATCCTGCAGTATAATTATTTAACAAACAAATAAGCAAGGTTCATTTTTAGAACATGGGCCAATTTACTGTAATGTGGTTACTCGGAATCCAGGAACTTCTGTCTCCTTTGCTCACTACGGAAGCAGTGATGCAAGAATTCAGTTAGGAACATTGACTGAGATTATCTCTGTAATACATTTCTCTGCTGCTCAACCTTGACAGAGTTCAGAACACACAAGAGGAAGAAATCAGACTAAATGATCTTTGAAGTAAACATGAAAGGTCCTTAAAGTCAAAAATGTAAATACCAAATTTGTATATGCCATCCAAAGGGTTTATGATGGCAACATGAAACAGTAAGATTGGCATTTCATTTGATGAAAACACATTTATCACCCAAAGAGTAAATCATTTTTATGCTACAGCCAACTGAGATGAGAGAATGCATTTTACAGAGTAATTTATGGATCAAAATTGTACATAGTAACTTTACATTATTTCAGATTATTGTAGAGTGCCTGGTTTAAAAATGACACTTTAGAGAATGCAAATCAGCTAGGCAAGTTCTATGAATATAATCAGCAATGAATACTGGGATATATCAGTTTGGAAGCCTGCAGAATTGTGAATGCAGCTCTGGATTATAATAGTTTAGCATCAAAACAAGATAAACAATGCAATTAATTTGTAAATTTACAATACTCAACCTCAACTGCAATTTTTTTTTCTTCATTGTTGCTTTCCAAACACCATAATTTTTTTTTCACTGACATAGGGGTATGAGTTATTTATTTAGCTCAAATTTTGAGTTCATAAAACTTATTGATTAACTTGCATTTACTCTTTCCAGAGTGGAGTACGGGGATAAAAAAAACTGCATAAATAATATGTTACTTTTTATGTTGTATTATTTTTGCCCAATAGAAATACTTTAAAAAGATCCTTTGTTTTTGTGTAGCTGTATTCTAAAAGCCACAACTTTTCCAGTTTCCTGCTGACAAGCTCTGTGAATGCTTGGTTTTGCTAGATATATTGATATTTTCATTGGTATTATTTTGGGATACATACACTGGTTAGATACCTATTATTCAGTATTTGGGAGGTGAATAAACAAAAAAGAATTCTGGCATTTACAAAAATATATACTAGCAATGTGTGCTTAATATGTGTACTTATTTCTCTCTATCTTTTAACACAATTAAGCATTTTAATGGGGAATTTTGATTTTATTATCTTTTTTTCTTTTAACTTAAATATTTATGTAAGCATTTTTTTTTACTTTTTATTTTAGTCCCAGTTTTTTTTTTTTTTTTTTTTTTTTTTATCGAAGGTCTCAAAGCTGTGCCAACGAAAACACCAGTGCATGACAAAAAAGTGACGGGTGCCACTGAAAAAAACGTGCAAAGGATGCTGTCTATCGCAAAACCCATCTCAAAAGAGAATGGGTCCTCCGGAACTATCCCCAAACTCAAAGCCAAAAGGCACAAGAGTAAGGGGGCTGTACCAACCCAACTGCCTAGACAGGAGGATCAGTGACTTACTTGGTTTCCTCCATGGGCTGCCACCACCAGGAGTACCGCCAAGCCAGCTACTTGCATCAGTCCCCTCAAGGGCTGCCACCCCAAGAGTACGACTGAGCCTGCAACTGTTGTCTATCTCCACAAAAGCAGAGACAGACACTGGAGAGCAAAGAAGGAGGGAACCCGAGGGCCACACACTCCAACTCTTAGACTTCGGGTAGGACCCAAAAGGATTTCCGCATCCCTACATCAACACAAAAACAGTGACAAAACAGGTGACAAAACGTGATAAACAAAAAAAAAAAAAAAAATAAGTGAATAGAGTGCCAGTGTACTGGCCCAGTCTATCCGCCGGATCTATAAAAAATTACCCATGCTGGATAAACCAAGCAATAGGGTGAGTGCTTCTAAGGTGCGTTCAAGTGCTTGTGCAATGTGCCAAATTCAGTGGGTTTCCCAGGCCCAGTGAAATAAGGCACCTCTGGAGTCACCGTCCCCAGAGGCACTTGCACCATGAGACCTTCGAAAGCCTCCCCGGCACCTTGGCCGTGATCAACCAGGGTCCTGGCTCTAACCCTGGTGTGCCTCTCTGCCTCATGTTCGCAGTGTTCAGTTGGCTCCCTACAGTGGTGCACTACTCCCACTGGCAGAGCCAACCTACTGGCTGTTACTGATAAGAACAGATTTTTTTTTTTTTAAGTTGAAAGTCCGCCTCACAGGACGGACATATTTTATTGGACATTATTATTTGTACATACAAATAAATAAATCAACTTTCGAAATGATCACATAAAATCAGAAAAAACACGTAAAAGGGCATTCGGTGGCTATATTCTGGAGTTCCATTCCCTCACGAACCATTTCTTTAATAGGGGAAGCTTAGCCTTTTTGTCACTTAAATAATATAAATACATTTCACTAAAGCATATTTTTAAAACGTCATCAACAGTTAAAACATCTTTTTTAAAAAGCAAGATGTTCCTGGCCTTCCAGAGCGAAATCTTAGCACAGTTTATTGTCTTCCATGCCATGGCCTTCTGTTGACTTGTAGGGCAGTTGAAGAGTCCATAAAAAATAATGTCGCTTGTCAAATTCCTCAGGTCCGCCATCTTTACCAACAGAGGGAATATTTTAGTCCAAAGATTCCTAGCGAAGTGGCATTCCCCAAAAATGTGGTACTCTGTTTCGTCGGCCTGGCAGCCCTCCCTCGGGCAGACGGCGGACCTGGCATATCCTCTTCTCTGCTGGAAGGCCCGACACGGAAGACATCGGTGAACACAGCTCCAGGCCAGGTCCAACTGCTGATTAAAAAGAGGGAAACAGTTAGTCATCTTCCATACTTGGGCGCTTTTCTCGTTATTAAAATTCTCGACATCTATAGTCTGCTCTTCAGCTCTTAGTATGGTGATTACCCTCTTACTTTGCTTTAGTTCTTCAATTGATCTGCCCTTTAATTTAAAAAGATCCACTATCTTCTCTAAAATTATATAATGGTCTGGGAGGTTAAAAGCATACGGGGATGTTAAAACCGTACAAAACCACCCCATTTTCCTCATAAAAACCCCTGTGTTGTACTTCATAAATAGGACCAATAGTGATCTTTAAAAAGGGCATTAAAACAGTTACAAAAATACTTAATTAAGAGAAATCTACTAAAATCTGGGAAATCTTTCCCCCCTTTTCTCCTTGATCTTACCACGTATTCCCGTTTGAGTTTCTCCGCTTTGGAACTCCAGAAAAAGGTAAAACAGGCTTTGGTGATTATCCTAAGTAAAACCGTGGGCGGGGGGAAAACCATACTTAAATATAATAATAGCGGGAGGATCACCATTTTTAAAACCAGGATCTTACCCTCCATACTTAGTTTTCGTAGATTCCACATGCATAGTTTCCTGTTTACCTTTTCAGCCACCGAATCCCAGCTAAAAGCGCCATTATTTTGTTCACTGAAAGAGATACCTAAAATCTTGACTGAGTTAGACACAGGAACAGGAACGTCTGATAAAACCATACCTCCAATATTTAAAATACTACTTTTACCATAATTAATTTTAAAACTAGAGGCACAGCAATAAAAATCCAGTTGTCTAAAAGTTCTCTGTAGTGCAGGGGTGTCCCGACATAAAACCGTGACATCATCCATATACCCCACTGCTTTAGCCTCTACCCCTCCACCTCCGGGCAGGGGTACTCCACGGATCATCTTGTCATTCCTAATGGCGCATAACAGAGGCTCTAGTGCGCAGATAAAAAGCAGTGGGGATAAGGGACACCCCTGCTTCACCCCGGATTTTAAAGGTACTTCCTGTGTCTTAAAACCGTTCACTAAAATCTTGCTTGAGCAATTTTTATAAAAAGCTTTCAAAGACAATAAAAAACCTTCCGGTATACCCATCTTTTCTAAAACTTTAAAGAGGTAAAAATGGGACACCCTATCAAAAGCCTTTTCGAAATCTATTGATAAAATGGCCAGCTTGTTTTCCCTTTGCTTGATATCCTCGATAACGTCTTTGATTAAATTTAGGGTGTCCCATATACTCCTGCCTGGTACCCCACAGACCTAGTTAGTATGTATTATCTGTGGGATAATGGCCTTCATCCTATTTGCACAGATCTTTGCCATGATCTTGTAATCACTGTTTAAAAGGGTGATTGGCCTCCAGTTTTTCAAGTCAGTCTTATCACCCTTTTTAAATAAAAGGGAGACCTCACCTTTCTGCCAGGATCTAGGGAGCGACTTACAGTCAAAAACGTCTCTAAAAAGTAATAAAAGATCGTCTTTAAGAATTTCATAAAACTTATTATAAAATTCGCAGGGTATACCGTCCGGTCCAGGTACCTTACCTGCTTTAAAACTCTTTATTGTCTGTAAAACCTCCTGCTCTTCTAAAACCTGTAATAAAAACTGGCTAGAAACAGGGGTTAAAACGGTTTTTATCTCTTTCAGTGAGTCTTTTAAAAAACTTCGATCCACAGGCTTCTCATTAAAAAGTTCTGAATAAAAGGCGTGGACTTTTTTTAAAATACCCTGTACATTAAAATCTCCGTCAATATTTTCAATCACAGTCTTTTTCTCGTTCACTTTTTAAAAAAAAGTACCTGGAGCAGGACTCATTTTCCTCGATGTGCTGGACTTTAGAACGGAAGATAATTTCTTTTCCCTTCTGCTCCAGGCATTTAGAGATTTTATTTTTAAGGAGTTGTATTTCTGTGTTTACATCCATACCTACCTCCCTCAGTTTGTACAGGGTTTGCAGGCAAGTATTAAGATCCTGATAAAAAGCAAGTGCCTCTTTCTTTTTCCTGACCCCTACAGAAATAAAAAAAATTTTTGATTCTCCTCTTCATTTTTTCCCACCACTTTACTATAGGGGTCCTAGGATCTCGTACTTGCCTGCATCTCTGATAAAACTCAGTAAAATCCTTGAGAACCTGTGGATCGTCTAAAACAGAGACATTCATCTTCCAGGACTTCTGACGTTTAAGACCATTAATATCGAGTTTTACTTTAAAAAATAAAACCCTATGATCTGATAAAACGTTGGTTAAAACATCACATGACAATGGTACAATTTGTTGTGAGATAAAGGTAAAATCAATCCTGGAGCTGCATGTAGCATTGCTCCAGGTAACGCCGGCTTCCTCTGGCATGCCACTATTGCACTCTTTGTATAAATCTTTCAAACCGCAATCCAAAATAATGTCTTTCAGCATGCCAGAGGTTCTGTCGTAGTTCCTAGAGGAACTACGAGTAAACCGGCGTTCGCCCCTTAAAACACAATTAAAATCACCAGCAATAATTAAAGGCTCTGAAGTATTAATAAATAATGGTAAAATTTCCAATAAATTAATACGTTCGTTTTTATCTGGTGAGGCATAAACGTTTATGAACTGCCATTTAAAACCATTGATAAAAGCCTTAACCAATAAAATCCGTCCTGGAAGAATCTCTTGAATAAAATCAATTAAGACATTTTCTTTAAAAAGGATTGCCAGACTACGAAAAAGCTCTGAAAAAATCCAAAGCTCGTTTTTACTCCCAAAGCAACAAGGCTGGTAGATTATTAGCAAGACAACTGCGAGCTAGAACAATCAAATCAAGGATCCCATACATTAAACATCCTTTTACCGGAATGCATTTCACAGACCCTAGAGACATTGCCAACTCTTTCAAGGATTACTACGCGCGACTCTACAATTTACAGGAACATAACCCTCTCCCAACAGATCACGCCACCTTGGTGTCTAGTTTCCTAAACAACGTTAGACTACCAAGTCTTACAGACGATCATCTTGTGGGATTAAGTGCGCCTATCACTCTCACAGAAGTGATGAACACCATAAAGTCTTTACCTAAGGGTAAATCCCCAGGACCAGACGGTTTCTCCAATGAATACCTACAACACTTTCAACAAGCACTTGCTCCATCTCTTCTAAAGTTCCTTAACCATGCTATGTCGGGCGCACCGCTTCCGCATGAGTCTCTAGCAGCGCTGATTGTCACTCTTCCCAAACCTGGCAAAACAGCCGATGTCCCACAAAACTTCAGACCAATTTCGTTATTGAATTCGGACCTTAAACTATACGCAAAGATACTGGCATCTCGTCTGGCTCCTATCCTTCCAGACCTAGTTGGCACGGATCAGGTGGGCTTTGTGAAAGGTCGTCAAGCCCCAGACAACACCAGGCGTGTCCTCCATCTGGTGGAACTATTGGAGCGCAGAAAGATTCCATCCCTCATGGTCGCCTTGGACGCCGAGAAGGCGTTTGACAGGATCAACTGGACGTTCGCCTTCTCGGTCCTACAGAAATTGAGATTTTCTGGCCCTATTCTCAACGCTATTTCGAATCTCTATTCTTCTCCGTCGGCTAGGGTATTTGTTAACAATACGCTATCAGACAGCTTTAACATCAGAAACGGAACAAGACAGGGATGCCCTCTTTCCCCACTGATATTCATACTCACCATGGAACCTTTAGCACAGACCCTGAGGCAACATGAGAGAGTGCAGGGAGTGAAAGTGGCAGACTCTTCTCATCTTATCTCCTTATACGCGGATGACATCATACTATCTCTAACTCAGCCAGAAACATCGTTACCAGCGGCTATCGAAACTCTTAAACAATATGGAGCCCTCTCCTTCTACAAAATTAATGAATCTAAAACACAAATACTTCCTCTAAACATTCCCGCGCCACTTCTGAAGCTTCTCAGGAAGAACTTTCCTTATGATTGGAGGTCAACTGAATTGGATTATTTGGGGATCAAGATCACTCCCTCCATTGCACTGGTGTCCAAAGTCAACTATACTCCACGACTGATTGGTTTGGAAAAGGAAATTCAGGCCTACGCAAAATATAACCTGTCATGGTTAGGAAGAATTTTTGCATTTCAAATGATACTACTCCCAAAACTACTATATTTATTTAGAACTATCCCTGTAGCACCTCCTCTCGTATTCCTTCAAAAGATCAACGCTATACTCAATAAGTTCATCTGGAATTCTAAAAAACCAAGACTTCCGTCCTCTATCCTATACAGGAAGCGGGGTGTAGGAGGCATAGGAGTGCCCAACATCTTCGATTACTACGTAGCCGCCCATCTTTCTACTTTAAAGGACTGGTGGCACAACAATACTCATAAATCCTGGATACATCTTGAGTCCCATATGATACCACAGCACAATCTTAAATCTTGGCTCATTTATTCACTTTTGATGGAGGAGGCGCTTTTTCTCCCATCCCCTATTCTACAACACCTCACGGACAGATGGCGCCACACTCACCATGCGACTGGCAAGAAACAGATATTAAGCATCACGCAAGCCCCGATTGAATTATTGGAACAAGCAATCCTAGACCTGGACTTGTCTCAGTGGAGAGCATGCGGCATTACTTCTATCTCACAGATATGGAGTGCAGACTCGATAATCCCATTTCAGTCTTTGCAATCTACCTTCTCCTTACCATCTAACTGCCTCTTTCCTTATCTGAGAGTCAAACACTTTCTATCCTCCAATCACAATAAACAGGTGACCTACAATAAATCTTTATTGGATCTTCTCAAAACTCCGAATCCCTCTACCAAAATTCTCAGCTCTATCTACAACACCATGGGTTCCAAAAACCACTTGATCAAATCCACACCACTGCTTAGCTGGGAAGTTCAATTCAAACGAACATATTCGACCTTGCAATGGCAGAAAGCTTTGGCTTTTACTAAGAAGACCTTCAGGTGCGTGA
This sequence comes from Leptodactylus fallax, assembly GCA_947044405.1. NCBI lineage: Eukaryota > Metazoa > Chordata > Amphibia > Anura > Leptodactylidae > Leptodactylus > Leptodactylus fallax. Next base: position 1,193,695 of record CAMRHE010000035.1, on the reverse strand, counting down.
CCCACTATGAAACCACCACCAAAATTCTCCTACACTGGTACTATACCCCAGAGCGACTCCACCGAATGTACTCACAGGCCTTGGACGCTTGTTGGAGAGGATGCGGCGAGAAAGGGTCTCTATTCCATATACTGTGGACATGCCCTCAGCTGGAGCTATACTGGCAAGACGTTTTCCGATGGATTTCATCCTTGGTTGGATTCTCTATTCTTCCCTCCCCAGCCTTAGCCTTACTATTCCTGCAGATTGATTCCTTCCCGACAGCCTATAGAGTGATGATTGGTCATGCCTTACTAGCAGCAACATTGGCTCTTTTACGGAACTGGAAATCAGCTACCATTCCGTCTCGGAGAGATTTGGAGAAAATGGTGGAACAGATGTACCAACATGAAAAGATCCTCTCCCATGTAGTCTTTGGAGACAGCAAGTTTGAGAGGAACTGGCTTCCATGGACACTAACTGCCCACACCCAACCACTGTAAAACTGTCCTTATTTATCCCAGCCTTGAACCTTCTTCTGTAGTATCACATTAATTTTACTATTTCTAATGTTTTTTTTTTTTTTTTTTTGTTAATCTAGGTTACTCTACAACAGCCTTCATTCCAGTACATTGGTCAAGAGACTTTTTAGCTTCCAAGTAATAGAATATAACCCTTTGCAAGTCGTTCCATTGATCAGTATATATATATTGTAACCTATAGTTACTCGACTTGAATATATGCTAGTATTTTTCTTGTATGCACTGTTATTTAATCTTTGAAAACTTAATAAAACTGAGTGAATATTAAAAAGGATTGCCACGCCGGAAGCTTTTGACTCGTTTGACCCCGACCAGATGGAGGGGCCATGCTTCCAATCCTTTTTATACTTACTATAGGTAGGTGAATGGTCTATGCCGCACTCCTGCAAAAAGAAAACTGAGGCTGCCAGGCACGAGAGATAATTGAAGAGGGCAACCCTTTTGGTTCTGGACTTGGCGCCCCTCACATTGAAAGAAATTCCATGAAGTTCCGCCATGAGGAAAAAAAGAGAAGAAGTCCAAAATCCAAGTAAAACAATAAATAATCTTCTAGCAGAATAAAAGCAGCGTACTTACCACCAGCGAGCTAGTGCTGCCCAACATCCATCTTACCATCATATTCCGAGCAAACCGTTTGTAAGGAAACAGCGGAGGAGCTGTCACTTAGGTATGCACCGCCAACGGCCCCCTTAGAGGCTGCTGCGTAGGAAGAGTAGAAGCCACTCGGTAGCTCCTGGGCATTTAAGTCCTCATCAGAGGAATTCACATTCAGAGGGTCGCCAATTTCTGAATCACCTCCTCTCGAATCACTTGGTGACTGGTCAGCAGGGGGTGGCTGTGCACAGGGCACACTTCCGGAGTCCAGCACCGGGGTGGTATTCTCTCCCCCCGACCTTTAAAGGCCGGAAAAGAGGTTCCGGGGCAACAGAAGTCCCAGGGTTACCCAGGGCCTCCGTCACCCCTTCCACCCCATCTGCCTTCTCACTCCTAATTCTCCCTCTTTTATGGCGACCCTCCCCCATATCAGTGGGGCTATCCGACTCTGAACCAGAATCATCCGACTTTTTACTTTTCCCTTGAGCCTCCTCCCTACTCACCCTCCGGGTTAAACCGGCTTGGGTTTTTGCAGCCTTCTTTTTTTTTTTTACGTTTTGGGTCTGCGAGGGAGCTTTTTCTCTCCCTGGGGACCATCGGCTCAGTGACTATATCAGGCGTAGTATCTGTTCCCATGTGACTTACCTGTTCCTCCGCTCTGGGGCAGCTCTGCTCCGCTGGTGGTGGTTGTGGGGGCGTCTCGGGCTGCTCCTCTTCCATCCGATCCTGGTCCAGGTGTTTATGGGGGCAGTGTTTGTAAACCATACTGTTGACAAAAGGTGCATCTTTTAGTTTTTTCACATTCTTGGGTATAATGTTCTTTACTGCCACAGTTCTTACATGTTATGTTGCAGGTCTCTTTTTTGTGCCCATAAACACCACAGGACCTGCAGAAGTCCGGCATGTTGTTGAAAAACAGTTCACCATTCACCTTACCTATCCTAAAACGAGCAGGGGGTAGGAGAATCTTGCCGTCCGCATCTTTTTTGATCGTTGCCTTGAATTTCCTTTTGCAGGTCCAGACTCTGCGTTGATTGAGGATTCTTCCAGTGAACTCTACTTTGTCAAAGTGGTAAGCCATGAAACGTTGCACCTCTGAGTCTGTGACAAAAGGAGAATAGAGTCTTACCACGATCAACTTTCTGTCGTCTGGAAAATGCTCAATTACCCGGACCTTCAGCTGCTTCAATTCTTCCTCGTTCTCCTTTGCAAACTTGATTGCGCTTTTAAGGATGGTTGTGTTTCGGAAGGTCGCATCATAATCCCCTCTTAATGGGTAATCCTGCAAAGTAAGAATTTCAGTTACTTGAACTTTCAAAATGTCTCTCAAGATAGCGTCTATTACAAATGGAACACCGTGTTCCCGCTTTGGTCTACTCTCCAGGTGAATCCTGAGAGTGTCCCGGAGTTTGGCAAACTCCGGGACTTCATCAGCCTGGGCTGACATAGTTTTACTGGTGTACAGACCAGTCTTCGCTATAAATGTCCCTCTGGAATGCCACAAAGTGGTCCCGAGGACGCTCTGGGGGGATCGCCGCTCTTTTCCCCGGGGCTAAGCCTCCCCCCCAATAGCAGCAGGTGGGTGAAGTCCGGACAATAAACCCGGACGATCCTACCAGGCCGAGGGGAAGGGTACCCGAGGAACCTGTACTCTGACTAATCACAAGTATAGAGCCACTGATCAGACACTACACTTGATCTTAGCCAAAAGGCCGAGAAGCCGGTGAGTCAAAAGCAAATTGAGGATCTGTTACATCCAACAGAGGGCGCATGAGCTCCCCAGCTCCTTTCCCATAATGCCTTGTGATATGTAGATGCTAAGTAGAGGGCAAAAGGCAATTAAATCTCTACACACCTTCACTGGTGCTCTCCTCAATGTGAGAGATTCTTGTCCCTAACTCACTCATTGCCTCCCACTAAGCCAGCCAATTCACTTTGCTCTGTACTGATGAAGGACAACAATCCGGAAACAGCGCTGTATGCAGATAAGTGAAATTGGCTTGGCTAAAATCCCTTTTGCTGTCTCAAGGCTCGATGAGTCAAAAGCAAATTGAGGATCTGTTACATCCAACAGAGGGCGCATGAGCTCCCCAGCTCCTTTCCCATAATGCTTTGTGATATGTAGATGCTAAGTAGAGGGCAAAAGGCAATTAAATCTCTACACACCTTCACTGGTGCTCTCCTCAATGTGAGAGATTCTTGTCCCTAACTCACTCATTGCCTCCCACTAAGCCAGCCAATTCACTTTGCTCTGTACTGATGAAGGACAACAATCCGGAAACAGCGCTGTATGCAGATAAGTGAAATTGGCTTGGCTAAAATCCCTTTTGCTGTCTCAAGGCTCGGTGAGTCAAAAGCAAATTGAGGATCTGTTACATCCAACAGAGGGCGCATGAGCTCCCCAGCTCCTTTCCCATAATGCCTTGTGATATGGGGTGATAGTATAACTGTCAAATCTCTTAGATCCTCTAGCCCAGGGATCAGCAACCTTCGGCACTCCAGCTGCTCTGAAACTACAACTCCCAACATGCTCCATTCACTTCCATGGGAGTTCCAAGAACAGCAGAGCAAGTATGCATGCTGGGAGTTGTAGTTTTACAACAGCTGGAGTGCCGAAGGTTGCCTACCCCTGCTCTAGCCACAGCATCTAAGAGATTACCTGCACTAATTACTGTTTCCACCCCACACTCTACCTGCCGCTATATACCTAATGTGCAAATTAGAGAGAAAGGGGAGCCATGGTGCAAAAGTGAGGTATGTGGCACTGCCATCACTTGTGAAGCCTGCACTGCTTTCTCAATGCATCACAGCTAAGCAGCACATGAAAAGACGGTGCAGTGATGGGACATATGTAAAAATACATGAATTGGTGACCAAAGTTGTATATACTGTACCTTTTAAACCCAGTCTTAAAGGTTTAGTTGGGGACTATGATATTGATTACTGTGACCTCTTCACCACTTACCGAGCACAGTGCTGTACACAGATTAGCATCCTTTTATTTTCAATTTTTGAGGTGCAGTAGGTTTTTTTTTCCCCTTTTTTTTTATCTGCATAGTCACTGTGTGCATTTTCTTCCTGCCACTGAGCGCTGATTAGTGACCCCTGTTGCTGAATGGCATTTGTGCTCAATGCATTGCATGCAGTCCATTTACTTGTATGTTTCCTGTGCCAGCTTGAGGCCAGAAAAGATAAAACTCCCATGGCAAACTGGACCGTTGTCTTCCACTGGTCTAACCTATTGATCCAGAATTCCATGGGGTCACAGTTATCTTCTGGAATATAGGTGCAGTCTAGGTAAGACTGTACCTGCTGGTGGAGCCGGTGGGTGTCAGTTGCCTGTTGTGACTCCAGTTGGTGCTGCAAGCTGAAAAATTTCTGGTTCATCATGTTCCAGATACTGTACGGGTTATGACTGCTGATGCTTCTGCTTTTAATCCTGACACTTGGAACTGTGGTACTGGCAGAGGAGGTGGATTGCTGGTTGAGTGAGGTGGACTGGGAGTGGTCAAAGGCTACCTGTGTACGTGTGCAACTGGCAGTTGCAGTGATCTCCCTAAACACTGCGGTAAGCTGCGTACATAGCTTATCCTGATAATATTGCAATTTTTCTTCCCTTTGGGAAGCAGGGAGGAAATTCCCATTTTGGCTTGACAGCGAGGGTCTAAGAGCACTGCCATCTAGTACTCTTCCATCTGCTAGATGCTAATAATACACTTGTTGCTGTGTAAGAAGAAGAGCATACAGCCTGTCATGCTTGCCATCATCTGCACAGACCCAGAGGACTGCAGTGGTTGGTTTTCTTGGCCACCGTGGTCATCATCATCAGCCATACAGGGAACTGAAAGATCTTATGTTGTGATATCCCTTCTACTACTTTTTTACCTTTACCTTTTTTTTATCTGTACCTACTGCCACTGTAATGCCTCTACCTTGGAGTTTTTGTATTTGTATTTGTATTACAGTGGGGAAAAAAGTATTTAGTCAGCCACCAATTGTGCAAGTTCTCCCACTTAAAAAGATGAGAGAGGCCTGTAATTGACATAATAGGTAGACCTCAACTATGAGAGACAAAATGAGAAAACAAATCCAGAAAATCACATTGTCTGATTTTTTAAGAATTTATTTGCAAATTATGGTGGAAAATAAGTATTTGGTCACCTACAAACAAGCAAGATTTCTGGCTCTCACAGACCTGTACCTTCTTCTTTAAGAGGCTCCGCTGTCCTCCACTCATTACCAGTAGTAATGGTACCTGTTTGATATTGTTATCAGTATAAAAGACACCTGTCCACAACCTCAAACAGTCACACTCCAAACTCCACTATGGTGAAGACCAAATAGCTGTGGAAGGACACCAGAAACAAATTTGTAGACATGCACCAGGCTGGGAAGACTGATTCTGCAATAGGCAAGCAGCTTGGTATGAAGAAATCAAATGTGGGAGCAATAATTAAAAAATGGAAGACATGCTGGACCACTGATAATCTCCCTCGATCAGGGGCTCCACGCAAGATCTCACCCCGTGGGGTCAAAATGATCACAAGAACGGTGAGCAAAAATCCCAGAACCACACGGGGGGGACCTAGTGAATGACCTGCAGAAAGCTGGGACTAACGTAACAAAGGCTACCGTCAGTAACACACTACGCCACCAGGGACTCAGATCCTGCAGTGCCAGACGTGTCCCCCCTGCTTAAGCCAGTACATATCCGGGTCCGCCTGAAGTTTGCTAGAGAGCATTTGGATGTTCCAGAATAGTATTGGGAGATGATCCCAAGCACACCGCCAAGGCAATGAAGGAGTAGCTTTGTAAGAAGCATTTCAAGGTCCTGAGACAAAAAGGCCTCATTACTACAACCGCAAGTACTAGCCCAGCTCAGCAAAGCTGTGTTGTGAATCTTTCCTCTTATGAGCCAAACAAACACGAAATGTCAGTTCTCTCCAAAGGTCTGTCCTTCTGCCCCTCAGCACGCACTGACCATATCCAACTCTGCAATGATATGGAGGAGTTTTTCAGAAAAATGAGATTAAGGGAATATTTTTATGACAAAGACCCTCCATACAGCAGCGACTCTGAGATGGAACAGCCCATAAGGAATCCTACCAAAAAATCTACCTGGACCCCACGCCCTGGAGCTAATGCAGCACTGGATAAATATATTGACTGTTTCAGAAGCAAAGTAAAATCAGAAATCCTAGAGAAACAAAAGAAACAGGTGCATAACCTAACCCTGCAGGAACAGAAGGCTATTACATAACTGAAAGAAAATCAGGATATAATAATAAAACCAGCTGACAAAGGGGGCGCAATAGTCATAATGAACACCTCAGACTATATCCAGGAAGCAAACAGGCAACTGTCAAATCCCATCCATTACTCCAAACTTGGAAGTGATCCCACAGAGGCCTATATGAAAGAACTAAAGAGTATGATCAAGGAGTTTCCAGTCCAGATCCAGAATCAGGTAAAAGGACTTATCCCCCAAGATCCCAGGCCGGGCTGCTTCTATATGCTCCCAAAGATACACAAGGATGGCAACCCTGGGAGGCCTATCATTTCTGGCATTGGGACACTGACAGAAAACATCTCAGGTTGGGTGGAAAATCTCCTAAAACCCATTGTCAGGGATACTCCAAGCTATATCCAGGACACCACTGACCTTCTTAACAAACTGAATGCCCTGGGCCCTCTACCTGAGGGTACCATTTTGGCCACCATGGATGTGGAATCCCTGTATACTAACATTCCCCACAAGGATGTTGTTGCAGCATGTCGGGTACACCTGGCAAAACAAAACCTCCCAACAGAACCAGTAACGCAGCTCATACAATTCATCCTTAGCCACAACCATTTTACCTTTGGAGAGGATCTATATCTACAGCGAATGGGAACTTCAATGGGGACCAGATGTGCACCCCAATATGCAAATCTCTTTATGGCAGAAATGGAAGGAACATATTTATCAACATGCACCACCAAACCTATGATTTACCTTCGTTATATCGATGATATCCTTGTCATCTGGACTGCAGGTGAGGAGGCCCTACTTCAATTCCATAATGACTTCAATGACTTTCACCCGACCATCAACCTTAAACTTAGCTATTCAGGGAGTGAAATTCACTTTCTGGATACCACAATATACATTAAAGACCACCGGCTACTCACATCAATATACCACCAACCCACAGACAGAACGGCCTACCTGAGAAACGACAGCTTCCACCCCAAGCACACAAGACAATCTATAATCTACAGCCAGGCTATACGATACAATCGTATTTGCTCCGACAAAACAGACCTGGACAAGCACCTCCTGGATCTGAGGATGAAACTTCTCAGATTGGGATACAAACCAAAAGTGACAGACAACCAATTAAACAAAGCAGCAGCCATTAACCGAGACAGTCTGCTCACATATAGAGAGACTGTTAAATAATATTTGACATGCAATATTCATGGCCTTTAAGGGTTAAATTGTATTCTGCTGACAAAGCTCTTGTTACTTATGGTGCATGGGTGTGGATGGACTATGACTATTTTGGTATTGGCCAAATACAGTAGTAGAAAGTATAAGGATGTTGGGAAACACCCCCTTTCATGTATATAAATGACTGACAGACACACATGCCGTGGTCTCACTACTCGGTGGGGGGGTCTCCCTCTCCCTGTGTGGATCTGTGGGAACCTGTCTCTATCTCTCACTTTGGGTGTCTATATCTCCAAACCTGGCTACTTCCTCTAAGACCTTGGGAAGGATGTCGGAATCGTCCTGCAGATGATCAACACACATTGATGAATAAGCATGAGCCAAGATGTCTGCAAGGGATCTATCTTGAAGAAACCTAATTCTGTGACATGTAAGACATTGACTGATGTTTCTGTTATGCTGGAAGTTTTTCATATATTTGTTTCCCATGAAGACTTCAATAAATATCTCCATGTTTTATATGAAGCCGAGTCCTCCAATAATGTTACCTTAGGGGTCAACACGTGAGTAAGGATTTCATTCAATTGTATACTATTTTATAGTTTACGGACAATTATTATTTTACAGAGACCCAGAAAGAAGCCCGAGTGCCCCTAGTTGTCACCTACAACCCACAGCTGGAGATCCTACGAAGGATTGCCAAGGAGCTCCAACCTGTACTACATAGGGACAACAGACTCAAGGACATATTTCCAGTCCCCCCTCTCCTCTCCTTTCGACAACCACCAAACCTGAGGCGCATTATCGTCCGGAGTGCCCTAAAGGCCCCAACTGAAAATGGCACCTCACCTTGCCTACATAAAAGGTGCATGGCCTGCAAGCACATCCACACCGCTGACAGTGTACCTATCCCACAGTCACAACAGGTGCACAGAATTAGGGGGACATTTTCCTGCAGGTCTTCCAATGTGGTGTACCTCATAATGTGTGTGCAATGTCCCACCACAGGCCTCTATGTGGGGGAAACAGGGCAGAGACTCAGTCAACGAATGAACTCACACAGATCCACCATTAATAATGGATCCGAGATACACCCAGAAAACAGTGAAGTTTGGTGGTGGATTGATCATGGTCTGGGGTTACATTCAGTATGGGGGTGTGCGAAACATTTGCAAGGTGGAAGGCAATATCAATAGCCTAAAATATCAAGAAGTATTAGCTTCCTCTTACATTCCCAATCATAAAAGGGGTCAAATTTTGCAGCAGGATGGTGCTCCATCTCATACATCCATCTTTACATTAAAGTTCCTCAAGTCAAAGAAGATCAAGGTGCTCCAGGACTGGCCAGCCCAGTCACCAGACATGAACATCATTGAGCATGTTTGGGGTAGGATGAAAGAGGAAGCTTGGCAGACAAAACCAAAGAATCTTGATGAACTCTGGGAGGCATGTAAGACTGCATTCTTTGCTATTCCTGATGACTTCCTCAATAAGTTGTGTGAATTATTGTTGAAACGCATGGATGCAGTCCTTCAAGCTCATGGAAGTCACACAAAATATTAAATACGGCTCTAATAACACCACAACTTCATTCACCAATGTTATGAAACATATCTTTGTTTTTGAACAGAATTATTGGTTTGATTTTCACATTACTTTATGTGTGCGACAAAACTTTTGTCTTGCCAAAATCTGACCTTTCTGTGTTCATTAAATGATGAATATTTCAGCAGTGAAGCCAATTTATTTTCTTAACCAAAAAATCATTTGGGAGGGTTTCAGCTTTCATATGAGTCATTTCTAAAACCAATGGATGTATTTAAAGTCAGGTTATAAGCTTTTGATTCCACAACATGGATAATTGACAGAACTTCTGTCAGGGACTGTAATAATGTCACTTTCAATTCGACATAACTTTGGCTATGTTTGCCTCACAGTTAGTTCACATTTGCACTCCGTTCCCCATTACGCTTTAAAATTGTGGAGAGAAAAGTCCAAGCAGGACTTTTCTCTCCGCATTTTTCAGGGCAAAAACCAGGTGGAAACTATATTATAGTCTATGGGATTTCTGAGTTTCCACGGGTGACCACTTTTAAATCAGATTGGGTTTCCGTTATTCGGGTCCCCAAGAGGACCTAAAGAATGGAAACCCAAACGCAGATGTGAACCTAGCCTTAGAGAGCTAAAAATTAGATAGATAGTATTCTAGTATCCCTAAGAGCATTCTACATTATGTTTTAAGCCAATTTAAGCTGTGGTTCATATCAGACACCCAAGCTAGCCAAGCTTGAAACTAAATGAATACTGATGGGTTTACCCATCTCTAGTTTCATATAAATAAATTGAAGCTAGTCATAGCGTAAGTATTATTTACCCCTACATACCCCACACACTTGTTGAAGTTCTACATACACACCTCTCTACATAAAGTTTATATGCATTTTACACAAGTTTAATCATACAGACTTACATAAAATAAAATGTCCCAAAGGTGCCAATCATCCCAATCGTCACAGAGCATGTGTTCAGAAGAGGCATATCCTCTCTATACCTCTAACACTGATATGACCAGCAAGGGGGAAAAGAAATATACCTATGATGAGGAATCATAGTAAGGGTGCCCCACAACAGTATCTGAGGCAATATATGGACCCCATCCCTTGGGCTGATGGGATGATATATGGTAGTTTATAATACAGAGGTATTTCAAAACCCAATTAGAACTGAATTTGTCCCTTGAAAAATGGGTTTTGGAAATTTTCTTAAATTGCTGTTTCATTTGTAAACCTTATAATGTTCAAAAAAATTAAATAATGTTTAAACTTTGATGACAATATAAAGCAGAAATATGGTAAATTATATTTATGAACTAAATTGAGTGGTATGACTATCTCTATATAGAGAAAATTTCAAACTTTGAAAATTGCAGAATTTTGAAAATTTGAACCAAATTTCCTATTTTTTTTATAATTAAACACACAAAAGCTCAATGTGTCATGAAAAATGTTCTCAAAATCACTTTGATAATTTAAAGCATTCCAAAGTTATTACCACATAAGGTAACACCACATAAGGTGACACATCAGATTTGGGGTTAAAGGAAGTTTGTCACCAGAACCCAGCATATCAACCCAACTCCATAGCATGGTCACTCATTGGATCACACTGTAGACTTGCAGCACTGGAGTCCCAGGTTCAAATTTTGCCAAGGACAATATCTGCATGGAAATTGTATGTTCTGCTTGTGTTTACGTGGGTTTCCCCCTACACTCCAAAGACATTCTGATAGGGAACTTAGTGTAACGTCTCTGCCTGTTCGGGTCTCTGCGCCACCTTCCGCTCGCATCCTGCGGCGCAGGAGGCGTGTTCAGCTTGATTCCTTGCTTAAGGTTCTTGTTGTTCAGTCTGAACATTGTCCTAGTACTACTATTATGTAATTGAATTTCAGCAACACCCGTCTCCTCCACCTTGTTTCTTTCTGCTCCTCAGATAGTTAATCTTAGCCTTGCATGTGTATTGACAGCCTGTCTACCAATCAAGTCTGGGGCAGGTCCTGGACTTGCTATAAACAGGTCATCAGCTCACACATGGTGGCTGGCTATTGTGACTCTGTCCTGTGACCTTGTCCTTGTTAAGCTGTTCCTTGCTACTGTATTGTATTACTTACCTCTGACCTTTGGCTTCCCTTGACTACTCTTTTGGATTTCAATTTTGTACTTCTTTGTCTCTCTGGCTTTTGACCCTTGGTTTGCTGACTCCTCTTCTGTGTTGTTTGTCTTGTCTTGTTCTGTGTGTCACTTATTTAGAGAAGGGATCGGATCCAAGTTGTCGGCTGTCACCTAGGACAGTCAGGCAAGTAGGCAGGGACAGGGGCTGGGTCTAGTCTAGGTCTCAATGTCTCAGTTATTCCCTTCTTTCCTTGTTTCTGCAGCAGCACTGGGGAATTGCTCAACTGGCAATTCCCTTACACTTAGATTGTGATCGTCAATGTCTGTAAAGCGCTATGCAAGTAAGCAAAATAAACAAACAGATTAGGGTCACCTGATTCAAACAGTGAATCAGTGAATTAGTGCTTCTGTTGCCAAGCTATCTCAGTTTTTGTTGATATGCAAATGAGCTTTTTCAAGCAATAAAGGAGTTGCTGCTTACTTTTTTGGAGCAATGGCAATACCCTCGTCCCTCCCCAAAAGTTCATTTGCATATTAACAAAAGCACCAATGTCAGAGGCACAAGGAAAAAAACACTGTTTGATCTGCAGGACTGGGTTAATAAGGTGGATTCTGGTGACAGAGTCTCTTTTAGGCTAAGGCCCCACATAGCAAGCCACAGCCAAAAAGCACTGCAGGAAAAACCATGGCGGAAACGCTTTGCGGTTTTTCACACAGTGTTCTTCACAGAAAGTCCTGCAGAGTTTTCCTCTGTGGACTTTCTGCTTCTGTTCTACCTATATGGAAAGCACCAATGTTTCTGTAGGTATAATTGATATGCTGTGATTTACAAAAACACCAGTGTTTTTGAAATCGCAGCATTACCACTGTGGATTTTTTTCTACAATGTAGGCAATGTAAAACACAGTGGATTTTGCCGCAGCATTTATGCTACGTGAGGCCCCGACCTTAAGAGGTTTTCCCACAAACATAACCATATTTAGATTTGTAGACTATTAAAAATGAAACATTTTTGCAAATATAATTAATTAGAAATTTTGCAGCGTTTTAGAGATTTTCTCTAATCATTTTAGCGATAACAATCTGCTGTCTTGATCGTTTGCCTACAGATGTGAGCATGAATTCAGGAATTTTCTATGGTCTGGAGCTTGTCAGAAACCTAGCCATGATTTCCTTATTGTGGTCTAGTTATCAGACAAGGACACTATATGTATAAGAAGATAACCCAGCCACAATAAGGAAATCATGGTTAGGTTTTAGAGTATACAAAGTTCCTTCATGCATGGTTCAATTTTGAAATATTTATGTTTGCAAAAATGTTAAACCTTTAATTGTCTACAAATTTAAATACAGTTATGTTCTTGGGAATGCAGAGTGAGGGCCTTCCCAAGATACTGGGTATTGTTGTCTTGGCAGCTATGGACCTGAAAATATTTAATTGATAGGCCACGTGTAGTTGCCTATTAGGCATTACCAAGGGTGGGGTCTAATGGGTTTCCTCTCAGTAAAACACTGGCAAAAGTAGTTCATAAGTTTTTTTTGTTTTTTTGTTTTTTTTTAAAACTATACAGATATGATATTGGCATAAGCATAACAGTATTTTAAACCAAAGGAAAAATGAAGGCATAAAAAATAAAGCAAAACTAAAAAACTATAGCAAAATAGCTATTCCCCAATGAAAAAAAAAGTTAAAAAAAAATACAATAATGTCAAATACATGCTCTTACTGTATATGTGGCAACATTATGGTTATGGCTCTTAGAATGTATGGATGAAACAAACAAAACAAAAGTTGCATCCTGAAAGCCCTCCCTTGAGGGAGTAATAAATCCAGAAAGTACTATAATAAGTTTCTTGTTTTCCTTTTAAAGCATAACAAAATTTTTGGACAACTTTTGATTTTCTGGCAGTATATGTGTCATACATAAATTTTGTAATATGAATTTTTGAAATTTGAATGTTACTGTGTATAGAAGTACGAGGCTGTGTAAAATGTAGAGAAAATGAGAGTAGGGGAGGGTCACTTCAAACATTTATATCCCCAAATGGGTTTTCGTTCTGCTAAATTAGTAACACATACAAAAACTATATAAATTGGGTATCGCCGTAATCGTACCAACCCGCAGAATAAAGGTAACATGTTACTTATGCTGAATGCTTGTACAATGTGAAGATAAAAACCCCATAAATCGCCAAATCATTAGGACATAACTGGCTGCATCAGTAAAGGAATGCATAAGTTGTGCAAGCGTATATTAGGGTCACGTCTGGGATACTAATGCTCACTACACACCTTAATAAATTCTTTGAGGGGTGCAGTTTTCAAAATGGGTCATTCCCTAGGGGAACATTAGAGGCTCCTCACACACGACATGGTGTCCAGGTACCAAACATCTAAATATGCATTTCAAAAGCCACATAGTACTCCTTCCTTTTTGTGCCCTGCTTTGCAACCAAACTGCAGTTAATGCCAACTTGTATGACACTGTAGTACCCAGGATAACGTACTTAATGTTATATGTGGGTATAAACTGCTGTTTGGGCACAGCCAGGCATAGAACGGAAGGAGCACCATGTGGTCTTTGGAGCACAGATTTAGACGGTTTGGTTTTTGGATGCCATGACACTTTTACAGGGCTCCTGAAATGCCAGTAAAGTGGAATCTTCTGACACATGACCCCATTTTGGAAACTACACCTCTGAAGGATTTTATCCGTAAATGAATACGTAGCTGATGGTGAAAGGTGAAAATGGCATTTTTTCCAGGAATATGTCATTTCAGTGCATAATATATTGTGCCCAGCTTGTATCAGAGTTGAATGCTCCAAAATCTGTTGTGCCTGGAATAGCCACTTAACAGTTTTTGGAATGTGTGTCTTTGCTGACACAAGCTGGGTACAACATATCGGGCACTGAAATGGCTTTTGTAACGTCTCTGCTAGTTCAGGTCTCTGCGCCACCCTCCGCTCACACTGCGGTGCAGGAGGCTTGTTCAGTTTGATTCCTTGCGTAAGGTTCTTGTTGCTCAGTCTGAACACGGTCCTAGTACTTCTACTCTGTAATTGAATTTCAGCCACACCCGTCTCCTGCACTTTGTTTCTTTCTGCTCCTCTAACAGTTAATCTTAGCCTTGTCTGTGTGATTGACAGCCTGTCTATCAATCAAGTCTGGGGCAGGCCCTGGACTTCCTATATACAGGTCATCAGCCCACACAGGTTTGCTGGCTATTACTCTATCCTGTGACTTTGTCCTTGCTAGCTTCCTATTTGCGCTTACTGTATTATTTCTGACCTCAAACCTTTGGCTTCCCTTGTGACTACTCTTTTGGATTTCGATTTGGTACTGCTTGTCGCTCTGGTTTTGACCCTTGGCTTGCTCACTCTGCTTCTGTGTTGTTCTGTCTTGTCCTGTTCTGTGTGTCACTTATTCAGAGAAGGGATTGCCGCCAAGTTGCCGTGCTACCGCCTAGTTTAGCTGAGACAAGTAGGCAGGGCCAGGGAATGGGTTGACTTTAGAGCTCACTGTCTTTGTCTTCCCTTCTTCCCTTTTCAGCAGCAGCACTAGGAAATTGCATAACTAGCAATTCCCTTACAGCTTATATCTGGAAAAATTGCAATTTTTACTTTTCATTATCGGCTGCGCATTCATTTCTGGAAATTAAATTAATGCAACACTCAAGGTCTAAAAATGCTCGCTACGCCAATTGATAAAACCTTTCAGTGGTGTAGTTGCCAAAATGGGGTCACATGTCTGCGTATTCCACTTTACTGACAATTTAGGGGCTCTGCAAAATTGGCATGATGTCCAAAAACCAAAATAGCGCTCCTTCCCTTCTGTACCAGCTGTGCCTAAACAGCAATTTATACCCACATATGACATTGTTAAGTACGTTATCCTGGGTACAACACTGTCATACATGTGGGCATAAACTGCCGTTTGAGCACACAGCAGGGCGAAGATGTGAAGGAGCGCTATGTCCTTTTGGAGCGCAGATTTAGATTGTTGGTTTTTGGATGCAATGGCACACTTGCAGAGACTCTAAAATTGCCCCTACAAAATGGGGTTACTTCTTCGGGAATTCCAGTTTACTGGCACCACCAGGGCTCTGCAAAAACAACATGGCATCCAGAAAGTCCCTCTAAATCTATATTCCAAAACCTAAACAGCACAGTGCTCCTTTCCTTCTGAGCCCTGCTGTGTGCCCAAGCAGCAGTTTATATCCACATATATAATTTTTTTGTCCCCGGGATAGACTATTTAATAGTTTTAGGAGTGCATGCCTCTGATGACACAAAGTGGGCACAATGTATTGGGCAGTGAAATTGCATATTTCTTTAAAAATTTCAATTTTCACTTTGTAAATTAATTTTTGGGAAGCACTTTCAGGCTCAAAATGATAATACCCATTGAGAAATACTTGAGAGGTGTAGTTTCTAAAATGGGGTCATTTTTGAGGGTTTTCATTTGTACCGATACTTTAGGGGCTCTGCAAATGCAACATGGCACCCAAAAACGATATCAGAAAAATTTGCCCTCCAAATACCAAATAGTGCTCTTTCTATTCTGAGCCCCACCATGTACTCATACAGCAGATTACAGCCACATATGATACATTTCTGTGTTCAGAAGAAATTCTGTACCAAACTGTGGTGTGTTTTTTCTTCTTTAACCCCTTGTAAAAATTAAAAATATGGTGCTAAATAGACGGTTTTTGGAAAAAAAAATTTTTTTCATTTTTACTTCCCAATGCTAATAGAATCTGTGAAACAGCTGTGAGGTGAAAATGTTCTCACCATACCCCTTGATAAATTCTATGAGGGGTGTAGTTTCCAAAATGGCATCACTTTTTTGGGGTTTCCATTGTACTGGGACTTTAGGGGCTCTGCAAATGTGACATGGCACCTGAAAACTATTCCAGCAATATCTGCCCTCCAAAAGCCAAATAGCGCTCTTTCCATTCTGAGCTCCACCATGTACCCATACAGCAGTTTAAGGCCATATATGAGGCATTTCTGTGTTCAGGAGAAATTGTGTAACGAACTTTGGGGACCTTTTTCTCCTTTATCCTCTTGTGAAAATGAAAAATTTGGGGCTAAATTGGAAAAAAAAAGAAATTTTCATTTTCATGTCCCAATGTTAATAAAATCTGTGAAACAGCTGTAGGCTCTAAATGCTCACTATACCCCTTGATGAATTCTGTGAGGGGTGTAGTTTCCAAAATAAGCTTACTTTTGTTGGGGTTTCCATTGTATTGGTACTCTAGTGGCTCTGCAAATAAGACATGGCACCTGAAAACTATTCCAGCAAAATCTGCTTTTCAAAAATCCAGTGTCACTCCTTCCTTTCCGTGCACTGCCGTGTGCCCAAACATCAGTTTGCACCCACCTGTGGGGTATTTCTGTGCACTGGAGAAATTGAATAACAAACTGTGAGATGCATTTTCTCCTTTAACCCTTTGTGAATGTTTTAATTTTAGGGCTAATTGAATGTATCAGTGATAAAAAAATGAAATGTCTAAATTTTACTTCCATATTGTTTTAATTCCTGTGAAATGCTTAAAGGGCTAACAAACTTCCCAAAGGCTATTTTGAATTATTTGAAGAGTGCAGTTTTGAAAATGGGGGGTTTATGGGGTGAGGTTCTAATATATAGGCCTTTATAATCACCTTCAGAACTGAAATGGTCCCTAAAAAATTAGTTTGGGAAATTTTCTTGTAAATCTGGAAAATCACTTGTAAGCCGTTCTAACATTCAAAATAAATTAAAGAACGATTAAAAGATGATGCCAATATAAAGCAGAGATGTGGTAGATAATATTTATTAATATATTGAATGGTATGACTATCTGTCTGAAAAGCAGAGCATTTCACATTTGGAACATTGCAATTTTTTTTTCCAAATTTCTATCAAATTTCCTATTTTTTTTTATAAATAAATACAAAAATATTGATTAGTGGACAGCCAGGCCACCCATCTGTTTGAGTTTCACCATAGTGTGTTTGGCTATTCTGGGGGTTTTGGAATCCCAAATAAATTTTGAGAACAGTTTCTGAGAAGAGGAGAGAAATTCCTTCAGGAGAATAACGGGAACTGTCTGGAAGAGGTACAGGAGTCTAGGGAGGGCATTCATCTTCAGGAGTTTAACGTGGCCTCACCAAGAGAGGCCTTTGGTATCCTACCAGGTGAGATCAGATTGGAGGATACATAGCAGAGGAAGGAAGTTTAGGATGTAGGTAGCAGAGATGGAGCTGGGAAGATGGGCACCTAAGTATTTAATGGACTTGTTGGACCACATGAAGGGGAAGGCAGAGCGGATCAATTGGACTAAGGAGTCTGGCAGAGAGATGTTTTAAGCGCCGTGCTTTTGGAGAGGTTGATTTTCTATTTACTGAATAAACTGTAGGTGGTAATTTCACAGAGGACGGAGCAGAGCGTCGTGAGAGGTTGAGTGATAAAGAGAAGGACGTCTTCCGTAAACGCCGAGATTTTAAAATGTAAGTATTTAGCTTGTAGGCTTTGTATGTCCGGATTGCGTCAGAGGGCAACAACGAGGTGCTTCATGATCAGAGCATATCGGGGAAAAGGAGCGACTTTGGCGAGTGCCGTTACGAATGGTCAAAGGAGGTGAGAGGGTACCGTTAACTCTTATTTGTGCCTGTGGGGCATTGTACATTGCATGAATGCATATGAGCATAGAAGGGTCTAGGCCTATCTAGCATAGGGTAGCTTCGAGGAAACCCCAGTCCACCCTATTGAAGGTCTTCTCCGCGTCCAAGGAGAGTAACATAATAGGTATCTGAGAGGGTTGGGCGTAGTGGATTGTAGAGAAGAGTGTTATCTTGTGTTTCAGAGTGTTATCTCGAGCCTCTCTCTGAGGGATAAAACCCACGCGATCAGGTTGGACTAGGCTGCTCATATGGTGACCTAATCTGTTCGGAATCAATTTTCCAAACAATTTTGCATCAGTGTTGATCGGGATCTGTAGCTGGGACAGAGTTGAGAATCCTTGCCTTCTTTAGGTATGACTGTCACATGGGCATGAAGAAAGGAAGAGGGGAAGGGAACTTCAGAGGACACCGTGTCGAAACTTTCAGAAAGAAGGGGGAAGTTCTGTTTGTAAGACTTTGTAAAAGCAAGCTGTGTAGCTTTCTGGACTCGGGCTTTTACCACCCGTGAGGTCAGCTATGCCTGATTCCAGTTCCGTAGGATAGTACAGGGTGTCTAGGTGAGTGGCGTCGTCCGTCGTAAGGGAGGGTGTCTGTAATATATTGGGTAAGGTTGCTAGGGGGTTTGGTTTCGGATTGGAAGTGTGGGGAAGGGTAGATTATAGTAGTCTTAGAAATTTAAAGCTGTGCCAGGAGTTAGGTGAGAAATTCGTCCCGAGGGTTTTCTGATGGACATAAAGTGTAGAGCAGAATGGTGATCCCTAACTGCTCGGGCTAGGAGATGGTCTGCCTTATTGCCTCATTCATAGAATGATCATTGGCCTATTTGGCGGAGTCGCTGTTACTTATATTCAAGGAGAGATTTGATTATTATTTATTACTGTTTATTTATATAGCACCATGGTGCTTTACATTTGAGGGTTTACATACAGTACATGAAATATACAAGACAAATATAATACTAACAGTGACCAACTGGCACAGTGGGATAGAGTGCCCTGCCCACAAGGGCTTACAATCTATGAGGGAAGAGGGATAGAGACAGAAGGTGAGGGGAGAGGCTGCTCAGATGGTGGTGTGGTGACAGTAGTGTTATTGGAGGTTGTAGGCATTCCTGAATAGGTGAGTCTTCAGGGCCTTCTTGAATCTTGTGATTGTGGGGGTCACTCTTATGTGTCTTGGTAATGAGTTCCAGAGTATTGGGGATGCCCAGGAAAAGTCTTGGAGACGGTTGTGTGAAGAGCACATAAGAGCAGAGCAGAGTCGGAGGTCTTTGGAGGATCTGAGGATACGTGTGGGCAGGTAGCGGGAGATTAGTTCGGAGATATATTGAGGGGACAGGTTGTGGATGGCTTTGTATGTCAGCGTTAGTAATTTGAACTCTATTCACTGGGCAATGGGTAGCCAGTGAAGGGATTGGCAGAGGGAAGCGGCCGATGAAGAATGGGGGAGAGGTGTATTAAGCGAGCATCACAGTTTAAGGTGGACTGGAGGGGGGCGAGAGTATTTGCAGGAAGGACATGGAGAAGTTTACAGTAGTCTAAGTGGTGGATTATGAGGGCATGGACTAGCATCTTTGTAGTTTCAGAGGTGAGGAAAGAGTGGATTCAATAGATGTTCTTGAGTTGGAGGTGGCAGGAGGTGTTGAGGGTTTGGATGTGCTGCTTGAAGGATAGGTCAGAGTTTAAGGTTATCCCAAGACAGCAACCCATGGGACTGGGGTAAGTGTGGTTTCATTAACTTTGATAGATGAGTCAGGTAGAGGGACCATGTGAGGTGGGGCGAAGATGATGAGCTCCGTTTTCTCTATGTTGAGTTTGAGAAAGTGGGAGGAGGGGAAAGGAGGCTACGGCTGCTAGACACTCTGGGACTCGACTCTGGACAACAGGGAGGTAATGTCTGGTTCAGAGAGATATATTTCAGTGTCATCAGCATAGCAATGATATTGAAAACAATGAGATTCTATGAGTTGGCCAAGGCCAAGGATGTAGGTGGAGAACAGGAGGGGTCCTAGGACAGATCATTGGGGACATCTACAAAAGAGGGCATGGCGGGGAGGTGGTGTGCGAGTGGCAGACATTGAATGTGCGGTTGGTGAGGTTAGGGCCAAAGTAATGACTTCAGTGAGTTTGGGGATGAGATGTGACTGGGTCGGGTCAAGCGCACAGGAGGTGAGGTGGGATTTAGAGATTAGAATGGAGAGCTTTTCATTAGTGACGGTGGAGAAACAGGTTAAAGAAGAAGAGCACCAAGCAGTTGGGTAGAGTGGTTGTTGGGGGTGTATGGTGAGACTGTCTCTGATGGTGTCGATTTTGCTTTTGAAATAAGAGGCAAAGTCATCAACTGTGATAAGTGATGTCGGAGAGGGCACAGGAGGACGGAGAAGGGAGTTGAAGGTAGTGAATAGCTGTTTGGGGTTGCGGGATAGGGCAGATATTAGTGTGGAGAAGTAGACCTACTTTGCAGAGGTGAGTGCATTCTTGAATGTGAGAACTGCCTCTTTATAAATGATGAATTCCTCCTGGGAGTGGCTTTTCTTCCAGAGGTGTTCTGCAACCCGTGAGGCACGTCTCAGTTTTTTAGTCAAGTCAGTGTGCCAGGGTTGTCTATTGATTGGTCGGGCTCTGGTGTTTGTGAAGGGGCCCACAGAGTGAAGGGCTGAAATAATGGTGATATTATAGAAGGCAACAGCGGCATCTGCATCCTGGAGTGAGGATATGTTAATGAGCTGTAGGAGGGAGTCTGAGAGCGTGCGGATGTCAAGGCGATTAAGGTTCCTGCGGGAGCATGTTGGATTAGGGGTTGGAGGGTCTATTACAGAGGAGAGAGCAGAGAATGTCAGCAGGTTGTGGTCAGAGAGCGTGGACAGAGAGTCAGAGAGGTTGACTAGAAAGCAGAGGCGGGTGAATATGAGGTCCAACGTGTGCCCTTTTGTGTGAGTGGCAGAGGAGGACCATTGAGAGAGACCAAAGGAGGCAGTGAGGGACAGGAGACTGGAAGTGGGGGGGGGGGGGGTTTGTGTTGATGGGGATGTTGAAATCACCCATGATGATGGTGGGGGTGCCTGTGGATAGGAGGTGCATTAGCCAGGTGGTGAAGTGGTCGATCTCATGAATTATCAGGACCCCTCTCAAGACACATTTCAAGGCCTCCCATTGCATTAGTGGAGAGGTGTCATCTTGTAGGTAGTCGTGTGCAAAGTTGGTAATGGATAATTAAACAGATTTGTCAGACATTGAGCATCAAGCAAGAGCGACTCATTAAGTCTCCACAAGTTAGAGCGTTTGGTGGGGGAGTGAAGATTGAGAGTACAGATGACGGGAGCGTGATCAGAGAGGACGGATGTACCTATAGTTGCTGTGGTTAGTTGTGGCAATAGAGCGTGGGTGAGGAATATGTAGTCCAGTCTGCTGTACAAGTCATGGGCATGAGAGTAAAATGAGTTGCAGCAACCCAGATGGAGGGAACCGGAGGATGGGAGTAGTGGTGGCAGATGTGCCACCTGCTAGGCCGAGCACACTCAACCAAACCCCAGCCCTGCTCCTGGGCCGGACACCGCTGAGGAGGGTCCTGCAGCACTACCGAATGGTGGTGGTAGTAGTTATTTCCCCCGGGGAGCTTCTAGTTGGAGAGGGGACCTCTCCACTCTGAGCTGGTGTGATGGTGTTCAGAAGGGTCCTGATGTTATAGCAGGCACAGTTGTAAGCCGTGTACCGGAGTGGGCTCCCCAGGATACAGCGAAGTCATGAACAAAGGAAGAGACTCCGAATCAATTTAGTAAAAAAACAAGATTTTACTTAGTGCAGTAACACCTAATTACCAGAAAAACACTCTCAACTATTTACATTCACTCAGCTAGTAAGCTGAGACCCTGGTGTTGTACAGCGCGGTGCCCTCTTAAGTGAAGCTCCAAAACACTCCAAGCTTTTACCTATCTGCAGGCTGCAACTAACCAGTGAATGTGATAGAGGCACCGGCGGTATAACACAAGAGCTTACAAACTTATCAAAATACCCCTATTCCCCACAAACAATGTATAACCAAGTAATATCATAGTAGGTCAGCTTGCAAGCCAAAGAAATGTGACAATGTTTAAAATGTCGCTTCTAGACTCCCTCAGAAGCTCCTCTCTGGGAGTTACAACTCAATAGAATTCCTTACTAGAAAGCCGTTTTTTTCATTGGACACAAAGTCCTGCATGTCCGACTTTGTTTCTGACAAAAAAAAACTGCTTCGCAGCGCAGAGGGTGCAATCGGACACCCACGCATTGCTTTAAAACCCATAGAAGTGAATGGGCTTTTAAGCAATGCGTCTCAAACTTTTCCCAATCCTTTCCCTATCCTTTTTTCCGACATTTAGATCGGATTCGCGGCAGAAGGACTCCGAGCGCAAGTGTGAACCCACCCTCAATCTCAGAGACGAGAAAGAGAGTGAGTCTGTAATGTTGAGTGGTAGGTTCTTATGGAAAAATATAGCCACTCCTTTAGTCTTCCCCTTGTTACTGATACTATGTAACCATTCAGAGTAGTAACTATTTTTGATCGTCGGTAAATGACAAGTGAGGAAGTGCATCTCTTGTAGGCATAGAATGTGGACTCTGCACTTGTGTGTGTCATATATGATTTTTGAACGTTTCTCAGGGGTATTCAGGCCCTTAGCATTGAAGGATGAGACAGATATATTCACCATTATATGTGAAGGGGGAGGAGGGAGCAAGAGAGCAGGAAGGTCGGAGGAAGAGGGGTATACAAGACTGAGATGGAGGTAGACTGAGGGTAGAGAAATGTTAAGATGGGGACGAGAGATACAAGGAAATAAAAGGGCAGTAAAGCTGCCTACAAGGGGCTAGAGTAGACAAGCTCAAGTCTCAAGGTGGGCCACAAGCAGTGGCCAACAATCTCTGGGGGGTTGTGATAGGCACCCAATGGGTCTCAGGGGAGTACAATGAATATAAAAGATAATGTAAGTCAGTCTTCAACTTAGCAGAAGACATAGAAGGAAGAAGGGATACTATAAGAGTAAACAGAATGAGTAAATACAAGAATAAAATAATACAGTAACAGAACCATGGGAAAATCGTCCAGAGGGTGAAGATCACCTGGTGGTGATTGCCTCAGACAGGAGAGCCTGGTCCCAGGTTCGTGCGTCTTCTGTGACGGGGTCATTGGGGACTGGGGGAGTTTGGCTGGTGGCTGTCATCGGTGTCTCCTGTAGAGGTGCGGTTCCCGGTGCTTCGGCATCACACAGTAAGTAACTCCCAACCAGGGAGCTGAAGAGGAGGCAGTCCCAGATCTTGTTGGAAGGTTGCGAGGTCATCTGGAGAGGAGAGGATTAACAGTCTATCTTTGAGGTGGACTTGGAGGGCAAACGGGAATCCCTCATTCAATAAGGGATCCCTCATTCTTGGAGGAGCATTAGCAATGGTTTGAGAGCAGTGCGTTGCCGCAGTGTATGGTGGGACAGGTCTAGAAACAGGGAGAGTTGGGCACTGTCAATAACCTTTTGTTCTCTGGCTTTCATCATAATTTTTTCCTTGAGGGCATAGTAGTGGACCCTGCAAAAGACATTGCGTGGTCTGCTTGGATCAGAGCTTTGAGGTCGGTGGGCTCGATCGATCTCAATGCCGATGTCAGCAGGGAAGCCCAGCAGTCCATTAAAGATGCCAGTGAGAGTGGGTATAAGATCTGAAGGCGGAGTGGCTTTAGGAAAAACGCAAAGTCTAATATTGTTGTGGCGGTTACAATTTTCTATGTTTTCAACATGTGCCAGAAATTTGCGGTACTGAGTAGTAGTAGAGGACGTGGACTTTTGTAGAAATTGTATCGAGCCGAAACGGAAACCTGGAACAGTTCCAAGTTGTCCACTCTCTGTTGCAGGTTAGTAGGTTAGTAATATCCGTCTTTACCACTTTAAGGTCTTGGCGTCAGTCCTTTTTCAGGTCCGTGTCTAGATTGTCCAAGGAAGAAGGTGAAAGAGAGCTTGCAGGGCATGCATGGCACCTTCTGGGAGAAGGTAGTGTGTTCCTGAGTAGGTGGAGCATTGGCATCTTCCTCTTAGGATAGGTTCAAGTCTCGGGCAAAGCGCAGTAGTCCATAATGGCGCCTTGAGGCAGGTGGGGAGCTGAAGAGGGAGGAAGTCCTAGGCAGACATTGGGACTCACCAGAGGAGCTGTGCAGAGGAACCTCGGTGTCAGTTGAGGAGAGGGAGCTACGTTGCTGCCAGCCGGGTGAAGAGGAGCCGAGATCCACTTGCAGCAGTGAGGGAGAACCTGCGCGTGATGTCATGGCGGTTGCCGCTGGTCTGGGCTCAATGTCGGAGCTGTGTGTGAGTTCTCTCAGCAGGAGAAAACAGTTAGATATTGGCACATCATGTACCTAAAGGGTCTGGAGACCTCCCCTAGTCCTTCTGAAGTGAGTTTTGCCCATAATGAAAGCAGCGGGTCTTCCAGTGATTAGGGCTACAGTCGGAGCTCAGGATAAGCACGTCTGGGCTCCTCCATGTCAAGCCATGCCCCAAATGACTATTTGATTTTATTATGAAAGAGCAGCACATCACTTTTGTATGAAAGATAGCTAGAAGTATAGTATCTGTGGCAGAATCTCTAATGGAGCCTCAACAATGTACAGTAATTCTCTTGAAATTACAATATATTCTATATTTCTCAACAGGTTTGAAGGCCTACCATATAATTGCAATCCTATAAGAGATTTATATGTGCATCCTTTAAAGTTTGCTATTGCATAGAACTCCATGGAAGCAATGCCTTCCTCTTTGCACATTTCATGAAATTACATGGGTATGTTTTTACCACTTTCTATGAAATTGTGTTGGATAATTTGTTCTTTCCTAAAAGCTATTATCTTACTCTTGTCACATACATGCTTCTTTTACTCTGCCATTACTTGAAATAGACAAGTATTTTAGTTCCTATACTAACTGTTAAAACCAGAAAAAAAAAAAATAGGAAAACATTTTTCAAGAACTTCCCAGCTAAAGGGAACTCAAAGAAAAACACTGGATTGCTGTAATTGGTTGTCAATTGTTATCAACGTGACTGTTAGGCCTAGAAATGGATTGAATCTCTAAATTGGCCTGTTTTATCTGAAGTAATCTAATATAGTCAACAATGGCTAAAGACGTTTAATCCCACTTTTGTTCCATTCAGATAAGTTTTTTTTAGGATTTTTGGCACAGATTAACTAAAATCAATTATCAAATATAAAAATATAATTAAATAATGATATGGCTTATTATCCATCAACTTCAGCCCATCAAGTCATTAAAGGTCTTTTCCAGGACATTTTTAGATCCAGAACCTTCTCAGATGGGCTTCACAGGCTATGTGATGTCACATTCATTGGTTACATGTCCTAATCACAGCTTAGTCCCATTTAAGTGAATGGGCAAAGCTGCGATATTAAGCACAGCTTCTGTACAAATGTACAGCACTGTCCTTGGGAACTACTGAAGAGGCTGAACTTCACTCGAACACTGCAGCCTCTTTAGCACTTACCAAGGACAGCAATGTACAGTTGTACATAAGCTGTGCTTGAAATCGCAGCTCTCCCTATTCATTTGAATGAGACTGAGCTGCAAATCAGGTCATGTGCCAGATTAACATGATGACGAACTGATTGGTCAGGACCCAGATCTAGGACCCCTGTTGATCTTTAATTGATCACCTATCTTTAGAATACAGAGGTAGCCATCTTCATCTTGAATCTGATAACTTGCCACATTGTAGTTATTCACAGTAAAAACCATTGAAATGTTAATGAAAATTAACTTTAGTTAGTAAAATAAAATTAGTTAATGTGATTAGCAAATGTTTACTTAATAACTTAACATAACTTAAATGTTATGTTAAACTTTGCTAGGTCATTAACAATTTAGCGTGGAAAATCCTTTTAATCATCTGCCTGTGTCACAACAACAATCCTGTGATGTGACCCCCACCTGTACCTAGTCAATGCTCTGGGTGCCTCCTGGTTCTGTCAGAGGACTGCTACTGAATGTCTCCCAGAATGTCTAGCAGCCGTAGCCTCCTTTCTCTCCTCCCGCTTTCTCAAACTCAACATGGAGAAAACGGAGTTCATAATCTTCACACCTCCACACACGATCCCCCTACCTGACCCATCTATCACCCCAGTCCCACAGGCCCACTGCCTTGGGATAACCTTAGACTATGACCTATCCTTCAAGTCGCATATTCAAAACCCTCAACACCTCCTGCCGCCTCCAACTCAAGAACATCCACCGAATCCGCTCCTTCCTCACCCCTGAAACTACAAAGATGCTAGTCCACGCCCTCATAATCTCCCGCCTAGACTACTGTAACACCCTTCTCCATGGCCTCCCAGCTAACACCCTCGTCCCCCTCCAGTCCACTTTAAACTGTGCTGCTCGCCTAATACACCTCTCCCCCCGTTCTTCATCGGCCGCTCCCCTCTGCCAATCCCTTCACTGGCTACCCGTTGCCCAGCGAATAGTGTTCAAATTACTAATGCTGACATACAAAGCCATCCACAGCCTGTCCCCTCCATATATCTCCGACCTAATCTCCCGCTACCTGCCCACACGTAACCTCCGATCCTCCAAAGACCTCCTACTCCGCTCTGCTCTTATCCGCTTTTCACACAATCGACTCCAAGACTTCTCCCGGGCATCCCCCATACTCTGGAACTCATTACCAAGACACATAAGACTGTCCCCCACAGTCACAAGCTTCAAGAAGGCCCTGAAGACTCACCTATTCAAGAAAGCCTACAACCTCCAATAACGCTACTGTCACCAAACCACCACCTGAACAGCCTCTACCCCCACCTTCTGTCTCTATCCCTCTTCCCTCATAGACTGAAAGCCCTTGTGGGCAGGGCCCTCTATCCCACTGTACCAGTTGGTCTCTGTTAGCATTATCAGTTTTGTATATCTGGTGTACCGTATGTAAATCCGCAAATGTAAAGCACCATGGAATTAATGGTGCTATATAAATAAACAATAATAATAATAATACTGGTTCCATCTCTGCTCTGCCACTCGTGTTTGCCCAGAGTGGTGTTTTGCATAATATTTTGTCACCTTATTTAGTGCACATTGACACATCCTAAGCTAGTGCTCCCTACTCTCTAAGACAGGTCCCTTTCTCCCTTGTCAATTGAAAAACACACAAAAAAGTTACTAAGGCTAAGGCCGACGTTGTGTAAATACCATGTTTGTGATTGTGTTTTACAGTACCTCCAAAGTGAATGAGATTTTTTTTTAATCTCATCCACACACTGCATAAAAAAATGCTGTGAAAAACGAATTTTGAAAAATGCAGTATGTTAATTTTACCTGAGGAAACACTGGGGCAGATTTATGTAGACTGGCATTACTGAAGCCAGTCTACATAGCCCCTCCACTGGCAGAGGGTATCCTTCATTTATGAGGAGGTGTACATCTCCTCAATCATAAATGATGCACACCCACCACCTGTCCATGCACTTTGAGGGGAAATGTACATGCCCCCTGTACATGTCCCTTTTTTGTGGAAATGGCGAAAGTAGATCAGAAGCGAAAAATTCAAAATGAAAAAAATGTGCGACTTTTAATTCCTTGTACGTCAAAAAACTGGTGATCAAGGCATAATAAATATGTCCCACTGTGTTTTTAATATAGACTTATATGGGTAGGCAAAAATTAAAAATGCAGTGGAAAAGTTGTAAAAAATTCTGTTTTTTTTTAGCTGTGATTCACTATTAAAGATGGCCGAATCCTTCAAGATTTGTATTGTTTCAGGTTTGTTTTGAGTCGAACAAATTTGGCACAAATCACACCTTAAATTGGTTTAAAACATAGGGGCACATTTATCAATACTGTCTATCTTTGCACTTCCCATTCGTAGTTTTAGACATATTTATGAATCTGTCGTATGGACCTTCATAAATATGGAGTGTTTTTAGAAGCTCCAAAATTCTGACTCACCATGAGACAAATATTTGGCACAAAACATGTAGACAAAGTCTGTAGACAAAAATATTAACTTGCAGGCTGTAAGGAACAAATATTTGGCACACGAGAGGAATTTTTGGCACACAAAGTAAATTGTTATAAATTCTCTACACCATTTTAAACTTGGTCTTATTTGCACAGGAAAGCTGCGCCATATTTGTTCTTTGCTGTTTCATAAATGTGTCGTTAAGTGAGACACTTCTAATCCACGCCCATTCTGGTGCACATTTTTCAACAGTGTGTTGTATTTTTATTTTCTTTCTGGTGCACACAGTTCATGAGTATGCTGTAAATGCTGTGCACTATGAATTTTGGCGCAAATCTAGATAGAAAAGTGTCGGACTTGGATTGATAAATATGCCCCATAGTGTCACAGGAGAGCAGCTTCCACTATTAAATTCAGTAGCAGCAGTGGCTCCTCTATTATAACGGGACCAACGCTGATAATAGCGGCAGTGGTCTCGCTATCATCTATCCCTGTGCTGTGACACTATGATGATTATACTGTACACGGATAGTAAAAAAAAAATTGGTGGCAGTGAGTGAAAAAAGAGAAAATCATAGAGGAGCTTCTGTTGCTATTACCTGCCCGCTATGTACAGTATAGACACTTTGGCCATTCAAATTTAGGGCCAAAGTACCTGCTCTGGTGCTAAATTCAAATGGGCTAATCACAGTAGGGCCGTTGCTGCTATCGAATGCAACAGCAGCAGCGGCTCTCCGGTGACTTTCCCATTTTAATTTAGCACCTGAGCAGCAGCACAGAAGTTTATCCTATATGAATCCCAAATTGTTCGGTTTCATTAAAAACTGAACAATTTGGAATATTCAGGACGAATCTGGTTTGTTCCTCTCTATTCACTATGTGTGGCCTTAGACTAAAACACATAAATGTGATGCGCAGCAGGTGCACTACTTTTTTGGAGCATGTTAACCCCTTATGGACACAGCCTAAAAGTGCCTTAAGGACCAGGATGCATTTTTCAAAACTGACAGGTGTCACTTTGTATGGCAATAACTTTGAGACACTTTAACTTACACAAGTGATTTTGAGATTGTTTTTTCATGACATAATGTACTTCATGTTAGTGGTAAACATTGATCAATATATTTGTGTTTATTTATGAAAGATTTATTTATGATGCAAATCTTGGAAAAAGAATCGCAATTTTCAAAATGTAAAATGCTCTGCTTTTCAGACGATATGTTGCGCCCAGCTTGTGTCAGCAGAGACACACACTCCAAAAACTGTTAAGCAGATATCCTGGGCACAACAGTTTTTGAAACGTTCGTCTCTGATACAAGCTGAGCACAACATATTATGCACTAAATTGACATATTCCTGGAAAAATTTCCATTTTCATCTTTCACCATCAGCTACATATTAAATTCTGGATAATAAATTAATGCAACACTTGGGGGTTAAAAGTGCTCACTGTACCACTGGATAAATTCTTTCAGGGGTGTAGTTTCCAAAATGGGGTCATGTGTCAGGAGATTCCATTTTACTGTCATTTCAGGAGCTCTGCAAAAGTATCATGGCATCCAAAAACCAAACTGTCTAAATCTGTGCTCCAAAAACCACATGGCGCTCCTTCTATTCTGTGCCCAGCTGTGCCCAAACAGCAGTTTATACCCACATACATATCACAAGGCATTATGGGAAAGGAGCTGGGGAGCTCATACGCCCTCTGTTGGATGTAACAGATCCTCAATTTGCTTTTGACTCACTGAGTCTTGAGACAGCAAAAGGGATTTTAGCCAAGCTAGTTTCACTTATCTGCATACAGCGCTGTTTCAGGATTGTTGTCCCTCATCAGTACAGAGCAAAGTGAACTGGCTGGCTTCGTGGGTGGCAATGAGTGGGTTAGGGACAAGAATCTCTCACATTGAGGAGAGCACCAGTGAAGGTGTGTAGAGATTAAATTGCCTTTTGCCCTCTACTTAGCATCTACATATCACAAGGCATTATGGGAAAGGAGCTGGGGAGCTCATACGCCCTCTGTTGGATGTATACCCACATACGACATTAAGTATGTTATCCTGGGTGCAACATATTCCCTACTATTTCCCAAGTAGCTCCTACGATTGGGTGTCACTCTGTGGGTCACTTCTGGTTTCAATTCCCTTCTAAATCTGGTGTGTACCCTGATATACGCTAGCACAGCTTATACATTCCCTTCCTTCCGAGGCCAGTTGTGTTCTAATTATCTGGCAATTTTTGAGGTTTTTATCTTCACATTGTACAAATTATAGTTTTTTTTATTTTTCTGGTAATGTTGCTATATGAGAGCTTGGTTTTTTGCAGTATGAGATGTATTTTGTAATGAGACCATTTTTGGGTTCCTTTATCTTATTGACTAAATTTTATTAACTCTTTCTTGGTGGATTAAAAAAAAACCCCTTCAATTCTGGCATAGCATTTTTTTCCACACAGTTTACAGCATAAGTAACATGTTACCGTTATTCTTTTGGTTGGTTCAATTACAGTGATACCTAATTTATATTGTTTTTCTATGCGTTACAAATTTTGTAGAACAAAAACCCATTTGGGGTCATAAATCAATAACACTGGACAACAAATTTTTACAAAAGCTTTGCTTCCTTGAAAATTTCAGGTGATTATAATAAACCCATTTAAGCTAAGCAGAAATATATATTGACATAGTCTGTATCACGTAGAAATTTTGAGAAACATGAGATTAGGGTTGGTTCACGGTTTGTTCACACTGGCACCTGATGTCCGTCTGCCATGAATCCGACCTAAATATCAGGAAAAAGGATTGGGAAAGGTTTGTAAACGGTTTACTTAAAAACCCATTCACTTCAATGGGTTTTTAAAGTAATCCGAAGGTGTCCGATTGCAGCGTCTGCGCCGCGAAGTTGCTTTTTTTGGTCGGACACAAAGTCCTGCATGTCCGACTTTGTTTCCGACCAAAAAGAGCGGCTTTGCAGCACAGAGGCTGCAATCAGACACCTTCAGATTGCTTTAAAAACCCATTGAAGTGAATGGGTTTTTAAACAAACCGTTTGCAAACCTTTCCCAATCCTTTTTCCTGATATTTAGGTCGGATTCGTGGCGGATGGACACCAAGCACAAGTGTGAACCAACCCTTAAGTGTTAGTGATTATGAAGCATGTAAATGTTACCAGCCGCATTAGTTCAAATGAACGAAAAGTGTTTAGCTGCTGATTTTCTTTTGTATTCAATGTCTGGTGCATCCCGTATAAGTGTCCAGCAATAGTCAACTAGCATTCATGGATTCCAGTAGCCTTGATAACGCTTTTCCATCATGGCAATATCCTGGTGAAACCGTTCGCCATGTTCGTCACTGACTGCACCAAGATTTGTAGGGAAAAAAATCCAAATAAGAATGCAGAAAATTAATTTTCAATGACATGTTGCACTTCATCGCTTTGTAAGCTTCAAGAAGGTCGTCCACCAATTCGATGTAGTTTGGTGCTTGATAGTTGCCAAGAAAATTCTCTGAAACATCCTTGAAAGATTTCCAAGCAATTTTCTCAGGCCCCACCAGCAGCTCTTCGAAGTGCTTGTCATTCGTGATGTGTCAGATTTGTGGAACAACAAAAATGCCTTCCTTAACAACATTTTTCTACCCAAACTGGTTACAGATTGGCCACTTCCTACTACTGTAATGTGACTGCTTAACACGGCTGTCCCATTCGCAAATGAAACAGCAGTACTTGGTATATCCGAGCTGCAATCCAAGCAGCAGTGCCACTACTTTTAAATCTCCACAGATTTTCCAGTTGTAGTTGCTGTACTTGATGTGTTTCAACCACAGTTCCATGGTCTCCTATGTTTCTTTCATGTGTGCAGCATAGCCAACAGGCAGGGGCGCACCTCTAATGAGGCGAAGTGAGGCAGCCGCCTTGGCGACACTGTCCGTCACTGTCTGGGGGGGGGGGGGCGGCATTTTTTACTGTCTATTTAATGTAAACCAGCCCAGGACAGGCTGCTTAAAAATAAAAAAATCTGCGCGGTACCTGTCCTCGGCTGGCTTACGAGACCTCCCTATGCACGGACAAGAAAAGTGTAAGGAGCCGGACCTGAGCCTCCGTGGCGGCACACGGGATTGCCAGTCCTCTCCTTTAGATGCTCCTTCCGGCCCCTAGGAAGGTAGGCCAGAACTTCCGCGATGGTATGCGGGGGTTGCCGGTCCTTCCCCGCTCGGGCCACGGGATTCCCTTCCGGAGCAGGGGCTTGGTCAGAACCTTCTTATTCGGGACTTCCGCTCCAGGTAATCGCTGACTATTCAGTTTTCCCTGATAGTAAGCGTTGCATATTTCCTGTCCTGTTACCTCCTGCCTAGACTCCTGCTTCTGTTGTTTGACTATTCTTCTGGCCTCCCGATTTTGTACCTTGTTCTCCTCTCCTGCTAATGACCCCGACTTGCCTTCAGACTTCGTCCTCCTGAACTGCAATTTGGCGCTACTCTGCTCTCCTGCTACTGACCCGGCTCGTTTGACACATCTATTTGGATTTCCCTTTTGTACTTCGCTAACCTCACGCTGACAACTCGGACTGTACGACTTCTCTTTGGAACTCTGCTGCCATCTACTGCCAGCCGCCATCCGCTGCTTACTACTCTGCAGACTGACGTCACTATTCCTGCTACAACTGGTAAGTGATTCCGGTTTCTGTTCTGCTGTGTCTGGTGGTGTGCTGTGCGTCCGGCTGTCTCTGACCCGTGCCGCTCTGCCCGTCAGTAGCTTCAAGTCCATCCCCTCCATCAGGGTCCCTGGTGAACACCTCTGGGGAAGTGGGGTACGGTGCGGTTGGGAGAGCGCGGGACGTTCAGCATGGTTTTTACCATTTTGATCCGGTTTGACTGGTGCTGGGACTCACTGCTTAGCTCAACGCTGCATCTGTTCCCTAACAAAGAGGAGGCGGCGGCTCCATCAAGGGATCGCAGGTAGGTGAGGATAAGCTTTTTTTTTATATATATATAAATAGGCCGTTACCTGCTGGAGTAACCCCAGCAGGTAATGGCCTATTTACTTACCTACCCCTGCGCCTGCTTGTGGCCGCTTCCACTTCCCCTTCTGCTATGGGATGCAGAAGGGGAAGCGGAGGCAGCTGTGAGCAGGAGCGGGGATCGGTTAGTGAGGCCGCGGGCCTCAAATACTACTATTTTTATACTCTGGTGTCTTTTCAAAGTATAATAATAGTTCATGGGTGGGTCACTATGGGGCATAATACTGTGTGCAGGGACCACTATGGGGCATAATACCGTGTGCAGGGGCCACTATGGGGCATAATAACATCTGCAGGGGCCACTATGGAGCATAATACCGTGAGCAGGGGTCACTATAGAGCATAATACAATGTGCAGGGGCCGCTGTGGGACATAATACCGTGTGCAGTTCGCACTATGGAGCATAATACCGTGCAGGGGCCACTGCGGGGCATAATACCGTGTGCAGGGGCCGCTGCGGGGCATAATACCGTGTGCAGGGGCCGCTGCGGGGCATAATACCGTGTGCAGGGGCCGCTGCGGGGCAAAATACCGTGTGCAGGGGCCACTGCGGGGCATAATACCATGTAATACTGTGTTCCGGGGCCGCTGTGGGCCATAATACCGTGTAATACTGTATAAAAAAAACCCAAAAAAAACACCTACTCACCTGTCCCTTGTGCTCCGATGTCTCCTACCGTGGTCTGGTTCTGCTGCTCTGGTGTTTTCTTCTGGCGGAAGTCCCCACCGCACATGACCGCTGAGGTCGCTGACATGGGATGTCACAGTGCTGTGGGGTACAAAAAACACCAGAGCAGCAGGACTGAAACACGCTGGAAGACACCGGAGCACCTTCCCCTACCTCATATTAAAAAAGTGGTTATCCTGGACAACCCCTTTAAGGTGGCACTTGGACTTTATTAAAGGGGCTTTCCAGCTCATTTTTATTGATGATCTATCCTGAGGACAGATTATCAATAAGAGATCAGTGGACCCCCCCACACTGACCAGCTGTATGAAGGGGCCATGGTGCCTGTTTATATCATACACTGTCTGTTTATAGTGTGACCGTGTGATGTAATCCCAGCCCTGTCAAATAGACACGTATAGGAAGAGGCTGTAGTTACATTATATGGCCGCTATGAGATTAATGACACTTTGTAAACAGAGAAGCGGTCATGGTGCTTACACAGGTACCACAGTTGATTGAAACAACAGATCAGTGGGGGTCTTGGGTTTTTGAGCCCCACTTATTATTTTATTAATGACCTGGAAAAACTTTTAATTAGGAAACCTATGGGGCATTGATAAGCAGCACTATTTATATAGGGTACACACGGACATTATTAATAAGGGGCAATATTTATACAGGATACTCACGGACATTATTAATTTAAAGATGCACTTGGGAGTATTATTCATTATGGGGGGGTTATATCATATATTTTATAATTGGGGGTAGCAGCAGGATGGGGGCTTTGTGCAGGTGAGGACAATGTGGGTTGGATGCCTGGTAAAAGTGAGGAGCCAAAGATATCTGTGTTGCAAACTTTACAGAGACAAGTCACAGCTGGAAGAAGTGGTCATGGCGGTCCAGAGGGAAGAGAAGGGAAATATGACCGATTAGTCAGAGACGTCACCTGTAAGTCACAAAATGTTACTGCACTGTATTCACCTAAATGATAGAGGATAAATATCTGATTGATGGGGGTCTGTCTGATGAGACCCCCACTGAGCCTGAGAATTTTTTATTTTTTTTTCCATCACTGGGTGGGAATACAGCCTGGCCGCAGCCAGGCTGAATACAGGCATGTCGCTTAGTGGATGTACGAACCCGCGTGGCTCTCATTCACTTCGATGGGAGTGCCGAAGATACCTGAAGTACAGTACTCAGCTATCTGAGGCGCTCATATTATTGAGAATGGGGGCCATGTGGGCTCATCCATTCACCAAGCAGAAGATGTGTGATGTTATTGTCATTGTTAATGCTGTGTTGTCGATTTCTGATACTGAAGTAATGCAGGAAGAAGAATTCTTAAAAACTGTTTCATAAGTTTGTGTATGTTTATTGTATGACGATAACAGTGTGTGAAGCTAACAGCATGCAAACTCAATTTTATATTTTTTTTTTGGGGGGGGGGGCACCTTTCTATAGTCCCCCTCAGGCAGCAAAGAGGCTAGGTTCATCCCTGTCAACAGGTATTGAAGGATGAACATTACCATTGTATAACAAGACAGCCTTGAGACTTAACATTGATGAGTCGATAAAGAGACGCCACTGATTCGGCTCATGCACACAACCCAAAGCTGCGAACAACCCATCACTGTCTGTGCAGAAACACAGGTTGTCAACCTGTTCAAAAAACTGTGTTAAGTCATCTTGGCGGCTTCTAAAGACAGAAACTTTTGTACCAGGTAACAGCAAATGCCATCCTTGAAGTCTTGTAGCCAGTAACTCTGCATTTGCTTTTGATAAACATAAGTCCCGGACCAAGTCATTCAGTTCTGGCTGTGTTATAAGATGAGGCTCACCAGACATACATGACTCAAAGTCTGAATCAGCGTCGTTCCCCATCTCTGATCTATGGACTGCAACATCTTCATCGGCTGCCTCCTGTAGGCTCCATGTCTCTGGTGGCTTTGGTACTGGAAGAGTGTCATCATGTGGCACTTGTCTCATAGCTGAAGGCAGATTGGGATATTCAGTGCATTTTTTATTCTTAGCAGAGAAACCAGAGACATTAGTTAGACAGAAGTAACAGTCGATCATATGATCCTTCGGTTCCCGCCATATCATTGGGACAGCAAACGGCATTGACTTGCAAGAACCTCTCAGCCAACCTCTAAGATCAACAGCAAATCTTGCACAATACATATGAGGAGCCTAGGATTTGTCTTGATCACCAATCTTGCTTCCAAAGTACAGCTCATAGGCTTTCATGATAATAGCTGTCTTTGTGCGTCTTTGAGGCTTAAGCGTTTACTCGCCACAAACGTAACAGAAGGTACTGTGACTGTTCTGATACTGACGAGACATTTTAGCTATATCACATTGTACTGGAGTAGTTTATAGCTGCTAAGATTTGAAAGCAGATATTACAGCCTCTGCAGGCAGCGACCAGACTTGTCTAGACATGGGTAGGTATGCCTAGTCTGTAACAATTCCTCTGAAGTTTTACAACTTCAATGAAATGCAAGGAATTCATGCTTTTGCTTGCCTATAATTTACATAACAGCACCAGCACATATATTGTGGATAATACTTGAACAGCCTGAAAATATAAAAAAAAAAAAAAAATTGCTGAAACAGAAGATTTCTGAAAAAAGGTATGTGACAGGACAATTTTGAGGTAATTTTCATGATCAGCAGCTCAAATTACATAAGAAACACTCAAAAGTGTTCAGGAAGCAAAATCTTTATTTCCAGTGTAATTTTTGCATCACCATTTTCTGAGATGCAGTTTTTTGGTTTTTTTTGTTTCTTTTTTTTTTCTCTGTCATTCACCGTGCAGGTTAAATAATGTTTCAGTTTTATTGTATGGGTTGTACAATAAACCAAATATGTATTATTTTATTAATTTTTAGATTTTTTTTAAATATAATTCATTTTACTGTATATAGG
Source organism: Leptodactylus fallax (assembly GCA_947044405.1). NCBI lineage: Eukaryota > Metazoa > Chordata > Amphibia > Anura > Leptodactylidae > Leptodactylus > Leptodactylus fallax. Next base: position 1,157,222 of record CAMRHE010000035.1, on the reverse strand, counting down.
AAAGGGTTATTTTGGGGCTTTATTTATTTATTAACTTTTTTTTTAATACACTTCACTTTTTTTCCACACTTTATTTTACTTTTTTGCAATGTCCCATTAGGAGACCTGAACCAGCGATGCTCTGATCACTGGTTCAGTACTAAACACTGCAATACATGTGTATACATGTGTATTAAATTGTATAGAGGAAGACGCATAGGCTGACTTCCTCCCATCAGCGGTAGGATCAACCAGGTATGGAGGATCCTGGCAGCCTGGGGTCACTGGTCAGACCTAGGCTTCTCAAAATACCTATTGGCACCCACCAATCTCGTCACGGGGGAAGGGGTGATGGAGGGACACTAGTATGGTGGAAACATTTGGGGTCATGGAGCAGGGTGTCTAACACCCTCTCCTGATGCTGTCTGCTCAGAGAGTGAGCATGTGGGTGGCCAGGGATGTAATAGTACGGGATTAAGCAGGTTTCTGGTTCATTTTTCTTAGTTCATCTCCCCAATGTGTGAAATATATAATTAATAATACCATACTAAAACTACTAAATAATCACATTTATATTACGCCCTTAAAGATACAGTGTAGTTTGAGCATTAAGGCTTGGCTAGTTTTTTATCATATTATTATTATGTATTAAGAAATACAAACAAAAAACAACCAAGAAATACAAAAATAACAACCAAGAATCAAAAATGATTAATAGAAAGGTAGCCAATCTCTAATAGCAAAGCTCTTCTTCTAGGGATCCAACTGATCAATCCAGCATTGTACCGAGTGCTGCGTGAGAAAAAGGGATGGATGCACTATAGGATCATTGAATACATAAGCATATATCAACAATTGGTCTGGCCAAATGGGACCAGGAACAAAATAAAGCGCTAACTTAGGTTGCAGCACATTTTTTGGAGCACCATGCAGATAATCATAAAGGCATGCGAGTGGTGGGTCTGGATTTCATTAGAACCAATATTAGGGGTGGGATCCCATACCACCCCTTTTACATTTAGAGTCCAAGTGGATTCAAACTTGGGCATTAATGAAGATTTACTTTTTACTGTTTTTTTGATCAGATAATTGATCCATCTCAGTTGCTCTACATGGGTCTTGGGATAGAGGTACGCATCGATGGAAACTTTGATATAGGCAACCACGACATCTCTATAATATTGGTATTTTTAAGTGCACTCCAATATTTATATTATATATTTTTTTCACTTTTATACTTTTATTTCAAATACATATTAAATTAAATATTATTATCACATTTTGTATGATTTATTTCTGACACATAAAGCTCACATGGTCACTTTTTTATATTTCTCACTTTAATTTCCTTATTAGGATCAGATGGGAACTTCATTCCTCACAATTATTTCATTTAACATTATTTTTTTTAATTTAATATAATATTTTTTCTCACATGAATTTTACACATATTTTATTATACACATTTTACTAAGTTTCACATATTGTCTTTATTGCATTTTTTCACTTATATAATAAAAAAAAATATTTTTTTGCAGTGCACTTTTAATTAGTTTTTTTTTGTGTGTTTTCTCTTTTAGGAGAATGTAACTTATCTTCCCATCCCTGACCACTTTATCACTCAAGGTTGTTCTGAGGTTGGAGAGTGCTGCCTAAACATACAATACCTGTTGGAATCCACTGACCGAGTTAGGATTGTGCACCGGGGCGTAAATACCGGGGTAGCAGCAGTAGCGGCTGCCACAGGGCCCAGGACATTAGGGGGCCCAGAGCTCTGGGGAAACCACTACCGCGAACCCCACAAACCAGTGGCATAACGATTGCAGTCGCAGGGGGTGTGACCGCGACCAGACCCGTCTACGGGGCCCCGGACCACTATGATAGCAGTCAGGGTCCAATAGATGGCAGCCCAGGGGAGGTGACTGAAAATAATAAATACATATTCTCACCTCTCCTGGGCACAGCGTCCTCTCCAGCGCTCTTCCGTCATGTGACTGAGGCCTGTGATTAAGCCCCAGAGGTCACATGGGCGCGGCCGCTTAATGACGTCAGTGCGCCCTCACGTGACCGCTGAGGCCCAATCACAGGCCTCAGCAGCGACGTCAGAAGAGGGCCTGAAGACACTGAAGATAGCAGGATGGAGTGAGGACGCCAAGGAAAGGTAAGGCAAGGTGAGTATGAATGTTTGTTATTTTTAATCACCTTCCCTGGGCCTCCAATTATTATACTCTGGGATCTGAGGAGACCCCAAAGTATAATAATAGCACCAAAGCGGAGGGTGGGCTGTTGAGAGCTTATAATACTGGGTATAGGCCACTGTAGAGCATATACTATTGGGTGGGGGCCACTGTAGAGCATGTAATACTGGGTGGGGGCCACTGTAGAGCATATAATACTGGGTGGGGCCACTGTAAAGCATATACTATTGGGTGGGGGCCACTGTAGAGCATATAATACTGGGTGGGGGCCACTATGGGGAGCATATAATACTGGGTGGGGGCCAGTGTGGGGAGCATATAATACTGTGTGGGGACCACTGTGGGGAGCATATAATACTGTGTGGGTCCCACTGTGGGGGGCATATAATACTGTGTGGGGGCCACTGTGGGGAGCATATAATACTGTGTGGGGGCCACTGTAGGTAGCATATAATACTGTGTGGGTCCCACTGTGGGGAGCCTATAATACTGTGTGGGGGCCACTGTAGGGAGCATATAATACTGCGTGGGGGCCACTGTAGGGAACATATAATACTGTGTGGGGACCACTGCAGGGAGCATATAATACTGGGTGGGGACCACTGCGGGGAGCATATAATACAGGGTGGGGGCCACTGTGTGGCGTATATTATGCTGTGTTGGGCCACTGTGGGTAGCATATTATACTGTGTGTGGGGGGAGCAATGTAAAGCATATATTGCTGTATAGGGGGCACTGTGGAGCATATAATGCTGTGTGGGGGCCACTGTTGAGCATATAATACTATCTGGGGCCACTGTTGAGCATATTTTACTTTTAGATTGGGCACCCGTAACGGGTTCGGGGGGGGGTGGCCCATGTCAAATATTCGCCTTGGGGCCCAGTCATTCCTAGTTACGCCACTGATTGTGCACATCCTACCTGCTCTTCTATACTGAGCCTCTGCTTATCCACCATTCAATCCATGTCACTACAAACAGGTCTATCTAACTCTACCCCTCTGGATATGTTCTCATACTCCACGGCCGAGGCTAATCAAATCACCAAACTCTATGGCAGAACATTCGATTTCCTAAGAACACCCGCCAAAGATGTGTGGCAATGTAACCAAAGTCCCGTACTTTATCCACCCACAATCGGGAAACATTTTCCCATTAAAGACCAGTTCACGTGCAATTCAGAATATGTCATCTATCTCATGAAGTGCCTTTGTGGACTCGGCTATGTGAGCGGGACAAACCAAAAAATCAGAAACAGAATTTCCAAACACAAATCCACCATTAGGAACAAAATGACTGATCTTGCCATCCCTAACCACTTTATCACTCATAACCACACATCACAACAGCTCCGAATTTCAAGTAATGTAAAGCGCTGCGGAATATGATGGTACTATACAAGTAAGCATAATAAATAAAAAAATAAAAAAATTAAAAAATAAAAAATTGCTCAAGAACCAATCCCTAGACGCGACAAGGATTGCAAAACACTTCTCCTCAGATGTGAAATGCAGTGGATCACGAGACTTAATACTCTCCATCCACAAGGGTTGAACAAAGAATTCTTCCCTCTGTAATTTACCCTGATGACATACATCAAGTGGTTATACACCACCATCCATTGGCCACAATGTCCTTATAATGATGTTTACACTATTGTTCATACTGTTATGAATCTGTTTTTAATACACTATATTTATACGATCTATTGATATTGATGAAACGATATTGCACTATTGTATGCACTTTCACATTTATGCACTTTATATAGTATGCACTTTATTGTGATGATTTTTTTTTTCACTTTTGGTATTAATGAGATGTATTGATTGATTAATTTCTATTGAAGATGGATTGAGCTATAAATGTTTCCACATAACACTATGACATTGCTTGTGAAAGGTCCATTATTGTTAGGATTGAAACGTCACATGAAATAAACCCACATTAACTGATTTTTTTTTTACTAATTTGGAGTGCTTGCAGGCATCAAATTCAAAATGAATGAATATATATATAGTTTGACAATAAATGGCTTCAACCAACCACTAACCATGAGTGGAGGAAAAGTTTTTGCGTTATCATTCATATTCTCTGAAAAAAGGCCAAAAAAACAAAAAATCTGCCAGGGTATGTAAACTTTTTAGCACAACTGTACATACATATAATGTTATTGGTATTTATTTAAAGATATATATGAATTTATATTTATTACAATGTAGTACATGCATCAATGAAGTTGTATTTATTATATACAGTCATGGCCAAAAGTTTTGAGAATGACACAAATATTATATTTTCACATGATCTGCTGCCCTCTGGTTTTTATGTGTGTTTGTCAGATGTTTTTATCACATACAGAAATATAATTGCATTCATATTATGAGTAACAGAAGCTTATATTGACAGTTAGAATGAGTTAATGCAGCAAGTCAATATTTGCAGTGTTGACCCTTCTTCTTCAGGATCTCTGCAATTCTCCCTGGCATGCTCTCAATCAACTTCTGGACCAAATCCTGACTGATAGCAGTCCATTCTTGCAGAATCAATGCTTTAATTTTGTCTGAATTTGTTGGTTTTTGTTTGTCCACCCGTCTCTTGATGATTGACCACAAGTTCTCAATGGGATTAAGATCTGGGGAGTTTCCAGGCCATGGACCCAAAATCTCTATGTTTTGTTCCCTGAGCCATTTAGTTATCACCTTTGCTTTATGGCAAGGTGCTTCATCATGCTGGAAAAGGCATTGTTGAGCGCCAAACTGCTCTTGGACGGTTGGGAGAAGTTGCTCTTGGAGGACATTCTGGTACCATTCTTTATTCATGGCTGTGTTTTTAGGCAAGACTGTGAGAGAGCCGATTCCCTTGGCTGAGAAGCAACCCCACACATGAATGGTTTCAGGATGCTTTACAGTTGGCATGAGACAAGACTGGTGGTAGCGCTCACCTCTTCTTCTCCGAATAATCTGTTTTCCAGATGTTACAAACAATCGAAAAGGGGATTCATCAGAGAAAATGACTTTATCCCAGTCCTCAGCAGTCCACTCCCTGTACCTTTTGCAGAATATCAGTCTGTCCCTGATGTTTTTTCTGGAGAGAAGTGGCTTCTTTGCTGCCCTCCTTGAGACCAGGCCTTGCTCCAAGAGTCTCCGCCTCACAGTGCGTGCAGATGCACTCACACCTGCCTGCTGCCATTCCTCAGCAAGCTCTGCACTGCTGGTAGCCCGATCCCGCAGCTGAAACACTTTTAAGAGACAGTCCTGCCGCTTGCTGGTCTTTCTTGGGCGCCCTGGAGCCTTTTTGGCACCAATGGAACCTCTCTCCTTGAAGTTTTTGATGATGCGATAGATTGTTGACTGAGGTGCAATCTTTCTAGCTGCAATACTCTTCCCAGTTAGGCCATTTTTGTGCAGTGCAATGATGACTGCACGTGTTTCTTTAGAGATAACCATGGTTAACAGAAGGGAAACAATGATGGCAAGCACCAGCCTCCTTTTAAAGTGTCCAGTGGTGTCATTCTTACTTAATCATGACAGATTGATCTCCAGCCCTGTCCTCATCAACACCCACACCTGTGTTAATGGAGCAATCACTGAAACGATGTTAGGTGGTCCTTTTAAGGCAGGGCTGCAATGATGTTGAAATGTGTTTTGGGGGATAAAGTTCATTTTCTAGGCAAATATTGACTTTGCAAGTAATTGCTGTTAAGCTGATCACTCTTTATAACATTCTGGAGTATATGCAAATTGCCATTAGAAAAACTGAAGCAGTAGACTTTGTAAAAATTAATATTTGTATCATTCTCAAAACTTTTGGCCATGACTGTATATGTAATTGTACCCACTTGATACTCATGAATTTGTTCCATCTGTTGGCTTATGTGTAGACCACTTAACAGTTGGGGACAGAGAGAGTAATAGCTTATTGTGGCTCAGGCACAAGGGAGATTGACTTTTGTTCAATGTTTTTATGAATTCTTTGTCCTAGATGTATTAATAAAATTCATAAATTTTTTTAAAAATTTTGGTGCATTTCTTTTCATGTTGCTCTGTTTACTGGGGATTTTGTATTATGATGCTTGGAGCATTTTAACAGCACTCCAAGTGATATAATTAAATAGTGGTGCCCATTATATTTTTAAAAATCTATTATACATGGAGGGATGCACTATAGGTCTTAATACCGTCCTCAATGCAGATCTCCTCTAGAGCAGTGATGTTTTGGGGCTGTCGCTGGGCAACACGGACTTTCAACTCCCTCCAAAGGTTTTCTATGGGGTTGGGCTAGGCCACTCCAGGACCTTAAAATGCTTCTTAAGATACATGGCCCCATTCATTCTTTCATGTACACGGATCAGTCGCCCTGGTCCTTTTGCAGAGAAACAACCCCAAAGCATGATGTTGAAACCCCAATGCCTCACAGTAGGTATGGTGTTCTTTGGATGCAACTCAGCATTCACTCTCCTCCAAACACGACGAGTTGTATTTCTACCAAACAGTTCTACTTTGGTTTCATCTGACCATATGACATTCTCCCAATACTCTTCTGGAATATCCAAATGTTCTCTTGCAAACTTCAGACAGGCCCGTATATGTACTGGCTTAAGCAGGGGGACACGTCTGGCACTGCAGGATCTGAGTCCCTGGCGGTGTAATGTGTTACTGACGGTAGCCTTTGTTACATTAGTCCCAGCTTTCTGCAGTTCATTCACTAGGTCCCCTCGTGTGGTTCTGGGATTTTTGCTCACCATTCTTTTGAGCCCACAGGGTGAGATCTTGCGTGGAGCCCCTGATCGAGTGACATTATCAGTGGTCTTGTAAGTCTTCCATTTTCTAATTATTGCTCCCACAGTTGATTTCTTCACACCAAGCTACTTGCCTATTGCAGATTCAGTCTTCCCAGCCTGGTGCAGGTCTACAATTTTGTTTCTGGTGTCCTTCCACAGCTCTTTGGTCTTCACCATAGTGGAGTTTGGAGTGTGACTGTTTGAGGTTGTGGACTGGTGTCTTTTGTACTGATAACAATGTCAAACAGGTGCCATTACTACAGGTAATGAGTGGAGGACAGAGGAGCCTCTTTAAGAAGAAGCTACAGGTCTGTGAGAGCCAGAAATCTTGCTTGTTACTCCCAAGACTGCACCAACTACTGTAGGGGTGAAGAAGGTTGTGATGGGAGGATGCTCAGACAGGTATCAGGAACTGTGAACTCTAAATCTAGGTCTCAAAATGGAGACCCATACCGTCTCAGATGTTGGCGGTGGCATGAACTGGGTCTTGTTGCTGCCCACTGTCCCCTGATGACTGAGCCCATAGACTGCAACAGTTCCAGGTGGGTGTCCCTATTTGCTCAACCCACTTGTTCAGCAGAAACTGCGACTGAACTGCAGATGTGTACTGTGACTGTAGCAGAGCATGCTGTACTGGCTCTCCTGGACTCTGGGAGCCTGGTAGCCCTGGAGCACCATGATCTGGTTGACCCTGCACTGTACAGTGGACAAACTATTGGGGCCTTGTGCATACATGGTGAAACTAGAGAGTATCCTATTGCAGAGGTTACCATAAAAACTACCTCTGGCACCGCCTCTCACAAAGTGGGCGTGGTTAAGTCCCTGTTCCATAGTGTGATTATAGGGAGGGATTTTCCTCTGTTTTGGGTTATGTGGAAAAAGCAGAGGCTATCATGTCCTAAAAATGCTAATGTTGGTGATGTCTTGCCTAAGGTTAACCCTGAACCCTTTAATCCTGACAGGGAAACACCAGCTGTAGGGGTGACCCAAGATGGTAATAATTTTCCCCTGTCTCTGTTAGCTGGTGATGCTGAAGGTCAGGAGGGAGTTCCTGAGATGTCTGAGCTTGAGGTGTCCAGTGACAATTCTGGGACTGCTCAAATTAGAGATCCTAATCTGTCTCTTGCCAGGGAAAATGAAAGGTGGTAAATGGTGAACCCCAGTATCCAGGGGCTGACAAGGACTTCCCCTATATGTCCATAAACCAGGATCTTCTGTATAAGGTAAACCAGATACGGGGAGAAATTGTAGAACAATTGGTGGTGCACCAGCCCTATCAAAGAGTGGTTTTAGAGTTGGCACATAAGCATGTGTTAGGAGGACACCTGGGGTACAAAAAGACCAAAGAGCACATTCTACAGCGTTTCTATTGGTCAGGAATTGATAAGCATATTCAAGAGTATTGTAACTCCTGCCCAGAATGTCAACTAACCGCTCCTATGTCACACTTCAGGAGTCCTTTGGTACCCCTACCCATTATAGAGGTACCCTTTGAAAGAGTGGCCATGGACTTGGTAGGTCCTGTTGTAAAGTCTGCTAGGGGGCATCAGTATATACTAGTGGTGTTAGATTATGCTACATGATACCCTGAGGCCGTGCCCTTGAAACATTTCTCGGCTAAGCTAATTGCCAAGGAGCTCTTTTATATAATCTCTCATACAGGTATACCCAAGGAGATCCTGACTGACCAAGGGACTCCTTTTATGTCCAAGGTAATGAAAGAAATGTGTAAGCTCCTGAAAATTAAACACCTGCGAACCTCTGTGTATCACCCCCAACAGATGGCCTAGTGGAAAGGTTCAATAAAACCCTTAAGAGCATGTTAAAGAGCGTGGTTAGCAAGGATGGCAAAAATTGGGATTGCCTAATACCCTATTTAATGTTTGCAATCTGGGAGGTACCCCAGTCCTCCACGGGTTTTTCCCCATTTGAGTTGGTGTATGGTAGACACCCTCATGGTCTCCTAAACATAGCTAAGGAAACCTGGGAACAAAAGCAAACTCCTTACAGGAGTGTAATTGAACACATTACTCTGATGCGAGGACAGAATTGCAGCAGTGATGCCTATTGTGAAGGAACATATGGAGCAGGTCCAAATGACTCAAAGCCTTGTCTATAACAGAACGGGTAAACTTAGAACCTTTAATCTACTGTAGGTGATCAGTGTTGGTATTGGTTCCCACGGTAGAAAGTAAATTTCTGGCCAAATGGCAAGCGCCATATGAAATTATTGAAAGAGTGGGAGAAGTGAACTATAAGGTATACCAGCCGGGCAAGAGGAAGCCCGAACAAATATACCATATAAATTTACTAAAACCCTGGAAGGACAGGGAAACGTTGACATCTGTAGGTACCCCTAGCAAGGTTACTACTGAAGGGTTAAATACTCCTGGTATGGCTTCACCCGAGGTGCAAATATCAGAGTCCCTATCTAAGGCACAGAAACAGGAGATAAAAGAATTTGCGCAGAAAAATAATGATGTGTTTTCTGACTTGCCTGGACGCACCAGTGTGATAGAACATGACATTGTCACCGAGCAGCAGGTACGGGTTAATCTAAAACTATACTGGGTACCTGAAGCTCGTAGACAAACCATATCTGAGGAGGTCAAACATATGTTGGCACTTGGGGTAATTGAGGAGTCGAAGAGTGAATGGTCGAATCCCATTCCTTTGATTCCTAAGCCAGATGGTACCATACAGTTCTGTAATGAGTTTCGTAAGCTAAATGAAGTTTCAAAGTTTGGCAGGTGCCTCTCACTAAAACAGCCAGAGAAAAAAACTGCATTTGTCACCCCAAATGGTCTATTCCAATACGTGACAATGCCATTTGGGTTACATGGGGCTCCAGCAACCTTTTAGAGGTTGATGAACAGAGTCCTTAAGATTCATCAAAGGTATGCTTCAGCTTATCTAGATGACATCGTTATCTATAGTACGGGCTGGGAAAGTCATTTGCCAAAAGTTCAGGCCATACTAAATTCCCTCCGAGCAGCCGGTTTAACAGCCAAGCCAAAAAAGTGTGCTTTGTGTCTGGAAGAGGCCAGATACCTTGGGAAAGTAATAGGAAGAGGGGTGATGAAACCCCAGGTTAACAAAGTGGAGGCCTTTCAAAATTGGCCTCGCCCCTTAAATAAAAAGCAAATAAGAGCTTTCCTGGGAATTGTCGGGTACTATCGCAGGTTAATCCCAAATTTTGCAACTATTGCAGCTCAGTTGACAGACCTAACTAAGGGATCTAGTTCTGTCATGGTCAAATGGAGTGAAGAGGCTGAGGGGGCATTCCAGGAGTTGAAGTCGATCCTCTGTAAACAGCCGGTTTTGGTCACATCTGACTTTAAAAAAGAATTTGTGGTTCAGAATGACGCCTCTGATATAGGATTAGGTGCAGTGCTTTCCCAAATGGTGGGTGGTGAAGAATACGCAGTTACCTACCTGAGTAGGAAGCTTACACCACCCAAGAAAAACTACAGCATTGTGGAGAGGGAGTGCTTAGCCATTAAGTGGGCCCTAGAATCCCTAAGGTACTACCTACTGGGCTGAAACTTTAAACTGGTCACTGATCACTCCCCTCTTACATGGATGTGCCACACCAAGGAGAGAAATGCCAGAGTCACCAGATGGTTTCTGACCCTGCAAAATTTTAAGTTCACTGTGGAACACAGGGCAGGCAAGCTGCAGGAAAATGCCGATGCCCTATCCAGGACCCATTGTATGGGGGCTAAAAGTGTCTGCCCCTCCAGGTCCGAACAAAGGGGGAGGGTATGTGAGAAGGTGACAGGCAGAGTGCTGTAGTCCCGGTATATCTCCCCCAGATTTCTGACATATGTGTGGTCCAGTACAGGTCTTTGAATACACCTCAGCCCAGGTGTAGGTCCCAGTCTCATTAATGGGTCTTAAAAGGCTGCAGAGCGTGCACTTCAGGGCAGACCTTGGGAGTGAGAGGTGGTGTCTTGGTCTGTCCTGAAAACACTGAGAGTCTGGTGAGACCAAACTGTGTTAATTTGTTTGTTTGTGTGGCTGGAAGTAAGCCACACGTATAGTTAGTTTTTGTTACTGTTTAGTTTAGTGCTCAGACGAGCAGGATTTTGTTTCTTTCTGTTTTGCCTGAAGTTAAGGCTGTATTTTATTTTGCTTATTTTGTACCTGAACTGAAGGTTTATTTATTTTGCTGTTTTTTTTAAATAAATCTGTTTGCACCAGACTTTTGTGTCCCTGTCTCTGACTGGTTGGGTCCGCACCACTGCTGCTACCAAGCTACCAAGCTACCTCCCTTCAATCCTTACACTATAAATAACCACTAACTTGTTTATACTTTACCCTTTTTTACTCTCTTATATTTTTAAACAAGGAATGAGAGGAAATAGACGCACTTTACTTATTTTTAATGAGTGATGCACTAATGAGTTATTTGTATAGTGAATACTAAGTTATTTTGTTTACTTTTTAGTTACATACTAAAAATTTGACCCAATGAAGTACACCATAATCTCAAAAATAAATAAAACATCTTTATTAATACAAAAGTTGAACCTCACAATTATCAAAATGCAAAAACGTTAAAATATAGGGGGAGGTTGCAGCTTCCATTCTGCGATATAAAATCAGGTGCTAACTCAACAAAAGAAAAATACACAGTCTATTGGTTAAATTCAAATAAATACCAACCCATCAAAACAGAACTCTGATGTTCTATCTCAAACTTCAAGGCGCATTTTCCTCCCAACAAGAGGAGGGTTTTTTATATATAAATTTTGATACTTCATTTAGTATCTCATTACAAATATCTTAACCATTGTATGGATGGTTTGCATGGCTTATTCACATTTGTAGGCTGGTCATAAGGGCTTAGGAAAGTAAAGACATCTTTGTTTCTCCACAGGTGGCTAGGTTGCTACCAGCTGACATTATGGACAATTCACTAGGGATGCTGGGCTGGAGTAGCTCTTGCTCATCATAACTTTCTATAACTGAGAGAAGAGATACAGTCTTTGTTGCAGTAATGAGGATTGAGTGGCATATGTAAGTGGTTGTCTCAAAAGAGGTTACTTTCCTTTCATTATCAGCTAAGGAAATGGACAGCTCAGATAATGAAATGGCTCATTATATGTGCTGATTACCTATACTTCTTTTACAGTGTGTCTTTTGCAGTCTTACTTTAGCTACTTTAGCTCTTTTTAGATATTTGTTCAATGAAAATCTTTAGCAAAAACACTGAACTGACATAATAGATTCCCATTTTGCATGCCGCAGCAAATGGGTACTAAGCTCATTTTATACCATGTAGGACAATTATATAACTGTCTCCATTTCCAAGATACCTAATTGCAAATCATTTTGTGGGTCACTGGCTGTGGACTAACAGCAAAGGAAAAACAGCTGCTGTATATAATAAATCATAGGAAGTTTGCACAAAATTTACTACTTTTGTCTTTTATTTAGTTTTGTAAGAAAAAGATTGTACAGAGCAATGAAATTCTAGGATATTTTGACTAGTTAATGCATTAAAAATATATTCCATCCAAATTCACATGATTTCATGAAAATGTAAAATGATAAATGGTTCTATGTTTTAAAATATGGTGTATTATGTTTGAAAAAAATTATTGATACTAAAATGAAAGGCTGACACTGGTGACTGCAGACCAGTAATCATAAAGGTGTCTTCCAGGAAAAAGAAAAAAATAGACAATAGAAATGCTATATAATGTTAATAAAATAAATTAATTTATACCCAGTGTACCATGATCAAATAATCATGGTTACATAGGTAAATTTGCATGTTTGCAGCTATTTCAGTATTTCAAAGTAGTTAAAAAGTAGATGGGGATCATATTTCATGTTATCAAGTTAGACAACGATCATTGTTCATTAATCATTGTTTCCCATGTGTCGACTAATTCCACCTCTTTTCTCAGGCTACAGTTTAGTTCTACTTAAAAGTGTGTGTATATATACAGTACAGATTGATAGATATAGATAGATAGATAGATAGATAGATAGATAGATAGATAGAAGAATGCAGCAGCCATTAAAAGGGTTGGGTTTTCCAGAATTAGAAAACATAGCTGCCTTCTTCTCAGGAAGTGACATCATGTGCATTGGTCACATTGGTCAAACCCTTTAATGTACATGCAGGTTCATAGATAATACAGTGGCGCTTTAAGCCATTTATGCAGTGTGTAAGTTTAACTTAAATATCACTCTCTCTCTCTCTCTCTCTCTCTCTCTCTCTCTCTCTCTCTTCTCTCTCTTAAATAACTGGCTTACCAAAATATGTTAAGGAGGAGGGAGGAGGTTGTGATGGCACTTGGCAGAACTTTACAGTTTAGAGGGGCAGAGGTCACAGGAGCAGAGATGTCAACCTGGGTGATTCACAAATGGCATTTCATAGCATTTGTAGAAGTTGTCTTTTCAAGTGGTGTAACTCTTATAGAATGGCACAGCTAAATATACTCAGACCCCATATAATAATATTGGTCCCCAGATTGTTACTGGTTGAAAAAGTGGGACTGTAATAAAAAAGTAAGCTAAAAAATGTTTTTTTTAAAAAAGTGTAAAAAATAAATTAAAACTTCATTTAAAAAATAAATAATAAAAACACACACACATTAGGTATCACTATGTGCATGTATAAGTCTGCACTATCCAAGAATAATCTTGTACAGTGAACGCCATATAATAAATAATAAATATTGCAATGTGCAAATTAATGTATTTTGGCCACTTTGCCTCCACCCAAAAAAAGCAATAGTGATCACAAATTGGTAGATACCAAACAAAGGTAGCCTTGTGAAAAAGAGCACCCACATAGCTCTGTCAACGAAAAAGTAGAAAGTTGTGTTTGTCAACATACAGTCATTTTATTTAGTAATAGTGGTAAAACAAAATAAAACTGATATAAATATGGTATTACCATAATCATAATGGCCCACCAGACAAAGTTATCATGTCATTTTTTAATGCAACATCATAAAGTCAACATCATTATGAGTCAACATCATAAAAACAAAATACAAAAACATGTACCAAAAAATGGTGGCAACTAAAAGTACAACTCGTGCAAAAAATAAGCCGTCATATATCTACAGTGGGGAAAAAAAAGTATTTAGTCAGCCACCAATTGTGCAAGTTCTCTCACTTAAAAAGATGAGAGAGGCCTGTAATTGACATCACAGGTAGACCTCAACTATGAGAGACAAAATGAGAAAACAAATCCAGAAAATCACATTGTCTGATTTTTAAAGAATTTATTTGCAAATTATGGTGGAAAATAAGTATTTGGTCAATAACAAAAGTTCATCTCAATACTTTGTTATATATCCTTTGTTGGCAATGACAGAGGTTAAATGTTTTCTGTAAGTCTTCACAAGGTTGGCACACACTGTTGCTGGTATGTTGGCCCATTCCTCCATGCAGATCTCCTCTAGAGCAGTGATGTTTTGGGGCTGTCGCTAGGCAACACGGACTTTCAACTTCCTCCAAGGGTTTTCTATGGGGTTGAGATCTGGAGACTGGCCACTCCAGAACCTTGAAATGCTTCTTAAGAAGCCACTCCTTCGTTGTCCTGGCGGTGTGCTTGGGATCATTGTCAGGCTGAAAGACCCAGCCACATTTCATCTTCAATGTTCTTGCTGATGGAAGGAGGTTTGCACTCAAAATCTCATGATACATGGCCCCATTCATTCTTTCATGTACACGGATCAGTCGTCCTGGTCCCTTTGCAGAGAAACAGCCCCAAAGCATGATGTTGCCACTCCCATGCTTCACAGTACGTATGGTGTTCTTTGGATGCAACTCAGCATTCACTCTCCTCCAAACACGACGAGTTGTGTTTCTACCAAACAGTTCTACTTTGTTTTCATCTGACCATATGACATTCTCCCAATACTCTTCTGGAACATCCAAATGCTCTCTAGCAAACTTCAGACGGGCCCAGATATGTACTGGCTTAAGCAGGGAGACACGTCTGGCACTGCAGGATCTGAGTTCCTGGCGGCGTAGTGTGTTACTGACGGTAGCCTTTGTTATGTTAGTCCCAGATTTCTGCAGGTCATTCACTAGGTCCCCTCGTGTGGTTCTGGGATTTTTGCTCACCATTCTTGTGATCATTTTGGTCCCACAGGGTGAGATCTTGCGTGTAGCCCCTGATCGAGGGACATTATCAGTGGTCTTGTATGTCTTCTATTTTCTAATTATTGCTCCCACAGTTGCTTTCTTCACACCAAGCTGCTTGCCTATTGCAGATTCAGTCTTCCCAGCCTGGTGCAGGTCTACAATTTTGTTTCTGGTGTCCTTCCACAGCTCTTTGGTCTTCACCATAGTGGAGTTTGGAGTCTGACTGTTTGAGGTTGTGGACAGGTGTCTATTATACTGATAACAATTTCAAACAGGTGCCATTGCTACAGGTAATGAGTGGAGGACAGAGGAGCCTCTTAAAGAAGAAGTTACAGGTCTGTGAGAGCCAGAAATCTTGCTTGTTTGTAGGTGACCAAATACTTATTTTCCACCATAATTTGCAAATAAATTCTTAAAAAATCAGACAATGTGATTTTTTGGATTTGTTTTCTCATTTTGTCTCTCATAGTTGAGGTTTACCTATGATGTCAATTACAGGCCTCTCTCATCTTTTTAAGTGGGAGAACTTGCACAATTGGTGGCTGACTAAATACTTTTTTCCCCCACTGTATGTGGACAAAAGGCAGAGACAGAAAATATGTATAAAGCCGATGAGCCTTTAAGGGGTTATCCAGCTTTCAAAAATTACATGCAAATATATCCACTGCAGTGATAAATACTGTTCCTTTGTGCACCCTTTGCTTGGCTTTATTTTACTTGTTGCTCCTTGTAGCACTGTTATTTACCTGCAGTGAATCTGTGGATAAACTACATTTCCCATGATTCATCTGCTTGCTTTCACACTCCTGCCTTCTCCACTCTCCCCTGCAATAAAATCATAGGTAATAAATCACTCCCACATCCGAGGTCACATGCTGCTGTCTCATTTTGTTTGCTGGCTGCACTGCTCACAGGAAGGGGTAGTGAACTTGCAAAGAAACATCACAGCTGAGGTCAATGACCTAAGAATAAATTGGATAAATGGTGCTGAATTTAAACGGGATATATATTAGGAAGTGTTTTGCATTGATCCATCCCATTTGGCCCCTATTTTTTAAATGCTGAATAATCCCTTTAACACCCAAACTAAACTGGAGCCTGAAGGGGTTAAAAAAATTACAAAAGGGATTCCCCATCTATTTAAAGTTGTATTCTATTTACTTTCTATTTGGTGGGTCTTGAGCCAAGGGCATGATGTCTACAAGGTTGAGCTTCTTGCTTTGCTGCTCCCCAGTTCTCCTAGTGATGCTCCTTTTGAAGTCCCCACTAATCCGTAGTGCCTATTGGCCACTGCAGTGATGGATGCAGCTTCAGATCTGGTGGTGGCACCAGCCTTTGTGTTTAACAGCACAGCAAGCAGCACAGTACGTCACTACTAGAGATTAGCGAATCGAAGCTGACGAAGTGGAGGGTGGCAGCTTGCACATGAGGCAGCAGGGGAGTCAGCAGGGTGGCAGCAGTGTGAGGTCGGGAGCCAAACGTGCCCAGGGTAGACCACCTGCTTTGCTGGAGTCTACCTGCCCAGAAAGCAGTGGTGCAGGGGTTTACGGAGGCAGTGGTGGCAACAGTCAGTTAGTGCGGAGTGTTGGGAGTAAATTCACCTACTCGGCGGTGTGGCAGTTTATTGTTAAGCTGCCGGGGGAGGTTAACATGGCCATATGTGTAATCTGTGGGCAGAATGTGAAGCGTGGCCAGGGTGCCAATGTTGGCACCACATCCCTGCTTCAACATATGCAGCGTCACCATAAAGTGGCCTGGGAGAACCATGGCTCCAATATAGTAGTCCAGCCTGCCGCAGCAACTACTGCATCACCCAGTTGCACACACCCCATTTCAGCCAGTCAGGGTTCCACCACCTCAGCCGAAGGATGCTGTGTCTCCTTCCCATCATCTGCTGGTCGTGATGCTCCTGCTCCTCCTCCTAGTCAGTCATTGCATCAGCAATCGATCAGAGAATCTATATCTAAGAGACAACAGTAAGTGTGCTCTCATCCAATGGTGCAGTAACTGAACATGCTCCTGTCCAAGTTGCTGGTGCTGCAGTCCCTCCCTTTCCAAGTGGTGGACTTTGCACCTTTCAGAGAACTGATGGCTTGTGCCGAGCCGAGGTGGAGAGTCCCAAGCCGTCATTTCTTTGCCAAAAAGGCAGTACCAGCCCTGCACAAATATGTAGAACAGAAGGTGGGCCAGTCTTTCAGCCTGTCGGTGTCTGCTAAAGTAAACGGCAGCGCCAACGTGTGGAGTTGTAACTATGGTCTAGGACAATATATGTCCTTAACGGCCCACTGGGTTAATGTGGTTCCTTCCCAGACACGCCAGCAACTTGGACAGGTGACGCAGCTTCAGCCTCCACGTTCTCACGCCGTTGGTCCTGCAATAATATCCGCCTCATCCTCCACTGTGTCCTCAGCCTCCACTGCAGGGACAATTCGCAGTGCGCCTCTAGCATACCACATGTGCACGGCACAGCAGTGTCATGCTGTTCTACACCTCATTTACCTGGGCGAACGAAGTGACACTGGGGAGGAACTGCTCTGTGTCCTCAATAAAGAAATCGAATCCTGGCTTTCTCCAAGAGAACTTAAAATCGGAACCCTCCTGCATCAAGGAGGGTTGAGCCATGCACCCTCCATGGCACACGTGTTCAATCTGGTTGTCAAGTGTTTCCTGAAGTGTTCCACCCATTTGCAAGACATCCTAAAAATGTCAAGGAAACTTTGCACTTCAGCCACTCGTACACCACCAAGCACACCCTCCTTCAGCTGCAGCGGCAGAACAGCCCCCACAACATAGGCTGATATGTGATGTTTCCACCCTGTGAAAGATCCTCAGTGCGCCAAACCGCTTTGGCCACACCCTGAGTCCTCTTTCATATAAAAACCACACTCACCTCCAGTGAGTGCCGGGTTCACCAGATAAATACAAGACAAGCCTTCTAAATTTTATATATTTATAAACCCCTAAATGGGTCGGTATTAAAATCTAACATATACAGATCAGAACAGATATGCAGACATATGCAAGCATTAACAGTTACTAGTTACAAGATACAGTACAAATAAAATAAAAGGGATTAAAGGTGAAATGATTACTTTACCACACATGTCCTTGATGTGGTTCTATAGTCCAACACTCACACATGGCATGTGTGAGTCACCAGTGGAGGCTTTTCAGCATGTGGCATTAAAACGATAATCCCACCTGCATGCTCTCAAAACAGTCTCTCACAGTCTCTTGTAGGCTCATCATCGTCAGCAGCAGCATTCCAACCTGCCTGCTCATAGTAGCATCTCAGTCAAAGTCTCTCTCAGTGGAAGTCTGTGATGGTCTCCTGCATAAATCTCTATAGGGTAATCGCCTACAGACCTCTTACCTCATCTTTTATACCCTTTATGCCCCCTCCCAGAATGAGGTCACCGGCGACAGTATGTCTGATGAGTTAATTCAATCACGTTCAGACCCTTTGTATGTAGATGAGACAAAGTGAATTGATACCGTTATCAGTCATATCTGGTCAACAGCCCAGGCTTGAACAATGCACTATTGTTTGATCAGCCAGGGCTGTATAGGAATACAATGGAGCCCTCTTGTTCCAGCCTAGACGCTACTGCCAATATGCACCTAGGCTTGTAGCTTCTCACAGTATGCAGAGACCAAAATATAGCTGAGTTATGGCCATATTTAGGCAGAATCATCACACACCCGTTGGAATTCAACCCTCCATATGTTGGACTGACTGTACGAACAGAGAAAAGCCATAAACGATTTATTGATGATCCAAGTGGACAAAGGCAGAGGCATTTACTCATTCCCTTTGAGGAGGCTACTTTATTAGTCAGTAGCCAGGATTACGGGATGAACAATGTCATTCCACTGATTCATATCCTGGAAAAGATGCTTCTAAATCTTGCTGGTCAGGGGACTGGAGATGTGGCGCCTACATCTCTTGGCCACATAAGTCCTGTGGAGGTTGAACTGGAGGAGGATGAGAAGGACATTGGAGCATAAGCAATGTGTAGCGACATGGGTGGTTTTTCTACACGGGTGACAGGAGAGGAGGAGCAGGAGCAGCCGGAAGAGCACAAGGGAGATGAGGAAGACGAGGCAGATGACCCAGACACACAACGTGGCAGTATGCAGTGGAGATGGATGCAGGGAGTCCCTCCGAATCACTTGCACAAATATGTATGCTAACTTGCTTGTGAAGTAACAGCCGAATTGTCACCATTCGGCAGAAGGATTGCTACTGGCTGTCCACCATGTTAGACCCTCGCTACAGGCCAAAAATGTGGGCCGTTTTTACACTTGCTGAGAGGGAGGACAAACTGAACTACTATAGAGACATCCTATGTAGCAAGTTGGCCGCTGCCTATCTGCGCCATCGTCCATCCTCTCACATGTCCAACCAGGGGGGCCCTGAGTGCTCACCTTTCTCTGCCATGGCAGTTGTGGGAATGGGGAGGGTGGGGGGGTGGCAGGAGCAGTATCAGCTCCATCAGCAGCCTGAGCCTATAGTCGCTGATGAGCAGCTTTCTTCACCCGCATAGTGAAGAAACTGCTCATCAGCAGCTAGAAACAGAGCAGAACCTGAAACAGGAGGTGGTGGCATACTTAGAATGAACCCTGCCACCCGTCATCGAAGATCCGCTGGACTACTGGGCAGCCGAACTGGATTTGTGGCCACAACTGGCTGATTTCGCCCTGGAAAAGCTGTCTTGCCCGGCCAGTAGTGTGGCATCAGAGTGGGTGTTTAGTGCAGTGGGAGCCATAGTTACCCAAGAACTCGCCTGTCCACCCAAAATGTGGAGAGACTGACCTTTGTCAAGATGAATCAGGCATGGATCAGCCAGGATTTCCAACCACCAATGCCTGATGCATCAGATTAAATCATCCATGCTGCCTCACCCAAACCTCGTCAAAAGAGATCAGTTTCTTCTAGATACCTGCCTCAGCTACTATTCTGATGCTGCCACCCGCCAGATACAACACATCTGATGCCAATTTCTCCTTCTTACAGCCACCGTCAGCTGGTACTGTTTCTACCACCCACCTCCCCACTCTAACAGCGGGTCACTGTATGTCCTCATCATGCTGCTTCCAACTCCACATTATATCGCCTTGCCACTCTGTGGCCTACTCATGCTGCTGTCACTGGGTCACTGTATGGCCTCCTCATGCTGTTGCCACAGGGTCACTGTATGTCCTCCTCATGCTGCTGCCACTGGGTCACTGAATCTCCTCCTCATGCTGTTGCCACAGGGTCACTGTATGTCCTCCTCATGCTGCTAACACTGGGTCACTTTATGTCCACCTCATTCTGCTGCCACTGGGTTACTATATGGCTTGTTCATGCTGCTCCCACTGGGTCACTGTATCTCCTCCTGATGCTGCTGCCACTGGGTCACTGTATCTCCTCCTCATGATGCTGTCACTGGGTCACTGTAACTCCAACTCATGCTTCTGCCGCTGGGTCACTGTATATCTCCTCCTCATGCTTCTGCCACTGGGTCACTGTATGGCCTCCTCATGCTGCTGCCAGTGGGTCATTGTATGGCCTCCTCATGCTGCTGCTACCGGGTCACTGTATGTCCTCCACATTCTGCTGCCACTGGGTCACTGTATGTCCTCCTAATGCTGCTGCCAATGGGTCACTGTATGGCCTCCACATGCTGCTGCCACCTGGTCATTGTATGTCCCCCTCATGCTGCTGCCACTGGATCACTGTATGGCCTCCTCATGCCGCTGCCACTGGGTCACTGTATGGCCTCCTCATGCTGCTGCCACTAGGTCATTGTATGTCCTCCTCATGCTGCTATCATCGGGTCACCTGATGGCCTCCTCATGCTGCTGCCACTGGGTCACTGTATAACCTCCTCATGCCGCTGCCACTGGGTAACTGTATCACCTCCTCATGCTGCTGCCACTGGGTCACTGTATCTTTACCTCATGCTGCTGCCACTGAGTCACTGTATGTCCTCCTCATGCTGCTGCCACTGGATCACTGTATGTCCTCCTCATGCTGCTGCCACTGGGTCACTGTATCTCCTACTCATGCTGCTGCCACTGGGTCAGTGTATGTCCTCCTCATGCTGCTGCTACTGGATCACTGTATCTCCTCCTCATGCTGCTGTGACTGGGTCACTGTATAGCCTCCTTATGCTCCTGCCACTGGATCACTATATCCCCTCCTCATGCTGCTGCCACTGGGTTAGTGTATGTCCTCCTCATGCTGCTTCCACTGGATCACTGTATGTCCCCTTCATGCTGCTGCCACTGGGTCACTGTATCTCCTCCTCATGCTGCTGCCACTGGGTCACTGTATGGCCTCCTCATGCTCCTGCCACTGGGTCACTATATCCCCTCCTCATGCTGCTGCCACTGGATCACTGCATGTCCTCCTCATCCTGCTGCCACTGGGTCACTGTATCTCCTCCTCATGCTGCTGCCACTGGGTCACTGTATGGCTTGCTCATGTTGCTGCCACTGGGTCACTGTATGGCCTCCTAATTCTGCTGCCACTGCGTTACTATATGTCCTCCTCATGCTGCTGCAACTGGGTCACTGTATCTTTACCTCATGCTTCTGCCACTGGGTCACTGTATGTCCTCCTCATGCTGCTACCACTGGATCACTGATTGTCCTCCTCACGCTGCTGCCACTGGGTCACTGTATTTCCTTCTCATGCTGCTGCCACTGGGTCACTGTATGGCTTGTTCATGCTGCTGCCACTGTGTCACTGTATGGCCTGCTCATGCTGCTGCCACTGGGCCACTGTATCTCCTCTTTATGCTGCTGCCACTGGTTCACTGTATCTCCTCCTCATGCTGCTGCCACTGGGTCACTATTTGTCCTCCTCATGCTTTTGCAATCAGGTCTCTGTATGGCTTGCTCATGCTGCTGCCACTGGGACACTGTATGTCCTCCTAATGCTGCTGTCACTGGGTCACTATATGTCCTCCTCATGCTTTTGCCACTGGGTCACTGTATGGCTTACTCATGCTGCTTCCACTGGCTCACTGTATCTCCTCCTCATGCTGCTGCCACTGGGTCACTGTATGGCTTGCTCATGTTGCTGCCACTGGGTCACTGTATGGCCTCCTAATTCTGCTGCCACTGCGTTACTATATGTCCTCCTCATGCTGCTGCCACTGGGTCACTGTATCTTTACCTCATGCTTCTGCCACTGGGTCACTGTATGTCCTCCTCATGCTGCTGCCACTGGATCACTGTATGTCCTCCTCACGCTGCTGCCACTGGGTCACGGTATTTCCTACTCATGCTGCTGCCACTGGGTCACTGTATGGCTTGTTCATGCTGCTGCCACTGTGTCACTGTATGGCCTGCTCATGCTGCTGCCACTGGGCCACTGTATCTCCTCTTTATGCTGCTGCCACTGGTTCACTGTATCTCCTCCTCATGCTGCTGCCACTGGGTCACTATTTGTCCTCCTCATGCTTTTGCAACCAGGTCTCTGTATGGCTTGCTCATGCTGCTGCCACTGGGACACTGTATGTCCTCCTAATGCTGCTGCCACTGGGTCACTATATGTCCTCCTCATGCTTTTGCCACTGGGTCACTGTATGGCTTGCTCATGCTGCTGCCACTGGGTCGCTCTATGTCCTCCTAATGCTGCTGCCACTGAGTCACTGTATGTCTTCCTCATGCTGCTGCCACTGGGTCACTGTATGGCTTACTCATGCTGCTTCCACTGGCTCACTGTATCTCCTCCTCATGTTGCTGCCACTTGTTCACTGTATGGCCTCCTCATGCTGCTGCCACTGGGTCACTGTATCTCCTCCTCATGCTGCTGCCACTTGTTCACTGTATGGTCTCCTCATGATTCTGCCACTGGGTCACTGTATGTCCTCCTCATGCTGCTGCAACTGGGTTACTGTATCTCCTCCTCATGTTGCCACTTGTTCACTGTATGGTCTCCTCATGATTCTGCTACTGGGTCACTGTATGGCCTCCTCATGCTGCTGCCACTGGGTCACTGTAACTCCTCCTAATGCTGCTGGCACTGGCTCACTGTATCTCACCATCATGGTTCTGCCACTGGGTCCCTGTATGGCCTCTTCATGCTGCTGTCACTGGGTCACTGTATCTCCTCCTCAAGCTTCTTCCACTGGGTCACAGTATGTCATCCTTGAGCTGTTGCCACTGGGTCACTATGTGTTCTCCTCATGCTGCTGCCACTGGGTCACTATATGGCCTCCTCATGCTGCTGCCACTGGGTCACTGTATATACCCCTCATGCTTCAGCCACTGGGTCACTGTATGACCTCCTCATGCTGCTGCCACTGGGTTCCTGTATGTCCTCCTCATGCTGCTGCCACTAGGTCACTCCTTGACCTCCTCATGCTGCTACCACTGGGTCACTGTATGATCTCCTAATGCTGTATGGCTTCCTCATGCTGCTGCTACTGGGTCACTGTATCTCCTCCTCATGCTGTTTCAACTTGGTCACTGTATGGTCTCCTCATGCTTCTGCCACCGGGTCACTGTATGGTTTGCTCATGCTGCTGCCACTGGGTCACTGTATGTCCTCCTAATGATTCTGCCACTGGGTCACTGTATCTTTTCCTCATGCTGCTGCCACTGGGTCACTGTATGGCCTCTTCATGCTGCTGCCACTGGTTCACTTTTTGCTCTCCTCATGCTGCTGCCACTGGATCACTGTATGTCCTCCTCATGCTGCTGCCACTGGGTCACTGTATCTTCTCCTCATGCTGCTGCCACTGGGTCACTGTATGGCTTACTCATGTTGCTGCCACTGGGTCACTGTATGGCCTCCTAATTCTGCTGCCAATGCGTCACTATATCTCCTCCTCATGCTGCTGCCACTGGGTCACTGTATGTTCTCCTCATGCTGCTGCCACTGGATCACTGTATGTCCTCCTCATGCTGCTGCCACTAGGTCACTGTATCTCCTTTTCATGCTCCTGCCACTGGGTTACTGTATGTCCTCCTCATGCTGCTGCCACTGGATCACTGTATCTCCTCCTCATGCTGCTTACCCTGGGTCACTGTATGGCCTCCTCCTGCTTCTGCCTCTGGGTAACTGTATGGCTTGCTCATGTTGCTGCCACTGGGTCACTGTATGGCCTCCTAATTCTGCTGCCACTGTGTCACTATATCTCCTCCTTATGCTGCTGCCACTGGGTCACTGTATGTCCTCCTCATGCTGCTGCCACTGGATCACTGTATGTCCTCCTCATGCTGCTGCCACTGGGTCACTGTATCTCCTACTCATGCTGCTGCCACTGGGTCAGTGTATGTCCTCCTCATGCTGCTGCTACTGGATCACTGTATCTCCTCCTCATGCTGCTGTGACTGGGTCACTGTATAGCCTCCTTATGCTCCTGCCACTGGATCACTATATCCCCTCCTCATGCTGCTGCCACTGGGTTAGTGTATGTCCTCCTCATGCTGCTTTCACTGGATCACTGTATGTCCCCTTCATGTTGCTGCCACTGGGTCACTGTATCTCCTCCTCATGCTGCTGCCACTGGGTCACTGTATGGCTTGTTCATGCTGCTGCCACTGTGTCACTGTATGGCCTGCTCATGCTGCTGCCACTGGGCCACTGTATCTCCTCTTTATGCTGCTGCCACTGGTTCACTGTATCTCCTCCTCATGCTGCTGCCACTGGGTCACTATTTGTCCTCCTCATGCTTTTGCAATCAGGTCTCTGTATGGCTTGCTCATGCTGCTGCCACTGGGACACTGTATGTCCTCCTAATGCTGCTGTCACTGGGTCACTATATGTCCTCCTCATGCTTTTGCCACTGGGTCACTGTATGGCTTACTCATGCTGCTTCCACTGGCTCACTGTATCTCCTCCTCATGCTGCTGCCACTGGGTCACTGTATGGCTTGCTCATGTTGCTGCCACTGGGTCACTGTATGGCCTCCTAATTCTGCTGCCACTGCGTTACTATATGTCCTCCTCATGCTGCTGCCACTGGGTCACTGTATCTTTACCTCATGCTTCTGCCACTGGGTCACTGTATGTCCTCCTCATGCTGCTGCCACTGGATCACTGTATGTCCTCCTCACGCTGCTGCCACTGGGTCACTGTATTTCCTACTCATGCTGCTGCCACTGGGTCACTGTATGGCTTGTTCATGCTGCTGCCACTGTGTCACTGTATGGCCTGCTCATGCTGCTGCCACTGGGCCACTGTATCTCCTCTTTATGCTGCTGCCACTGGTTCACTGTAGCTCCTCCTCATGCTGCTGCCACTGGGTCACTATTTGTCCTCCTCATGCTTTTGCAACCAGGTCTCTGTATGGCTTGCTCATGCTGCTGCCACTGGGACACTGTATGTCCTCCTAATGCTGCTGCCACTGGGTCACTATATGTCCTCCTCATGCTTTTGCCACTGGGTCACTGTATGGCTTGCTCATGCTGCTGCCACTGGGTCGCTCTATGTCCTCCTAATGCTGCTGCCACTGAGTCACTGTATGTCTTCCTCATGCTGCTGCCACTGGGTCATTGTATGGCTTACTCATGCTGCTTCCACTGGCTCACTGTATCTCCTCCTCATGCTGCTGCCACTTGTTCACTGTATGGCCTCCTCATGCTGCTGCCACTGGGTCACTGTAACTCCTCCTAATGCTGCTGGCACTGGCTCACTGTATCTCACCATCATGCTTCTGCCACTGGGTCCCTGTATGGCCTCTTCATGCTGCTGTCACTGGGTCACTGTATCTCCTCCTCAAGCTTCTTCCACTGGGTCACAGTATGTCATCCTTGAGCTGTTGCCACTGGGTCACTATGTGTTCTCCTCATGCTGCTGCCACTGGGTCACTATATGGCCTCCTCATGCTGCTGCCACTGGGTCACTGTATATACCCCTCATGCTTCAGCCACTGGGTCACCGTATGACCTCCTCATGCTGCTGCCACTGGGTTCCTGTATGTCCTCCTCATGCTGCTGCCACTAGGTCACTCCTTGACCTCCTCATGCTGCTACCACTGGGTCACTGTATGATCTCCTAATGCTGTATGGCTTCCTCATGCTGCTGCTACTGGGTCACTGTATCTCCTCCTCATGCTGTTTCAACTTGGTCACTGTATGGTCTCCTCATGCTTCTGCCACCGGGTCACTGTATGGTTTGCTCCTGCTGCTGCCACTGGGTCACTGTATGTCCTCCTAATGATTCTGCCACTGGGTCACTGTATCTTTTCCTCATGCTGCTGCCACTGGGTCACTGTATGGCCTCTTCATGCTGCTGCCACTGGTTCACTTTTTGCTCTCCTCATGCTGCTGCCACTGGATCACTGTATGTCCTCCTCATGCTGCTGCCACTGGGTCACTGTATCTTCTCCTCATGCTGCTGCCACTGGGTCACTGTATGGCTTACTCATGTTGCTGCCACTGGGTCACTGTATGGCCTCCTAATTCTGCTGCCAATGCGTCACTATATCTCCTCCTCATGCTGCTGCCACTGGGTCACTGTATGTTCTCCTCATGCTGCTGCCACTGGATCACTGTATGTCCTCCTCATGCTGCTGCCACTAGGTCACTGTATCTCCTTTTCATGCTCCTGCCACTTGGTTACTGTATGTCCTCCTCATGCTGCTGCCACTGGATCACTGTATCTCCTCCTCATGCTGCTTACCCTGGGTCACTGTATGGCCTCCTCATGCTTCTGCCTCTGGGTAACTGTATGGCTTGCTCATGTTGCTGCCACTGGGTCACTGTATGGCCTCCTAATTCTGCTGCCACTGTGTCACTATATCTCCTCCTTATGCTGCTGCCACTGGGTCACTGTATGGCCTCCTCATGCTGCTGCCACTGGATCACTGTATGTCCTCCTCATGCTGCTGCCACTGGGTCACTGTATCTCCTACTCATGCTGCTGCCACTGGGTCAGTGTATGTCCTCCTCATGCTGCTGCTACTGGATCACTGTATCTCCTCCTCATGCTGCTGTGACTGGGTCACTGTATAGCCTCCTTATGCTCCTGCCACTGGATCACTATATCCCCTCCTCATGCTGCTGCCACTGGGTTAGTGTATGTCCTCCTCATGCTGCTTTCACTGGATCACTGTATGTCCCCTTCATGCTGCTGCCACTGGGTCACTGTATCTCCTCCTCATGCTGCTGCCACTGGGTCACTGTATGGCCTCCTCATGCTCCTGCCACTGGGTCACTATATCCCCTCCTCATGCTGCTGCCACTGGATCACTGCATGTCCTCCTCATGCTGCTGACACTGGGTCACTGTATCTCCTCCTCATGCTGCTGCCACTGGGTCACTGTATGGCTTGCTCATGTTGCTGCCACTGGGTCACTGTATGGCCTCCTAATTCTGCTGCCACTGCGTTACTATATGTCCTCCTCATGCTGCTGCCACTGGGTCACTGTATCTTTACCTCATGCTTCTGCCACTGGCTCACTGTATGTCCTCCTCATGCTGCTGCCACTGGATCACTGATTGTCCTCGTCACGCTGCTGCCACTGGGTCACTGTATTTCCTACTCATGCTGCTGCCACTGGGTCACTGTATGGCTTGTTCATGCTGCTGCCACTGTGTCACTGTATGGCCTGCTCATGCTGCTGCCACTGGGCCACAGTATCTCCTCTTTATGCTGCTGCCACTGTTTCACTGTATCTCCTCCTCATGCTGCTGCCACTGGGTCACTATTTGTCCTCCTCATGCTTTTGCAATCAGGTCTCTGTATGGCTTGGTCATGCTGCTGCCACTGGGACACTGTATGTCCTCCTAATGCTGCTGTCACTGGGTCACTATATGTCCTCCTCATGCTTTTGCCACTGGGTCACTGTATGGCTTACTCATGCTGCTTCCACTGGCTCACTGTATCTCATCCTCATGCTGCTGCCACTGGGTCACTGTATGGCTTGCTCATGTTGCTGCCCCTGGGTCACTGTATGGCCTCCTAGTTCTGCTGCCACTGCGTTACTATATGTCCTCCTCATGCTGCTGCCACTGGGTCACTGTATCTTTACCTCATGCTTCTGCCACTGGGTCACTGTATGTCCTCCTCATGCTGCTGCCACTGGATCACTGTATGTCCTCCTCATGCTGCTGCCACTGGGTCACTGTATTTCCTACTCATGCTGCTGCCACTGGGTCACTGAATGGCTTGTTCATGCTGCTGCCACTGTGTCACTGTATGGCCTGCTCATGCTGCTGCCACTGGGCCACTGTATCTCCTCTTTATGCTGCTGCCACTGGTTCACTGTATCTCCTCCTCATGCTGCTGCCACTGGGTCACTATTTGTCCTCCTCATGCTTTTGCAACCAGGTCTCTGTATGGCTTGCTCATGCTGCTGCCACTGGGACACTGTATGTCCTCCTAATGCTGCTGCCACTGGGTCACTATATGTCCTCCTCATGCTTTTGCCACTGGGTCACTGTATGGCTTGCTCATGCTGCTGCCACTGGGTCGCTCTATGTCCTCCTAATGCTGCTGCCACTGAGTCACTGTATGTCTTCCTCATGCTGCTGCCACTGGGTCACTGTATGGCTTACTCATGCTGCTTCCACTGACTCACTGTATCTCCTCCTCATGCTGCTGCCACTTGTTCACTGTATGGCCTCCTCATGCTGCTGCCACTGGGTCACTGTATCTCCTCCTCATGCTGCTGCCACTTGTTCACTGTATGGTCTCCTCATGATTCTGCCACTGGGTCACTGTATGTCCTCCTCATGCTGCTGACACTGGGTTACTGTATCTCCTCCTCATGCTGCTGCCACTTGTTCACTGTATGGTCTCCTCATGATACTGCTACTGGGTCACTGTATGGCCTCCTCATGCTGCTGCCACTGGGTCACTGTAACTCCTCCTAATGCTGCTGGCACTGGCTCACTGTATCTCACCATCATGCTTCTGCCACTGGGTCCCTGTATGGCCTCTTCATGCTGCTGTCACTGGGTCACTGTATCTCCTCCTCATGCTTCTTCCACTGGGTCACAGTATGTCATCCTTGAGCTGTTGCCACTGGGTCACTATGTGTTCTCCTCATGCTGCTGCCACTGGGTCACTATATGGCCTCCTCATGCTGCTGCCACTGGGTCACTGTATATACTCCTCATGCTTCAGCCACTGGGTCACTGTATGACCTCCTCATGCTGCTGCCACTGGGTTTCTGTATGTTCTCCTCATGCTGCTGCCACTAGGTCACTCCTTGACCTCCTCATGCTGCTACCACTGGGTCACTGTATGATCTCCTAATGCTGTATGGCTTCCTCATGCTGCTGCTACTGGGTCACTGTATCTCCTCCTCATGCTGTTTCAACTTGGTCACTGTATGGTCTCCTCATGCTTCTGCCACCGGGTCACTGTATGGTTTGCTCATGCTGCTGCCACTGGGTCACTGTATGTCCTCCTAATGCTTCTGCCACTGGGTCACTGTATCTTTTCCTCATGCTGCTGCCACTGGGTCACTGTATGGCCTCTTCATGCTGCTGCCACTGGTTCACTTTTTGCTCTCCTCATGCTTCTGCCACTGGGTCACTGTATCTCCTCCTCATGATTCTGCCACTGGGTCACTGTTTGGCCTCCTCATGCTGCTGACACTGGGTCACAGTATGACCTCCTCATTCTGCTTCCCCCGGGTCATGGTATGGTCTCCTCATGCTGCTGCCACTGGGTCACTGTATCTCCTTCTAATGCTGTTGCCACTGGGTCACTGTATGGCTTGCTCATGTTGCTGCCACTGGGTCACTGTATGGCCTCCTAATTCTGCTGCCACTGCGTTACTATATGTCCTCCTCATGCTGCTGCCACTGGGTCACTGTATCTTTACCTCATGCTTCTGCCACTGGGTCACTGTATGTCCTCCTCATGCTGCTGCCACTGGATCACTGATTGTCCTCGTCACGCTGCTGCCACTGGGTCACTGTATTTCCTACTCATGCTGCTGCCACTGGGTCACTGTATGGCTTGTTCATGCTGCTGCCACTGTGTCACTGTATGGCCTGCTCATGCTGCTGCCACTGGGCCACTGTATCTCCTCTTTATGCTGCTGCCACTGGTTCACTGTATCTCCTCCTCATGCTGCTGCCACTGGGTCACTATTTGTCCTCCTCATGCTTTTGCAATCAGGTCTCTGTATGGCTTGCTCATGCTGCTGCCACTGGGACACTGTATGTCCTCCTAATGCTGCTGTCACTGGGTCACTATATGTCTTCCTCATGCTTTTGCCACTGGGTCACTGTATGGCTTACTCATGCTGCTTCCACTGGCTCATTGTATCTCCTCCTCATGCTGCTGCCACTGGGTCACTGTATGGCTTGCTCATGTTGCTGCCACTGGGTCACTGTATGGCCTCCTAATTCTGCTGCGACTGCGTTACTATATGTCCTCCTCATGCTGCTGCCACTGGGTCACTGTATCTTTACCTCATGCTTCTGCCACTGGGTCACTGTATGTCCTCCTCATGCTGCTGCCACTGGATCACTGATTGTCCTCGTCACGCTGCTGCCACTGGGTCACTGTATTTCCTACTCATGCTGCTGCCACTGGGTCACTGTATGGCTTGTTCATGCTGCTGCCACTGTGTCACTGTATGGCCTGCTCATGCTGCTGCCACTGGGCCACTGTATCTCCTCTTTATGCTGCTGCCACTGGTTCACTGTATCTCCTCCTCATGCTGCTGCCACTGGGTCACTATTTGTCCTCCTCATGCTTTTGCAATCAGGTCTCTGTATGGCTTGCTCATGCTGCTGCCACTGGGACACTGTATGTCCTCCTAATGCTGCTGTCACTGGGTCACTATATGTCTTCCTCATGCTTTTGCCACTGGGTCACTGTATGGCTTACTCATGCTGCTTCCACTGGCTCATTGTATCTCCTCCTCATGCTGCTGCCACTGGGTCACTGTATGGCTTGCTCATGTTGCTGCCACTGGGTCACTGTATGGCCTCCTAATTCTGCTGCGACTGCGTTACTATATGTCCTCCTCATGCTGCTGCCACTGGGTCACTGTATCTTTATCTCATGCTTCTGCCACTGGGTCACTGTATGTCCTCCTCATGCTGCTGCCACTGGATCACTGTATGTCCTCCTCACGCTGCTGCCACTGGGTCACTGTATTTCCTACTCATGCTGCTGCCACTGGGTCACTGTATGGCTTGTTCATGCTGCTGCCACTGTGTCACTGTATGGCCTGCTCATGCTGCTGCCACTGGGCCACTGTATCTCCTCTTTATGCTGCTGCCACTGGTTCACTGTATCTCCTCCTCATGCTGCTGCCACAGGGTCACTGTTTGTCCTCCTCCTGCTTTTGCAACCAGGTCTCTGTATGGCTTGCTCATGCTGCTGCCACTGGGACACTGTATGTCCTCCTAATGCTGCTGCCACCGGGTCACTATATGTCCTCCTCATGCTTTTGCCACTGGGTCACTGTATGGCTTGCTCATGCTGCTGCCACTGGGTCGCTCTATGTCCTCCTAATGCTGCTGCCACTGAGTCACTGTATGTCTTCCTCATGCTGCTGCCACTGGGTCACTGTATGGCTTACTCATGCTGCTTCCACTGGCTCACTGTATCTCCTCCTCATGCTGCTGCCACTTGTTCACTGTATGGCCTCCTCATGCTGCTGCCACTGGGTCACTGTATCTCCTCCTCATGCTGCTGCCACTTGTTCACTGTATGGTCTCCTCATGATTCTGCCACGGGGTCACTGTATGTCCTCCTCATGCTGCTGCCACTGGGATACTGTATCTCCTCCTCATGCTGCTGCCACTTGTTCACTGTATGGTCTCCTCATGATTCTGCTACTGGGTCACTGTATGGCTTCCTCATGCTGCTGCAACTGGGTCACTGTAACTCCTCCTAATGCTGCTGGCACTGGCTCACTGTATCTCACCATCATGCTTCTGCCACTGGGTCCCAGTATGGCCTCTTCATGCTGCTGTCACTGGGTCACTGTATCTCCTCCTCATGCTTCTTCCACTGGGTCACAGTATGTCATCCTTGAGCTGTTGCCACTGGGTCACTATGTGTTCTCCTCATGCTGCTGCCACTGGGTCACTATATGGCCTCCTCATGCTGCTGCCACTGGGTCACTGTATCTCCTCCTCATGCTGCTGCCACTGGGTCACTGTATGGCCTCCTCATGCTCCTGCCACTGGGTCACTATATCCCCTCCTCATGCTGCTGCCACTGGATCACTGTATGTCCTCCTCATGCTGCTGCCACTGGGTCACTGTATCTCCTCCTCATGCTGCTGCCACTGGGTCACTGTATCTTTACCTCATGCTTCTGCCACTGGGTCACTGTATGTCCTCCTCATGCTGCTGCCACTGGATCACTGTATGTCCTCCTCATGCTGCTGCCACTGGGTCACTGTATTTCCTACTCATGCTGCTGCCACTGGGTCACTGTATGGCTTGTTCATGCTGCTGCCACTGGGCCACTGTATCTCCTCTTTATGCTGCTGCCACTGGTTCACTGTATCTCCTCCTCATGCTGCTGCCACTGGGTCACTATATGTCCTCCTCATGCTTTTGCAACCAGGTCTCTGTATGGCTTGCTCATGCTGCTGCCACTGGGACACTGTATGTCCTCCTAATGCTGCTGCCACTGGGTCACTATATGTCCTCCTCATGCTTTTGCCACTGGGTCACTGTATGGCTTGCTCATGCTGCTGCCACTGGGTCACTCTATGTCCTCCTAACGCTGCTGCCACTGAGTCACTGTATGTCCTCCTCATGCTGCTGCCACTGGGTTACTGTATGGCTTACTCATGCTGCTTCCACTGGCTCACTGTATGGCCTCCTCATGCTGCTGCCATTGGGTCACTGTATGTCTTTCTAATGCTGCTGCCACTGGGTCACTGTATGGCCTCCTCATGCTGCTGCCACTGGGTCACTGTATGGCTTATTCATGCTGCTTCCACTGGCTCACTGTACCTCCTCCTCATGCTGCTGCCACTTGTTCACTGTATGGCCTCCTCATGCTGCTGCCACTGGGTCACTGTATCTCCTCCTCATGCTGCTGCCACTTGTTCACTGTATGGTCTCCTCATGATTCTGCCAATGGGTCACTGTATGTCCTCCTCATGCTGCTGCCACTGGGTTACTGTATCTCCTCCTCATGCTGCTGCCACTTGTTCACTGTATGGTCTCCTCATGATTCTGCTACTGGGTCACTGTATGGCCTCCTCATGCTGCTGCCACTGGGTCACTGTAACTCCTCCTAATACTGCTGGCACTGGCTCACTGTATCTCACCATCATGGTTCTGCCACTGGGTCCCTGTATGGCCTCTTCATACTGCTGTCACTGGGTCACTGTATCTCCTCCTCATGCTTCTTTTACTGGGTCACAGTATGTCATCCTTGTGCTGTTGCCACTGGGTCACTATGTGTTCTCCTCATGCTGCTGCCAGTGGGTCACTATATGGCCTCCTCATGCTGCTGCCACTGGGTCACTGTATATACTCCTCATGCTTCAGCCACTGGGTCACTGTATGACCTCCTCATGCTGCTGCCACTGGGTCACTGTATGGCCTCCTCATGCTGCTGCCACTGGGTCACTGTATGGCTTATTCATACTGCTTCCACTGGCTCACTGTATCTCCTCCTCATGCTGCTGCCACTAGGTCACTCCTTGACCTCCTCATGCTGCTACCACTGGGTCACTGTATGATCTCCTAATGCTGTATGGCTTCCTCATGCTGCTGCTACTGGGTCACTGTATCTCCTCCTCATGCTTCTTCCACTGGGTCACAGTATGTCATCCTTGAGCTGTTGCCACTGGGTCACTATGTGTTCTCCTCATGCTGCTGCCACTGGGTCACTATATGGCCTCCTCATGCTGCTGCCACTGGGTCACTGTATATACTCCTCATGCTTTAGCCACTGGGTCACTGTATGAGCTCCTAATGCTGCTGCCACTGGTTTCCTGTATGTCCTCCTAATGCTGCTGCCACTAGGTCACTCCTTGACCTCCTCATGCTGCTACCACTAGGTCACTGTATGATCTCCTAATGCTGTATGGCTTCCTCATGCTGCTGCTACTGGGTCACTGTATCTCCTCCTCATGCTGTTTCAACTTGGTCACTATATGGTCTCCTCATGCTTCTGCCACCGGGTCACTGTATGGTTTGCTCATGCTGCTGCCACTGGGTCACTGTATGTCCTCCTAATGCTTCTGCCACTGGGTCACTGTATCTTTTCCTCATGCTGCTGCCACTGGGTCACTGTATGGCCTCTTCATGCTGCTGCCACTGGTTCACTTTTTGCTCTCCTCATGCTTCTGCCACTGGGTCACTGTATCTCCTCCTTATGCTTCTGAAACTGGGTCACTGTTTGGCCTCCTCATGCTGCTGCCACTGGGTCACAGTATGACCTCCTCATTCTGCTTCCCCCGGGTCATGGTATGGTCTCCTCATGCTGCTGCCACTGGGTCACTGTATCTCCTTCTAATGCTGCTGCCACTGGGTCGCTGTATGGCCTGCTCATGCTGCTGCCACTGGATCACTGTATGGCCTCCTCATGCTGCTGCCACTGGGTAACTGTATCTCCTCCTCATGCTGCTGTGACTGGGTCACTATATTCCCTCCTCATGCTGCTGCCACTGGGTCACTGTAGCTTTTCCTCATGCTGCTGCCACTGGGTCAGTGTATGTCCTCCTCATGCTGCTGCCACTGGATCACTGTATGTCCTCCTCATGCTGCTGCCACTGGGTCACTGTATCTTCTCCTCATGCTGCTGCCACTGGGTCACTGTATGGCTTACTCATGTTGCTGCCACTGGGTCACTGTATGGCCTCCTAATTCTGCTGCCAATGCGTCACTATATCTCCTCCTCATGCTGCTGCCACTGGGTCACTGTCTGTTCTCCTCATGCTGCTGCCACTGGATCACTGTATGTCCTCCTCATGCTGCTGCCACTAGGTCACTGTATCTCCTTTTCATGCTGCTGCCACTGGGTTACTGTATGTCCTCCTCATGCTGCTGCCACTGGATCACTGTATCTGCTCCTCATGCTGCTTCCACTGGGTCACTGTATGGCCTCCTCATGCTTCTGCCTCTGGGTAACTGTATGGCTAGCTCATGTTGCTGCCACTGGGTCACTGTATGGCCTCCTAACTCTGCTGCCACTGTGTCACTATATCTCCTCCTTATGCTGCTGCCACTGGGTCACTGTATGTCCTCCTCATGCTGCTGCCACTGGATCACTGTATGTCCTCCTCATGCTGCTGCCACTGGGTCACTGTATCTCCTACTCATGCTGCTGCCACTGGGTCAGTGTATG
The DNA here is from genome assembly GCA_947044405.1 of Leptodactylus fallax. Taxonomy (NCBI): domain Eukaryota; kingdom Metazoa; phylum Chordata; class Amphibia; order Anura; family Leptodactylidae; genus Leptodactylus; species Leptodactylus fallax. The sequence goes on along the minus strand of CAMRHE010000035.1, from coordinate 1,121,910 downwards.
TCCTCCTCATGCTGCTGCTACTGGATCACTGTATCTCCTCCTCATGCTGCTGTGACTGGGTCACTGTATAGCCTCCTTATGCTCCTGCCACTGGATCACTATATCCCCTCCTCATGCTGCTGCCACTGGGTTAGTGTATGTCCTCCTCATGCTGCTTTCACTGGATCACTGTATGTCCCCTTCATGCTGCTGCCACTGGGTCACTGTATGGCCTCCTCATGATCCTGCCACTGGGTCACTATATCCCCTCCTCATGCTGCTGCCACTGGATCACTGCATGTCCTCCTCATGCTGCTGCCACTGGGTCACTGTATATCCTCCTCATGCTGCTGCCACTGGGTCACTGTATGGCTTGCTCATGTTGCTGCCACTGGGTCACTGTATGGCCTCCTAATTCTGCTGCCACTGCTTACTATATGTCCTCCTCATGCTGCTGCCACTGGGTCACTGTATCTTTACCTCATGCTTCTGCCACTGGGTCACTGTATGTCCTCCTCATGCTGCTGCCACTGGATCACTGTATGTCCTCCTCACGCTGCTGCCACTGGGTCACTGTATTTCCTACTCATGCTGCTGCCACTGGGTCACTGTATGGCTTGTTCATGCTGCTGGCACTGTGTCACTGTATGGCCTGCTCATGCTGCTGCCACTGGGCCACTGTATCTCCTCTTTATGCTGCTGCCACTGGTTCACTGTATCTCCTCCTCATGCTGCTGCCACTGGGTCACTATTTGTCCTCCTCATGCTTTTGCAACCAGGTCTCTGTATGGCTTGCTCATGCTGCTGCCACTGGGACACTGTATGTCCTCCTAATGCTGCTGCCACTGGGTCACTATATGTCCTCCTCATGCTTTTGCCACTGGGTCACTGTATGGCTTGCTCATGCTGCTGCCACTGGGTCGCTCTATGTCCTCCTAATGCTGCTGCCACTGAGTCACTGTATGTCTTCCTCATGCTGCTGCCACTGGGTCACTGTATGGCTTACTCATGCTGCTTCCACTGGCTCACTGTATCTCCTCCTCATGCTGCTGCCACTTGTTCACTGTATGGCCTCCTCATGCTGCTGCCACTGGGTCACTGTATCTCCTCCTCATGCTGCTGCCACTTGTTCACTGTATGGTCTCCTCATGATTCTGCCACTGGGTCACTGTATGTCCTCCTCATGCTGCTGCCACTGGGTTACTGTATCTCCTCCTCATGCTGCTGCCACTTGTTCACTGTATGGTCTCCTCATGATTCTGCTACTGGGTCACTGTATGGCCTCCTCATGCTGCTGCCACTGGGTCACTGTAACTCCTCCTAATGCTGCTGGCACTGGCTCACTGTATCTCACCATCATGCTTCTGCCACTGGGTCCCTGTATGGCCTCTTCATGCTGCTGTCACTGGGTCACTGTATCTCCTCCTCATGCTTCTTCCACTGGGTCACAGTATGTCATCCTTGAGCTGTTGCCACTGGGTCACTATGTGTTCTCCTCATGCTGCTGCCACTGGGTCACTATATGGCCTCCTCATGCTGCTGCCACTGGGTCACTGTATATACTCCTCATGCTTTAGCCACTGGGTCACTGTATGAGCTCCTAATGCTGCTGCCACTGGTTTCCTGTATGTCCTCCTAATGCTGCTGCCACTAGGTCACTCCTTGACCTCCTCATGCTGCTACCACTAGGTCACTGTATGATCTCCTAATGCTGTATGGCTTCCTCATGCTGCTGCTACTGGGTCACTGTATCTCCTCCTCATGCTGTTTCAACTTGGTCACTATATGGTCTCCTCATGCTTCTGCCACCGGGTCACTGTATGGTTTGCTCATGCTGCTGCCACTGGGTCACTGTATGTCCTCCTAATGCTTCTGCCACTGGGTCACTGTATCTTTTCCTCATGCTGCTGCCACTGGGTCACTGTATGGCCTCTTCATGCTGCTGCCACTGGTTCACTTTTTGCTCTCCTCATGCTTCTGCCACTGGGTCACTGTATCTCCTCCTTATGCTTCTGAAACTGGGTCACTGTTTGGCCTCCTCATGCTGCTGCCACTGGGTCACAGTATGACCTCCTCATTCTGCTTCCCCCGGGTCATGGTATGGTCTCCTCATGCTGCTGCCACTGGGTCACTGTATCTCCTTCTAATGCTGCTGCCACTGGGTCGCTGTATGGCCTGCTCATGCTGCTGCCACTGGATCACTGTATGGCCTCCTCATGCTGCTGCCACTGGGTAACTGTATCTCCTCCTCATGCTGCTGTGACTGGGTCACTATATTCCCTCCTCATGCTGCTGCCACTGGGTCACTGTAGCTTTTCCTCATGCTGCTGCCACTGGGTCAGTGTATGTCCTCCTCATGCTGCTGCCACTGGATCACTGTATGTCCTCCTCATGCTGCTGCCACTGGGTCACTGTATCTTCTCCTCATGCTGCTGCCACTGGGTCACTGTATGGCTTACTCATGTTGCTGCCACTGGGTCACTGTATGGCCTCCTAATTCTGCTGCCAATGCGTCACTATATCTCCTCCTCATGCTGCTGCCACTGGGTCACTGTCTGTTCTCCTCATGCTGCTGCCACTGGATCACTGTATGTCCTCCTCATGCTGCTGCCACTAGGTCACTGTATCTCCTTTTCATGCTGCTGCCACTGGGTTACTGTATGTCCTCCTCATGCTGCTGCCACTGGATCACTGTATCTGCTCCTCATGCTGCTTCCACTGGGTCACTGTATGGCCTCCTCATGCTTCTGCCTCTGGGTAACTGTATGGCTTGCTCATGTTGCTGCCACTGGGTCACTGTATGGCCTCCTAACTCTGCTGCCACTGTGTCACTATATCTCCTCCTTATGCTGCTGCCACTGGGTCACTGTATGTCCTCCTCATGCTGCTGCCACTGGATCACTGTATGTCCTCCTCATGCTGCTGCCACTGGGTCACTGTATCTCCTACTCATGCTGCTGCCACTGGGTCAGTGTATGTCCTCCTCATGCTGCTGCTACTGGATCACTGTATCTCCTCCTCATGCTGCTGTGACTGGGTCACTGTATAGCCTCCTTATGCTCCTGCCACTGGATCACTATATCCCCTCCTCATGCTGCTGCCACTGGGTTAGTGTATGTCCTCCTCATGCTGCTTTCACTGGATCACTGTATGTCCCCTTCATGCTGCTGCCACTGGGTCACTGTATGGCCTCCTCATGATCCTGCCACTGGGTCACTATATCCCCTCCTCATGCTGCTGCCACTGGATCACTGCAGTCCTCCTCATGCTGCTGCCACTGGGTCACTGTATATCCTCCTCATGCTGCTGCCACTGGGTCACTGTATGGCTTGCTCATGTTGCTGCCACTGGGTCACTGTATGGCCTCCTAATTCTGCTGCCACTGCTTACTATATGTCCTCCTCATGCTGCTGCCACTGGGTCACTGTATCTTTACCTCATGCTTCTGCCACTGGGTCACTGTATGTCCTCCTCATGCTGCTGCCACTGGATCACTGTATGTCCTCCTCACGCTGCTGCCACTGGGTCACTGTATTTCCTACTCATGCTGCTGCCACTGGGTCACTGTATGGCTTGTTCATGCTGCTGGCACTGTGTCACTGTATGGCCTGCTCATGCTGCTGCCACTGGGCCACTGTATCTCCTCTTTATGCTGCTGCCACTGGTTCACTGTATCTCCTCCTCATGCTGCTGCCACTGGGTCACTATTTGTCCTCCTCATGCTTTTGCAACCAGGTCTCTGTATGGCTTGCTCATGCTGCTGCCACTGGGACACTGTATGTCCTCCTAATGCTGCTGCCACTGGGTCACTATATGTCCTCCTCATGCTTTTGCCACTGGGTCACTGTATGGCTTGCTCATGCTGCTGCCACTGGGTCGCTCTATGTCCTCCTAATGCTGCTGCCACTGAGTCACTGTATGTCTTCCTCATGCTGCTGCCACTGGGTCACTGTATGGCTTACTCATGCTGCTTCCACTGGCTCACTGTATCTCCTCCTCATGCTGCTGCCACTTGTTCACTGTATGGCCTCCTCATGCTGCTGCCACTGGGTCACTGTATCTCCTCCTCATGCTGCTGCCACTTGTTCACTGTATGGTCTCCTCATGATTCTGCCACTGGGTCACTGTATGTCCTCCTCATGCTGCTGCCACTGGGTTACTGTATCTCCTCCTCATGCTGCTGCCACTGTTCACTGTATGGTCTCCTCATGATTCTGCTACTGGGTCACTGTATGGCCTCCTCATGCTGCTGCCACTGGGTCACTGTAACTCCTCCTAATGCTGCTGGCACTGGCTCACTGTATCTCACCATCATGCTTCTGCCACTGGGTCCCTGTATGGCCTCTTCATGCTGCTGTCACTGGGTCACTGTATCTCCTCCTCATGCTTCTTCCACTGGGTCACAGTATGTCATCCTTGAGCTGTTGCCACTGGGTCACTATGTGTTCTCCTCATGCTGCTGCCACTGGGTCACTATATGGCCTCCTCATGCTGCTGCCACTGGGTCACTGTATATACTCCTCATGCTTCAGCCTCTGGGTCACTGTATGACCTCCTCATGCTGCTGCCACTGGGTTCCTGTATGTTCTCCTCATGCTGCTGCCACTAGGTCACTCCTTGACCTCCTCATGCTGCTACCACTGGGTCACTGTATGATCTCCTAATGCTGTATGGCTTCCTCATGCTGCTGCTACTGGGTCACTGTGTCTCCTCCTCATGCTGTTTCAACTTGGTCACTGTATGGTCTCCTCATGCTTCTGCCACCGGGTCCGTATGGTTTGCTCATGCTGCTGCCACTGGTCACTGTATGTCCTCCTAATGCTTCTGCCACTGGGTCACTGTATCTTTTCCTCATGCTGCTGCCACTGGGTCACTGTTGGCCTCTTCATGCTGCTGCCACTGGTTCACTTTTGCTCTCCTCATGCTTCTGCCACTGGGTCACTGTATCTCCTCCTCATGCTTCTGCCACTGGGTCACTGTTTGGCCTCCTCATGCTGCTGCCACTGGGTCACAGTATGACCTCCTCATTCTGCTTCCCCCGGGGTCATGGTATGGTCTCCTCATGCTGCGCCACTGGGTCACTGTATGGCCTGCTCATGCTGCTGCCACTGGATCACTGTATGGCCTCCTCATGCTGCTGCCACTGGGTAACTGTATCTCCTCCTCATGCTGCTGTGACTGGGTCACTATATCCCCTCCTTATGCTGCTGCCACTGGGTCACTGTATCTTTTCCTCATGCTGCTGCCACTGGGTCAGTGTATGTCCTCCTCATGCTGCTGCCACTGGGTCACTGTATCTTCTCCTCATGCTGCTGCCACTGGGTCACTGTATGGCTTACTCATGTTGCTGCCACTGGGTCACTGTATGGCCTCCTAATTCTGCTGCCAATGCGTCACTATATCTCCTCCTCATGCTGCTGCCACTGGGTCACTGTATGTTCTCCTCATGCTGCTGCCACTGGATCACTGTATGACCTCCTCATGCTGCTGCCACTAGGTCACTGTATCTCCTTTTCATGCTGCTGCCACTGGGTTACTGTATGTCCTCCTCATGCTGCTGCCACTGATCACTGTATCTCCTCCTCATGCTGCTTCCCCTGGGTCACTGTATGGCCTCCTCATGCTTCTGCCTCTGGGTAACTGTTGGCTTGCTCATGTTGCTGCCACTGGGTCACTGTATGGCCTCCTAATTCTGCTGCCACTGTGTCACTATATCTCCTCCTTATGCTGCTGCCACTGGGTCACTGTATGTCCTCCTCATGCTGCTGCCACTGGATCACTGTATGTCCTCCTCATGCTGCTGCCACTGGGTCACTGTATCTCCTACTCATGCTGCTGCCACTGGGTCAGTGTATGTCCTCCTCATGCTGCTGCTACTGGATCACTGTATCTCCTCCTCATGATGCTGTGACTGGGTCACTGTATAGCCTCCTTAAGCTCCTGCCACTGGATCACTATATCCCCTCCTCATGCTGCTGCCACTGGGTTAGTGTATGTCCTCCTCATGCTGCTTTCACTGGATCACTGTATGTCCCCTTCATGCTGCTGCCACTGGGTCACTGTATCTCCTCCTCATGCTGCTGCCACTGGGTCACTGTATGGCCTCCTCATGCTCCTGCCACTGGGTCACTATATCCCCTCCTCATGCTGCTGCCACTGGATCACTGCATGTCCTCCTCATGCTGCTGCCACTGGGTCACTGTATCTCCTCCTCATGCTGCTGCCACTGGGTCTCTGTATCTTTACCTCATGCTTCTGCCACTGGGTCACTGTATGTCCTCCTCATGCTGCTGCCACTGGATCACTGATTGTCCTCGTCACGCTGCTGCCACTGGGTCACTGTATTTCCTACTCATGCTGCTGCCACTGGGTCCTGTCGGCTTGTTCATGCTGCTGCCACTGTGTCACTGTATGGCCTGCTCTGCTGCTGCCACTGGGCCACTGTATCTCCTCTTTATGCTGCTGCTACTGGTTCACTGTATCTCCTCCTCATGCTGCTGCCACTGGGTCACTATTTGTCCTCCTCATGCTTTTGCAATCAGGTCTCTGTATGGCTGCTCATGCTGCTGCCACTGGGACACTGTATGTCCTCCTAATGCTGCTGTCACTGGGTCACTATATGTCCTCCTCATGCTTTTGCCACTGGGTCACTGTTGGCTTACTCATGCTGCTTCCACTGGCTCACTGTATCTCATCCTCATGCTGCTGCCACTGGGTCACTGTATGACTTGCTCATGTTGCTGCCACTGGGTCACTGTATGGCCTCCTAATTCTGCTGCCACTGCGTTACTATATGTCCTCCTCATGCTGCTGCCACTGGGTCACTGTATCTTTACCTCATGCTTCTGCCACTGGGTCACTGTATGTCCTCCTCATGCTGCTGCCACTGGATCACTGTATGTCCTCCTCACGCTGCTGCCACTGGGTCACTGTATTTCCTACTCATGCTGCTGCCACTGGGTCACTGTATGGCTTGTTCATGCTGCTGGCACTGTGTCACTGTATGGCCTGCTCATGCTGCTGCCACTGGGCCACTGTATCTCCTCTTTATGCTGCTGCCACTGGTTCACTGTATCTCCTCCTCATGCTGCTGCCACTGGGTCACTATTTGTCCTCCTCATGCTTTTGCAACCAGGTCTCTGTATGGCTTGCTCATGCTGCTGCCACTGGGACACTGTATGTCCTCCTAATGCTGCTGCCACTGGGTCACTATATGTCCTCCTCATGCTTTTGCCACTGGGTCACTGTATAGCTTGCTCATGCTGCTGCCACTGGGTCGCTCTATGTCCTCCTAATGCTGCTGCCACTGAGTCACTGTATGTCTTCCTCATGCTGCTGCCACTGGGTCACTGTATGGCTTACTCATGCTGCTTCCACTGGCTCACTGTATCTCCTCCTCATGCTGCTGCCACTTGTTCACTGTATGGCCTCCTCATGCTGCTGCCACTGGGTCACTGTATCTCCTCCTCATGCTGCTGCCACTTGTTCACTGTATGGTCTCCTCATGATTCTGCCACTGGGTCACTGTATGTCCTCCTCATGCTGCTGCCACTGGGTTACTGTATCTCCTCCTCATGCTGCTGCCACTTGTTCACTGTATGGTCTCCTCATGATTCTGCTACTGGGTCACTGTATGGCCTCCTCATGCTGCTGCCACTGGGTTACTGTAACTCCTCCTAATGCTGCTGGCACTGGCTCACTGTATCTCACCATCATGCTTCTGCCACTGGGTCCCTGTATGGCCTCTTCATGCTGCTGTCACTGGGTCACTGTATCTCCTCCTCATGCTTCTTCCACTGGGTCACAGTATGTCATCCTTGAGCTGTTGCCACTGGGTCACTATGTGTTCTCCTCATGCTGCTGCCACTGGGTCACTATATGGCCTCCTCATGCTGCTGCCACTGGGTCACTGTATATACTCCTCATGCTTCAGCCACTGGGTCACTGTATGACCTCATGCTGCTGCCACTGGGTTCCTGTATGTTCTCCTCATGCTGCTGCCACTAGGTCACTCCTTGACCTCCTCATGCTGCTACCACTGGGTCACTGTATGATCTCCTAATGCTGTATGGCTTCCTCATGCTGCTGCTACTGGGTCACTGTATCTCCTCCTCATGCTGTTTCAACTTGGTCACTGTATGGTCTCCTCATGCTTCTGCCACCGGGTCACTGTATGGTTTGCTCATGCTGCTGCCACTGGGTCACTGTATGTCCTCCTAATGCTTCTGCCACTGGGTCACTGTATCTTTTCCTCATGCTGCTGCCACTGGGTCACTGTATGGCCTCTTCATGCTGCTGCCACTGGTTCACTTTTTGCTCTCCTCATGCTTCTGCCACTGGGTCACTGTATCTCCTCCTCATGCTTCTGCCACTGGGTCACTGTTTGGCCTCCTCATGCTGCTGCCACTGGGTCACAGTATGACCTCCTCATTCTGCTTCCCCCGGGTCATGGTATGGTCTCCTCATGCTGCTGCCACTGGGTCACTGTATCTCCTTCTAATGCTGCTGCCACTGTGTCACTGTATGGCCTGCTCATGCTGCTGCCACTGGATCACTGTATGGCCTCCTCATGCTGCTGCCACTGGGTAACTGTATCTCCTCCTCATGCTGCTGTGACTGGGTCACTATATCCCCTCCTTATGCTGCTGCCACTGGGTCACTGTATCTTTTCCTCATGCTGCTGCCACTGGGTCAGTGTATGTCCTCCTCATGCTGCTGCCACTGGGTCACTGTATCTTCTCCTCATGCTGCTGCCACTGGGTCACTGTATCTTCTCCTCATGCTGCTGCCACTGGGTCACTGTATGGCTTACTCATGTTGCTGCCACTGGGTCACTGTATGGCCTCCTAATTCTGCTGCCAATGCGTCACTATATCTCCTCCTCATGCTGCTGCCACTGGGTCACTGTATGTTCTCCTCATGCTGCTGCCACTGGATCACTGTATGAACTCCTCATGCTGCTGCCACTAGGTCACTGTATCTCCTTTTCATGCTGCTGCCACTGGGTTACTGTATGTCCTCCTCATGCTGCTGCCACTGGATCACTGTATCTCCTCCTCATGCTGCTTCCCCTGGGTCACTGTATGGCCTCCTCATGCTTCTGCCTCTGGGTAACTGTATGGCTTGCTCATGTTGCTGCCACTGGGTCACTGTATGGCCTCCTAATTCTGCTGCCACTGTGTCACTATATCTCCTCCTTATGCTGCTGCCACTGGGTCACTGTATGTCCTCCTCATGCTGCTGCCACTGGATCACTGTATGTCCTCCTCATGCTGCTGCCACTGTGTCACTATATCTCCTCCTTATGCTGCTGCCACTGGGTCAGTGTATGTCCTCCTCATGCTGCTGCTACTGGATCACTGTATCTCCTCCTCATGATGCTGTGACTGGGTCATTGTATAGCCTCCTTATGCTCCTGCCACTGGATCACTATATCCCCTCCTCATGCTGCTGCCACTGGGTTAGTGTATGTCCTCCTCATGCTGCTTTCACTGGATCACTGTATGTCCCCTTCATGCTGCTGCCACTGGGTCACTGTATCTCCTCCTCATGCTGCTGCCACTGGGTCACTGTATGGCCTCCTCATGCTCCTGCCACTGGGTCACTATATCCCCTCCTCATGCTGCTGCCACTGGATCACTGCATGTCCTCCTCATGCTGCTGCCACTGGGTCACTGTATCTCCTCCTCATGCTGCTGCCACTGGGTCACTGTATGGCTTGCTCATGTTGCTGCCACTGGGTCACTGTATGGCCTCCTAATTCGGCTGCCACTGCGTTACTATATGTCCTCCTCATGCTGCTGCCACTGGGTCACTGTATCTTTACCTCATGCTTCTGCCACTGGGTCACTGTATGTCATCCTCATGCTGCTGCCACTGGATCACTGATTGTCCTCGTCACGCTGCTGCCACTGGGTCACTGTATTTCCTACTCATGCTGCTGCCACTGGGTCACTGTATGGCTTGTTCATGTTGCTGCCACTGTGTCACTGTATGGCCTGCTCATGCTGCTGCCACTGGGCCACTGTATCTCCTCTTTATGCTGCTGCCACTGGTTCACTGTATCTCCTCCTCATGCTGCTGCCACTGGGTCACTATTTGTCCTCCTCATGCTTTTGCAATCAGGTCTCTGTATGGCTTGCTCATGCTGCTGCCACTGGGACACTGTATGTCCTCCTAATGCTGCTGTCACTGGGTCACTATATGTCCTCCTCATGCTTTTGCCACTGGGTCACTGTATGGCTTACTCATGCTGCTTCCACTGGCTCACTGTATCTCCTCCTCATGCTGCTGCCACTGGGTCACTGTATGGCTTGCTCATGTTGCTGCCACTGGGTCACTGTATGGCCTCTTAATTCTGCTGCCACTGCGTTACTATATGATCTCCTCATGCTGCTGCCACTGGGTCACTGTATCTTTACCTCATGCTTCTGCCACTGGGTCACTGTATGTCCTCCTCATGCTGCTGCCACTGGATCACTGTATGTCCTCCTCACGCTGCTGCCACTGGGTCACTGTATTTCCTACTCATGCTGCTGCCACTGGGTCACTGTATGGCTTGTTCATGCTGCTGCCACTGTGTCACTGTATGGCCTGCTCATGCTGCTGCCACTGGGCCACTGTATCTCCTCTTTATGCTGCTGCCACTGGTTCACTGTATCTCCTCCTAATGCTGCTGCCACTGGGTCACTATATGTCCTCCTCATGCTTTTGCCACTGGGTCACTGTATGGCTTGCTCATGCTGCTGCCACTGGGTCGCTTTATGTCCTCCTAATGCTGCTGCCACTGAGTCACTGTAAGTCTTCCTCATGCTGCTGCCACTGGGTCACTGTATGGCTTACTCATGCTGCTTCCACTGGCTCACTGTATCTCCTCCTCATGCTGCTGCCACTTGTTCACTGTATGGCCTCCTCATGCTTCTGCCACTGGGTCACTGTATCTCCTCCTCATGCTGCTGCCACTTGTTCACTGTATGGTCTGCTCATGATTCTGCCACTGGGTCACTGTATGTCCTCCTCATGCTGCTGCCACTGGGTTACTGTATCTCCTCCTCATGCTGCTGCCACTTGTTCACTATATGGTCTCCTCATGATTCTGCTACTGGGTCACTGTATGGCCTCCTCATGCTGCTGCCACTGGGTCACTGTAACTCCTCCTAATGCTGCTGGCACTGGCTCACTGTATCTCACCATCATGCTTCTGCCACTGGGTCCCTGTATGGCCTCTTCATGCTGCTGTCACTGGGTCACTGTATCTCCTCCTCATGCTTCTTCCACTGGGTCACAGTATGTCATCCTTGAGCTGTTGCCACTGGGTCACTATGTGTTCTCCTCATGCTGCTGCCACTGGGTCACTATATGGCCTCCTCATGCTTCTGCCACTGGGTCACTGTATCTCCTCCTTATGCTTCTGAAACTGGGTCACTGTTTGGCCTCCTCATGCTGCTGCCACTGGGTCACAGTATGACCTCCTCATTCTGCTTCCCCTGGGTCATGGTATGGTCTCCTCATGCTGCTGCCACTGGGTCACTGTATCTCCTTCTAATGCTGCTGCCACTGGGTCACTGTATGGCCTGCTCATGCTGCTGCCACTGGATCACTGTATGGCCTCCTCATGCTGCTGCCACTGGGTAACTGTATCTCCTCCTCATGCTGCTGTGACTGGGTCACTATATTCCCTCCTCATGCTGCTGCCACTGGGTCACTGTAGCTTTTCCTCATGCTGCTGCCACTGGGTCAGTGTATGTCCTCCTCATGCTGCTGCCACTGGATCACTGTATGTCCTCCTCATGCTGCTGCCACTGGGTCACTGTATCTTCTCCTCATGCTGCTGCCACTGGGTCACTGTATGGCTTACTCATGTTGCTGCCACTGGGTCACTGTATGGCCTCCTAATTCTGCTGCCAATGCGTCACTATATCTCCTCCTCATGCTGCTGCCACTGGGTCACTGTATGTTCTCCTCATGCTGCTGCCACTGGATCACTGTATGTCCTCCTCATGCTGCTGCCACTAGGTCACTGTATCTCCTTTTCATGCTGCTGCCACTGGGTTACTGTATGTCCTCCTCATGCTGCTGCCACTGGATCACTGTATCTCCTCCTCATGCTGCTTCCACTGGGTCACTGTATGGCCTCCTCATGCTTCTGCCTCTGGGTAACTGTATGGCTTGCTCATGTTGCTGCCACTGGGTCACTGTATGGCCTCCTAATTCTGCTGCCACTGTGTCACTATATCTCCTCCTTATGCTGCTGCCACTGGGTCACTGTATGTCCTCCTCATGCTGCTGCCACTGGATCACTGTATGTCCTCCTCATGCTGCTGCCACTGGGTCACTGTATCTCCTACTCATGCTGCTGCCACTGGGTCAGTGTATGTCCTCCTCATGCTGCTGCTACTGGATCACTGTATCTCCTCCTCATGCTGCTGTGACTGGGTCACTGTATAGCCTCCTTATGCTCCTGCCACTGGATCACTATATCCCCTCCTCATGCTGCTGCCACTGGGTTAGTGTATGTCCTCCTCATGCTGCTTTCACTGGATCACTGTATGTCCCCTTCATGCTGCTGCCACTGGGTCACTGTATGGCCTCCTCATGCTCCTGCCACTGGGTCACTATATCCCCTCCTCATGCTGCTGCCACTGGATCACTGCATGTCCTCCTCATGCTTCTGCCACTGGGTCACTGTATCTCCTCCTCATGCTGCTGCCACTGGGTCACTGTATGGCTTGCTCATGTTGCTGCCACTGGGTCACTGTATGGCCTCCTAATTCTGCTGCCACTGCATTACTATATGTCCTCCTCATGCTGCTGCCACTGGGTCACTGTATCTTTACCTCATGCTTCTGCCACTGGGTCACTGTATGTCCTCCTCATGCTGCTGCCACTGGATCACTGATTGTCCTCGTCACGCTGCTGCCACTGGGTCACTGTATTTCCTACTCATGCTGCTGCCACTTGGTCACTGTATGGCTTGTTCATGCTGCTGCCACTGTGTCACTGTATGGCCTGCTCATGCTGCTGCCACTGGGCCACTGTATCTCCTCTTTATGCTGCTGCCACTGGTTCACTGTATCTCCTCCTCATGCTGCTGCCACTGGGTCACTATTTGTCCTCCTCATGCTTTTGCAATCAGGTCTCTGTATGGCTTGCTCATGCTGCTGCCACTGGGACACTGTATGTCCTCCTAATGCTGCTGTCACTGGGTCACTATATGTCCTCCTCATGCTTTTGCCACTGGGTCACTGTATGGCTTACTCATGCTGCTTCCACTGGCTCACTGTATCTCATCCTCATGCTGCTGCCACTGGGTCACTGTATGGCTTGCTCATGTTGCTGCCACTGGGTCACTGTATGGCCTCCTAATTCTGCTGCCACTGCGTTACTATATGTCCTCCTCATGCTGCTGCCACTGGGTCACTGTATCTTTACCTCATGCTTCTGCCACTGGGTCACTGTATGTCCTCCTCATGCTGCTGCCACTGGATCACTGTATGTCCTCCTCACGCTGCTGCCACTGGGTCACTGTATTTCCTACTCATGCTGCTGCCACTGGGTCACTGTATGGCTTGTTCATGCTGCTGGCACTGTGTCACTGTATGGCCTGCTCATGCTGCTGCCACTGGGCCACTGTATCTCCTCTTTATGCTGCTGCCACTGGTTCACTGTATCTCCTCCTCATGCTGCTGCCACTGGGTCACTATTTGTCCTCCTCATGCTTTTGCAACCAGGTCTCTGTATGGCTTGCTCATGCTGCTGCCACTGGGACACTGTATGTCCTCCTAATGCTGCTGCCACTGGGTCACTATATGTCCTCCTCATGCTTTTGCCACTGGGTCACTGTATGGCTTGCTCATGCTGCTGCCACTGGGTCGCTCTATGTACTCCTAATGCTGCTGCCACTGAGTCACTGTATGTCTTCCTCATGCTGCTGCCACTGGGTCACTGTATGGGTTACTCATGCTGCTTCCACTGGCTGACTGTATCTCCTCCTCATGCTGCTGCCACTTGTTCACTGTATGGCCTCCTCATGCTGCTGCCACTGGGTCACTGTATCTCCTCCTCATGCTGCTGCCACTTGTTCACTGTATGGTCTCCTCATGATTCTGCCACTGGGTCACTGTATGTCCTCCTCATGCTGCTGCCACTGGGTTACTGTATCTCCTCCTCATGCTGCTGCCACTTGTTCACTGTATGGTCTCCTCATGATTCTGCTACTGGGTCACTGTATGGCCTCCTCATGCTGCTGCCACTGGGTCACTGTAACTCCTCCTAATGCTGCTGGCACTGGCTCACTGTATCTCACCATCATGCTTCTGCCACTGGGTCCCTGTATGGCCTCTTCATGCTGCTGTCACTGAGTCACTGTATCTCCTCCTCATGCTTCTTCCACTGGGTCACAGTATGTCATCCTTGAGCTGTTGCCACTGGGTCACTATGTGTTCTCCTCATGCTGCTGCCACTGGGTCACTATATGGCCTCCTCATGCTGCTGCCACTGGGTCACTGTATATACTCCTCATGCTTCAGCCACTGGGTCACTGTATGACCTCCTCATGCTGCTGCCACTGGGTTCCTGTATGTTCTCCTCATGCTGCTGCCACTAGGTCACTCCTTGACCTCCTCATGCTGCTACCACTGGGTCACTGTATGATCTCCTAATGCTGTATGGCTTCCTCATGCTGCTGCTACTGGGTCACTGTATCTCCTCCTCATGCTGTTTCAACTTGGTCACTGTATGGTCTCCTCATGCTTCTGCCACCGGGTCACTGTATGGTTTGCTCATGCTGCTGCCACTGGGTCACTGTATGTCCTCCTAATGCTTCTGCCACTGGGTCACTGTATCTTTTCCTCATGCTGCTGCCACTGGGTCACTGTATGGCCTCTTCATGCTGCTGCCACTGGTTCACTTTTTGCTCTCCTCATGCTTCTGCCACTGGGTCACTGTATCTCCTCCTCATGCTTCTGCCACTGGGTCACTGTTTGGCCTCCTCATGCTGCTGCCACTGGGTCACAGTATGACCTCCTCATTCTGCTTCCCCCGGGTCATGGTATGGTCTCCTCATGCTGCTGCCACTGGGTCACTGTATCTCCTTCTAATGCTGCTGCCACTGTGTCACTGTATGGCCTGCTCATGCTGCTGCCACTGGATCACTGTATGGCCTCCTCATGCTGCTGCCACTGGGTAACTGTATCTCCTCCTCATGCTGCTGTGACTGGGTCACTATATCCCCTCCTTATGCTGCTGCCACTAGGTCACTGTATCTTTTCCTCATGCTGCTGCCACTGGGTCAGTGTATGTCCTCCTCATGCTGCTGCCACTGGATCACTGTATGTCCTCCTCATGCTGCTGCCACTGGGTCACTGTATCTTCTCCTCATGCTGCTGCCACTGGGTCACTGTATGGCTTACTCATGTTGCTGCCACTGGGTCACTGTATGGCCTCCTAATTCTGCTGCCAATGCGTCACTATATCTCCTCCTCATGCTGCTGCCACTGGGTCACTGTATGTTCTCCTCATGCTGCTGCCACTGGATCACTGTATGAACTCCTCATGCTGCTGCCACTAGGTCACTGTATCTCCTTTTCATGCTGCTGCCACTGGGTTACTGTATGTCCTCCTCATGCTGCTGCCACTGGATCACTGTATCTCCTCCTCATGCTGCTTCCCCTGGGTCACTGTATGGCCTCCTCATGCTTCTGCCTCTGGGTAACTGTATGGCTTGCTCATGTTGCTGCCACTGGGTCACTGTATGGCCTCCTAATTCTGCTGCCACTGTGTCACTATATCTCCTCCTTATGCTGCTGCCACTGGGTCACTGTATGTCCTCCTCATGCTGCTGCCACTGGATCACTGTATGTCCTCCTCATGCTGCTGCCACTGGGTCACTGTTTCTCCTACTCATGCTGCTGCCACTGGGTCAGTGTATGTCCTCCTCATGCTGCTGCTACTGGATCACTGTATCTCCTCCTCATGATGCTGTGACTGGGTCACTGTATAGCCTCCTTATGCTCCTGCCACTGGATCACTATATCCCCTCCTCATGCTGCTGCCACTGGGTTAGTGTATGTCCTCCTCATGCTGCTTTCACTGGATCACTGTATGTCCCCTTCATGCTGCTGCCACTGGGTCACTGTATCTCCTCCTCATGCTGCTGCCACTGGGTCACTGTATGGCCTCCTCATGCTCCTGCCACTGGGTCACTATATCCCCTCCTCATGCTGCTGCCACTGGATCACTGCATGTCCTCCTCATGCTGCTGCCACTGGGTCACTGTATCTCCTCCTCATGCTGCTGCCACTGGGTCACTGTATGGCTTGCTCATGTTGCTGCCACTGGGTCACTGTATGGCCTCCTAATTCGGCTGCCACTGCGTTACTATATGTCCTCCTCATGCTGCTGCCACTGGGTCACTGTATCTTTACCTCATGCTTCTGCCACTGGGTCACTGTATGTCCTCCTCATGCTTTTGCCACTGGGTCACTGTATGGCTTGCTCATGCTGCTGCCACTGGGTCGCTTTATGTCCTCCTAATGCTGCTGCCACTGAGTCACTGTAAGTCTTCCTCAGGCTGCTGCCACTGGGTCACTGTATGGCTTACTCATGCTGCTTCCACTGGCTCACTGTATCTCCTCCTCATGCTGCTGCCACTTGTTCACTGTATTGCCTCCTCATGCTTCTGCCACTGGGTCACTGTATCTCCTCCTCATGCTGCTGCCACTTGTTCACTGTATGGTCTCCTCATGATTCTGCCACTGGGTCACTGTATGTCCTCCTCATGCTGCTGCCACTGGGTTACTGTATCTCCTCCTCATGCTGCTGCCACTTGTTCACTGTATGGTCTCCTCATGATTCTGCTACTGGGTCACTGTATGGCCTCCTCATGCTGCTGCCACTGGGTCACTGTAACTCCTCCTAATGCTGCTGGCACTGGCTCACTGTATCTCACCATCATGCTTCTGCCACTGGGTCCCTGTATGGCCTCTTCATGCTGCTGTCACTGGGTCACTGTATCTCCTCCTCATGCTTCTTCCACTGGGTCACAGTATGTCATCCTTGAGCTGTTGCCACTGGGTCACTATGTGTTCTCCTCATGCTGCTGCCACTGGGTCACTATATGGCCTCCTCATGCTGCTGCCACTGGGTCACTGTATATACTCCTCATGCTTCAGCCACTGGGTCACTGTATGACCTCCTCATGCTGCTGCCACTGGGTTCCTGTATGTCCTCCTCATGCTGCTGCCACTAGGTCACTCCTTGACCTCCTCACGCTGCTACCACTGGGTCACTGTATGATCTCCTAATGCTGTATGGCTTCCTCATGCTGCTGCTACTGGGTCACTGTATCTCCTCCTCATGCTGTTTCAACTTGGTCACTGTATGGTCTCCTCATCCTTCTGCCACCGGGTCACTGTATGGTTTGCTCATGCTGCTGCCACTGGGTCACTGTATGTCCTCCTAATGCTTCTGCCACTGGGTCACTGTATCTTTTCCTCATGCTGCTGCCACTGGGTCACTGTATGGCCTCTTCATGCTGCTGCCACTGGTTCACTTTTTGCTCTCCTCATGCTTCTGCCACTGGGTCACTGTATGTCCTCCTCATGCTGCTGCCACTGGATCACTGTATCTCCTCCTCATGCTGCTTCCCCTGGGTCACTGTATGGCCTCCTCATGCTTCTGCCTCTGGGTAACTGTATGGCTTGCTCATGTTGCTGCCACTGGGTCACTGTATGGCCTCCTAATTCTGCTGCCACTGTGTCACTATATCTCCTCCTTATGCTGCTGCCACTGGGTCACTGTATGTCCTCCTCATGCTGCTGCCACTGGATCACTGTATGTCCTCCTCATGCTGCTGCCACTGGGTCACTGTATCTCCTACTCATGCTGCTGCCACTGGGTCAGTGTATGTCCTCCTCATGCTGCTGCTACTGGATCACTGTATCTCCTCCTCATGATGCTGTGACTGGGTCACTGTATAGCCTCCTTATGCTCCTGCCACTGGATCACTATATCCCCTCCTCATGCTGCTGCCACTGGATCACTGCATGTCCTCCTCATGCTGCTGCCACTGGGTCACTGTATTTCCTACTCATGCTGCTGCCACTGTGTCACTGTATGGCTTGTTCATGCTGCTGCCACTGTGTCACTGTATGGCCTGCTCATGCTGCTGCCACTGGGCCACTGTATCTCCTCTTTATGCTGCTGCCACTGGTTCACTGTATCTCCTCCTAATGCTGCTGCCACTGGGTCACTATATGTCCTCCTCATGCTTTTGCCACTGGGTCACTGTATGGCTTGCTCATGCTGCTGCCACTGGGTCGCTTTATGTCCTCCTAATGCTGCTGCCACTGAGTCACTGTAAGTCTTCCTCATGCTGCTGCCACTGGGTCACTGTATGGCTTACTCATGCTGCTTCCACTGGCTCACTGTATCTCCTCATGCTGCTGCCACTTGTTCACTGTATGGCCTCCTCATGCTTCTGCCACTGGGTCACTGTATCTCCTCCTCATGCTGCTGCCACTTGTTCACTGTATGCTCTCCTCATGATTCTGCCACTGGGTCACTGTATGTCCTCCTCATGCTGCTGCCACTGGGTTACTGTATCTCCTCCTCATGCTGCTGCCACTTGTTCACTGTATGGTCTCCTCATGATTCTGCTACTGGGTCACTGTATGGCCTCCTCATGCTGCTGCCACTGGGTCACTGTAACTCCTCCTAATGCTGCTGGCACTGGCTCACTGTATCTCACCATCATGCTTCTGCCACTGGGTCCCTGTATGGCCTCTTCATGCTGCTGTCACTGGGTCACTGTATCTCCTCCTCATGCTTCTTCCACTGGGTCACAGTATGTCATCCTTGAGCTGTTGCCACTGGGTCACTATGTGTTCTCCTCATGCTGCTGCCACTGGGTCACTATATGGCCTCCTCATGCTGCTGCCACTGGGTCACTGTATATACTCCTCATGCTTCAGCCACTGGGTCACTGTATGACCTCCTCATGCTGCTGCCACTGGGTTCCTGTATGTCCTCCTCATGCTGCTGCCACTAGGTCACTCCTTGACCTCCTCATGCTGCTACCACTGGGTCACTGTATGATCTCCTAATGCTGTATGGCTTCCTCATGCTGCTGCTACTGGGTCACTGTATCTCCTCCTCATGCTGTTTCAACTTGGTCACTGTATGGTCTCCTCATCCTTCTGCCACCGGGTCACTGTATGGTTTGCTCATGCTGCTGCCACTGGGTCACTGTATGTCCTCCTAATGCTTCTGCCACTGGGTCACTGTATCTTTTCCTCATGCTGCTGCCACTGGGTCACTGTATGGCCTCTTCATGCTGCTGCCACTGGTTCACTTTTTGCTCTCCTCATGCTTCTGCCACTGGGTCACTGTATGTCCTCCTCATGCTGCTGCCACTGGATCACTGTATCTCCTCCTCATGCTGCTTCCCCTGGGTCACTGTATGGCCTCCTCATGCTTCTGCCTCTGGGTAACTGTATGGCTTGCTCATGTTGCTGCCACTGGGTCACTGTATGGCCTCCTAATTCTGCTGCCACTGTGTCACTATATCTCCTCCTTATGCTGCTGCCACTGGGTCACTGTATGTCCTCCTCATGCTGCTGCCACTGGATCACTGTATGTCCTCCTCATGCTGCTGCCACTGGGTCACTGTATCTCCTACTCATGCTGCTGCCACTGGGTCAGTGTATGTCCTCCTCATGCTGCTGCTACTGGATCACTGTATCTCCTCCTCATGATGCTGTGACTGGGTCACTGTATAGCCTCCTTATGCTCCTGCCACTGGATCACTATATCCCCTCCTCATGCTGCTGCCACTGGATCACTGCATGTCCTCCTCATGCTGCTGCCACTGGGTCACTGTATTTCCTACTCATGCTGCTGCCACTGTGTCACTGTATGGCTTGTTCATGCTGCTGCCACTGTGTCACTGTATGGCCTGCTCATGCTGCTGCCACTGGGCCACTGTATCTCCTCTTTATGCTGCTGCCACTGGTTCACTGTATCTCCTCCTAATGCTGCTGCCACTGGGTCACTATATGTCCTCCTCATGCTTTTGCCACTGGGTCACTGTATGGCTTGCTCATGCTGCTGCCACTGGGTCGCTTTATGTCCTCCTAATGCTGCTGCCACTGAGTCACTGTAAGTCTTCCTCATGCTGCTGCCACTGGGTCACTGTATGGCTTACTCATGCTGCTTCCACTGGCTCACTGTATCTCCTCCTCATGCTGCTGCCACTTGTTCACTGTATGGCCTCCTCATGCTTCTGCCACTGGGTCACTGTATCTCCTCCTCATGCTGCTGCCACTTGTTCACTGTATGCTCTCCTCATGATTCTGCCACTGGGTCACTGTATGTCCTCCTCATGCTGCTGCCACTGGGTTACTGTATCTCCTCCTCATGCTGCTGCCACTTGTTCACTGTATGGTCTCCTCATGATTCTGCTACTGGGTCACTGTATGGCCTCCTCATGCTGCTGCCACTGGGTCACTGTAACTCCTCCTAATGCTGCTGGCACTGGCTCACTGTATCTCACCATCATGCTTCTGCCACTGGGTCCCTGTATGGCCTCTTCATGCTGCTGTCACTGGGTCACTGTATCTCCTCCTCATGCTACTTCCACTGGGTCACAGTATGTCATCCTTGAGCTGTTGCCACTGGGTCACTATGTGTTCTCCTCATGCTGCTGCCACTGGGTCACTATATGGCCTCCTCATGCTGCTGCCACTGGGTCACTGTATATACTCCTCATGCTTCAGCCACTGGGTCACTGTATGACCTCCTCATGCTGCTGCCACTGGGTTCCTGTATGTCCTCCTCATGCTGCTGCCACTAGGTCACTCCTTGACCTCCTCATGCTGCTACCACTGGGTCACTGTATGATCTCCTAATGCTGTATGGCTTCCTCATGCTGCTGCTACTGGGTCACTGTATCTCCTCCTCATGCTGTTTCAACTTGGTCACTGTATGGTCTCCTCATCCTTCTGCCACCGGGTCACTGTATGGTTTGCTCATGCTGCTGCCACTGGGTCACTGTATGTCCTCCTAATGCTTCTGCCACTGGGTCACTGTATCTTTTCCTCATGCTGCTGCCACTGGGTCACTGTATGGCCTCTTCATGCTGCTGCCACTGGTTCACTTTTTGCTCTCCTCATGCTTCTGCCACTGGGTCACTGTATGTCCTCCTCATGCTGCTGCCACTGGATCACTGTATCTCCTCCTCATGCTGCTTCCCCTGGGTCACTGTATGGCCTCCTCATGCTTCTGCCTCTGGGTAACTGTATGGCTTGCTCATGTTGCTGCCACTGGGTCACTGTATGGCCTCCTAATTCTGCTGCCACTGTGTCACTATATCTCCTCCTTATGCTGCTGCCACTGGGTCACTGTATGTCCTCCTCATGCTGCTGCCACTGGATCACTGTATGTCCTCCTCATGCTGCTGCCACTGGGTCACTGTATCTCCTACTCATGCTGCTGCCACTGGGTCAGTGTATGTCCTCCTCATGCTGCTGCTACTGGATCACTGTATCTCCTCCTCATGATGCTGTGACTGGGTCACTGTATAGCCTCCTTATGCTCCTGCCACTGGATCACTATATCCCCTCCTCATGCTGCTGCCACTGGATCACTGCATGTCCTCCTCATGCTGCTGCCACTGGGTCACTGTATTTCCTACTCATGCTGCTGCCACTGTGTCACTGTATGGCTTGTTCATGCTGCTGCCACTGTGTCACTGTATGGCCTGCTCATGCTGCTGCCACTGGGCCACTGTATCTCCTCTTTATGCTGCTGCCACTGGTTCACTGTATCTCCTCCTAATGCTGCTGCCACTGGGTCACTATATGTCCTCCTCATGCTTTTGCCACTGGGTCACTGTATGGCTTGCTCATGCTGCTGCCACTGGGTCGCTTTATGTCCTCCTAATGCTGCTGCCACTGAGTCACTGTAAGTCTTCCTCATGCTGCTGCCACTGGGTCACTGTATGGCTTACTCATGCTGCTTCCACTGGC
Organism: Leptodactylus fallax; assembly: GCA_947044405.1. NCBI lineage: Eukaryota > Metazoa > Chordata > Amphibia > Anura > Leptodactylidae > Leptodactylus > Leptodactylus fallax. Next base: position 1,099,906 of record CAMRHE010000035.1, on the reverse strand, counting down.
TCACTGTATCTCCTCCTCATGCTGTGCTGCCACTTGTTCACTGTATGGCCTCCTCATGCTTCTGCCACTGGGTCACTGTATCTCCTCCTCATGCTGCTGCCACTTGTTCACTGTATGCTCTCCTCATGATTCTGCCACTGGGTCACTGTATGTCCTCCTCATGCTGCTGCCACTGGGTTACTGTATCTCCTCCTCATGCTGCTGCCACTTGTTCACTGTATGGTCTCCTCATGATTCTGCTACTGGGTCACTGTATGGCCTCCTCATGCTGCTGCCACTGGGTCACTGTAACTCCTCCTAATGCTGCTGGCACTGGCTCACTGTATCTCACCATCATGCTTCTGCCACTGGGTCCCTGTATGGCCTCTTCATGCTGCTGTCACTGGGTCACTGTATCTCCTCCTCATGCTTCTTCCACTGGGTCACAGTATGTCATCCTTGAGCTGTTGCCACTGGGTCACTATGTGTTCTCCTCATGCTGCTGCCACTGGGTCACTATATGGCCTCCTCATGCTGCTGCTACTGGGTCACTGTATATACTCCTCATGCTTCAGCCACTGGGTCACTGTATGACCTCCTCATGCTGCTGCCACTGGGTTCCTGTATGTCCTCCTCATGCTGCTGCCACTAGGTCACTCCTTGACCTCCTCATGCTGCTACCACTGGGTCACTGTATGATCTCCTAATGCTGTATGGCTTCCTCATGCTGCTGCTACTGGGTCACTGTATCTCCTCCTCATGCTGTTTCAACTTGGTCACTGTATGGTCTCCTCATGCTTCTGCCACCGGGTCACTGTATGGTTTGCTCATGCTGCTGCCACTGGGTCACTGTATGTCCTCCTAATGCTTCTGCCACTGGGTCACTGTATCTTTTCCTCATGCTGCTGCCACTGGGTCACTGTATGGCCTCTTCATGCTGCTGCCACTGGTTCACTTTTTGCTCTCCTCATGCTTCTGCCACTGGGTCACTGTATGTCCTCCTCATGCTGCTGCCACTGGATCACTGTATCTCCTCCTCATGCTGCTTCCCCTGGGTCACTGTATGGCCTCCTCATGCTTCTGCCTCTGGGTAACTGTATGGCTTGCTCATGTTGCTGCCACTGGGTCACTGTATGGCCTCCTAATTCTGCTGCCACTGTGTCACTATATCTCCTCCTTATGCTGCTGCCACTGGGTCACTGTATGTCCTCCTCATGCTGCTGCCACTGGATCACTGTATGTCCTCCTCATGCTGCTGCCACTGGGTCACTGTATCTCCTACTCATGCTGCTGCCACTGGGTCAGTGTATGTCCTCCTCATGCTGCTGCTACTGGATCACTGTATCTCCTCCTCATGATGCTGTGACTGGGTCACTGTATAGCCTCCTTATGCTCCTGCCACTGGATCACTATATCCCCTCCTCATGCTGCTGCCACTGGGTTAGTGTATGTCCTCCTCATGCTGCTTTCACTGGATCACTGTATGTCCCCTTCATGCTGCTGCCACTGGGTCACTGTATCTCCTCTTCATGCTGCTGCCACTGGGTCACTGTATGGCCTCCTCATGCTCCTGCCACTGGGTCACTATATCCCCTCCTCATGCTGCTGCCACTGGATCACTGCATGTCCTCCTCATGCTGCTGCCACTGGGTCACTGTATCTCCTCCTCATGCTGCTGCCACTGGGTCACTGTATGGCTTGCTCATGTTGCTGCCACTCGGTCACTGTATGGCCTCCTAATTCGGCTGCCACTGCGTTACTATATGTCCTCCTCATGCTGCTGCCACTGGGTCACTGTATCTTTACCTCATGCTTCTGCCACTGGGTCACTGTATGTCCTCCTCATGCTGCTGCCACTGGATCACTGATTGTCCTCGTCACGCTGCTGCCACTGGGTCACTGTATTTCCTACTCATGCTGCTGCCACTGGGTCACTGTATGGCTTGTTCATGTTGCTGCCACTGTGTCACTGTATGGCCTGCTCATGCTGCTGCCACTGGGCCACTGTATCTCCTCTTTATGCTGCTGCCACTGGTTCACTGTATCTCCTCCTCATGCTGCTGCCACTGGGTCACTATTTGTCCTCCTCATGCTTTTGCAATCAGGTCTCTGTATGGCTTGCTCATGCTGCTGCCACTGGGACACTGTATGGCTTACTCATGCTGCTTCCACTGGCTCACTGTATCTCCTCCTCATGCTGCTGCCACTGGGTCACTGTATGGCTTGCTCATGTTGCTGCCACTGGGTCACTGTATGGCCTCTTAATTCTGCTGCCACTGCGTTACTATATGATCTCCTCATGCTGCTGCCACTGGGTCACTGTATCTTTACCTCATGCTTCTGCCACTGGGTCACTGTATGTCCTCCTCATGCTGCTGCCACTGGATCACTGTATGTCCTCCTCACGCTGCTGCCACTGGGTCACTGTATTTCCTACTCATGCTGCTGCCACTGGGTCACTGTATGGCTTGTTCATGCTGCTGCCACTGTGTCACTGTATGGCCTGCTCATGCTGCTGCCACTGGGCCACTGTATCTCCTCTTTATGCTGCTGCCACTGGTTCACTGTATCTCCTCCTAATGCTGCTGCCACTGGGTCACTATATGTCCTCCTCATGCTTTTGCCACTGGGTCACTGTATGGCTTGCTCATGCTGCTGCCACTGGGTCGCTTTATGTCCTCCTAATGCTGCTGCCACTGAGTCACTGTATGTCTTCCTCATGCTGCTGCCACTGGGTCACTGTATGGCTTACTCATGCTGCTTCCACTGGCTCACTGTATCTCCTCCTCATGCTGCTGCCACTTGTTCACTGTATGGCCTCCTCATGCTTCTGCCACTTGGTCACTGTATCTCCTCCTCATGCTGCTGCCACTTGTTCACTGTATGGTCTCCTCATGATTCTGCCACTGGGTCACTGTATGTCCTCCTCATGCTGCTGCCACTGGGTTACTGTATCTCCTCCTCATGCTGCTGCCACTTGTTCACTGTATGGTCTCCTCATGATTCTGCTACTGGGTCACTGTATGGCCTCCTCATGCTGCTGCCACTGGGTCACTGTAACTCCTCCTAATGCTGCTGGCACTGGCTCACTGTATCTCACCATCATGCTTCTGCCACTGGGTCCCTGTATGGCCTCTTCATGCTGCTGTCACTGGGTCACTGTATCTCCTCCTCATGCTTCTTCCACTGGGTCACAGTATGTCATCCTTGAGCTGTTGCCACTGGGTCACTGTATCTCCTCCTCATGCTGCTGCCACTGGGTCACTGTATGGCCTCCTCATGCTCCTGCCACTGGGTCACTATATCCCCTCCTCATGCTGCTGCCACTGGATCACTGCATGTCCTCCTCATGCTGCTGCCACTGGGTCACTGTATCTCCTCCTCATGCTGCTGCCACTGGGTCACTGTATGGCTTGCTCATGTTGCTGCCACTCGGTCACTGTATGGCCTCCTAATTCGGCTGCCACTGCGTTACTATATGTCCTCCTCATGCTGCTGCCACTGGGTCACTGTATCTTTACCTCATGCTTCTGCCACTGGGTCACTGTATGTCCTCCTCATGCTGCTGCCACTGGATCACTGATTGTCCTCGTCACGCTGCTGCCACTGGGTCACTGTATTTCCTACTCATGCTGCTGCCACTGGGTCACTGTATGGCTTGTTCATGTTGCTGCCACTGTGTCACTGTATGGCCTGCTCATGCTGCTGCCACTGGGCCACTGTATCTCCTCTTTATGCTGCTGCCACTGGTTCACTGTATCTCCTCCTCATGCTGCTGCCACTGGGTCACTATTTGTCCTCCTCATGCTTTTGCAATCAGGTCTCTGTATGGCTTGCTCATGCTGCTGCCACTGGGACACTGTATGGCTTACTCATGCTGCTTCCACTGGCTCACTGTATCTCCTCCTCATGCTGCTGCCACTGGGTCACTGTATGGCTTGCTCATGTTGCTGCCACTGGGTCACTGTATGGCCTCTTAATTCTGCTGCCACTGCGTTACTATATGATCTCCTCATGCTGCTGCCACTGGGTCACTGTATCTTTACCTCATGCTTCTGCCACTGGGTCACTGTATGTCCTCCTCATGCTGCTGCCACTGGATCACTGTATGTCCTCCTCACGCTGCTGCCACTGGGTCACTGTATTTCCTACTCATGCTGCTGCCACTGGGTCACTGTATGGCTTGTTCATGCTGCTGCCACTGTGTCACTGTATGGCCTGCTCATGCTGCTGCCACTGGGCCACTGTATCTCCTCTTTATGCTGCTGCCACTGGTTCACTGTATCTCCTCCTAATGCTGCTGCCACTGGGTCACTATATGTCCTCCTCATGCTTTTGCCACTGGGTCACTGTATGGCTTGCTCATGCTGCTGCCACTGGGTCGCTTTATGTCCTCCTAATGCTGCTGCCACTGAGTCACTGTATGTCTTCCTCATGCTGCTGCCACTGGGTCACTGTATGGCTTACTCATGCTGCTTCCACTGGCTCACTGTATCTCCTCCTCATGCTGCTGCCACTTGTTCACTGTATGGCCTCCTCATGCTTCTGCCACTTGGTCACTGTATCTCCTCCTCATGCTGCTGCCACTTGTTCACTGTATGGTCTCCTCATGATTCTGCCACTGGGTCACTGTATGTCCTCCTCATGCTGCTGCCACTGGGTTACTGTATCTCCTCCTCATGCTGCTGCCACTTGTTCACTGTATGGTCTCCTCATGATTCTGCTACTGGGTCACTGTATGGCCTCCTCATGCTGCTGCCACTGGGTCACTGTAACTCCTCCTAATGCTGCTGGCACTGGCTCACTGTATCTCACCATCATGCTTCTGCCACTGGGTCCCTGTATGGCCTCTTCATGCTGCTGTCACTGGGTCACTGTATCTCCTCCTCATGCTTCTTCCACTGGGTCACAGTATGTCATCCTTGAGCTGTTGCCACTGGGTCACTATGTGTTCTCCTCATGCTGCTGCCACTGGGTCACTATATGGCCTCCTCATGCTGCTGCCACTGGGTCACTGTATATACTCCTCATGCTTCAGCCACTGGGTCACTGTATGACCTCCTCATGCTGCTGCCACTGGGTTCCTGTATGTCCTCCTCATGCTGCTGCCACTAGGTCACTCCTTGACCTCCTCATGCTGCTACCACTGGGTCACTGTATGATCTCCTAATGCTGTATGGCTTCCTCATGCTGCTGCTACTGGGTCACTGTATCTCCTCCTCATGCTGTTTCAACTTGGTCACTGTATGGTCTCCTCATGCTTCTGCCACCGGGTCACTGTATGGTTTGCTCATGCTGCTGCCACTGGGTCACTGTATGTCCTCCTAATGCTTCTGCCACTGGGTCACTGTATCTTTTCCTCATGCTGCTGCCACTGGGTCACTGTATGGCCTCTTCATGCTGCTGCCACTGGTTCACTTTTTGCTCTCCTCATGCTTCTGCCACTGGGTCACTGTATCTCCTCCTCATGCTTCTGCCACTGGGTCACTGTTTGGCCTCCTCATGCTGCTGCCACTGGGTCACAGTATGACCTCCTCATTCTGCTTCCCCCAGGTCATGGTATGGTCTCCTCATGCTGCTGCCACTGGGTCACTGTATCTCCTTCTAATGCTGCTGCCATTGGGTCACTGTATGGCCTGCTCATGCTGCTGCCACTGGATCATTGTATGGCCTCCTCATGCTGCTGCCACTGGGTAACTGTATCTCCTCCTCATGCTGCTGTGACTGGGTCACTATATACACTCCTCATGCTGCTGCCACTGGGTCACTGTATCTTTTCCTCATGCTGCTGCCACTGGGTCAGTGTATGTCCTCCTCATGCTGCTGCCACTGGATCACTGTATGTCCTCCTCATGCTGCTGCCACTGGGTCACTGTATCTTCTCCTCATGCTGCTGCCACTGGGTCACTGTATGGCTTACTCATGTTGCTGCCACTGGGTCACTGTATGGCCTCCTAATTCTGCTGCCAATGCGTCACTATATCTCCTCATCATGCTGCTGCCACTGGTTCACTGTATGTCCTCCTCATGCTGCTGCCACTGGATCACTGTATGTCCTCCTCATGCTGCTGCCACTAGGTCACTGTATCTCCTTTTCATGCTGCTGCCACTGGGTTACTGTATGTCCTCCTCATGCTGCTGCCACTGGATCACTGTATCTCCTCCTCATGCTGCTTCCACTGGGTCACTGTATGGCCTCCTCATGCTTCTGCCTCTGGGTAACTGTATGGCTTGCTCATGTTGCTGCCACTGGGTCACTGTATGGCCTCCTAATTCTGCTGCCACTGTGTCACTATATCTCCTCCTTATGCTGCTGCCACTGGGTCACTGTATGTCCTCCTCATGCTGCTGCCACTGGATCACTGTATGTCCTCCTCATGCTGCTGCCACTGGGTCACTGTATCTCCTACTCATGCTGCTGCCACTTGGTTAATGTATGTCCTCCTCATGCTGCTGCCACTGGATTACTGTATCTCCTCCTCATGCTGCTTCCCCTGGGTCATTGTATGGCCTCCTCATGCTGCTGCTACTGGGTCACTGTATGGCCTCCTCATGCTGCTCCCACTGGGTCACTGTATCTCCTCCTCATGCTGCTGCCACTGGGTCACTGTATATCCTCCTCATGTTGCTTCCACTGGGTCACTACATCCCCTCCTCATGCTGCTGCCACTGGGTCACTGTATCTTTTCCTCATGCTGCTGCCACTGGGTCACTGTATGGCTTGCTCATGTTGCTGCCACTAGGTCACTGTATTGCCTCCTAATTCTGCTGCCACTGCGTCACTATATCTCCTCCTCATGCTGCTGCCACTGGGTCACTGTATGGCCTCCTAATTCTGCTGCCACTGCATCACTATATCTCCTCCTCATGCTGCTGCCACCGGGTCACTGTATCTTTACCTCATGCTGCTGCCACTGAGTCACTGTATGTCCTCCTCATGATGCTGCCACTGGATCACTGTATGTCCTCCTCATGCTGCTGCCACTGGGTCACTGTATCTCCTACTCATGCTGCTGCCACTGGGTCAGTGTATGTCCTCCTCATGCTGCTTCTACTGGATCACTGTATCTCCTCATGCTGCTGTGACTGGGTCACTGTATAGCCTCCTTATGCTCCTGCCACTGGATCACTATATCCCCTCCTCATGCTGCTGCCACTGGGTTAGTGTATGTCCTCCTCATGCTGCTTCCACTGGATCACTGTATGTCCCCTTCATGCTGCTGCCACTGGGTCACTGTATCTCCTCCTCATGCTGCTGCCACTGGGTCACTGTATGGCCTCCTCATGCTGCTGCCACTGGGTCACTGTATCTCCTCCTCATGCTGCTGCCACTGGGTCACTGTATGGCTTGCTCATGTTGCTGCCACTGGGTCGCTGTATGGCCTCCTAATTCTGCTGCCACTGCGTTCCTATATCTCCTCCTCATGCTGCTGCCACTGGGTCACTGTATCTTTACCTCATGCTTCTGCCACTGGGTGACTGTATGTCCTCCTCATGCTGCTGCCACTGGATCACTGTATGTCCTCCTCATGCTGCTGCCACTGGGTCACTGTATTTCCTACTCATGCTGCTGCCACTGGGTCACTGTATGGCTTGTTCATGCTGCTGCCACTGGGCCACTGTATCTCCTCTTTATGCTGCTGCCACTGGTTCACTGTATCTCCTCCTCATGCTGCTGCCACTGGGTCACTATATGTCCTCCTCATGCTTTTGCAACCAGGTCTCTGTATGGCTTGCTCATGCTGCTGCCACTGGGACACTGTATGTCCTCCTAATGCTGCTGCCACTGGGTCACTATATGTCCTCCTCATGCTTTTGCCACTGGGTCACTGTATGGCTTGCTCATGCTGCTGCCACTGGGTCACTCTATGTCCTCCTAATGCTGCTGCCACTGAGTCACTGTATGTCCTCCTCATGCTGCTGCCACTGGGTCACTGTATGGCTTACTCATGCTGCTTCCACTGGCTCACTGTATGGCCTCCTCATGCTGCTGCCATTGGGTCACTGTATGTCTTTCTAATGCTGCTGCCACTGGGTCACTGTATGGCCTCCTCATGCTGCTGCCACTAGGTCACTGTATGGCTTATTCATGCTGCTTCCACTGGCTCACTGTATCTCCTCCTCATGCTGCTGCCACTTGTTCACTGTATGGCCTCCTCATGCTGCTGCCACTGGGTCACTGTATCTCTCCTCATGCTGCTGCCACTTGTTCACTGTATGGTCTCCTCATGATTCTGCCAATGGGTCACTGTATGTCCTCCTCATGCTGCTGCCACTGGGTTACTGTATCTCCTCCTCATGCTGCTGCCACTTGTTCACTGTATGGTCTCCTCATGATTCTGCTACTGGGTCACTGTATGGCCTCCTCATGCTGCTGCCACTGGGTCACTGTAACTCCTCCTAATGCTGCTGGCACTGGCTCACTGTATCTCACCATCATGGTTCTGCCACTGGGTCCCTGTATGGCCTCTTCATACTGCTGTCACTGGGTCACTGTATCTCCTCCTCATGCTTCTTTTACTGGGTCACAGTATGTCATCCTTGTGCTGTTGCCACTGGGTCACTATGTGTTCTCCTCATGCTGCTGCCAGTGGGTCACTATATGGCCTCCTCATGCTGCTGCCACTGGGTCACTGTATATACTCCTCATGCTTCAGCCACTGGGTCACTGTATGACCTCCTCATGCTGCTGCCACTGGGTTCCTGTATGTCCTCCTCATGCTGCTGCCACTAGGTCACTCCTTGACCTCCTCATGCTGCTACCACTGGGTCACTGTATGATCTCCTAATGCTGTATGGCTTCCTCATGCTGCTGCTACTGGGTCACTGTATCTCCTCCTCATGCTGTTTCAACTTGGTCACTGTATGGTCTCCTCATGCTTCTGCCACCGGGTCACTGTATGGTTTGCTCATGCTGCTGCCACTGGGTCACTGTATGTCCTCCTAATGCTTCTGCCACTGGGTCACTGTATCTTTTCCTCATGCTGCTGCCACTGGGTCACTGTATGGCCTCTTCATGCTGCTGCCACTGGTTCACTTTTTGCTCTCCTCATGCTTCTGCCACTGGGTCACTGTATCTCCTCCTCATGCTTCTGCCACTGGGTCACTGTTTGGCCTCCTCATGCTGCTGCCACTGGGTCACAGTATGACCTCCTCATTCTGCTTCCCCCGGGTCATTGTATGGTCTCCTCATGCTGCTGCCACTGGGTCACTGTATCTCCTTCTAATGCTGCTGCCACTGGGTCACTGTATGGCCTGCTCATGCTGCTGCCACTGGATCACTGTATGGCCTCCTCATGCTGCTGCCACTGGGTAACTGTATCTCCTCCTCATGCTGCTGTGACTGAGTCACTATATCCCCTCCTCATGCTGCTGCCACTGGGTCACTGTATCTTTTCCTCATGCTGCTGCCACTGGGTCACTGTATCTTCTCCTCATGCTGCTGCCACTGGGTCACTGTATGGCTTGCTCATGTTGCTGCCACTGGGTCACTGTATGGCCTCCTAATTCTGCTGCCACTGCGTCACTATATCTCCTCCTCATGCTGCTGCCACTGGGTCACTGTATCTCCTCCTCATGCTGCTGCCACTGGATCACTGTATCTCCTCCTCATGCTGCTTCCCCTGGGTCATTGTATAGCCTCCTCATGCTGCTGCTACTGGGTCACTGTATGGCCTCCTCATGCTGCTCCCACTGGGTCACTGTATCTCCTCCTCATGCTGCTGCCACTGGGTCACTGTATATCCTCCTCATGCTGCTTCCACTGGGTCACTACATCCCCTCCTCATGCTGCTGCCACTGGGTCACGGTATCTTTTCCTCATGCTGCTGCCACTGGGTCACTGCATGGCTTGCTGATGTTGCTGCCACTGGGTCACTGTATGGCCTCCTAATTCTGCTGCCACTGCGTCACTATATCTCCTCCTCATGCTGCTGCCACTGGGTCACTGTATCTTTACCTCATGCTGCTGCCACTGAGTCACTGTATGTCCTCCTCATGCTGCTGCCACTGGATCACTGTATGTCCTCCTCATGCTGCTGCCACTGGGTCACTGTATCTCCTACTCATGCTGCTGCCACTGGTTCAGTGTATGTCCTCCTCATGCTGCTGCTACTGGATCACTGTATCTCCTCATGCTGCTGTGACTGGGTCACTGTATAGCCTCCTTATGCTCCCGCCACTGGATCACTATATCCCCTCCTCATGCTGCTGCCACTGGGTTAGTGTATGTCCTTCTCATGCTGCTTCCACTGGATCACTGTATGTCCCCTTCATGCTGCTTCCACTGGGTCACTGTATCTCCTCCTCATGCTGCTGCCACTGGGTCACTGTATGGCCTCCTCATGCTCCTGCCACTGGGTCACTGTATCTCCTCCTCATGCTGCTGCCACTGGGTCACTGTATGGCTTGCTCATGTTGCTGCCACTGGGTCACTGTATGGCCTCCTAATTCTGCTGCCACTGCGTTACTATATCTCCTCCTCATGCTGCTGCCACTGGGTCACTGTATCTTTACCTCATGCTTCTGCCACTGGGTCACTGTATGTCCTCCTCATGCTGCTGCCACTGGGTCACTGTATGGCTTGTTCATGCTGCTGCCACTGTGTCACTGTATGGCCTGCTCATTCTGTTGCCACTGGGCCACTGTATCTCCTCTTTATGCTGCTGCCACTGGTTCACTGTATCTCCTCCTCATGCTGCTGCCACTGGGTCACTATATGTCCTCCTCATGCTTTTGCAACCAGGTCTCTGTATGGCTTGCTCATGCTGCTGCCACTGGGACACTGTATGTCCTCCTAATGCTGCTGCCATTGGGTCACTGTATGTCTTTCTAATGCTGCTGCCACTGGGTCACTGTATGGCCTCCTCATGCTGCTGCCACTGGGTCACTGTATCTTTTCCTCATGCTGCTATTACCGGATCATCTGATGGGTTCCTCATGCTGCTGCCACTGGGTCACTGTATGGCCTCCTCATGCTGCTGCCACTGGGTCACTGTATCTCCTCCTCATGCTGCTGCCACTTGTTCACTGTATGGTCTCCTCATGATTCTGCCACTGGGTCACTGTATGTCCTCCTCATGCTGCTGCCACTTGTTCACTGTATGGTCTCCTCATGATTCTGCTACTGGGTCACTGTATGGCCTCCTCATGCTGCTGCCACTGGGTCACTGTAACTCCTCCTAATGCTGCTGGCACTGCCTCACTGTATCTCACCATCATGCTTCTGCCACTGGGTCCCTGTATGGCCTCTTCATGCTGCTGTCACTGGGTCACTGTATCTCCTCCTCATGCTTCTTCCACTGGGTCACAGTATGTCATCCTTGTGCTGTTGCCACTGGGTCACTATGTGTTCTCCTCATGCTGCTGCCACTGGGTCACTATATGGCCTCCTCATGCTTCAGCCACTGGGTCACTGTATGACCTCCTCATGCTGCTGCCACTGGGTTCCTGTATGTCCTCCTCATGCTGCTGCCACTAGGTCACTCCTTGACCTCCTCATGCTGCTACCACTGGGTCACTGTATGATCTCCTAATGCTGTATGGCTTCCTCATGCTGCTGCTACTGGGTCACTGTATCTCCTCCTCATGCTGTGTCAACTTGGTCACTGTATGGTCTCCTCATGCTTCTGCCACCGGGTCATTGTATGGTTTGCTCATTCTGCTGCCACTGGGTCACTGTATGTCCTCCTAATGCTTCTGCCACTGGGTCACTGTATCTTTTCCTCATGCTGCTGCCACTGGGTCACTGTATGGCCTCTTCATGCTGCTGCCACTGGTTCACTTTTTGCTCTTCTCATGCTTCTGCCACTGGATCACTGTTTGGCCTCCTCATGCTGCTGCCACTGGGTCACAGTATGACCTCCTCATTCTGCTTCCCCAGGGTCATTGTATGGTCTCCTCATGCTGCTGCCACGAGGTCACTGTATCTCTTCCTCATGCTTCTGCACTGGGTCACTGTATCTTTTTCTCATGCTGCGTTCACCAGGTCACTGTATGGCCTCCTCATGCTGCTGCCATGGGGTCACTGTATCTCCTCCACATACTGCTGCCACTGGGTCACTGTATGACCTCCTAATGCTGTATGGTCTCCTCATGCTGCTGTCATGGGGTCACTGTGTCTCCTCCTCATGCTGCTGCCACTGGTTACTCTATGACCACCTAATACTGTATGGCCCCTTCATGCTTCTGCCAGTGGGTCACTGTATCTCTTTCTTATGCTGCTGCCAATGGGTCACTGTATGTCCTCCTCATGCTGATGTTACTGGGTCACTGTATGTCCTCCTCATGGTGCTTCCAACAGGTCACTGTATGGCCTATTCATGCTGTTGCCATGGGGTCACTGTATGTCCTCTTCATGCTGCTGCCATCAGGTCACTGTATGGCTGGCTCATGCTGCTGCCACTGGGTCACTGTATGTTCTCCTCATGCTGCTGCCACTGGGTCAATGTGTCTCCTCCTCATCTAACTTTCACTGGATCACCGTATCTCCTCCTCATGCTGCTGCCACTAGGTCACTCCATGGCCTCCTCATGCTGCTGCCACTGGGTCCCAGTATCTCCTCCTCATGCTGCTGCCACTGGGTCACTGTATGGATTGCTCATGCTTCTCCCACTGGGTCACTCTATCCCCTCCTCATGCTGCTGCCACTGGGTCACTGTATGGCCTCCTCATGCTCCTCCCACTGGGTCACTGTATCTCCTCCTCATGCTGCTGCCACTGGGTCACTGTATGTCCTCCTCATGCTGCTTCCACTGGGTCACTATATCCCCTCCTCATGCTGCTGCCACTGGGTCACTGTATCTTTTCCTCATGCTGCTGCCACTGGGTCACTGTATCTCCTACTCATGCTGCTTCGCCTGGGTCATTGTATGGCCTCCTCATGCTGCTGCCACTGGGTAACTGTATTTCCTCTTCATGCTGCTGTGACTGGGTCACTGTATGGCTTGCTTATGTTGCTGCCACTGGGTCACTGTATGGCCTCCTAATTCTGCTTCCACTGCGTCACTATATCTCCTCCTCATGCTGCTGCCACTGGGTCACTGTATGGCCTGCTCATGCTGCTGCCACTGGGTCTCTGTATCTCCTCTTTATGCTGCTACCACTGGGTCACTATATGGCCTCCTCATGCTGCTGCCACTGGGTCACTGTATGTCCTCCTCATGCTTCAGCCACTGGGTCACTGTATGACCTCCTCATGCTGCTGCCACTGGGTTCCTGTATGTCCTCCTCATGCTGCTGCCACTAGGTCACTCCTTGACCTCCTCATGCTGCTACCACTGGGTCACTGTATGATCTCCTAATGCTGTATGGCTTCCTCATGCTGCTGCTACTGGGTCACTGTATCTCCTCCTCATGCTGTTTCAACTTGGTCACTGTATGGTCTCCTCATGCTTCTGCCACCGGGTCACTGTATGGTTTGCTCATGCTGCTGCCACTGGGTCACTGTATGTCCTCCTAATGCTTCTGCCACTGGGTCACTGTATCTTTTCCTCATGCTGCTGCCACTGGGTCACTGTATGGCCTCTTCATGCTGCTGCCACTGGTTCACTTTTTGCTCTCCTCATGCTTCTGCCACTGGGTCACTGTATGTCCTCCTCATGCTGCTGCCACTGGATCACTGTATCTCCTCCTCATGCTGCTTCCCCTGGGTCACTGTATGGCCTCCTCATGCTTCTGCCTCTGGGTAACTGTATGGCTTGCTCATGTTGCTGCCACTGGGTCACTGTATGGCCTCCTAATTCTGCTGCCACTGTGTCACTATATCTCCTCCTTATGCTGCTGCCACTGGGTCACTGTATGTCCTCCTCATGCTGCTGCCACTGGATCACTGTATGTCCTCCTCATGCTGCTGCCACTGGGTCACTGTATCTCCTACTCATGCTGCTGCCACTGGGTCAGTGTATGTCCTCCTCATGCTGCTGCTACTGGATCACTGTATCTCCTCCTCATGATGCTGTGACTGGGTCACTGTATAGCCTCCTTATGCTCCTGCCACTGGATCACTATATCCCCTCCTCATGCTGCTGCCACTGGGTTAGTGTATGTCCTCCTCATGCTGCTTTCACTGGATCACTGTATGTCCCCTTCATGCTGCTGCCACTGGGTCACTGTATCTCCTCCTCATGCTGCTGCCACTGGGTCACTGTATGGCCTCCTCATGCTCCTGCCACTGGGTCACTATATCCCCTCCTCATGCTGCTGCCACTGGATCACTGCATGTCCTCCTCATGCTGCTGCCACTGGGTCACTGTATCTCCTCCTCATGCTGCTGCCACTGGGTCACTGTATGGCTTGCTCATGTTGCTGCCACTCGGTCACTGTATGGCCTCCTAATTCGGCTGCCACTGCGTTACTATATGTCCTCCTCATGCTGCTGCCACTGGGTCACTGTATCTTTACCTCATGCTTCTGCCACTGGGTCACTGTATGTCCTCCTCATGCTGCTGCCACTGGATCACTGATTGTCCTCGTCACGCTGCTGCCACTGGGTCACTGTATTTCCTACTCATGCTGCTGCCACTGGGTCACTGTATGGCTTGTTCATGTTGCTGCCACTGTGTCACTGTATGGCCTGCTCATGCTGCTGCCACTGGGCCACTGTATCTCCTCTTTATGCTGCTGCCACTGGTTCACTGTATCTCCTCCTCATGCTGCTGCCACTGGGTCACTATTTGTCCTCCTCATGCTTTTGCAATCAGGTCTCTGTATGGCTTGCTCATGCTGCTGCCACTGGGACACTGTATGGCTTACTCATGCTGCTTCCACTGGCTCACTGTATCTCCTCCTCATGCTGCTGCCACTGGGTCACTGTATGGCTTGCTCATGTTGCTGCCACTGGGTCACTGTATGGCCTCTTAATTCTGCTGCCACTGCGTTACTATATGATCTCCTCATGCTGCTGCCACTGGGTCACTGTATCTTTACCTCATGCTTCTGCCACTGGGTCACTGTATGTCCTCCTCATGCTGCTGCCACTGGATCACTGTATGTCCTCCTCACGCTGCTGCCACTGGGTCACTGTATTTCCTACTCATGCTGCTGCCACTGGGTCACTGTATGGCTTGTTCATGCTGCTGCCACTGTGTCACTGTATGGCCTGCTCATGCTGCTGCCACTGGGCCACTGTATCTCCTCTTTATGCTGCTGCCACTGGTTCACTGTATCTCCTCCTAATGCTGCTGCCACTGGGTCACTATATGTCCTCCTCATGCTTTTGCCACTGGGTCACTGTATGGCTTGCTCATGCTGCTGCCACTGGGTCGCTTTATGTCCTCCTAATGCTGCTGCCACTGAGTCACTGTATGTCTTCCTCATGCTGCTGCCACTGGGTCACTGTATGGCTTACTCATGCTGCTTCCACTGGCTCACTGTATCTCCTCCTCATGCTGCTGCCACTTGTTCACTGTATGGCCTCCTCATGCTTCTGCCACTTGGTCACTGTATCTCCTCCTCATGCTGCTGCCACTTGTTCACTGTATGGTCTCCTCATGATTCTGCCACTGGGTCACTGTATGTCCTCCTCATGCTGCTGCCACTGGGTTACTGTATCTCCTCCTCATGCTGCTGCCACTTGTTCACTGTATGGTCTCCTCATGATTCTGCTACTGGGTCACTGTATGGCCTCCTCATGCTGCTGCCACTGGGTCACTGTAACTCCTCCTAATGCTGCTGGCACTGGCTCACTGTATCTCACCATCATGCTTCTGCCACTGGGTCCCTGTATGGCCTCTTCATGCTGCTGTCACTGGGTCACTGTATCTCCTCCTCATGCTTCTTCCACTGGGTCACAGTATGTCATCCTTGAGCTGTTGCCACTGGGTCACTATGTGTTCTCCTCATGCTGCTGCCACTGGGTCACTATATGGCCTCCTCATGCTGCTGCCACTGGGTCACTGTATATACTCCTCATGCTTCAGCCACTGGGTCACTGTATGACCTCCTCATGCTGCTGCCACTGGGTTCCTGTATGTCCTCCTCATGCTGCTGCCACTAGGTCACTCCTTGACCTCCTCATGCTGCTACCACTGGGTCACTGTATGATCTCCTAATGCTGTATGGCTTCCTCATGCTGCTGCTACTGGGTCACTGTATCTCCTCCTCATGCTGTTTCAACTTGGTCACTGTATGGTCTCCTCATGCTTCTGCCACCGGGTCACTGTATGGTTTGCTCATGCTGCTGCCACTGGGTCACTGTATGTCCTCCTAATGCTTCTGCCACTGGGTCACTGTATCTTTTCCTCATGCTGCTGCCACTGGGTCACTGTATGGCCTCTTCATGCTGCTGCCACTGGTTCACTTTTTGCTCTCCTCATGCTTCTGCCACTGGGTCACTGTATCTCCTCCTCATGCTTCTGCCACTGGGTCACTGTTTGGCCTCCTCATGCTGCTGCCACTGGGTCACAGTATGACCTCCTCATTCTGCTTCCCCCAGGTCATGGTATGGTCTCCTCATGCTGCTGCCACTGGGTCACTGTATCTCCTTCTAATGCTGCTGCCATTGGGTCACTGTATGGCCTGCTCATGCTGCTGCCACTGGATCATTGTATGGACTCCTCATGCTGCTGCCACTGGGTAACTGTATCTCCTCCTCATGCTGCTGTGACTGGGTCACTATATACCCTCCTCATGCTGCTGCCACTGGGTCACTGTATCTTTTCCTCATGCTGCTGCCACTGGGTCAGTGTATGTCCTCCTCATGCTGCTGCCACTGGATCACTGTATGTCCTCCTCATGCTGCTGCCACTGGGTCACTGTATCTTCTCCTCATGCTGCTGCCACTGGGTCACTGTATGGCTTACTCATGTTGCTGCCACTGGGTCACTGTATGGCCTCCTAATTCTGCTGCCAATGCGTCACTATATCTCCTCATCATGCTGCTGCCACTGGTTCACTGTATGTCCTCCTCATGCTGCTGCCACTGGATCACTGTATGTCCTCCTCATGCTGCTGCCACTAGGTCACTGTATCTCCTTTTCATGCTGCTGCCACTGGGTTACTGTATGTCCTCCTCATGCTGCTGCCACTGGATCACTGTATCTCCTCCTCATGCTGCTTCCACTGGGTCACTGTATGGCCTCCTCATGCTTCTGCCTCTGGGTAACTGTATGGCTTGCTCATGTTGCTGCCACTGGGTCACTGTATGGCCTCCTAATTCTGCTGCCACTGTGTCACTATATCTCCTCCTTATGCTGCTGCCACTGGGTCACTGTATGTCCTCCTCATGCTGCTGCCACTGGATCACTGTATGTCCTCCTCATGCTGCTGCCACTGGGTCACTGTATCTCCTACTCATGCTGCTGCCACTTGGTTAATGTATGTCCTCCTCATGCTGCTGCCACTGGATTACTGTATCTCCTCCTCATGCTGCTTCCCCTGGGTCATTGTATGGCCTCCTCATGCTGCTGCTACTGGGTCACTGTATGGCCTCCTCATGCTGCTCCCACTGGGTCACTGTATCTCCTCCTCATGCTGCTGCCACTGGGTCACTGTATATCCTCCTCATGTTGCTTCCACTGGGTCACTACATCCCCTCCTCATGCTGCTGCCACTGGGTCACTGTATCTTTTCCTCATGCTGCTGCCACTGGGTCACTGTATGGCTTGCTCATGTTGCTGCCACTAGGTCACTGTATTGCCTCCTAATTCTGCTGCCACTGCGTCACTATATCTCCTCCTCATGCTGCTGCCACTGGGTCACTGTATGGCCTCCTAATTCTGCTGCCACTGCATCACTATATCTCCTCCTCATGCTGCTGCCACCGGGTCACTGTATCTTTACCTCATGCTGCTGCCACTGAGTCACTGTATGTCCTCCTCATGATGCTGCCACTGGATCACTGTATGTCCTCCTCATGCTGCTGCCACTGGGTCACTGTATCTCCTACTCATGCTGCTGCCACTGGGTCAGTGTATGTCCTCCTCATGCTGCTTCTACTGGATCACTGTATCTCCTCATGCTGCTGTGACTGGGTCACTGTATAGCCTCCTTATGCTCCTGCCACTGGATCACTATATCCCCTCCTCATGCTGCTGCCACTGGGTTAGTGTATGTCCTCCTCATGCTGCTTCCACTGGATCACTGTATGTCCCCTTCATGCTGCTGCCACTGGGTCACTGTATCTCCTCCTCATGCTGCTGTCACTGGGTCACTGTATGGCCTCCTCATGCTGCTGCCACTGGGTCACTGTATCTCCTCCTCATGCTGCTGCCACTGGGTCACTGTATGGCTTGCTCATGTTGCTGCCACTGGGTCGCTGTATGGCCTCCTAATTCTGCTGCCACTGCGTTCCTATATCTCCTCCTCATGCTGCTGCCACTGGGTCACTGTATCTTTACCTCATGCTTCTGCCACTGGGTGACTGTATGTCCTCCTCATGCTGCTGCCACTGGATCACTGTATGTCCTCCTCATGCTGCTGCCACTGGGTCACTGTATTTCCTACTCATGCTGCTGCCACTGGGTCACTGTATGGCTTGTTCATGCTGCTGCCACTGGGCCACTGTATCTCCTCTTTATGCTGCTGCCACTGGTTCACTGTATCTCCTCCTCATGCTGCTGCCACTGGGTCACTATATGTCCTCCTCATGCTTTTGCAACCAGGTCTCTGTATGGCTTGCTCATGCTGCTGCCACTGGGACACTGTATGTCCTCCTAATGCTGCTGCCACTGGGTCACTATATGTCCTCCTCATGCTTTTGCCACTGGGTCACTGTATGGCTTGCTCATGCTGCTGCCACTGGGTCACTCTATGTCCTCCTAATGCTGCTGCCACTGAGTCACTGTATGTCCTCCTCATGCTGCTGCCACTGGGTCACTGTATGGCTTACTCATGCTGCTTCCACTGGCTCACTGTATGGCCTCCTCATGCTGCTGCCATTGGGTCACTGTATGTCTTTCTAATGCTGCTGCCACTGGGTCACTGTATGGCCTCCTCATGCTGCTGCCACTAGGTCACTGTATGGCTTATTCATGCTGCTTCCACTGGCTCACTGTATCTCCTCCTCATGCTGCTGCCACTTGTTCACTGTATGGCCTCCTCATGCTGCTGCCACTGGGTCACTGTATGGTCTCCTCATGCTGTGCCACTTGTTCCTGTTGGTCTCCTCATGATTCTGCCAATGGGTCACTGTATGTCCTCCTCATGCTGCTGCCACTGGGTTACTGTATCTCCTCCTCATGCTGCTGCCACTTGTTCACTGTATGGTCTCCTCATGATTCTGCTACTGGGTCACTGTATGGCCTCCTCATGCTGCTGCCACTGGGTCACTGTAACTCCTCCTAATGCTGCTGGCACTGGCTCACTGTATCTCACCATCATGGTTCTGCCACTGGGTCCCTGTATGGCCTCTTCATACTGCTGTCACTGGGTCACTGTATCTCCTCCTCATGCTTCTTTTACTGGGTCACAGTATGTCATCCTTGTGCTGTTGCCACTGGGTCACTATGTGTTCTCCTCATGCTGCTAGCAGTGGGTCACTATATGGCCTCCTCATGCTGCTGCCACTGGGTCACTGTATATACTCCTCATGCTTCAGCCACTGGGTCACTGTATGACCTCCTCATGCTGCTGCCACTGGGTTCCTGTATGTCCTCCTCATGCTGCTGCCACTAGGTCACTCCTTGACCTCCTCATGCTGCTACCACTGGGTCACTGTATGATCTCCTAATGCTGTATGGCTTCCTCATGCTGCTGCTACTGGGTCACTGTATCTCCTCCTCATGCTGTTTCAACTTGGTCACTGTATGGTCTCCTCATGCTTCTGCCACCGGGTCACTGTATGGTTTGCTCATGCTGCTGCCACTGGGTCACTGTATGTCCTCCTAATGCTTCTGCCACTGGGTCACTGTATCTTTTCCTCATGCTGCTGCCACTGGGTCACTGTATGGCCTCTTCATGCTGCTGCCACTGGTTCACTTTTTGCTCTCCTCATGCTTCTGCCACTGGGTCACTGTATCTCCTCCTCATGCTTCTGCCACTGGGTCACTGTTTGGCCTCCTCATGCTGCTGCCACTGGGTCACAGTATGACCTCCTCATTCTGCTTCCCCCGGGTCATTGTATGGTCTCCTCATGCTGCTGCCACTGGGTCACTGTATCTCCCTCTAATGCTGCTGCCACTGGGTCACTGTATGGCCTGCTCATGCTGCTGCCACTGGATCACTGTATGGCCTCCTCATGCTGCTGCCACTGGGTAACTGTATCTCCTCCTCATGCTGCTGTGACTGAGTCACTATATCCCCTCCTCATGCTGCTGCCACTGGGTCACTGTATCTTTTCCTCATGCTGCTGCCACTGGGTCACTGTATCTTCTCCTCATGCTGCTGCCACTGGGTCACTGTATGGCTTGCTCATGTTGCTGCCACTGGGTCACTGTATGGCCTCCTAATTCTGCTGCCACTGCGTCACTATATCTCCTCCTCATGCTGCTGCCACTGGGTCACTGTATCTCCTCCTGATGCTGCTGCCACTGGATCACTGTATCTCCTCCTCATGCTGCTTCCCCTGGGTCATTGTATAGCCTCCTCATGCTGCTGCTACTGGGTCACTGTATGGCCTCCTCATGCTGCTCCCACTGGGTCACTGTATCTCCTCCTCATGCTGCTGCCACTGGGTCACTGTATATCCTCCTCATGCTGCTTCCACTGGGTCACTACATCCCCTCCTCATGCTGCTGCCACTGGGTCACGGTATCTTTTCCTCATGCTGCTGCCACTGGGTCACTGCATGGCTTGCTGATGTTGCTGCCACTGGGTCACTGTATGGCCTCCTAATTCTGCTGCCACTGCGTCACTATATCTCCTCCTCATGCTGCTGCCACTGGGTCACTGTATCTTTACCTCATGCTGCTGCCACTGAGTCACTGTATGTCCTCCTCATGCTGCTGCCACTGGATCACTGTATGTCCTCCTCATGCTGCTGCCACTGGGTCACTGTATCTCCTACTCATGCTGCTGCCACTGGTTCAGTGTATGTCCTCCTCATGCTGCTGCTACTGGATCACTGTATCTCCTCATGCTGCTGTGACTGGGTCACTGTATAGCCTCCTTATGCTCCCGCCACTGGATCACTATATCCCCTCCTCATGCTGCTGCCACTGGGTTAGTGTATGTCCTTCTCATGCTGCTTCCACTGGATCACTGTATGTCCCCTTCATGCTGCTTCCACTGGGTCACTGTATCTCCTCCTCATGCTGCTGCCACTGGGTCACTGTATGGCCTCCTCATGCTCCTGCCACTGGGTCACTGTATCTCCTCCTCATGCTGCTGCCACTGGGTCACTGTATGGCTTGCTCATGTTGCTGCCACTGGGTCACTGTATGGCCTCCTAATTCTGCTGCCACTGCGTTACTATATCTCCTCCTCATGCTGCTGCCACTGGGTCACTGTATCTTTACCTCATGCTTCTGCCACTGGGTCACTGTATGTCCTCCTCATGCTGCTGCCACTGGGTCACTGTATGGCTTGTTCATGCTGCTGCCACTGTGTCACTGTATGGCCTGCTCATTCTGCTGCCACTGGGCCACTGTATCTCCTCTTTATGCTGCTGCCACTGGTTCACTGTATCTCCTCCTCATGCTGCTGCCACTGGGTCACTATATGTCCTCCTCATGCTTTTGCAACCAGGTCTCTGTATGGCTTGCTCATGCTGCTGCCACTGGGACACTGTATGTCCTCCTAATGCTGCTGCCATTGGGTCACTGTATGTCTTTCTAATGCTGCTGCCACTGGGTCACTGTATGGCCTCCTCATGCTGCTGCCACTGGGTCACTGTATCTTTTCCTCATGCTGCTATTACCGGATCATCTGATGGGTTCCTCATGCTGCTGCCACTGGGTCACTGTATGGCCTCCTCATGCTGCTGCCACTGGGTCACTGTATCTCCTCCTCATGCTGCTGCCACTTGTTCACTGTATGGTCTCCTCATGATTCTGCCACTGGGTCACTGTATGTCCTCCTCATGCTGCTGCCACTTGTTCACTGTATGGTCTCCTCATGATTCTGCTACTGGGTCACTGTATGGCCTCCTCATGCTGCTGCCACTGGGTCACTGTAACTCCTCCTAATGCTGCTGGCACTGCCTCACTGTATCTCACCATCATGCTTCTGCCACTGGGTCCCTGTATGGCCTCTTCATGCTGCTGTCACTGGGTCACTGTATCTCCTCCTCATGCTTCTTCCACTGGGTCACAGTATGTCATCCTTGTGCTGTTGCCACTGGGTCACTATGTGTTCTCCTCATGCTGCTGCCACTGGGTCACTATATGGCCTCCTCATGCTTCAGCCACTGGGTCACTGTATGACCTCCTCATGCTGCTGCCACTGGGTTCCTGTATGTCCTCCTCATGCTGCTGCCACTAGGTCACTCCTTGACCTCCTCATGCTGCTACCACTGGGTCACTGTATGATCTCCTAATGCTGTATGGCTTCCTCATGCTGCTGCTACTGGGTCACTGTATCTCCTCCTCATGCTGTGTCAACTTGGTCACTGTATGGTCTCCTCATGCTTCTGCCACCGGGTCATTGTATGGTTTGCTCATTCTGCTGCCACTGGGTCACTGTATGTCCTCCTAATGCTTCTGCCACTGGGTCACTGTATCTTTTCCTCATGCTGCTGCCACTGGGTCACTGTATGGCCTCTTCATGCTGCTGCCACTGGTTCACTTTTTGCTCTTCTCATGCTTCTGCCACTGGATCACTGTTTGGCCTCCTCATGCTGCTGCCACTGGGTCACAGTATGACCTCCTCATTCTGCTTCCCCAGGGTCATTGTATGGTCTCCTCATGCTGCTGCCACGAGGTCACTGTATCTCTTCCTCATGCTTCTGCACTGGGTCACTGTATCTTTTTCTCATGCTGCGTTCACCAGGTCACTGTATGGCCTCCTCATGCTGCTGCCATGGGGTCACTGTATCTCCTCCACATACTGCTGCCACTGGGTCACTGTATGACCTCCTAATGCTGTATGGTCTCCTCATGCTGCTGTCATGGGGTCACTGTGTCTCCTCCTCATGCTGCTGCCACTGGTTACTCTATGACCACCTAATACTGTATGGCCCCTTCATGCTTCTGCCAGTGGGTCACTGTATCTCTTTCTTATGCTGCTGCCAATGGGTCACTGTATGTCCTCCTCATGCTGATGTTACTGGGTCACTGTATGTCCTCCTCATGGTGCTTCCAACAGGTCACTGTATGGCCTATTCATGCTGTTGCCATGGGGTCACTGTATGTCCTCTTCATGCTGCTGCCATCAGGTCACTGTATGGCTGGCTCATGCTGCTGCCACTGGGTCACTGTATGTTCTCCTCATGCTGCTGCCACTGGGTCAATGTGTCTCCTCCTCATCTAACTTTCACTGGATCACCGTATCTCCTCCTCATGCTGCTGCCACTAGGTCACTCCATGGCCTCCTCATGCTGCTGCCACTGGGTCCCAGTATCTCCTCCTCATGCTGCTGCCACTGGGTCACTGTATGGATTGCTCATGCTTCTCCCACTGGGTCACTCTATCCCCTCCTCATGCTGCTGCCACTGGGTCACTGTATGGCCTCCTCATGCTCCTCCCACTGGGTCACTGTATCTCCTCCTCATGCTGCTGCCACTGGGTCACTGTATGTCCTCCTCATGCTGCTTCCACTGGGTCACTATATCCCCTCCTCATGCTGCTGCCACTGGGTCACTGTATCTTTTCCTCATGCTGCTGCCACTGGGTCACTGTATCTCCTACTCATGCTGCTTCGCCTGGGTCATTGTATGGCCTCCTCATGCTGCTGCCACTGGGTAACTGTATTTCCTCTTCATGCTGCTGTGACTGGGTCACTGTATGGCTTGCTTATGTTGCTGCCACTGGGTCACTGTATGGCCTCCTAATTCTGCTTCCACTGCGTCACTATATCTCCTCCTCATGCTGCTGCCACTGGGTCACTGTATGGCCTGCTCATGCTGCTGCCACTGGGTCTCTGTATCTCCTCTTTATGCTGCTACCACTGGTTCACTGTATCTGCTCCTCATGCTGCTGCCACTGTGTCACTGTATGTCCTCCTCATGCTTCTGCCATAGGATCCCTGTATGGCTTGCTAATGCTGCTGCCACTGGGACACTATATCCCCTCCTTATGCTGCTGTCACTGTGTCACTGTTTGTCCTTCTAATGCTGCTGCCACTGAGTCACTGTATGGCTTGCTCATGTTGCTTCCACGGGCTCACTGTATGGCCTCTTCATGCTGCTGCCACTGGGTCGCTTTATCTTTTCCTCATGCTTCTGCCACTGGGTCACTGTAAGTCCTCATTATGCTGCTGCCACTGGGTCATTGTATGTCCTCCTTGTGAAAGATCCTCAGTGCGCCAAACCCGCGTTGGCTCACACCTGAGTCCTCTTTCATATAAAAAACCACACTCACCGCCAGTGAGTGCCGGGTTCACCAGATAAATACAAGATAAGCCTTCTAAATTTTATATATTTATTAACCCCTAAATGGGTCGGTATTAAAATCTAACATATACAGTTCAGAACAGATATGCAGATATATACAAGCATTAACAGTTACTAGTTGCAAGATACAGTACAAATAAAATAAAAGGGATTAAAGGTGAAATGATTACTTTACCACACATGTCCTTGCTGTGGTTCTATAATCCAACACTCACACATGCATGTGTGAGTAACCAGTGGAGGCTTTTCAGCATGTGGCATTAACTCCTAGCATGTGGCATCACAGTACAATAATCCGGCCTGCATGCTCTTCACAGTCTCTCAGCATTAGTCCAATAGTCAATTACAAAAATCTCCTCATGGTCTGTCTGTAACAACTCTGTAGCATAATCCCAGCACAGTCTTCATAGCATGATCTCCATAGTGTAATCTCCTAGCATGATCTCTTAGTGATAGTCTCCTCCCACAGACCTCTTACCTCATCTTGTATACCCTTTTTGCCACCTCCCAGAATGAGGTCACCGGCGACAGTACGTCTGATGAGTTTATTCAATCAAATCCAGATCTTTTGTATAGAGCTGAGACAAAGTGAATTGATACACTGTTATCAGTCATATCTGATCAACAGCCCAGGCTTGAACAATGCACTATTGTTTGATCAGCCAGGGCTGTATAGGAATACAATGGAGCCCTATTGTTCCAGCTTGGACGCTACTGCCAATATGCACCTAGGCCTATAGCTGCGCACAGTATGAGTGAGTGCAAGCCAGAAGGGAGACCCTATACCCAGAGACCAAAATACC
Source organism: Leptodactylus fallax (assembly GCA_947044405.1). Lineage (NCBI taxonomy): Eukaryota > Metazoa > Chordata > Amphibia > Anura > Leptodactylidae > Leptodactylus > Leptodactylus fallax. Next base: position 1,074,700 of record CAMRHE010000035.1, on the reverse strand, counting down.
GCTGAGTTATGGCCATATTTAGGCAGAATCATCACACTCCTCATGCTGCTATCACTGGGTCACCTGATGGCTTCCACATGCTGTTGCCACTGGGTCACTGTATCTCCTCCTCATGCTGCTGCCACTTGTTCACTGTATGGTCTCCTCATGATTCTGCCACTGGGTCAGTGTATGTCCTCCTCATGCTGCTGCCACTGGGTCACTGTATGGCCTCCTCATGCCGCTGCCACTGGGTCACTGTATGGGGGATGGCATGTGCTGCACTGGGTTGTGGCCTCCTCATGTTTCAGCCACTGGGTTACTGTATGTCCTCCTCATGCTGCTGCCACTAGGTCACCTCCTTGACCTCCTCATGCTGCTGCCACTGGGTTTCTGTATGTCCTCCTCATGCTGCTGCCACTAGGTCACTCCTTGACCTCCTCATGCTGCTACCACTGGGTCACTGTATGATCTCCTAATGCTGTATAGCTTCCTCATGCTGCTGCTAATGGGTCACTGTATGTCCTCCTAATGCTGCTGTCACTGGGTCACTGTATCTTTTTCTCATGCTGCTGCCACTGGGTCACTGTATAACCTCCTCATGCTGCTGCCACTGGTTCACTGTTTGGACTCCTCATGCTTCTGCCACTGGGTCACTGTATCTCCTCCTCATGCTTCTGCCACTGGGTGACTGTTTGGCCTCCTCATGCTGCTGCCACTGGGTCACAGTATGTCCTCCTCATTCTGCTTCCACCAGGTCATTGTATGGTCTCCTCATGCTGCTGCCACGAGGTCACTGTATCTCTTCCTCATGCTTCTGCACTGGGTCACTGTATCTCTTTCTCATGCTGCGTTCACCAGGTCACTGTATGGCCTCCTCATGCTGCTTCCACGGGGTCACTGTATCTCCTCCACATACTTCTGCCACTGGGTCACTGTATGACCTCCTAATGCTGTATGGTCTCCTCATGCTGCTGCCATGGGGTCACTGTGTCTCCTCCTCATGCTGCTGCTACTGGGTCACTGTGTCTCCTCCTCATCTAACTGTCACTGGGTCACTGTATCTCCTCCTCATGCTGCTGCCACTGGGTCACTCCATGGCCTCCTCTTGCTGCTTCCACTGGGTCCCAGTATCTCCTCCTCATGCTGCTGCCACTAGGTCACTGTATGGATTGCTCATGCTTCTCCCACTGGGTCACTGTATCCCCTCCTCATGCTGCTGCCACTGGGTCACTGTATGGCCTCCTCATGCTGCTCCCACTGGGTCACTGTATCTCCTCCTCATGCTGCTGCCACTGGGTCACTGTATATCCTCCTCATGCTGCTTCCACTGGGTCACTACATCCCCTCCTCATGCTGCTGCCACTGGGTCACTGTATATTTTCCTTATGCTTCTGCCACTGGGTCACTGTATGTCCTCTTCATGCTGCTGCCACTGGATCACTGTATGACTTGCTCATGCTGCTCCCACTTGGTCACTGTATCTCCTCCTCATGCTGCTGCCACTGGTTCACTGTATGTTCTCCTCATGCTTCTGCCACTGGGTCACTTTATCTCCTCCTCATGCTTCTGCCACTGGGTCACTGTATGGCCTCCTCATGCTGCTGCCACCTGGTCATTGTATGTCCCCCTCATGCTGCTGCCACTGGATCACTGTATGGCCTCCTCATGCTGCTGCCACTGGGTCGCTGTATGACCACCTAATACTGTATGGCCCCCTCATGCTTCTGCCACTGGGTCACTATATCTCTTTCTCATGCTGCTTTAACCAGATCACTGTTTGGCCTCCTCATGCTGCTGCCACGGGGTCACTGTATCTCCTCCTCATGCTGCTGCCTCTGGGTCACTGTATGACCTCCTAATGCTGTATGGTCTCCTCATGCTGCTGCCACAGGGTCACTGTATACTTCTCATGCTTCTGCCACTGGGTCACTCTATGGCCTCCTCATGCTGCTTCCACTGGGTCCCTGTATGTCCTCCTCATGCTGCTGCCACTGGGTCACTCCATGGCCTCCTCATGCTGCTACCACTGGGTCACTGTATCTCCTCCTCATGCTGCTGCCACTGGGTCACTCCATGGCCTCCTCATGCTGCTGCCACTGGGTCACTGTATCTCCTCCTCATGCTGCTGCCACTGGGTCACTGTATGGCTTGCTCATGCTGCTCCCACTGGGTCACTGTTTCCCCTCATCATGCCGCTGCCACTGGGTCACTGTATCTTTTCCTAATGCTGCTGCCACTGGGTCAGTGTATGTCCTCCTCATTCTGCTGCCACTGGATCACTGTATGACTTGCTCATGCTGCTCCCACTGGGTCACTGTATTTCCTCCTCATGCTGCTGCCACTGGATCACTGTATGGCCTCCTCATGCTGCTGCCACTGGGTCGCTGTATGACCACCTAATACTGTATGGCCCCCTCATGCTGCTGCCACTGGGTCACTCCATGGCCTCCTCATGCTGCTGCCACTGGGTCACTGTATCTCCTCCTCATGCTGCTGCCACTGGGTCACTGTATGGCTTGCTCATGCTGCTCCCACTGGGTCACTGTTTCCCCTCATCATGCCGCTGCCACTGGGTCACTGTATCTTTTCCTAATGCTGCTGCCACTGGGTCAGTGTATGTCCTCCTCATGCTGCTGCCACTGGATCACTGTATGACTTGCTCATGCTGCTCCCACTGGGTCACTGTATTTCCTCCTCATGCTGCTGCCACTGGATCACTGTATGGCCTCCTCATGCTGCTGCCACTGGGTCGCTGTATGACCACCTAATACTGTATGGCCCCCTCATGCTGCTGCCACTGGGTCACTCCATGGCCTCCTCATGCTGCTGCCACTGGGTCACTGTATCTCCTCCTCATGCTGCTGCCACTGGGTCACTGTATGGCTTGCTCATGCTGCTCCCACTGGGTCACTGTTTCCCCTCATCATGCCGCTGCCACTGGGTCACTGTATCTTTTCCTAATGCTGCTGCCACTGGGTCAGTGTATGTCCTCCTCATGCTGCTGCCACTGGATCACTGTATGACTTGCTCATGCTGCTCCCACTGGGTCACTGTATTTCCTCCTCATGCTGCTGCCACTCGGTCACTGTATGTCCTCTTCATGCTGCCGCCACTGGGTCACTGTATGGCCTCCTCATGTTGCTGCCACCTGGTCATTGTATGTCCCCCTCATGCTGCTGCCACTGGATCACTGTATGGCCTCCTCATGCTGCTGCCACTGGGTCGCTGTATGACCACCTAATACTGTATGGCCCCCTCATGCTTCTGCCACTGGGTCACTATATCTCTTTCTCATGCTGCTTTAACCAGATCACTGTTTGGCCTCCTCATGCTGCTGCCACGGGGTCACTGTATCTCCTCCTCATGCTGCTGCCTCTGGGTCACTGTATGACCTCCTAATGCTGTATGGTCTCCTCATGCTGCTGCCACAGGGTCACTGTATCCTTCTCATGCTGCTGCCACTGGGTCACTCCATGGCCTCCTCATGCTGCTTCCACTGGGTCCCTGTATGTCCTCCTCATGCTGCTGCCACTGGGTCACTCCATGGCCTCCTCATGCTGCTACCACTGGGTCACTGTATCTCCTCCTCATGCTGCTGCCACTGGGTCACTCCATGGCCTCCTCATGCTGCTGCCACTGGGTCACTTTATCTCCTCCTCATGCTGCTGCCACTGGGTCACTGTATGGCTTGCTCATGCTGCTCCCACTGGGTCACTGGTTCCCCTCATCATGCCGCTGCCACTGGGTCACTGTATCTTTTCCTAATGCTGCTGCCACTGGGTCAGTGTAGGTCCTCCTCATGCTGCTGCCACTGGATCACTGTATGACTTGCTCATGCTGCTCCCACTGGGTCACTGTATTTCCTCCTCATGCTGCTGCCACTCGGTCACTGTATGTCCTCTTCATGCTGCCGCCACTGGGTCACTGTATGACCTCCTAATGCTGTATGGTCTCCTCATGCTGCTGCCACAGGGTCACTGTATACTTCTCATGCTTCTGCCACTGGGTCACTCCATGGCCTCCTCATGCTGCTTCCACTGGGTCCCTGTATGTCCTCCTCATGCTGCTGCCACTGGGTCACTCCATGGCCTCCTCATGCTGCTACCACTGGGTCACTGTATCTCCTCCTCATGCTGCTGCCACTGGGTCACTCCATGGCCTCCTCATGCTGCTGCCACTGGGTCACTGTATCTCCTCCTCATGCTGCTGCCACTGGGTCACTGTATGGCTTGCTCATGCTGCTCCCACTGGGTCACTGTTTCCCCTCATCATGCCGCTGCCACTGGGTCACTGTATCTTTTCCTAATGCTGCTGCCACTGGGTCAGTGTATGTCCTCCTCATTCTGCTGCCACTGGATCACTGTATGACTTGCTCATGCTGCTCCCACTGGGTCACTGTATTTCCTCCTCATGCTGCTGCCACTGGATCACTGTATGGCCTCCTCATGCTGCTGCCACTGGGTCGCTGTATGACCACCTAATACTGTATGGCCCCCTCATGCTGCTGCCACTGGGTCACTCCATGGCCTCCTCATGCTGCTGCCACTGGGTCACTGTATCTCCTCCTCATGCTGCTGCCACTGGGTCACTGTATGGCTTGCTCATGCTGCTCCCACTGGGTCACTGTTTCCCCTCATCATGCCGCTGCCACTGGGTCACTGTATCTTTTCCTAATGCTGCTGCCACTGGGTCAGTGTATGTCCTCCTCATGCTGCTGCCACTGGATCACTGTATGACTTGCTCATGCTGCTCCCACTGGGTCACTGTATTTCCTCCTCATGCTGCTGCCACTGGATCACTGTATGGCCTCCTCATGCTGCTGCCACTGGGTCGCTGTATGACCACCTAATACTGTATGGCCCCCTCATGCTGCTGCCACTGGGTCACTCCATGGCCTCCTCATGCTGCTGCCACTGGGTCACTGTATCTCCTCCTCATGCTGCTGCCACTGGGTCACTGTATGGCTTGCTCATGCTGCTCCCACTGGGTCACTGTTTCCCCTCATCATGCCGCTGCCACTGGGTCACTGTATCTTTTCCTAATGCTGCTGCCACTTGGTCAGTGTATGTCCTCCTCATGCTGCTGCCACTGGATCACTGTATGACTTGCTCATGCTGCTCCCACTGGGTCATTGTATGTCCCCCTCATGCTGCTGCCACTGGATCACTGTATGGCCTCCTCATGCTGCTGCCACTGGGTCGCTGTATGACCACCTAATACTGTATGGCCCCCTCATGCTTCTGCCACTGGGTCACTATATCTCTTTCTCATGCTGCTTTAACCAGATCACTGTTTGGCCTCCTCATGCTGCTGCCACGGGGTCACTGTATCTCCTCCTCATGCTGCTGCCTCTGGGTCACTGTATGACCTCCTAATGCTGTATGGTCTCCTCATGCTGCTGCCACAGGGTCACTGTATCCTTCTCATGCTGCTGCCACTGGGTCACTCCATGGCCTCCTCATGCTGCTTCCACTGGGTCCCTGTATGTCCTCCTCATGCTGCTGCCACTGGGTCACTCCATGGCCTCCTCATGCTGCTACCACTGGGTCACTGTATCTCCTCCTCATGCTGCTGCCACTGGGTCACTCCATGGCCTCCTCATGCTGCTGCCACTGGGTCACTTTATCTCCTCCTCATGCTGCTGCCACTGGGTCACTGTATGGCTTGCTCATGCTGCTCCCACTGGGTCACTGGTTCCCCTCATCATGCCGCTGCCACTGGGTCACTGTATCTTTTCCTAATGCTGCTGCCACTGGGTCAGTGTAGGTCCTCCTCATGCTGCTGCCACTGGATCACTGTATGACTTGCTCATGCTGCTCCCACTGGGTCACTGTATTTCCTCCTCATGCTGCTGCCACTCGGTCACTGTATGTCCTCTTCATGCTGCCGCCACTGGGTCACTGTATGGCCTCCTCATGCTGCTGCCACTGGGTCTCTGTTTCTTCTCCTCATGGTGCTGCCATTGGGTCAGTTTATGACCTCCTCATGCTGCTACTACTGGGTCACTGTATCTTCTCCTCATGCTTCTGTCACTAGGTATCTGTATGGCCTCCTCATTTTACTGCTACTAAGTCACTGTATGTCATTCTCATACTTCTGCCACTGGGTCACAGTATGGCCTCCTGATGCTGCTGCCACTGGGCCACTGTATGGCCTCCTATTGCTGCTGTCACTGGGTCACTGTATAGCCTCCTCATGCTGCTGCCACTGCGTCACTGTATCACCTACTCATTCTGCTGCCATTGGGTCACTGTATAGCCTTCTCATGCTGCTCCCACTGGGTCACTTTATGTCCTCCTCATGCTTTTGCCACTGGGTCACTGTATCTCCTCCTGCTTCTGACACTGGGTCACTGTATGGCCTCCTCATACTTCTGCCACTGGGTCCCTGTATCTCCTCCTAATGATGCTGCCACTAGGTCACTGTATGGCCTCCTCATGGTGCTGCCCCTGGGTCACTGTATCTCTTCCTCATGCTTCTGCCTCTTGGTCACTGCATGGCCTTCTTATGCTGCTGCCACTGCATCACTGTATGTCCTCCTCATTCTGCTTCCACTGAATCACTGTATGGTCTCCTCATGCTGCTTCCACTGGGTCACTGTATGTCATCCTCATGCTAACGGCCACTGTATTGCCTTCTCATGCTTTTGCCACTGGGTCACTGTATCTCCTCCTGATGCTGCTGCCACTGGGTGACTGTATGGCCTCCTATTGCTGCTGTCACTGGGTCATTGATTGTCTTCCTCATGCTGCTTCCAGTGGATCACTGTATGGACTCCTCATGCTTCTGCCACTGGGTCACTGTATGTCCTCCTCATGCTTTTGCCACTGGGTCACTGTATCTCCTCCTGATGCTGCTGCCACTGGGTCTCTGTATGGCCTTCTAATGCTGCTGCCACTGGGTCACTGTATGGCCACTCCAGAACCTTTACTTTCTTCTGCTGTAGCCAATGACAGATCGACTTGGCCTTGTGTTTTGGATCGTTGTCATGTTGGAACGTACTAGTACGTCCCATGGGCAGCGTCCTGGCTGATGAGTGCAAATTTGCCTTCAGTATTTGCTGTTAACATGCTGCATTCATCTTTCCTTCAACTTTGACCATGTTTCCTGTGCCTTTGAAGCTCACACATCCCCACATCATCAGTGATCCACCTCCGTGCTGGTGTTCCTTTCATCATAGGTCTTGTTGACACCTCTCCAAATGTAACGTTTATGGTTGTGGCCAAAAAGTTTGATTTTTGTCACATCACTCCAAATTACCTTGTTCCAGAAGTTTTGAGGCTTGTCTCTGTGCTGTTTGGTGTATTGAAGGCGAGATTCTTTGGGGCATTTGCGCAGTAATGGCTTTCTTCTGGCAACTCGACCATAAAGCCATTTTTCTTCAAGTGCCTCTTTATTGTGCATCTTGAAACAGCCACATCAATAGTTTTGAGAGAGTCCTGTATTTCAGCTGATGTTATGCATCCTGAACAATTTTCCTGGCAGTTGTGGCCGAAATTTTGGTTGGTCTACTTGACCGTGGTTTGATTTCTGGGCATGTTATGAGGCCAAAATCACCAGAGTATGTGAACTTTTTAACAGGGTCATTTTGATGTTTTTGGTTGTCATTATGATTTGAAAAGAGAAAACACAGAAGTTTGACAATAAATGGCTTAAACCAACCACTAACCAAGTTTTTGTGTTATCATTCATATTCTCTGAAAAAAGGCCAAAAAACCAAAAAATCTGCCGGGATATGTAAACTTTTTAGCTCAACTGTAAACCACTTTTTGTATCAATAAATATTACATTTTTATATATTTTAGACAGAATCGTAATTAGGCAGAATGCCATCCACTTTTCAAGTACTGTAAAATGCAGAGTTTTTGGCCACAGCATTTCTGCCCTGGCCAAAACACTGGCTTTTCGCAAACATAGGGCCCAGGCCTTAATGCTGTGCTTTGCTATACCCCTTACTAAAATTCATTTAGCTTAGTTTCCTGATACTCTTCTTTTCCACACTACTGGCTTAGTACTGATTTTGTACTTTATTATCATTTTAACTTTGTTGCAGTCAAAATCATCTTTCAACATCCTGACTTCCTGGTGGACTACACAGCAGAAAGTACTATGAAGAGTCAGAATTGCACAAAGCATGGATTATGGACAGAGGTAGGCAAACAGCAACTTAAGCTTCTGACATAATTAAAATGAGACTGGAAGTGGCTTTTACACTTCGGGGCACTATAGTGAACAAGTACTAGTGTATCTCAATAAATTAGAATATCATCAAAAAGTTTTGTTTTTTTTAGTAATTCAATTGAAAAAGTGAAACACATATATTATATTGAGTCATTACAAACAGAGTGAACTTTTTCAAGTGTTTATTTATGTTAATGTTGATGATTATGGCTTACAGCCAAGGAAAACCAAAAGTCATTATCTCAGAAAAATAGATGAATTAACTCAAAACACCTGCAAAGGCTTCCTAAGCGTTTAAAAAGGTTCAGTAGGCAACACAATCATGGGGAAGACTGCTGACTTGACAGATGTCCAGAAGGCAGTCATTGACACAATCCACAAGCAGGGTAATTCTGATGATATTCTAATTTATTGAGATGCATTAGTATATAAACTGAAGTAATGGCATATAAATATTACTCTTCACCTTGTTAACTTGATAATTTCTTCAATTGCCTAATAACAGAATTTAAATTTACTTTATCTGCAGAAATATTCTATCTATTTTTCTGGCATATAGAGTTTCTGCCATAAATTATAATAAATCCTTTGGGCCAAAGATCCTAAGGACTTAATTAAGTAAAGTCATTCAAACTATAGTAAATCCTAATCAAACTGCTTCAATGTCAAAGGATCATATATAAATCTGGCTGCAAGTGCTACTAGAAAAAGAGCCATCCTTGCCCTTAATGCAACCAAAGTGTTTGATTGTATGGCAATTTCTTTGGGAAACCATGATTTTGGCGACTGATTTATATGCTAGGTTGATCTCCTTTATTCCAGCCCTGTGTATTTTCAAGTGGGGTAAGTGCAGAACAATTTTGGCCTACAACAGGGCTGTCAAATTTCACTACTTCTCTCTGAACTTATGTTTGAAGCTCTGCAGATTATGATTTGGATGGATCAAAAAATAGAGGAGTCCAATTTTAATTTGTCTAAAGATAAGATTACACCATTTGTGGCAATATATTTTTATATCTTGAGAACTTTACCACAATATTGCTGCTACAGAAATTAATATTGGCCTTCATTGATTGGCATCATATTGATACACTGATTGATTCAGTGTATTAACCAGAATGGTGACTTAGTTTGGTTTTGTCTTTATTTCTGTTTTCCAGAATCTGTGATAGTTCTGCTTTTTATACTGGATATAATATAAATTTAGAAAAACTGGCCAGACTATGATGAATGACCTTAACCCAGTTCAGCAAATCTGAACTTGTGATCTAAAATACAAACAGATGTCCGTGAATACATGGAATATACCAAGATATATACATCGGTTTACTAACTCATCCTGGTGGCTACATCCTATGGTCCATATATGCACTTGTCATTTAAATATGAATGTGATTGGTTGATCAGATATCATGATTGTAAGAGGCGTGGCTTTGGCATTTCAATAAATAATTGGTTGTCTAAGTGAAAACTCTGAGGCAATTCCATTGATCACTCCTGTGCTTTGATGTGTTTGTCTGCTTCCGGCCAGTGAAGTAGCCCTTCTTAAAGAGGAACGACCAATTAAAACTTGCTATAATTTGAATTCTACAGACAAAGTGGAAGTCCATTTGGGCTTATCAAATTCTGCAGTAACATTGCTTTTTGTAATGAATGTCTAATTCTTGTTTGGGGAAGTTTCAGGTCTTCAGATAAAGTGGAAGAAAATATGTTTTGTTGCAATTTGGAAAAGTGAGGGTGGAGTCAAACATATTTAACTTTTGGTATTTAGGTGTTTTTATATCTAAGCTTAAACCTTGTTTCTATATTGGTATATCAACTGGCATACAACCAAATCTTAATACGAAACCCTTCTTTACGTTAAGGTCCCATGTAGCTGGAAAAACCTCAGCGCTTTCACCAGAGGCATAGCTAGGGGTTTAGCACAGGGGGGGCGACATGTCCAAGTGGACCCCTACTTGGACATGTTTGTATACCGATACTATCAGTATACGGTGAGCGTATAGTGGTATATAGCGGCTCTACACAGGGCTCTGCAGCCGATTTAGGTGAATACAGGGCAGTAGCATTTAGTGACTTACAGGTGACGTCTCTGATCACATCTTTTTCATCTGGACGGCCATGACCACTTCTTCCAGTCTCTGTAAAGTTTGCAACACAGACATCTTTGGCTCCTCACTTTTCCAGGCACCTGACCCATATTGTCCTCACCTGCACAAAGCCCCCATCCTGCTACTACCCGAATTATAAAATATATAATATAACCCCCCATAATGAATAATACCCCCAAGTGCATCTTTAAATTAATAACTTCCCTTTGCACCCCTTTAAGAGGACCTTTCACGTCCTCATGTATATGCTGTTTTACATACCACTAGAAAGGCGACAGCACGCTGAATTCAACGCACTGCCGGCTTTCCCGTTATATGCCCCGGGGCTGGAGATATCGGGGGTCTAAATTTCACCATTCACTGTCAGAAGGGCATTCCTGACTGTCTAGTTGCACTGTGAGGACATAGTGTCATCTCATAGCGGCCATGTAATGTAACTACAGCCTTATCCTATACACGTCTATGTGACAAGGCTGGAATGACATCACACGGTCACTATAAACAGACAGCGTGTGATATAAACAGATGCCATAGCCCCTCATACAGCTGATCAGCGGGGAATCACTTATCTCTTATTGATGTTTTATTCTGAGGATACATCATCACCATTAAAAATGAGCTGAAAAACGCCTTAAGGCTAAGGCCCCATGTAGCATCCCGCAGCAAAAAACAGCTGTGGGAAAAACCGTGGCGGCAATGTATCGCGGTTCTTACAGCAGCACTTTGCACAGAAAGTTCGCAGAGGTTTCCTCTGCAGACTTTCTGCTTCAATTATATCTATAGAGAAACCGCCAGCATTTTCGTAGGTATAATTGACATTCTGCGATTTCCAAAACGCCGACTGTTTTGGAAATCACAGATTATCCGCTGTGCATATTTTACTGCAAAGTAGGGATGGGGCTCCATGTGGCGAAAACCCACTGAAAAAAAAACGCAACATTCTAGCAAATCCCATCGACACATTGCGGAAAAATACGTGCAGCAGACACATTGCGATTTCCAAAACCGTTGCGGTTTTGGAAATCGCAGCATGTCAATTATACCTACAGAAACACTGGCGGTCTCCATATAGGTGTATTGAAATCAGAAAGTCCACAGGGGAAACCTCTGCGGACCTTCTGTGAAAAGCGCTGCGGGAAAAACCACAATGTTACCGCCGCGGTTTTTCCTGCAGCGCTTTTTTTGCTGCAGCCCGCTACGTGGGGCCATAGTCTTAATAAGGCGCAAGTGCAACTTTAATTAAATTAATTGACCCTCATATTATGCCCCTGATTCCCCCTTACATAAATACTGCACCTCTAATGGCTCCTTATATCAATGACCACCCCCTTATGTTCATAATGCCTTGTAATATAAATGATGCCCCCTAATGGCCCCTTATATAAATAACCTCCCCACTTGTATTTATAATACCCTTTAATAACCCTTATATTAATGACCCCCCCATTGTCATAATGCCCCCTAATGAATCCTCCCTTATAGTTATATTTCCCCCTCCTAACCACCCCTTATACTATTAATATACTCACAAAAAAAAAGTCATACTCACCTACTTGCGATGCTGATGAATGGAGCCGCCGGCTCTTCCTCCCAGTCCACGTGCATGACGTCTGTGTCTGAGCGCGGGCTGCGCGATGTTTTGACGTCATCGCGCCGCCTGTGCTTAAAAGAAGACATCGGTCTGTGGTCTCGGGGTCTTGTAAACCGCAGGCCTGAAGTGGCTTGTGGTTTACAAGACAGTTAAGCACCAGGGAAGCATTGTAACTAGATCGGTGTCTGCAGACACAGATCTAGTTAGAAATAAAGGATGTATTAATGGCGGCCCCGGAGTGGGTCCCAAAAAGTCAGTGGGCCCGGGGCAGCCGCCCCTCTGCACCCCCCGCTAGCTACGCCTCTGGCTTTCACAGAAGGTCCGCAGAGGTTTCCTCTCCGGACTTTCTGCTTCCATTATACCTATAGGGAAACTGCCGGCGTTTCCGTAGGTATAATTGACATTATAAACCGCGACAGTTTTGGAAATCGCAGCGTGTCCACTTTGTGTATTTTTCCGCAAAGTGGGGATGGGATTCACTAAAATCCTATCCACTTTGCTGTGAACATAAAACACAGCGGTTATTTCAAACTGCGCCGTTTACACCACATTTACACACACCAAAAAAAAATGAGTATATGACAAAGTCCATTGGGACCAGGGCAGTGTGGCTCTATCAAATTTAAAATGATGCTTTTAAGGTACAACATGGTTATTGCCTAGTGGAAGAATATAAATACTTCACATTTTTCTAATTAGTATGAATTACTTTAATTTAGATTCTTAAATTCTTAAGCTCACCATACACATTAGATTTTTTTTTTTCATTATTTTTTTTTTATTAGTTCTCATATAAATAAGCATAAAGAAAAGACATTGGAAATCCTACATAAGGCAAACCATGATATAAGATAAAAGCGTACAATAGGAATAAAACAACACACTAGATTTTAAACTGTCATTGCTCTTCTGAAATGAGATGTGGTTCCAAACACATTAACAACCTTGAACTTTCCAATGAACGTATAACTAGCCCAGACACTTGGAAAATTAACAGATGAAAGTTGTTCTATGGTAATGAAGTGCTGAAAGCAGAAAATGCCAGGCACATTATGGTTGTGTGTTAGGAGTACAAACACATGTCCACAGGGTGTGGATTAAAACACATATGATTTAAGAAGTTAGTGGCACATATGGTGGCATAGATTATATTTTGTCATGCCTCTATATTGCAGCCAAGTACATATTAGAGGATACTATTCCTTTGAAATTTTTGGCTGTATGGACACAAAAAGGCACCCCTTTAGTAAAAATGTGAGAGATGGGGTTCCAGTGAACCAGAATAATTTTACAAATAATATTTCGGATTTCATGATAATGATGATAATGTTAAAAAACATAAGATTACCAATTCCCTCCTGATTCATTTTAGAATGCTCCATGAGATAATGTTCACAAGACCTAGAGTCAACAATTCTCCTTTCTCTATTGATGAGGCCATGACCCAGAGTATGCTGTACCAAAAACAGTAAAAGGTCATTCCAGCCATGCATCATTTTTTTCTAATAAGTTACCCACACTAATATCTGGTGTGATATTATGGATCTTAAAAGAGATTAAAAAAAAAACAAAAACACATCTAGACTGGGGGCCCATGGTTTATTATGTTGCCACACATCTCCTGGGCCTCTACTTGTTACACTGTTCAGACCCCAGAGTATAATAATAGCACTTCCGGTTCATGCCAAACAAGTTCGGTCCAAAACGTACTGGAACCTCACAAATATTTGTCAAAGCAAATCTAGTGAGGTTCGCCCTTCTTTATTTTTTAACATTTGATGGTCCAGAGGCACCAAGCTAATATAAGTCATGGTTATAGAAATAGGACCCTTGCTGTGCAAATTCACTCTAAATGATCATTCAAACTCAACTTGTACAGCGTGCATAATTTCATTATTCAACGTCCTTCAACATCTATTGAAGGTCTGTCTATTCAATAGCTATATTAACAGTATGATCAATAATGGCTGTCACCTCTTTCTGCTAATAAGCATTATCCCAATGTTTAATCAGAATGGAAGTGAATATAGAAGTAAAACATTGAGCACCATTATGATCCCACTTTGTACAACTGTACCCTTTGTACTTTATATATGTCTTTATTTGCTTTCTCTAAATTGACTAGTGATACAGTGGTTGCAAATAAGTCTAACTGTAGAAACAGAGCATAATTGTACTGAGATAGATTGTTTCTGAAGCGGAAATTGATTTACATGGTGTAAAGGTCATAAGTAGTGAGCGGGTGTAAAGCAGAAGTTATTCGATTTACTAATCATGATGCTACAAGTTGGTTTAACAAGATGTAAAAAGGAGATGAATTGTATTCATAATATAAGTGAGTTAGTTTGGAAATGGTATTTAAGCTAGATATCAGTATACCTCTCCCCCCTCTTTGTTGAGACATCTGTGCATGAGGAAACTTATTTAGTGACATGAGTGATACCATTGATGTTTGCGGTCATTTATAATTGAGATAATATTAACCCCTTAAGGACCCGGCCATTTTTCGTTTTTGCATTTTCGTTTTTCCCTCCCCACATTCCAAGAGCCATAACTTTTTCATTTTTCAGTTCACAGAGTCACATGATGGCTTATTGTTTGCGAAACAAATTGTACTTTGTAATGTCACTATTCAATATGCTGTGCAATGTACTGGGAAGCTGGAAAAAAAATTCAGAATGAGGTGCAATAGGAGAAAAACTGCATTTGCGCCAAATTCATATGGGTTTAATTTTTACACCATTCACTGTGTGGTAAAAATGACATGTTACCTGTATTCTGTGGGTCAGTACGAACATGGCGATACCAAATTTATATAGTATTTGTAATGTTTTGATACCTTTTAAAAAATTAAAAACTTTGCTAAATAGAAAAAAAATTTTGCATCGCCATATTGTGTCACCTGTAACTTTTTCATATTTCATGTATGGAGCTGGGTAAGGCGTCTTTTTATGCGGGACAACATGACGTTTTTATTGATACCACTTGGGGAAAGATCTGATGGTTTGATCACTTTTTATTCAATTTTTTATAGGAGACAAAGTGTTGAAAAAAACGCTATTTGGCCATTTTGATTTTTTTTCCCCGCTACACCATTCACCGTATGGGATAAATATTTTAATATTTTAATAGTTCAGGCATTTTGGAGCGCGGGGATACCTAAAGTGTTTATGCTTACTTTTGTTTATTTACTTTTATATCTGATCTAGGGAAAGGGGGGTGATTTGAACTTTTGTGTTTTTTTTATTTTTACATACTTTTAAAAACTTTTTTTTTTCTACTTTTACTTGTATGATCAGACTCCCTAGGGACCTTGAAACCTTGATACTACTGTATCGCAGTGAATAGCAAAATGCCGTCACTGCTATTAGACGATGCCTCTGGCATCATCTAATAGCTATACTGTAATGACAGGCCTGGGAGACTTCAATAGGCTCCCGGCTGTCATGGCAACCAAGCGCCGCCCTCCGATGACGTTCTGGAGGGCGGCGATGAGGTAAAAATGGCGGCTCCCATGGCGGCTCCGCAATTTAGACGCCGTGGTCACGTTTGACCGCGGCATCTAAAGGATTAACAGCCGCGATCGGTGCAGGCACCGATCGCTGCTGTTAGCTGCGGGTCCTGGCTGTATTATACAGCCGGCACCCGCGGTGTATGGCGAGCGCTCAGCTCCTGAGCGCTCTCCATACATCGTCAGGCAACTCAGGACGTACTATTACGCCCTGGGTCGTTAAGGGGTTAAACATTTTTGATACGTTCTGCCATTTAACCACTTCAGTACTGGGCCAATTTCTGGTCCAGGACCAGACACATTTTCAGGTTTTTTCATATGTACGCTTTTAAGGGTTGTAACATTTTTATCATATGCGTTATGCAACTAATTTCTGCGTCTTTTTTTCGGTGAAACATACGGCTTTATTTTTATGTTGTTTTTTTTTTTATATCTGGAAAAATATAAACAAAAGAGGGAAAACGTGTCTGTTTTTCACTTTTCATTTTTTTTAATTTAATAATACAAAGTACTACTAAAAAACTTTTTAAAATAGTTTTTACCCTCTGTTACAGTGATTTTTATTTTGTATGGTGTTGTCAAGGGTGGGGCTATAACCTTTAACAGCGTTTAATTGGCGTATTATTTTATTTATTTTTTTAATTATTTTATTTACATTTTTTTTTTTTTTTTTTTTACATTGTGTCCCCATAAGGTCATAATAGACCTTTGGGGACACCTGATCACTTTTTTTTTTATTTGTTGGGGAGGCTGATTTTCCCTGTAACTGGGGCTGGTACGTTTAGCCCCACTTGCAGGAGGAATACAGCGTCCTGTGCATAACTATAGGACTTCTAGAGCTGATCTGGGTTCTGTAGGACCCAGGAACTCTAACACACGCTGATCACACGGATCACATGACCGCCGGGACAGAGGGGAGCCGCTAGATTTTTTATTTACACCTATAAATGTGTATTTTCAAAAAAGAGCAAAAGTATAAAAATCATAACAACCATAAATAAATGAATGAATGAACACCATCCTATACAAAAAGGCAAGATTACAGCAAACTTACTTAAGTTTACTCTGTGGCTGTATGCTTTTTGCCTTTTCAATTTATTTTTTCCTTTTTTTAACTCTTTTCTTTCTGTATTGTAATAGAGTCTTTTAAAATAATAATAATAATAATAATAATAATAATAATAACAACAACATAATAGTAAGTAGTGATAAAGTGGCTTAATGTAATAAAGCAATCCACAGAAAGTCATATTCATCTTCCCTAATGCTTGTTTAATTTGCTTATAATAAAGCCAGTGGTCCAGATTTACTAATAGTGCAAATTAGACAAGCAGTCAGGATCCCACCGATTTTGCTAAATTATGCCTAATTATGCCTAAGGTAAGGCAGTAAAGGGCAACCTGAACAGGAGCATGGACAGGTGACTAAAAATTAAACAAATAACAAAAAAATTCTAAAACTTGCCTTTTAATTTAACCACTTAAGGACACAGCCTAAAAGTCTGTCTCTCTGCTGTCTCTAACATCATGTCTTCTCTTTATCTGAAATTGAATCTTTCAAAAAAATGAACTTCTTGTGTTCCCTCCATCTACTAACCGACCTAACCCTGATATCTCCATTTCTGTCTGTGGCCTTAATATTACCCCGAGGCGGCATGCCCGCTGTCTGGGGGTTCTATTTGATTCAGATCTCACCTTTACCCCATATATTCAGACACTTGCATGCTCTTGCCACCTGCACCTTACAAATATCTCTAGAATTCGCCCTTTTATCACCGTGGAAACATCAAAACCCCTCATTGTCGCTCCGATTCTCTCTCGTCTTCACTATTGCAATTCTCTTCTAATTGGGCTTCCTCTTACTAAACTCTCCCCACTGTCCTGAATGCAGCCGCCAGACTCATCTTTCTGTCAAACCGGTACACAGACGCATCTACCTTGTGTCAGTCACTGTATTGGTTGCCCATCCATCACAGAATACAATATAAAATTATCACACTGACCCACAAATCCATGCATAGTGCCGCGCCCCCTATATCTCCTCTCTCATCACTACCGCCCTAACCATCCTCTCCGTTCCGACCTCCAAGACTTTTCTTGAGCTGCACCGGTGCTCTGGAATGCTTTACCCAAGACAATCCGGTTAATCCCCAACTACAGCAGCTTCAAAACTGCCCTAAAATCACATAAGTATGATCAGGCTTATCAAGTGACCTGATCACAGTGTACTGTGCAGAGGTGGAGAACAATAACACCTTTTATCCTTCCTCCTCTGTTCCTCAGATCCTGGCCCCTCCATCTAGAAGTTACACTGCACTCCTTGCATTTAGTATCTGTTTATTCATAGATACTGGCTGGTGATGGGTTCATACAGCTTCAGTTACACAACCTTTTCTATTAAAAGATGGGTGGACCATTGTAGCAAACAAGCCCTCTGATCTCTTGTGTCCCCCTATCTCCTCATAGAATGTAAGCTTTTGCGAACAGGGCCCTTACTCCTATTGTTTGATATGTTTATTTCTTTGTTGCATTGTAATGTCTCATATTGTCTGTTCATGTATCCTCTGATTTGTAAAGTGCTACGGAATATGTTGGCGCTATATAAATAAAGTTATTATTATTATTATTATTAGTGCCTTATGGACCAGCCATCATTTTTCAAAACTGACGTGTCAATGTATATGGCAATAACTTTGAGACACTTTAACTTACACAAGTGATTTTGAGATTGTTTTTTCCTGATACACTGTGATTCATGCTAGTGGTAAACATTGATCAATATTTTTATAGTTATTTATAAAAAAAATAGGAAATTTGATGTAAATTTGGAAAAAAAAATCATAATTTTCAGAAAGTGAAATGCTCTGCATTTCAGACAGATAGACATACCTCCCCATTAATAAA
Organism: Leptodactylus fallax; assembly: GCA_947044405.1. NCBI lineage: Eukaryota > Metazoa > Chordata > Amphibia > Anura > Leptodactylidae > Leptodactylus > Leptodactylus fallax. Next base: position 1,056,421 of record CAMRHE010000035.1, on the reverse strand, counting down.
TATTATCTACTATATCTCTCCTTTATATTGCCATCATCTTTTAATTATGTTTAAATTTATTTTGGATGTTACAAGTGTAACAGCAATTTTCCAGGTTTAAAAGAAAATTTCCCAAACGAATTATTTAGGGACCACTTCAGTTTATAAAGGCCTATATATTAGAAACCCCCATAAATCACCCCATTTTCAAAACTGATCCCCAAAAATAATTCAAAACAGCAATTGGGAAGTTTGTTAACGCTTTAAGCATTTAACGGGAATTAAAACAATATGGAGGTGAAATTTAGACATTTCATTTTTTTTCGATAATACATTTATTTAGCCCTAAAATTAACAAATTCACAAGGCGTTAAAGGAGAAAATGCATCTCACAGTTTGTGATGCAATTTCTCCCGAGCACAGAAATACCTCACATGTGGGTGTAAACTGATGTTTGGGCACACGCACAGAAGGGAAGAAGTGACACTTGGCATTTGAAAAACAGATTTTGCTGGAATAGTTTTCAGGTGCCATGTCGCATTTGCAGAGCCCAGTAAAGTACCAATACAATAGAAATCCCCAAAAGGGAGCACATTTTGGAAACTACACCCCTAAAGGAATTTATCAAGGGGTATAGTGAGCATTTTGAGCCCACAGCTGTTTCCCAGATTTTATTAACATTGGGATATGTAAAAGAAAAATTAGTAAAACATCACTTCATCCCCAAAGTTTTCATTTTTACAAGGGGTTAAAAGAGAAAAAGCACCTTACAGTTTATTAAACAATTGCTCATGAACGCAGAAAAACCCCATATGTGGTCGTAGTCTGCTGTATGGATACATGGTGGGGCTTGGAATGGAAAGAGCACTATTTGACTTTTAGAGGGCAGATTTTGCTGGAATAGTTTTCAGGTGCAGTGTTACATTTCCAGAGCTCCAAGAGAACTAAAACAATGGAAACCCCCAAAAGTGGCACCATTTTTTAAACTACACCCCTCACAGAACATATCAAGGGGTATTGTGAACATTTTGACCCTGCAGATATTTCACAGATTTTATTAACATTGGGATGTGAAAATGAAAAATTACTTTTTTTTCCAATAAACCATCAATTTAGCCCCAAATTTTTTCATTTTCACAAGAGGATAAAGGAGAAAAAACTTCCCAAAAGTTTGTTACACAATTTCTCCTAAACACGGGAATACCTCAGATGTGGTTGTAAATTGCTATATGGGTACATGCAGGGTTCAGAATGGAAAGAGCACTATTTGGTGGAATGTTTAGGGTCTCTGCAAATGTGACATGGTTGGTCCAAAAACCAACAAGCTAAGTCAAATAACGCTCCTGCACATTTGCACCCTGCTGTGTGCCCAAATGGCAGTTTATGCCCACATGTATGACACTGTTGTATACTGTTGATTTCAGTAAATGTGACCTCTTAATGCTGCAAATTCACCAAATGACCATTTTCAGTTCTTTGAAACCTATAAAATGTTTAGAAACTCTATTGTGCATAATAATTTGGAACAGTGGATTTAGATTTTTTAATTTGCGACAAAAAATGCTATCATTGGGAGGTTTGTCCAACAAAATTTGATTTATACTCTAACAGTTTGAGATTTGAACATTATACAAACTGTCCTTTGCATCGACCATTTAGGAAAATCAGAGAAAAATATAATTTGCATAATAATTTGGAACACAGTGTAGTAAACGCAATAAAACATAATAATGAATTTGATATCTCTGTAATCCTAATGACCCAAAAAGTTATATGTACCCCAAAATGTTGTCAAATAAAAGTATAACTCATCACGCAAAGAATAAACAGTCACTTAGCTATGTCAACAGAACAATAAAAAAGATATGAATTTAGGAAAGTGGAAAAGGAAAATATGAAAAATAGTTGCCGAGTATTAACGTACAAACTACCCTGCATCTATAAAGGGCTAAATGGCACTCCAAGTACACTGTAAGTCTGCCAGAAATTTTTTTAAAATTCTATAGTTGCTCCAACACAATATTGATGTGGCATCTGCTGCAGGTGTTCCCATAAAAGAATCATAAAAGCCTCTTTCTTCTCTTTTTAATAAACAGACATGCTGACAGTCAGCCGCAAATATTTCTTCTAATTCTGTACTTGTCGCTCCTCCAATGCCATGTGGGTGCGTGTGTACCTGCATCCAGTAACTGATAATTTGGGCAGGCTTTTTTTTTTCAAAAAAGCCAATCAACCAGTGTGTGCCACATACTAAAACTTTCTTCTGTACATTTCACCTCCACTGCTACAATGTTGTCAACATGAAAACAACATTGCAATATCTCAATGTTGGTGCAGCATCTGCTCTCAAAAAGGAATAATTGTTGGTGTTTTTTTTATTTTGTAAAGCTCCTCCTCTTCTTCACTTTTCAACCAGGCACCCTGTCACAATTTTTTCTTCAAAATAACAAATGTGTTGCACTTCCAATATAATCTTCCCTCAAAATGGACTAAGTTATGCATTGTTTTTATGTTAAAAAGCTTTAAAAAGTGACAACGCAGTGTATGGTTAAACAAGTAGTTTGTTCCCACTGCCTTCCATTTATTTCCCCATAGACATACATGTTACTGTCACTTTGGCTGTGTTTGCCTCAATTTATTTTTGTTCAAAAAGTAACAAAACTATTAACATATACATTGACTTTAGCAAACCCTTCCAAGATTTCACAGCATCTGGTTTCTTCTATTTATTTTGGAATTTAGAGACATTGCCTGGAATGAAAGCAGCTTCCACCAGATCAATAATTTATTTAGTGACATTCCCAATGATTAGAAAACACATTAAGCAAGTTTTTGGCTCTATTTCACAGCTTGTTTGCCACTTAATGGATAGAGAATTAGAGATGCAATTTACAAGTAAATAATGGGAGCTATAAGGCTCAGCAAGAAATAAATGCAGGTTCTTTTACAAAGTCTGTGGTTGAGTACTGCCCAAATACTTGCATGTGGTTCAGCCTAGTGGAATAAATGATTGGTACTCAGCATGATAGCTTTTACAGAGAAGAGGGCAAATAGAGGAACAATCAGATCAGAACAAAAATTTGTTTCATCATTTGCTGTCAATTGATCTTTCCCATGAGCTTTTTGTTCTCCCTGAAGGAACAGATTATGACTAGCTCTGAGAGCATGGAGACCAAATCACCCTTATTGGCAAATTCTCATAACATATGTAAGGAATATACATAGTAAACTTTCACCATTCATTTATGTTCAGGAGACCAATAATTGGAATTTACAAACCACAGTTTTTATGATGTCTCAAATGCTTTTTCAGTATAAATAGACAAAATAGATAAAAGAGAGGAATCAATAGTATTGCTAATTTGCTACCCAACTTAAGGGTATGTTCACACAGGGGAAAATGAAGAAAAATTCCTCTATTTTCTGCTGATGTATTCCGCCGCAGGATTGCCTAGATGGAATGCGGCATTGCGGCTTTCCTTTACTAATAAGGCCCAGATGAATGGGCCTAGTCAGCAGATTCTCCTGAGCCGCGGAATCTGCAGCAAGATCAGGCAGGATGCTGATTTTATTTCCGCGTCCTGAAGTGATCTCTGCCTATAGGAGGCAGATTCATGATGGAATCTGCTGCAGATTCGGGGTTGGAATCTGCCAAGGATTCCTACGTGTGAACGTACTCTAATAGGGAAGATTGTCCCAGCAAAACTGCCTTAGCTGTCCACAGCAACCAATCACAATGTAACTTTCATTTTTCAGAAGCAGATTACAAAATTAAAGCTGTGCTGTGATTGGATACTATGGGCAACTAAGACACTTTTGCTTTAAGACCATTTTAATAAATATGCCCAAATGACTTCAGTATCAACAGATCAATATAATACTTTATAAGTACTATATGCAAGCAGGGGTGTATTCAGGATTTTCTCAATGTGGTGAAAATAATTTTGAAGCTTTGGTTGTAATCAGAGTATTGTGCACTGTACTTATTGCATTTCTCTTCGATCCTATTGTTGTAGACTAGGTTAAGGATGTGGATGCTGGTGGTCTGAGGAAAGAAGACTGGAATATCTTTCTCTCCAGGCACTGCCATCCACATTGATCCTACAAAATTTTCAACACACTTCTACATCAACAGAACATACCAATATAACAATATAGCCCTACATAAACAGTTGAAACCAGAAGTTTACATGCACTATATAAAAAGACACATAAGCATGTTTTTCTCACTATCTGACATGAAATTAGAATAAACCAATTACGATTACCAAAATTATTTATATTTGCCAAATGCCAGAATAATGAGAGAGAGTCAAAAATTTACATACACCAAGATTACTATGCCTTTAAACAATTTGGGACAGCCCATATGATGATGCCATGTCTGTGGAAGCTTCTAATAGGTTTATTGCCAACATCTGAGTTAATTAGAGACACACCTGTGGATGTATTTTAAGGCACACCTGAAACACACTACTTCTTTGTGTAACATCATGGGAAAGTCTAAAGAAATCAGCCAAGACATCAGGAAGAGAATTGTGGACTTGCACAAGTCTTATTCATCCTTGGATGCTATATCCAGATACCTGAAGGTGCCTCTTTCATCTGCACAAATAATTATACCAAAGTACAAACAAGATGGGAATGTCCAGCCATCATACCGCTCAGGAAGGAGACGGGTTCTGTGTCCCAGAGATGAATGTGCTTCGGTATGAAATGTGCATATCAACCTAAGAACAAAAGCAAAAGACCTTGTGAAGATGCTGGCTGAAGCTGGTAAGAGTGTGTCATTATCCACAATGAAACGAGTACTGTATCAAGGGGCTGAAAGGCCACTCTGCCAGGAAGAAGCCATTACTCCAAAAGAAACATAAAAAAGCCATATTAATGTTTGCAAATGCACACAGTAACAAAGACCTTAATTTTTGGAGACATGTCCTGTGGTCTGACGAAACTAAAATTGAACTGTTTGGCCATAATGACCATCGTTACATTTGAAGGAAAAAGGGAGAAGCTTGCAAGCCCAAAAACACCATCCCAACTGTGAAACACGGGGGTGGCAGCATCATGTTGAGGGGTTGTTTTGCTGCAGGAGGGTCTGGTGCACTTCACAAAATAGATGGCATCCTGAGGAAAGAACATTATGTGACAATACTAAAGCAACATCTCAAGACATCAGACAGGAAGTGAAATCTTGGGTGCAAATGGGTCTTCCAAATGGACAATGACCCGAAGCATACTGTCAAACTGGTTACTAAGTGGCTTAAAGATAACAAAGTCAATGTTTTGGAGTGGCCATCACAAAGCCCTGATCTCAATCCTATTGAAAATTTATGGACAAAGCTGAAAAGGCAGGTGTGAGCAAGGCGGCCTACAAACATGGCTCAGTTACACCATTTCTATCAGGAGAAATTGGCCCAAATTCCTACCAACTAGTGTGAGAAGCTTGTGGAAAGATATCCAAAACATTTGACCCAAGTCATATAGTTTAAGGGCAATGGTACCAAATACTAATGAAGTGTATGTAAACTTTTGACTTTGCAGAAAGTAATAAAAATGGCTTAAAAAAATTCTCTCTCTCTCATTATTCTGGCATTTGGCAAATATAAATAATTTTGGCAATCCTAATTGACCTAAACCAGGAAAGGTTTATTCTAATTTCATGTCAGTGAGAAAAACATGCATATGTGTCTTTTTATATAGTGTATGTAAACTTCTGGTTTCAACTGTATGTCCCTATATAATCCACACTTAATTAAACTAACCGCACAAAGTATAGTTAATCAAGATTTATTATTCATTTAAAAGGGCCCAAAAACTCCATTAAAAACATCACATTAAAAATATACTTGAGGCAAAAGAGGTGGATAATATAATAAATTGCACAGAAATACTCGTCACTGCTATGTATAGCCAATACACACACATATTAACTCATAAATAAACAAATATAATAAATAGATAAATAAATAAATAAATACAGTTCATGTGAACATAGATTATATTAGACCATATATTATAAACCCAAAGTACTTGATCAATAATTCACCAATGGTGTCAGTGTATGGATTATTATCAGTCAAATAATGACCAGAATTAATTCACCGAGTATATTACGTAATTAATGCAGACAAGTAAGGCTAGGTTCACACCTGCTCCTGTTCTCCGTTTGGGGTTCCCATCCCCAAATACGCTTAAAAAATGCGGAGAGAACAGAAACCCAGGCGCAGGTGTGAACCTAGCGCAATAGAACACATACCAATAGTAAAATATATCCACTCAGGAAGTGTCAGGATTCTCTATCCGACTCCTGCACCTTTAACGTTACCATACGAATCTGGGAAGCTTTTGCAGTTTCAGAGGCTTCCTGGCTTGGTCCAGTTAGCAGCAGTGGAGACCTGTATAAGACCATGCCCTCCTGAGACAAGTGCTAACTAATTTAGTTTGCTACTGTTAGTTTGGCTTCCATTTTGTGTGTGTACCTGTATGATTTGTGACCTCTGGCTTGACCTTGTAATCCCCTTTTTCCTCCAATTCTGTTGTGACTTTCTCGGCTAGATTTTTTTTACCCTTGGGTAGTTTCTCGGATATTGCTTTTGTCTCCCATCTCTGCTTATTCGTTCTCTCCTTTTTTTAACCCTGCTGTACGACTTCTCTTCTGTCCACGTTACTTGGTAAGTTTTAGCAGTCCTTGTGTTGGTTTCAGCAGCAGTGCATTTCTCATTAGTACATTTATTTGTTTGGTGACAATTCAGATTCCAAGATTCGGCACAAGTCCATCTTGTCTCGTGACGAGCTCTGGTGAAGGCATCTGGGTGTCTGTCTTGGCTCGCAGAGGGGTGCTAGTTGTAGATAGCTTTCTCTACTGCTCGCAGTTATCAGCCAGTTCCTTGCTGCTGCTTTTATTGCCTATATTGCGCTTGTGAGGCCCAGCCTGGGCGCTCCAATGTCCGGGAATGCACAGCCCCCATGATTAATGCACAATGTATAAGATATAGTTTGCGGTCATAACTAGAGATGAGCAGAAGTGGAATTCGATCTGAATTTCAGGAAATCTTCGATTCGCCTCGATTCCGGACTTCCTCACACTTCGATGCATCGAATCGCATTTTTTAATAACATGGCTGCTGCACATGTTAGGACAAGGGGCAAGGGACCCTGGGAACGCGGGATCACCCACAATGCCATGCAGTTAATAAGCAGTCAGACGGCCTTGTGATGTCACAGTCCTATAAAAACCCTCAGCCATTTTAGGTAAAGTCATTTCACATAGCTATTACTGCAGGGACAGATGTCAGCAGGATCTAGGGAAAGACTTAGAAAACAGATAGAAGTTCAGAGAAAGAGGATTACAAGTGTAGGGGAAGTATAGGGAGGAATTGAAAGAAGAATTTGGGGTGGTTGCAGACTCATTAACAGCAAGAATTTTAATACACATTGCAGCACTCACTGCCATTATAATGCTGCTCATTACTCATACCTGTGTCTTCAAGGTGGAACATAACAAGTCTTTTGCAGAGCAGTACAGCAAAAAAACAGGGAATTATCATCCACTAATATCTGCAGTTATCTGTTCTAATGCCTTTTTTAAGGCGTTTATTATAAGGAGCTCATTCACTGTTCTTTCAAAGCATAACATTACAGGCCATTTGTCAGTACTACTGTGCCAAAGAAAACTGAATTCTCATCCAGTTATCTCTACAGTCATCTGCTCTAACGCCTTATGCAAGGCGTTTATTAGTGGGGAAACAAATAAGGGGCATATTCGCCATTCTGTTCCAAGTATAAAATTACAGGCCATTTTGCAGTAAAGTATTGCAAAAAAAATCATAATTTTTATCCAATAATCTCTGCCTTTATCACACTTTTTTTAAAGGTGTTAATTAATGGGGAAACAAATGAGGGTCATATTCGCCATTTTGTTCCCAGTATAAAATTAAAGGGCATTTCTCAATACAGTAGTGATAAAAATCAATAATTCTTAGCCACTGATCTCTGCAGTTAGCTGTTATTCTAACACTTATTTACTTATTTAACCCTTTCCCGACATCCGTAATAGTACGGTGGATGCTGGGTACTTAAATATGGCGGCTGCTCGGGTCCTATACAGTAGACACCCGGCATTAACCCCTCTGGTGTCTCGGTCAAAGCTGACCGAGGCGCCATTTTATCGGCGCCGCTCAGGCGCCGCCATTTTGCCACGGATCGCCGGCACCCGGAGAAAATATTTTTCCCATATGGTAAACGCCGTAGCGGTAAAAAAAAATCAAAAATGCTAAACCGCCGTTTTTTCATTGTTTTGCCTCTGATAAAAATTTGAATAAAAAGTGGTCAAAGCAATAGACATTCCCCAAAATGGTATAACTAAAAAGTACACCTGGCATCGCAAAAATAGACGCCCTATGCATCCCCGTACAGGGAAGTATAAAAAAGTTACAGGTGTCAGTATATGGCAACTTTAAAAAAAAATAAATTTTTGCACAGTTTTGGATTTTTGTTAAGGGGTTAAAATGCAAATAAAACCATATGAATTTGGTATCCCCGGAATCATGCCCAAACATAGAATACAGATGACATGTCATTTTTGCTTTAGAGTGAATGCCGTAAAAACGAAGCCCGTAAGAAAGTCACAAAAATGGACTTTTTCTTCAAATCTACCCCATTCTGAATTTGTTTCCAGCTTTCCAGTACATTGTACGGAATAATAAATGGTAGCATCATGAAAAAAAAAATTATCCCGCAAACATTAAGACCTCATATGACTCTGAGAACTGAAAACTGAACTGAAAAGTTATTGGGTTTGGAAGGGTGGGAGTCAAAAACGAAAAATGTCACCGGAAGGAAGGGGTTAAAGGTGTTTATTAGTGCAGAAACAAATAAGGGCCATATTTGCCATTTTGTTCCCAGTATAAAATTACAGGCCATTTCTCAATACAAAGTACCTACATAGAATCTCTACATAATATTCAAAGAAAATAATGCCATGACAATAATTTACAAAAATATATGTTTTATTATTACAAGAAAAATATATTAAAAACACATAAAAAAACATACACAAAGGTGGAGGTCTTGGTATCATCACTTAGCAATCAGACATTGCATGCAAACAGACAGAAATTCCCACCTGCATGCAATAAGTACACAATATTTTTAAAAGAAGAAAAGGAGTGGTATAATCACATGCAACATGTACCATTATCTACAGACAAAAATGTAAATGGATATAATATTTAATAGTTACTACAGGGCATGCAAAAATAAGCACACCATGGTGAATCACAATGCCATATAGAACATAAGTCACATGTCCCCCGCACATACAATCAGATGTAGTATAGTATATATAAAAAATAAGGTATATATAGGACATATATAAAAAAGTTACATTTGGAATGAATGGCTCAATAGAAAGTGAACATACAACATACAATAGTTCAAACATATAAATATGTAAATATATATAAAAAAATATACAGTAGTGCAGTGTCGGACTGGGATGTCTAGGTCCCACAGTGGAATTGTTTCTAGGGGCCCACCATCAGGACCACTGCAGATCAGCGGTACCGAGACAGGGCGGCTAAAGGTAATAACATGCCGGGAGCCATGCTGCTCACAAACTATACCATGTGCACCACTGCACTACCTAAACCTACTGCTACACCTTGTATGGCAGGTGAACAGCGTGGCTCCAAGAACTGTTACCTTTACCTGTAACCGCACTGTCCTGGAAAAGCTGATCTGCAGAGGTCCTGGCTGTTGTATCATCGCAGATGTAATATTGATGGCCTATCTTAAGGACAGGTCATCAATATTAGAAAGATGGATAAATCCTTTAAAGAGGTTGTCCAGGAATTGGAACTATTTTATTATAAAAGTAGAAAAAGTTCACAAACACTGTCACATATGAAAAATACCATACAAAAACCATAAACAGAGACAATACATAAATCCAAAACATAGCATAAATAACATAAATACAAGAAATCGTCAAGACAAAATTAAAACCGAAAACATGCGCAAACCAGCCCCCATCCATTCCGTCTTTTATTCCGCCTTTCACTCCGCCTTTCATTCTTCTTCAGCCATCCGTCAGTCAAAACTCTAATTATCCTAAAAACAAAGAAAAACAAAATGAGCAATGTACAATGAAACATATAACGAAAACATATAACACTAATAAACCCCAACTGAAACTTACTATGAAAATTTTTTTTTTTTTTTTTTTTTTCCCCTTCACCACACCCGGCCAGCACCACGCCCCATGTCCTCCCATGTCCGCATAGTCCTGGTGCTGGCACCACCCACCACCGAGCCCCTGAAACCCCGACCTGGCTCTCCGCCTCATGTCCTCTCATGTCCGCATAGTCCAGAGCCAGGCGGGGCACACAAAAACCTATAAACCAAACCCTCCACCCCCAAAAAGAAACCCCCCTCCCAAACAACCTACCCCCATAAAAAACCCCTTAACTACTAAAATGGAATTATGAAATGGAATATGGAAAATGAAAATGGGATATGGAAAAATGGAAAATGGGAAAACGGGCACAACACATGACAAACGACAACAACAACAAACAACAAGTACCAGACAAATAACCAATACCAGACAAGCAACAAAACCCACCATCCTACATAACCCACCATCCTACATAACCTGTTAAGATTACCCTCCCTCCCATGAACCTCCCATGGGCCTAGGGTCGGTTATCCTCAAGCCTCTTACCCTTCTATCCGTTTTTCCAAAACAAAAATGACTATGTGATTATTTTTTTTTGTGACACGCCAGCCCTCCACCAGGAAGAGAGCACAGGAGGCCTGTCCCTGTCTACTCGCCCTACCACTATGTCCCTATCTATCATTCTGTCCCTATCCTGTCCCTACCTATCAGAAAAAAAAATAAAAACCCACCCCACGTGCCAACCTTGCCCTACCTGTCCCTATCTGGCCCTAACCTAACTCACCTACTTTGAATCCCTTATTCTAACCCTCAGGGAACAGAAAAGGTGAACCCCCTCCAGAGGGTACCGGCCCTCTCTGCACCCAGCCCCTCATACTCCCGAGAGCGCACCCTCACCAGGTCCACCATGATGTTTTTAACCACCTCCACCTCCGGGAGGATTTTGCCTCGCGTCGATACTAGACACCGGGATGACCACAAGTGGAACCTGACCACTGCACTAACTATAAAAAGTGTCTGGCAGTCCCTGCCCTCCGGGTGTTTGAATGCCCCATAGGCCCACTCGGCATAGGAAAGGCCAGCCAGCCGCAGCCAACCGGTGGAGGTCCCCACCAATTTGCAAACCCTTATATTGAAGGGGCACTGAAGCAGGAAGTGCTCCATGCTTTCCAGCATGTCGCCACACTCCTCCCGAGGGCAGCCTCGTTCGTCGGAGTTCCGGTACTTCAAGTTCCCCCTCACATATAACTTACCTAGGAGGCAGCGCCAGGTCAGATCCCAAAACTTCTGAGGAAACCTTTTGGAGTTAAGAAAACGCAACCCTCCCTCTAAGGTTTCTCCTGGGCAATCTTTGAGCGCCAGAGGCTTCTGGAAGCGGGTCAACAGGACCTTGTCGTCAAGAAAACGTCTTGACTGAGTCCTGATCTCCCACGCCCCCAGACCCCACCGACGAATCATTTCAAGACCAGGGAAGCATAGGCAGGGAGATATCCATGGGGTGCACGAAGATCTTTCACTTGCCCTCCTGACTCCCATTTCTGGAAGAAGGGCCGAAACCACCCCTGGCAGGAGGCTACCCACAAAGGAGCCCCCTCGGCGGAGAGGTTTGGTAGATTGATCTTAAGAAAGGTGTTCATTAAGAACACCATGGGATTAACCATATTTAACCCCCCTAGCCTCCTTGTGCGGTATGTAACCTCCCTCTTGATTAGGTTGAGCCTGTTCCCCCATAACAGTTGGAAGAACAGGCAACAGATCCTACTCCAACAAGACTCTGGCAAGGCACAGACGCTACCTAGATAGATCACCAATGGGAGCAGGAAGGCTTTGGCAAGGCGAACCCTTTCTCTCAGGGTCAAAGACCAACCCTTCCAGCAATCAACTCTCTGGGCGACATCCTTAAGTCTACCTTCCCAATTTTGGAGTGGGTAATCACCCTGGCCAAAATGGATGCCTAAGATCTTTACAGACCCCTGGGGTTCTGGGAGGGTGTCCGGGAGAGAAAAAACAGGCTCTCCCCCTCCCAGCCAGAGGCTTCCACACTTATTCCTGTTTACAGCTGATCCGGAAGCCTCCGAGTAACTGTCCACTTCAGACATCACCCATTCAAGCTCCTCCCGTGACGAGACAAGAACGGTGACATCATCCGCGTAGGCTACTGTCCTCAAAGGGGAGCCGGTGCCCTCCAGGTCCATCCTGACTCCCGCCACCGGCCCACCATTAATCCGCCTAATCAGGGGATCAATGGCGAACACATACAGTAGCGGGCTCAAGGGACATCCCTGTCGGACGCCCGACCCCACCTCAAAAGGACGACCAACCCAACCATTCACAAGTGGGAAAGACTCAGCCCCAGCGTATAAGGTCTGCAGCCACTGAATGAACCCCCCAGGCAGGCCATACCTCGAGAGAGTTGACCACAAATACTCATGATTCACCCTGTCAAAAGCCTTAGCCTGATCTAGGGACAGCAAGTACCCCTTCCACCGACCTGCCCTACTCTGCTCCACAGCCTCCCTGACACTCAGGACCGCACTTAAGGTGCTACGACCGGGAACAGAGCAGTGCTGAGCCGGCGAGAGGAGCCGGGGCGCAAACTGTACCAGCCGGTTGAAAAGTACCTTCGCCAGAATCTTTCGGTCCATATTGAGAAGTGCTATGGGCCGCCAGTTCTCAATATGGCTCGGATCCTTACCCTTTGACAGAACTATAAGGGCGGACCTCCTCATTGACTTCGGCAGAGTGCCCGAGGATAGACACTCATTAAGCATGTCAGTCAAGAGGGGAGCCAAAGCTCCTTTAAAGGTCCGATAGAACTCAGATGTTAAGCCATCTGGGCCAGGTGACTTCTTGAGGGCAAGACCCTCAATAGCCCTCACGACTTCCTCTTCCCTTATAGGTTCTATCAAAACACCAAGAGAAGGGTCTTCTGCTGACTCAGGAATGGCTTCAGCCAAGAAACCTGAAATCCGATCCCGATTCAGTTCCTTCTTTGCCAAAAGGTTCGAGTAGAAGGACCTGACGACCTCCAAGATCCCTGACCTGGATCTTGTCAGGGATCCTGTACTGTCAATCAGGCCTGTTACTGTCTTACAAGTCACTGACATCTTACAGTTCCTGTAGGGGTCGGGCGAGCGGTATTTCCCGAAATCCCTCTCAAGAACCAAAGATGCGTGCCTATCGTACTGACACCTTTTAAGCAAAGCCTTCACACCGGAGATATCCTCCTGGCTACCTCCGGTCGAGACCAGATGTTCAAGTCTCTTCATCAGTGCACTGTACATGCGGTACATGTCCAGTGACCTGAGGCTTGAGAGCCGGCGGAAAAATCCCGCCACCCTTTTTTTGAATATCTCCCACCACTCTGACCTAGTACCTTCAAGACCCAGTAATAGTACCTGATCCTGAAGAAACTCCTCAAAGGCTTGTCTTACAGCTGCCTCCTCAAGGAGTGACGAATTCAGCCTCCACAAACCTCTTCCTCTCCGGAGGGTCTCTGAAATATTCAAAGAAAACAAAATTAGACAGTGATCGGAGAACTCCACCTCCACCACGGACACAGGGGTGGTGACGGAATTCTCCTTCAAAAAAAACCTATCTATCCTAGACCTAACACTACCTCTCTGAAAGGTGAACCCACGGTGACCTGGGGAATGCCTGATGTGGATATCCTCCAGGCGAGCTTCACTCACTATGCTATTTAACGCGGCGCCATCATAGGGCAATCTATCTCTGGTACCTCCTCGGTCTTGGGGTCTAGTTATGGTATTAAAATCCCCACCAAAGATGACTTGTTTGCCCGTAAAAAGAAAAGGCTTAATCTTCATAAAGAGGCTTTTACGGGCCCACTTTGTCTGGGGACCGTAGATGTTAATGAGGCGCAGGCTTTGCCCCTTCATGAAGACGTCTAAGACTAGGCACCTTCCCATTTCGAGCTCGATCAGTCGCTGGCATTTCACCTCTGCGGTAAAAAGCACCGCCACTCCACTATACGGCTCAGCCGCAAGAGACCAGTAGGAGGGCCCCCTGCGCCACTCCCTCCTTGCTCTGTTTATCTCTGATAGAGTACAGAGCCTGGTCTCCTGCAAAAACAAAATGTCAGCTTCAACCCGGCCAAGAAAATCAAAGGCTGCAAACCTAGCCGTATCAGACTTAATGCTGGCCACATTAATGGTGGCCAGCGTCAGTGGAGAGGGGACTGCCATTAAGACCGATTGAGCTCAATGACCTTCAGCTTCCCACCCCCTTTCCTCCTATCACCACCACCCCTAGATGAGTCTGAAGAGGACCCGCGACTTCTCCTCGTCTTGCGGGTCCTCTTCTTACATTGGGATTGGTCCATCACCTCCCCCGGTGCGGTTTGGCCAGAGGAGGGATGGACCTCCCCCCGCAACTTCTCCCTGAGGGGTTACAGTGGTGGCAGAGACAGTAGCAACTTCGGCCCTGGGTGCATCATCTCCTCCTCCAGGCCAGCCTCCCCCCCAGAGGGCAGGGGGCCCCTCCCGGAGAGAGACTCAGCAGCCCCTGACGGCTCCACCTCTCCCTCTGAAGCCTCCCCTGAGGCCGACGCATCCTCACAGAGGGATTGGTACCGGTTGGGACCTACCACTAGAGGGCCGTCGAGTCTGCGTTCCTTCGTCGGGGGGGGGGGGGGGCAGATGTTTTTGCCCTCACTTTACTCGGTGACTTTCTCCGCTTGACCGTCTCTCCCTCCCCAGCACTGACGTACTGAGAAGAAGACGACTGGTCAGCCTCTTCCTCCCTCTGCAGTCTCTTCATCTCCTCAACCAGGGTCGTGCCCACTGCTGCCTCGGCATCAGGATCCGGCCCAGCAGAGCCAGGGGCAGAAGGAAGGCACATAACTCCCTCCCTCTGCTCCCTCCTCCTCTCGCGCCTCCTTGCCCTTGATGGTGGCTGGGCCTTCTCCCTTTGCCTTGGCAGACTAGTCTCTCCTCCCCCACTCACCCCCTCCGCAGCAGGGACAGCCTCCTCAACTGCTCCCGCTTGCCGAAGGGTGGTGTTGGCGAAAGACCGTGGACACGCCCCGATCGGGTGCCCAAGGACACCACACAGGTGGCAACGCACCCTGCCACAGGTCGCCGCGAGATGGCCCACCTCCCCACACATGGCGCACTTCTGCACACGGCAGGAGGCGCTCAAGTGTGAGGGGTCACCGCACCTGTGACAGAGTTTTGGCTGCCCCTGGTAGAAGACAAGGATCCTGTCTTTCCCAAGGAAGGTTGAGGACGGGATATGCATCACCGAGTTATCCTCGTGTCGCAATTTGACCATGAAGGTCCAGGCCCCCGACCATATCCCGAACTCGTCGAGATTTTTCTTTGGGAAGTCCTTGACCTCCCCAAACCTGTTCAGCCAGGTCATGATGTCCATATAAGAAAGTGACTCGTTACGAGTTAAAACGGTCACTTTCTTAATGTTATCCTGGCGTGACACCGCCCACACCATAAAGTCACGCCAGGCGGGCTCGTCCTTCACCAGCCTATAGTTTCCCCAGAAGGTTTCTAAGCCCTCCGGGGTAACAAAGCTGATGTCAAACTCCGAGGAGCCGACAGGATGAATCAGGGCAAAGATGTCGCTTGCCCTGAAACCCATCCCGAGTAGGAGTTCCACGACCCCCCTCCTCTGGGGACAAGGGCCGGCTCCCCCCCACACGAGACGGGCCACGTTCCTCCGTGTCGGCCCCCTACGCCCGGGTGTAGGGAGAGTCCATCTGGTCTCACCTCCTTCCTCTCGGAACTTCCCTAGGCCAAAACGCTTGATCCAGAACCTAAGGTCTCTCGACTGCCCATCTATGGTCATTGTGGACTGGCCCGCCCGTAAAGCCTCCAGGAGCTGCCGTTGCAAATCGCCGTCCCTGGAGCCGGGCGGAAGACATGATGCACCCCCAGGGGCCCCAGAAGCGACACTGGCATAGGAGCGTGGGGGCCCCGAGGCCGCAGCAACCTCCGCTACCGGAGTACCAGCGCCACTCCCAGGGACCCCCGCAGAACTACTTAGCCCAGCCACGGCAACCGGAGCACCAGAGGCGGCAACAGTCCGCCCTGGCATAGCCGCCGCGGACCGGGTCACTCCAACTGCAGCAGAAGGAACAGCGGCAGAGAGGACAACAGGAGCAACAATATCAGGAGCAGTGACAGGAGTAACAACAGGAGCAACGACAGCATCAGGAACAGCATCAGGAACAGCATCAGGAACAGCATCAGGAACAGCAGCAGAAACAACAGCAGGGACAACAGCAGGGACAACAGCAGAAATACCAGAAACAACAGGGGCCACAACAGAAATATTACTAGCAGTAGAAATACTTTTTTTAGCAGCAATGGTAATAGCCCCTCCACCCGCAGCCTCCCCGACTACAGGCTCTTGGACCCCCATGCATACTACACCACCTTCTTCAGGAATACTACTAATTACCCCTTTTGTCCCACCCGCTTTCCCCTTTACCTTACCTGTCTGCTTAACTAGCTTCTCCACTCGTCCATCATTCACACCTGCAGTCTTCCTTCTTACAGCGGGGCCGGCTGCACCACTCGCTGATGGCTTCCCCGCTTTTACCTCGGCCTCCGCATCCACAGTCACCCCGACACCTGATGTTGTAGGAGGACACGCCCCCTTAGCCCCGGAAGTGACCTCCGCATCACCGGCTTCATCAGCACTGGAGGAGGATGAGCCACGCCCACCTGCCACTCCCCCTTTCCTACACCTTACTCTGGGGGAAGCCATCGATATTTTAAAACCTCCTACCAGGGAGGGAGGTTTCCCTACGCCACTCCCCTCCGCAGGGGGGGCTTCTTTGCCTTTGCCCTTGTCCGCAACTATGAGCGCCTTGTCTGCAACCATGAGCTCCTTGTCCGCCACCACCTGAAAGGTACTATCAGGCGCCATTTTGACTGCTGGCACCCCGGGCACCCCGCCACTTGGCGTGACCCGAGGTGCCTGCGCCTCCCTTTTCTCTCCTGGAGGCATCGCAACCTGGGCTGAGGTCCCGGCACGATGCTCCCCAGGCAACGACCTGACAAATTTAAATGTCTCTATTACTCTTTTTTTTTTCCTTCCTTGCCTTCTTCCTGGTCTTGGTTCCTTTTCCCTCCTCCTCCCCGTCCAAATCTGACAAGCTGAATGCTAATTGGTCCATTCTGGACGGGGACTCCAATTGGCAGATTTGCCTCATCAGCTTCCCCGCCTTCTCCCGAGGCTCCACCCTCCTCCTCCTCCGTCTCGGGCAGTGGTTGGTTCTCTGGGAGTGTGGGAGATTGTGTCACTTCCTGTCCTGTCATTCTGACTTCCAGTTTCACTGCCGGCGCTGATGCCTGTGTATATGTGGGTATCAGGCTGCTGCTACTAGGGATGGCTACTCGACTATACTGTACCGCCATGCTGTCATCTGACTCCAGGTCTGACTCACAATAGTCGTCCTCTCCCGAGCTGTCTGAGGACGCGGGGCCATCCTTCAACAACCGCTCCTGCTGTTTGCGGAAGAAGCGGTCATCGTTCAGCAGCTTCTCTCTGAACGGCCCCGCGCCCTCCAGAATCTCCGTGCACCTGGCTTCCAGGGCCTTTATTTGTTTTTTCAGGCTCCTTACCTGCTTACTGAAAACCGGGCGGTCCTTCCTTGAGGCCCTGTCGCTACGGGCGCGAGCACTCTGAAGCTCCCCACTCATTGCGAACAGGGACCTCCGGGCTCGGTCATATTCCTCCAGGACCGCCTCGATCCTCCGGCTGTAAATGGCGACTTCCTCTCCAGCCTTCCTGATGCCCCATCCTGCGGGTGATTGCGGCAGCGATGACGGTAAGCTTGTGTCTTTTCTACTGCTTGCAGGGACCCTTCCAGAGGGAACCGCATATCCTGCGGCCATAGCCCCCCTTCGGACCGGCTTCACCCGCCACTGCCGCTGATGTTACCGCCGTGGCTGATGTTGCCGTTTTCACGGATCCACCTGCCGAGACTGCTGACACCCCTGTCGCCACCGCTACTCCTGCCGGCATCGCCCGCTCTACGGACGTCGCTGCTCCCGATGCTGTTCCTGATGCTGCAGCCGCCAATGTCGCTGCTGCTGCTCCTGATGCTGCTCCCAATGCTGTTGTCCCGGTCGCCATTCTCATTGAGGCTTGCTGCCTCAGCGACCTCCGCCTGCCCTGCTCTGCTGGTGCTGTGTCGGCAGACATTCTCCTGCCCCCCGCCTGTAAGGTCCGGGGGGCAGGAGCTCCACGCTCCATGATAAGGCTCCCCTCCGCACGGGGAAGGGAGTCGGAGCTACGGTATGTATCACACAAAAGACCGAAAACCACACCCAATAATCGGTCTCCAAATATCCAAAAAAAGCCTCTTAAGCCTCTGGACTCAGGAGCTCAAACAAGTGTGTCTGACTCCCACAGTTGCCCCGAAGGAATTGGAACTATTTTATTAGAAAAGTAGAAAAAGTTCACAAACACTGTCACATACGAAAATACAATATAAAAACTATAAACAGAGACAATACATAAATCTAAAACATAGCATAAAACCATCAACAAATAAAATAGAAGAAAACACCGGGACAAAAAAAAAACCAATCGCGAACCAGCCCCATCCATTCTGCCTTTCACTCCGCCTTTCACGCCACCTTTCACTCTTCTCCCGTCTTTCTCCAGTCATCCGTCAGTCAAAAACTCTAACAAAAGAAAATCTAAATGAGCAATATACAATGGAAACATATAACGGAAACTTATAACGGAAACTTATAACACTAACAAAATCCCCAACTGAAACTTACTAAAAAAAATTTTTTTATTTTTTTTTTTTTTTTTTATATATTTTTTTTTTTTTTTTTTTTTTTTTCCCCTCACCACACCCGGCCAGCACCACGCCCCATGTCCTCCCATGTCCGCATAGTCCTGGTGCTGGCACCACCCACCACCAAGCCCCTGAAACCCAACCTGGCTCTCCGCCTCATGTCCTCCCATGTCCGCGTAGTCCAGAGCCAGGCCGGGCACACGAAAACTTATAAACCAAAACCTCCACCCCCAAAAAGAAACCCCCCTCCCAAACAACCTACCCCCCTGAAAAACCCCTTAACTACTAACAAACAAATGGAATTATGGAATATGGAAAAAGAAATATGGGATATGGAAATGAATATGAAAAATGGAAATGGAAAATTAATATGGGATATGAAAAATGGAAAATGGGAAAATGGACACAACAAATGAACGACAACAATAACAAACAACAAATACCAGACAAGTAACAAAAACCCACCATCCTACATAACCTGTTAAATTACCTTCCCTCCCATGAACCTCCCATGGGCCTAGGGTCGGTTATCCTCAAGCCTCTTACCCTTCCATCTGATTTCCAAAACAAAAATGCCTATGTGGTGACACGCCAGCCCTCCACCAGGAAGAGAGCACAGGAGGCCCATCCCTGTCTACTCGCCCTACCGCTATATCCCTATCTATCATTCTGTCCCTACCCTGTCCCTACCTGTCCCTCCCTATCAGAAAATAATAAACCCCACCCCTCGTGCAAACCTTGCCCTACCTATCCCTATCTGGCCCTAACCTAACTAACCTACTTTAAATCCCTTATCTAACCCTCAGGGAACAGAAAAAGTGAACCCCCTCCAGAGGGTACCAGCCCTTTCTGCGCCCAGCCCCTCGTACTCCCGAGAGCGCACCCTCACCAGGTCCACCATGATGTTTTTAACCACCTCCACCTCCGGGAGGATTTTGCCTCTCGTCGATACTAAACACCGTGCTGACCATAGGTGAAACCTGACCACTGCACTAACTACAAAAAGTGTTTGGCAGTCCCTGCCCTCCGGGTGTTTGAATGCCCCATAGGCCCACTCGGCGTAGGAAAGGCCAGCCAGCCGCAGCCAACCGGTGGAGGTCCCCACCAATTTGCAAACCCTTATATTGAAGGGGCACTGAAGCAGGAAGTGCTCCATGCTTTCCAGCATGTCGCCACACTCCTCCCGAGGGCAGCCTCGCTCGTCGGAGTTCCGGTACTTCAAGTTCCCCCTCACATATAACTTACCTAGGAGGCAGCGCCAGGTCAGATCCCAAAACTTCCGAGGAAACCTTTTGGAGTTAAGAAAACGCAACCCTCCCTCTAAGGTTTCTCCTGGGCAATCTTTGAGCGCCAGAGGCTTCTGGAAGCGGGTCAACAGGACCTTGTCGTCAAGAAAACGTCTTGACTGAGTCCTGATCTCCCACGCCCCCAGACCCCACCGACGAATCACTTTCAGGACCAGGGAAGCATAGGCCGGGAGATATCCATGGGGTGCACGAAGATCTTTCACTTGCCCTCCTGACTCCCATTTCTGGAAGAAGGGCCGAAACCACCCCTGGCAGGAGGCTACCCACGAAGGAGCCCCCTCGGAGGAGAGGTTTGGTAAATTGATCTTAAGAAAGGTGTTCATTAAGAACACCACGGGGTTAACCATATTTAACCCCCCTAGCCTCCTTGTGCGGTATGTAACCTCCCTCTTGATTAGGTTGAGCCTGTTCCCCCATAACAGTTGGAAGAACAGGCAACAGATCCTACTCCAACAAGACTCTGGCAAGGCACAGACGCTACCTAGATAGATCACCAACGGGAGCAGGAAGGCTTTGGCAAGGTGAACCCTTTCTCTCAGGGTCAAAGACCAACCCTTCCAGCAATCAACTCTCTGGGCGACATCCTTAAGTCTACCTTCCCAATTTTGGAGTGGGTAATCACCCTGGCCAAAATGGATGCCTAAGATCTTTACAGACCCCTGGGGTTCTGGGAGGGTGTCCGGGAGAGAAAAACCAGGCTCTCCCCCTCCCAGCCAGAGGCTTCCACACTTATTCCTGTTTACAGCTGATCCGGAAGCCTCCGAGTAACTGTCCACTTCAGACATCACCCATTCAAGCTCCTCCCGTGACGAGACAAGAACGGTGACATCATCCGCGTAGGCTACTGTCCTCAAAGGGGAGCCAGTACCCTCCAGGTCCATCCTGACTCCCGCCACCGGCCCACCATTAATCCACCTAATCAGGGGATCAATGGCGAACACATACAGTAGCGGGCTCAAGGGACATCCCTGTCGGACGCCCGACCCCACCTCAAAAGGACGACCAACCCAACCATTCACAAGCGGGAAAGACTCAGCCCCAGCGTATAAGGTCTGCAGCCACTGAATGAACCCCCCAGGCAGGCCATACCTCGAGAGAGTTGACCACAAATACTCATGATTCACCCTGTCAAAAGCCTTAGCCTGATCTAGGGACAGCAAGTACCCCTTCCACCGACCTGCCCTACTCTGCTCCACAGCCTCCCTGACACTCAGGACCGCACTTAAGGTGCTACGACCGGGAACAGAGCAGTGCTGAGCCGGCGAGAGGAACCGGGGCGCAAACTGTACCAGCCGGTTGAAAAGTACCTTCGCCAGAATCTTTCGGTCCGTATTGAGAAGTGCTATGGGCCGCCAGTTCTCAATATGGCTCGGATCCTTACCCTTTGACAGAACTATAAGGGCGGACCTCCTCATTGACTTCGGCAGAGTGCCCGAGGATAGACACTCATTAAGCACGTCAGTCAAGAGGGGAGCCAAAGCTCCTTTAAAGGTCCGATAGAACTCAGATGTTAAGCCATCTGGGCCAGGTGACTTCTTGAGGGCAAGACCCTCAATAGCCCTGACGACTTCCTCTTCCCTTATAGGTTCTATCAAAACACCAAGAGAAGGGTCTTCTGCTGACTCAGGAATGGCTTCAGCCAAGAAACCTGAAATCCGATCCCGATTCAGTTCCTTCTTTGCCAAAAGGTTCGAGTAGAAGGACCTGACGACCTCCAAGATCCCTGACCTGGATCTTGTCAGGGATCCTGTACTGTCAATCAGGCCTGTTACTGTCTTACAAGTCACTGACATCTTACAGTTCCTGTAGGGGTCGGGCGAGCGGTATTTCCCGAAATCCCTCTCAAGAACCAAAGATGCGTGCCTATCGTACTGACACCTTTTGAGCAAAGCCTTCACACCGGAGATATCCTCCTGGCTACCTCCGGTCGAGACCAGATGTCCAAGTCTCTTCCTCAGTGCAGTGTACATGCGGTACATGTCCAGTGACCTGAGGCTTGAGAGCCGGCGGAAAAATCCCGCCACCCTTTTTTTGAATATCTCCCACCACTCTGACCTAGTACCTTCAAGACCCAGTAATAGTACCTGATCCTGAAGAAACTCCTCAAAGGCTTGTCTTACAGCTGCCTCCTCAAGGAGTGACGAATTCAGCCTCCACAAACCTCTTCCTCTCCGGAGGGTCTCTGAAATATTCAAAGAAAACAAAATTAGACAGTGATCAGAGAACTCCACCTCCACCACGGACACAGGGGTGGTGACGGAATTCTCCTTCAAAAAAAACCTATCTATCCTAGACCTAACACTACCTCTCTGAAAGGTGAACCCACGGTGGCCTGGGGAATGCCTGATGTGGATATCCTCCAGGCGAGCTTCACTCACTATTCTATTTAACGCGGCGCCATCATAGGGCAGTCTATCTCTGGTACCTCCTCGGTCTTGGGGTCTAGTTATGGTATTAAAATCCCCACCAAAGATGACTTGTTTGCCCGTAAAAAGAAAAGGCTTAATCTTCATAAAGAGGCTTTTACGGTCCCACTTGGTCTGGGGACCGTAGATGTTAATGAGGCGCAGGCTTTGCCCCTTCATGAAGACGTCTAAGACTAGGCACCTTCCCATTTCGAGCTCGATCAGTCGCTGGCATTTCACCTCTGCGGTAAAAAGCACCGCCACTCCACTATACGGCTCAGCCGCAAGAGACCAGTAGGAGGGCCCCCTGCGCCACTCCCTCCTTGCTCTGTTTATCTCTGATAGAGTACAGAGCCTGGTCTCCTGCAAAAACAAAATGTCAGCTTCAACCCGGCCAAGAAAATCAAAGGCTGCAAACCTAGCCGTATCAGACTTAATGCTGGCCACATTAATGGTGGCCAGCGTCAGTGGAGAGGGGACTGCCATTAAGACCGATTGAGCTCAATGACCTTCAGCTTCCCACCCCCTTTCCTCCTATCACCACCACCCCTAGATGAGTCTGAAGAGGACCCGCGACTTCTCCTCGTCTTGCGGGTCCTCTTCTTACATTGGGATTGGTCCATCACCTCCCCCGGTGCGGTTTGGCCAGAGGAGGGATGGACCTCCCCCCGCAACTTCTCCCTGAGGAGTTACAGTGGTCGCAGAGACAGTAGCAGCTTCGGCCCTGGGTGCATCATCTCCTCCTCCAGGCTCCAGGCCAGCCTCCCCCCCAGAGGGCAGGGGGCCCCTCCCGGAGAGAGACTCAGCAGCCCCTGACGGCTCCACCTCTCCCTCTGAAGCCTCCCCTGAGGCCGACGCATCCTCACAGAGGGATTGGTACCGGTTGGGACCTACCACTAGAGGGCCGTCGAGTCTGCGTTCCTTCGTCGGGGGGGGGGGCAGATGTTTTTGCCCTCACTTTACTCGGTGACTTTCTCCGCTTGACCGTCTCTCCCTCCCCAGCACTGACGTACTGAGAAGAAGACGACTGGTCAGCCTCTTCCTCCCTCTGCAGTCTCCTCATCTCCTCAACCAGGGTCGTGCCCACTGCTGCTTCGGCATCAGGATCCGGCCCAGCAGAGCCAGGGGCAGAAGGAAGGCACATAACTCCCTCCCTCTGCTCCCTCCTCCTCTCGCGCCTCCTTGCCCTTGATGGTGGCTGGGCCTTCTCCCTTTGCCTTGGCAGACTAGTCTCTCCTCCCCCACTCACCCCCTCCGCAGCAGGGACAGCCTCCTCAACTGCTCCCGCTTGCCGAAGGGTGGTGTTGGCGAAAGACCGTGGACACGCCCCAATCGGGTGCCCAAGGACACCACACAGGTGGCAACGCACCCTGCCACAGGTCGCCGCGAGATGGCCCACCTCCCCACACATGGCGCACTTCTGCACACGGCAGGAGGCGCTCAAGTGTGAGGGGTCACCGCACCTGTGACAGAGTTTTGGCTGCCCCTGGTAGAAG
Organism: Leptodactylus fallax; assembly: GCA_947044405.1. Taxonomy (NCBI): domain Eukaryota; kingdom Metazoa; phylum Chordata; class Amphibia; order Anura; family Leptodactylidae; genus Leptodactylus; species Leptodactylus fallax. The sequence goes on along the minus strand of CAMRHE010000035.1, from coordinate 1,032,260 downwards.
ACAAGGATCCTGTCTTTCCCAAGGAAGGTTGAGGACGGGATATGCATCACCGAGTTATCCTCGTGTCGCAATTTGACCATGAAGGTCCAGGCCCCCGACCATATCCCGAACTCGTCGAGATTTTTCTTTGGGAAGTCCTTGACCTCCCCAAACCTGTTCAGCCAGGTCATGATGTCCATATAAGAAAGTGACTCGTTACGAGTTAAAACGGTCACTTTCTTAATGTTATCCTGGCGTGACACCGCCCACACCATAAAGTCACGCCAGGCGGGCTCGTCCTTCACCAGCCTATAGTTTCCCCAGAAGGTTTCTAAGCCCTCCGGGGTAACAAAGCTGATGTCAAACTCCGAGGAGCCGACAGGATGAATCAGGGCAAAGATGTCGCTTGCCCTGAAACCCATCCCGAGTAGGAGTTCCACGACCCCCCTCCTCTCGGGACAAGGGCCGGCTCCCCCCCACACGAGACGGGCCACGTTCCTCCGTGTCGGCCCCCTACGCCCAGGTGTAGGGAGAGTCCATCTGGTCTCACCTCCTTCCTCTCGGAACTTCCCTAGGCCAAAACGCTCGATCCAGAACCTAAGGTCTCTCGACTGCCCATCTATGGTCATTGTGGACTGGCCCGCCCGTAAAGCCTCCAGGAGCTGCCGTTGCAAATCGCCGTCCCTGGAGCCGGGCGGAAGACATGATGCACCCCCAGGGGCCCCAGAAGCGACGCTGGCATAGGAGCGTGGGGGCCCGGAGGCCGCAGCAACCTCCGCTGCCGGAGTACCAGCGCCACTCCCAGGGACCCCCGCAGAACTACTTAGCCCAGCCACGGCAACCGGAGCACCAGAGGCGGCAACAGTCCGCCCTGGCATAGCCGCCGCGGACCGGGTCACTCCAACTGCAGCAGAAGGAACAGCGGCAGAGAGGACAACAGGAGCAACAATATCAGGAGCAGTGACAGGAGTAACAACAGGAGCAACGACAGCATCAGGAACAGCATCAGGAACAGCATCAGGAACAGCATCAGGAACAGCAGCAGAAACAACAGCAGGGACAACAGCAGGGACAACAGCAGAAATACCAGAAACAACAGGGGCCACAACAGAAATATTACTAGCAGTAGAAATACTTTTTTTAGCAGCAATGGTAATAGCCCCTCCACCCGCAGCCTCCCCGACTACAGGCTCTTGGACCCCCATGCATACTACACCACCTTCTTCAGGAATACTACTAATTACCCCTTTTGTCCCACCCGCTTTCCCCTTTACCTTACCTGTCTGCTTAACTAGCTTCTCCACTCGTCCATCATTCACACCTGCAGTCTTCCTTCTTACAGCGGGGCCGGCTGCACCACTCGCTGATGGCTTCCCCGCTTTTACCTCGGCCTCCGCATCCACAGTCACCCCGACACCTGATGTTGTAGGAGGACACGCCCCCTTAGCCCCGGAAGTGACCTCCGCATCACCGGCTTCATCAGCACTGGAGGAGGATGAGCCACGCCCACCTGCCACTCCCCCTTTCCTACACCTTACTCTGGGGGAAGCCATCGATATTTTAAAACCTCCTACCAGGGAGGGAGGTTTCCCTACGCCACTCCCCTCCGCAGGGGGGGCTTCTTTGCCTTTGCCCTTGTCCGCAACTATGAGCGCCTTGTCTGCAACCATGAGCTCCTTGTCCGCCACCACCTGAAAGGTACTATCAGGCGCCATTTTGACTGCTGGCACCCCGGGCACCCCGCCACTTGGCGTGACCCGAGGTGCCTGCGCCTCCCTTTTCTCTCCTGGAGGCATCGCAACCTGGGCTGAGGTCCCGGCACGATGCTCCCCAGGCAACGACCTGACAAATTTAAATGTCTCTATTACTCTTTTTTTTTCCTTCCTTGCCTTCTTCCTGGTCTTGGTTCCTTTTCCCTCCTCCTCCCCGTCCAAATCTGACAAGCTGAATGCTAATTGGTCCATTCTGGACGGGGACTCCAATTGGCAGATTTGCCTCATCAGCTTCCCGCCTTCTCCCGAGGCTCCACCCTCCTCCTCCTCCGTCTCGGGCAGTGGTTGGTTCTCTGGGAGTGTGGGAGATTGTGTCACTTCCTGTCCTGTCATTCTGACTTCCAGTTTCACTGCCGGCGCTGATGCCTGTGTATATGTGGGTATCAGGCTGCTGCTACTAGGGATGGCTACTCGACTATACTGTACCGCCATGCTGTCATCTGACTCCAGGTCTGACTCACAATAGTCGTCCTCTCCCGAGCTGTCTGAGGACGCGGGGCCATCCTTCAACAACCGCTCCTGCTGTTTGCGGAAGAAGCGGTCATCGTTCAGCAGCTTCTCTCTGAACGGCCCCGCGCCCTCCAGAATCTCCGTGCACCTGGCTTCCAGGGCCTTTATTTGTTTTTTCAGGCTCCTTACCTGCTTACTGAAAACCGGGCGGTCCTTCCTTGAGGCCCTGTCGCTACGGGCGCGAGCACTCTGAAGCTCCCCACTCATTGCGAACAGGGACCTCCGGGCTCGGTCATATTCCTCCAGGACCGCCTCGATCCTCCGGCTGTAAATGGCGACTTCCTCTCCAGCCTTCCTGATGCCCCATCCTGCGGGTGATTGCGGCAGCGATGACGGTAAGCTTGTGTCTTTTCTACTGCTTGCAGGGACCCTTCCAGAGGGAACCGCATATCCTGCGGCCATAGCCCCCTTCGGACCGGCTTCACCCGCCACTGCCGCTGATGTTACCGCCGTGGCTGATGTTGCCGTTTTCACGGATCCACCTGCCGAGACTGCTGACACCCCTGTCGCCACCGCTACTCCTGCCGGCATCGCCCGCTCTACGGACGTCGCTGCTCCCGATGCTGTTCCTGATGCTGCAGCCGCCAATGTCGCTGCTGCTGCTCCTGATGCTGCTCCCAATGCTGTTGTCCCGGTCGCCACTCTCATTGAGGCTTGCTGCCTCAGCGACCTCCGCCTGCCCTGCTCTGCTGGTGCTGTGTCGGCAGACATTCTCCTGCCCCCCCGCCTGTAAGGTCCGGGGGGCAGGAGCTCCACGCTCCATGATAAGGCTCCCTTCCACACGGGGAAGGGAGTCGGAGCGACGGTATGTAACACACAAAAGACCGAAAACCACACCCAATAATCGGTCTCCAAATATCCAAAAAAAGCCTCTTAAGCCTCTGGACTCAGGAGCTCAAACAAGTGTGTCTGACTCCCACAGTTGCCCCGAAGGAATTGGAGCAACCCATGTAGCTGGCGGGAGATGTAAAATAAAAAATAAGTAAATTGAAAATCATACTCACCTGTCCCCAGAGCACCGTTGTCCGCTGCCAGTGTCCATTCAGTCTCATGCCGGCGACTCCTTGCTGGGAGTCCTGCACCTCATGTGATCGCTAAGACCAATTAGGTACAGGATTTCCAGAAATGAGGCGCCGCCATGAGACCGAACAGACACTGGCAGGGGACAATGAGCTGCTGGGGACAGGTGAGTATGCTTTTTTTTATTAATTTTCTTATTTTTACACCTCTCTGGCGGCGGCCACAGTGGTCGCTCCAGTTTATGGACAACCTCTTGTAAGGGGTTGTCTAGGCCAAATTTTTCTATGGTCACTTCACTGGTCCCCCATACTGTATGGGGAACAGTGATGGGGTCATTATATTGTGTGGGAGCAGTGATGGGGGCTAACATCCTGTGGGGGGGACATTAACCCTGCTGTTCTGTTCGATTCTACTATACACATATAATGTTCCGGTCATTTTTGACCGGGCCTATTAAAGTCTGGATTTTTAACTAATTTAAGTGTTTTATTTGAATTTATTTTGCATTATTATACTGTATGTGAACATGGTTGTTCATAAACAAATGAAAAATGAAATCAAACACTTAATTTTTATTTTTTTTGCGTCAAAAAATGTTACATGGCCTTATTGCATTATTCATGCATATTGCACATTTGCACAAAAAAAAAATCTTTATAAAACTGTAAACTATAACGAATAACATCAAACTGTATGTAAATATATTTTTTTTCAAAAAAATAAATAAATAAAGTCTAGTTTTTTCTACATAAAATGTGAAATAAGATTCAAGGTGCTAAATTTACTGTTTGCATTCGTCACAAGTATAATTTACATGTCTTTTGCATAAGTACTTTGCACATTTGCAACATATCACATTTGATTTGTGATTACTTGATGTTGGACAGAAGGCGCATCGTTTCCGTTTTAGGCTGGTTGCACTGCTGGTGGAGCCCGTGGGTATCGTCGCAGTGCTAGCGGAAGCCCTAGGTTCACTTTCTTCAGCATGCTGTTGGATCCTGTGGACAATGGCTGCAGCTCCATCATCTCTGGGTGTTACTTTTCTTTGTTCAATATATGGGCTAACCAGTGATTTTCCCAACTCCTCTAAAAAAATTCTTCTTTTATATAGTTTATTTTTGTTCCAATTTGGGTCTATTTCACGCCATAACACAAATGCATTGTACGCCGACACATCAAGAATGTTGTAAAAAACCAACCATTGGCCACCAATTAGTTTTGCGTTTACAGGTGTAAGTGCCTATGAGTTGATCAACTGCCCCTTTTGTGGCATTGTAATGTAAAGGACCTAGATAAATTGATAAATAGTAGTAGATGAACTATATAGACCAAAATGAGATTATAACCTCTTTATTTTTAAAAAAAAATGGCTGGAGATTAGTATAAAAGGCTATCGGTCATTTTTGACCGAACAGTACAAGTGTAAAAAAAGACATGGAGCAAAAAGTAAACAGAAAATAAATAAATAAAAACTGCTATTAGTAAGAACCCCTCAAATGAGGAAAAGTCAATGAACCACAAGTTTCAGAACCGCATAATGAATATTTTAAAAAATATCAAATTTCAAATTCGGTCATTTTTGACCGAACAGAACAGCAAGGTTAAACTGTGTGGGGCATATTAAAGGGGTTGTCCAGGGTTAATCTTTTTTATGGCCTATGCTCAGGATAGGCCATAAATACTTGATCGGTAGGGGGCTGACACACGGCCCCATCAGCTGTTCGGAGCCACTTCCGGAGCCCGTTCTGTACACAACACAGGGCCGGAAAAGCTCCATCCTCTGTACAGCAGCCCGGCGCCTTCACTACAGCTCAGATCCCACTGACTTCAATAAGTGCTGAGATACAGTGAAGGTGCCCGGCTAATATACAGTGGACAGAGCTTTCTGCTTCCGGCCCTGTATTGTGTACAGGACAGGCATCAGAAGTGGCTCCATACAGCTGATCGGTCCGGGGTCAGCCCCCTACAGATCAGGTATCTATGGCCTATCCTGAGTGTGAAGAATATCGCCTCGCCCAGCCGCCTGGCACGCCTGCGATCAAACTTCTTTCTTAACCTCCCACTCACACACCGTGAGTAGACCGGGTCATAGGATAAAAACGAAACGAGCGATATAAATTTTATATATTTAATAACCCAAGTGGGTCGGTATGGATTAATAGCATATACAGAAATATACAATATTAATATGATCAAGCATAAACATACAAGCAAAAGGGCAATGATACAATGCACCAAAATAAAAGGAAATAAAGATTAGAAAAAATACCTGAGCACACAGCTTTGTCCTAGCTGTCTCTCTTCCATGCTCAACACAATAGACTCGTAGTCCGTTTCTCTAGGCCACAGCAGAGTTTTGGGCCTAGGGCGCAAGCTTAAGCAAGTTGCATAAAACAATCCTTCTACATGTTGTCCAGAACAAGTGAAAGGCTTCAGGCCTCACTGCTAGGCCCTCAATGCATTCCTCAGTAGGGCAAGCTCTCTCCTCTTCTCCCAGATCAGAGTTCCTTACTGCCTCTTTGCTGAATGACCCCAGAATCCAGGTCTGCCCACAGCATATGGCTAGTGCTCCACCCACCCCTTGCACCCAGGCAGCCCCCCTTCTCCCACCTTTGCAGAACCCTCGGAGGGATGGATGAAGTTAAGGTCACTGGCTTGCTATCCTCCCCATCGCCATCTGGCCAGGGATAATAAAAGTTCCTGGCTATAGCAAGCCATCTCCAATGAACACACATAAAACCAGTGAAGCGTATCGTCCAGCAATGTAAAACCCAAGTTAAACACAACATTCCAATAGGTAGGGGGAGGACGGACATGAGCAAGTAAAAATACATTTCTAAGAAAGATGTACAACTGAGGGTCGGTTCATCACACTGAGGATAAACCATAACAAATTATGCCAGGACAACCGCTTTAATATACCCCCTAATGCGCCACACTTTAAAGAGGTTGTCCAGTATAATTTTTTTCTTTTTTATAATTAGTCTGGGGGAGGTGAATCCCCCCCAACCCCCCCCCCCCCCAAAAAAAAAAAAAACATACTAAACATACGCACCTGTCTCCGGTGCTCCGGTGTCCTCCCAGCACGATCTATTCCTGCAGCTCCGCTATCTTCTTTTTGCTGGAAGTCCTCACTGGCTGTGACGTCCCAGGTCCCTTCCCTTAGGCCGCTGATTGGCCTCAGGGGTCACATGACGTCACAGGTAGTCATGTGCAGGGGGAACTTTAGCTGGAAGAAATCAACAGAACTGAAGGTCCGAACTGCGCTGGGAGACACTGGGGACAGAAAAGAAAGTTTGGGGTTTTTTTTTTGTTTTGTTTTTTTCACCTGCGCCGGGGTAATTAAAAAAAAAAAAAAATGAACCAGCCACTGTATGGAGTATAAGCTCCACAGTGGCCCCCGCCCAGTATTATAAGCTCCACAGTGGCCCCCACACAGTATTATAAGCTCTACAGTGGCCACCACACAGTATTATATTCTCTACAGTGGCCCCCACCCAGTATTATAAGCTCCACAGTGGCCCCCACCCAGTGTTATAAGCTCCACAGTGGCCCCCACACAGTATTATATGCTCTACAGTGGCCCCCACCTAGTATTATATGCTTTACAGTGGCCCCCACCCAGTATTATATGCTCTACAGTGTCCCCCACACAGTATTATATGCGCCCAATAGCCCCCCCTCCGCTTCAGTGCTATTACTATACTCTCATACTCACCTTGCTTTACATTTCCTTGGCATCCTCGCTCCATCCTGTCGTCTTCAGCATCTTCAGGCCCTTTTCTGACGTCGCTGTAGAGGCCTGTGATTGGGCCTCAGTGGTCACGTGGGGGAGCACTGACGTCATTACGTGGCCGCGCCCCATGTGACCGCTGGGGCCTAATCACAGGCCTCAGTCACATGACGGAGGAGCACCGGAGAGAACACTGTGCCCAGGAGAGGTGAGAATATATATTTATTATTTTCAGTCACCTCCCCTGGGTGCCCTGCCCTGTCATCTGTTGGAACTGGGCCTGCAATATGCCAGGGTCCCTTTCCAATAACAGTATTTATAGCGGTCGGGGAACCAGGCTTTCCCCGACTGCTATCATAATGGTCCAGGGCCCGGCCATCCACAGCTGGCCAGGGGCACCATACCCTGCCGGGTCCGGTCGCACTCCCTGCGACCGTTACGCCACTGGTCAGGGGCCCGATCGGGACGGTCAGGATGACATGAGGACTAATAGTCGGGGCTCGGGGCCCACCGGTGGATTCACCGATTCCCCGGTGGGCCAGTCTGACCCTGCAGTAGTGTCTAAATGAACTATCAATATCAATATTTTTTTACAAAATTATTTGAAAATGAAAAAACATTTTGTGATAAATTTTCTTATATAAATTTTTAGTGTATGGAAAATATACAGTTGTGATAAAAAATTTACATACCCCAGCAGATTTTTTGTTTTTTTGGCCTTTTTTCAGCAAATATGAATGATAACACAAAAACTTTTTCTCCACTCATGGTTAGTGGTTGGTTGAAGCCATTTATTGTCAGACTTCTGTGTTTTCTCTTTTTAAATCATAATGACAACCAAAAACATCAAAATGACCCTGTTCAAAAGTTCACATACCCTGGTGATTTTGGCCTGATAACATGCCCAGAAGTTGACACCAAGGGGTTTGAATGGCTACTAAAGGTGACATCCTGACCTGTGACCTGTTTGCTTGTAATCAGTGTGTGTGCATAAAAGCTGAGTGAGTTTCTGGGATCCAGACAGACTGTTGCATCTTTCCTCCAGTCACTGAGGCGGACTATAGAAAGACGCCCCCCCAACTTCACACGCTGTTATCGTCATGTGAACCGAGAGCAAGGCAGGTGGTTTGGACTCCGCAACCAGAAATGAACGCACACGCGGTAGTTCAAGAAAAGAATATATATTTACTATAAGTTAATAAAGGCTATTTGAAGGTAAAATGACAGGGATAAAGACAAGCAAAATATACAATATAGCATGAACAATTTCAAGGCAAATTCTGCAATGGTTTCTACTTTTACTCTGTCCACTTCTGCAGTATGGACACTGAATGAACAATATACTCAAAACTATCCCTAACTGACCCTGACATCACATTTGGGTGCACCCCCTTTTCCCCAGTGGTCCAGGTGGACCGCTTACAGTCCGTAGAAGCGCGCGGTGGGGCCCAAAGTCGTTCCTTTCTTTTATAGTGAAGCGTCCTCTCCTCACGGTTATCAGGATCTCAGGAGAAATGAAGTCCTCTTTAACAGGGAAACCCAATGAATGCAATGTAATCCAACAGCAGATTCCACTCAGCACACTGACAGTCCTGCCGAATCCATACACTGAGCTGGGTTGTAAGCCGGGGTTTAGCAGGTGCTGTCCAGTACATCAACAGCACTGCGAGTCTCTATCTGTGGTATCCATATACACAGTCACAATGTCAGTCTCACTGATCAGCCACTGAGCACAGTTCCTTTCACGTGGACTCACTAGTCCTGTTATCTCTTTACACTCTGTTTGTCTCTGGACCAAGATACAGCTTAGCTGTACAGAAAAATCTCCACAGCAGTTCAATACAACACTTGCCAAGATGGCTGCTGCTCTCTGTCTCGTCACTTCCTGCTTCTCTGCTCACACTCTGTCTGCAGAACAGGCAGGCTGACATAAAAGGGGGGGGGGGTCTCACTCCAGCATCATGTCACAATTACAATGGCTGCTGTCTTAAAGGAACAGAATCACAGAAATACATTCAACATTAACAGTTTATACAGACAAATGAAGCTTAGGACAACATTGGCTGTCTCTTACATATTCCCCCCCACTTTAAGATTGGCAGTCCCTGCCTATGACTGTATATCCAGAGGGTTGTACTTTTATGCACAGGGTGGTAGTATACCGATGTATGGCAGGCCAAACAAACTCATCCTGCGCATACCGAACAGGGGGAATACCAGCATTTGGCCTAGTGGTCCGTCTGAGGACCGGTGGTATATTATGGGGTGCTGCAGCTATGGGCTGAGAAGGACCAGCGGATTCCGCACCTGAGGGGGCACAGGCCGGAGATACAGTAGTCACAGGTGGAACATCCCCAGGAGCAGGGATCGGCCAACAATCATCCTCCTCGTCTGAGGCCCATTCCGCACCTCCATTCTCTGACTGTGGGAGCTCATTCACATTGGCAGGCCCATCATGATTTGTCCCTTCAGAATGACACAGGCGCAACATATTTCGGTGAAGTACTCGAACACAATCAGTTCCTTCTTTCTGGACCTGGTACACTGGCCCATTCGCATACTTGCGGCCAACAACACGATACGGCAAAGCCTCCCATCGGCTTTCCAATTTCCCTTGGGGTTTCTTGACACGAACTAGCACCAGGTCGCCTGGTTGCAATGGTGCTTCTTGCACTGGGGTCTTATCAGGATGGGGATGTTCTTGCAGGCGCTGCCGCACCAATCGATGGATCGTCTCAAGTCTCTGCCGGTGCGCCCGAACCCAAGAGGTTGGATCCCTCGGAGGGAACCCATCCACATCATCCAACTGTAATTCTCCTATACTTCGCCCAGACCGCCCAAAGAGAAGTGTATAAGGAGAGTACCCCGTTGTAGAATGGACCTGATTGTTATAGGCCCACACCATTTCAGACAAGAACTGAGGCCACTGTAACTTCTTGTCTTCCTCCAGAGTCCGCAGCATCTGTAGCAGAGTTCTGTTGAATCTTTCACAGGCCCCATTTCCCTGAGGGTGGTATGGAGTCGTGTGCGACTTCTTTATCCCGTAGATACGTTGAACTTCTTTCATTACGTGTCCCTCAAAGCAGGCACCCTGGTCGGAGTGGATGCGTTTAGGGCACCCATATACTCGAATGAAATCTTGGCACAGAGCACGAGCTGCTGACTCAGCTGTCTGGTCCTTGGTGGCGGTTACCACCGCAAATTTGGTGAAGTGATCCACCATTACGAGGCAATACTGGTGTCCGCTATTGGATGGGCCCACCATTAGATAGTCTATCATGACGATTTCTAAAGGTTCCTGGGTCACGATGGTTTGCAGGGGAGCTCTCTGTTCTATTGCCTTATGGATCTCACAAGTTCGACAGCTGCGGCATACTTCTTCGACCATTTGACGAAGACCAGGGCAGTAAATCAGTCGCTGTAACCAACGAAAGGTCTTCTCATGACCAAAATGTCCATTCTTATTATGAGCCTCAACTGCCAACGAGCGAGCCAGTTCACTAGGCACCACAATTTGGTATCGAATGTCGATCTCAGAAGGTAAATAGACCTTTCGGCATAGCACTCCATTTTTCATCTCCAACTTTTCCCACTGACTCAGAACAGATAATATCTCACGTGTCAGTCGTTCTCTTTCCTCTCTACAGGGCTTCTGGCCTTTCTCAACACACTTGATCATCTGTGCCAGCCCCTCATGGGTCTGTTGTATCTGTGCCCATTCCTGTCGTGAGGGACCAAAGAAAGGAGCCGTTTCAGTCCCCTCCATCTCAAACTGATTAGCGGCGGCCAAGGCCTGTGAAAATCTGCTGAAGTCGGGCACCTCCACATGCTCCAACTCATGATCCACGTCTACTGTGGGGGTCTGGGCGGTTACCCTAGAAAGCCCGTCAGCATTCTGGTTCTCTGTCTTGGACCGATACTTAATGCGGTAATTGAACTTAGTCATTCGGGCTATCCACCTCTGCTCTAACGCCCCGAGCTTGGCATTTTCCAGGTGAGCTAGTGGGTTGTTGTCAGTCAGTACTAAAACTTCAGCACCGGTCAAATATTCAGAGAATTTCTCGGTCATGGCCCATACCAGTGCCAACAGCTCCAACTTAAATGAACTATAATTCTCGGGGTTTCTTTCAGAATCTCTCAAAGACCGGCTGCCGTACGCTATGACCCTCTCCTGGCCATCCTGAAGCTGGGAAAGCACTGCTCCAAGACCATACAGGCTTGCATCCGTATACAGCTGGAACGGCAAGTGGTAATCAGCATATGCCAAGATTGGGGCTGTTGTCAGTGCATCCTTTAATGCCTGGAAGGCTTGTTCCTGTTCAAGTCCCCACTTCACGGACCGGTTCTTTGGACCACCGGATGTGCCTCGTAGGAGAGCATTAAGTGGTGCTGCTACCTTGGCGAAATCCTTAATAAACCGTCGATAGTAACCGGCTACTCCAAGGAACGCCCTCACTTCTCGCAGGGTAGTCGGTATTGGCCAATCTTGAACAGCCGCTATCTTGTCTCTTGATGGTCTCACCCCTTCTCCTGATACGCGGTGACCCAAGTAATCAATTTCAGATTGGAACAACCGACATTTACTGGGTTTCAATTTGAGCCCATGTTCCCGCAATCTTCGAAATACTTGCCCCAACTGGTGGAGATGGTCTTCAAAGGTCGCAGAATACACTATAATGTCATCCAAGTAGATGAGAGTGAACTCAAAGTTGAAGTCACCGAGACATTTCTCCATCAACCGCTGAAACGTTCCGGGTGCATTTGTCAACCCGAAGGGCATCCGGTTAAATTCGTATAGTCCCATGGGCAAGATGAATGCCGTCTTCTCCTTGTCTTTTGTGGCCATCGGCACCTGCCAATACCCACTAGCCAGATCTAGTGAGGAGAAGTACCGGGCTCTCCCCAGCGCTGAGAGGGACTCCTCAATCCGTGGCAAGGGGTAGGAATCTCGTACGGTGCAAGCGTTTAACTTCCGATAGTCTACGCAAAATCGGATGGACCCATCTTTTTTTCTTACTAACACCACAGGAGCTGCCCAGGGACTCTGGCTTTCATGGATGATCCCACCCTGTAGCATCTTAGCTAAGAGTTCTTTTACTTCCTGATACAACTGTGGAGGAATTTGTCGGTAGCGCTCTCTAATTGGAGGGGTGTCTCCTGTGGGAATCTCATGGTAGATCCCTGTGGTACATCCAAAATCTTCAGCATACCGTGAAAAGGCGGCTCGGTTCTCCCACAACAGTTCATCTACCTTCTGCACCCATTCCAGAGAACATGAACTTGCATCCATCTTCATCTGTTCTCGAATTGCACGGCCATTCCATTCAGAGGTGGGTTCCTCATCTTCTCCCATGGACACAGTTACGGTCCACTCATCCCTTTCAGTCGGCTTCAGCTGCATTGGAGTTACTTTCCTTACTTCCTCCGGAGTCACATAGATGTTAGCCAGCTGCCTCCCTGGGGTCAGGTCCACACTCTGGTCCTGAGTGTTTACACATCGAAGTGGTACTCTTCCATTGCGAACTATTGCCAAGGAACGGGCCACTAGCGGATCAACACCTCCTTCGGCTGCCTGCAGTGGTTCTACCAACACAGCTATGCCCTCTAGTTTCCGACAGGTGCCTACGGGCATAGACACTATTGTCTCCCGACTGGGTGGCAGTGTAACTTTTGTATGCAAAGGAACTGAAATTCGAGCCAGAGGACGCTGCGCATCCGAACTTTTCTGTAAGCCACATGTCCGGATCAGCCGCTGGAAAGCTGTTTGAGTAGGCCGATGGGTGGTGGTTTCTTTCCAATAACCGTGACCTTTCTTTTCAAAGAGGATCTGATCTAATTCTTTTAACACATTCATCCCCAAAATGACAGGGACCTTTACTTCATGTGACTCCTGTACCACCACAATGCCTTTCCTACCTAGATCTTGGCCACATACCCGGACATTCATCCAGGCCACTCCCACGACTGGAACTGGTAACTGGTTAGCTGCGACCACTCGTACGAATGTATGGGGATCATATTTCACATGTTGCTGGAAGTACCGTTCATAGCAGTCTCTACTCAAGGTCGTTACTTGGGAACCCGTGTCAATCATCCCGGTAACCGGAATACCCTCCATTTCCACCTGTATAACAGGACTTGCAGCGATCAGGTCATCATTAGGGCATTCTCCCCACATAGTCTCCTTGTCATTCTCCCCTACTACACGCCCTACAGCAGCAGGGGACTTCAGTTTAACGGCGGTCTCTCATAAGTTTGTCGCTGCTCTGGACATCTAGCAGCAACGTGGCCCATCCGTCCACACTCCCAGCAGCGTATCTCCCGTCGTTCTGGCCATCTGTTTGGGCCCCTTCGGTAAGCCCCTTCGATTTCTCCTGAGCACTGCATTAACTGATTTGGACCCCTTCGGTAGGTCCTATCCTCATCCCTCCAGCGGGGTGGTGGGTGATTCTGATTTTCTGGGTATGGACGGCTCACCCTTTCACCTCCAGTTTTCTGGAAGTCTGCAATTTTCATAGAATGTTCATCACAACGGGTGTGCAAGTGTTCCATTTGCTCTTGCAGTTTCTGCATTACTGTGAGAATTTCTTTAACCGTCCCCTTTTCTACTGTCTCTGAGCCAGAACTAGCCCCCTGTGACAAAGTAACTCCAACTGCGGTCTGGGGCTTCGGGAACATACTATTGGCACGGGAGATGGCCTCTACCTGTACATCATGGAATTTAGCATCAGTCTCTCGTCGTATAAAATCCTGCATAGTCACAGTTAAACTGCCGTCACGTATCCCCAGGACAAACTGGTCACGGAGAGTCCGATCAGGGTTACAGAAGGCTGGCGAGCCCCCTCTTTCCTTCACTTGAATATCTCGGAGCAGTTCTTGTAGGGCATTTGCATATTGGGGAAGGCTTTCATTCTCCTGTTGTACCCTCTGGAAGAACCGAGCCTGCAGAGACCCCAGCAATGCAGTTTCTCCATAAATGGTTTCTAGAATCTGGACTACTTGCTCAAATGTCTGCCTTTGTTCAAATGGCCTCAATATCACCGTGGTCTTAGCATCCCCTTGTAATGTCAATATTGCTAGCTCTACTAGTACTTCTGGTGCGGTCTGGTACATTCGCTGTATCATTCGTATCTGTTCCACCCACATACTCACTGACATATTATTGCCATCAAATTTAGCTAACTGACTTATTATAGCCCCTGCTGGCATTCTTCCTCCAGCACCATTCTCCCGAACGGGTGCGTCACCGTCCATTCTGGTAAGCGGATCCTGCCGACTACGCCAATTTGTGAACCGAGAGCAAGGCAGGTGGTTTGGACTCCGCAACCAGAAATGAACGCACACGCGGTAGTTCAAGAAAAGAATATATATTTACTATAAGTTAATAAAGGCTATTTGAAGGTAAAATGACAGGGATAAAGACAAGCAAAATATACAATATAGCATGAACAATTTCAAGGCAAATTCTGCAATGGTTTCTACTTTTACTCTGTCCACTTCTGCAGTATGGACACTGAATGAACAATATACTCAAAACTATCCCTAACTGACCCTGACATCACATTTGGGTGCACCCCCTTTTCCCCAGTGGTCCAGGTGGACCGCTTACAGTCCGTAGAAGCGCGCGGTGGGGCCCAAAGTCGTTCCTTTCTTTTATAGTGAAGCGTCCTCTCCTCACGGTTATCAGGATCTCAGGAGAAATGAAGTCCTCTTTAACAGGGAAACCCAATGAATGCAATGTAATCCAACAGCAGATTCCACTCAGCACACTGACAGTCCTGCCGAATCCATACACTGAGCTGGGTTGTAAGCCGGGGTTTAGCAGGTGCTGTCCAGTACATCAACAGCACTGCGAGTCTCTATCTGTGGTATCCATATACACAGTCACAATGTCAGTCTCACTGATCAGCCACTGAGCACAGTTCCTTTCACGTGGACTCACTAGTCCTGTTATCTCTTTACACTCTGTTTGTCTCTGGACCAAGATACAGCTTAGCTGTACAGAAAAATCTCCACACCAGTTCAATACAACACTTGCCAAGATGGCTGCTGCTCTCTGTCTCGTCACTTCCTGCTTCTCTGCTCACACTCTGTCTGCAGAACAGGCAGGCTGACATAAAAGGGGGGGGGGGTCTCACTCCAGCATCATGTCACAATTACAATGGCTGCTGTCTTAAAGGAACAGAATCACAGAAATACATTCAACATTAACAGTTTATACAGACAAATGAAGCTTAGGACAACATTGGCTGTCTCTTACAGTCACACAATATACACAATACACAAAGTTATAAAACAGTTTTTAAAAATTCTTCTTACTGCATTACTTCAGTATCAGGTCAACAACACGGCATTAACAATGACAATAACTTCACACATCTTCTGCTTGGTGGATGGACGAGCCCACGTGGCCCCCATTCTCTATAATAGGAGCGCAGCAGATAGCTGAGTACTGTACTTCGGCTATCTTTGGCACTCCCATTGAAGGGAATAAGAGCCACGCAGGTTCGTCCATCCACCAAGCTACACGCCTATATTCAGCCTGGCTGCGGTCAGGTTGAATTCCCACCCAGTGGGGGAAAAAACCCAATTCTCAGGCTCAGTGGGGGTCTCAGCAGACAGACACCCATCAATCAGGTATTTATCCTCTATCATTTAGGCGAATACAGGGCAGTAACATTTTGTGACTTACAGGTGACATCTCTGACTAATCCTTCACATTTCCCTTCTCTTCCCTTTTGACCGCCATGATCACTTCTTCCATCTGTGAATTGACTCTGGAAAGTTTGCAGCACAGACATCTTTGGCTCCTCACTTTTCCAGGCATCCAACCCACATTGTCCTCACCTGCACACCCATCCTGCTGCTACCCCAATTATAAAATATATGATATAACCCCCCATAATGAATAATACTCCCAAGTGCATCTTTATATTAATATTGTCCATGTGTACCCTGTATAAATAGTGCCTATTATTAATAATGCCCCAGGTGTTAACTAATTAAAAGGTTTTCCACGTATTTAATAACCCTACTGACCAGCTGTTTGAATGGTACCTGTGTAAGCGCTGTGACTGCTTCTCTGTTTACATAGTGTCATTCATCTCATAGCAGCCATGTAATGTAACTACAGCCTCGTCCTATTCACGTCTATGTGACAAGGCTGGAATTACATCACATGGTCACTATAAACAGGCCATAGCCCCTGTTTATAATGCCCCATTTGCACACAATATAATGTTCCACAGTAGCCCCTGCACACAGTATTACACAGTATAATGGCCGCAGCGGCCCCTGCATACGGTATTATGGCCCACAGTGGCCCCTGCATATGGTATTATGGCCCACAGCAGCCCCTCCACACAGTATTATGGCCCACAGTGGCCCCTGTACACTGTATTATGCCTCGCAGTGGGCCCCTGCACACTGTATTATGGCTCGCAACAGCCCCTGCACACTGTATTATGCCTCGCAATGGGCCCCTGCACACGGTATTATGCTCCACAGCGGCCCCTGCACACGGTATTATGCTCCACAGCGGCCCCTGCACACGGTATTATTTTCCTTAGTGGCCCCTGCACATGGTATTATGCTCCATAGTGGCCCCTGCAAATGGTATTATGCTCCATAGTGGTCCCTGCACTGGTATTATGCTCCACAGTGGCCCCTGCACACAGTATTATGCCCCATAGTGGCCCATCCATGAACTATTATTATACTCTGGGGTATTTTTAGACCCCAGAGTATAATGATTGGAGACCCAGGTGGTGAGAAACATAAAAACTAGTGTTACTTACCTCTCCTGGCCACCGGTGCACTCCCTGCAGCATTTGGCCCTGTTTAATTGTGCACAGGCGTCACGTGGACCAGGCCAGTGTCGCGACCTGATGATGTCACTAGAGGGTCGAAGCCTGCTAGGAGTAACACCGATTGCAGGAGAGGTGAATAACAATGGTTTTTAGGTTCCCTCACCTCCCCTGGGCCTCAGATTATTATACTCCGTGGTCTGAAAAGTATAATAATAGTAGTATTTGATGGGGGTTCGCCTGCCTGCGGCCTCACATACCGATCCCTGCTCCTGCTCACAGCCACCAGCCGTGAGCAGGTGCGTGGGTAGGTAAGTAAATAGGCCGTTACCTGCTGGGGTTGCTCCAGGAGGTAACGGTCTATTTCTAAAAAAAAAAAGTTATCCTCACCTACCTGCAATCCCTTGATGGAGCTGCTGCCTTCTCTTCTTGACTCGCGTCCACATCTCAGCGCAGGAGGCGCGATGACGTCATTGTATCGCCGCCTGCGCTGAGATGCGGACGTCTCGTAAGCCAGCCCAGGACAGGTACTGCTCAGCTTTGGTTTTTTTTTTTATATTTTTTTAAAGCAACCTGTCCTGGGCTGGCTTACATTAAATAAATAGTAAAAATGCCGCCCCCCAGACAGTAACGGATAGTGCCGCCTGAGGCGGCCGCCTCACTTCACCTCATTAGAGGTGCGCCCCTGCTCCAAACCATACAAACCATACCAACCATACAGACTGTAACAACAAATCATATATGTTGATTATCCTAATCAACCTAAACAAAAAAAAGAAAAAAATATTATTGTTGTTGTTATTTGTCTTCATTAAGAGTATTAGATTATTGGTTATTGACAATCTGTTCCACACGAAATGTTGAATCTAGTCCATTATATGATGTCCAATGTGTCAATATTAGACACTGAAAAAGAAAAAAAGAATGAATACTATATAAAAAACATGTAGCATAAATTCATACCATACTAATCTCTGAGATGGCCAGACATATGTTCCTATTACCCAAGAAAAACCGGGATGCGCAATACCTAAGTATCAGGGTAACCAAAAACAACCTACACCTAACTAAAAATAAAAACACTTAAAAATTACTTGTAAAAATATGAAAAAAGATCAAAAAAACAAAAAAAGAGAAAAAGAAGAAGACAAGTCGACCACCGGACACCCCTCAGCAAATTAGTATTTTATAGATAGCATCTGAAACCCAATTTATCATTCGGGCCCCTAGGAGTTACTGTTTGGAGCAAAGTAATCCACTTTGTCTCCATTTGTAATAAACGTGACATCAAGTTACCCCCTCGTATTCCAAGATGAACTTGGTCAATTCCTCTTACCTGGAGATTCAACTCCTCTGTTTTGTGGTAATCGCGGTAATGCCTCGCCACTGGTTTCATATTTAGCTGAAGGCCTGGATCCGATGGTTCCAATGCTTTCTTAATATAACGAACATGTTCCAAAATCTTAACTTGTAATTGTCGTGTGGTGATGCCCACCTAGATGAATCCACAAGGACACATTAAATAATAAACTACTCCTTCACTACGACAATTCAACCTATGTAGAATTCTATATTGTTGAATTTCTGAGAATCAAAAAAACAATCCGTTTTTAGCATATATTTACATGCGGAGCATTTACCACAGGCAGAGGAACCCCATTTAGGGCCCTTACTTGAAAAGATGAAATTAATTGGTGGTGAAATGTAATGACTTTTTACCAAATAGTCTCCTAGACTTTTACTGCGCTTGGCAATCAAACAAGGTTCTTTGGAAACTGCCATATGTAGATCTCTGTTCTGTTTTTCGGGATCGGCCAAAATTGCTTAAATGTAGAATTTCGTTCTTTCAATCTACTGTTGTACTTTGTAATAAACCTTACTTGACTTTGCTCCTGTGTACATTTCTTAAATGTCAAGAGACTATTCCTAAATGCTTGGCAGGCTCGATTATACTCTCGCTCTATATCATTTGATTTGTATCCACGGGATACAAATCGTCGTCGAAGTTCATTTCTCAATACAGTAGTGGCAAATATCAATAATTCTTAGCCACTGAACTCTGCAGTTAGCTGTTATTCTAACACTTATTTAAAGGTGTTTATTAGTGGGGAAACAAATAAGGGTCATATTCGCCACTTTGTTCCCAGTATAAAATTACAGGCCTTTTCTCAATACAGTAGTGGGAAAAATCATTAATTCTTAGCCACTAATCTCTGCAGTCAGCTGTTATTCTAACACTTATTAAACGCCTTAAGGACCCAGCCCAAAAGTGCGTTAAGGACCAGGCCTCGTTTTTCAAAACTGTCATGTGTCTTTATTTGACTTTATATGGCAATAACTTTGAGACGCTTTAACTTACACAAGTGATTTTGAGATTGTTTTTTCGTGACACATTGTACTTCATGTTAGTGGTATACAGTAATGAATATTTTTGTATTTATTTATAAAAAAAATAGGAAATTTGGAGCAAATTTGAAAAAAAAAATCACAATTTTCAAAATGTGAAATGCTCTGCTTTTCAGACAGACCACCCAAATACATTAATACATATTATCTACCATATCTCTGCTATATATCGGCATCATCTTTTAATTTATTTTGGACATTATAAAGCTTACAAGTGTAACAGCGATTTTCCAGATTTACAAGAAAATTTCCCAAACTAATTTTTATTGACCACTTCAGTTCTGAAAGGGATTATAAAGGACTATATATTAGAAACCCCCATAAATCACCCCATTTTCAAAACTGCACCCCTCAAATAATTCAAAACAGCATTTGGGATGTTTGTTAACCCTTTAGGCATTTCACTGGAATTAAAATAATGTGGAGGTGAAATTTAGACATTTCATTTGTTTTCACTAATACATTCATTTAGCCCTAAAATTGACACATTCACAAAGGGTTGAAGGAGAAAATGCATCTCACAATTTGTTATGCAATTTCTCTGGAGCACAGAAATACCCCACATGTGGTTGTAAACTGATGTTTGGGCACACGGCAGCGCACGGAAAGGAAGAAGCAATACTGGACATTTGAAAAGCAAATTTTGCTGGAATTGTTTTTAGGTGCCATGTCTCATTTGCAAAGCCCCTAGAGTACCAATACAAAGGAAACCCCCAAAAAGTGACCCCATTTTGGAAACTACATCCCTCACAGAATTCATCAAGGGGTATAGTGAGCATTTTGACCCCACAGCCGTTTCACAGATTTTACTAACGCTGGGATATATAAATGAAAAATTACTAAAACGTCACTTTATCACCAAAGTTTTCATTTTCACAAGGGTTTAAAGGAGAAAAAGCACCCCACAGTTTGTTAAACAATTGCTCCTGAACACAGCAATAGCCAATATGTGGTCGTAATTTTCTGTATGGGTACATGGTGGGGCTCGGAATGGAAAGAGAGCTTTTGGAGGGCAGATTTTGCTGGAATAGTTTTCAGGTGCCATGTCACATTTGCAGATCCCCAAAGTACCAATACAGTGTAAACCCCTCAAAAGTGACCCCATTTTGGAAACTACACCCCTCACAGAACATATCAAGGGGTATAGTGAGCATTTTGACACTACAGCTGTTTTACAGATTTTATTATCATTGGGACAAATTTTTCATTTTCACAAGAGGACAAAGGAGTAAAAGCACCCCAAAGTTCATTACACAATTTCTCCTGAACACAGAAATGCCCCATATGTGGTTGTAATCTGCTGTTTGGGTACATGGCAGGGTTCAAAATGGAAAGAGCGCTATTTAGCTTTTGGAGGGCAGATTTTTTTGGAATAGTTTTCAGGTGCCATGTCGCATTTGCAGAGCCCCTAGAGTACCAATACAATGGAAACTCCCAAAAAGTGACCCCATTTTGGAAACTACACCCCTCATAGAATTTATATAGGTGTATAGTGAGCATTTTGACCTCACAGCTGTTTCACAGATTTTATTGACTTTAGGACGTAAAAATGAAAAATTACTTTTTTATTCCAATCAACTGTCCATTTAGTGACATATTTTTAATTTTTGCAAGTGGTTAAAAAGGAAAAAAAAAACACAGTTTGTTACACAATTTCTTCTGAACACAGAAATACCCCATATGTGGTTGTAATCTGCTGTATGGGAAGATGGTGGGGCTCAGAATGGAAAGAGCGCTATTTGGCTATTGGAGGGCAGAAGTGGCTGGAATAGTTTTTAGGTGCCATGACGCATTTCCAGAGCCCCTAAAGTACCAATACAATGGAAACCTCTCAAAAGTGACCCCCTTTTAGAAACTACACCCCTAAAAGAATGTATCAAGGGGTATTATCATTTTGAGCCTAAAAATGCTTCCCAAAAATTAATGTACAAAGTGAAAATTAAAGTTTTTAAAGAAATATTCAATGGTCACCCCATTTTGGAAACTACACCCTTCAAGGGATTTATCAAGTGGGGTAGCAAGAATTATTAACCCTTAAGTGTTGCATTAATTTAATTTTCAGAAATGAATGTGCAGCTGATAATGAAAAGATAAAAATGAAATTTTTCCATAGATATGCCATTTCAGTACTCGATATGTTGTGCCCAGCTTATGTCTGCTCAGACACACACTCCAAAAACTGTTAAGCAGGGATCCAGGGCACAACAGCTTTTGGAGCATTCATCTCTGATACAAGACGGGCACAACATATTACACACTGAAATTACGTATTCCTGGAAAAATTGTCATTTTCACCTTTCACCATCAGCTGCATATTCATTTATGGATAATAAATTATAGCAATGGTTGGGGGTTAAAAATGCTCACTGTACCCCTGAATAAAATCCTTCAGGGGTATAGTTTCCAAAATGGGGTGGCATGTCAGGGGATTACACTTTACTGACGTTTCAGCTCTGCAAAAGTGCAATGGCATCCAAAAACCAAACCGTCAAGTCTGTGCTCCAAAAAACAAATAGCACTACTTCCTTTCTGTGCACAAACAGCAGTTTATACCACATATGACATTAAAGGGGTATTCCCATGAACATAACCATTTTAAAATTTGTAGATAATTAAAAGTTAAACATTTTGCAAATATAAGTAATTAAACATTTTGCAGAGTTTTACAGATTTTCTCAAAATATCTTGTGGTCACAGTCTTGTTGTCTTGATCGGTTGCCAATTGATACGACCTTGAATGCAGGACCTTTCTAAGGTCAGAAAATCAGCTATGATTTCCTTATTGTGGCTGGGATATCTTCTCATATATGTAGTGTCCCTGCCTTATAACCTGGCTACAATAAGAAAATCATTGCATAGTTTTTGACAAGTCCAAGACCATATAAAGTTTCTGCATTTGTGGTATCCATTGGCAACTGAGCAAGACAACAGACTGTCACCACTCCTCATGCCGCTGCCACTTGGTCACTGTATGTCCTCCTCAGGCCGCTTCCACTGGGTCACTCTGTGTCCTCATGCTGCTGCCACTGGGTCACTGCATGGCCTCCTCATGTTGCTTCCACTGGGTCACTGTATGTCTTCCTCATGCCACTGCCACTGGGTCACTGTATGCCCTCCTCATCCTGCTATCACTGGCTCACTGTATGGCCTCATAATGCCACTGCCACTGGGTCCCTCTGTGTCCTCCTCATGTTGTTGCCACCGGGTCACTGTCTGTCCTCCTCATGCTGCTACAACTGGGTCACTGTATGCCCTCCTCATGCCGCTGCCCTTTGTTCACTCTGTCCTCCTCATGCCGCTGCCACTGGGTCACTGTATGCGTTCCTCATGCTGCTGCCACTGGGTTACTGTATGCCCTCCTCATGCTGCTGCCACTGGGTCACCCCGGTCCTCCTCATGCTGCTATAACTGGGTCAATGTATGCCCTCCTCATGCCGCTGCCACTGGGTCACTGTATGCCCTTCTCATGCTGCTGCCAACGGGTGACTGTATGCCCTCCTTATGCTGCTGTCACTGGGTCACTGTATGCCCTCCTCATTCTGCTGCCACTGGGTCACTGTTTGCCCTTCTCATGTTGCTGCCAATGGGTCTCTGTAAGCCCTCCTCATGCTGCTGTCACTGGGTCACTGTATTCCCTCCTCATGCCGCTACCACCAGGTCACTGTATGCCCTCTTTATACCGCTGCCCCTTGGTCACTGTATGCCCTCCTCATGCCACTCCTACCAGGTTACTGTATACCATCCTCATGCTGCTGCCCTTGGTTCACTATATCCTACTCATGCCGCTTCCACTGGGTCACTGTATGTCCTCCTCATGCAGCTGCTACTACTGAGTCACTGTATAGCTTCCTCATGCCACTGCCACTGGGTTACTGTATGGCCTCCTCATGCAGCTGCTACTACTGAGTCACTGTATGGCTTCCTCATGCCACTGCCACTGGGTAACTGTATGGCCTCCTCATGCCGCTTCCACTTGGTCGCTCTGTGTCCTCCTCATGCTGCTGCCACTGGGTCACTGCATGGCCTCTTCTTGTCATTTCCACTGGGTCACTGTATGTCTTCCTCATGCCGCTGCCACTTTGTCACTGTATGGCCTCTTCATGCCGCTTACACTGGGTCACTGTATACCTTCCTCATGCCGCTTCCACTGGGTCACTGCATGCCCTCCTCAGGCCTCTGCCACTGGGTCACTGTATGCCCTCCTCATGCTGCTGCCACCGGGTCACTGTATGTCCTCCTCATGCTGCTGCCACTGCTGGGTCAGTGTATGGCCACCTCATGCTGCTGCCACTAGGTCACTGTATGCCCTCCTCATACCGCTGCCACCGGGTCACTGTATGCCCTCCTTATGCCGCTGCCACTGGGTCACTGTATGCTCTCCTCATGCTGCTACTACTGGGTCACTGTATGGCCTCCTCATGCCGCTTCCACTGTGTCACTCTGTGTCCTCCTCATGTTGCTGCCCCTGGGTCAATGTATGGCCTCCTCATGCCACTTTCACTGGGTCACTGTATGCGTTCCTCATGCTGCTGCCACCGGGTCACTGTATGGCCTCCTCATGCTGCTGTCACTGCTGGGTCACTGCATGCCTTCATGGTGCCGCTGCCACTGGGTCACTGTATGCCTTCCTCATGCTGCTGCCACCAAATCTCTACATGCCCTCTTCATGCCACTGCCAGCGTGTCACTGTATGCCCTCCTCATGCCACTGCCCTTGGTTTCACTATGACCTCCTCCTGCTGCTGCCACTGGGTCACTGTATGGCCTCCTCATGCTGCTGCCACCACCACATTATGTCGCCTTGCCACTCTGTGGCCTCCTCATGCTGCTGCCAATTCCACATTATATCGCCTTGCCACTCTGTGGCCTCCTCATGCTGTTGCCAACTCCACATTATGTTGCCTTTCCACTCTGTAGACATCTATGTGGAATCAGCAGACGACGGTGTAAAAGGAATGCGCTTTTTCATGCTACAGTAGGATGTTGGGCCTCTGCACGGTTGTTTCTACCAGGCACTAACATGGACCTGTAAGACAGAGTTCACACTTGAGTTAGTTGGTCAGTTTAGGCCCCGTAACTGGCCAAATAAGTGAAGTGTGCAGTGGTTCTAAGAGCGACGCCTGTCATGTGCGTGTCATACTGACTCACAGTATTGTTTCACTACCACAGTAGGCTCCCTATGCGTGTTACTGCAAGGCACAGTGTTCTACACCACTATACAGGCTCTCTGACGCCAGGAAATAGGTGTTTTTAACATGATTCGCCGTGAATTAATCTGGATTGAAGCAAATTTTTTGGGAATTTTGAATCGAAGTGCAGAATCGAACTTTTGAGAAATTCGCTCATCTCTAGTCATAACCATAAAGGGCAATTTTCCCACACTTCAATATTTAATCAGACCGATGGGAGGACATCACAGTTGGGGAAAGGGATAAATAAATTCAGAAACCAATGAACATACAATAACATATAACATGTAAGAGACATATATCAAACATATAAGGGCAATAATACAGTGCCTTGCGAAAGTATTCGGCCCCCTTGAACTTTTCAACCTTTTGCCACATTTCAGGCTTCAAACATAAAGATATAACATTTTAATTTTTTGGTGAAGAATCAACAACAAGTGGGACACAATTGTGAAGTGGAACAAAATTTATTGGTTATTTTAAACTTTTGTAAAAAATAAAAAACTGAAAAGTGGGGCGTGCAATATTATTCGGCCCCCTTAAGTTCATACTTTGTAGCGCCACCTTTTGCTGCGATTACAGCTGCAAGTCGCTTGGGGTACGTCTCTATCAGTTTTGCACATCGAGAGACTGAAATTCTTGCTCATTCTTCCTTGGAAAACAGCTCGAGCTCAGTGAGGTTGGATGGAGAGCGTTTGTGAACAGCAGTTTTCAGCTCTTTCCACAGATTCTCGATTGGATTCAGGTCTGGACTTTGGCTTGGCCATTCTAACACCTGGATATGTTTATTTGTGAACCATTCCATTGTAGATTTTGCTTTATGTTTGGGATCATTGTCTTGCTGGAAGATAAATCTCCGTCCCAGTCTCAGGTCTTTTGCAGACTCCAACAGGTTTTCTTCCAGAATGGTCCTGTATTTGGCTCCATCCATCTTCCCATTAATTTTAACCATCTTCCCTGTCCCTGCTAAAGAAAAGCGGGCCCAAACCATGATGCTGCCACTACCATGTTTGACAGTGGGGATGGTGTGTTCAGGGTGATGAGCTGTGTTGCTTGTACGCCAAACATATTGTTTTGCATTGTGGCCAAAAAGTTCGATTTCGGTTTCATCTGGCCAGAGCACCTTCTTCCACATGTTTGGTGTGTCTCCCAGGTGGCTTGTGGCAAACTTTAAACGAGACTTTTTATGGATATCTTTGGGAAATGGCTTTCTTCTTGCCACTCTTCCATAAAGGCCAGATTTGTGCAGTGTACGACTGATTGTTGTCCTATGGACAGACTCTCCCACCTCAGCTGTAGATCTCTGCAGTTCATACAGAGTGATCATGGGCCTCTTGGCTGCATCTCTGATCAGTCTTCTCCTTGTTTGAGATGAAAGTTTAGAGGGACGGCCGGGTCTTGGTAGATTTGCAGTGGTCTGATACTCCATTTCAATATGATCGCTTGCACAGTGCTCCTTGGGATGTTTAAAGTTTGGGAAATCTTTTTGTATCCAAATCCGGCTTTAAACTTCTCCACAACAGTATCACGGACCTGCCTTGTGTGTTCCTTGGTCTTCATGATGCTCTCTGCGCTTTAAACAGAACCCTGAGACTATCACAGAGCAGGTGCATTTATACGGAGATATGTGGATTATATTTATCATCATCAGTCATTTAGGACAACATTGGATCATTCAGAGATCCTCACTGAACTTCTGGAGTGAGTTTGCTGCACTGAAAGTAAAGGGGCCGAATAATATTGCACGCCCCACTTTTCAGTTTTTTATTTTTTACAAAAGTTTAAAATAACCAATAAATTTCATTCCACTTCACAATTGTGTCCCACTTGTTGTTGATTCTTCACCAAAAAATTAAAATTTTATATCTTTATGTTTGAAGCTTGAAATGTGGCAAAAGGTTGAAAAGTTCAAGGGGGCTGAATACTTTCGAAAGGCACTGTAAATATTAAAAGTGAAAGGTTAAGAATTGATAATAAAGAGGGTGAGTATATAAGCGAAAAACTATAATAATAAAAATAAATAAGTGGCCAGTGATGGAATGATGAATGTGTGAAATAACAAAGTGCAGATTATGAAATATGAAACCAAGATAACTGCAAACAAAAAGAACAAAGACAAAATCTACACTGTGAGAATGAGATGAAAAAATTGAACTGGTAAAAAAAATTATTAAAGGTGCATGAGATAAAGTGAATTCATTAATTTCATGATAATAATAACTCGATGAAATAGTAAGAAATAATCAAGTTGTGAGAAAATAAATGTTTACAAAATAGTTTAAAATTAATATGGATATGAATCCCATACTAATATATATATATATATATATATATATATATATAAACATAAATATACATAACAATACATATACAACATAATATAAACATTAGATATAAAAAATACACTCATAATGAATCACATAATCACAAGCCCCTTTCGACCTCTGCAACCCCAACCATCTACACTGAATTTTATAGATTACATGCACAATATTGTTGTTGCCATTCCAAGGACCCAACTGTGATATAATGGATGATAGGACAATTAAAGATTCCCTCTCAGCCCCAATCTACGTATTTTCAACCTCTACCTAGAACAAAAGATTACACATAAAATAATTAAAATATTGTATACACAGAGATCTAAAATCCAATTTTTCATTCAAGCCCCTATAATAATAATAATAATAATAATACATTTTATTTATATAGCGCCAACATATTTCGCAGCACTGTACAATTTGTAGGGTTCAATTACTGACAAAAAAGATACGTTACAAAGAAATAGTCAATTCACACACTGGAACTGAGGGCTCTGCTCTCAAGAGCTTACAATCTATGAGGTAGAGGAGTCAGGGTCTGTAACATCATTATTCACTTTGTTTCAATTTGGAGAAGCTTCTTCATGGTATCTCCCCCTCTAATACCTACATGCACCTGATCAATATCAATACTGATATCAATATTACCAGGATAACTTCAACGATATTGATAAAAGTGCTTTGAAATACAGGTGCATCTCAATAAATTAGAATATCTTTGAAACATTTATTTATTTCAGTAATTAAATTAAAAAGTGACCTATATTTTCTAGATTCTTTACACACAGAGTGTTCTATTTCAAGTGTTTTATTTCTGTAAATGTTGATTAAGGATTACAGCTAATGAAAACCCAAATCTAAGAAAATTAGAATATTGTAAAAAAGTTCAGTTTTGTAAATTCAGTGTGTCACCTGCCAAGGTTTTCTAAGCCTTTAAATTGTCCCTCAGTCTGGTTCAGTAGGACACACAATCATGGAAGACTGCTGATTATGAATTGAATTACTGAAATGAATGAACGTTTCAAAGATATTCTAATTTATTGAGATGTACCTGTAGATTTCATTTTCTAATTTTCCTCCAGAGCAGTTGGTTCAAGAGCCTTCTTGATGTCCCACATGTGTTCTAGTATCCTTGTCCTCTGCTCTCTAGTTGTAATGCCAACATATGTCCACAATGACATTCTACAAAATAAACTACAGCTTCACTGCGACAGTTTAGACTATGTACAATTTTTAAAAGTCTGAGTTCCATCCGAGTTATGAAAATCCTGTGTTTTCACCATATACCTACATGCACTGCAATTCCCACAAGGTGAAAATCCCACATATGGTCCATGGGAGAAAAAGATGTACCGAGAAAGAGAAGGTACAGTATATAATGGCTGTGTACCAGAATATCTCATACATTTTGGTTGCGTTTAGCAGTCTGTCCTCCAAATGTGGTGCCATATCCCATTCCTGTTGTAAAATAGGCCGAAACCTGCTTAAAATTTACATAATTTCTGACCATCTTGTGTAGTATTTGCTAGTGATACGAACCTTCTCCTTTGTTTCTGTTCGACATTGTTTTACTTGGAATAATTTAGAACTGTCTTCATTCTTTGACCAATTACAGTGATGCTAGATTTCACAGTTCCTGTAACCCCTCTTAATATTTAGAGCATGTGCTTCATACTCAACTACAGTGTCGCAAATACGTTTAATTCTAAGGAACTACTTCGTTGGGATAACACATATGGTGTGACTGGGATGAGTTGATGGAGCATGTAATAAGG
Source organism: Leptodactylus fallax (assembly GCA_947044405.1). NCBI lineage: Eukaryota > Metazoa > Chordata > Amphibia > Anura > Leptodactylidae > Leptodactylus > Leptodactylus fallax. The sequence continues at coordinate 1,003,750 of CAMRHE010000035.1, read as the reverse complement.
CGTTGACACTTGTATCTTTTCCATGCACTGTAGTGTGAAGCTACTCCTTTATTCTTTATATCGATCATAATTTTGATGTCAAGAAAATCCTATTCAGTATGTGTGATGACATGGGTCAATCTTATGTTCATTTGATTCTTGTTTAGATCACAAATGAACTGTTCTAGTTTCACTTGTGAACCCTGCAGGTCATCAATGTACCTCATCCATAAAATCACATGTCCACTGTAGGCATCACCAATGTCTAGGACTGCCTCCCTCTCCCAGAACCTGAGAAATAAATTGGCATATGAGGGCGCACACATCATACCCATAGCCACACTTCGGATCTGGAGATAGAAGAGGTCCTTGAAAGTAAATAAATTATGTCTGAGGACAAACTCCAATAGAAGCATAAAAAAGCAAACAAAGAAATACGTAGCTCTGAGTCTATCCTTATTTGAAATGCAAGTGTATAAATATTCTACATTTGTACTTACCACAAACATGTCCTCTTCTACTGTAATCCCTTTAATTCTTTGGATAATATCGGCGGTGTCACTCATAAATGATGACAGAGTAAAAACCTGAGGTTTCAGGTAGAAGTCAAGGAATCTGCATACTGGCTCACATAGGGTCTTCCTGAAGCAATTGACCTGCCAGGAATGTGAGTACAGTTTTTAAGAATTTTTTGTGAGGAAGTAAATAGCTGGTACAACAGGATGTTCAACTCTTATGCTATCATATACCTGTTTACATATAATATTCTGATTAAGAGCTGTTTTTAAAATATGTTCCAAAGCGTTCCAGAAGTTTTCTTTCGAATTAGAATCTAATTTCCTATAATATTGTGCTTCTGATAAAATTAGTGGGGAGTCTCCCTCTCATATGCCTTTGCTGACCACACAACCACATTGCCACCCTTATCTGCTGGTTTTATAACTACTTTCTTCATTTTCTTTAATTCCTGTAAGGCCTGTCTCTGATTAGCGGTAAGACTTTTTTTTTCTCACTAATTATTAATTTCTTATTTTTTCATTTTTACATCAAGTTATTATCATCATGGAATTAATTAATTCACTCTGGCTCATGCACCTTTGGTAATTTTCACCAATTCAATTGTTACATCTCATTCTCACAGTGTAGATTTTGTCTTTGTTCTTTTGTTTGCTGTCATTTTGTTTCAGATTTCACAATCTGCACTTTGCTTTTTCTGCATACCACCAGCAGCCATATCCTTAACCTAGTGTGCAACAGTAAAAGCTATGAGAATTGGAATAAGCGCAGTGCACAATACTCTAATCACAATTTATTATATCATCTAGCAGGGGTGTGAAAGCCACAACCTCTTTTCCCTCAACTATATTTTTAATGTGATATTTTTAATGGAGTTTTTTGACCTTTTTATATGAAATAATAAATCTTGATGAACTGCCATCCACATTGTCTACTGTACTTTACAGGCTGCCCTAACGAGTGAGAACACTAGCTAACACAATAGCTAGTATAATGTCCCATAGTGGTCTCATCTCCATACAATATAATGTCCCATAGTAACCCCTCCACACAGTTTAATGTCCCAGAGTGACCGCTGTACTATTAAAAAAATAATAATAATAATAATAACTTTATTTCCATAGCACCAACATATTCTGTAGCGCTTTACAAATCAGAGAACACATGAGACATTACAATGTGACAAAGAAATAAACATATCAAACAATAGAAGTGACGGCCCTGCTCGCAAGAGCTTACATTCTATGAGGAGATAGGGGGACACCAGAGGTCAGAGGGCTTGTTTGCTACCATGGTCCAGCCATCTTTTGATAGAAAAGGTTGTATGAACCCGTTACCAGCCAGTATCTGTGAATAAACAGATACTAAGTGCAAGGAGTGCAGTGTAACTTCTAGATGGAGGGGCCAGGATCTGAGGAACAGAGGAGGAAGGATAAAAGGTGTTATTGTTCTCCACCTCTGCACACTACACTGTGATCAGGTCATGTGATAAACCCGACCAAACAGATGTGATTTTAGGGCAGTTTTGAAGCTGCTGTAATTGGGGATTAATCTGATTGTCTGAGGTAAAGATTCCAGAGCACTGGTGCAGCTCAAGAAAAGTCTTGGAGGTGGGAGTGGGATGATCAGATAACAGAGGATGCAAGTCTAAGGTCCTTGACAGAACGGAGAGGACGGTTAGGGCGGTAGAGAGGAGATATGGGGGGGGGTGCAGTGCTATGAATGGATTTGTGGGTCAGGGTGATAATTTTATATTGTATTCTGAGATGGATGGGAAACCAGTACAGTGACTGACACAAGGTAGATGCTTCAATAAAAAGAAAAAAAAACAACACCGAGCGGCACATAGCGTAATAATGTTTTGAATGAACAGTAATAAGTAGTGCTCAAATAAAGGATCTTGGAGTTTTACTCACACATATAATAGAGGTCTGGATATGCCCACAGGACACAGTTGAAGAGTTTACATACAGTTAATAGAGATCTTCCCACGTGAGGATCTCGTGACACAGGGTGGTAGAGATCCGTCCCCACCTGTTAGGTTGGGGGGGCAATTCCTCGTCCACTGGAGGGAATGCAGAGATGGAATAAGTGGGAGATAAAGAACTGTTGTAGTTGAGCTCTCACCTGATTTAGTTATGAATAGTCACAACCACTGTGTTGGCCTGTCAAGATGGTGAGTCAGTGTACGGAAGACGCAGAGCCTCTATGCGTCGGGATCTTGTGGATCCAGGCGGTGGGTAAACCGTTTGTAAATTAGGACTGTAACTCCAAAAATACGAGGTATGGAAACTGTGTTTCACCAAAGGAGACTTTATTTCCATACCTCATATTTTTGGAGTTGCACTCCTAATTTACAAACAAGGTAGATGCGTCTGTGTACCGGTTTGACAGAAAGATGAGTCTGGCGGCTGCATTCAGGACAGATTGTAGTGGGGAGAGTTTAGTAAGAGGAAGCCCAATTAGAAGAGAATTGCAATAGTGAAGACGAGAGAGAATCAGAGCGACAATGAGGTGTTTTGATGTTTCCATGGTGATAAAAGGGCGAATTCTAGAGATGTTTTTAAGGTGCAGGTGGCAAGAGCGTGCAAGTGTCTGAATATGTGGGGTAAAGGTGAGATCTGAATCAAATAGAACCCACAGACAGCGGGCATGCCGCCTCGAGGTAATAGTAAGGCCACAGACAGAAATGGAGATATCAGGGTTAGGTCAGTTAGTAGATGGAGGGAACACAAGAAGTTCAGTTTTTGAAAGATTCAATTTCAGATAAAGAGAAGACATGATGTTAGAGACAGCAGAGAGACAGTCACTGGTGTTCTGTAGTAGTGCAGAGGTGATCATCTGCATAAAGATAGTATTGAAAGCCAAATTTGTGAATAGTTTGTCCAACTGAGGCTGTGTACACGGAGAAGAGGAGGGAACATAGGACCAAGCCTTGAGGAACCCCAACCGCAAGGGGCAGAGGAGAAGAAATAGCACCAGCGAATGATACACTGAATGAGCGGTCAGAGAGATAGGAAGAAAACCGAGAGAGCGGTATCCTTGATACCAATAGAATGAAACATAGTGAGGAGGAGTTTGTGGGCTATAGTGTCAAATGCTGCTGAGAGATCCAGAAGAATAAGTAGTGAATAGTTCCCTTTAGATTTAGCCATCAAGAGATCGTTGGAGACCTTTGTGAGGGCCGTTTCTGTAGAGTGTAGTGCGCTAAAAACTGACTGTAAGGTGTCCAGAAGAGAGTTAGGAGAGAGATAGCGGATTAGGCAGGAGTAGACCATGCGTTACAGGAGTTTAGAGATGAAGGGAAGGTTAGAGACAGGTTGGTAGTTAGCAGCACAGGATGGGTCGAGGGAGGGTTTTTTCAGTAGTGGGGTTATGACAGCATGTTTGAAGGAGGAGGGAAAGATTCCAAAAGAAAGAGAGAGGTTAAAAATTTTAGAAAGGTGAGTTGGCTCGCTTGTGCAAGTAGTGGGAGGAGAAGAAGAAAGGAGCTGGGAGACTTCTTCTGTTACTGGGTCAAATAATGAGAGTTCACAATGAGGAGCAAGGGAGGCAAGGGGACTGATGCCGCTTGGAAAATGGGTTATTTCAGGATGGATGTTGTCGATTTTGTCTTTAACCCCTTAAGGACCCGGCCCAAAAGTGCGTTAAGGACCAGGCCTCATTTTTCAAAACTGACATGTGTCACTTTATATGGCAATAACTTTGAGACGTCTTAACTTACACAAGTGATTTTGAGATTGTTTTTTCATGACACATTGTACTTCATGTTAGTGGTAAACATTAATGAATATTTTTGTATTTATTTATAAAAAAATAGGAAATTTGATGGAAATTTTGAAAAAAATCGTAATTTTCAAAATGTGAAATGCTCTGCTTTTCAGGCAGATAGTCATACCACCCAAATACATTAATACATATTATCTACCATATTTCTGTATATATTGGCATCATCTTTTAATCGTCCTGTAATTTATTTTGGATTTTAGAAGGCTTACAAGTGTAACAGCGATTTTGCAGATTTACAAGAAAATTTCCCAAACTAATTTTTTAGGGACCACTTCAGTTCTGAAGAGGATTATAAAGGCCTATATATTAGAAACCCCCATAAATCACCCCATTTTCAAAACTGCACCCCTCAAATAATTCAAAACAGCATTTGGGAAGTTTGTTAACCCTTTAAGCATTTCACTGGAATTAAAACAATATGGAGGTGAAATTTAGACATTTAATTTTTTCCCACTAATTCCTTAATTTAGCCTTAAAATTAACACATTCACAAAGGGTTAAAGGAGAAAATGCATCTCAGAGTTTGTCATGCAATTTCTCCCGAGCACAGAAATACCCCACAAGTGGGTGTAAACTGATGTTTGGGCGAATGGCAGCGCACGGTAAGGAAGGAGCGACACTGGGCGTCTGAAAAGCAGATTTTGCTGGAATAGTTTTCAGGTGCCATGTCTCATTTGCAAAGCCCCTAGAGTACCAATAAAAAGGAAAACCCCAAAAAGTGACCCCATTTTGGAAACTACACCCTTCACAGAATTCATATAGGGGTATAGTGAGCATTTTGACCTTACAGCCATTTCACAGATTTTGCTAACACTGGGATGTATAAATGAAACATTACTAAAATGTCACTTTATCCCCAAAGTTTTCATTTTCACAAGGGGTTAAAGGAGAAAAAGCACCCCACAGTTTGCAAAACAATTGCTCCTGAACACAGCAATACCCCATATGTGCTCGTAATCTGCTGTATGGGTACATGACAGGGCTCAGAATGGAAAGAGCGCTATTTGGCTTTTGGAGAGCAGATTTTGCTGGAATAGTTTTCAGGTGCCATGTCGCATTTGCAGAGCCCCCAAAGTACTAATACAGTGGAAACCCCCTAAAAGTGACCCCATTTTGAAAACTACACCCCTCATAGAACATATCAAGGAGTATAGTGAGCATTTTGACCCTACAGCTGTTTCACAGATTTTATTAACATTGGGACATTAAAATGAAAAATTACTTTTTTTTCCAATAAACCGTCAATTTAGCCCCAAATTTTTCATTTTCACAAGAGGACAAAGGAGAAAAAGCACCCCAAAGTTCGTTACACAATTTCTCCTGAACACAGAAATGCCCCATATGTGGTTGTAATCTGCTGTAATCTCATGGGTAAATGGCAGGGCTCAAAATGGAAAGAGTGCTATTTATCTTTTGGAGGGCAGATTTTGCTGGAATAGTTTTCGAGTGCCATGTCGCAATTGCACAGCCCCTAAAGTACCAATACAATACAAACCCCCAAAAAGTGACCCCATTTTGAAAACTACACCCCTCATAGAATTTATCTAGGGATATAGGGAGCATTTTGACCTCACAGCTGTTTCACAGATTTTATTGATTTAGGGACGTAAAAATGAAAAATTACTTTTTTCCAATAAACCGTCCATTTAGCGACATATTTTTAATTTTTGCAAGTGGTTAAGGAAGAAAAAACACCCCACAGTTTGTTACACAATCTCTTCTGAACACAGAAATGCCCCATATGTGGTCATAAACTGCTGTAGGAGTACATGGTGGGGCTCAGAATGGAAAGCGCTATTTGGCTTTTGGAGGGCAGATGTGGCTGGAATAGTTTTTGAGTGCCATGTCGCATTTGCAGAGCCCCTAAAGTACCAATACAATGGAAACCTCTCAAAAGTGACCCCATTTTAGAAACTACACCCCTCAAGGAATGTATCAAGGGGTATTATCATTTTGAGCCTAAAAATGCTTCCCAAAAATTAATGTACAAAGTGAAAATTAAAGTTCATAAAGAAATATCCAATTTCAGTGTCTAATACGTTGCGGCCACTTTGTGGCATCAGAGACATGAACTCCTAAAACTATTAAGTGGGCTATCCCGGGGACAAAAAAATTAAATATGTGGCTATTAACTGCTGCTTGGGCACACAGCAGGGCTCAGAAGGGAAGGAGCACTGTGTTTTTTTAGCTTTTGGAGTACTTTCTGGTCGCCATGTTATTTTTGCAGAGCCCTGGAGGTGCCAGTAAATTGGTATTCCCCAACAAGTGACCCCCCATTTTGTAGGGGCAATTTTAGGGTCTCTGCAAATGTGACACGGCGTCCAAAAAAACAACAATCTAAATATGCGCTCCAAAAGCACGTAGCGCTCCTTCACATTTGCGCCCTGCTGTGTGCCCAAATGACAGTTTATGCCCACATGTATGACACTGGTGTACCCAGGATAACGTACTTAATGCCATATGTGGGTATAAACTGCTGTTTGAGCACAGCCGGGCACAGAAGGGAAGGAGCACTATTTTGGTTTTTAGAGCACAGTTTGGTTTTTGGACACCATGCCACTTTTGCAGAGCCCATGAATTGCCAGTAAAGTGGAATCCTCAGACATGTCACCCCATTTTGGAAACTACACACTCCAAGGGATTTATCAAGTGGGGTAGCGAGCATTATTAACCCTTAAGTGTTGCATTCTTTTAATTTCCAAAAATGAATGCGCAGCTGATAATGAAAAGTTAAAAATGAAATTTTTCTATAGATACGCCATTTCAGTGCCCAATATGTTGTGCCCAGTTTATGTCTGCACAGACACACACTCCAAAAACTGGTGAGCGGAGATCCCGGGCACAACAGCTTTTGGAGCGTTCATCTCTGATACAAGCCGGGCACAACATATTACGCACTGAAATTATGTATTCCTGGAATAATTGTCATTTTCACCTTTCACCATCAGCTGCGTATTCATTTATGGATAATAAATTATAGCAACACTTGTGGGTTAAAAATGCTCACTGTACCCCAGGATAAATTCCTTCAGGGGTGTAGTTTCCAAAATGGGGTGACATGTCAGGGGATTCCACTGTACTGGAATTTCAGCTCTGCAAAAGTGCAATGGCGTCCAAAAACCAAACCGTCCAAGTCTATGCTCCAAAAACCAAATAGCGCTCCTTCCCTTCTGTGCTCGGCTGTGCCCAAACAGCAGTTTATACCCACATATGACATTAAGTACGTTATTCTGGGTACGACAAGTGTAATACATGTGGGTATAAACTGCAGTTTGGGCACACAGCAGGGCGCAGAAGGGAAGGACTGCTATGTGGCTTTTGGAGCGCAGATTCAGATGTTTGGGATCTGGATGCCATGTCATGTTTGCAGAGCCTCTAAAGTACCAGTAAAGTGGAATCTCCTAGGGAATGACCCCATTTTGAAAAATGCACCCTTCAAAGAATTTATCAAGGGGTGTAGTGAGCATTAGTATCCCAGACATGACTGCACAGCGGATTCGAGGTACTGGGCGCCGGAGAGATAGCGTTCAGACGGTCAAAGTGTAAAAATAAACTGGCTTTATTCAGCTTAGGTGCAACATAACAAAAAAACAGCCTGACTAATGCTCAGCTCCAGCAAAAGTCCCCTGGGGATCCCAGCCCTTCTGGGACAGACCTCCTCTCTCTGTCCTTGGCTGGATCCCCAGTTCCTGCTTCCTGCAAGATTCAACAGCAGCTCTGCCGCTGTAACCACTCCCCTTTGGAGTTACGCCCTGCACAAAGGTGTGGCTGAGGACCTTTTCAGGGCTGGCCCTGGGTTGCTCAATAGCGCCCTCTGGGTTCACATACTCACACACTACATTGTCACCAAGTAACACCTCTGCATCATGACCACATATTACCACAATAAAGTTACTTAAAAATACCACCATACTGTTACTAAATAATAACTTGACACCAGAACCACACATTACCACTACATAGCAGCTGAATAATACCACCATACTGTTACCAAGTAATACCTCCACACCATGAGCATACATTAGCTCAACAGGGTGACTAAATTAAGTCTGGTATTCTAAGAACAACATTGCCACTACATAATGACCATATAACGGTAGATATCAGTGCTATACAGGCAGACAGTATAAGTGATTACAGTAGAGTTAAAGTGGTTTCCCCATCATCCTCTTTTTTTAAACTTGAGCAACCATGTGGAAAAAACATCTGCACAGTAAATGTGACTTAACCCATTTCCTATGTGCCCTCACTTTCAAGAGATGCACTCCTATAGCTGCATTGCATTTTTAGGCTTACTTTACAGCATGTGACTCACTGCTTCACCAGTGAAAACTACATTTCCTGGGTGCACCTTACTTGCGTTTCCTTACTACCACAGTGCACTGGTTATGTAGCACTGATCTAAATTAGCTATAGGGAAGAACAAGTGAAACTAAGCATGTTCATCTTGAAAAAAAGATTGTGACTGCAGGATGTATCAGTGACAAGAGTGCTCAAATAGTTGTAATGAAAGGGGGATTTCATTGGGCTTTTTCTAGTGACATATGCACTTTTGCTAATTACTTCTAAAGGTTAATGGATATTTTGTAAAGTACTTTTATATGAAATATGATTTTTGTTATGGGAATATCCCTGTAAGTTTAAAATCTTTGATTTCACCATGTAACAATTTTCCAAAAAATATTTGTTCCCAGTTGTTAAGTGTGTTTTCCTGATTGCTTGTACCTTAAATGAATAGAAAAAAGTTATTATTCCCTGCAAACTTTGCTTTTGTGGTCAGCCCAATGATATTTTGAAATTGATCTATTTTTAAGGATATTCGCAATATTTCAAGATACTTAAGAAGCTTCTGGAATTGTGAGAACTATCAAGAAGTTTCTAGAACTGCCCAGAATTATCTAGAACTTTCTGGGACGGTACAGAATTGTAGGTAGTTGTATAACTACAGTTATATAGGGCCACTATAGCCCTTCCTGAGAGACGGAGAGACAGGATCTAATTGATTGGGATTGCATAGTAAGTGGGCAATGGCCATCACAGACAAAGGGGAATTGACCTAGACAGACAGGTGTGAATTCAATATCTATTCAGATTCTGATAACGACAGTATTCACACTTCACCCCACACCCATTACAGGAGGAGCTTAGGAATGTAAATGTATACAGTCATGGCCAAAAGTTTTGAGAATGATACAAATATTAATTTTTACAAAGTCTACTGCTTCAGTTTTTCTAATGGCAATTTGCATATACTCCAGAATGTTATAAAGAGTGATCAGCTTAACAGCAATTACTTGCAAAGTCAATATTTGCCTAGAAAATGAACTTTATCCCCCAAAACACATTTCAACATCATTGCAGCCCTGCCTTAAAAGGACCACCTAACATCGTTTCAGTGATTGCTCCATTAACACAGGTGTGGGTGTTGATGAGGACAGGGCTGGAGATCAATCTGTCATGATTAAGTAAGAATGACACCACTGGACACTTTAAAAGGAGGCTGGTGCTTGCCATCATTGTTTCTCTTCTGTTAACCATGGTTATCTCTAAAGAAACACGTGCAGTCATCATTGCACTGCACAAAAATGGCCTAACTGGGAAGAGTATTGCAGCTAGAAAGATTGCACCTCAGTCAGCAATCTATCGCATCATCAAGAACTTCAAGGAGAGAGGTTCCATTGGTGCCAAAAAGGCTCCAGGGCGCCCAAGAAAGACCAGCAAGCGTCAGGACCGTCTCTTAAAAGTGTTTCAGCTGCGGGATCGGGCTACCAGCAGTGCAGAGCTTGCTGAGGAATGGCAGCAGGCAGGTGTGAGTGCATCTGCATGCACTGTGAGGCGGAGACTCTTGGAGCAAGGCCTGGTCTCAAGGAGGGCAGCAAAGAAGCCACTTCTCTCCAGAAAAAACATCAGAGACAGACTGATATTCTGCAAAAGGTACAGGGAGTGGACTACTGAGGACTGGGGTAAAGTCATTTTCTCTGATGAATCCCCTTTTCGATTGTTTGGAACATCTGGAAAACAGCTTATTTGGAGAAGAAGAGGTGAGCGCTACCACCAGTCTTGTCTCATGCCAACTGTAAAGCATCCTGAAACCATTCATGTGTGGGGTTGCTTCTCAGCCAAGGGAATCGGCTCTCTCACAGTCTTGCCTAAAAACACAGCCATGAATAAAGAATGGTACCAGAATGTCCTCCAAGAGCAACTTCTCCCAACCGTCCAAGAGCAGTTTGGCGCTCAACAATGCCTTTTCCAGCATGATGGAGCACCTTGCCATAAAGCAAAGGTGATAACTAAATGGCTCAGGGAACAAAACATAGAGATTTTGGGTCCATGGCCTGGAAACTCCCCAGATCTTAATCCCATTGAGAACTTGTGGTCAATCATCAAGAGACGGGTGGACAAACAAAAACCAACAAATTCAGACAAAATTAAAGCATTGATTCTGCAAGAATGGACTGCTATCAGTCAGGATTTGGTCCAGAAGTTGATTGAGAGCATGCCAGGGAGAATTGCAGAGGTCCTGAAGAAGAAGGGTCAACACTGCAAATATTGACTTGCTGAATTAACTCATTCTAACTGTCAATATAAGCTTCTGTTACTCATAATATGAATGCAATTATATTTCTGTATGTGATAAAAACATCTGACAAACACACATAAAAACCAGAGGGCAGCAGATCATGTGAAAATATAATATTTGTGTCATTCTCAAAACTTTTGGCCATGACTGTATATTGTGTGTACCGGGTGATCAATCTTGCTCTGCTGAATCCTCAGTACACTCTTGAACTTTAATACTGCATGGAATAAAGACCATTTTTATCAAGTTTGGAGAGACATCCTTTTTCCTTACAGTTCACAGCAACTTAGTCAATTTAGATGGCATCAAGAGGTTGCATACATCCAGCAGACGCATTTTGCTACGTATGTGGCCAGCGAAAAAGTACTCTGTGGAAGCATCTGCTAAGATGTGTGAGGCCTACAAAGCATACTTCGGCATGCCTGTTGGTGACCAAGACAAACCATGGGCTCATTTCACATGTGAGCACTGCAAGAAAACTCTTGAAGGTAAGTGGATAAATGCTACTCTCTTAAATAGCAGATTAACTGTGTTAATCTTGTAAATATCACTAGTCATTAGTGTGAAATAGGCCTAAATCAAATTCTCAATCCAAATATTATTTTGTTTGCTTATAGGTTGGTACAGGGGAGAGAAGAGAGCCATGCATTTTGCTATCCCAAGAATTTGGCGTGAACCGACTGTTCACTCAACAAATTGCTACTTCTGCATGGTGGACCCTTCCAAATGTCGCACTGGCAAAAATGCACCGCCTGTAGCGTATCCTGACATTCCGTCATCTATTGCCCCAGTACCACACTGCCCTGAACTTCCTGTACCAACACCTGCAGACAGAGCTACACCACCTTCAAAAGAAAGCAGCAGGTCAGACATCGAGGAAGACGTTGAAGATCACGATTTCTCTTCATATGCAGATGAGGAGCGGAAGCCATACTACCCTAACCAAAAAGACCTCAACGATCTGATCAGAGACCTTGGTCTCACCAAGTCCAACGCTGAGCTTCTGACATCAAGGCTCAAGCAATGGAACTTATTAGATGAAAGCGTCCAAGTCACATATCAGAGGAAGCGTCACCAAGTTTTTTCCATCTTCTTCAGTCATCAAGATGGACTGTGCTTCTGAAACAATGTGGCCGGTCTATTCGAGGCTATAGGTATCACCTGTAACCCGAAAGAGTAGCGCCTCTTCATAGACAGCTCATGCAAGAGCCTCAAAGCCGTGCTGCTTCACAATGGGAACAAGTATCCGTCTCTTCATGTAGCTCACTCGGTGCACCTGAAAGAGGAATACACCAGTGTCAAGATGTTGCTAGGTGCCTTGAAGTATGATGAGTACGGCTGGGAAGTTATGGGAGATTTCAAAATGGTGTCATTCCTGATGGGCCTCCAAGGTGGTTTTACTAAGTATCCTTGCTTTATTTGCCTTTGGGACAGCCAGGATACTGAAGCGCACTACCACAGGTGGGACTGGCCTCAGCGGACAGAGTTCACTGTGGGGAAGAACAATGTAAAGTGGGAGCCACTGGTGGACCCATGCAAGGTGCTGATGCCACCACTACACATCAAGAGTGCAGTGAATTTCCCAAGAAGCTGAATAGGAAGGAGAGAGCAGCTTCGAACCGTTTTGTTGCAGTGGTTTGCGGCTTCCTAGACAATCATAAAGATGAAAACTATGTACAACTGGTTCAGACTCTGATAAAGAGCTATGCTGCAATGGGCTGCAGGATGTCACTCAAAATCCATATCCTTGATGCTCATCTTGATAAGTTCAAAGATAACATGGGAGCTTATTCAGAGGAGCAAGGCGAGCGCTTTCACCAGGACATTATGAACTTTGAACGCCGTTACCAAGGACAATATAACGAAAACATCATGCTCGACTATATTTGGGGATTGATTCGTGAAACTGATTTGCAGTATAGTCGTAAATCTCGGAAAACCGCACACTTCTGAACAGTTTTTGGTAATCTGTGTAAATTTGCAATGCATATAGTGTTCTTAGTCTGACTGTATAAATGAGAAGATGCAAAATTGTCTGTTTCTATAGTAAAAATGCATAATTTTCGTTGCCGTGGTCACAAAAGCGAAGTTTATGATGAATGTAAGCAATTTTTAATTTGTTTTGGACATAAGCAATTGGAATATAACATTTAAAAGCTGGGAACAAAATTTGTGTTACATAGTTACATAGTGTTACATAATTTTTCACTTTTCATACACCCACCTTCTACATAAACTTTCCACCCTGTCACCTCTTAAACAGTACCTTCCTTCTGTGTTTCTGTGTACCTCAATATTGTGACTGCAACTGCCCTAGATGTCTCCATATCTATTGTTACCCATACAAAATTTGTGTGTAATAGCTATAGTTCCCCAGAGAGTAATTCTGCACTACTTTTTGTCTACACATCTCACTAAAAGAAAAAACACATGAAAACACCTATAATAGAATAATATACATTCTTATTTAAGCATAATATAAAATATCACACACATACATACCCATGAAAAAAAATCCCAGTCCCAAGCAATAGTATAACCAAAGTTATAAAAGTAGGGCAGGGACAGGATACACAGTCAATAATATAAAAAAAAAAAAAAATCAACAATTAATATAACTAAAACAAAAAAAAAATTGTAATATAGACCAACAAGACATAGGATCCCAACCCATACAGTATACCTCCCAACTTTTAGAGGACTGAAAGAGGGACAAAATTTAGCAAATTTAGCTCCACCCACTTTTAAATTGAATCCACCCATTCCCATCCATTTCTCTTTGTACTCCCCACCCAGTATAATGCTCTTACAATTACCCTAATATTACATTCCCCCACATTATAATGTTGTCCTTAAATTGACCCCACAGTATAAAGTCTCTCTCCTGGTGCACCCTCGGTTTAATGTCACCTTCCAGCTGCTCCATAGTTTAATGTCCCCCTCCAGCTGCCCCAGTTTAAACTGGGGGCAATTAGAGGGTGACATTAAACTGGGGAAGCTAGAGAGATAGCATAGCTGGAGAGATAGCATAAAGAGATAACGGAACCCCCGCTTTCCTATAGCTGCATAACCACACTATTAATCCTTATTGGTCGGCGAATCCCTTTTTCAGTCCCCTTCCTAGTGGAGTCTTGAGAGTCTGAATAAGGCCATATTCAGGCCGAAAACGTTTACACATCTCTACTTTATACATTGTTCAGATATCTCTATTATCATATCTGTTACTTGAACACCGCATCGGTGACAAATAAACAAGTGATATACCTGCTTTCAATCTGAAGTCTCTATCACTACCAAATTTATTATGTGTTTTTTTTGCACTTTTTGAAAGTAGCAAGAAAAGGAGGCGTAGCTAGAAGGAGTCAAAAAATGACAGCTTAATTGATGACATGAGCCACAAAAATGTCTAGCACATACAGTATATTTTGCTTCACTAAATGTATCATAAAACATACACCATTGTGATACATTTTCCAAAGTTTGTGCCTGTCTGTTCTAGTTTTATCCTATCAAAATTTAGGAAAATATTAATAAACCAGGCCTATTGTTTCTAAGCAAATAACACCTTTTCCTCTGAATGCAACAGATGCTACCATATATTTTTTTAGATTCTAGTATGAAAGATTTACTAAATAGTTCTTATACAAACATGGATATGTTTATTAGTCAAACTGAAAGACAAGGTCAACAGTACAGTATGTACAGTAAACTTCTTAGGTACTGTGCACACTATCAAACAGATGTTTATCTCAGTCACCTGTATCATGGTAAATGTTATTTATAATAATTCTTATATTCACTGCATATTTTAATTTTATGAATATATTTCTTATATGTGGATAATCTGTATGTCCAATAAACTACACAATTACCTTCAATGATGTATGCTTGTATAAATTTAAGTACAGACCTTTCATTTTTTTTTCATAAATAACCTATAAGTTTTTAGACATGAGTCTTTTTTATATTGTCTGAGATTTACAACTTAGTGTTTTGTTCGATAAACATTTAATTTTCACTCTCCTTTTTTAGGTGCAGTATTTATTGTACCATAGGCTCTATCAATAAGTTTTATTGAACGGTACGGAGGGTTCAGTCAGTTTATATACCCAATTAATAAAATTCATCTTTGATAGAACAGACAATACAATGCTCATTTAGCTCTCCCTTTTCACAGTTAGTTTCAATCTGTTTGGATTTACTTTCTAATCATCAGACATAGGCACCATGGGAGCGAATGATGAAACTGTCTAAAAGAAAGACCATATTTGTACAACTTTAAATTCCTATTTTGCTGTTCAAAAATCACAATTTAATTTTTAGACAGTTTTATAATTCTTTCCTTTTGTTTTAACTTTTACTGTGAACTTTACTGTTACTTACTTTAACTATTTTTGTAATAAATCAACAGTACAGGTGAATATAAGAAACTTTGTAAAATATCTTATCAGAAAAATGCTTCTTTTTTCGATGTATCAGATTATTTACCCTCTCCTAGCTGTATTGAATGAGAAATAGAAGAGACACACAGTTCTACAGTCATATGAAAAAGTTTGGGCACCCCTATTAATCTTAATCATTTTTAGTTCTAAATATTTGGGTGTTTGCAACAGCCATTTCAATTTGATATATCTAATAACTGATGGACACAGTAATATTTCAGGATTGAAATGAGGTTTATTGTACTAACAGAAAATGTGCAATATGCATTAAACCAAAATTTGACCGGTGCAAAAGTATGGGCGCCTCAACAGAAAAGTGACATTAATATTTAGTAGATCCTCCTTTTGCAAAAATAACAGCCTCTAGTTGCTTCCTGTAGCTTTTAATCAGTTCCTGGATCCTGGATGAAGGTATTTTTGACCATTCCTCTTTACAAAACAATTCCAGTTCAGTTACGTTTGATGGTCGCCGAGCATGGACAGCCCGCTTCAAATTATCCCACAGATGTTCAATGATATTCAGGTCTGGGGACTGGGATGGTCATTCCAGAACATTGTAATTGTTCCTCTGCATGAATGCCTGAGTAGATTTGGAGCTGTGTTTTGGATCATTGTCTTGCTGAAATATCCATCCCCGGCGTAACTTCAAGTTCGTCACTGATTCTTGTACATTATTCTCAAGAATCTGCTGATACTGAGTTGAATCCATGCGACCCTCAACTTTAACAAGATTCCTGGTGCCGGCATTGGCCACACAGCCCCAAAGCATGATGGAACCTCCACCAAATTTTACAGTGGGTAGCAAGTGTTTTTCTTGGAATGCTGTGTTTTTTTGACGCCATGCATAACGCCTTTTTGTATAACCAAACAACTCAATCTTTGTTTCATCAGTCCACAGGACCTTCTTCCAAAATGAAGCTGGCTTGTCCAAATGTGCTTTTGCATACCTCAGGCGACTCTGTTTGTGGCGTGCTTTCAGAAACGGCTTCTTTCGCATCACTCTCCCATATAGCTTCTCCTTGAGCAAAGTGTGCTGTATTGTTGACCGATGCACAGTGACACCATCTGCAGCAAGATGCTGCTGCAGCTCTTTGGAGGTGGTCTGTGGATTGTCCTTGACTGTTCTCACCATTCTTCTTCTCTGCCTTTCTGATATTTTTCTTGGCCTGCCACTTCTGGGCTTAACAAGAACTGTCCCTGTGGTCTTCCATTTCCTTACTATGTTCCTCACAGTGGAAACTGACAGGTTAAATCTCTGAGACAACTTTTTGTATCCTTCCCCTGAACAACTATGTTGAACAATCTTTGTTTTCAGATCATTTGAGAGTTGTTTTGAGGAGCCCATGATGCCACTCTTCAGAGGAGATTCAAATAGGAGAACAACTTGCAATTGGCCACCTTAAATACCTTTTCTCATGATTGGATACACCTGGCTATGAAGTTCAAAGCTCAGTGAGGTTACAAAACCAATTTTGTGCTTCAGTAAGTCAGTAAAAAGTAGTTAGGAGTATTCAAATCAATAAAATGATAAGGGTACCCAAATTTTTGCACTGGTCAAATTTTGGTTTAATGCATATTGCACATTTTCTGTTAGTACAATAAACCTCATTTCAATCCTGAAATATTACTGTGTCCATCAGTTATTAGATATATCAAATTGAAATGGCTGTTGCAAACACCCAAATATTTAGAACTAAAAATGATTAAGATTAATAGGGGTGTCCAAACTTTTTCATATGACTGTATATCTCACTCAAGCAGATTGTTCACATCAACACATCAGTACTGTTTAGTACTTTTCAATAATGTCCTATATGGTGTTGCTGCCTCTTCTGAGTGAAAAAGAGAATTAGGGAGCAGAATCCTCTGTTTCTGTGACTAGTCTCCGCCAACTAGCACAGGAAAACTGATGAACAAAATGTTACTTCTAGTGTAAGACCAGTTTTTCTGACTAAGGCCCCATGCACACGAGTGTGCCTTTCGAGTGGGGCTCTGATGCTTCGTTCCAATAATTACAGAGTGGGTCCTATCCTACTCCGTCTATACTAGTGACACAAAGTAAGTCAACTAATAGATCATAACAGTTTGACTAAACAGTCTAAAAATTTACTAAATTTATCATCCAGCAATAGTATTGTGATAAATCTTGTGCATTTTCAGACTGTTTAAGTTTACATTGTCTGACTATTAGTAAATATAGGCAACTGTGAGGTATACATTTTTTACTATGACTTTCTATAATCAAAGCAAAGTATGCCACTGTAACGGCCTTGCATCAAGTGTATTTGTTTAGAATTACTCTTGACCTATCCCACCAATGGATGTCTCAAATGCAGTGTAAACACAGCCCTACTTACGACATTGATAGGTATGTTTAAATAGCTTATTCTGAAGGATAGGGAAAAGAAATAACTACATTTCATGCATTCAGTTCTCTTTTTTGAAGTAATTAATTTCAAGTCAAGACCTTAACTATGCCAACCCAGAGCTTTCATGATCTTCTATCAGCTCTGCTAACATCAAACCTGTGGAAACATAAAGCAGTGCTGTACTCAGTTATAGTTGTACATTCATAATATAGTATAGGTTAAAAATGTCGTACCTGTTCCCTACGGCAGAGGCTCACCTGATTAGCCTTCTATAGGTACAACTCTATCATCAACATATATTGCGAAAACCATAGCAGCTCCTTAGGTCATAGAAGCAGAATAATAATTTTTTAACAAACTCTCGTGTAAAGCTCTTCATCAGATCATAAAGGTTATGTTATAAATACATTTTTATAAACAATATTTACAGTATAAGCATATTTATTTAGGAAAATTTCAGAAGAAGCATCCCCCTAATGGTCCACAGAATAGTTCATTCCACAGTAGTTCAAAGGTATAAGGTAAAAGGTTATAGGTTAAAAAGTATGGTTATAGGTTTGCTGCTGCTTTTTGCGGGATCCAAGATGGTGCTGTGCTGCTCTGCATCGGCAGATCCTGTCTTCTCTCTTCTGCACTTACCAGCACTCTGGATGTTAGCACCTCCTCTCCCTGTAAGTCTGGCACCGGAGACCCAGAGGAACTTGTCCTCCTTAGCCCACTGATGCAGCTCAGGTCATCCCGGTGACCCCATTAACTTCTCCTGTCCAGAAGCCTCCATGCCTAAAGGAGAAGAAGAGGATGTGCATGACCCCCTTCCGCAGCTGTTCAATACCATCCTAGGTTGCCCTTTGGATAAGTAAATCCTTCTTGACTGGACCATAGAACTATCTGGCCCAAATCTTCGAGTGGTCCACCACCAGACATTATTTTCTATGCTACTGACATTCTCCTGAAAGATGAGATTATGAGTACAGCAGGCAGACATTGCTACATAGACTTCAAGGGAATACAGGTCCAGCTGTTGCAAGACCTCTCTTGGCTGACTCTCCAACAGCACAGAACAATCTGATCCCTCAATTACATCCTACATCAACTATTCCCTTGTCTTATGTATAAACAGAGTTAAAGAACCCACATTGCATCTCTTGCAGAGATATTATCTACTCAAGTTGACATTGACTTCTTACAGGAATACAGACTTATCTTACAGCCACTGGTTCCCCTCAATTTTCTAAGCACTGGTTCCCTGTCTCCTACACGGCTAATGTACCTACGAAGAGGGTTGGAGTGGCTGTTTTGATTGTCAGGACTTGTCTCCGCAGAGTCAACAGGTGTCCCAGGACCCTAGTGGCTGGTACTTGATCCTTTTCGGGGAACTATCTGGTACACAAGTAGTGTTATGTAACCTCTATGTTGCCAATTCCCATCAGCTCCCTTTTCTCACCTTGGTCCTTAATAGGCTGGCCTCACGCTGTGATTCTGTGCTTATCATGGGTGGAGACTCTAATATGCTATTCTCTGAAATTCAAGATATGTCTGCCCTTCATTAATCCTCAATAATTTCGGTGACTCGACTGCTGGTGACTGGATTTAGGCACCGTGTGTGGACTCACTTACAGTTCGGTCTATTTGTTTTATTCTAACCCCCACCAAACATATACATGTATTGATTGATTACTTCTTTGGTAATATTCTTGCCCTCTGCACAATGTCGTCCACTCAAATCAGCCCCATTTCTTGGTCTAAAAACGCTATTTTATGTGTTACACTCCCTCTATTGTAGTCCACTGGTGTGTCTATAGGGTTACAGAAATGGTTATAACTCTGGCCTCTTCACCAGCTTGATCACGCAGTGCCTCCACCCGAATCTTCACCAGGCTTGTGAACACGGTGTTGGTTAGACTCCTCCACTAGGGGTCGATTCGGGAGAACCCCTATAGCCTACCTGTAGTTTCACTTTTATGAATGACTGTAGTAAGTCAAAATAAACTGCACCCAGAAGATTTAACCTTTTCCTAAGATGTGTATTAATAACTGGAACCAAGGATGCAATGCATATAATACTGCAATGAACAGTGTACAAAAGCATACAGCACTTATGGCGTACACAGTATTAATTGTCACTGACTCTATCAGGGCAATGTTAAACTATAGGAGACTAGGAATGCAAGAAACAATTTGTTAAATTTAAAGTTTAGATGATTCAACTTACACACAGGCATCTATTCATACTATGACCTTTGCTAACTCTCAGAATGGCAGTACAAGATAAGCAAATTAACACTTTTCACAAGCACCCATCACTGGCCAGGAGGGATTTTTAGGAAACCTACAGGAGTTCAGGAGAGAGGAAAAAATGTCCGCTTAGGAGCAGGCCTTCAGTGATAACAGGATTAACCAGTTGCAATGTCCTTCTCTATGTGATATGTAAATAAAGGAGTGTGATAGGAAAGCTTTGCTCTGGAAGTTATCCACACATATAGAATAATTCAGATGTCCGGCAAGTAACTTCTCCTCTTAGTGCTTAGCTCACTGTTATATTAGCTCTGATCAGAGCAGGTTAGTCTTTTCACCTCTGATCTCTGTGGCTTAATAGCAAGTGTCTCAAAAACAAAATGGAGAAGGCTCTATCTCTGGGGTTACCTTAGGTAAAATGGTGACTGTGCCTTCTCACTGTACCTCAGGTGAAACGGTTGGAGCTTGACTTGCTCTTGTTCTTCTCTCTCTCTCTCTGCTTCAGGTGAAATGGAGGGGTCTCTTTATTCCTCTCTTTCTCTCTCAGATATGATGAAACAGTCCTCAGAATCTGCTCCAAGATCAGACAGAGGATTCTCCACTCCTCCTCTCAGCTCTGCCATTGCAGTCTCCTCTTCCTTCTGCCAGGCTCCTCCTACTTCCTCCCTCTGCTTCAGGTGCAGATGGGACATTTTTGCAAATAAAGTTCTTTTTCTTTATATACTGTTTATGGCAGGATTTCACTCACATATGGATTGCTGTAATAGTTTCTATGCCCAAGATTGCAGTTTTCAAGCCCTCTGGTAAAACTACTATAGTCTGGAAGGTTAACAGTGGGGGTTACATATGATAACTATTTTTTGTTTTATTCCTTTCCTCCATCTTTATCTCAGACCCTGGAATTAAGAGACCAGGCCCTGGACAGTCTGTTTTCTTTTTGCCTCCTTACCCTTTCCTCATATGCCCTTAGTAGCCTCAATAAAGATATCACTCCTACTTTAAAACATATAAAGATATCCTTCTTTCCCCCATGCAGATTTTGTTTAACAATTTTCTACATGAATCTGTCCTCCCTGATGTTATGCTTCGGTCTTATATTACTGTTGTTCCAAAGCTAGGTAAGCTAGAACTACCTATGTTAGCTATTGTCCTATTAGTTTCTGACTGTAAAATCTTCACCAAATTATTGGTGAACTGGTTATCTGCCTCATTTGGTGACTAAAGTTCAGGTTGGTTTCATTACTTCTCATCAGGCTGGTAATAACAGTAAATGCATTATAGATTTGATTGACATAGCTAAAAGGGAGGCGTGGAGACCCTTATGCTGGAGTTAGATGCAGAAAAAGCCTTTGACATACTTGATTGGGCTTTCCTGTTTAGGCATTACACCACTATGGCTTTGGGGACTCTTTTTACAGGCATTACAAGGTCTCTACTCCTCCCCTCAGGCCTCAGTAAAACTCCCACATGCTCATTCTCCCTTTCTCCCCATCAAAAATAGCACCAGGCAGGGCATCCGCTCTCCCTTTTGCTCTGTGTCTTCAGCATTGAAACTTTAGCAGCCCATTTTAGAAACAATCCTGACATTCAGGGTCTAATGGTTTAGAATACACCGTTCAACATATCCCTCTTTGTAGATGATCACCTTGACTAACTGTGGTACAGGATCTACCAAGGGAGATTAATCTAGATATGGATTCCATTTGTGGCTGATTGATATCAACCCCTTTGATGTCTCAGACCCTCGCAGACTCAGACCCACATAGCCTCTTTACATACAAGTGTGAAACTCGTTAACTCAGCATGGGAGATCCTGGCTTAATATGTATTCTAACATTTCTAACTAGATGTAGTGACTCCGGCCGAACTTAAAAGGAAATATGGTATTATGATGATATTTTCCGAGGGGAGCATCCTACAGTCGCACTGATAAATTCCTCAGGTGCGCAACACTTAACCAAACACCTCAAGTCCAAACACATTACTGTTGGGAGCAGAGAAAAGGTCCAGACACTGAACTTCCTACCCAAGGGGATCTGGGGGGTCATTCCTGTTGTCTACGCAATGGGAATCTCACCACGAAACCCATCATAACCCTCGCCTGATACTACAGTAATCTGGCGAGGAGATATGGTTGTATATATTTATCTGGTCCTAGGATGTAGGGCTGGGCCTCTTCTCTTGGTGACATCACACAGGGAGAAGACTAAAGTTGGTACAGTTGTGCTAAAGAGTTTACATACCCTGGCAGATTTTTTGTTTTTTTGGCCTTTTTTCAGAGAATATGATATGATAACACAAAAACGTTTTCTCCACTCATGGTTAGTGGTTGGCTGAAGCCATCTATTGTCAAACTTCTGTGTTTTCTATTTTTAAATCATAATGACAACCAAAAACATCAAAATGACCCTGTTTGAAAGTTCACATACCCCAGTTCTTAATACTGTGTATTTCCCCCTCTGACATCAATGACAGCTTGAAGTCTTTTGTGGTAGCTGTGGATGAGGCTCTTTATTTTCTCAGATGGTAAAACTGGCCATTCTTCTTGGCAAAAAGTCTCCAGTTCCTGTAAATTCCTGGGCTGTCTTGCATGTACTGCTTGCTTTAGATCTCCCCAGATTGGCTCAATGATATTGAGGTCAGGAGACTGAGATGGCCACTCCAGAACCTTCACTTTCTTCTGCTATAGCCAGTGACAGGTTGACTTGGCCTTGTGTTTTGGATCCTTGTCATGTTGGAACGTCCAAGTATGTCCCATTCGCAGCTTCCTGGCTGATGAGTGAAAATTTGCCTCCAGTACTTGCTGATAACGTGCTGCATTCATCTTTCCATCAACTTTGACCAAGTTTCCTGTGCCTTTGAAGCCTACACATCCCCACATCATCAGTGATACACCTCCATGCTTTACAGTAGGAATAGTGTTCCTTTCAGCGTAGGCCTTGTTGACACCTCTCTAAATGTAACGTTTATGGTTGTGGCCAAAAAGTTTGATTTTTGTCTCATCACTCCAAATTACCTTGTTCCAGAAGTTTTGAGGTTTGTCTATGTGCTGTTTGGCATATTGAGGGCTAGATTCTTTGTGGCATTTGCGCAGTAATGGCTTTCTTCTGGCAACTCGACCATGCAGCGCATTTTTCTTCAAGTGCCTCTGTGATGATTCTGCTTAAATATGGCTATAACTCAAAGCTATATTTTGATCTCTGGGTATAGTATCTCCCTTCTTACTTGCATTCATTCATAATGTGCACAGCCTACTCATAGGTATATTGCCAATAGTGGCCTGACTGGAACAATAGGGATTTGTATCCATCCCAGCAGGGCTCCATTGAATTCCTACACAGCCCTGAGTGATCAAAGAAACATGCATTGATCAGTCTGGGTTGGTAGATCAGACATGGTTGATAACATTGTATCATTTCACTTGGTCTCATCTCCATACAAAGAATCGTGACTTGAGTGCGTTAATCAATCAGACTTGCTGTTGTTGATGACCTCATTCTGGGTGGTGTCATCAAGGGTATAAAAGATGAGGTAAGAGGCCAGTGGGGGAATTTTTACAGACAGACTACAGGAGTTTTTACAGACAGACTACAGGAGATTACAGACATACTTCCACTGAGAGAGACTGTTGGGATATACTGTGAGGAGCATGCAGGCTGAGATGCTGGAGTTAATGCCGCTGCCTCCACTTGTTATTCACACATACCAGAGCATGTGTGAGTGTTGGACTACAGAACCACAGCAAGGAGATGTGTGGTAAAGTAATTATTTCACTTTTATTCCCTTTTATTTTATGCGCTGCATCTTGTAACTAGTAACTGTTAATGCTTGTATATATCTACATATCTGTTCTGAATTGCATGTGTTAGATGTTAATACCGACCCATTTAGGGGTTAATAAATATATAAAATTTAGAAAGCTTGTCTTGTATTTATCTTGTGACCCCAGCACTCACTGGCGGTGAGTGCGGTTTTTTATGAAAGAAGACTCAGGTGTGGGCCAAAGCAGTGTTGGCGCACTGAGGATCTTTCACATTGGTGGAAGCGGTGGGATCTTAGGATAAACAGCGTGTGTTGGTGACCTTTATCACTCATACGCTGGGGATTGTAGTAATCCTATGAGACAAGCTCGGTATTAAAGCAAGCATTAAGATACAGTGAAAGTTTGATACAATGCTGTTCCCCTCCCTTACTCTTTGTATTTTATCCTATCTTTTATTTGGCAAATACCAGTGGATGGCTAGTGGGCTCAGAAGCAGATCTCCAGAATTGCTGAACCAGGCTTTTGGAGATCCTGAGCATATGGATGAAATGGAGGCAACCACAGCCATGCAGAGAATCGAGCAGAGTCCTGATTTTGGGGCTAGGCCAGGAAGTGCAGCAAGCAGCCCGGTCCCAAGGATTACTTCACCAGGAGAGACCAGTAACCCCAGCCTTGTAGGGGGAATGGTTTCATACTGGCAAATGGCCCTGCAGCAAGTAGGCACCAGTGACCCTCACACATACCTGCAGGTGTTGTACCGTTTTCAGGAAGCTGTAAAACGAGAACGGCAGGCTGATCGTGAGGCAGCAGAACGGCAGGCTGAGCGGCAATATCAGCTTGAGCTCAAAAGAATGGAGCTCTCCCAGCAGGCACCGTCTGTCACTGTACGCACTCCAGAAGCTCAAGTACCAAGGCTCCGATCCGAGGACTTTCCAATTCTTGAAACAAACGGGGATTTGGACTCGTTCTTGCGGGCCTTTGAGAAAGTGTGTAAGCAGTATCAGCTACCACAGACGAATTGGGTCCGTTACTTGGCTCACCGGTTGAGGGGAAAAGCCCTGGACACTTACGCCAATTTGCCAGTTGACCAGGACTATAAATCCGTTAAAGCAGCGCTGATCTGGAGGTACCAACTCACGCCGGAGCTATACCATCGAAGGTTCCGAGGCCTGCAGAAAAAGCCTTCAGAGAGCCATGAGGATACAGTGGCCCAGCTGCGTGTGTGGTTCCGGGGGTGGACGGAGGGCAAGTCCGTCACCTCGCAAGAAAGCCTTGCAGACCTCATGCTTCAAGAGCAGTTCTTGACCATTTGTACCGAGGAAGTGCAAAAATATCTCCTGGACCGAGAGCCCAAGGACCTTGAAACAGCCGCAGCAATGGCGGATCGTTATGTTGCCAACCAGTTGCCGTGGATGCCTGCCAGCGACGGCTGGAGGAGGGGTAAGACACAATCTGTCCCGGGGAATCCTGAACCAAGCTGGAGGTCACCACAGCCCTCTGCTTCCAGGTGGGGTAGGCCAAACTCTGTCCCGGATGGTTCCTATACGTCACCTGCCCCTCGAGCTCTGGGCTCCCCGGCGACCTCTCTCATACCCCAGGGAGAAATCAGGCGGTGCCACGCCTGTAATCAAACGGGACATTTACAACGAGACTGCCCCAACCGCCCTAGGAACCCCCCTGCTCCCCAAACTACAGCGGCCGGCCCATCTGTGTATCTGGTTGCGAGAGAGGGGCCCCAGCTTAATGCTAACCGTCAACAGGTCACTGTGGGGGACAAAGTGGTGATGGGATTCCGGGACACTGGGGCAGATGTTATGCTGGTACAACCAGATTTGGTCCCCCCAGACAGTATTATTCCCGGGAAAACTCTGACCCTACGGGGTATTGGATTGGAACGTTTTACTGTACCCATGGCTTGTGTTCATTTAGACTGGGGTGCAGGGAAAGGAATGCGGGATGTGGGAGTGATGACTGGGTTGCCTGCCAATGTACTGTTGGGGACAGATTTGGGGCCTATGATGTGCCAATATGGGGTGGGGGCCACCCCAGCTCCCTGTGATCAGTTGTCTGTCCAGGCTGATATGTCTGATATTGAACCTGTGGGAATAACTGCAGAGGGGGCTGGTAACCCTCCCTCTGAAATGTCTCCTCATACATTCTGTGAAAATGCTAATTCTAATGTATCTGGGGTTAATGTAGGTGTAAAGGAGCTGAGTGAGGACTGGGCTGTAGACCCACCCACATCTGCGGGGGGGTCTCCCTCCCAGCTTGTCAATATGTCTACCACAAATATCATTGAGGCCCGGTGTGAATTAACAATTGCTGATGAATGTACTGTCAATGTAATTGCCAATGCTTGTTGTGAAAGTGTACAGGGTAGCTCTTCTGAGTCACTGGAAGCGACTTCTACTATTTCGCCCAGTGCATCCGATAAGCACCCAACTGCAGAGCATGTGCCAGGTGGTCAGGTAGGCTATGTGGATCTCATGGCCGATCCAGGTGAAGGACGGACTGCTGGTAGTGCGGTGCTAGCCCGCAGCCAGAGTGCTACAAGGGTGGAGGGCGTTCCGACCCTTGAACCGTTGCCTACACCACCTGGAGTCGGTGCTGAGACCGCCATGACTAGCCTCACTCCCTTGAAGCCGGAGGAGTCCGGCCGGTATGAGACATACATGTCTCTTCTGTCCAGTTCTATTCCAGGAGTGTCCATGGCCGAAGTGCAGATGGCATGGGGTACTGGAGGTGTGATCCAAGAAGGGGGTATGTCCAATGTATTACCTGTCAATGTATTGTGGGGGGATGGTTTGGGGAAGCATGATCTCAGTCATTTGCCCAAGGTATCACCATCACCCACCCAAGTACAGGAGGAACAGGGTGTAGGCCCAAAGGGGCAAGGCGTCTGGGAGGGAGAACAGGGTCAAAACATACCTGTGCCAGAACCAGAGGTGCCCCTAGGTTTGGAAGCAAAAGGGGAGGTGCAGAATGCCTTAGAACTCTCCCAACTAGCGGCTAGTGTGAGAGAGACCCTGAGAGACCGCCGGGATGGGGTCTCTGAACTGGTATCCCAAAGACTTGGGGTTATGAGTGTGGCTCCACAGGGTGCCAGCACTCAGAAAGCGGACCCAGAACAGGCAGGAGGTAGCCAAGTGTACATGGCCCAGGCCCTGAGCCTTAGAAGTGTCCCTAGCCAGACTAGAGAGCCAGAAGGGTCCGGCAGCTACGTAACATGCACCTCTCTTTTGTCTCACTCCAGCCAAGAGTTCAGAGATGCTGTCCAAGCTGACCCTAGTCTGGACATATTGAAGGCGCGTGCCGCCCAACCACTCTCGGAGTCTGACAAGGCCCGAGTCTGCTGGGACCCCGGGGGGGGGGGTGGTGAAGCCGTGGGGCCAGAGCCTGAGGAGCTGAAGCGGCAGAGGAGCTCTCAGAAGAGGGGCGTAGGCCCCTACTTCCTGCAAGCCCCATCTAAAAGGGGGAGGTGTGATGAAATATGGCTATAACTCAAAGCTGTATTTTGATCTCTGGGTATAGTATCTCCCTTCTTACTTGCATTCATTCATAATGTGCACAGCCTACTCATAGGTATATTGCCAATAGTGGCCTGACTGGAACAATAGGGATTTGTATCCATCCCAGCAGGGCTCCATTGAATTCCTACACAGCCCTGAGTGATCAAAGAAACATGCATTGATCAGTCTGGGCTGGTAGATCAGACATGGTTGATAACATTGTATCATTTCACTTGGTCTCATCTCCATACAAAGAATCGTGACTTGAGTGCGCTAATCAATCAGACTTGCTGTTGTTGATGACCTCATTCTGGGTGGTGTCATCAAGGGTATAAAAGATGAGGTAAGGGGCCAGTGGGGGAGTTTTTACAGACAGACTACAGGAGTTTTTACGGACAGACTACAGGAGATTACAGACAGACTTCCACTGAGAGAGACTATTGGGATATACTGTGAGGAGCATGCAGGCTGAGATGCTGGAGTTAATGCTGCTGCCTCCACTGGTTATTCACACATACCAGAGCATGTGTGAGTGTTGGACTACAGAACCACAGCAAGGAGATGTGTGGTAAAGTAATTATTTCAATTTTATTCCCTTTTTATTTTTATTGTACTGCATCTTGTAACTAGTAACTGTTAATGCTTGCATACATCTGCATATCTGTTCTGAACTGCATGTGTTAGACGTTAATACCGACCCATTTAGGGGTTAATAAATATATAAAATTTAGAAAGCTTGTCTTGTATTTATCTTGTGGACCCGGCACTCACTGGCGGTGAGTGTGGTTTTTTAGGAAAGAGGTCTCAGGTGTGGGCCAACGTGGTGTTGGCGCACTGAGGATCTTTCACAGCCTCCTTATTGTGCATCTTGAAACAGCCACACCGATAGTTTTCAGAGAGTCCTGTATTTCAGCTGAAGTTATGAGTGGGTTTTTCTTTTCATCCCGAACAATTTTCCGGCTAGTAGTGGCCGAAATTTTGGTTAGTCTACCTGACCATGGTTTGGTTTTTACAGAGCCCCCTGAGTTTCCATTTGTTAATCACAGTTTGAACACTGCTGACTGGCATTATCAATTCCTTGGATATCTTTTTGTATCCCTTTCCTGTTTTATACAGTCCAACTACCTTTTCCCGTAGATCCATGGACAATTCTTTTGCTTTCCCCATGACTCACAATCCAGAAACGTCAGTGGCTGGAGGAAAGATGCAACAGTCTGTCTGGATCCCAGAAACTCACTCAGCTTTTATGCACACACACTGATTACAAGCAAACAGGTCACAGGTGAGGATGTTACGTTTAGTAGCCATTCAAACCCCTTTGTGTCAACTTCTGGGCATGTTATCAGGCCAAAATCACCATGGTATGTGAACTTTTGAACAGGGTGTGATGATTCTGCTTAAGTGTGGCTATAACTCAGATGTATTTTGATCTCTGGGTATAGGATCTCCCTTCTTGCTTGCACTCATTCATACTATGCGCAGCTATAAGCCTAGGTGCATATTGGCAGTAGTGGCCAGGCTGGAACAATAGGGCTCCATTGTATTCCTATACAGCCCTGAGTGATCAAACAATAGTACATTGTTCAAGCCTGGGCTGTTGATCAGATATGACTGATAACAGGGTATCAATTCACTTTGTCTCAGCTCTATACAAAAGATATGGATTTGATTGAATTAACTCATCAGACGTACTGTCGCCGGTGACCTCATTCTGGGAGGTGGCATAAAGGGTATAAAAGATGAGGTAAGAGGTCTGTGGGAGGAGATTACACTATGGAGATTATGCTATAGAGATTATGCTATGGAGTTTTGGGCTGAGACCATCACAGACTAGAGAGTTGTTACAGACAGACCATGAGGAGAGGCTGCTGTGATGAGATTCTATTGAGACTACTGGACTAATGCTGAGAGAGTGTAAAGAGCATGCAGGCTGGATTATTGTACTGTGATGCCACATGCTAGGAGTTAATGCCACATGCTAAAAAGCCTCCACTGGTGATCTCACACATACCAGAGCATGTGTGAGTGTTGGACTACAAAACCACAGCAAGGACATGTGTGGTAAAGTAATAATTTCACCTTTATCCCTTTTATTTTATTTGTACTGTATCTTGTAACTAGTAACTGTTAATGCTTGCATATATCTGCATATCTGTTCTGATCTGTATATGTTAGATGTTAATACCGACCCATTTAGGGGTTAATAAATATATAAAATTTAGAAAGCTTTTCTTGTATTTATCTGGTGAACCCGACATTCACTGGCGGTGAGTGTGGTTTTTTATATGAAAGAGGACTCAGGGTGTGGCCAAAGCGGTTTGGCGCACGGAGGATCTTTCACATTGGTGGCAGCGTAGTGGGATCTTAGGATAAACGGCGTGTGTTGGTGACCTATATCACTCACATGCTGGGGATTATGGTAAACCTATAAGACAAGCTCGGTATTAAAGCAAACATTAAGATACAGTGAAAGTTTGATACAGTGCTGTTCCCCTCCCTTACTCTTTGTATTCTATTCTATCTTTTATTTGGCAAATACCAGTGGATGGCTAGTGGGCTCAGAAGCAGAGCCCCAGAACTGCTGAACTAGGCTTTTGGAGATCCTGAGCGTATGGCTGAAATGGAGGCAGCCACAGCCATGCAGAGAATCGAGCAGAGTCCTGATTTTGTGGCTAGGCCAGGAAGTGCGGCAAGCAGCCCGGTCCCAAGGATTACTTCACCAGGAGGGACCAGTAGCCTCAGCCTTGCTGGGGGAATAGCTTCAGTCTGGCAAATGGCTCTGCAGCACTTAAGCACCAGGGACCCTAACATATACCAGCAGGCGTTGCACTGGTTTCAGGAAGCTGTAGAACGAGAACGGCAGGCCGCAGAATGAGAACGGCAGGCTGATCGTGAGGCTGCTGAGCGACAGGCAGAGATAGAGAGGAAGTTTGCTGAGCGACAGGCAGAGAGAGGGAGGAAGGCTGCTGAGCGACAGGCTGCTGAGCGACAGGCCGAGAGGGAGGCTGCTGAGCGACAGGCAGAGAGAGAGAGGAAGGCTGCTGAACGACAGGCTGCTGAGCAACAGGCCGAGAGGGAGTTTCAGCTTGAGCTCAAAAGGATGGAGCTCTCCCAGCAAGCGCAAACTCCAACAACCCTGCACAGTCCCTCAAGTTGGAACGAGAGGCCAGGCCGGAGTTCACCACAGCCGTCTGTCGTCACACCGGGTGAGACACACTATGCCCCGGGTGGTCCCTACCCTGTCCCAAGAACTCTGGACGCCCTAGTGACCTTCCCCAAACCCCAAGGGGAGGTGCGGCGGGGCCATGCCTGTAACCCGACATGACATTTCAAGAAGGAGTGCCCCAACTACCCTGAGAACTTCCTTGCTTCTCAAGCCACAGCAGGTGGCCCATCTGTGTGTCTGGATGGGGGTGCAGGAAAAGGAATGCGGACTGTGGGACTATTGACTGATTTGCCTGCTAAGGTACTGTTGGGAAGTGATTTAGGACCTATGATTTCCCAATATGGGGTGGGGAGCACCCCAATTTACTGTGATAGACTGTCTATGATTAATGCTGATAATGTGTCTGTCATATCTGCAGAGAGGGCCCGTAACCCCCCCTCTGAGATAATTCCCATGGCAGTTAATGTAAATGCTAATGAGTTGCCTTCAGCTGAGAGCAGGGAAGATGCAAACGAGCTTCCTGCGCACCCAGCTCAGCAAAAATGTTATTGATGCTTGGTTCACCCCCGTGCTAGGAACCAATGAGACCTTGTCTGTAGACACACCTACATCTGCGGGGGCGTTTCCCTCCCAGCTTGTTAATCTGTCTACCATAAATCTCATTGAGGCCCGGGGTGAATTAACAATTGCTGATGAATGTACTGTCAATGTAATTGCCAATGCTTGTTGTGAAAGCGTACAGGGTAGCTCTTCTGAGTCACTGGAAGCGACTTCTACTATTTCGCCCAGTGCATCCGATAAGCACCCAACTGCTGAGCATGTGCCAGGTGGTCAGGTAGGCTATGGGGATCTTATGACTGATCCAGGTGAGGGACGGACTGCTGGTAGTGCGGTGTTAGCCCGCAGCCAGAGTGCTACAAGAGTGGAGGGCGTTCCGACCCTTGAACCGTTGCCTACACCACCTGGAGTCGGTGCTGAGACCGCCATGACTAGCCTCACTCCCTTGAAGCCGGGGGAGTCCGGCCGGTATGAGACATACATGTCTCTTCTGTCCAGTTCTATTCCAGGAGCGCCCATGACCCAAGTACAGATGGCATGGGGTACTGGAGGTGTGATCCAAGAAGGGGGTATGTCAAATGTATTACCTGTCAATGTATTGTGGGGGGATGGTTTGGGGAAGCATGATCTCAGTCATTTGCCCAAAGTATCACCATCACCCACCGAAGTACAGGGAGGACAGGGTCCAAACATACCTGTGCCAGAACCAGAGGTGCCCCTAGGTTTGGAAGCAGAGGGGGAGGTGCAGAATCCCCTAGAACTCTCCCAACTAGCGGCTAGTGTGGGGGAGACTCTGAGAGAGCAGGCCAAGGGTAGCCAGGAGAGCAGAGATTGCCGGGATGGGATCTCTGGAATGGTTTCCCAAGGGCCTAAGGTCATGAGTGTAAAGCTACGGGATGCCCGCACTCAGAAAGCGGACCCAGAACAGGCAGGAGGTAGCCAAGTGTACGTGGCTCAGAGCCTGGGCCTTAGAAGTGTCCCTAGTCAGACTAGAGAGACAGAAGGGGCCGGCAGCTATGTAACATGCACCTCTCTTTTGTCTCACTCCAGCCAAGAGCTCAGAGATGCTGTCCAAGCTGACCCTAGTCTGGACATATTGAAGGCGCGTGCCGCCCAACCACCCTTAGAGTCTGACAAGGCCCGAGTCTGCTGGGACCCTGGGGGGAGGTGAGGAGCTGGAGGCGGAGGTGCTTTCAGAAGAGGGGCGTAGGCCCCTACTTCCTGCAAGC
The DNA here is from genome assembly GCA_947044405.1 of Leptodactylus fallax. Lineage (NCBI taxonomy): Eukaryota > Metazoa > Chordata > Amphibia > Anura > Leptodactylidae > Leptodactylus > Leptodactylus fallax. The sequence goes on along the minus strand of CAMRHE010000035.1, from coordinate 971,615 downwards.
CCCATCTAAAGGGAGAGGTGTGATGATTCTGCTTAAGTGTGGCTATAACTCAGATGTATTTTGATCTCTGGGTATAGGATCTCCCTTCTTGCTTGCACTCATTCATACTATGCGCAGCTATAAGCCTAGGTGCATATTGGCAGTAGTGGCCAGGCTGGAACAATAGGGCTCCATTGTATTCCTATACAGCCCTGAGTGATCAAACAATAGTGCATTGTTCAAGCCTGGGCTGTTGATCAGATATGACTGATAACAGGGTATCAATTCACTTTGTCTCAGCTCTATACAAAAGATATGGATTTGATTGAATTAACTCATCAGACGTACTGTCGCCGGTGACCTCATTCTGGGAGGTGGCATAAAGGGTATAAAAGATGAGGTAAGAGGTCTGTGGGAGGAGATTACACTATGGAGATTATGCTATAGAGATTATGCTATGGAGTTTTGGGCTGAGACCATCACAGACTAGAGAGTTGTTACAGACAGACCATAAGGAGAGGCTGCTGTGATGAGATTCTATTGAGACTACTGGACTAATGCTGAGAGAGTGTAAAGAGCATGCAGGCTGGATTATTGTACTGTGATGCCACATGCTAGAAGTTAATGCCACATGCTAAAAAGCCTCCACTGGTGATCTCACACATACCAGAGCATGTGTGAGTGTTGGACTACAAAACCACAGCAAGGACATGTGTGGTAAAGTAATAATTTCACCTTTATCCCTTTTATTTTATTTGTACTGTATCTTGTAACTAGTAACTGTTAATGCTTGCATATATCTGCATATCTGTTCTGATCTGTATATGTTAGATGTTAATACCGACCCATTTAGGGGTTAATAAATATATAAAATTTAGAAAGCTTGTCTTGTATTTATCTGGTGAACCCGACATTCACTGGCGGTGAGTGTGGTTTTTATATGAAAGAGGACTCAGGGTGTGGCCAAAGCGGTTTGGCGCACGGAGGATCTTTCACACAGGGTCATTTTGATTTTTTTTGCTTGCCATTATGATTTAAAAAGAGAAAACATAGAAGTTTGACAATAAATGGCTTCAACCAACCACTAACCATGAGAGGAGAAAAAGTTTTTGTGTTATCATCCATATTCTCTGAAAAAAAGGCCAAAAAAACAAAACATCTGCCAGGGTATGTAAACTATTTAGCACAACTGTATATGTCTCAGACCAGGGAGAGAGGCTTCAGCTTATCCTGGGAGAGATGCGAGGACACATGTTGTGTTGCTGACTTAAGGAAGTGCCCTGGGGCTTAACAGCTGAAGCCTCAGCGAACCAGATTGCAGATCCGTTTGACTTTTTCTTCTCTTTTAATCCCATTTTATTTTTCTGTACTGTATACCTTGTTTTTACCTGTATTTGCTTGACCATCCTCTGATGTGTATTCTGTATATGTTAGAAGCTAGTACCGACCCACTCGGGTTAATAAATATATAAAATTTATAAAGCTCGTTTTATGTTATCCTATGAAACCAGGCACTCACGGGTTGTGAGTGGAAGGTAAGAAGGGTGATCACAGGTAGGCAAGTGGCTTGGCAAAGCTGTATCCTTCACACTAACCCAATGATATCTCTACCTAATTGTCATCCTGCTTTTGACCATTATAGTTTAGTTTCAAGGTACAAGATCAACACTGCAAAGTCAGAGGCATTCCCACTTAATATTACCTCTACCCATCTTGCTGTCCTTAAATCTGCTTTTTCCTTTAGTTGGAGAGACTGGTCACTTAAATATCTGAGTATCCATGTTAGCTCCTCGTACTCCATGCTTTAAAAAAGTGGATTTCCCTCAGCTCATTCACAATACCAGCAAACTATTAGATAAGTGGCAGACCTTGAAACTCACTTTATTGGGTAGGATTATGGCAATAAACTGACCATTCTCCCTGAATATCTCTACTTATTTCAGACCCTACTAGCACCGTTAAGGCAATTAATCCAGTTTTTTAAGGTTAATCTGGGCGCATAAATACCATATAATACCAAAGTCAATGCTGATGGCTTCTACCTTGCATGGAGGCATGGCCCTGCCCAACATAATTGGTTACTATTACACCTATAAGCACCTCTATATGCTTATACTAAACGGACTAAGGTGGAAAAATTTTGGCTGGCCCCCAACCATCCAAGTACACTGAATTGGGGCCTCCTTTAGATGTGGCCTCTAATTATCTGCTAGTTCCTATGGCCTTCACAAGGATAATTTGGTATCATTGCCGGGTTGGGTACCAATTGTCTACCATGAAATCCCCTTTCACCCCATTCCTTCTCCCTGCACACATCCCCTTAAGCACTATCTCCTTGAGCTTGGGTGCATGGCTGAAGGCGGGCCCCTGACACATATGGGACATTGTTGACCCTGTCGCCAGGAGAATCCGAGAGTTCACTGATCTCATAACAAATTATCAATACAGCACACTGCATTATTTGCATATAACCACATTTTGCGCTTCTGTGGGATGGTACTGGGCTCCCCAGAGATTCCCTGCCTAATGCCATCTGAATGTCTGTGTTGGAAGTAGTGGATTGATTTCTGACATTTGTAGCATATTATTGAGCTTTAACAATATTCCTGATATCCACTCTTATATGCTCTTCTGGGAATGCTAGCTTTGAAGGACACTCCCATACAGTGCTGGCCAAAAGTATTGGCACCCCTGCAATTCTGTCAGATAATACTCAATTTCTTCCAGAAAATTATTGCAATCACAAATGCTTTGGTAATAATATCTTCATTTAATTTGTCTTCAATGGAAAACCACAAAAAGAATTGTCAAAAAGCCAAATTGGATATAATTCCACACCAAACATAAAAAAGGGGGTGGACAAAAGTATTGGCACCCTTTGAAAAATCGGGATGTTTCTCTAATTTGTGTAATTAACATCACCTGTTACTTACCTGTGGCACATAACAGGTGGTGGCAATAACTAAATCACACTTGCAGCCAGTTGAAATGGATTAAAGTTGACTCAACCTCTGTCCTGTGTCCTTGTGTGTACCACATTGAGCATGGAGAAAAGAAAGAAGACCAAAGAACTGTCTGAGGACTTGAGAAGCAAAATTGTGAGGAAGCATGAGCAATCTCAAGGCTACAAGTCCATCTTCAAAGACCTAAATGTTCCTGTGTCTACCGTGCGCAGTGTCATCAAGAATTTTAAAGCCCATGGCACTGTGGCTAACCTCCCTAGATGTGGACGGAAAAGAAAAATTGACGAGAGATTTCAACGAAAGATTGTGCGGATGGTGGCTAAAGAACCTCGACTAACATCCAAACAAGTTCTAGCTGCCCTGCAGTCCGAGGGTACAACAGTGTCAACACGTACTATCCGTCGGCGTCTCAATGAAAAGGGACTCTATGGTAGGATACCCAGGAAGACCCCATTTCTGACCCAGAGACGTAAAAAAAGCCAGGCTGGAGTTTGCCAAAACTTACCTGAGAAAGCCAAAAACTTTTTGGAAGAATGTTCTCTGGTCAGATGAGACAAAAGTAGAGCTTTTTGGGAAAAGGCATCAATATTGATTCTGTCAATCAATATTGCTCTATATGGATGGCTTGAAACTCCTGCAGTGATAGGTTTTGTTCCTGACCCCTACTGCTCTTTTTTCCCCATTGGATGGTACCTGCTTATGTTTTGGTTTTCATATAACTTGGTTGTATTCTTGTTTTTTTTTGCATGTATTATCTGATTTTATTTGTCATTACTATATGTCTCTATTTTGATTTGATTGTTTTTATTCTTCTAAACATTTATTTGTAACAGAAATATTTTTGGAATAATAAATAAATACAAAGTGGAAAAAAATATGAAGGAGCAAAAACAATACAAATTTCTAGATCAAACAGAAACATTCACAAGAAGAAATACATTATACTGCACATGTATTGCTATGCAATTATAATAATATAGTCATCATAGTAAAGAAATACAATATATTGTATTTCCCTGATGGGACCTAATCCCATTGTAATGTTGTATATGTACTGCTTGTGTTCGTATAAATTTAATTTTGTTAAGAATGGAAGACATTTACAAATATAGAAAATTATGCATAGAGTTTGACATAATTCTATACACTAATACAATGCATTGTCGAGAGCATTCTGTTGAGTACAATAATACCTTTAGCTAGTCCAATAGAAATATACATTACTACTAGAGATGAGCGAATTTCTCAAAAGTTGATTCTGCAGTCCAATTCAAAATCCCAAAAAGAATTTTCTTCGATCCAAAGTATCGTTAAAAAACACCTATTTCCTAGCTTCAGAGAGCCTTTATATTGGTGTAGAACACTGTGCCTTGCAGTAACACGCATAGGGAGCCTACTGTGGTAGTCAAACAATACTGTGAGTCATTATGACACGCACATGACAGGCGTCGCTCTGAGAACCACTGCACACGTCACTTATTTGGCCAGTTATGGGGCCAAAACTGACCAACTAACTCAAGTGTGAGCCCAGCCTTACAGGTCCATGTTAGTGCCAGGTAGAAAGAACCATGAAGAGGCCCAACATCCTACTGTAGAGTGAAAGAGCGCACTCCTTTTATACCATCCTCTGTTGATTCCACATAAATGTCTACAGAGTGGCAGCAGCCTGAAGATACCACAGAGTGGCAAAGCGACATAATGTGGAAGTGGCAGCAGCATGAGGAGGCCATAAAGTGACCCAGTGGCAGCGGCATGCGGAGGCCATACAGTGACCCAGTGGAAAAGGCATGAGGAGGGCATACAGTGACCCAGTGGCTGCAGCATGAGAAAGCCATACAGTGACCCAGTGGCAGCAGCATTAGGAGGACATACAGTGACCTAGCAGTGGCTGCGGCATGAGTACGGCATACAGTGACCCAGTGGCAGAAATGGAGGTAGTAGCAGCCTTAGGAGGGCATAGAGTGACCCAGTGGCAGCGGCATGAGGAGGCCATACAGTGGCCCAGTAGCAGCGGCATGAGGAGGACATATAGTGACCCATTGGCAGCAGCATGAGGGGGACGCAGAGTGACGCAGTAGAAGCTGCATGAGGAGGGCATATAGTGACCCAGTGGCTGCGGCATGAGGAGGACAGACAGTGACCCAGTGGTTGCAGCATGAGGAGGACGCAGAGTGACGCAGTGGAAGCTGCATGAGGAGGGCATATAGTGAACCAGTGGTTGTGGCATGAGGAGGGCATTCAGTGACCCAGTGGCAGTGGCATGAGGAGGGCATACAGTGACCCAGTTGTACCAGCATGAGGAGGGCATTCAGTGACCTGGTGGCTGCATCATGAGGAGGGCATACAGTGACCCAGTGGCAGCGGCATAAGGAGGTCATACAGTGACCCAGTGGCAGCGGAATGAGGAGGGCATACAGTGATCCAGTGGCAGCAACATGAGGAGGGCATACAGTGACCCAGTGGCTGCGGCATGAGGAGGCCATACAGTCACCCATTGACAAAGTGCAGAGTTGGCAGCAGCGTGAGTAGGCCACAGAGTGGCAAGGTGATATAATGTGTAGGTAGCAACAGCCTTAGGAGGCCATACAATGAACCAGTGGCAGAGTGAGGAGATGGCAGCAACAGCGTGAGGAGGCAACAGAGTGGCAAGGTGATATAATGTGTAGGTAGCAACAACCTTAGGAGGCCATACAGTGAACCAGTGGCAGAGTGAGGAGGTGGCAGCAGCATGAGGAGGCCATACAGTCACCCAGTGGCAGAGTGCGGAGGTGGCAGCAGAGTAAGTAGGCCACAGAGTGGCAAGGTGATATAATGTGTAGGTAGCAATAGCCTTAGGAGGCCATACAATGAACCAGCGGCAGAGTGAGGAGGTGGCAGCAGCAGCGTGAGTAGGCAACAGAGTGGCAAGGTGATATAATGTGTTGGTAGCAACAACCTTAGGAGGCCATACAGTGAACCAATGGCAGAGTGAGGAGGTGGCAGCAGCGTGAGGAGGCCATACCGTCACCCAGTGGCAGAATGCGGAGGTGGCAGCAGAGTGAGTAGGCCACAGAGTGGCAAGGTGATATAATGTATAGGTAGTAACAGCCTTAGGAGGCCATACAGTGAATCAGTGGCAAGGCGAGGAGGTGGCAGCAACTTGAGTAGGCCACAGAGTGGCAAGGTGATATAATGTATAGGTAGCAACAGCCTTAGGATGCCATACAATGAACCAGTGGCAGAGTGAGGAGATGGCAGCAGCAGCGTAAGTAGGCAACAAAGTGGCAAGGTGATATAATGTGTTGGTGGCAACAACCTTAGGAGGCCATACAGTGAACTAATGGCAGAGTGAGGAGGTGGCAGGAGCATGAGGAGACCATACAGTCACCCAGTGGCAGAGTGCAGAGGTGGCAGCAGACTGAGTAGGCCACAGAGTGGCAAGGTGATATAATGTGTAGGTAGCAACAGCCTTAGGAGGCCATACAGTGAACCAATGGCAGAGTGAGGAGGTGGCAGTAGCGTGAGGAGGCCATACCGTTACCCAGTGGCAGAATGCGGAGGTGGCAGCAGAGTGAGTAGGCCACAGAGTGGCAAGGTGATATAATGTATAGGTAGCAACAGCCTTAGGAGGCCATACAGTGAATCAGTGGCAAGGCGAGGAGGTGGCAGCAACTTGAGTAGGCCACAGAGTGGCAAGGTGATATAATGTATAGGTAGCAACAGCCTTAGGATGCCATACAATGAACCAGTGGCAGAGTGAGGAGATGGCAGCAGCAGCGTAAGTAGGCAACAAAGTGGCAAGGTGATATAATGTGTTGGTGGCAACAACCTTAGGAGGCCATACAGTGAACTAATGGCAGAGTGAGGAGGTGGCAGGAGCATGAGGAGACCATACAGTCACCCAGTGGCAGAGTGCAGAGGTGGCAGCAGACTGAGTAGGCCACAGAGTGGCAAGGTGATATAATGTGTAGGTAGCAACAGCCTTAGGAGGCCATACAGTGAACCAGTGACAGAGTGTGGTGAGGCATCATGCATCATTTAATCTGCTGCAACAGGCATTGGTGGGTGGAAATCCTGGCTGATCCACGCCTGATTCATCTTCACAAAGGTAAGTCTCTCCTAATTTTGGGTGGACAGGTGAGTTGTCCTTGGGGTAACTAGGGCCCCCGCCACACTAAACACCCGCTCTGATGCCACACTACTGGCCGGGCAGGACAGCTTTTCCAGGGTAAACTCGGCCAGTTGCGGCCACAAATCCAGCTTGGCTGCCCAGTAGTCCAGCGGATCTTCGATGACGGGTGGCAGGGTGCATTCTAAGTATGCCACCACCTGCTGGTTCAACTTCTGCTCTGTGTATAGCTGAGCCACTATGCGGCTGAAGAAAGCTTCTCATCAGCGACTCTATTCTCAGGTTGCTGCTGATGGAGCCAATACTGGTCCTGCCACCCCACACAGTGGAGGATGAGGCGGACATTGTTGCAGGACCAACGGCGTGAGAACATGGAGGTAGAAGCTGCATCTCCTGTCCAGGTTGCTGGTGTGTCTGGGCAAGCACTACATTAACCCAGTGGGTCGTAGATGACATATATTGTCCTTGACCGTAGTTACAACTCCACATGTTGGCGATGCCGTGCACTTTGGCAGACACCGACACCTTTAAATAAATGATAACAGTTAAGAATTATTGAATTATTATTGACAATACTGTTTTTAAAAATGGCCTGCAACTTTATACTGGTAACAAAATGGCTAATATGGTCGTTATGTCTTTCCCCATGTTAAAGGCGTTTATTACAGATAAGTGCAGATACTATTGGATGATAATTCAGTTTTATTTGGCACAATAGTACTGACTAATGTTATGCTTTGGAAGAACAGTGAATAAGCCCCTTATAATAAACACCTTTAAAAAGGCTTTTTCTAAAGATACGTGCAGATATTAGTGTATGATAACTCACTTTTTTTTGCTGTACTGCACTGCAAAAGGCTTGTTGTGTTCCACCTTGAAGACACAAATATGAGTAATGAACAGCAGTATAATGGCAGTGAGTGCTGCAATGTGAATTATGCTGCAAATTCTTTCTGTAAATGACCCTGCAACCACCACAAATTCTTCTCTCAATTCCTCCCTATCCTTCCCCTACACTTGTAATCCTCTTTCCCTGAACTTCTATCTGTTTTCTAAGTCTTTCCCTAGCTCCTGCCGTCATCTGTCCCTACAGTAAGAGCGATGTGGAATGACTGTACCTGAAATGGCCGAGGGTTTTTATAGGGTTGTGACATCACAGGACAGGCTGGCTGCTGATTAGCTGCACGCTTGGCATTGTGGGTGATCCCGCGCTCCCAGAGTCCATTGCCCCTTGTCCTAACATATGCGGCAGCCATTTTATAAAAAAATGTGATTCGATGCATCCAAGTGTGAGGAAATCCGGAATCGTGGCAAATCGAAGAAATTTGGATCGAATTCCACTTCTGCAGCTTCGATTCGCTCATCATTTATTGTGTCAATCGACTGTAGAGACATATATATGTGCCCAATTAAATCCATATGTTTACTCCTTGGGATATTTGAATCAGTAATTTAATTGATCCATATATATTCACTATTAGATTGGAGTGATACATTATCCTCATCCATTCTGATAACCCTTTCACGCATAATCACATTAATTTACTTCGTTATGTCAGAAGGGGTGTATGGAGAAAGCTCAGGAGCTGTGCTCTCTCCATACACGGCGGATGCCAGCTGTATAATACAGCCAGCACCCGCCACTAACAGCTGTGATCGGTGCCGACACCGACCGCAGCTGTTAACACTGCCATAGGCAGCGTGTAATAGAAGGCAATGTATTTTACTATTCACTGCAATATATTAATAAATATATATATATATATATATATATATATATATATATATATATATTAATTATACACACCTGGACAAAATTGTTGGTACCCCTCGTTTAATGAAAGAAAAATCGACAATGGTCACACGAATAACTTGAATCTGACAAAAGTAATAATATATAAAAATTGTATGAAAATTAACAAATGAAAGTCAGACATTGCTTTTCAATCATGCTTCAACAGAATTTTATAAAAAAAGAAAACTCATGAATCAGGCCTGGACAGAAATGATGGTACCCTTAATATTTTGTTGCACAACCTTTTGAGGCAATCACTGCAATCAAACGATTCCTGTAACTGTCAATGAGACTTCTGCACCTCTCAACAGGTAAATTACTTTTGTCAGAGTCTAGTTATTTCTGTGACCATTGTGGGTTTTTATTTCATTAAACGAGGGGTACCAACAATTTTGTCCACATATGTGTATATATATATATATATATATATATATATATATAAGTTATATATATATATCAGACCCCCTAGGCAGGGGCATAAATACCGGGGTAGCAGCGGTAGCGGCTGCCACAGGGCCCGGGACATTAAGGGGCCCGGAGCCCTATGGTAGCCGCTACCGTGAACCTGATAAACACTGCTATCATTATACTCCGGGGTCTTTTAAGACCCCGGAGTATAATGATCGGGTGCCCAGGGGAGGGGAGGAAACATAAAAAACACTTACCTCTCCAGCAGGCTTCGGGCCTTTTTGGTGACAACCCAGACATCAGCCGACATAATTATGCGTTGCAACGCCAGCTTGGATCACGTGAGATCTGGTCCAACATTGAAAATGGCCTTAGTAGCACACTGGAGTGCGTTGGAGCCAGGGAGAGTTAAGTAGCATTGTTTTTTATGTTTGTATCCTCCCCTGGGTCTCCGATCATTATACTCTGGGGTCTGAAAAGACCCCAGAATATAATAATTGTTCATGGGTGGTTCACAATGGGGCATAATACTGTGTGCAGTGGCCAGTATGGGGCATAATACTTTGTGCAGGGGCCAGTATGGGGCATAATACTGTGTACAGGGGCCAGTATGGGGCATAATACTTTGTGCACGGGCCAGTATGGGGCATAATACTGTGTGCAAGGGCCACTCTGGGGCATAATACTGTGTGCAGGGGCCACTATGGGGCATGATACTGTGTGCAGGGGCCACTATGGGGCTTAATACTGTGTGCAGGGGCCACTATGGGGCATAATACTGTGTGCAGGGGACGCTATGGGGCATAATAGTGTGCGCAGGAATGCGGATTGTGCTGGGGGAGGGGTTGGAGGGAATGGTCGGGGGTGGGTTGGGGGCAGCGGGTCAGGGGGGCCCATGTCAAATGTTCACCTTGGGACCCAGCCATTCCTAGTTACGCCACTGCCCCTTTGTTTCAAGGTCCCTAGGGGGTCTGAAAATAAAAAAGTAAAAGTAAAAATAAAAAAGTTTTTAAAAGTATAAAAAAAACACAAAAAATATAAAAGTTCAAATCACTCCCCTTTCCTTAGATCACATATAAAAATAAATAAACATAAACACTTTAGGTATCATCGCGCTCCAAAATGTCCAAACTATTAAAATATTAAAATATTTATCCCATACGGTGAACAGTGTAGCGGGGAAAAAATCAAAATGGGCAAATGCCGATTTTTTTTTTCAACACTTATAAACACCTATAAAAAATGGAATAAAAAGAGATCAATCCATCAGAACTTCCCCAAAACAGTATGAATAAAGACACCACCTTGTCCCACATAAAAAGACTCAATACCCAGCTCCATACACATAAATATAAAAAATTTCACACAAGTGTCACAACATGGCGACACAAATTTTTCTTTCTATTTTGCAATGTTTTACATTTTTTAAAAGGTATCAAAACATTACAAATACTATATAAATTTGTTATCGCCGTGATCATACTAACTCGCAGAATACAGATAACATGTCATTTTTACCACATAGTGAATGGTGCAAATGCATTTTTTTTCCAATTCCACCTCATTCAGAATTTTTATCCAGCTTCCCAGTAGATTGCACAGGATATTGAATGGTGTCATTACAAAGTACAATTTGTCCCGCAAACAATAAGCCATCATGTGACTCTGTGGACCGAAAAATTTAAAAATTATGGATCTTGGAATGGAGAGAGGGAAAAACGGAAATGCAAAAAATTGGCAGAGGCATGAAAGGGTTAAATAAGCATTCTGTGTATATAGATGTTATTTGTTTTATTCAAACTAAACTAGATTGTTTAAATAGTGGCACAATTTATGCCTGATCTCAACATCAATATCACGGTACTCAATGCCGAAAAATATTAACCTGTAGTATTAATTGCTCAGTAGCGTCTGTTTACCATGGTTACCGCTACTATCCCAATGTAGATACTTGTATCAACAGTGGCAGCTATTTCTAACCATACCCTATCACTTTGGCGTCAGGTTACCATGGCTTCCTGCCTTGATCCCGCCTGTCCAATCATGAGTTGAGTGGCATGGTAGGCAGAAGCATGGATGCAAGGTGGAGGTAAGTGACAGCATATTTAAACATTGCTAAGCACAGCGGTCGGCGGCTCAATCTTCAAAAGTACCAGGACCAGAGGCGTAGCTAGCGGGGGGGGCAGAGGGGCGGCTGCCCCGGGCCCACTGACTTTTTGGGGCCCACCCCGGGGCCGCCATTAATACATCCTTTATTTCTAACTAGATTGGTGTCTGCAGACACCGATATAGTTACAATGCTTCCTGGTGCTTAACTGTCTTGTAAACCGCAAGCCACTTCAGGCCTGCGGTTTACAAGACCCCGAGACCACAGACCGACGTCTTCTTTTAAGCACAGGCAGCGCGATGACGTCATAACATCGCACCGCCCGCGCTCAGACACAGACGTCCTGCGCGTGGACTGGGAGGAAGCGGCGGCTCCGTTCATCAGCATCGCAGGTAGGTGAGTATGACTTTTTTGTGGGTATATTAATAGAATAAGGGGTGGTTAGGAGGGGGGAAATCTAACTACAAGGGAGGATTCATTAGGGGGCATTATGACGATGGGGGGGGGGTCATTTATATAAGGGTTATTACAGGGTATTATAAATACAAGGGGGGAGGTTATTTATATAAGGGGCCATTAGGGGGCATCATTTATATTAGGAGGCATTATGAACATAAGGGGGTGGTCATTGATATAAGGGGTCATTAGAGGTTCAGTATTTATGTCAGGGGGAATTGGGCATAATATGAGGGTCAATTAATTTAATTAAAGTTGCACTTGCACCTTATTAAGACTAAGGCCCCACGTAGCGGGCTGCAGCAAAAAAAGCACTGCAGGAAAAAAACGCGGCGGTAACGTTGTGGTTTTTCCCGCAGTGCTTTTCACAGAAGGTCCGCAGAGGTTTTCCCTGTGGACTTTCTGTTTTCAATACACCTATATGGAAACCGCCACTGTTTCTGTAGGTATAATTGACATGCTGCAATTTCCAAAACCGCAACGGTTTTGGAAATCGCAATGTGTCTGCTGCACGTATTTTTCCGCAGTGTGTGGATGGGATTTGCTAAAATGTTGCGGTTTTTTTCAGTGGGTTTTCGCCACATGGAGCCCCCATCCCTACTTTGCAGTATAATATGCACAGCGGATAATCTGCGATTTCCAAAACAGTCGGTGTTTTGGAAATCGCAGAATGTCAATTATACCTACGGAAATGCTGGCGGTTTCTCTATAGATATAATTGAAGCAGAAAGTCTGCAGAGGAAACCTCTGCGAACTTTCTGTGCAAAGTGCTGCTGGAAGAACCGCGATGCATCGCCGCCGCGGTTTTTCCCACAGCTGTTTTTTGCTGCGGGACGCCACATGGGGCCTTAGCCTTTTTACATGACACTATGTAAAAAGAGAAGGGGTCACGGCGCTTACACAGATACCACGGTTCACTCAAACAGTTGTTCCTTGGGAGTCCCGGGTATTGTAACCCCAAAATTTTTTTTTTCCCTTTTTTTTTCCTTTTTAATTAGGAAACACATGGGGCATTATTAATAAGGGGCAAATTATTTAAAGAGGACCTTTCACGTCCTCATGTATATGCTGTTTTACATACCGCTAGAAAGCCGACAGCGCGCTGAATTCAGCGCACTGCCGGCTTTCCCGTTATATGCCCTGGGGCTGGAGATATCGGGGGTCTAAATTTCACCGTTCACTGTCAGAAGGGCGTTCCTGACAGTCTAGCTACGCTGTGAGGAACGCCCTCCCTGACTGTGCTCGTCCATAGACTTGTACTAGGGGGGGGGCGTTCCTCACAGCTCAGCGTCATCACTGGGCTGAGTACACCCCAGTACAATTCTATGGACGGGTACTGTAAGGGAGGGCGTTCCTCACAGTGCAACTAGACAGTTAGGAACACCCTTCTGACAGTGAACGGTGAAATTTAGACCCCCGATATCTCCAGCCCCGGGGCATATATAGGAAAAGCCGGCAGTGTGTTGAATTCAGCGCACTGTCAGCTTTCTAGCGGTATGTAAAACAGCATATACATGAGGACGTGAAAGATCCTCTTAAAGGGGTGCAAAGGGAAGTTATTAGTTTAAAGATGCACTTGGGGGTATTATTCATTATGGGGGGATAAATTATATATTTTATAATTGGGGTAGCAGCAGGATGGGGGCTTTGTGTGGGTGAGGACAATATGGGACAGGTGCCTGGAAAAGTGAGGAGCGAAAGATGTCTGTGTTGCAAACTTTACAGAGACTGGAAGAAGTGGTAAAGGCCGTCCAGATGAAAGAGATGCGGAATGTGAACGATTAGTCAGAGACGTTACTGGTAAGTCACTAAATGCTACTGCCCTGTATTCACCTAAATCGTCTGCAGAGCCCTGTGTAGAGCCGCTATATACCACTATACGCTCACCGTATACTAATAGTATCGGTATACAAACATGTCCAAGTAGGGGGCCCACTTGGACATGTTCGACCCCCCTGTGCTAAACCCCTAGCTACGCCTCTGACCAGGACCCACCATTAGGGTCCCGGAAACTGCAGTTTTTACTGCATGCTATCATCATTGCTCATTGGATCTATCTCTCCTGATGTGCCTTCAATGAAACGCATTGAAAGAACTATAACATGAGAGAACTATAATATGTCCATAGACTAAACAAATAAAGGGGAAATACTGTACTGTATGTGTATAGCAGCTGACTTTCTATATAGGGTTGTATAGGCAATAGATTTTGTTGTAACTGCCCCTGGGATTGGTCTGTTAATTACACTCTAATAGGAGATTATATATACCTTCTCCTCCAGTAAGATACCTGAGTGTCTTAGTATTTGACCAAGAGGGATTTGGATCCCTATTTATTCTATGTCTTGGTTAAACACACTTTTGGAGCATGCTCAGTTATATTATGCATGGGCTGTATTTTATTTAATTAATTAAAAGCTTAGTTTTATTTTTATTCAAATCCACAGTCTCAGTGATTTGCCCCACGGCACTTGGTTTTAGTTTTCAAGACTTCTTAGTGGGTTTATTGGATCCCTCTGAAGTCAGGAAGATGAACTGGCAGTAGCCATCCATCTTCAAAAGTTATTATAACTGAACACTTTAATATGTATCGAAAAAGCATAAAACACAATGGGAGATGATTTATCTAAACTGGTGTAAAAGAAAAATTAGGTAGTTGTTCATAACATCCTACCAGTCATCTGTCCAAGGGCCCTTTAAAAATGAAAGTACTATTCTTAATTTATTGGTATAGGCAACCACTCGACTGTGCCATCCCATTTAAGATTATATTGTAAAGTGCACCACCTGCTACTAGAAATAAAAATGTGAAAAATAAAAGCTATTAGTTTAGGAATTTGGGATCCTGGTGGCTGTGGCAGAAATGTCCCCAGTCCACTTTGATCCCTTCCTCACTCTATCTACTTTTTACATAAGTAAATAATGGTGGAAATAGCAACAAGTTACAGTTTTTGCACAATCATTGCGTGTGCCCAAATTTATTTTGGTTGTGTCTTGTATCCCAGAAAATTGGTAGACAAGGCATAATATAGCAGTTCCATATGTTTTTCAAATAATATTAAATAAATTATTGTCTTTTTTTGCTAAGATTCTGAATAAAACAGCAAAAATCAGGAATGGAAATGCCACACAAAATGCTACTAGTGAATATGAAAGATCAAAATAAATGTGCCTTTTAAATTTGGCCTGGTCTGCTGCTTCTATGTAGAAGAAGCTATTTCATGCCTTCATGATTTCTGTCGTGTACTTAAAGGTAGCATAGAAAAATAAAATATCATTTACATTTTTATATTGGAGACCACCATTGCACCATTCCTATCACAGTACAAGTTGCAGCAACAAACCTTAAAGAAAATCATAAATAATCTTGCAGGTTCACACTAGCGTTGAGCAAATCCGCCCGACCTTCCGCTTCAATCCGTGGAGAGAAAAGTCGTACAAACCGTGCGGAAACCCGGCGGACCCCATTATAGTCTATGGGGTCTCTGAGTTTTCGCGGGTAACCGTTTTTTTAGGTGGACATGGTTTCTGTCTTTTGGGTCCCAATGCAGACCCGAAGGACGGAAACCAACATTAGTGTGAACCTAGCCTTAGTGATACTTAAACTTCTCAAGACATCTGAACAGTCTCTCTTTTAAGGCTGTTATCCTTGTGCCATGTATTCTCATCATATCACAGCAAACAACTTAATAATACAGCAAGCGTGGAATGAATATGCAGTGAACCTACATGTTTTTATACCAGCCAAAAGTGTAACAGACAGATAATTATTAGGTGAGCCCAGCAGGATTCTGTAGGTATATGAAAAATGATGGAATATTCTGTTCATCTTCTCAAGTCTTGTTACTTTTAGTTCAAAGAAAAATGAATTTCAAATTAGCATCAAAGGACAGGAACTATAACTATTCCATTTTATTTTAATTGAATTGAGTCTCTGAAGGCCATGATTATAAGAGATCTACAAGCACACTGGATAGAGACAACTATGGGTTAAGAGGATGGAAGATTCTTGCTGGTATGTAACTCTAACAATATCTCAAGGTTTAAAAATGTATAAACATAAAAATATATCCAATATTATTTGTTCTATTCATTATAATCATGTGAAAAATAAATCATAAGTACATTTTCATAGATGCTTTTAAAGGGGTTGTCTCATTAACATCCTTTTCCCTCTCCATCTAGGTTTATATAATTTAATGACAACAAAAGTAACACAACATGCAACACTATCCTTGTTATCAACATGACTCAAAGTTTGATGAAAACCTAATTTATCCCTTTAAAGTCCATTGGGCGCATTCATGAAGATTGGCATAAGTATCACCTACATTGGCAGTGGATGTACCTCATTTATGGTCAAGTCCACACGAGCAGGAGTAGTTTTTTTGTAAGTGAATCTCCACTTTGACTAATAGGAAGAAAAAACAAGAATAACAGTCTTCAGGCTATTGAATCATAGCTGGGACCTGTCAGCATTCATTTATATACATCAGAAAAAGATCCATCACAGTGAAATGGTTCTGTCATTAATGCACTCCATGATGCTAGTGTGAACTAAGCCTAATAGGCTATGTAGAAAGGAGTTGCCCTGGCATAACACCCTCTTAGACTGTGTTCACACCTGCGCCCTGTTTCCGTTAGGGGTTTCCATCCCTGAATCCGCTTAAAAAATGCGGAGAGAAAAGTCCTGCAAGCAGGACTTTTCTCTCCACATTTTTCTGCCTTTTTCGGGTGGAAAGCAGGCGGAAAAGCGGCTGACCCCATTACAGTCTATGGGATCCACGGGTTTCTGCCGGTAACCGATTTTTTAAGCGGATTAGGTTTCCGTTCGTGGGGTCCCTAAGCGGACCCCACGAACGGAAACCCGAACACAGGTGTGAACCTAGTGATAGATGTCTTTTTATGAGCTTTACCACCCAGTATTTCCAGTCCCTCATGACCTCCCATTCCATCACTAATATAGTCTCCTATCTTTTAATCCCTACAAACTTTCCTACTGTATACAGTTTACAATGTGGATCCCAAAACTAAACGACATATTCAGTTTACATACACTATATGAAAAGACCCATATGCATGTTTTTCTCACTATCGGACATGAAATCAGAATAAACCTTTCCTGTTTTAGGTCAATTGGGATTACCAAAATTATTTATATTTGCCAAATGCCAGAATAATGAGAGAGAGAGATTTTTTTAAGGCATTACTTTCTGCAAAGTCAAAAGTTTACATACACTAAGATTACTATGCCTTTAAACAATTTTGGACAGCCCATATGATGGTTAAGTCTTTGGAAGCTCCTTATAGGTTTATTGGCAACATCTGAGTTAATTAGAGATACACTTGTGGATGTATTTTAAGGCACACCTGAAACACACTGCTTCTTTGTGTAACATCATGGGAAAGTCTAAATGTTGGGGTTGTTACGTCTGCTGTGGCACCTTTAAGTCTGCCAGGTCCACAGAGACGAATTCCCCTTTAAGAAATTGTGTTTTAATTTATGGGCTAGTCCAGGTTTTTATAATCCCCTCCATTTCTCCCTTCCATGCCGGCTGTTGGTTTCACATTGGCTATGGCTCCCATACCTGTTGCTTCCTGTTCCCGATTGCTGTTTGTGCTTCTCTGGCTCTGACCTTCGATTTGTGTACCTGGACTTCTCTTTTGGATTGTGACTCTGCTGAACTTATCCTCTCTGGCATTTTGACTCTGGTATGTACCTTGACCTCTCCTTCCATCACTCGCTCTTGTACTTCACTGCTATTTTCGCTGCTGACCCTGCTCTGTCATTTACCCTTCATCTCGTGAGTTGCTTGCGATTCTGCTCTCTGGCTTGCTTGCGGTTAATTAATTTGTTGTACATTCCTCTATGTTGTCAACTCCAGTCTGGGATTGGCAAGTCCATCTTCACCACTAGGAGCTCTGTTGAAAACGTCTTGAGATTGGCTTTGGCTTATACTGGGTGTGTTGCACTTTGGTTATGGTTTTTCCGCTAGTGGTGGTTAGGTTCAGTTCTGCAGCTTCTCTCTATTCTGACTACTCTGGATCATGTTCCTACATCTGAGCTCCTAATACTAAATAAATCAGCCAAGATATTAGGAATAGAATTGTGGACTTACACAAGTCTGATTCATTCTTGGGTGCAATTTCCAGATACCTGAAGGTACATCGTTCATCTGTACAAGCAATTATACGCAAGTACAAACAAGATGGAATGTCCAGCCATCATACTGCTCAGAAAGGAGATGGGTTCTGTGTCCCAGAGATGAACGTGCTTTGGTACAAAATGTGCATATCAACCCTTGTGAAGATGCTGGATAAAGCTGGTAAGAGTGTGTCATTATTCACAGTGAAACGAGTATTGTATCAACTTGGACAGAAAGGCCACTCTGCCAGGAAGAAGCCATTAGAGCAAATTATCGCAACTCCGCATGCGCAATCGGCTTTGCCACGCTCTTGTGACAGACCAACAAAAATCGGCAGCCCGATTGCGCATGCGCAGTCGCGAGAATTCGCTGAGAGTGAGAAGTAAGAAGGCCAAGAGGGGAGTCACCGCAACAGCCGAAGGGGCGGTGAGAAGAGATGATGCGATGGGTGCTTGCCGAAGAGAAGATATGCCCTGGGTGCTCCATGGTGCTCATTTACATACATGAAGAAACAAATTATCTTGGAATTGGCTGGGAGAAGAAAAAAAAGAAAAGGTAGGAGAAGAATGGCCTTTTTAAAGGTCATTCCAACAGGCCATTAGCTTAAAAGTGGTTTTGCGAATGATAGACTCCCTTTAAGGGCAATGGTACCAAATACTAATGAAATGTATGTAAACTTTTCAAAGATATTCTAATTTATTGAGATGCAGCTGTATAATAGTCCTTATTGCTCCCCCATACAGACTCTGACAGCAGTTAGGAGAAACACTTACCTCTCGAGCGCCGTCCTTTAGCATTAACACATTACTGAAAGTTGTACAGGCAGCAGGGACGATTATCAATCCCTGATTCAGCATTGATAATATATTCATGCTGAAGGACAGCAGCTGGGAGGTGAGTGACTTCTATTTGCTATGATTAGGGAGGCAGGGCCCGGACAAGCTGGTGGTTGCAGCCTCCTTTTGGACTGTGGTCCATCAACTGATTTATCCTCTTTTCTGCACTGCACTGATATGATCAGACTGATCTGATCAGGAGAAGCATTTTATCAGCGCTTCTTCTGATCATTAAACAACTGGTCAGTGGGATCTGGCACTGCTGGACCCTTCTAAGTTCAGACTATAAGATGCTAGGACTTTTTAGCAAGGTTTTTCCTTGCAAAAAAAAGTGCGATTTATAGTCCAGAAAATATGGTAATTTTAATAAGATGTTCCTTTTTTCTTGCAGCTTCTATGTGCTCTTAAAATTAGACTATATGACATATTTGAGAATTTGAGAACTTTATCCCAAAGAAATGTTGGTGTCATCATGATGAAATGAAAGCTCTAAGATTCTACAGAATTGCAATATCTATGACTGCAAAAAAAGTCCCAAACCACTAACATAGTTCCAGGAAAATGAGTCATCATCCATTTTAAGATGAATATTTATTCGTATGAGCTTTCAGGACGGTTCTGATTTTGCATAATCAGTCACCCCAATTATTTGTTGCAATGGTTCGTATAAATGTGGTGGCTGAAAGCAGCCTTCCTCTTGGCACAGAAATCATTAATTCATCATAAAAAATTAACCCTTAAATCATTTGCTGATATCATAACCATTAATTTTTTTTAGGAAATCATTTATAGAACAGACCTTTTCTATTTGCATTTACAATCTCAGATGCAAAATGGCATGTAACAAAAATGAAAAATGTCCTAGATGACTAATACTAATTTGTTTTGAAAAGTCAAATTAGAGATTTTAATTTAAAAATAACCATATGTTCATTTTACATTTCTCACTGATGTAAAGAGATTATATTATACATAAAGTACAGTACAATAAGTGTTTTAAGAGCTTACTCATCTACATCTTGATATGTAATTTGCCCTTTCCACAAGTTTGATATTACTGAGTTGCTGTGAATATGAGCAACAAGGTAAAAAGCGTGTCATCAGTTTTGCTATGCGTTTCCAGTGTGTTACAGATTGTGTACAAAGGTTCTCTTGGAACTATAGAAGATATATATGCTCTAACTTAATAAAGTTCTTCAAAAGGGTAAAAATAACTTTAACCAGGGGTGTAACCAGCAAAGATTGGGCACCATAGCAAACTTTTGACTGCCTCTCCTGCCCCCTTTCCTGTCCCCAATAGTATAACGCCACTTTCCCAGCCCCCATACGTTATAACGGCCCCATTACCGGCGCCCACATGGTATAATGCCCCATTTACTGATCCCCACATGGTATAATATTCCCTTTACTGACCTCCACATGATATAATGTTCCCCTTACTCTCCACATGATTATTGCCTATTAATTGCCCCCCATACAGTTTGCTGCCTCCTTTACTGGCCTTCCCACAGTAAAAGCCCCTTTTATTGGCCCTGTACACAGTATACTGCCCCTTTATTAGTCCTTATGTAGTAAGTGTCCCCTTTACAGCCCCATATAGTAAGTGCTAGTGACTTTAGGCTGCCACCTGCCCCAGCCCTTCACATAGCATAATGTCCCACAGTAGCCCCTCCACACAGTATAGTATCCCATTAAGATCCCTCCACTCTCTTCATAATAACAACAGTGTTACTCACCTCTCCTGGGCTCCAGTGCCGTGAGACGGCTGAGGCCCAATCGAAGTTCATCCAACAAATACTCTCAGTGCCGTGGCCCTGCTTACGGATAAATGATCCTGCCAACGGCAAGTTCCGCTTTTTCCTTCAGTGTGGCACACGGGACTTTGAGGCTGAATAGTGTCAGCAACGTCCTGACACTGTTCAGCATCAGCAATGTGATGTGAGTTGAACGGGGCCTCCTGGAGGGCTGAAGGGGAAGCGGAGGTAGCCATGGGCAGGATCGGGGACCGGTAACTAAATTGCTGAGGTTACCTGCTGGATTAATCGGTAACGGCCTGTAAAAAAGAAAGTGCCAACCTGGCACTCTAAAGTCGCGTCCCTAAAGTAGTCGCTATAGTTGCTACAGTGGTAGCTTCATCACTGTAATGGAATAATTCAGAACTTCACGTTCCCTTGATGCTCCTTTTCCAGTCCACTACTTCACAGTGGATTAGTCAGGCAGACACTGTGATCTTCACTAGTTGTACCCGCCGATTCACTAAGGCTATGTTGATGTCTATTATAGGCAACAAGCAGCTGGCCTTACACATAAATATCTGACAGTTGTGTCGTCAAAGAAAGTTATGTGACAGCTATCTTCACCAAATCCTTTACACCACTTTTGTGGTATAAAATAGTTGCAAATCACTGTTAGTTCCAAGTGCTGTATTATGTGCCAGGCCTCACCATTTTTCTGAAAGTAGGTGGGGCTGGGCTATAGCCACCACCTGCGCCATATTCTTCATTAGTTACACCACTAAAGTAGCATAAATGATGCCAGAATCTGTGGCAGGCCCAGGGCTACTTTAGATTTGCACCTAGGGTGACAGGAGGCAGCGCTTAGTTCGGTGTAGCTAGTCTTAATGAATCCCCCCAATAGGTTTAGCAATGGATGTGTCCAGAACTAACAGTAGATCCCTAAGGCTGAAGCCCCACGTTGCGGAAACGCAGCTTTTATTGTTGCAGATTTTCCTGCATTTTTTAAGCGAAAGCCAAGAATGGCTGCAAAAGGAATGGGAGATATATAGGAAGTTCTTATACTTCTACCTTCTGCTCAATCCACTCCTGGCTTTGGCTCCAAAAACCGCAACAAAATCTGCAATGATAAAAGCAGCTTTTCCGCAACGTGGAGCCTTAGCCTAAAGGAGTCTTTTTTTTTTCAAATCCTGACACAAAGTTTAAATATAATCGGGAGTGTAGCAATAGGGGGCAGCTATCGCTACCTGGCCCAAAAGCCTTTCTCTGGTAGAAGAAGACACCAGTATTGTAGATAGCATATGGTAAGTGAGGGTCCCATTACAAATCTTGTGTTGGGTTCAAGTTATGCCTCTGAATATAGTCATATAACCTGAAGTCAAATCTAAAGTGACTGTGGCACCAGCAGCTAAATCAGGAAATATTGTACTGAATGATGACTATGAAAGTATACTTTTTACCTATCACAGCCAGTCAATTCCATCTTCTAAAGTGCATTGGAAACTAAATAAAAATAAAGTAGAATTGGTTGCTAAAAGGACACTTTGTTTCTGGAACACTTTTGAAGCATGAAACGCAAAATACTAACAGGATTGAAAACTGAGATCAAGGGCCAGGCTGTTAATGTAATCTGTATGTGATTGTGGGAATCTCATTTTCAGAATCCCACAGGTCAGTGATTAGAGCAGATAATGGATGTATCTGTTTTGCTTAATCAAGGCTAATTGCTTTTTTATCAGTTGTATCTACTTCTGATTTTGGTACTTAATGCTACTTAATTATCATCAACTCATTAGCTGTGGCACATCGTGAGCGGAAACAAAATATTGTGTGCATCTAAAGAATATCAAGGTCAGGATGTAAAGCAAATAGAAGTAGATTTACAATGTAAAGCAATCCATGATAAACTGTCTAGCAGTTAAAATGAGAAACAATACATAAGTGACAAGATATGATTTTACATAGAAAAAGGTCCTATAACAAAAGTGAGAATCAGTAGTTTTCCTCATTGAGAGCTGCAACAAATGTGTTAAACCTTCACTGTAGCATATTTGAAGAAATATTATACCGTAAAATTGCATTCACAAGTTAAACACTTCTATACACCTCCACCTCTATATGATACTCTGTGTTGGGTCAATGTTTAAAAAAAAGTACATAGCAAATAAACACCTCTTCCAGGGACACAATGAACAACATTTGAAGAGAACATTTTGTAAAATCATCTCTCTTATTTTCAAATGGACTTTGACCAATTTCTTGTGTGAATCTCCTGCACAACAATACTTCAATCCAAGGTTTCAGTAAAGTGGATTCACTAAATTGCCTAGCAAAATGGATATAATTTTCAGCTTTTATGTATGAATAACATTTTCAGGTGCAGGAATGTGAAAACAGTCTTGTAGCAAATTATTGATTATAGGGATTATGTTAACTGGGAGAAAGTAGAGTAAATGCAATGTTCATTAACATAAAACTGGTAAAAGCTTGCAAATAAATACTATAAAACAGGCTTTACATATAATTTTAAACAGGTATTCTAAGGCTAAGGCCCCACATAGCGTCCTGCAGCAAAAAAAGCACTGTGGGAAAAACCGCGGCGGCAACGCATCACGGTTTTTCCTGCAGTGCTTTTCACAGACAGTGAAACTTTCTGCTTCCATTATACCTATACCTGAGGATAGACCATAAAAAAATTAAGCCCAGACAACTCCTTTAATATTCCCATTTAGTGCCCCACACATTTTAATGTCCCCCCCCCACAGGATATTAGCCTCCATCACAATTAGTGACTTACAGGTGACGTCTCTTTCATCTGGACCGCCATGACCATTTCTTCCAGTCTCTGTAAAGTTTGCAGCACAGACATTTTTGGCTCCTCACTTTTCCAGGCACCTGACCCACATTGTCCTTAATGCACACCCATCCTGCTGCTACTCCCAATTATAAAATATATAATATAACCCCCCATAATGAATAATACCCCCAAGTGCATCTTTAAATTAATAATTTCCCTGTGTACCCCTTTAAATAGTGCCCCTTATTAATAATGTCCCAGTTGTTTCCTAATTAAAAAGTAAACAAAAGGTAAAAAAAAATTAGTGGGGTTCCAATACCTGGGACCCCCAGTATCAGCTGTTTGAATGAACTGTGGCACCTGTGTAAGCGCTGTTGTGGTTTTGGAAATCGCAGCATGTCAATTATACCTATGGAAACACTGGCGGTTTCCCTATATGTATAATGAAAGCAGAAAGTCCGAAGAGGAAACCTCTGCGGACCTTCTGTGAAAAGTGCAGTGGGAAAAACCATGCGTTAGTGCTATGGTTTTTCCTGCAGCGCTTTTTTGCTGTGACCTGCTACGTGGGGTCTTAGTCTTAAAAAAGCCCAAGTACCACCTTAATTAAATTAATTGCCCCATCATATTATGCCCCTGATTCCCCCTGAAATAAATACTGCACCTCTAATGACCCCTTATATTAATGACCACCCCCTTATGTTCATAATGCTTCCTAATATAAATGATGCCCCCTAATGGCCCATTATATAAATAATCCCCCCTTGTATTCAAAATGCCCCTGAATAACCCTTATATAAATGACCCCCCTTATGTTCATAATTCCCCCTCCCTTATAGTTATAATTCCTCTTCCCAACAACCCCTTATACTATTAAAATACCCACAACTAAGCTAAAACAAAAAAAATAGTGATACTCACCTACCTGGGATCCTGAAGAATGGAGTCGCTGCCTCCTCTTCTTGACCTGCGCTCTATGCACAGGGTTCACGCATAGGACTTCTACATCTCAGTGCAGGAGGCGCAATGCTGTGACATCTATGCGCCTGTCTGTGCCGAGAAGCAGACGTCCATCTGTGGTCTCAGTGTTTTGTAAACTGCAGGCCTGAAGTGGCTTGCAGTTTACAAGACAGACAAGTTGCAGGAAGCGTTTTAACTTTAACCAATCTAGTTAAAAGTAAAAGATTTATTAATGGCGGCCCTGGGGTGAGCCCCACAGAGTCAGTATGCCCGGGGCAGCCCCCCCCCCCCCTCTGCCCTCTGCTAGCTGCGCCTCTGTTTCTGACTGACCAAGGGGCTGTGGGCACTCACTCCTCATATACCTTTGGGCATTGCTCTATTGCCAAATACTCACTTTGCACCCATTTGAGTGTCTAGCTTTTAAAATCTGAAGAGATCTAATCATATCCATTGACACTGTTATGTTACTTTAAACCAAATACTCAATTAGGATATGTTCATCACTATTTTGATCTGTTGTTACTGTAAAACTTATACAGTATGAGTATGTCATGTCAGAACTTAAATATACTACAATTAAAGATGAACTTAGAAAAGGTTTTCCAAAATGTCAGACAGGCCCTGAAAGCTTCCCACTGTGAAACTTCCTACAGCCAGTGTATTCACTGAAAGCAAGAAAAATAAGTGCTAGCCTGAAGGAATGTTAAAACTGCAGTCTAGCTGAAGTTCTTATAGTAAGAGCGTGCACCTATACAATTGAAAGACTTTTACCCTGTCAGCTAGATACACATACACAGAGTCAATCTGTACATTACGGATTCCGTCTAGTTCATTTGAGACATGAATCTGGGAGAACAAACTGTAAGTAGGGGAGAGAAATGGCAGACTGTTCTGTTCAGTTTGCTCACAAGTAATAGAGAAAAAAAATAAAAAAAAATAACATCCAGATAGAAATATTGGCATGCAGTCATGTCTCAGGAAGATATGTAAATGATTGCAGGTGTGGTCTGATTAGACACTGGGTCTTGCCACAATATGGTCCAAAAGTGCTTCTCCTGCTACCCTAAAAAAGGCTTTCAGGGGTTACTCTTGGGTATGTTTGTTGACTGCCAGTCATGTTTGTATGATGCACTTGAAGACATTTTGCCAACTTGGCAGACTTTGAAAGGGGGCATCATTGGACTGAGAGAAGCTGAATGGTCGTTTAGGCCTACTGCCTGCCATCTAGGCCTTTCTGACTTAGCTGTTAGGAGGTATTGGTTGCAGTGGTTACATAAATGAATGAACACAGGAGAAGCAGGCTCGGGACAGCCCGGAAAGACTAAGGATTGTTTGATCTGCCAACAAGCACAAGTAGCTTCCAGTTTACTTGTTCACCACCCAGATAGATCTCTGACAGAACAGTTTCCAGGCACATAGCAGAAGGAATTCTGGTGTTAGTGCTCATTGATTGGCAGCCACAGTCGCTTTTGTCTGCAGTGTTGGATAAACTTGAACTTTTTATGGGCAAATTCAGGTCCTGTTCGAGATCATCAGCTGCTCACAGTAGACTCCCAGTCTCTTCCTTTTACCCCGGTCAACCTGTGTACCATTCCCACAGTGGAATGTTGCCTAACGAGAAAAATATAAAAAAAGCTGAAAAACGATATACATAGTTCCCCTCCTGTACCTCTTCTTCCCCCTCCAGTGCACTGTGGAATGCTTGTTCCATATGTAATAAACTAGATTACACCTTAGATCTTTTCATTTTTCATAAACTTTCTTTTCTTGGGATCACAGAAACATGTCTGACACCCTCAGACACTACCTCCCCTGCTGCACACTCCTATGGTGGACTGCAGTTCTCACACACTCCCCGCTCCATCAAAAAGGTGAAGGTGTTGGCGTTTTCCTATCTTAGAACTGCTCCTTCACCCTAATCCAACTACCTGCTCTCACCCTCCCCTCCTTTGGAGTGCACTCTATTTGCATTTACTCACCATCCAGCCTCCAACTGGCTGTCATTAATTGACCGCCAGGACCTACCACTGCCTTCATCAGCCACTTCATCACCTGGCTAATGCACTTCCTATCCACAGACACCCCTATTATCATCATCATGGGATATCTCAACATCCCCATTAACTCAAACCAACCTTCTGCTTCCAACCTCTATCTCTCACCATCTCCTTTGGTCTTTCTCAGTGATCCTCCTCTGCGAATCCCACAAGGGGACACACACTGGATCTCATCTTCACCCGCCTCTGCACTCTATTCAACCTCTCTAACTTTCCCACCATGCTTTCTACCACAACATACTAACATTCTCATCCTTCTCCTCTGTAACAGACCCCCCCAACCCCAAAACTAACTCGTCCCCCAGGAACCTTAACCGCCTTGTCATTTGTATGCACGCTATAGCTCTTCTTCTACTCTCTGGCATATCCTCGCTCGAGGACACAGATGCCACCACTGCTTTTGATAATACCACCATTACTTCAGCCCTCGACTCGGTGGCCCCCTTCACACACATCAGAGCTTGACCAATCAATAAGCAACCCTGCACACAGTCCTGACAAAAAAAAACTGAGATGTGTTTAATGGGTTGCAGAACGCCTCTGGAAGAAAAGCCAATCCCAGATAGACTTCAACAGATATAAAGAAGCAGTTCTCAGATACAAGAATTCACTCACCTCTGCAAAGCAGGTCTATTTCACCACTCATATCTTACCTATCCCACAACCCCAAACAGTTATTCAATACCTTCAACTCCCTTCTCCATCTTCCTGTGCTCACTCCAACATCACTTATCTCAGCTGAACTAAATTGACACCATCAGAGAGAGCCTCAACCTACACCCTTCGCAACTACTCTACCCAACCGTTCAGTGCTCTTCATCCTTAACCTGCTTCTCCTCAATCATGAATGAAAAGCTCTCCACCCTAATTTCAAATTCGGACCTCACTATCTGCGTACTTGACCTGATCCAGTTGCACCTCATCCCCAACCTCACTGAAGTCTTTACTCCCGCTCTAACCCATCTTTTCAACCTATCTCGAACCAGAGGTTCCTTCCCTTCTGCCACACCCACCCTTAAGAAACTATCCTTCGACCTGTCCTCTTCAGTCAACTATTGCCCTATCTCTTTGCTCCGATATGCCTCAAAACTGCTTAAACAATGTGTCCACTTTGAACTATCTTCCTATCTCTCATCCAGTTTATTTTTTGACAAACTACACTTAGGCTTCCAACTCCATAACTACACAGAAACCGCCCTAATCAAAGTCATAAATTACCTACTAACTGGCCAAGCCAAGTGTCACTACTCTGTTCTCTTCCTTCTCGACCTTTCCTCTGCCTTCAACACAGTAGACCACTTCCTCTTGTTACAAACTCTCTCATACCTTGGCATCATTAACTTGGCCCTTTCCTGGTTCTCCCCATTCCTATCAATCACACATTCAGTGTCTCCCATTCGCACACCAACTCCTCACCACACCCTCTTTCACAAGGTGTCCACCAAATCTCTGTCCTAGGACCCCCTCCTGTTCTCTGTCTACACCCTCAGCCAACTCATAGAATTCAACAATTTTCAATACCATTGCTATACTGACAAAACTCAAATACATCTTTCTGGATCAGACATTAGAGCTCTGTTATACAGAGTCCCAAACTGTCTAGCAGCCATAGCCTCCTTCCTCTCCTCCCACTTTCTCAAACTCAAAATGGAGAAAACTCAGTTCATCATCTTTGCCCTACCTCGCACGGCTTCCCTACCTGACCCATCTACCAAAGTTATTGGGGCCACACTTTCCCCCAGTCCCACAGGTCCATTTCCTTGGGATATCCTTTGACCCTATCCTTCAATCCACACATCCAAGCCCTCAAAACCTCCTCGCTGCCTCCAACTCAAGAATATTCATCCTCTCCTCCCTGTGAAAGATCCTCAGTGCGCCAACACCGCTGTGGCCACACCTGAGTCTTCTTTCATATAAAAACCACACTCACTGCCAGTGAGTGCCGGGTTCACAAGATAAATACAAGACAAGCTTTCTAAATTTTATATATTTATTAACCCCTAAATGGGTCGGTATTAACATCTAACACATGCAGTTCAGAACAGATATGCAGATGTATGCAAGCATTAACAGTTACTAGTTACAATATACAGTACAATAAAAATAAAAAGGGAATAAAATTGAAATAATTACTTTACCACGCATCTCCTTGATGTGGCTCTATAATCCAACACTCACACATGCTCTGTCATGTGTGAATAACCAGTGGAGGCTGCTTAGCATGTGGCATTAATACAACAATCCCGCCTGCATGCTCTTCACAGTGGTCTCTCACAGTGGAAGTCTGTCTGTAATCTCTTGTAGTCTGTCTCTAATAACTCCTCATAGTGTTCTCTTGTAGTCCCAGCACAATCTCCTCCCACTGACCTCTTATCTCATCTTATATACCCTTTATGACACCACCCAGAATGAGGTCATCAGCAGCAGCAAGTCTGATGGATTAATGCACTCAAGTCCAGATTCTTTGTAAAGAGCTGAGACCAAGTGGAATGATACAATGTTATCAGCCATATCTGATCTACCAGTGCAGACTGATCAATGCATGTTTGTTTGATCAGCCAGGACTGTGTAGGAATTCAATGGAGCCCTGCTGGGATGGATACAAAGCCCTATTGTTCCAGTCCAGCCACTATTGGCAATATACCTATGATTATGGCTGCGCACCTTATGAGTAAAGAGATACGCTACCCAGAGACCAAAATACAGCTTTGAGTTATAGCCATATTTAAGCAGAATCATCACACCTCATCCTTTAGATGGGGCTTGTAGGAAGTAGGGACCTGTGTCCCTCTTCTGAAAGCACCTCTGTAGCTTCACCGCGCCGGGATAGGCCGTCTGCATTGCCATGGGCCCGGCCGGGCTTGTGCCGAATGTCGAAATTGTATTGCTGGAGCACCAGGCTCCAGCGCAACAATCGCCCATTCTGACCTGCGATACGCTTTATCCAGATCAGAGGGTTGTAGTCCGTCACCACGGTGAAGTGGCGCCCATACAAGTAAGGCTGCAGATGCTGCAGGGCCCAAACAATTGCCAGGTATTCCTTCTCCACTGTGGCGTAGGCCACCTCCCGCGGCAGAAGCTTTCTACTGAGGTACTGCACTGGGTGCTCTTGCCCCGCTGAGTCAATCTGACTCAGCACGGCACCGAGACCGTAGGTGCTGGCGTCGGTCTGTAATACAAGTGGACGAGATTCATTGTACGCTTGAAGTACAGGACCGCTTGCCAGGGCTGCCTTCAGGGCCTGGAAGGAGTGCTCACAGGTATCCGTCCATTGGACGGATTGCGGCAACTTCTTCTTGGTGAAGTATGTCAGAGGAGCAGCAAAGGCACTATAGTTCGGGACGAACTTCCTGTAGTACCCTGCTGTGCCCAGGAAAGACATCACCTGTCGCTAAGTCCGGGGGGTTGGCCATGTGGTGATTGCCTCCAGCTTCTCAGGCTCTGGCCTCAAGGTTCCCCCATCCACCCGGTGTCCCAGGTACTGGACCTCACGCATGCCCAGTTGACACTTCTCTGGTTTGATGGTCCAGCCCGCGTGGTGAACCCGCCTCAACACCTGCGCCAGGTGTTGTAGGTGTTCTTCCCAAGTGGAGCTGAAGACGGCGATATCATCCAGGTATGCAGCTGCAAACCCTTCACATCCCGACAGCAGGGAATTGACCATCCTTTGAAAAGTGGCAGGGGCATGTTTCATGCCGAACGGCATGACAGTGAACTCATACAGTCCGAAGGGAGTGGCAAAGGCTGACCGTTCCCGTGCCTCCGGGGATAGGGGAATTTGCCAGTATCCCCGGCTCAAGTCCATGATGGACAGATACTGGGCCTTACCTAACGAGTCCAGTAAATCGTCAATGCGTGGCATGGGATACGCATCATCAACTGTAACCGCATTGAGCTCCCTGTAGTCCACACAGAACCGGGTGGTCCGATCTTTTTTAGGTACCAGGACTACAGGCGAGGCCCATGCACTGTGGGAGGGCTGAATCACCCCCATTTCCAGCATCTCGCCGATCTCCTCATGTATTTGGGCCCGTACTTCCGAGGAGACGCGATATGGCGGTCGCCGGATAGGGGCATGATTCCCGGTATCCACGTGGTGGATGACCCGGTCAGTTCTCCCTGGCTTTCCGGAAAACAGACCGGGGAGGGCACACTGAACACTGTTAAGTTGTGACCTTTGGGTCTCAGTCAGTAGGGGGTTTAACTGCGCTTCCTGGAGTGACCTTCCCTCCCCCAACTGAGTGAGCATGTCCACAAGGTCCTCCTCTTCGCCCTCCTCTAGCAGACTACATACGGGAAAGGCAGTGGCTTCCCTGTCATGATGATCTTTCATCATGTTAACATGGAAGACCTTGTGCCTGTTCCGGCCTGGGTCAATGGTAACCAGGTAGTTGACGCAGTTGACCTGCCGGTGCATGACGTATGGACCAGACCATTTGGCCTGAAGCTTATCCTTGGGCTCAGGGACTAGAACCCATACCTTCTGCCCCGGCTGGTATATCCTCTCGTGAGCATTCTGATCATACCAGCGTTTCTGGTCGGTCTGAACCTGGACCATGTTGTCATGCACCAGCTGCGCCATCGTCTGCATTCGGTCACGGAATCGCAGGACATACTCCACGACTGGCACACCCTGGATAGCGGCGTCTCCTTCCCAGGACTCCTTCACTAGAGCTAGGGGCCCACGGACACGTCTCCCATACAAGAGCTCGAAGGGGAGAACCCAGTCGAGGCTTGAGGTACCTCCCGGTAAGAAAACAACAAGTGCAGGAGATAAGGCTCCCAGTCGCTCCCATAGGAATCGACTAACATCCGAAGCATCTGCTTTAGTGTGCCATTGAACCGTTCACACAGGCCATTGGTCCGTGGGTGATACGGGCTGGACACCAGATGTTGCACCTCGGTTATCTTACACAGGCCTTGCATCAGGGTAGACATGAACTGGGTACCTTGGTCTGTGAGCATCTCTCTGGGAAACCCAACAAGGGAGAAGATGCCTACCAGAGCCTTGGCCACTAAATCAGCCCGGGTAGAGGACAGTGCGACGGCTTCTGGGTATCGAGTAGCGTAGTCTACTACCGTTAAGATGAAGCGTTTACGGGAGCGGCTGGGGATGGACAGGGGTCCAATAAGGTCCACAGCCACTCGCTGGAAAGGTTCGACTATGATGGGCATAGGCACCAGTGGAGCTTTGGAGCTTTGCCCCGCCTTGCCCATCCTTTGACACGCGTCACATGAACGGCAGTATCTAGCTACGTCCTTCCCCAGATTAGGCCAGTAGAATAAGGCGAGATTTGGTCTTGGCAATCCCTAAGTGACCGGCCAATGGAATGTCATGAGCGATCCGCAACAACTCTCTCCATTAAGGTTGGGGTACCACTAACTGTCTCTCATTTAGCTGACCTTCCTCCCCCTGGGTAGGTATCATTTCCCAATATAGCCTCCCTTGATCCCAGTAGACCCGGCCTTGTCAGACTCCGAGGGTGGTTGAGCGGCACGCTCCCTCAATATGGCCAGACTAGGGTCAGCTTGGACAGCTTCTCTGAACTCTTGGCTGGAGTGAGACAAAAGAGAGGTGCATGTTACATAGCTGCCGGACCCTTCCGGCTCTAGGGTAGGGGAATTTCTCAAGGTGGTCTCAGTAATGCGTCCGAGCGACGGAGGGACCGGTGCAGAGGCTGGAAGGCTTTCCACCCCTTTGGCACTTTGACTGCGGGTAACCACTGCAATACCGGCAGTCCGTCCTACATCCGGACCGTCACTGAGAGCCCAGAGAGACACCGAACCACCTGGTACAACCTCCACAGTTTCATGGCAGACATTTGTAATATCATTAACAGCATCCCTATCAGCATTGGTTCTATCACACTGAGCTGGAGGGAGGACTGGCGGACATAGAGACACAGACTGGGGGGGGTGAGGCCCCCGCAGATGTGGGCGGGTCTACAGCCCAGTCCTCACTCAGCTCCTTTACACCTACATTAATCCCAAATACATTAGAAGTAGCATTTTCACAGAATGTATGAGGAGACATTTCAGGGGGGTTTTACCAGCCCCCTCTGCAGGTATTCCCACAGGTACAA
This sequence comes from Leptodactylus fallax, assembly GCA_947044405.1. Lineage (NCBI taxonomy): Eukaryota > Metazoa > Chordata > Amphibia > Anura > Leptodactylidae > Leptodactylus > Leptodactylus fallax. Next base: position 939,190 of record CAMRHE010000035.1, on the reverse strand, counting down.
TAAAATTAGCATCTTCACAAACTGTATGAGGAGACATTTCAGAGGAAGGGTTATTAGCCTCCGCTGCATATTGGCACACCATAGGCCCCAAATCTGTCCCCAACAGTACATTGGCAGGCAATTCAGACATCACTCCCACATCCCGCATTCCTTTCCCTGCACCCCAGTCTAAATGAACACAAGCCATGGGTACAGTAAAACGTTTCAATCCAATACCCCGTAGGGTCAGAGTTTTCCCGGGAATAATACTGTCTGGGGGGACCAAATCTGGTTGTACCAGCGTAACATCTGCCCCAGTGTCCCGGAACCCCATCACCACTTTGTCTCCCACAGTGACCTGTTGACGGTTAGCATTAAGCTGGGGCCCCTCCCTCGCAACCAGATACACAGATGGGCCGGCCGCTGTAGTTTGGGGAGCAGGGGGGTTCCTAGGGCGGTTGGGGCAGTCTCGTTGAAAATGTCCCGTTTGATTACAGGCGTGGCACCGCCTTATCTCTCCCTGGGGTATGAGAGAGGTCGCCGGGGAGCTCAGAGCTCGAGGGGCAGGGGACGTATAGGAACCATCCGGGACAGAGTTTGGCCTACCCCACCTGGAAGCAGAGGGCTGTGGTGACCTCCAGCTTGGTTCAGGATTCCCCGGGACAGATTGTGTCTTACCCCTCCTCCAGCCGTCGCTGGCAGGTTTCCACGGCAACTGGTTGGCAACATAACGATCCGCCATTGCTGCGGCTGTTTCAAGGTCCTTGGGCTCTCGGTCCAAGAGGTATTTTTGCACTTCCTCGGTACAAATGTTCAAGAACTGCTCTTGAAGCATGAGGTCTGCAAGGCTTTCTTGCGATGAGACGGACTTGCCCTCTGTCCACTCCCGGAACCACCCGCGCAGCTGGGCCGCTGTATCCACATGGCTCTCTGAAGGCTTTTTCTGCAGTCCTCGGAACCTCTGACGGTACAGCTCCGGCGTGAGTTGGTACCTCCGGATCAGCGCTGCTTTAACGGACTCATAGTCCTGGTCAACTGGCAAATTGGCGTAAGTGTCCAGGGCTTTTCCCCTCAACCAGGGAGCCAGGTAACGGACCCAATCCGTCTGTGGTAGCTGATACTGCTTACACACTTTCTCAAAGGCCCGCAAGAACAAGTCCAAATCCCCGTTTGTTTCAAGGATTGGAAAGTCCTCGGATCGGAGCCTTGGTACTTGGGCTTCTGGAGTGTGTGCAGTGACAGACAGTGCCTGTTGGGAGTGTTGGTATATACTATATACATATATATGCAACAGATAGACTTATTTGTGTGCAGGAGAAGTTTACATCTATCTGACAGTAGATGGCGATGTTATTAGTGTTATATGCTGAATAGAGTGTAATGGTATGCTATGTGAGACTTGCTGTACCTTGCTTTTTATCTCTCTATTGTAAAAGTTCCTTTTTACTTTCAGTTTTGCTGTGTTAACGTTTTGATGCTGTTTACCTCATGTTCTAAGAAGTAAATGCTGATTATCCCATATAATCTACTCTCAAGCTTCTTCTGTGACACAACTATGCAACAGGTTATGGGCCCAGGCATAGAAGACAAAAAGGCCCAGTAAATGCAAAAGGATTCTTCAGAACAATTCTCTCCAAACAAGTAAGACAAGTTAAAATGACCAGCAATTCAGAACTCAGACTTACAGTAGCTAAGCTGAACAATGAGAACTATCAGTTATGGAAGTTCAAAGTGGAGATGTTATTGTCTAAAGATGATTTATGGGATGTAATCACTACAGATAGACCCAATGATAATAATGAGACATGGGATAAAAAAAACAGACAAGCAAGAGCTACTATCAGCTTATTAGTGGAGGATGATCAGTTAATCCACATAAGGAATGAGAATACAGCAAAGGGAATGTGGGAAGCATTGAGAAAGTTACATGAAAGATCCAGCTTAAATCACAAATTGTTTCTGCTAAGGAAACTTTACAAGATGAGATTAAGTGCACAGGAAGACATGCAGGAGCACATAAACTCCATGATGGAAGTGATAACACAGCTGAGATCAGTTGGTGAAGATATTAAAGAAAGTCATGTAGCAGCAATATTATTGTGTAGCTTGCCGGATTCATACACTGCTTTGATAAATGCACTAGAAACAAGACCTGAAGCAGACATTACACTAGAGTTTGTAAAAACACGACTCATAGATGAATACCAGAGAAGGAAAGAACAAACAAATGATTCCACAGAAAAGGACAGTGTAAATGCTCTTAAAATTACAGATAAGAGGACCTATAAAACAGAAACAAGAGAATGTTTCAGATGCAAGAAAAAGGGACATTTAAAGAAAGACTGTACTATATGGAAAGCAGAACAGAAGTTATACCATAAAGAAAGTAAACAGAAGGTGAAAAGCACAATATCTAACCCACATGCAGATCACTGGAATGGTACATTTAAAGTAACCGATAAAAGGTTATCAATGAGTTGGTATATTGACTCAGGAGCAACAAGTCACATGACAAGTAATAAGAGCTTCTTTACTGAACTTGATCTAAATAAGAAGGAAGCTATTTACCTTGCAGATGGGAGCAAAATAACCGCGGAAGGTACTGGACAAGGAATGCTAATCTATTCTGATAAATTTGGGCATAATTCAAAGATACTAGTAAAGGATGTGTTATATGTTCCAGGACTAGATGGAGGACTATTATCTGTAAAACGTCTAACAGCTAAAGGACTTACTGTAAAATTCAAAGATGATGAATGTACAATCCTAGCAGGAGACAAGATAATAATAAATGTAAAAGCAGGTGAACAATTATATCATCTAGACACATTAAAGGAACAGATGAAGTTATGTACACATGATCACAAGAATTGTATTCACATGTGGCATAGACGCTTAGGACACAGACATCCTGAGAGTATCATGGCATTACAGAACAAAAATTTGACAAAAGATCTGTTGATATCTGATTGCTCAATTATTGTAAGATGTGAATGTTGTATAAAATCTAAAGCTACAAGAGTGTGTATACCTAAAGAGAGTGAAACAAAAGGCACAAAACCACTTGACTTGGTGCATACTGATGTATGTGGACCCATGAAAGTAACCACATCAGGAGGTAATAGATATATGGTGACTTTTATAGATGACTACTCAAGATACACAGTCACGTACTTAATAAAGAACAAAAGTGAAGTTTTCAGTAAATTAGAAGAATACGTGTCAAAGTCGTATAATAAGTTTCAGAGGAAGCCAATCATCATTAGAAGTGATAATGGAGGTGAATTCACAGGACACCAAATAGAGAACTATTTAAGACAGAATGGAATAGAGCATCACAAAACTGTTCCATACACACCTGAACAAAATGGCGTAGCAGAAAGGAAAAACAGAACTCTGACTGAAATGATAAGATGCATGCTAACAGATTCCAAACTACCAGAGAAATACTGGGGTGAAGCAGCAATGACAGCTACTTATCTGCAAAATAGACTTTTTTCAAGAAAACTGGAAAAAACCCCATATGAACTGTGGCATGGTAAGAAACCAAGTGTGAATCATTTAAGAGTTTTTGGTTGCAAAGCTTTTGTTTTTGTTCCAGAAGAGAAATGCTCCAAACTTCAAAACAGAGCCATAGAAGGAATATTTGTTGGATATAGTGACAACTGCAAAGGATACAGAATCCTAGATCCTAAAAAAGACAGAGTTACGGTGAGTAACAGTGTAACATTCATTGAAGATCTAAATGATAACATTATGACATCACTGGAAATGAGAAATGAGAGAGACAACAGTGATATAAGTGCAGGAACATCTGATGAAAAAGAAGTTGAAATTGATAAAGTTCAAAATACTGAAAGTGAAGAGATAGAACTACAGACAGACACAGAACCAAGACGTTCAATGAGAGAAAACAAAGGAAAACCACCTGTACGTCTTTCATACAAGGCAAGTACAAATAAAGTATATGAACCTACAACTTGGGAGGATATATCTCAACTCTCAGAAGAAGAGGCCAATAAGTGGATAAAGGCTACAGAAACAGAAATGAAATCCATGCATGATTCAAAGACATGGACACTGACAGAATTACCAAAAGGGAGAAAAGCTATAGGATGTAAATGGGTTTTTAAAGTTAAATACCAAACAGATGGCACCGCTGAAACAATACCGAGCAAGACTCGTAGCTAAAGGTTATTCTCAAAAATACGGAGAAGACTATGATGAAACATTTGCTCCGGTTGTCAAGCATACTACAATCAGAACTTTGCTTGCGGTTGCAGCTACTAAAGGAATGGAATTGAAACATCTGGATGTAAAGACAGCATTTCTGAATGGAGATTTAACAGAAGAAATTTACATGGAACAACCTCCAGGATTCAAAGATAAAGAGAAACCAAACATGGTTTGTAAGCTACAGAAAAGTATATACGGTTTAAAACAAGCCGCTAAAGCGTGGAATGATAAAATCACTGAAGTGCTCATAAATGAACATTTTCTAAGAAGCAAAGCGGATCCCTGTCTATACACAAAGAAACTAGATGACAGATGGATCTATGTACTGATATATGTTGATGATATTTTAGTTTGTTTTGAAAGAGAAAGGGATGAAGCTGAAATACGGAAAATTTTGGATCAACACTTTGAGATCAAAGATCTGGGAAATGTGAAGCATTACCTAGGGATACAGATAGAAAGAGAAGAAGATGGGAGTTTCCAACTTAACCAAAATCACATGATCAAAGATATAATAGAAACATTTGGACTGAAAGATGCGAAACCAGTAAAGTCTCCAATGGAAACTAATTATCTGAAGGAAATTAAAAGTGAACAAAATATGTTACCAGATAATGAGCTATACAGAAAAGCAATGGGAAAATTACTATATTTAGCGACTGTTACAAGGCCAGACATTGCAGCAGCAGTAGGAATTTTGAGCAGAAAAGTGTCAAACCCCAATTAAATGGATTGGAAAGCTGTAAAGAGAGTAATACATTATCTGAAAGGAACTAGCAACGTTAAACTGAAACTACCTGCAAGTGATGAATGCGTTTTAACTGGATATGTTGATGCAGACTGGGCTGGAGATCCAATTGATAGAAAATCTACCAGTGGCTATCTTTTCTTCCTCTCGGGCGGACCAATTAGTTGGACTAGTAAAAAACAATCTATAGTAACACTATCGTCTACAGAAGCAGAATATGTAGCCGCCGCTCATGCGAGTCAAGAAGTTCTTTGGTTAAGACAACTACTAAGAGACTTAGGACAACAACAGTTAGGACCAACAACATTACGTGAAGACAATCAAGGATGTCTTGTTCTTGCTCAGATGGAAAGAGTTAATCCCAGAACTAAACACATTGATGTGAAGTTTCATTTCTTACGGGATCATCAGGAACAAGGAATTCTGAATTTAGAATACTGCCCAACTGAAGATATGACAGCAGATATTTTCACAAAGGCGTTGAGTGCTGAAAGACACCAGAGACTGATGAAGAGATTATATTTAACTGAATAAGTTCTTACTGTTGAGAAAGGGTGTTGGTATATACTATATACATATATATGCAACAGATAGACTTATTTGTGTGCAGGAGAAGTTTACATCTGACAGTAGATGGCGATGTTATTAGTGTTATATGCTGAATAGAGTGTAATGGTATGCTATGTGAGACTTGCTGTACCTTGCTTTTTATCTCTCTATTGTAAAAGTTCCTTTTTACTTTCAGTTTTGCTGTGTTAACGTTTTGATGCTGTTTACCTCATGTTCTAAGAAGTAAATGCTGATTATCCCATATAATCTACTCTCAAGCTTCTTCTGTGACACAACTATGCATCAGGGAGCGCTCCATTCTTTTGAGCTCAAGCTGATACTGCCGCTCTCGTTCTGCAGCTTCACGATCGGCCTGCCGTTCTGCTGCCTCACGATCAGCCTGCCGTTCTGCTGCCTCACGATCAGCCTGCCATTCTGCTGCCTCACGATCAGCCTGCCGTTCTGCTGCCTCACGATCAGCCTGCCGCTCAGCCTGCTGTTCTCGTTCTGCAGCTTCCTGAAAGCGGCACAACACCTGCAGGTATGTGTTAGGGTCACTGGTGCCTACTTGCTGCAGGGCCGTTTGCCAGTATGAAACCATTCCCATAGCAAGGCTGGGGCTACTGGTCCCTCCTGGTGAAGTAATCCTTGGGACCGGGCTGCTTGCCGCACTTCCTGGCCTAGCCCCAAAATCAGGACTCTGCTCGATTCTCTGCATGGCTGTGGCTGCCTCCATTTCAGCCATACGCTCAGGATCTCCAAAAGCCTGGTTCAGCAATTCTTGAGCTCTGCTTCTGAGCCCACTAGCCATCCACTGGTATTTGTCAAATAAAAGATAGGATAGAATACAATGAGTAAGGGAGGGGAACAGCACTGTATCAAACTTTCACTGTATCTTAATGCTTGCTTTAATACCGAGCTTGTCTCATAGGATTACTACAATCCCCAGCGTGTGAGTGATAAAGGTCACCAACGAACGCTGTTTATCCTAAGATCCCACTACTGCTGCCACCAATGTGAAAGATCCTCAGTGCGCCAACACTGCTGTGGCCACACCTGAGTCTTCTTTCATATAAAAACCACACTCACCGCCAGTGAGTGCCGGGTTCACAAGATAAATACAAGACAAGCTTTCTAAATTTTATATATTTATTAACCCCTAAATGGGTCGGTATTAACATCTAACACATGCAGTTCAGAACAGATATGCAGATATATGCAAGCATTAACAGTTACTAGTTACAATATACAGTACAATAAAAATAAAAAGGGAATAAAATTGAAATAATTACTTTACCATGCATCTCCTTGATATGGCTCTATAATCCAACACTCACACATGCTCTGTCATGTGTGAATAACCAGTGGAGGCTGCTTAGCATGTGGCATTAATACAACAATCCCGCCTGCATGCTCTTCACAGTGGTCTCTCACAGTGGAAGTCTGTCTGTAATCTCTTGTAGTCTGTCTCTAATAACTCCTCATAGTGTTCTCTTGTAGTCCCAGCACAATCTCCTCCCACTGACCTCTTATCTCATCTTATATACCCTTTATGACACCACCCAGAATGAGGTCATTAGCAACAGCAAGTCTGATGGATTAATGCACTCAAGTCCAGATTCTTTGTAAAGAGCTGAGACCAAGTGGAATGATACAATGTTATCAGCCATATCTGATCTACCAGTGCAGACTGATCAATGCATGTTTGTTTGATCAGCCAGGACTGTGTAGGAATTCAATGGAGCCCTGCTGGGATGGATACAAAGCCCTATTGTTCCAGTCCGGCCACTATTGGCAATATACCTATGATTATGGGTGCGCACTTTATGAGTAAAGAGATACGCTACCCAGAGACCAAAATACAGCTTTGAGTTATAGCCATATTTAAGCAGAATCATCACACTCCCTCACCCCTGAAACTACAAAAATGCTAGACCATGCCCTCATAATCTACTGATTAGACTACTGTAACACCCTTCTCCACGGCCTCTCAACAAATGCCCTAGCTCCCCTCCTGCCACCTCTCCCCTTGTTTTTCATCAGAAGCTCCCCTCTGCCAATCCCTTTACTGGCTACCTATCGCCCAGTGAATATAATTCAAAATGTTAACACTGACATACAAAGCCATGCACAACCTGTCTCCTCTATACATCTCTGACCTAATCTCCCGCTACCTGCCCACACATAACCTCTGATCCTCTCAAGACCTCATTCTCCGGTCTGCTGTTATCCGCTTTTCTCACAACTGCCTCCAAAACTTCTTCCGTGCATCCCCCACAGTCTTGAACTCACTACCACGATACATAAGACTGTCCTCCACAATCACAAGCTTCAAAAAGATCTTGAAGCCTCACCTATTCAGGTAGGACTGCAACCTCCAATAGCACTACTTCTACCACACCATCATCTGAATAGCTTCCCCCTTCCCTCATAGATTGTAAGCCCTTGCGGGCAGGGCCCTCTATTCCACTGTACCAGTTGGTGACTGTTAGTAGTGTACTTGTTTTGTTTACTGTATGTAAACCCTCAAATGTATAGCACCATGGAATTAATGTTGCTCTATAATTAAATACTACTACAAAAAATCATGTCTACAAAGTAGTAAAATTATTTCATTTTATTCAATGTAATAAATATAAAAATTGAAGAGCAAATGAAAAGAAAAGACATAAGTGCAGTCTGGAAGGGTCTTAAGTCAATTTCTGGTCATAAACAGGCAGTCTCAGAGGTCAAAGGAGAAGCTAATTGTCTTAACGAACTAAATCTATTCTTCAATAGATTTGATCACACACCAGCTCCTCCCACCCTAGCATGTTATTCAGTCCCCTCTACCACACTGCCCCCACCCCTGCTGCTATTCCCCACCAAACCAGAAAATCCAGCAATCAGTCATTATCTGACCACATCACCAAAAAAATAAGGTTTAAAGAGATCTCACATATAGAAAAATAACAATGTTTGTTAACATGAAATACAAAATATATCAACAAACAAGTACGCAGATGGTAAAAGCGTATAAGGTACCAATAAACCCTCCTCCCCAGGGAAAGCTGATGAACAATAAAAGTCAAAAAATTTAAATGTAATAAAACAATTGATAAATAATAATATATTCCAATAATCAACATATAATAAACACTGATATGTAATATAATATTATCAGATCCCATATATCTAAAGATCAAAGTTATAACCAGTAATCAGCATGTGATAAACACTGCTATGTTGTGTTATATTATCAGATCCTATATATCTAAGGGTCACAATAATAGCCAGGATATAATAACATGAATCAAAAATAATGAAAGAAAATATAAATGGATAAACTGATTAGACTAGAAGGCAAAACCCCAGACCTAATCCCAACTATAGCTAAAGTGAATCCACATGATATGGGACCAAAGAAGTATATCACTTTAGATTTACATACCAGTAGTCATGATGGCATAGGAACAATAGCTCCAGCATAAAAAAAACCAACAGGGAGGAAAGAGCGCTGTGCCCGACGCGCGTTTCGCAACCAAATTGCTTCGTCAGGAGGCAATATGATAACATAATTGGGGAATATATATATAAAACCTAAATACATACACCTGTGACACATACAGCCGTCCATTGATACATAGAACACATACAAACATTAGGGAGCGTCCGGATCGTCATGCGCGATGACGTCACCACGCACGCGTAACGTAATGACACCATCGCGCATAGTAAAATCAGACTCAATCAATGCTCCGCTCGCGCACGCGTACACACGACAGAGCAAGGTTCTACATAGAATAGATCACGGAAGGTCCTACACTCATGTCCATAGCGGGGGAGTAAAAAAAGAAGATTTTAGGAACTAATGCCATAAACCATCATCTGTATAAATATAAAGTGATGATGTAAGGAACACATAAAACAAAAACACAGAGACATAAAAGCCTATAGTGAAATCACATAGTATGTAAGGCAAAAACATGACCACCAATTAGTAAAACCACATAGTATGTAAATTACACTTATCAAATGCGTGGTCCATGTAAATGTGATATAATTATGTGAAGTGCACGTAAACACAAAAACATGATCACCAATTAGTGAAATGACAAAATATATAAGGCAGCAACACAACCGCCAATTAGTGAAAACACATAATATGTAAATTGCACACAATAAATAAGACAATAATATAAGATCAATAACCTACAAAAAAAATAAATAAATAAATAAAAATTAAATAAATAAATATACATAAAAAAAAAAACACTCCCCCGTCTTGAGCTCGAGGATCTTAAGAGACGTGAAATAACATCTTCATGGTTCCAAAGACCCCAGTAGACAACAAAGACAAATGATGCGTCAAGGATGGTCACAAAATATAACAAGGAATGACCTAGAACAAAACAAAACAATGAATATCCAAAAAACACAAAACAATAAAATAATATCCCCCACAACATTAAAATTTGCGCAAAATTATAAAAAAGGGTTTAAAGCTCACGGCCTCATTGAGGCCCACTGGAGATACCGTATTAAGTTCCACAATCCAACGAGTTTCTTTTTGAAGCAATGCACGATGTTTGTCACCTCCCCTGCTACCCAATTGGACCCTATCAATACCCCGTACCTTTAAACCCCGTGGGTCACAGGAGTGAAAATCACAAAAGTGACGTGGTATCGGTTGAAGCTGTTCAAATTCGCGAGCTTTGGCAGCAGCCATGATCTTATTGGCATGTTCTAGAACTCGTACTCTGAGTGATCGACTTGTCATACCTATATATATTAAGCCACATGGACACGTAGCAAAATAAATTACAGCCTCTGTGCTGCAAGAGATATGATACACTATTTTATATTGCCTATTGTTACTAGAGTTCCAAAATTCAGAACTCCGAACAATATATTTGCAGGCAGCACAGTGTCCACAATTGAAAGTGCCCCATGCAGGACCCCTACTTCCAAAAATATATTTTGGAACTTGAGGAACATAGTGGCTTCTGGTCAATAGGTCGCCAAGATTTTTAGATCTCCGCCACGTAATTAAAGGGCGAGATGGTAATGTCTGCACCAAGTCACGATCAGTCAGAAGTACATTCCAATGTTTTTGTATGATATCACGAATACCCTTCCATTGATAACTAAAAGAAGTAATAAATCTCACATTGTGTTCTTCATTGCCATATTTGCTTGTCCTACTCACCAATAAGGTGTCCCTTGGGGAGTCCTTCGCTCTCTGGTACCCACATTGGATATCTTTCATATTATAACCACGATTTAAAAACCTAGATTTCAAATCTCTAGCTTGGTCCTCAAATTTATTGTTAGTGGAGCAGATACGTTTCATTCTCAGGAATTGCCCAATTGGTATGTCTTGTTTAACTTTGGGATAATGAGAAGAGGAGGCATGGAGTAAAGAATTTGCTGAAGTGGATTTTCTATACGGTAGACATTTGTAACTATATTCCGATGTTCATCACATTCTACTATGAGATCAAGAAATTCGACTCTGTTAGAATTGACATGGGAAGTCAAACGGATATTAAGATCATTACAATTAAGTTGAGAAAGAAATGTATCTAATTGCGACTTGGAGCCCTGCCAGATGAACAAAATGTCATCAATATAATGAGACCACATCAGGACCCCCTCACATCCGAGAGTATGTTGGACCACCTCCCTTTTCCACAACCCCAGAAACAAATTAGCGTATGAGGGCTCATAAGTTGCCCCCATAGCTGTACGCTGGAGCTGTAGAAAAGGGTGGTCCTTAAAAATAAAAAAAATATGTGTCAAAATAAATTTTAATAAATCCATAATAAATGTGACTAAATCCAAATCCAAATCAGTGTTACGTAGAAAATACTTAGATGCTTGGAGGCCCTGATGGTGTTGAATAGATGTATACAGGGACTCCACGTCGCAAGTAACCAAATACATATCTTCATCTAAATGTAATCCGTTTAATCGACAAAGCATGTCAGTAGTATCCCTTGTATAGGAGTGCAAGTCCTCTACACATTGTTGTAGATAATGGTCCACAAATTTACAGATGTTTTCACAAAGGTCGCCAATCCCCGAGACAATAGGTCTGCCTGGGGGATTGGAGGCACATTTGTGGACCTTTGGTAACAGATAAAAGGTAGGCCTAATGGGACATTCCACCATCAAGCCCTCCCTCAATCTCGGTGTGATGATATTATCATCAACTCCCCTATTTAAAATTTGTTCCAATTCATTCTTAAAAGAATGCAGTGGATCACTTGTCAACCTTTGATAGAGAGTATTATGCAACTGTCGGAAAGCCTCTTTCTCATACATCTGTGCCGGCCAAATAACAACATTGTCCCCCTTGTCAGCTGGTTTAATCACCACATCCTTCATCTCTCTAAGCTGTTTTAATGCTAATCTCTGGGTCCCACTTAAGTTATGTCTATCAATCTTAGTAGATAGAGATTCTAGATCTCTCTTAACCAATTTGAAGAAAATTTCAATAGGTGGGCAAAAAGACAAGGGGGGAAAATGCTGCGAACGCTGACACAGATGCAGAGGAAGAGAACTAGGTGCACGAGACTGTTCTTCTAACAAATCTAACAAATCACAAAGAGCCTGTCTCTTTTCTGGATCACTAGACGGGGGAAGTGGCTCCTGTGTACTAAAATGTTTTTTAAACATAATTTTACGAGAAAATAAAGCCAAATCTTTAACAGTATCAAAATAATCAAATCTAGTTGTAGGGGAAAAGGACAGGTCCTTATTTAGAACTTCTATTTGGGGATCAGTAATTATCTGACCACAGTCTGACCTTCACACGTGCCCAGGTGGGAAAGGAGCTGAAAAAGATCAAAGCTAGGAGAGCCACAGGGCCAGATGGCATCAATGCAAGGCTAATTAAGACTTGTGGGGACCAGCTGTGTGGTGTCATTACATATATGTTTAATATGAGCCAGAAGCTAGAAATAGTACCTAAATTATGGAAATCTTCTTGTGTGGTACAGGTTCCAAAGAAACCTCATCCTATGGACCTTAACGACTACAGACCCGTAGCATTGACATCCTACCTGATGAAGATCTTAGAGAGACTGGTTCTCACACATCTCCGCCCTCTAGTGAGCCCGGCTATGGACCCTCTCCAGTTTGCTTATTAGCCGGGCATTGGGGTGGATGATGGCATCATCCACCTTCTGCATAGAGCTCTTTCTCACCTGGAGAAACCAGGGAACACTGTGAGAATAATGTTCTTTGATTTCTCCAGTGGTTTAAACACCATACTACCGGGGCTACTGAGAGACAAGCTGGCCCTTGTTGGAGTGGACCACCACCTCTCCAACTGGATCGTAGTTTACCTCACAAATCAACCTCAGTATGTGAGAGCCCGAGACTATGTGTCAGATACTGTGATCTGTAATATGGGGGTTCCTCAGGGTACAGTTCTTGCCCCTTTCCTCTTCACACTGTACACTGCAGATTTTAGGTGCAACTCATCTAGCTGCTACCTACAGAAGTATTCTGATGACTCTGCAATAGTAGGCTTCATCACAGACAATGATGATAGGGAGTACAGAGAACTGAACTGGGATTTTGTGGACTGGTGCCAGTAGAACCACCTTAGGATTAATGCTGGGAAGACCAAGGAGATGGTGGTGGACTTTCGTAAATGTAGATACCCTCCTAAACCAGTACACATCCAGGGGACGGGCATCAAGATTGTCAAAACCTATAAGTACCTGGGTGTGCTCCTCAATAATAAGCTGGACTGGGCAGATCATATGGATGTCCTGTACAGGAAGGACCACAGCAGGCTCTACCTGCTTAGGAGGCTGATAGCCTTTGGAGACTTAGGACTTTTTTCAACTCAGCCATCTTCTTCGGAGTGGTCTGCTGGGGGAGTAGTATATCAACCAGTGATAGAAATAAACTCGACAAACTGATTAGAAGGGCCAGCTCTGTCCTTGGGAGTTCCCTGGACCCTGTGCAGGTGGTGGGTGACAGAAGGATACTGTCCGTGGTGAGCTCCATGCGGGAGAATAACTCCCATCCCATGCATGAGTCCGTGACAGCACTGAGCAGTACTGTCAGTGACCGACTACTTCACCTTAAGTGTGAGAAGGAAGGCTATCGGAAGTCTTTCCTCCCCGCTGCAGTTAGGCTGTACAACCAACACCGACCTAAGCAGAGATCACTCCATACAGAGAACTGAAATATCTTTCTGTTGTGATACCCCTCTGCTACTTTTTACCTGTAACTTTCTGTCTTTCTACTTTCACTGGAATGCCTCTTTACCTTGGAACGTTTTTGTATATATTGTATTTGTATTGTTTATCTTTGTTGCTGTAACACACTGAATTTCCCCATGGTGGGACTATTAAAAGATATTATTATTATTATTATTATTATTATTATTATTAAAGACAATATATAAACACATGAAAAAATGGGGACACATACAAAGGGGGATTACTACAATATACAAAAGCTAAGTGAAAAGTAAAGGGAGGAAATGTCACAACACATAACCTGTATCATAAAAATGCATGGATGCACCACAATTACAACACATCTATTGCACAACCTTATTGTAAATAACAGGCTAAAGGCCATATAGTATGAGGTACACCGCAATAGAGTTGGAGTGGTGCAAAACAAGCAATGGTAAAGCAAAACAGTTAAAGCTTATGAAAAGGTCCCAGTACTAACTCACCTAACCAGAAAAAAAAATAAAAATAAACAAAGTTGGTTACAGGAAAGATACTACTAATGTAAAAAACGGTAGGTGTCCTATTTAGGTATATTTCTCCAGCTAGTTTGAGACTTGCTAAGGTCAAACAGCTCAGCAGTAGGCCAAAAAGATCTAGAGAGTGTATCACCCAAAATTTCTCAAATGTGAGCACAGAATGAATTAGGCTAGTAAGTTATGCCATCGCGATACTTGTGGAGGATTTCCAGGACTACATAATCACCAATCTAGCAGCATCTCAGAGCATAATAGATACTATTGCCCAGGCTTGATTATGATGAATTCGCAATAATAGTTGTATGTATGCTGACATCAGCAGACGTTTATAAATGGGGCATACAGGTGTGCGGTAAGTGTGTTTTACTTATCAATCATGAATTCATATATTGCACATGCATTCACTAATTATTAATTATGGGTTTGAGATTATATTTAATGCACTAGAATATATATTTATTCTCTATGTATTTATACTGTGAAGCAGATGAATTTTAAAATACGGATTTTGCACATTATATGGCGCTTTGTATGTATGAAGATTATACTGATTATTGTATTTAATTGATATACAGCACTTGATATGTACAGTACAGACCAAAAGTTTGGACACACCTTCTCATTCCAAGAGTTTTCTGTATTTTCATGACTATAAAAATTGTAGATTCACACTGAAGGCATCAAAACTATGAATTAACACATGTGGAATTATATACTTAACAAAAAAGTGTGAAACAACTGAAAATATGTCTTATATTCTAGGTTCTTCAAAGTAGCCACCTTTTGCTTTGATTACTGCTTTGCACACTCTTGGCATTCTCTTGATGAGCTTCAAGAGGTAGTCACCTATTGGTTGAAACTCTGAAATGGCTTACATTTTACAAATCTGAGAATAAGGATATCAATGAAATGGGCAGAGAGGGATTTCAATTACAGGCATTCTACCATGATTAACTCCTTAATATGAAGTGCAACCTAGTCAGGTAGCTGCGGGAAGCTGACCTAGAATTGGGGATTCTAGGAGCCACATCAATCGTCAGATCGAGAGTAAGAGTCTCCTTCAACCATTTAGTGCTAGGGGTGGGGGAGATGAGACAACCTGCTGAAAGACTATAGCAACCCCTCAGGGAACAGAAGTCAGGCTCTTCTCAGACCACCTGCCCAGAGTTCCTCATCACAGCCCTGAAGCAGGGAAGAAAAGCTGCCATCCACATAGAGGGGAAAGAGTGTGCTAAGTAGGAGAGTTGAGGTTTCAAGAACCTTCCAGTCAGGACCCATCCATATCCAGGTATCTAAGCTTCTTGTAAGCAGGGACCTTACTCCTATTGTGTGAATTGAATTATTACTCTGTAATGTCTCATTTTGTCTGTACTTGAACCCTTTGTAAAGTGCTGCACAATATTTTGACGCCAGAGGCGTAGCTAGGGGTTGAGCACCGGGGGGGTGAACATGTTCAAGTGGGCCCCCAACTTAGGTATACCGATATTATCACTATATGGTGACCATATAGTGGTATATATCGGCTCTACACAGGGCTCTAGGTGAATACAGTACAGTAACATTTTGTGACTTACAGGTGATGTCTCTGACTAATCGTTCACATTTCCATTCCATTTCTCTTCCATCTGGACCACCATGACCACTTCTTTCAATCTCTGTAAAGTTTGCAGCACAAACATCTTTGGCTCCTTACTTTTTCAGGTACCGACCCACATTGTCCTAAACTGCACACCCAACCTGCTACTACCTCCCATTATAAAATATATCATATAGCCCCCCCATAATGAATAATACTCCGAAGTGCATCTTTAAATTAATAACTTCCCTGTGTACCCCCATAAATAGTGCCCCTTATTAATAATGCCAACATGTATACCCATAAATAGTGCCCCTTATTAATAATGCCCCAGGTGTTTCCTAATTAAAAGGTAAAAAAGGTAAAAAAACAAATTAGTGGGGTTCCAATACCCGGAACCCCAGGATCAGCTGTTTGAATGGACCATGGTACCTGTGTAAGCTTTGTGACCATTTTTCTGTTTATATAATATCATACATTTCATAGCGGTCATGTAATGTAACTACAGCCTTGTCCTATACACGTCTATGTGAGAAGACTGTAACTACATCACACGGTCACTATAAACAGACAGCGTGTGATATAAACAGGCGCCATAGCCCCTTCATACAGCTGATCAGTGAGGATTCATTGATCTCTTATTGATGATCTATTCTGAGGATAGACCATCAATAAAAATGAGGTGGAAAACACCTTTAGGCTGAGGCCCCACAGATTTTGCAGATTTTGCTATGTTTTTTTGAGCCAAAGTCAGGAGTGGCCTTAACAGAAGGGAAATGTATAAGTGTTTCCTTTATAATCTTCCATTCCTTTTCAAGTCACTCCTGACTTTGGTTCAAAAAAATGCAGCAAAATCTGCAACAAAAAACGCTGCATTTCCGCAACATGGGGTATCTGCATAAAGGTGTTTTCCGGGGAAAAAATATTTTTTAAAAAAAAGGTCTGCTAGTGCTATTAATGGGTTAATAAGTACACCCATATCCCTTTAGCAGTGTTTTGAATGATTTCTGGGTTTCTTTGGGAGCTCCTGGCATCTTCTGCATTTGTAGCATCCTGCTATGTAACCTCCATACTACCTCCCTCTCACTGCCCCCCTTCCTCTCTCACTCCATTACACTCCCCTCCCTGTCTCCCTAGCTAAGCTATCCCACCTACTACTATCCCTTCCCAACTAACTAACTCAGCTCACCCCATCACATCATACTTACCTATCTTCCTCTCTGGGATGGCTCCTCCTTTTTCCTTCACTGTGCGCAGGTTGGAGACGCTTCTCTTCCACTCTCCTAGCGCGTGCACACACCAAAAGTACCTGTGACGCCTGTGCAGTAGAGATGGAGTGCCATCTCTACTGCGCATGTGTCGCATGTACCTCCAGACTGCGCAAGCGCTTGCAGAGAGGAAGAGGGGAGGAGCTTTTTCCGGACAGGAAGACACGTAAGCATTGATGGGGTTTGGGGGAGTGGAGAGTACTGGTGACATACTGTTTCGGACCGCCCCAGGGATATGGATAATTATACAATTTTTTAAATATAAGTAATTTAGAAGTTAGGTGGGGGGAGGGGGTTTAGTTTAGGGGTTAATTCTTATTCTATCCCGAACAACCCCTTTAAAGCTGGGGCCACACATGGCGTAAATGCCAAGGTGTGGCCACGATGTAAACGCCGCAGAAAAAACGCATTGTTTTACAGTTCCTGCAAAAATACGCAGAGTGGACACTCTGCGTTTTCCAAAACCGTTGTGGAAATACTGGTGGTTACCCTATGGGTATAATGGAAGCCTCTGTGGACTTTCTGTGAAAAGCGTGCAGGAAAAACAGTGAAGCGTTACTGTCGCAGTTTTTCCTGCAGCGCTTTTTTGCTGCAGCTCACTACATGGGGTCTGAGCCTTAATAAAGCCCAAGTGCCGCCTTAACTAAATTAATTCCTCCCTTATATTATGCCCCTGATTCCCCCTGAAATAAATACTGAGCCCCTAATGACCCCTTATATAAATAACCTCCCCCTCTTGTATTTATAATGACCCCTAATAGCCCTTATATAAATGACCCCCCATCGTCATAATGCCTCCCTAATAAATCCTCCCTTATAGTTATAATTCCCCCTCCTAATCACCCCTTATGCTATTAATATACCCACAACAACGCTAAAAAAAACAAACAAAAAAGTTATACTCACCTACCTGCTATCCCTTGATGAATGCAGACGGCGTCGCCTCTTTTTTTCTTTTCTCCTCCATGTGCAGGGTCCCTGCACAGGACGTCAGCATCTCTGCGCAGGAGGCTATGACGTCATTGCACCGCCTGTGCTGAGAGCAGAAGTGTTCTGTCTGGTCTCGCTGTCTTGTAAACCGCAGGCCTGAAGTGGTAAAGTTGCAGAATGGGTTTTAACTAGATCTGCAGACACCGATCTAGTTAATAGTAAAGCATGTATTAATGGCGGCCCCGGGGTGGGCTCCACAGAGTCAGTGAGCTCAGGGCAGCCGCCCCCTCTGCCACTCCGCTAGCTACGCCTCTGGTTCACGCTATATAAATAAAATTTAATATTATTATCCTGGGACTTCACTTGTCATTGTGAGAGCAGCAGAGGCTATTACTGGAGTGGAGAAAAGGCACCACCTACCATCTTACAGTGGGGAAAAAAAAGGATTTAGTCTGCCACCAATTGTGCAAGTTCTCCCACTTAAAAAGATGAGAGAGGGCTGTAAATGACATCATAGGTAGACCTCAACTATGAGAGACAAAATGAGAAAACAAATCCAGAAAATCACATTGTCTGATTTTTTAAGAATTTATTTGCAAATTATGGTGGAAAATAAGTATTTGGTCAATAACAAAAGTTCATCTCAATACTTTGTTATATATCCTTTGTTGGCAATGACAGAGGTCAAACGTTTTCTGTAAGTCTTCACAAGGTTGGCACACACTGTTGCTGGTATGTTGGCCCATTCCTCCATGCAGGTCTCCTCTAGAGCAGTGATGTTTTGGGGTTGTCGCTGGGCAACACGGACTTTCAACTCCCTCCAAAGGGATCATGTACACGGATCAGTTGTCCTGGTCTCTTTGCAGAGAAACAGCCCCAAAGCATGATGTTGCCACCCCCATGCTTCACAGTACATATGGTGTTCTTTGGATACAACTCAGCATTCACTCTCCTCCAAACACGACGAGTTGTGTTTCTACCAAACAGTTCTACTTTGGTTTCATCTGACCATATGACATTCTCCCAGTACTCTTCTGGAACATCCAAATGCTCTCTAGAAAACTTCAGACGGGCCCGGATATGTACTGGCTTAAGCAGGGGGACACATCTGGAACTGCAGGATCTGAGTCCCTGGCGGCGTAGTGTATTACTGATGGTAGCCTTTGTTACGTTAGTCCCAGCTTTCTGCAGGTCATTCAGTAGGTCCCCCCGTGTGGTTCTGGGATTCTTGCTCACCGTTCTTGTGATCATTTTGATCCCACGGGGTGAGATATTGCATGGAGACCCTGATCGAGGGAGATTATCAGTGGTCTTGTATGTCTTCCATTTTCTAATTATTGCTCCCACAGTTGATTTCTTCACACCAAGCCGCTTGCCTATTACAGATTCAGTCTTCCCAGCCTGGTTCATATCTACAATTTTGTTTCTGGTGTCCTTCCACAGCTCTTTGGTCTTCACCATAGTGGAGTTTGGCATGTGACTGTTTTAGGTTGTGGACAGGTGTATTTTATACTGATAACAATTTCAAACAGGTGCCATTACTACAGGTAATGAGTGGAGGACAGAGGAGCCTCTTAAAGAAGTTACAGGTCTGTGAGAGCCAGAAATCTTGCTTGTTTGTAGGTGACCAAATACTTATTTTCCACCATAATTTGCAAATAAATTCTTAAAAAATCAGACAATGTGATTTTCTGGATTTGTTTTCTCATTTTGTCTCTCATAGTTGAGGTCTACCTATGATGTCAATTACAGGCCTTTCTCATCTTTTTAAGTGGGAGAACTTGCACAATTGGTGGCTGACTAAATACTTTTTTCCCCACTGTAAATACTTGACATCCCTCATCCCAAGTCTGGGACCAGCCACCACAGTTAAACTCCATCACTACTCACGTTGGGAAGCTGCATGTGTTACCAGTTGTCTCAATAAAGTTACATCTTGGTTCATCTGCACTACTGCCTCCTAAGTCATTCCTGTACTTACCATCAGGGCCTTTCAGAACACCATACAGAGAAAAAGAGGACCCCTCTTCAACTAGAAGTGCTCCGGGGAAAGCTACCTTCACCATCAGGTACAATACAGGCCCCCTCAATTCCATTCCAGCCTAGGTTCCAACCTAAAAGGTGGACTAGAGGAGTATTGTTAAGCGTCATTGTCCTATGGATTAAATGACACCTATAACTACTACTCCCACCCTTCGGTTACCTCCATTGGGTTGCAGAAAATGTAGTGGAAGAAGTTACCTTGGAGTGAGATATGGAAGAGTCTTGACAGTTTTGGTCCTCCAAAATTGCTTTAGTGAAAAAAATCAGTAAGATTCCTGGGAGCCGCAGATTTGCCTTTTTCCTGAACATTATGTGACTCATCAGAGAGATATAAAGGCTGATAGGACACATGCTTAAAGGGATACTTAACCCTGAAAACCAAGGATAAAAACAAAAAAGCTGCATGATATAGCTCATGTCTAGCTATATCACCATGATTAACTAATAAGCTATAGCTTCGTGCAGGTTAGCCAAAATCTTGCAGACATAGATTGGGCAGACATACTTCCTGTCTCTGTACAGCATGAGATCACAGGAAATTTGGGAGGAGGGCACTTATCACACAGGGTTGTGGCTTAGCTCCCATTCAGTCTAATGATGTGATGGAGTGAGCATAGATGGGCTAACCACTTTGTAATGAGTCGGGTTTGACCCAAATATTCCAACCCGAATGGTTTATAATAAAACCAAACAAATGGCGATTTATCTTGGACGAACTACAATGGCCGCCGCCCCATGTTTTAGCAGGTAATACAGAAAAGACAGACTGTGAAATTCTAGCACCACCTTACATCAGCTAACATTGCCTCTCAGCAATAGATCGTAGTAGGTGGACACCTAGGTGCTGCAAGTGTCATCACAAGCTAGATGCAGTAATGGTGGAAATAGGGAATGATCTGTTATTCATTTCACTGCATCATGCAGAGCACAGTTCTGAAAAGTTTGCAAGCAATAGTTGGAATAGGAGAAACTGGTCACAAATCAATAGATAGGAGTGAAGGCATAGCTGTACTGCTGTTTAAGCTTGAGACTGCTGCATTCCCTCTCTAATACAGAATTTCAGACACACAGACAGGACAGTTAAACCTTTCATTGCCAATAATTAATTCTGTATAAGTCTGTATTACAATAGAGCAGTTTTGATTTTTGATTTTCGTTTTTAATTCCCCACCATGCAAACCCCATTACTTTTAGATTTTTCCATTCTCAGAGCAAAATGAGGGCTTAATATTTGCGGGGCAAATTGTACTTGGTAATGGTACCATTTAATATTCTGTACAATGTACTGGGAAGCTGGAAAAAAATTCAGAAAGGGGTGGAATTCGAGAAAAACTGTGTTTCTGTATCATTCTTATGGGCTTTGTTTTACAGAATCCAATATGATAATCTACAAAATTCAGCATAAATTAATACATAACCTTTATTGATAAATTAGATAAAAGTCACAAACAATTCAAAAACCATGAACAATTCAACCTAAGCAAAAAATGCCTGTTGTCATCACTATGATATATAGAGAAAAATATATATAACAACCAAATAGTCCAGACACGGCGGCCTGGAACAATAAATATAGAAACCAAGGCTTACCGTGATTAAGACGAGGAACCCTAAACGACTCCAAAGCTGGATGGATGAGAGGAACTAACATAAACGTACGCCAGAAAAAAAGGGCCCAACAAAGGATAAACACTATCCCTAAAAACAACCCTACGCATGTAGAGACACCTAAAAGGCCCTATAAACCTATCTCAGGGTCACCGCCCTAAACAGCGTGTGCCCCCAACAGGAACCTGGCCCTATGAGAATCAGTCCCTATACTCTCCCTATCCAGCAATAAATAGTGATAATCAACAGGTGCAATAAAAAGACGCCTTATATTAGAATCATAGAAAACAAACTCTAATTTATCCAAACATGCAATCCTGACATGCATGTTTCGCTAAACTCATCAGGGGATTATATTGATAAAAAGAGCCTGCAAATGCAAAAATGCTAAAAAATGGATAGAAAGTTGAGACTCAGCAATTTATAAGCCAAAAACCATCACTACACAAACTTTCACTCCATTTGACCAAATATAATGTCTGAGACTATGACAATTACTGCAACAGCATGCTCAAATCAATGTAATCAAAATAAGGTGTGCAAAGGTGAAAATGCCAGACATCACCAACATTAATACACATCGTCAGTAGTCCCAGTAAAGTCATGGGGAGAACATAGCACAATTTGAACAGTACACAAACTTTCCCCTCCCCCCCAGGATACATGGAGTGCTAAGCATACCTGAAAGCCTAGAAGACGCTACATGTTTAAATAGTGATTGCTAGAGATTGAAAGAACCGCTATAGACATGCGCAGTATGAAATCTCAGCGTGCATGCGCGGCATGGAGAGACCAGTGAGCGCACTGTGCGCACGCCCAAAAGCTTCACAATCCGCGCGTGCGCACCAAAAGCAGTAATACAGTATTTGTTCATTGGAATCCAAAATCGGGTGACCCAAGAGATGGATATTTCCTCATCTGAGGCTGAGGTTGCTGATTCTGACACCTCTGTAAAAAAACCGTAGTAGGGGGCGCAATAGTAACAATCGTGGGCGTGGTAGAGGGACTTCCAATTCCTTTCAGGGAAACAGAGATTTTTTAGAAGCAGGGACCCCTTATCCCCTATGCAACAGGAACTAAGGGAGACCACGACCATAGAGACACAGGTTATTAACCTTTCATCGGTCCCACTGTCCTCTTCTGAATTGTCTGTACTACAAAAAGGCTTGTCATTTGTCCCTAATAATAAGTTTGACCTGTTTGGGTGGATTAAAGATATTAATCTATTTGTCTGCAAACTTAGATGGCACAAACACTTCCGGCAAAAAGAACGTAGAGATTGTGCCGAATTGGGTATTTCTTTAGATATGTTGGAGGATGTACGTGTCCTTTATGATATAGCCGAGGTTTCACCTGAGACGTCTGGTAGGGGTCCTTTTACTCAGTTAAAAAACAAGAGTATGTCAGTACCCCCGAAAGGGGATGTGTCTGCAATAGACATCTTCTTGTAGCTGGTGACACAGGATCTCTCCCAGATGACTGTACAGTCTAACCATCTAAATTGTACTAAACAGGAACTACAGGCCTTATCTACCCTGGAGAACGATTGGTCTCGTGTCTTGAAACTTTCAGATAAAGGGGGGGAATACCGTGGTAATGGATTATAAAGATTATAGGGGGATGTGTGAGTGACTACTTAAGGACTCCTCTTGCTATCAGGTTCTCAGTGAGGATCCTACTGATGCTTTTTGTCATGAGCTTAAGGATATACTGACATCTGCACTCACTGACAATCTGATTAGCAAGGAGGAATATCAATTTCTCCTGCCCCGTTTTCCTTGCATTGCCACATTTTATTCCCTCCCTAAAATCCACAAGGGGACATCCCCCTTGAAAAGAAGACCGATCGTCTCCGGGGTGGGATCTTTATGCCAGAATATCGGCATTTATATAGACAAAATATTGGCCCCATTTGTGAGTTCAATGCCTTCATTTGTTAAGGACACAGCAGACCTCGATTGGAAGGTATTTATATTGACAATACGTGTATCCTTGCTTCAATAGGTGTAGAAGCTCTCTACTCTTCAATTCCTCATCAATTTGGATTACGTGCTGTGGGGTCGTATCTGAATACCAGGGGTTGTCAGTTCCGGGCCCATAATGAATTTGTGTTGCGGCTGCTTGAGTTCTCCCTCACCCGGATTTATTTTATCTTCAATGTGAGTGTCTTCCACCAGCTCAGAGGCTGTGCAATGGGGAGTCCCTGTGCACCTTCGTATGCTAATTTATTTCTGGGCTGGTGGGAGCATTCCCTGGATCTGGGTGAGGGGGAACTCGATTGGATGGATAAGATCTATGTTTGGGCTCGCTACATAGATGACATATTTGTCATCTGGGAGGGGTCTGAAACCCGATTTAGTCATCTTGTAGCGAGGCTCAATGATAACGAGGTGGGTCTTCGTTTCACTTTTGAAACTCATCCTGCCAGTTTAGCCTTTTTGGATTTAAATATTTCGGTGGCAAACGGTGAAATTTAGACTACAATATATCGTAAACCAACTTCCACCAATTCGTTATTGAGATGGGAGAGTCATCACCCTCTGCCTCTTAAAAAAGGCATACCAAAGGACCAATACCTTCGGCTTCGCCGCTACTGTTCGTCTATCCCTGAATTTAAACATCAAGCGGATGATCTTAGATCTAGATTCCGAGCAAGAGGATACCCTGATAAGGTTTTACGTCCTGCTTTTCAAAATGCCCTTAATCATGATCGATCACAACTTCTGACTCTGAGGTTGGCTCTAAATCTATGATTACATACCGTAGGGGTAGAAGTATTAGGGACCGGGTGGTTGCTAGTCATTATACTGAGCCATTACGTGATCAAAGTTGGTTCCCACCCAAAGTTACAGGTTGCTTCCGCTGTAGTGGTTGCATTGCCTGTACATACAGTCATGGCCAAAAGTTTTGAGAATGATACAAATATTAATTTTTACAAAGTCTACTGCTTCAGTTTTTCTAATGGCAATTTGCATATACTCCAGAATGTTATAAAGAGTGATCAGCTTAACAGCAATTACTTGCAAAGTCAATATTTGCCTAGAAAATGAACTTTATCCCCCAAAACACATTTCAACATCATTGCAGCCCTGCCTTAAAAGGACCACCTAACATCGTTTCAGTGATTGCTCCATTAACACAGGTGTGGGTGTTGATGAGGACAGGGCTGGAGATCAATCTGTCATGATTAAGTAAGAATGACACCACTGGACACTTTAAAAGGAGTCTGGTGCTTGGCATCATTGTTAACCATGGTTATCTCTAAAGAAACACGTGCAGTCATCATTGCACTGCACAAAAATGGCCTAACTGGGAGGAGTATTGCAGCTAGAAAGATTGCACCTCAGTCAACAATCTATTGCATCATCAAGAACTTCAAGGAGAGAGGTTCCATTGGTGCCAAAAAGGCTCCAGGGCGCCCAAGAAAGACCAGAAAGCGGCAGGACCGTCTCTTAAAAGTGTTTCAGCTGCGGGATCGGGCTACCAGCAGTGCAGAGCTTGCTGAGGAATGGCAGCAGGCAGGTGTGAGTGCATCTGCACGCACTGTGAGGCGGAGACTCTTGGAGCAAGGCCTGGTCTCAAGGAGGGCAGCAAAGAAGCCACTTCTCTCCAGAAAAAACATCAGGGACAGACTGATATTCTGCAAAAGGTACAGGGAGTGGACTGCTGAGGACTGGGGTAAAGTCATTTTCTCTGATGAATCCCCTTTTCGATTGTTTGGAAGATCTGGAAAACAGCTTATTCGGAGAAGAAGAGGTGAGCGCTACCACCAGTCTTGTCTCATGCCAACTGTAAAGCATCCTGAAACCATTCATGTGTGGGGTTGCTTCTCAGCCAAGGGAATCGGCTCTCTCACAGTCTTGCCTAAAAACACAGCCATGAATAAAGAATGGTACCAGAATGTCCTCCAACAGCAACTTCTCCCAACCATCCAAGAGCAGTTTGGCGCTCAACAATGCCTTTTCCAGCATGATGGAGCACCTTGCTATAAAGCAAAGGTGATAACTAAATGGCTCAGGGAACAAAACATAGAGATTTTGGGTCCATGGCCTGGAAACTCCCCAGATCTTAATCCCATTGAGAACTTGTGGTCAATCATCAAGAGACGGGTGGACAAACAAAAACCAACAAATTCAGACAAAATTAAAGCATTGATTCTGCAAGAATGGACTGCTATCAGTCAGGATTTGGTCCAGAAGTTGATTGAGAGCATGCCAGGGAGAATTGCAGAGGTCCTGAAGAAGAAGGGTCAACACTGCAAATATTTACTTGCTGCATTAACTCATTCTAACTGTCAATATAAGCTTCTGTTACTCATAATATGAATGCAATTATATTTCTGTATGTGATAAAAACATCTGACAAACACACATAAAAATCAGAGGGCAGCAGATCATGTGAAAATATAATATTTGTGTCATTCTCAAAACTTTTGGCCATGACTGTACATTTAAAGTGGCAGGAATTTTACTAGCAATGTCACTGGGATATCTTTTACTGCTAGAAGGTTCATCAACTGTCGTTCAAAAGTAGTAATTTACAAGGCAACATGTGTCTGTGGTCTTGAATACATTGGGAAAACTATCCATTAATTTAGGCGTCAGATTGGCGAGCATTTGGGGGATATCCGTCATAATCGGGATACCCTCATTGTCCGTCATATTCGACTTGAACATCAGGGTAATGCCTCCTGCATTAAATTCATGGGCATTTATTTAATTAAATCTTCTATAAGACGTGGCAATTGGGATCGGCTGATTACCCAGACTGAAACGAAATGGATATTTCGTCTGCGGACTGTGACCCCTAACGGTTTAAATGAACAGCTTAGTTTTACATCATTTATCTGATCCAATATCATCACTGATATTATTGTGGTTGTGTAGTGGCTTATTATCTATTTGATCCACTATCATTATTGATATTATTGTGTTTGTGTAGTGGTCTATTATTTTTATCCAGGTGATTTTTTCCTGTCTTTAAATACCTACTATATACTTGCAAGCATCTCTGTAAATATAGTGCTTGTTAAAAGTTTGCTCGTTAGTCCCCCCTTGCGCTAGCAGCTGTAATTCATGGAGGGCATATGAGTATATACTTATTGTGTTTGCTGACGGCGTTTACAGGTATTTGAGGGCAGCTATTAGTTCTCACTGGCGATGCGACATATGTGTAGCTAGTGAGCGCCGTGTATTACTGTTTTTGGTGCGCACACACGGATTGTGAAGATTTTGGGTGTGCGCACAGTGCGCTCTCTAGTCTCTCCATGCCGCGCATGCACGCTGAGATTTCATACTGCGCATGTCTATAACGGTTTTTTCAATCTCTAGCGATCACTATTTAAACATGTAGCGTCTTCTAGGCTTTCAGTTATGTTTGGCACTCCATGTATCCTGGGGGGGAAAGTTTGTGTAGCGTTCAAATTGTGCTATGTTCTCCCCATGTCTTTACTGGGACTACTGACGATGTGTATTAATGTTGGTGATGTCTGGCATTATATTTGGCCAAATGGAGTGAAAGTTTGTGTAGTGATAGTTTTTGGCTTATAAATTGCTGAGTCTCAACTTTCTATCCATTTTTTAGCATTTTTGCATTTGCAGGCTCTTTTTATCAATATAATCCCCTGATGAGTTTAGCGAAACATGCATGTCAGGATTGCATGTTTGGATAAATTAGAGTTTGTTTTCTATGATTCTAATATAAGGCGTCTTTTTATTGCACCTGTTGATTATCACTATTTATTGCTGGATAGGGAGAGTATAGGGACTGATTCTTATAGGGCCAGGTTCCTGTTGAGGGCACACGCTATTTAGGGCGGTGGCCCTGAGATAGGTTTATAGGGCCTTTTAGGTGTCTCTACATATGTAGAGTTGTTTTTAGGGATAGTGTTTATCCTTTGTTGGGCCCTTTTTTTCTGGCGTACGTTTATGCTAGTTCCCCTCATCCATCCAGCTTTGGAGTCGTTTAGGGTTCCTCGTCTTAATCACGGTAAGCCTTGGTTTCTATATTTATTGTTCCAGGCCTCCGTGTCTGGACTATTTGGTTGATATATATATATATTTTTCTCTATATATCATAGTGATGACAACAGGCATTTTTTGCTTGGGTTGAATTGTTCATGGGTTTTGAATTGTTTGTGACTTTTATCTAATTTATCAATAAAGGTTATGTATTAATTTATGCTGAATATTGTAGATTATCATATTGGATTTGGTTATTGTATCTGATAATCGTTTTTGATTTATTCATAGATTAATTTTTGGATTTTGCTTTGTTTTACAGCTTTCACTGTGCAGTCAAAATTAAATGTCAACTGTATTCAATGGGTCAGTACGATTCCGGCAATACCAAAGTTATAAAGTTTTTTTTTTGTTTTTTTTTTTAACAATCTCTTAAAAAAATCCAAGACTTTGCAAAAAAAAAAAAAAAATATATATATATATATATATATATTTGATTCGCCATATCCTGACACCTGTAACTTTTTTATATTTCCGTGTGGGGGAATACATAAGGCGTTTTAGTTATATCCTGTTGGGGAATGTCTATTGCTTTGATTGCTTTTTATTCAAATTTTTATGAGTGGGGAAACAGCGAAAAAGGCAGCTTTTTTTTTTCCCAAATACAGCGCTCACCAAATGGGAAAAATATTTTTATAAGTTTGTATACCGGGTATATGTGTGTTCTAGGGAAAGGGGGAGTGATTTGAATTTCCTTACATTTTTATCAATCTACATCACATGGGGCGGGAATGCCCATTCATAGTAAATACAGAAACCTGTAGGTATGTCTCCTGCTGGTTTCACAATTAATCACAGAGCGATATCCATAAGGAGTAGGTAAGTAGCTAATGAGGCACTTATGTTCACATACAGTATGTATACAGTATTAGGAGAAAGTTGAACACACCAGATGACATCAAAGGCATGATATAGATAACATATAACAAAGGGGGAATGTCCGATCAATAAATAATATGGATTAGGTATAAGAGAAACCCAGGATATGAATAAATCACAAACACATTTCTGATATAAATGGAGCATACAAAATACTTGTAAGGGAATTGCTAGAGGAGCGATTCCGCAGTAGCTGCTGGTGAACCCTGGAGGGTGGGGCACGACAAGACAGTGAGCCCTAAGCTGAACCCCCCCCCCCCCACTGTCCCTGGCTACTTGCCTGAACTGTCCTAGGCCACAACCAGCAACTGGGCAGCGATCCCTTCTTAACCGGTTGATGACCACCGGCCGTAAATTTACGGCCAGCGGTCCTGGTCTCTGAAGTCCAGCCAATAGTAAATTTACGGCCGACACTTCAGAGACACTGTGACCGGGATCGGGAGCGGGTGTTAGCTGTAACTGACAGCTAACACCCTGCTCCATAACCCCCGGTCGGAATTTAGTTCCGATCGGAGGTTTTAACCCCTTGGATGCCGCGGTCAAACATGACTGCGGCATCCAAGGGGTTCCGCCATGTTGCCTCCCCCACCGGCAACCTCCGCGGTGAGATTGGGGGTTGCCGATATCTATTTTCTGTAGCCCTGGGTCTGGCCAGTGACCCCAGGCTGCCTGAAGCCCCCACTACCTGGTTGATACTGCCGGGATGTCAAGAAGTCAGCTGATGCGTCTACATCGGCTGCCATTCTTGTATAGACTGCAATACAAGAGTATGCTCGTGTATTGCAGTCTATAATACTGAGCCAGGATCAGAGCATCGCTGGCTCAGGTGTACTTATAGGACAAGTGAAAAATGTAAAAAAAAGTTAAAAAAAAAAATAAAGTGTGTAAAAAAAAAAAATTAATAAAGTTATAAAGCCCCCAAAAATCGCTTTTCCTATATAAAATGAATTATATAAAAAAAACCAAAAAATTAATAAAAACAACACATATTTGGTATCGCCGCGTCCATAACAACCTGTACAATAAAGCTGAAACAATATTTAACATACACGGTGAACGTCGAAAAAAAAAACGGAAAAAAAAAAACTGGAAGTAATGATTTTTGACTATCTCGCTTACAAAAAAATGCTATAAAAAGTTCTTTGAGGGGTGCAGTTTTCAAAATGGGGTCACTCCCTAGGAGATTCCACTTTTCTGGTACATTAGAGGCTCTGCAATCATGACATGGCGTCCAGATACCAAACATCTGAATCTGCACTCCAAAAGCCACATAGCGCTCCTTCCCTTTTGTGCCCTGCTGTGTACCCAAACTGCAGATTATACCCACATGTATGACACTGGTGTATCCAGGATAATGTACATAATGTCATATGTAGGTATAAACTGCTGTTTGGGCACAGAAGGGAAGGAGCGCTATTTGGTTTTTGGAGCACAGATTTAGACAGTTTAGCTTTTGGACGCCATGACACTTTTGCAGAGCTCCTGAAATGCCAGTAAAGCGGAATCCCCTGACACGTGACCCTATTTTGGAAGGAATTTATCCAGGGGTACAGTGAACATTTTTTACCTTCAAGTGTTGCTATAATTTATTTTCCAGAAATGAATACGCAGCTGATTGTGAAAGGTGAAAATGACAATTTTTCCAGGAATATGTAATTTCAATGCATAATACGTTGTGCCCGGCTTGTATCAGATGTGAACGCTCCAAAAGATATTGTGCCCGGGATACCCACTTAACAATTTTTAGAGTGTTTGTGCCTGCTGACATAAGCTGGGCACAAAATATTGGGCACTGAAATGGCGTATCTCTGGAAAAATTGCAATTTTCCCTTTTCATTATCAGCTGCGCATTCATTTATTGAAATAAAAAGAATGCAACACTTAAGAGTTAAGAATACTCTCTACCCCACTTGATAAATCCCTTCAGGGGTGTAGTTCCCAAAATGGGGTCACAAGTCTGCGGATTCCACTTTACTGGCAATTAAGGGGCTCTGCAAAAGTGGCATGGTGTCCAAAAACCAAACTGTGCTTCAAAAACCAAAATAGCGCTCCGTCCCTTCTGTGCCCGGCTGTGCCCAAGCAGCAGTTTATACCCACATATGACATTAAGTACGTTATCCTGGGTACACCAGTGTCATACATGTGGGCGTAAACTGCAGTTTGGGTACACAGCAGGGGGCAGATGTGAAGGAGCGCTATGTGGATTTTGGAGCATAGATTTAGATTGTTGGATTTTGGACACCATGTCAAATTGTCAAAGACCCTAAAATTGCCCCTACAAAATGGGGTCACTTCTTGGGGAATTCCAATTTACTGGCACCTCTGCAAAAACAACATGGCGTCCAGAAAGTCCCTTTAGATCTGTACTTCAAAAGCTAAAAAGCGCAGTGCTCCTTCCCTTCTGAGCCCTGCTGTGTGTCCAAGCAGCAGGTTACACCCACATATATAATTTTTTTTCCCCCGGGATAGCCCACTTAATAGTTTTAGGAGTGTATGTCTCTGATGCCACAAAGTGGGTACAACGTATAGGGCACCAAAATGGCATATTTATTTAAAATTGTCAATTTTCACTTTGTACATTAATTTTTGGGAAGCATTTTTAGGCTCAAAATGATAATACCCCTTGATACATTCCTTGAGGGGTGTAGTTTCTAAAATGGTGTCACTTTTGAGGGGTTTACATTGTATTGATAATTTAGGGGCTCTGCAAATGCGACATGGCACCTTAAAACTATTCCAGCAAAATCTGCCCTCCAAAAGTATGGGGTATTTCTGTGTTCAGGAGAAATTGTGTAACAAACTGTGGGTTTTTTTTCTTCTTTATCCCCTTGTAAAAATTAAAAATATGTCACTAAATGGACAGTTTATTGGAAAAAAAAAGTAATTTTTAATTTTTACATTCCAATGTTAATAGAATCTGTGAAACAACTGTAGGGTCAAAATGCTTACCATGCCCCTTGAGAAATTCCTTGAGGGGTGTAGTTTCCAAAATGGGGTCACTTTTTGGGGGTTTCCATTGTACTGGTACTTTAGGGGCTCTGCAAATGCAACATGGCACCCAAAAACTATTCCAGTGAAATCTGCCCTCCAAAAGCTAAACAGCGCTCTTTCTAGAATGTACCCATACAGCAGATTACAACCACATGAGGAGTATTCCTGTATTCAGGAGAAATTGTGTAACAAACTTTGGGGAGCTATTTCTCTTTTATCCTCTTGTGAAAATGAAAAATTTGGGGCTAAATTGATGGTTTATTGGAAAGAAAGTAATTTTTCATTTTCATGTCCCAATGTTAATAAAATCTGTGAAACGGCTGTGGGGTCAAAATGCTCACTATACCCCTTGATATGTTCTGTGAGGGGTGTAGTTTCCAAAATGGGGTCACTTTTGGGGGTTTCCATTATATTGGTACTCTAGGGGCTCTGCAAATGGGACATGGCACCTGAAAACTATTCCAGCAAAATCTGCCCTTCAAAAGCCAAATAGCACTCTTTCCATTCCGAGCCCCGCCATGTACCCATGCAGCAAATTACGATCGCAAATGGGGTATTGCCGTGTTCAGGAGCAATTGTGTAACAAACTGTGGGTGGCTTTTTCTCCTTTAACCCCTTGTGAAAATGAAAACTTTGGGGATAAAGTGATGTTTTAGTAATTTTTCATTTACACATCCCAATGTTAATAAAATCTGTGAAACGGCTGTGGGGTCAAAATGCTCAGTATACCCCTTGATAAATTCTGTGAGGGGTGTAGTTTCCAAAATGGGGTCACTTTTAGGGGTTTTTCAATGTATTGGTACTCTAGGGGCTCTGCAATTGAGACATGGCACCTGAAAACTATTCCAGCAAAATCTGCTTTTCAAATGCCAAGTGTCGCTCTTTCTTTTCCGTGCACTGCCGTGTGCCCAAAAATCATTTTACACCCACATGTGGGGTATTTCTGTGCTTGGGAGAAATTGCACAACAAACTATGAGATGCATTTTCTCCTTTAACCCTTTGTGAATGTGTTAATTTTAGGGATAAATGAATGTATTATTGGATAAAAATTAAATGTCTAAATTTCACCTCCATATCGTTTTAATTCTTGTGAAATGCTTAAAGGGTTAACAAACTTCCCAAATGCTGTTTTGAATTATTTGAGGGGTGCAGTTTTGAAAATGGGGTGATTTATGGGGGTTTCTAATATATAGGCCTTTATAATCCCCTTCAGAACTGAAGTGGTCCCTAAAAAATGAGTTTGGGAAATTTTCTTGTAAATCTGGAAAATCGCTGTTACACTTGTAAACCTTCTAACATCCAAAATAAATTAAAGGATGATTAAAAGATGATGCCGATATAAAGCAGAGATATGGTAGATAATATTTATTCATGTATTTTGGTGATATGACTATCTGTCTGAAAAGCAGAGCATTTTACATTTTGAAAATTGCAATTTTTTTCCAAATTTCCCTCAAATTTCCTAATTTTTTTATAAATAAATACAAAAATATTGATCAATGTTTGCCACTAACATGAAGTACAATGTGTCATGAAAAAACAATCTCAAAATCACTTGTGTAAGTTATAGCATCTCAAAGTTATTGCCATATAAATTGACACATGTCAGTTTTGAAAAATGAGGCCCTGTCCATAAGGCACTTTTAGGCCCGGTCCTTAACCGGTTAATATAAGTGATAACACAGAACGCAGACAGGACAAACAACAACAAAAAGGAGGCCAGCTAGCCAAGGGGTTAGTAACAGTCGAGCAATGCAGTACAGAATCAAAATCCAAGAGAATAGTCAAAGTTAAAGTCAGAGATCAGAAATAAGAATACAGGTAACCAAATAGCAAGAGTAAATAGCCAGTACACACAAGGCAATAGCAAGTGCCAATGTGAATGTGAGCAAACAATAAATAGGAAGGAAGAACCCGCCCCAGGCTTGATAAGAGGATAGGCTGTCAATCACACAGGTAAGGCTAAAATTAACTATTTGAGGAGCAGAGGGAAAGCAAGGTGAAGGAGATGGGTGTGGCGGAAAATCAATTAAGGAGGTGAGGGAATAGGGCAGTGTTCAGACAATACAAGAAAAACCCAAAGGAAGGAATCACAACCGGACACGCCTGCTGCGCTGCAGCATGCGCCCAGAGGATAGCGCCAAAGCCCGGACAGGCAAGGATGTTACAGTACCCCCCCCTTTTACGAGGGGCCTCTGGACCCTCACCAGATAGACCAGGTTTCAACGGGTTCTGGCGATGAAAGAGGTTAATCAAACGTGGCACATGCAGGTCCCTACCAGAAACCCATGTCCACTCCTCCAGGCCATAACCCTTCCAGTGTATGAGATACTGAACAGAATTCTGCACCCGACGGGAATCCAGAATTTTTTCTACTTCATATTCTAGTTCCCCTTGGACCACCACAGGAGCAGGTGGACTGGATGAAGTAAGAACAGGAAAGATATACTTCTTCAGAAGCAACTTGTGGAAGATGTTGTGGATACAGAAAGAACTTGGAAGTTGTAACTTAAAAGAGACTGGGTTTATGAGTTCAGTGATGACATAGGGCCCAATGTAACGTGGTGCAAATTTCCCAGAAGGAACTCTAAGACGCAGATTTCTAGTGGACAACCAGACTCGATCTCCCACCCTGTATTCAGGACCAGGTAAGCGTCTTTTATTTGCCTGCTGTTTTTGATACTCTTAGGCTTTTACCAGGCTCAGGCGAGCCTGGACCAAGACTGTGCACAGTCGTTGATAAGTCTGTTCGGTAGTGGGATTAACGGACTCGGTGCTACGGAGAGAGGAGTACCTGGGGTTAAAACCATAGTTGCAATAAAACAGAGACATTTTAGTGCTGACGTTAACCCTGTTGTTTATTGCAAACTCTGCCAGGGGAAGAAAGGTTCTCCATCTTTCTTGAGAATTAGACACAAAACACCTTAAGTATTGCTCCAAAGTTTGGTTGAATCTCTCTGTCTCACCATTGGTCTCAGGATGGAACGCGGAAGAGAAAGACAGAGAGACCCCCAGACGACCACAAAATTCCTTCCAGAATCTAGAGGCAAATTGTACACCCCAATCAGATACAATATTTTCTGGTACACCATGCAAGCGGAGTATGTGATTAATAAAGAGTGAGGCAAGACGTGGAGCACTAGGAATTTTCTTTAGGGGTAAAAAATGACACATTTTGGAGAATCTATCCACAACCACCCAAATCACAGTCTTTCCTTGGGAACAGGGCAAATCAGTAATAAAGTCCATTGATAGATGGGACCACGGTTTCTTAGGTATAGGAAGAGGATGAAGAAGGCACTCTGCTAATATCCTAGGAGTCTTCATCCTAGCACGCCTCACAGGCAGAAACAAATTCACATACATCTCAAGACCAGGAAGGCCACCAGTAAGAGCGGGAGAGAAGGTATTTAGTCCCAGCGAAGCCGGGATGTCCCGTTAAATTAGAACAATGAATTTCCTCCAAAATACGAAGACGAAGATTCGGAGGTACAAATAGTTATCCTGTAGGAGTATTTCTGGGAGTAAGATCTTGCGAATTAACCACTACAGTAAAGTAGCAAGATCAGGAGTAATAGTGGCAAGAACCACTCCGGGGGACAAGATTTTATCTGGCACATGCTTAAGGGCATCGCTGAGACCAAAATTGCAAGATAGGGCATCTGCCCGTACATTTTTAGTGCCTGGACGATAAGTCACCACAAAATTAAAACGTGTGAAGAATAGCGCCCAATGGGCCTGCCTGGGAGACAGTCTCTTAATGCTGTCCAGATACAGTAGGTTCTTATGATCAGTAAATACTGTGATCTGGTGTTTGGCCACCTCGAGGAAATGTCTCCCCTCCTCGAACGCCATTTTAATGGCTATGAATTCCCGATTACCAGTATCGTAGTTGCGCTGCGAAGGAGAGAATTTCCTCAAGTAGAAGGCCACAGGTTGCAAACACATGAAGTTTTCAGAGACAACAAGAGAAAATGCTTAATAAATTTTTGATAATAGTTGGAGAAACCCAAGAAACTCTGTAGGGCCTTAAGGTTGGAGGGGTGTTCCCAGTTATTAATAGTCGTGACTTTTAGTGGATCCATACAAAAAGAGTCAGGAGTAATGACATAACCGAGGAAGGTGACCCTTTGGACTCTGAACAGGCATTTGGACAGTTTGGCAAAGAGACTGTTTTGACGCAACAGTAGCAAAACACTCCTAACATGCTCAATATGCGTGGCCCAATCAGGAGAGAACATCAGAATGTCATCCTGGTAGACAACCACGTAACGGCTGAGCAAGTCTCTAAAGATATCGTTAACAAAATGTTGAAAACTGCAGGTGCATTACACAACCCGAAAGGCATTGCCAAATATTCAAAGTGACATTCCGGGGAGTTAAAGGTAGTCTTCCATTTGTCTCCTTCTCTGATTCAGATCAGATTGTATGCCCCGCGGAGGTCAATTTTAGAAAACCAGCGGGCACCCACCATCTGATTAAAAAGATCAGGGATCAGAGGGAGAGAGTACTGCTTTTTAACCATAATTTTATTTAATTCTCGATTATTTAATAATCAATGCATGGCTGCAATCCGCCATCTTTTTTTTAAACAAAAAAAAACCCAGCCCCCATGGGAGACTTTGATGGACGGATGTGACCTTTAAGAAGACTATCCTGAATGTATTCCCGCATAGACTCACATTCTGGATCAGAAATATTGAAGATCCTTCCCTTATGGTATTTGGAAGGAGTTCAATTGCACAATCGTAAGGTCTATGCGGGGGTAAAACTTCAGCAGATTTAGGATCAAATACATCATCAAAATCAGACAAAAATTCAGGTAACAACTGTCTCACTGAGACAATCGGAGGTATGCAAAGCTATACAATGGGAGGAGCACTGATTCCCCCATTTCACCATCTCTTTTTTGGACCAATCAAAGGTAGGGTTATGGAGGTCTAGCCAGGGAAGCCCCAAAATAATATCAGACGAGAGATCATCCATAACAAAAAAAACTTATGACCTCAGTATGTATTGAGCCCACTTGCAAAGAGAGTAAGGGGGTTTTAAAACAGATTTTACCCCTGGCCAGTGGAGTAAAATCCGTCCCAGTAACCAACAGAGGAGTATCTAATGGCACAAGTTCAATGCGTAAAACAGAAATAAAGGAAAATTTAACAAAGTTAGTGGCAGCCCCAGAATCTACTAGGGCCTGGCCTGAAACAGATGTGTCAGCAAAGGACAGAGACACAGGTAACATCGATTTATGAGAATTTTTGGAAGATACCTGACTGCCTGAGTGGTTCTCCCGATTACCACTCAGGCCCTGGAGTTTTGCGTGATTTGATGGAACAGTCTCGGATGAAATGACCTGGTTTGCCACAATACAGGCAGAGGAGATTTCGGAGACGATATTCTCATCTAGCCTTGGTATCCAGTGCTCCCAACTGCATAGGCTCATCTCCAGTGGCGACAGAAGGAGAAACAGATTTTTTAATAGAAAGAGAGGGCTAGACAGAAGACTTACCCACTCTTTACGTCTGTCCTGGAGTCTCCTGTCAATGCGGACAGCCAAGGTCATGGCCTGTTCTAAGGTAGGGGATCAGGGTGACCTACCCAAACATCCTTAACTGAATCATTCAGGCCCTGTTTAAAAAGAGCCCTCAAAGCTGAGTCACACCAACCTGCTGTTATACTAAACTTTCGAAACTCAGAGCAATAAGTCTCAGCGGAGCGTTTGCCCTGCCGAAGGGTAAGAAGTTGTGACTCGACAAGTCCAATGTGATCAGGCTCAGCATAAATAGCGCCCAAAGATTTGAAAAATGTTTCCAAATCTGTCCACTCCTCTGCCCCAGGGGGAAGTTTAAGGGCCCAAATCTGTGGATCCCCCTGTAAGAAAGGAAGGACCAACCCCACCATCTGAGATTGAGACGCATAAGGGTTGACCTGAAAATACAACCGACATGACTCCCGGAACATCTCAAATTTACCTCGGTCCCCTGAAAAACGGGAGTAACATTTTAACCCTGGGAAGGGAAAAGACAGCAGGTGGTGTCACAGCAGCCTCAGCTTGATTCTGAGTGAAGGCGTGTACCTGATTAGCCAGCTCAGACAGCAAACCTGCTAAACCCTCCATTCGAGTCACAAGGTCCTGAATAGAAGCCATGCCAGTCAGGAGTAGAAGGATTTTTAATATTAGGCTTGCTATTCTGTAAGAGAATTGCTAGAGGAGCGATTCCCCAGTAACTGCTGGTGAACCCTGGGGGGGCATGGAAAGATGATGAGCCCTAAGCTGAACCCCTCCCCACTGTCCCTGGCTACTTGCTGAACTGTCCTAGGCCACAGTCAGCAACTGGGCAGCGATCCCTTCTTAATATAAGTGATAACACAGAACGCAGACAGGACAAACAACAACAAAAGGGAGGCCAGCTAGCCAAGGGGTTGGTAACAGCCGAGCAATGCAGTACAGAATCAAAATCCAAGAGAATAGTCAAAGTTAAAGTCAGAGGTCAGGAATAAGAATACAGGTAACCAAACAGCAAGAGTAAATAGCCAGTATGCACAAGGCAATAGCAAGCGCCAATGTGAATGTGAGCAAACAATAAATAGGAAGATAGAATCTGCCCCAAACTTGATAGGAGGATAGGCTGTCAATCACACAGGTAAAGCTAAAATTAACTATTAGAGGAGCAGAGGGAAAAGAAGGTGAAGGAGATGGGTGTGGTGGAAAATCAATTAAGGAGGTGAGGGAATAGGACAGTGTTCAGACAATACGCCACAGCATGTGCCCGGAAGATGGCACCAAAGCCCAGATGGGCAAGGATGTTACAATACTTTTATATTGCTTTGTTCTGATAGGTAGACAAGACTGGCCGGTTTATACAACGTAAGATAAAATACTACAAGATTTATATAATAGAGACAAGGGATGATAGCCATTTGGTAATGAGGGAATGCATATGAAGTTCAGAACAGTAGCTATATAATGGTGAAAGCCAATGATGTTATATACAGCCTCTTCCTAACATTAGAGATCAGGAAGTAGAAGGGGGTTCATCAGAGGGAAATGTTCTCCTGAGGTTTATTAAAAAAAACACCCAAAGGATAAGTATTCATTAATTCCATCAGGGTTAGTGTATCTAAATCTAAAGATCCTGCCAGGGGGCGATTTAACCATAGGGCCAATAGTGCACTTGCACCATCCCTATGGCACTGTGGGCCCCGTTGGGCATACCGTCCGCTCCCTGCTTCACCATTCATTCTCTCTTCCCCCCAGGATCTGCAGCCATGTTGTGATGACGCCATTTAAATTGCGCCTGCAGCTCCCTCAAGACTCCGGACCGAGACAGCAAGAAAGGGAGGAGAGAGGACAACTGTGGGGACAACTGCAGGGCTATGAAGATGACCTTGGATTAGTTTTAAAGATGAGAATCTCATCTTTAAAATGATACAAAGACCACCATGATAGTCCTTACAGATCAAGAGTGATTTGCTGGTGAATACGATGTTCGGCATTGAGATCCCATCACAGATCTCAATTTCCGACAGCGTTTTTAATAGCGAATCACTCAAAATCTGTAAGGGCTATAATGATGATCTTGTTATCATTTTAAAGATAAAATCTCATCCCTAAAACTAAACCAAGGTCATCTTCATAGCCCTATATCCATACAAAAACATCCTTCGCATCAAATCATTGACCAAACACAAGAACAATTGTAAACCCAACAAAAAAGAATACTGGTAAAAAAAAAAAACACAAATCAAAGATCATATCATAAATTTTTTTTACAAATTTTATTGTCACAAATAAATCATAATGTGGTTAAAACAGAAAGAAGTTAATAGGATACATGTACAACGTAGAACTATTATTCAGGACACATGTACTGGAGGCAGCTATTCACATATATTGACACATAGTAGTGCTTGTAAAAGCACACATGCAGGCTCTCAATATAAATATCATAGACACAAACTTGTATCACAAAGAAGTGCACTGTTAGGGTCTTGCCAACCGTAGCAACCCTGACACTACTGCAGCGGTCTGGGAGGAAGCACAGAGACAAGTGAGCCCTAATCTCACCCCAGCCACTGTCCCTTCCTATTGCCTCAGTTACCCTAAACGGTAAAAGGACAACTCGAAGACAAGCCCTATACTGGGTAAGTGACACACAGAACAGGACAAGACAAAAACAACACAGAAGCAGAGTGAGCAAGCCAAGGGGTCAGTAACAAATAAGCAATGCAGTACAAAATCGAAATCCAAGAGAATAGTCAAAAAGGCAAGCCAAAGGGTCAGAGAAACAGGTAACAAAATAGCAAGGGATATAATAAGGAGAGCAGGCAAAGACAGAGCAATAACCGGCGACTATGTGAGGGCTGACAACCTGTTTATAGAAAGTCTGGGACCAGCCCCCAGACCTGATAGGTACACAGGCTGTCAATCACACAAGCCAGGAAGAGATTAACTCTATACCGTCCAGAGAGAAATGTTCAGAACACGGGTGGGGCCGGAAATCCATTACACTGACTAGGACCATGTTCAGACTGAGCAGCAAGAAACCTATGCAAGGAATTAAACTGAACACGCCTCCTTCGCCACAGCGTGCGAGCAGAGGGTGGCGCAGAGACCCGAACAGGCAGAGACGTTACAGTACCCCCCCTTTATGAGGGGCCACTGGACCCTCACCAGATAAACCAGTTTTAGTAGGACCCAGTATTTTCTCTGCCTTTAATTCCAGATCTCCCTGAACAACAACAACAGGCGCTGGAGGACCAGGCAAACGTTTTTTTATTTGCCTGGTGTTTCCAACCTTTACATCCGAGACCGTCTCCTCACTGACACAATCTAAGGTGTGCAAGACAATACAGTGGGATGAGCACTGATCTCCCCATTTTACCAACTCCCTTTTACCCCAATCAAAAATAGGGTTATGGAGGTTCAACCAGGGGAGCCCCAAAATAATATCGGAAGACAGATGCTCCATAACAAAAAAGCTCATGACCTCTGAATGAGCAGAACCTACTTGCAACGTGATTAAGGGGGTCTTGAATCGGACCTTACCCCTGGCCAGTGGGGCAAAATCCGCTCCAGTAACCGCCAGAGGAGTGGCAAGTGGCAAAAGCTCAATGCCTAAAGCTGAGACAAACGAGAATGTGACAAAGTTTGCCGCAGACCCAGAGTCAACTAAGGCCTGGCCAGAAACAGATCTGTCCCCAGAGGACAGAGACACAGATAACAACATTTTATTGTTACTACTGGCAAATACCTGGTTGCGTGAGTGGTTATTCCGACTACCACTCAGGCACTGAAGCTTTTCCCCTGGTGTGCGGGGTCTAATGGAGCAGTCTCGTATGATATGACCGGAAGCACCACAGTACAGGCAGAGGTTGTTCCTTAGACGATGCTCTCGTCGCATCTTGGCGTCCATAACTCCTAGTTGCATGGGTTCCTCACCAGGAGTCATGGGAGAAATACAGTAACAGGTTTCTCAGGAGAGAGTGAGGGAGAGACAGAAAACTTGAAAGAAGCAGACCCTATTCTCTCTTTAACATTTTCCCGGATCCTACGGTCAATACGGACAGCCAAAGTCATGGCCTGCTCAAGAGTGGGAGGATCTGGGTGACCAACCCAGAGCTCCTTAACACGGTCACACAGGCCTTGTTTAAAGTGGGCCTTTAGAGCTGACTCACACCAACCTGCAGTCACGCTGCACTTGCGGAATTCTGCGCAATATTGCTCAGCAGAGCGTTTGCCCTGCCGCATGGTGAGGAGTTGCGATTCCGCAAGCCCAATGTGGTCTGGCTCAGCATATATAGACCCCAAAAACAAAAAAAAATTTTTCAAAGTTAATCCATTCCTCAGCCCCTGGAGGGAGTTTAAGGGCCCAAGCTTGTGGATCCCCCTGTAGGAGGGATATAACTACTCCCACCATCAGGGCCGGCGTTAGGGGGGGGCAAACTGGGCAATTGCCCAGGGCCCCGTCCCCAAACATTTTTACTCACCTGTCCTGGCGTCCGACGTCATCTTCTGGCGTCCCGGACATCACCACTGAGGCCAGGCCTCAGCCTTAGAGATCACGTGGGGCGTGCTGACAGCGTGCCTCACGTAATCGCTGAGGCCCAATCACAGGCCTCAGCGGTGACGTCCACAACGCGTGACGTCAGCAGCAGAGAAGAAGAAGCCAGCGCCGGCTGGGATAGCGGAGCAGCGCGAGGAGGCCCAGGAGAGGTAAGACAAGGTGAGTATAACTGTTTGTTATTTTACCTTACTTACCCCAGCCCTTCGATTATTATACTCTGGGGTCTGAAGAGACCCCAGAATATAATATAATAATAGCACTGTAGGGCCCCTGTGGAGCATTATACTGGGGACCCCCTCTGGATAGCATTATACTGTGTGGGGCCACTGTGGAGTATTATACTGGGGAAGGGGCCCTCTGGATAGCATGTTAAATTCTGTGGGGCCTCTGTGGAAAATTATAATGTGGGGGGGGCTCTGGAGATAATGTTATATTATGTGGGGCCACTTTGGAGCATTATGCTCTCCAGAGGGGCCCCCCAGTATAATGCTCCACAGTGGCCCCACACAGTATAATATGCTCTCCAGAGGGGCCCCCCAGTATAATGCTCCAAAGTGGCCCCACAGAATATAACATGCTCTCCAGAGCCCCCCCACTTTATAATACTCCATAGAGGCCCCACAGAATATAACATGTTCTCCAGAGGGCCCCCTCCCCAGTATAATTCTCCACAGTGGCCCCACACAGTATAATATGCTCTCCAGAGGGGCCCCCAGTATATTATACTGTGCGGGGCCACTGTGGAGCATTATACTGGGAGGGGGGCTCTGGAGAGCATATTATACTGTTTTGGGCCGCTGTGGAGTATTATACTGGGGAAACCTCTCTGGGCAGTATATTATACTGTGTGGAGGCCATTTCTGGAGCATGTTATACTGAGTGGGGTCACTGTGGAGCATTATTCTGGGGGGGCCATCAGCAGAGCATATTATATTGCGTGGCGCCACTGTGGGGAC
The DNA here is from genome assembly GCA_947044405.1 of Leptodactylus fallax. Taxonomy (NCBI): domain Eukaryota; kingdom Metazoa; phylum Chordata; class Amphibia; order Anura; family Leptodactylidae; genus Leptodactylus; species Leptodactylus fallax. Next base: position 896,620 of record CAMRHE010000035.1, on the reverse strand, counting down.
TAATGAGCATTATACTGGGAGGGGGGCTCTGGGGAGCATATTATACTGCGTGGGGCCTACTGTGGAACATTATACTGGGGGGACGCTCTGGGGAGCATAATAAATTGCGTGGGACCACTGTGGAGTAAAATACTGGAGGGGGCACTGTGGAGCATTATACTAGCGGGGGCCCTCTGGGGAGCATATTATACTATGGGCCACTGTGGAGCTTTATACTGGGGGAAGGGACAGTGTGGAGAGCCTGTTATACTGTGTGGGACCACTGTGGAGTGTATTATATTGTGTGGAGCTTTTCGGGAGCATATGATACTCTGTGGGGCCATTGTAGAGCATTATACTGGGGGGCATTGTGGGGGCGCATATTATACTGTATGGAGCATATTATATTGTGTGGGGCTGCTGGGGAGCATATAGCACTGTCTGGGGCTACTCAGGGGTAATATACTGTGTGGGCCACTGTGGAGTATTATACTGTGTGGAGCCTTACATACCATGTGGGGCCACTATGGGGGGCTCAGGGGAGCATTTTATACTGTGTGGGGTCACTGTGGAGCATTATATACCATGTGGGGAAACTGGAGGGCTCAGGAGAGCATTTTATACTGTGGAGCATTATATACCATGTGGAGCATTATACTGTGGGGTGGGGGCTCACAATTCCTGCTGGTAGCCCTGTGTGCTATGTCTGCATCACAGCTCCCTCACTATAATCTTGCACATATGTGTAGTGCTCCATAGCCATGCCATTCCCCATACAGTACTGTGCATGAATTGGCCATAGAGTTATTGGGGCCTGCACAGTATTATAGGGGCTGACTATACTGGGAACATACTCAGTAACACCAGATAGTCAGCACATATGTAAGACTTCAGTGAAGGAGCCGCGGTGTAGGCTATTAGCAGGAAGCCCCACAGCGTGCGAGCGGAGGGTGGCGCAGAGACCCGAACAGGCAGAGACGTTACATGCACAATCTAGGTATATAATAAGATAAATAAATTAAAGAGGGCTCACAATAGGATCTAATAGGTTTACAATGAAGTGCAAAAACATTCCAGTAGGGAAAATCACAATATCAATCCATATAGTGCCTACCAGTAGCCATGATGAAAGTAGAATAGTGTTCCCCAGTCAAGGCCCAATGTTATGGAACCACCCAATGCGTTTCGCTGGAGCTTCTTCAGGAGATGTACATCTTCATACCCCTAACAGATCCTGAAATATGGGGCTCTAAACCTACTGCCTCAGGCAGTATCTTAGAGCTGTATGAAGGAGGAAGGAGCAGAGCTGCAGAGACAATGAGAAATCATCATTGTCTGTGCATAACCTGTTTGTGACCCCAGGGGGAGGGGAATAGTAGGGACTTCTGTCCATGTACTCTTCTATCAATCAGAGCGCATACTATACTTTTGCTCTCTGATTGTCACATAGACAGATAATGTAATACCCCTCTGAGCCTAATCCCAGGGGTATTCTTACGTAATACCCTTCTGAGCCTAATCACAAGGGTATTCTTCTGTAATATCCCTCTGAACATAACCAGGAAGTTTATTGGCGGTGTGACTCAGACATTTACCATCGTCGAGGCTGTAGTGCCAAAAGAGTTGCACCAAACACTTACACAACACATACACAAAGTCATCAATAAAGTTTAGATTTTTTTCCCTGTCCTGTCCATACCTTATCTTTATAGAATAAAATATGCAGACTGCCTCTCTAGCGATATCCGGTACATGCTAAAATAATAGCAATAACGATTATTACTAGAGATGAATGTATAAAACATTTCTGACAGGAGGAAAAAGTTCCATCAGTCAGATAACACATTGTCATACATTGAATGTCACCATATAAAATCCCAGTTTTTGGAAGCTTTCAGATGGGTATAATAGCGGGTGGTGATGGGGGGGCACTTATGAAACCTTTGTACTGGGCCCACCAATGTGTTAAAATGGCCCTGCATCCTACTACACTCTTGTTGTAAAATCAACTTGTCCCAATTTGTCTCCTCCTCTAACTGGGGGTGAAACAAGTTGTAATCCCTGAAATTTAAATGAATTAGGATTAGCTCCATGTAAAGTAATGCTACCAGACTCTGGACTGTATTGAGCTCGCTCATTTCTATATTATTATCACTGCATGTCATCTTATCCTGTAAAGTGTGATACGTATGCCACTGTAACTTTCGGACAAATAGGACCATGTTCTTTATCCAGGAAAAACTATCAAAGCTAACCATTGGGACAAACAATAAACCCTTACTCAGAATAGTTTTCCCCAACTCTATCAATATACACCCTAAGAGATTGATAATCTCAGTGTTGTTCTTGTTTGTTGTTCCTGTATGCAGTTTCTAAAAGGGTAGTGTACTTGTATGGGACCCTGGGATAAAAAAAAATGGATTTTGATTAGGTTGATTGCGGAAGGTGTGAAGACCCTGGTATTGATTACGTTATCTTCTAAATTTTCTGGCTCTACTTTTAGAGGCCCTGGCTCTATTATCACCCCTCTCCTGGTACCCAGTTTCTTTTTCTACTTCTGAGAGTTCGGCCTCAGATGAGGACAAGACTTGCTCACGTCTCAGTTTCTGTGATTTAGTAAGGAAACTAAATGCCCTCTTCTCCTTGAACTCCTGCAAGTCTGTGATACTGTTGATGTTTTCTATTGCTTACAGTGTTCTGGAGTCTCTCAATTTGACCCTGAAGTGCCACCTCTTTTTACTGGAATTGTGAGTCATTTTTTAATATAAGGACTTGTTCCCTATGTTTTCTATGTTTTGCTTCAAAGGTTGATTTTTCTTCTTCAAGAAGCAATTTCAGAAACCTAATTGTGATGTCTGAGGCCTCCTTCTCCTATTTGCCCATCAAGCCTGCACTACATATCCTATCCGCTGGACAGATATTTATCCTTAGGCCCCTCGGGACAATGTTGTCTTTAATATAACTTTCCAGGGATTAGATCTCGCACCAGGAAACAATATAATCTTTATATACCTGGGTAAGTTCTCTAAATGCAGTTCTTATATTATTAGAAATAGATTGTGTGTCCTTTTCAGAAAATACTTTTTGCGTTACAGAGCTCCATTTCTCAGAATCAGAATTATCTGATAAGAAACCAGCCATGGTATGCTAATATTGAAAAATCACTAATAAAGCACAAAAATAGGACAAGTCCTATTGGTCAAAAACACAGAAAACATAGCCTTATGTCTATGAAATCATCTCCTTGAATGTAGTAGTACTTGAATGGTGATTATTAGTTTTGTCCCTTGTATTTACTCATCCTTTAGGGCAGGGGTCCCCAACCACCGATCCGCGGACCAGGACCGGGCCGTTGGGCGCCTTTTGCCAGGCGGCAGGGTGGCGGGCTGGCCTCAGTAAAGGCGGCTTGCGGCACATTATGTCGGGCGAGTCGGCGATCTGGCCACAGTGTTGTGGCTCCTAGCATAGCGAATGGCGCAGGACCTCGGTGTACAGCGCTGTAGACCAGGTCCCCGTCATTAGCTATGCTAAGAGCCACAACACTGTGGCCAGGTCGCTGACCCGTCTCGTCTAAAGCGCTGTATAGTGAATAACCCTGCCATCATATGACTAAAGCCCCGCCCCTTAATAAATGGTACTTTACCCCTTATAATCTGTCAAAAATATACCTGACCTCTTCATCAAGCTGCTGGAGAAACTGTGGTGATATAGGTACCATCCTACATATCTTCTGGGATTGTCCACTAATTAACCCTTTCGCACATAATCACGTTAATTTACGTCATTATGCGCAAAGGGGTGTATGGAGAGAGCTCAGGAGGATGCCAGCTCTATAATACATCCAAGACCCGCCGCTAACAGCTGCGATTGGTGCCAACACAGATCTCAGCTGTTAACACTTTAGATGCCGCGAACAAACACGACCACAGCATCTAAAGCGCGCAGTCACCGTGGCCACAGCCATCTTTAAACAATCGCCGTCCTCCAGATCATCATCGGAGGGCAGCAATCGGCTATTGAAGGCTCCCAGGCTTGTCATTATATCACTTCTATTACTAGAAGGCAATGTATTTTACTATTCACTGCAATATATTAGTATTGCAGTGAATAGTATGAATGATCAGACCCCCTGTGTATCAGTAAAGAACAGTTTGCTGCAAAGATTGAGACTGTGTGTATTGGCCTACAATAAGCACCAGTACAAGTGGGGAGGAAATTTCCATTTTTATACCCAGTAAAAGTAGAACAAGACAATATAATTGTAGAACTATCCATAACAGAAGTTTAGTAGCAGCAACATTAATGCAGACTAATGGCTATATCTTTTTGAAGCTAGCAAATCAACCATTTACATGCAAGGCAATTTAGCAGTGAAATGCCATATTGTCATTTTTGTATCTTTTTCTAGTATTTGCCATAAGAGTAATAGCAGCAACTACTTTACAAATTTACTTTACACAATTTCCTTTTGATAAATGCCAGTATTCAAACATCGCTAACAACCTTTGGTAAGTTCAATGTGTCATATAACGTTTAACTATTGTTGTCAAATGCAATAGCAGCAATAAACATTGTTATAAATATTACATTTTACCATGGTGTGGTAGGGGTCTTCATTCCAATGTGGCCGCAAGTTTTACATTTATCTGTGACATTTGAGCTATTTTTCCCTTGAGATATTTGTCACATTTCACTAATCTGTAAATTCCTTATGACATTTACAGATAATCCAAAAAAATGATGCTGCTATCATGCAATGAGTGCTGCTTACTGTATTAAGTGGGAAAATACTTTAAAGCTGTGAAGTACTTGTAAGGGTTAAAACATAATTTGTATTATATTCTATAACGCAGTATAGAAGACACAGGGTGAAATGTTCTCCATGCAGACTAAATAGTTTATAGTCTCAGAGTCTGGGAAGAATATCAGCAGAACTGTTGTTCTCAGAGATGTACCATTCTCAGGAAAGATAAGGAGAACATTTAGACTAGGTGAAAAGGAAACATCTGGGGTGATGGGAAACTGAACAACTTTGTCTGGTAACGGAACTGGAAAACCCATATATGTACATTGATCACATGACTATTATGTAACTGAGCTTACCTTTAAAACTGTATTGAACTACGCAATAAAGAAGAAACGGTTCATACACGATACCTGTGTACGTCTTGTTTCCCGAGCGCTCGAAACTGGTTATTTATTTAATTAGGCTTACGGTGACATCCATCCCAGGGGGACTTAACCCCTGACAGAAATTGGCGAACCATCGTGGGGCTCAAGATCGTCTGATGTGCAGCCGATAGAGTGCCGACCCACTCACCGATCGACTTGAAGACGGGACCAGAGGACCTCAGATAGATAAAAACAGTACTGTGAGGTAAGACCTTATCTTGCCACTTAGTATATCTGAGCTCCCCTGTGTGTCTATACTCTGTATCGATGAGTGAGGTAAGCTGCTGCATGTTTATATGACATCTTGATGCCAATTGAATAGTATGGAAGAACCTAAAAGGGACATGTCACCTGTAAATGATGGAAATTGTTTTCTTTGCTTTTTGTCTTACCTGTCTACTGATGTTTGCATGTTACCTGTGTTATAAGATATAAGGCTGCAAAGAATGGGGAAAAGTTCTCTATTCTTAACCCCTAGAGTCTAGAGTTGCAGACAAGGTTCGGAACTGAGAGGCACTGAGTGATTGAAAAGTCCTTGTTTTGGAACACTAGCCTCCAGCCGTGTCTGGGCGGTCAAGGTCGAATGGGACCTGAGTAGTAGCACGAAGGACTTAGTAGAATCCGCGCAATGAAGTGCGTGCAGTGATTTGGGAGTGTTTTGGTAAGGGGACAGAGGCAGAAAGTTGAGCCTGTGGAAGCCATTAGGCATTGCCCTGAGCACTACTCCTGAACTTGCACAAATAGTTCATAGAAGACAGAAGAGTCTGTCTGGGAGTTCTCACTAAGTAGTCATAAGTGACCCTCTATTGTCTCAAAGGTTTCCCTAGAGGAGTGAGAAGCTCACTGGCTGATTAGCTACCAGCCAAGATGGGGATGGGACCCTCTAAGATATGGTACACCCCATTTGAACTAATAGAGATAGGGGAAGGGAAAGAAGTAGCCACACAGGTAAAGAAAATTCTGAAAAAGGCAGGAATACACCAGACTGGGTTAGTAGACAGTAGATTTTGGGATCAGTGGAGATTAGACCATGCAGGACTGATTCAAGACAAAAAGCTGCAAAGAGGCATTTATGCCCTGATAGAAGGAAGCGATAGAATAGAAAGAGGGGAATGGTCCCGAAAGCAAGATAAGGCAGGAAGAATGTTGTATATGCGTCCTTCAGAGGGATAAGGGAGGGAACCCCAACAGAACAGGGCTCGCCTCAGCCCCTCCACCTTACAATCCGGAGGGGTGGACTTGTCCTACGTGTGGTACACAGCAACCATGCTGGAGAGACACATGTTCTGTATGTAGCACCCCTCGCCCCAGGGAAGTTTGTGGTCCTAAGACAATAGAGGCAGATTTGCCTTTGCCACCTCCGCCACCCCCGACACAGCAGTTATACCCGGTAGTTACGAGATCACAAACTAAGAGTGCTACAGGTCGCACCCCTAGCACTGCTGGAGGTGATGAGGCAGATGAGAATAAAGATGGAATAGCGGGAACATCAGTAGGGGCGGCATCAGGGGGAAACAGTACAGGACAGACGACCACTACCACCGTAGAGTGGAGACCTTGGTCCCCTGGGGATCAGATGTCTATGGCTCAGCAGTTACCAGACCCACAATTAGAACCGAGTGCATTTCACAGGAAGATGAGGATGATTCAGACAAATTATAAAGCTAGCTGGAAGGATTTAGAGGCCCTAATTCAAGTAAAATGCACTGAGGGTCTGTTAAGTATCATAAATGTTGATGCTAGGCTTGATCGAGGGATACCTATGAATACAGAATCCATTAACAGTGGGGGAGGAGTTTTTGACCAGACTCAAGGTATGGTGTGATAAACAGGCAGAAACTCACCGTACAGCATTAACCACATGCAAAAGAGAGAAAGGTGAATCAGTAGAAGCCTATTATGGAAGACTTCTTACAAAAGCAGTGGACGCTGGGTGGGAGGCTGCACCACAGGCCATGAGAAATACTATGCCTTCTGAAGCCTTTGTACAAGGTATAGGGAGCACCCTGGCGGAAAAGATAAAGAATTGTACCCCAGAGTGGAGAAGTTCAAACCCTGATGACTTATATGCCAAAGCAGTGGGGTTCTCTGTAGAAGAGAGAGATAAGAAAGCAGGAGCACCAATTAAAGCTTATGTGAATAGTGGTACAAATGCAAGGTATCAGGGAAGGACAGGACCCCGCTCTAGGCAGCAACAGGGACAGAGAGAGACAAGGAAATGCTTCAATTATGGGCAACTGGGAAAACAGACTTAGGTAAATTGGATGTACCCCCTGTTATGGTAACCCTGAAACCTGGTGCTCAGCCACCCAGGATTAAACAATATCCTCTGACCCATGCCCAAGAGGATGCCATAGCGGTAACCATAGTGGAATTAGTGAAGGCAGAGGCATTAAAGGAATGCACTTCTGTAGCAAACACTCCTCTTTTCCCAGTGAAGAAAAAGGGCAAAAAGGGAGAACCAGACACATACCGTATGGTTCATGATCTTAGGGAATTGAATAAAGTAACACTACTTGAAACCCCAGTGGTACCTAACCCACACACCTTGCTGTCAGCTGTCCCCACAGGTACCACCTGGTACAGTTGTGTAGATCTTTGCAATGCATATTTTTCTGTGCCTTTACACCCCGATTGCCAGTATTTGTTTGCATTCACATTTAGGGGTAAACAGTACACTTGGACAGTACTACCACAAGGGGCGCAAAACAGTCCTAACCAATTCACAAGGTGTCTTACACTTATCATGAGTACTTGGTATTTTCCACATGATAATGTTGTTTTGTTACAATATGTTGATGATCTTCTTCTTTGTGCCCCAGACAAATCAACCTGTGAAGCAGCGACCATCAGCCTGTTGTGTTTCCTCTACCAGAACGGCTGCAAGGCCAGCAAGGACAAGTTGCAATTTTGCAAACAAAAAGTGGTGTTTCTGGGACACTGTCTCGGCCAGGGTACCAAGCACCTGTCTGATGAGAGGACCAAGGTGGTGAGAGACATGCAGGTGCCGACGTCTCATGCTCAGCTACGTACCTTTTTGGGATTGGTATCCTACTGTAGGCCATGGATCAGATCTGCATCTCTGACCATGCAACCTCTGTACGATAGCCTCTCCTCAAAGCCATTCAGCCTCACACCTGAGGCCTTGGATGCGTTTTACCAGCTGAAGTTGCAGATAGGCCTACCTGACTATCAGAAACCTTTTCAGCTCTACGTGACTGAGATGATGGGGCACGCAACTGCAGTTCTCACACAACAACACGGGGATAAGAAACGCCTGGTGGCCTATTACAGCTCACGGTTAGATGCTGTAGCCAGGGGGACCCCCCTCCTGTGTGCGGGTGGTCCTCTCAGTACAAGCGTTGCTTGAGAAAAGCTCAGACATTGTCCTAGATCACATATTGGTTGTGTATACACCTCATGACATCCATGCTATCCTCACACAGGTAGACAGACGTCACCTTTCTTTGGCACGGCAGTGCAAAATGGAATTTGCTCTGCAGTCCTCCTCAAACATCTCTTTTCAACGCTGTTTAACTTTGAATCCTGCAACTCTTCTTCCTGTAGGAGTTCATGATTCAAAAGGGGGAGTGGAAGATGAGTTATTTTTAAACTCTCTCTCTGAAGAAGAACTGTTTGACAGCCAGCATGAACATGATTGCGTGGCTCTTATGTCACAGGAAACATTGGGATTTGACCATGTCACGGATGTGCCATTACAAAATCCTGATTATGAGATGTTTGTGGATGGCTCAAGGTATCTGACAGATGAAGGCAAATTTGTTACAGGGTATGCTGTAGTCACTGAACATGACATCATAGTCCAGGAAGCTCTTCCACCACACATGTCAGCCCAAGAAGCTGAGCTTAAAGCCCTTATGGAGGCTTGTAAGATAGCCAAAGGTAGAACAGCTAACATATACACTGACTCCAGGTACGCTTTTGGCATTGCACATGATTATGGTCCAATATGGAGGGCAAGGAACTTCCTAACGGCACAGGGCAAGCCAATTAAGAATGGAGATGTGGTAAGTCGACTGATGGAGGCCATACTGCTCCCAAAGCAGCTGGCAATTGTGAAAGTCAGAGCTCACGCAAAAGAAAGGGACCCTGAAAGCCGTGGAAATGAGAGAGCTGACAGAGCAGCCAAGGCTGCAGCACTACTGGCCAGAAGGGGTCCCAACCAGGTGAGCAAAATGGACATTGACCTAGCAGACCCAAAAGGGCTGTACTCAAAGGTCACCAGTGTGGAAACTGAAAGATGGAAGAAAGCAGGTGCTACAGAAGGTGATGGTATGTGGAAAATGGGGGATCGATTATGTCTGCCCGCAGCAGTCTACCCCCAGATGGCTGGCTTGGCCCACGGTAAGGTGCATGCCTCTCGAAATGCCATGGAGTCATTAGTGGGTAAATTATGGTTTGCCCCAGGTTTTGGAAGAGCTGCTAGTAACCACGTAAAAGCATGTCACATATGTGCTCTACACAACCCAGGACAGGTAGTTAAAACACCCACCAAGGGTACACCAAAATCCCTGTACCCATTTCAGAGGATACAGATAGATTACATACAGTTGCCTAAGTCTGGAACATACGAGTATGTATTGGTCTGTGTAGATTTGTTTTCAGGATGGCCTGAGGCCTACCCTGTGAGCAAAGCAACCGCACAAGCAACTGCCAAGAAATTGATGTCTGAACTTGTGTGTAGGTTTGGAGTGCCTGAGGTGATAGAGTCTGACAGAGGTACGCATTTCACAGGTGAGATAATGAAAGAAATAATGTCTGCACTAGGGATTGAGCAAGCTTTTCACACACCCTACCATCCTCAGAGTTCAGGCAAAGTGGAGAGGTTGAATGGTACACTCAAATTAAAGATTCAGAAAGCCATGGCAGAGACAGGAAATCCTTGGCCTGAATGCCTGTCTTTAGCCTTATATTCAGTAAGAACTACTCCTAGCAGGAGGACAAGGTTGTCACCATTTGAAATATTGTTTGGAAGTGCACCTAAAACAGGATTGTACTTCCCTCAGACTTTACAGCTTAACTATGACAGTATTACCAGCTATGTGCAAAGTTTGTGTCACAGATTGAAAGAAACACATAAACAAGTGTTCTCTTCTATTCCAGACCCTTCTGATTTTTCAGGAACACATAGCTTGCAGCCTGGTGATTGGGTGGTCGTGAAAAGACACACCAGGAAGTCTCTTGAGCCCAGGTATGACGGTCCCTTCCAAGTACTGTTGACCACTGCCACTTCAGAAAAATTGGAGGGAAAACCCACCTGGATACACGCTTCACATTGCAAGAAAATTGAGGCGCCATCAGAATGAAAACACAATACTTGCTGATGTTTAGTGGATGCCTTTTAATAATATGGACCTGGTTTGAACTTTACAGGATAAAAGACAGTCCAAATCGGGAAGTAAGGGATCTGGAGGAGCACATATGGAGAACAAAAGAGAATTTGTGGTTATACTTGGCTCGAGTATTAAACATGACAGAATTCTGTTTGAGAAATGCATATTCCAGTAATGTGTTAGAAACTTGTTTGATTGCAGTGCCGACTCCTGTTGCAGTATGGACTAAATTGTTGAAACTTCAGTTAAATGATACTCTTTTACAGGAAGCTGATCTCCATGTGCATGCAGACTGGATAAGTCCTTATTATGCTTGTATGAATTGCACTGCCTACACAGACTTACAGGAGAATATGGTAAAGATATCGACTGGGGCAGTAGCAAGAGCAGAATTGTGTTTTAGATTTTCATGTAATAAAACAATGATACCTAATTGCAATCCTATAATGAATAAAGGGCAGCTCCCACGAATTTGCGATAGAACTGATAACGAGTGTCAAACCTTGAGGGAAGGGAGGAGGATGCAATGTAATAGGACAATTATTGTTCCCTCACTAGACTTACATGTACCTTTGCCACCAGGGTGGGTTTTAGCTTGTGGTATAATAGCTACACCTACATACCTGCCAATATAACTGGAGGCATTTGTGCCTTGTCTAGATTAGCATTGACTATGATACCCACACCACGTGAACAGAGTTCACAGAAACCACTTGTACATACATTACACAAAAGAAGTACTATCCCACTGTCTGAGGATTGTAATTATGATGTAAAACTCCTATCAAGGGCAGAATATATAAGCCTAGCTGTGTCACTGGTAGGAGTACCAGGTTTGTCTGGATATAATGCTAAGACCATATCACGTATTGCTTGCTTTATGGTAAAGAACATAAACACTACTAGCGCTATCATTAAAGATGTTGTATTAGATTTGCAGTCACATAAAAAAGCAATATTACAGAATAGGGCGGCTATAGATTATTTACTGCTTAAACATGGTTATGGGTGCAACACTTTTGCGGGAATGTGTTGTTTTAATTTGTCTGACCATTCAGAAGATGTGCATGATAAGTTGAAACAGTTGCAAGAAATGGTCACACACATTAAACAGGATGTCAACCAAGGATGGTGGGACTGGCTGTTAGCTTTCCTACCTGACTTGGGATACCTCCGACAAATCATAGGTATAATCCTTTGTGTAATCATTTTTATGATAGTAGAATGTTGTTGTATCCAATGTATTCCTTCACTGTGCAATCTCATGAGGGACAATAGTCAGTATGTAAGGTAGGATCATTATTTTTAACATCTTCAATGAAGAATCCATCGCAGATGGCACACAAATAGTGTCAATGTATTCATTGAATATTGATTAAAAATAAGGTCCTAAAATGGGGGAATTTTAAGGGTTAAAACATAATTTTTATTATATTCTATAACGCAGTATAGAAGACACAGGGTGAAATGTTCTCCATGCAGACTAAATAGTTTATAGTCTCAGAGTCTGGGAAGAATATCAGCAGAACTGTTGTTCTCAGAGATGTACCATTCTCAGGAAAGATAAGGAGAACATTTAGACTAGGTGAAAAGGAAACATCTGGGGTGATGGGAAACTGAACAACTTTGTCTGGTAACGGAACTGGAAAACCCATATATTTACATTGATCACATGACTGTTATGTAACTGAGCTTACCTTAAAAACTGTATTGAACTACGCAATAAAGAAGAAACGGTTCATACACGATACCTGTGTACGTCTTGTTTCCCGAGCGCTCGAAACTGGTTATTTATTTAATTAGGCTTACGGTGACATCCATCCCAGGGGGACTTAACCCCTGACATACTTTAATATGATTATACTAAACTATCGTATTTCTTAGACTGTATGAGTGCTAGCTTGAGGAGGATACAAGCAATGCTGTAAAAAATAATATGGAGGTGATCATGTAATTCTGTGACATATGGAGTATATCAGGAAGACTCCCATTTTATTAAAATACTGTAAATTTATTGAAGTCTTCATCAGATGTAGATACAGGGGAGATATAAAGATTTAGGCCGCATTTAGGCCCCACATTGTGAAAACGCTGCTTTTTACATTACCGTATAAGTGAGATAGAAAGTCCACAGAGGAAAACTCCTTTCTGTGAAAAACGCTGCGGAAAAAAACGTGATTATGTGTTTCCGCCGCATTTTTTTTTTTACTGTGCTTCGCTACGTGGGGCCTTAGCCTAACTGTGGATCCACACTACTGTTATTAATGTCCATAGCTCTCATCTGTTACAGGATAAGGGGAACAGACATTAAATGACAGATGCAGACGGAGCTCCCTCCCCATCTGCATTCACCCCAATGTAAAAAACACAGCGAAGGCTTTCTTCCGTCATGTTTATTACTTGTCTGACGAAAGAAAAAGTTGTGCATGCAGGACTTTTTCTTCCATTACAAAAGTAAGTAAACACGATGGCAGAAAGCATTCGTCATATTGTTTACATTAGTGTCATTGCGAACAAACACAGAAGGAGGGAGCTCTATTTATTTTGCTGTAGTTAATGTCGGTTCCTGTCATCCTATGATGGAAGACAGCAACAGACATTAATAACAGTAGTGTGAATGTTCCTTAATAGATATAGCAGTGGTCAGCCCCCTCTGTATGTATATGTGCATTGCCCAACAGCAGCAACCCACTACATGTGTGTCTGCCAATCATTTATACCAATAGTGTGTACTATATATGGGTATATAGCTTATACCATGACACACCCTTGAGTACCAAGATAGAAGTATGTCAGCAATTGTATATAGTTAACTGTATAGTGTATGTCTCATTAACATGAATATTGTAACTCATGATATTTAGCAGACAGCCCCAGTATATTTGAAAGGGGCTTAACAAAAGTGGCAACTTCTAAAAACCAAACTGTGTTCCACAAACCAAATTGCACTCTTTCCCTTCTGTGCCCAACTGTATTCCCAAACAGCAGTTTATACCCAAATACACACGTGGACAAAATTGTTGGTACCCCTCGTTTAATGAAAGAAATACCCACAATGGTCACAGAAATAACTTGAATCTGACAAAAGTAATAATATATAAAAATTCTATGAAAATTAACAAATGAAAGTCAGACATTGCTTTTCAACCATGCTTCAGCAGAATTTTTTAAAAAAGAAAACTCATGAAACAGGCCTGGATAGAAATGATGGTACCCTTAACTTAATATTTTGTTGCACAACCTTTTGAGGAAATCACTGCAATCAAACGATTCCTGTAACTGTCAATGAGACTTCTGCACCTCTCAACAGGTATTTTGGCCCACTCCTCATGAGCAAACTGCTCCAGTTGTCTCAGGTTTGAAGGGTGCCTTTTCCAGATGCCATGTTTCAGCTCCTTCCAAAGATGCTCAATAGGATTTAGGTCAGGGCTCATAGAAGGTCCAATGTTCTCCTCGTAACCATTCTTGGGTGTTTTTAGCTGTGTGTTTTGGGTCATTATCCTGTTGCAAGACCCATGACCTGCGACTGAGACCAAGCTTTCTGATATTGGGCAGCACATTTCTCTCTAGAATCCCTTGATAGTCTTGAGATTTCATTGCACCCTGCACAGATTCAAGACACCCTGTGCCAGATGCAGCAAAGCAGCCCCAGAACATAACAGAGCCTCCTCCATGTTTCACAGTAGGGACAGTGTTCTTTTCAAGATATGCTTCATTTTTCCATCTGTGAACATAGAACGGATGTGCACTGCCAAAAATTTCGATTTTTGTCTCATTTGTCCATAGGATATTCTCCCAGAAGTTTTGTGGCTTGTCAACATGTAGTTTGGCAAATTCCAGTCTGTCAGATTCAAGTTATTTCTGTGACCATTGTTGGTTTTTCTTTCATTAAACGAGGGGTACCAACAATTTTGTCCACGTGTGTATAGCATCATTAAATATGTTATCCTGGGTACAACAGTCTGATACCTGTGGGCATAAGCTGCTGTGTGGGCACACAGTAGGGTGCAGATGTAAAGGAGCATTACATGCTTTTAATGCTCAGATTATGCCCCTTGCAGAAGACCGTATGACTGGTCAGTGTGCTATCCGGGTTTTTCCCATATAGCACACTGACCCATTCATTTCTATGGGCCCATACACATGACCATGAATAACATGGTCTTGTGTGCGAGCCGACAGTCCAGGCTGCAAAATATGGAACAGATCCTATTCCTGTCCGATTTTGCAGCCTTGCTTCTGCGGCTCCTATTTATTGAATGAAATGGGCCGTGGAAGCACAGCCAAAGCACGGGCAGCACACAGGTGGCATCCGCTTGTCCCCTGTGCACTGTCTGTGCACTTCATTCAGGGCTGCCGGTTAGCCTACAGTCGTTTGCAATCGGCTTTAGATTGTTGGTTTTTGGACACCATGTCACATTTGCAGAGACCCTAAAATTACCACAAAATGGTATTACTTCTTGGGGAATTCCAGTTTACTGGCATTTCCAGGACTGCTAAAACAACATGGCGTCCAGAAAATCACTCTAAATCTATTCTCCAAAAGCTATAAAGCACAGTGCTCCTTCCCTTCTGAGCCCTGCTGTGTGCCCATGCAGCAGTTTACGCCCACATTTACAACTTTTTTTGTACCTGGGATAACCCACTTTAAAGTTTTAGGAGTGTGTGTCTCTGATGACACAACGTGGGCACAACATGTTGGGCACTGAAATGGCATATTTCTTTAAAAATTTAAATTTTCACTTTATACATTCATTTTTGAATCACTCAAAATGATAATACCCCTGGGCGTTCCTTTGTACTGGTACTTTAGGAGCTCTGCAAATACGACATGGCACTCGAAAACTATTCCAGCAAAATCTGCCCATCAAAAGCCAAATAGTGCTCTTTCCATTCTGAGCCCCACCATATACCCGTACAGCAGTTTCTGACCACATACAGTATGGGGTATTACTGTGTTCAGAAGAATTTGTTTAACAAACTGTGGTGTGCTTTTTCTTCTTTAACTCCTTGTAAAAATGAAAAATTTGGGGTTAAATTGACAGTTTATGGGGAAAAAAGTCATTTTTCATTTTCACATCCCAATGTTAATAAAATCTGTGAAACAGCTATGGTGTCAAAATGCTCACTATACCCCCAGATATGTTCTGAGAGGGGTGTAGTTTCCAAAATGTAGTAACTTTTTAGGGGTTTCCGTTGTACTAGTATTTTAGTGCCTCTGCAAATACAACATGGCACCTGAAAACTATTCCAACTAAATGTGCACTCCAAAAGCCAAATAGCGCTCTTTCCATCCCAAGTCCCATCATCTACACATACAACAGATTACAACCATATATGGGGAATTGCCGGGTTCATGAGCAATTATTTAACAAACTGTGGGGTGCTTTTTCTCCTTTAACCCCTTGTGAAAATGAAAACTTTAGGGATAAAGTGTTGTTTTAGTAATTTTTCATTTACATATCCCAATCTTAACAAAATCTGTGAAACGGCTATAGCGTCAAAAGGCTCACTATAGCTCTTGATGAATTCTGTGTGGTGTGTAGATTCCAAAATGGGGTCAGTTTAGGAGGGTTTCTTTTGTATTGGTACTCTAGGGGTTCTGCAAATGAGACATGAAAACTTTTCCAGCAAAATCTGTTTTTCAAAAATCCAGTGCTGCTCCTTCCCTTCCTATGCGCTGCCGTGTTCCGAAACATCAGTTTACATCCACATGTGGGGTATTTCTGTGCTTGGGAGAAATTGCATAACAAACTGTGAGATGCATTTTATCCTTTAATCCCTTGTAAATATGTTAATTTTAGGGATAAATAAATGTTTTTTTTATAAATAAATACAAAAATATTGATCATTGTTTAACACTAACATGAAGTAACAATGTGTCATGAAAAAAGAAACAATCTCAAAATCACTTGTATGAGTTAAAGTGTCACAAAGTTATTGCTATATAAGTGACACGTCAGTTTTAAAAAATGAGGCCTGGTCCTTAAGGTACATTTAGCCTGTGTCCCCAAGGGGTTAAATAGAACAGCTGATTGAGGCATTGTCCTGAGGGCTTCTGCAGCTATCACCTGCACAAATTTTTTTTTCCAATTCTGTACAATTTCTGTGAGCCTTGGGTAGAAACTCCACTCCACCAACCCAAACCCCCCAGCTACACCCCTTCCTTTAAATTATTTTCAGTCTCCAGTTTTTCTTTTTTTTTTATATATTAACTTTCCTGTTCCTTATGCAACTAGATAATTGTAAATATCTACTATCTACCTTATCTGCTACTACTATCTACCAGAAATACACTTAATGGACAAAAGTATTGGGACACCTACACATTTACACCCACAGGAGCTTTTTTGACATTCTAAATTTTTTGACATTTCCCATTCTAAATCCATAGCCTGGGTGAGACTAGTCAACTTCTTCCACACCAAACTCATTCAACCGTCTCTTTATGTTTATGTGCTTTGTGCACAGGGATGCAGTCATACAATTGTCTAAAATGTCTTGAAATCAAAAATTCATATTTTTTTGATTCACAGCATCAAACAATATATACAGGGAAGAGTTTATACACATAAATGACACAAAACAACACAGGATGAATAATGGGTATAAGAATATATATAGCAATTAATATCGAATAATCTAGGTCTCAATAATGCAATAAATGTCATAAGATAAATACATTCATAAATAAGCGAAGGGTCAAAAGTTAATGTTGGGAAATGACATACAAGCTCAATAAATTACAAGATATATTATGTAGTATGTATTACATTGAGTTGTTTTGCATTGAAATGCATTACTATAGTGAATAGTCATAATATAAAGTCTCTAACTGATCACGCAAATAGAACTTAATGACCATTTAACTGTGAATGGCTGTAGTTAACAAATATCCTAACATGTATCATATATTAATATAATTACCTCTCAACATGACCTTGATGTGCGTTTTGCCAAATGGCTACGTTCAGAGGTACAAAATATTGCTCAAGATTGAAACTATACATAGAGCCACATATACAAAAAACATATATTACTGCTGATTTACTTGAATACGGAGAGTCAGAACATATAAAAGGAGCCACTTCTGTTTCTAATTTTAAGAGCCTGGGTTTGGCTAAAGATGTTCATGCAGGTTGTAATATCTCTGTGCCTGTGTATGCCGAAACTAAGAAGCAGTGGAGATTGGAGGCGTGCTCACTTTTACGAGGAAGGCATTCTGGATCCTCATTTTGGATACTCATATACCGAGAGGCCTTAACTATAGGTCTGACCTTATGTATTTCTAATGAATGTTTATATTGACAATGCTTGAAAGAGGTAAGTGCAAGGGAATGCCCATCGGAAGCCTGCAGTGTTGCAAATACCAATGGAAAATCAAGAAATTACAAAGGCGGTGAATAAGGTGCAAATGGAGACTATGAATAAAGTGTAAAGTGATGTAAGGTTGGCAATATATACAATAACATAAAGTACAGACCAAAAGTTTGGACACACCTTCTCATTCCAAGAGTTTTCTGTATTTTCA
This sequence comes from Leptodactylus fallax, assembly GCA_947044405.1. Lineage (NCBI taxonomy): Eukaryota > Metazoa > Chordata > Amphibia > Anura > Leptodactylidae > Leptodactylus > Leptodactylus fallax. The sequence goes on along the minus strand of CAMRHE010000035.1, from coordinate 878,584 downwards.
TGACTATAAAAATTGTAGATTCACACTGAAGGCATCAAAACTATGAATTAACACATGTGGAATTATATACTTAACAAAAAAGTGTGAAACAACTGAAAATATGTCTTATATTCTAGGTTCTTCAAAGTAGCCACCTTTTGCTTTGATTACTGCTGTGCACACTCTTGGCATTCTCTTGATGAGCTTCAAGAGGTAGTCACGTGAAATGGTCTTCCAACAGTCTTGAAAGAGTTCCCAGAGATGCTTAGCACTTGTTGCCCCTTTTGCCTTCACTCTGTGGTCCAGCTCACCCCAAACCATCTCGATTGGGTTCAGGTCTGGTGACTGTGGAGGCCAGGTCATCTGGCGTAGCACCCCATCACTCTCCTTCTTGGTCAAATAGCCCTTACACAGTCTGGAGGTGTGTTTGGGGTCATTGTCCTGTTGAAAAATAAATAATGGCCCAACTAAACACAAACCGGATGGAATAGCATGCCGCTGCAAGATGCTGTGGTAACCATGCTGGTTCAGTATTCCTTCAATTTTGAATAAATCCCCAACAGTGTCACCAGCAAAGCACCCCCACACCATCAGATCTCCTCTTCCATGCTTCACGGTGGGAGCCAGGCATGTAGAGTCCATTCGTTCACCTTTTCTGCGTCGCACAAAGACACGGTGGTTGGAACCAAAGATCTCAAATTTGGACTCATCAGACCAAAGCACAGATTTCCACAGGTCTAATGTCCATTCCTTGTGTTCTTTAGCCCAAACAAGTCTCTTCTGCTTGTTGCCTGTCCTTAGCAGTGGTTTCCTAGCAGCTATTTTACCATGAAGGCCTGCTGCACACAGTCTCCTCTTAACAGTTGTTGTAGAGATGTGTCTGCTGTTAGAACTCTGTGTGGCATTGACCTGGTCTCTAATCTGAGCTACTGTTAACCTGCGATTTCTGAGGCTGGTGACTCAGATGAACTTATCCTCCGCAGCAGAGGTGACTCTTGGTCTTCCTTTCCTGGGGCGGTCCTCATGTGAGCCAGTTTCTTTGTAGCGCTTGATGGTTTTGGCCACTGCACTTGGGGACACTTTCAAAGGTTTCCCAATTTTTCAGACTAACTGACCTTCATTTCTTAAAGTAATGATGGCCACTCGTTTTTCTTTACTTAGCTGCTTTTTTCTTACCATAATACAAATTCTAACACTCCATTGAAGTAGGACTATCAGCTGTGTATCCACCTGACTTCTGAACAACACAACTAATGGTCTCAACCCCATTTATAAGGCAAGAAATCCCACTTATTAAACCTGACAGGGCACACCTGTGAAGTGAAAACCATTTCAGGTGACTACCTCTTGCAGTTCATCAAGAGAATGCCAAGAGTGTGCAAAGCAGTAATCAAAGCAAAAGGTGGCTACTTTGAAGAACCTAGAATATAAGACATATTTTCAGTTGTTTCACACTTTTTTGTTAAGTATATAATTCCACATGTGTTAATTCATAGTTTTGATGCCTTTAGTGTGAATCTACAATTTTAATAGTCATGAAAATACAGAAAACTCTTGGAATGAGAAGGTGTGTCCAAACTTTTGGTCTGTACTGTACATATGGCCATGAACCTACCACATATAAAAGTGATGATGTGCAATGTGTAAAACCTATGTGCAAATCAAATTTAATAAATAATGCATAACAGAAAAAAACTAATTGCACATAGTGAAAGAAACATATACAAACAAATATGAGAAATATAAGGTGAGTTCAACAATAATACATAAAGTGATGTCAAAAGGGGATTAAGTGAAATTGAAGAGAAAGTTATACAAAATATGGACTGAAGAAAAAATATAATAAAAATAACACAGATGCAGAAAAAGTAAATATAGATAACAAAAATAAATAGAAAAATGATAATGTAAAAAAATGAAAATGCAAATAAATGAAACAAAAATAATAAACCATGAAGAAATATTAACAATGAATAATAAATATCAAATTATGATAAAAATAAGGAATATAAAATAACATAAAAGAACTGAAAAATCATCAAATATCTTTTATGAGAAAATAAAACTTTTTTGATCGAAAAAAGAAAAAAATAATAAATAAAGAAATAAAAATATGAAACATGAAAATGCGAACAAAACTGCAAGATTTGAAACTAAATTCCAATGAGTAGTCTATCCCTCAATATTGGCATCCAATATATACTGTAAACCACATTCACAGTGTTGCTTCCTAGGTCCAAAGATGGAAGAAATCTATAAAACAGTAACTATATGTTAGTACATATCTCCAGTCCCTAACATTCATATGTGCAAGATTTCATCTAATGATGTTAGTAGCTACAATAAATTTAAAATAAATTTAAAAAACAAAATATAAACATACATAATAAAAAATAAAAAACAAGTGGTTAAACCACATGGGTGCTAAATGGCTACACCAGTGCATCTAAAGAAAACAACCAAAGGCTAATTTCTCATTCAAATCTTTTGGTGACAAGCTCTGTAGTGGGACTATCTACCTCATTTCCAGTTGGAGAGCCTTTTCATTAAATTGCCCTCTATGTTACCCAAATGGATCTGCCCTTACCTTGAATTGAAATGTGTCCATCCGATGAAGATTTTTGTAATGTCTCGCAATCGGTTTTCTGTGTAATGTGAACTGGTCCACAGCAGGATCCAAAGCTTTATATACCTCTAACATGTTCCAGTACCCTGGTCCTGAGTTCTCTTGTAGTGAGTCCCACATAAATGAGCCCACATGGGTACTTCGCAAAGCAGATGACCCCTTCGCTTTGACAATTCAAAGAGTGGAAAATCTTCTACTGTTTCTGCTGTCATAAAACACATCTGTCTTTACCATGTATTTGCACGCAGAGAAACACCCACATGCTGATGATCCTCATTTGGGGCCAGGACTTGAAAATAAGTACTTTGATACTGGTGGGACATAGAGGCTACATACTAATAGATTACCTAAATTTTTACTGCACTTAGACTTCTTTAGTTCCCACATGGACAAAACAGATCTTAACTCACCGTCCTGTCTCAGGACAGGCCAGTAATGATCAAGAATTTCTCTTCTATAATCTGTCTCCATCTGTTATGGTAATTGGTAATGAGTCTTGGCTGTTAGTCCTGTGTATATTTCTTGGAAACCAATAATTCCTCAAGTCTCTTGTCCTTTGCTTTGTTATAACCACGTTGGAATCCTTGTTTGAATCACCTCTACTTAGAAAGCATTTTTGAGATCAGAAGCCTGAACTTCAAAGTCCATATCCGTGTCACAAATCTGTCATGACCTGATAAATTGTGCAGTAGGTATTGCACGCACAGTATGCCTAGGGTGAGCAGAGCTTGCAAGTAATAGTGAATTTACACTAGCCTTTTTATGGTGAATTGTGGTATGAAAATTACCTTGAGAGTCCACTTTTATCCTGACGTCCAAGAAGTCAAGTTGCTGTTGTATAATCACGTGTGAGTCGTATGTTGATATAATTTTCATAGAGCTGATTTAGGAATCAGTCCAGTCCATGACAGGTGCCCTGCCAAATAAACAGGACATTATTATTGTTTATTTTTATAGCACCATTAATTCCCTGGTGCTTTACATTTGAGGGTTTACATATGGTACACAAAATATACAAAACAAGTATAATACTAACAGTGACTAACTGGCACAGTGGGATAGAGGGCCCTGCCCCAAGGGTTTACAATATATGAGGGAAGAGGGATAGAGACAAAAGGAGAGGGAAGAGGCTGTACAGATGGTGGTGTGGTGACAGTAATGTCATTGGAGGTTGTAGGCCTTCCTGAATAGGTGAGTCTTCAGGGCCTTTTTGAAGCTTGTGATTGTGGGGGTCAGTCTTATGTGTCTTGGTAATGGGGGATGCACGGGAGAAGTCTTGACGATGGATGTGAGAAAAGTGGACAAGAGCAGAGCGGAGTAGGAGATCTTTGGAGGATCGGAGGTTACGTGCGGGCAGGTAGCGGGAGATTAGGTCGGAGATATATGGAGGGAACAGGTTGTGGATGGCTTTGTATGTCAGCGTTAGCAATTTGAACTCTCTTCGCTGTGCAACGGGTAGCCAGTGAAGGGATTGGCAGAGGGGAGCGGCTGATGAAGAACGGGGGGAGAGGTGTATATTAAGTGAGCAGCACAGTTTAAGGTGGACTGGAGGGGAGTGAGAGTATTTGCTGGGATGCCATGGAGAAGGGTGTTACAGTAGTCTAAGCGGGAGATAATGAGGGCATGGACTAGCATCTTTGTAGTTTCTGGGGTGAGGATGGAATAGATTTGATCGATGTTCTTGAGTTGGAGGTGGCAAGAGGTGTCGATGGTTTGGATGTGCGGCTTGAAGGATAGGTCAGAGTCTAAGGTTATCCCAAGGCAGCGGATTCATGGGACTGGGGTAAGTTTAGCACCATTAACTATGACTACATCCACGACCTCTTCATTTCTCATAAATTATCATTTCTTGGTATCACAGAAACATGGATAACACCCTCAGACACCACCTCCCCTGCTGCCCTCTCCTATGGAGGTCTGCAATTCTCACACACTCCCCGCCCCAACAATAAACATGGTGGAGGCGTAGGCATACTCCTGTTTGACAATTGCTCCTTCACCCCAATCCAACCGCTACCTGCTCTCATCCTCCCCTCCTTTGAAGTGCACTCTGTTCGCATTTACTCGCCCTCAAACCTACAACTGGCTATCATATATCGACCGCCAGGACCTACCGCTGCCTCCTGTCCCTCACTGCCTCCTTTGGTCTCTCTCAATGGTCCTCCTCTGCCACCCACACAAAGGGGCACACGCTCAACCTCATATTCACCCGCCTCTGCTCTCTACTCATCCTCTCTAACTCTCTGTCCAGGCTCTCTGACCACAACCTGCTGACATTCTCTGCCCTCTCCTCTGTAATAGACCCCCCAACCCCTAAACCAGTGATGGCGAACCTATGACAAACATGTCAGCAGTGACTCGCCCAGGCGTTTTTGCTGACACGCGTGTCATGGAGCAGTTCGTGCTGCACTTGCTGAGCTTCTCCCGCCGCCGATAACCATGACTACTTGCGGGTTTCATTAAGGCGCCGCACTTGTCCCACCTTTGATGACACTGACTGCTTGCTGGCTTCATTATTTCACTGTTCGTGCCGCGCTTGCCCTACCTCCGGATGCTGATGTGAACGGCGCCATATTACCTCACCTAAGTGAAGCCAGAGCAGCATTCAGACAGTGTCAGCATCTGGAGGTAGGGCAAGCGTGGCGCGAACAGTGCCATATTATTTTGCTTAGTGAAACCAGCAAGCATACAGTGTACTTATCTCTTAGTGAATTCCATTATTGAAGCCAGAGCAGCAAGCAACCTTGTACTCAGACAGCTGCAAACACTGCTCACAGCCACAGATTTGTGTCAGGCAGCTGCAAAAACTTCTGCCAGCCGCAGATTTGTGTTGGCTGCAAAAACTTCTGCCAGCCGCAGATTTGTGTTAGCTGCAAACACTTCTCACAGCCGCAGATTTGTGTTAGCTGCAAAAACTTCTGCCAGCCGCAGATTTGTGTTAGCTGCAAACACTTCTCACAGCCACAGATTTGTGTCAGGCAGCTGCAAAAACTTCTGCCAGCTGCAGATTTGTGTTAGCTGCAAAAACTTCTGCCAGCCGCAGATTTGTGTTAGCTGAAAACACTTCTCACAGCCACAGATTTGTGTCAGGCAGCTGCAAAAACTTCTGCCAGCCGCAGATTTGTGTTAGCTGCAAAAACTTCTGCCAGCCGCAGATTTGTGTTAGCTGCAGACACTTCTCACAGCCGCAGATTTGTGTTAGCTGCAGACACTTCTCACAGCCGCAGATTTGTGTTAGCTGCAGACACTTCTCACAAATGCAGATTTGTGTTAGCTGCAGACACTTCTCACAGCCGCAGATTTGTGTTAGCTGCAAAAACTTCTGCCAGCCACAGATTTGTGTTAGCTGCAAACACTTCTCACAGCCACAGATTTGCTCCTCATCTCACAAGGCATTATGGGAAAAGGAGCTGGGAAGCTCATGCACCCTCTGTTGGATGTAACAGTTCCTTTATTTGCTTTTGACTCACTTGAGACAGCAAATGGGATTTTAGCCAAGCCAATTTCACTTATCTGCATACAGAGGCCGTTTCGGGATTTTTGTCCCTCATCAGTGCAGAGCAAAGTGAACTGGCTAGCTTTGTGGGAGGCAATGAGTGGCTTAGGGATGGGAACATCTCTCCTTGAGGAGAGCACCAGTGAAGGTGTGTAGAGTTTTGAATTGCCTTTTGCCCTCTACTAAGCATCTACATATCACAAGGCATTATGGGAAAAGGAGCTGGGAAGCTCATGCGCCCTCTGTTGGATGTAACAGATCCTCAATTTGCTTTTGACTCACTGAATCTTGAGACAGCAAATGGGATTTTAGCCAAGCCAATTTCACTTATCTGCATACAGCGCCGTTTCGAGATTTTTGTCCCTCATCAGTGCTCCGGCAGCTACAAACACTTCTCACAGCCGCAGATTTGTGTCAGGCGTTTGTTGCTCCTTAATAGGGGAAGAGACCACCCCATCAGAGACAGTTAACCCTGCTAAGACCTCACTGTGCTACCACTGTACCTCAACACAGTTACTGCTCAGCAATTCTGGGGGAAGGGAATACGTCTAGTGAACCCCTAATTGCCTGCAGGGCTAACAGGTTATCTATCTTCTGTCACCGCCCCGCTGATGGAGACCCCAATAAAAAAACAAGATTAAATAAAGGAAGTGGTAGTAGCAATAGCTGACCCTTTCAAGAGATATGGACCGAGATGTATGGCATTATTGACAGAAACGGCAGATCATTTTGCGTTCTGTGTAATGAAACGGTAGTAAGCAGAACGTGGAATATAAATAGACATTTGGAAACTAATCATATCCTGCTCCTGAAAAAAGTGAGGATGAAAAGTAGAAATACATTTCAAGGAAGCTACACCTCTATAAGAGTCAATCAAATTCCATCCTTAAATTTGTAAAAGGCTTTACAAATTTAACATCTGCAAGTTTAAGCATTGCTCACTCCATAGCTCAGCATGAAAAAGCACTGAGTGAGGGAGAGATTATTAAAGAAACTCTTCTAAAATGTGCACCAGTTCTATTTTACGATATGCAGAATAAAGATGCAATTATTAAGCGAATATCTGAGTTACCACTCAGTTGAAATATCAGAATAATGAGACTGAACACAAACATACAGCATGAATTAAAGAGAGACTGAAATAATTGTAAATATTTTTCGATCTCTCTTGATAAAACTACTGATGTCACATCAAACGCTCAGTTGGCCATTATTGGTCGATATTCTGGTGATCTCACAATGAGAGGAGAGTTGATAAAGTTAGTATCAGTACCAACAAGTACATCAGAAAGCGAAAATGTAAGGTTGTTATACAAACATTCCCTGACCTAAGAATTGATATCTCTAAAGTTGTGTCACTGATGACAGATGGGGCACTGAACATGGTGGGGAAAAAAATGGGATTTGTAAAATTGTTTATGGAAGCTATTGGACATCCGATTATGCCTTTTCATTGTATTATCCATCAGGAGGTGTTATGTGCCAAGGCAGGATTCACCGACTTAAATGACTTAATGACAGTTGTTACAAAAATAGTGAATTTAATAGCTGCTCGCCCACTTCACAAGTGAGAATTTTCTGCACTTTTACTGGAAGTTGATTCAACCTACAGTGGACTGCTGATGTTCAATAATGTGAGATGGCTGAGCCGAGGCAAAGTTCTGGAGTGGTTTATGGAGTGCTTTGCAGAAATTAAGCTATTTCTTCAGGATAAGGATCTGGAAAACTTTCCTCAGCTCAATAAGTGGGTCAACACATTGATGTTTTTTACAGATCTCTCTGTTCATATTAATGAACTGAACTTAAAGTTACAAGGTTTTGGCAAAAGTATTGACGTTATGTTTGGATACATAATAGCTTTTGAAAGTAAACTTAAAATTTTCAAGCGACATGTTGAAACTAAAACTTATAAGTATTTTCCTCGAGTAACAAAGTATTTTGAGAAGACCAGTGCAACTGTACAAAATTAAATGGAGCCCTTGCATGTAAAGTACAAGCATATTTTAAACTCGTTACTTGACCAGTTTGGTAAAAGATTTAATCAATTTAGAAGCCTGGAACAAACAATGAAAATAATTAAATATCCGCATGTAGTAGTCTACAGTAGTTTGGAATTAAATGGGTTCCAATGGATGCAAATTGATGATTTGGAGATGTAACTTGCAGAATTTCAAGACAAGAGGAGTGCCACTACAAACAGGAAATTTGGAGTGCTTGGAACCGATTACCAGACACTTTTAGCACCCTGAAAAATCTAGCGATGGCTTTACTTGCAATTTTTCCCTCTATGTACTTTTGTGAGACCTTATTCTCAGCGTTAAATAATATCAAAACCATTAAAAGAAACCAACTGACAGATGAAGTTAGTGGTCCTTGCTTGGGCTTGAAGTGTATGAAATACCAACCTTCAATTGAAGATTTGGCCAAGGAAATTCAGCAACAAAAAAGTCACTAATTAGGTTAGGTAAAGAATTATTTGTTTTTGGTTTATTAAGATCAGTACATATATTAACATTATAACTTTTTTGTTATTAGAGCTACAAATATCACAAAATGATGGGTTTTTCTCAAAGTGACACACCACCCGAGTTATGCTCAGTTTTTTGGCGAATTTTGACACACCAAGCTCAAAAGGTTGACCATCACTGCCCTAAACCAACACGCACCCGCAGGAACCTTAATCGCCTTGACATCCGCAAGCTCTCAGAATCTCTCCTACCTCTCACTGACATATCCTCACTCCAAGATGCAGATGCCACTGCTGCCTTCTATAATACCACCATTACTTCAGCCCTTGACTCTATGGCCCCCTTCACAAACACCAGTGCCCGACTGATCAATAGGCAACCCTGGCACACTGACCTGACTAAAAAACTGAGATGCGCCTCAGGGGTTGCAGAATACCTCTGGAAGAAAAGCCACTCCCAGGAGGACTTCCTCAGGTACAAAGAGGCAGTTCTCACATTCAAGAATGCATTCACCTCTGCAAAGCAGGTCTACTTCACCACACTAATATCTGCCCTATCCCGCAACCCCAAACAGCTATTCACTACCTTCAATTCCCTTCTCCGTCTTCCTGCGCTCCCTCCGACATCACTTATAACAGCTGATGACTTTGCCTCTTATTTCAAAAGCAAAATCGACACCATCAGAGACAGTCTCACCTTGCACCCCCGACAACCACTCTACCCAACTGCTCGGTGCTCTTTTTCTTTAACCTGTTTCTCCACCATCACTGATGAAAAGCTTTCCACCCTAATCTCTAAATCCCACCTCACCTCCTGTGTGCTTGACCCGATTCAGTCACATCTCATCCCCAAACTCATTGAAGTTATTACTCCTGCCCTAAACCATCTCTTCAACCTATCCCTAACCAATGGATCTTTCCCTTCCACCTTCAAAAATGCTACCGTCACATCTATACTTAAGAAACCCTCCCTTGACCCGTCCTCTCCAGTCAACTATCGCCCCATCTCACTGCTCCCATTCACCTCTAAATTGCTGGAGCAACACGTCCACTTAGAACTATACTCCTATCTCTCGTCCAATGTGCTCTTTGACAGACTACAGTCGGAAGGGACACAGGAGGACGGAGAAGGAAGTTGATGGTAGTGAATAGCTGTTTGGGGTTGCAGGATAGGGCAGATATGAGTGTGGTGAAGTAGACCTACTTTACAGAGGTGAGTGCGTTCTTGAATCTGAGTACTGCCTCTTTATAGCTGAGGAAGTCCTCCTGGGAGTGACTTTTTTTCCAGAGGCGTTATTCAACCCGTGAGGCATGTCTCAGTTTTTTAGTCAGGTCAGTGTGCCAGGGGTGCCTATTGATCAGTCGGGCTCTGGTGTTTGTGAAGGGGGCCACAGAGTCAAGGGCTGAAGTAATGGTGGTATTATAGAAGGCAGCAGTGGCATCTGTGTCCTGGAGTGAGGATATGTTAGCTAGTGGTAGAGGGGAGTTTGAGAGCGTGCGGATGTCAAGGCGATTAAGGTTCCTAGTTGACTAGGTTAAGGTTGACTAGAGAGCAGAGGTGGGTGAATATGAGGTCCAGCGTGAGACCAAAGGAGGCGGTGAGGGACAGGAGACTGGAAGTAGGGGGGTAGTTGATCTCACCCATGATGATGGTGGGAGTGTCTGTGGATGGGAAGTGCATTAGCCAGGTGGTGAAGTGGTCGATAAATGTAGCTGTAGGTCCTGGCGGTCAATATATGACGGCCATTTGGAGGTTGAAGGGTGAGTAAATGCGTGCACTTCAAGGGAGGAAAGAGCAGGTAGCAGTTGGATTGGGGTGAAGGAGCAGTTGTCAGACAGGAGTGTGCCTATGCCTTCACCAGGTTTATTGTTGGGGCGGGGAGTGTGTGAGAATTGCAGACCTCCATAGGAGAGGGCGGCAAGGGAGGTGGTGTCTGAGGGTGTCAGCCATATTTTTGTGATACCGAGAAATGAGAACTCACGAGAAATGAAGAGGTCATGGATGTAGTCAAGTTTATTGTATACAGAGCGGGTGTTCCATAGTGCACCAGAGAGGGATTGGGGAGGGGCAGGAACGGGTAAGATAGGTGTAAGATTTAGGGGGTTCGGTGCGCTGATGCCAGTTGTGTGGAGAGATCCGACAGTAGGGATTTGCTGTGGTGGTCCAGGATTGGGAGCTGTGTTGCCAGAGGTAAGGACAAGCAGGGAGAGGGATAGCAGGTGTAGGTAGGAGAGAATGTGGGGAGGTTGTGTGTTTCTGGGGCAGAAAACTTGCAGGTGTGTGAGTAGCTGTGCAGAGAAGGTCAGGTGGTGGGGTAGAATAGATGGAGAGATAAAGATTTCCTTAGTGTGAAGGCTGGGGTGGGGTGGAAAAGTCATTTTTTACAAGTATGGGAAGAACAACAGTGATTATAGTGAGAAGCATTTCTGTTAGACAATTGCTAGGTTTTGTTTTTGTGGGTTGCTGTTACCTTCAGTTCCCTTCTGGTCCAATTCTGGCCTAATTCTGATCATAACACTTAGAGCTGCACTTTGAGTCTGAGGATGGAAGATGTCATCAATGACTCTCATCCACATTAAACCTGTCTCTCTTCTGTTGGTGTAAAGGAGACCACCTCTCTCTCCCAGAACACTAGGAAAAGATTGGCATACAAGGGCGCACATGCAGCTCTTATTGGCACCCCCTGGGTCTGCAGAAAGAAGCGGTCATTAAACAGGCCACTGTGCTCTTAGGAACTTGAATGCTGCAGAAATTCTTTTGTAACCTTGGCCAGATCTGTGCCTTGCCACAATTCTGTCCCTGAGCATATTGGGCAGTTCCTTTGACCTTATGATTCTCATTTGCTCTGACATTCACTGTGAGCTGTGAGGTCTTATATAGACAGGTGTGTGCCTTTCCTAATCATGTCCAATCAGTTTAATTAAACACAGCTGGACTCCAATGAAGGAGTAGAACCACCTCAAGGAGGATCAGAAGGAAATGGACAGCATGTGAGTTAAATATGAATGTCACAGCAAAGGGTCTGAATATGACCATGTGATATTTCAGTTTTTATTTTTTAATAAATTTGCAAAAATATCTACATTTCTGTTTTTTTTTCTGTCAAGATGGGGTGCTAAGTGTACATTAATGAGAAATAAAATGAACTTTTTTGCTTTTATCAAATGGCTGCAATGAAACAAAGAGTGAAAAATTTAAAGGGGTCTGAATACTTTCCGTACCCACTGTATTTATATATCTACACCGCATCATGTAGCCATTGTGGCACTTTCACATCATTTATATAGATATGCGAGGAATTATGTGAGTTCATAATAAAAGTGGTCAATTATTTGTTAAAACATAATTTTTTTATGTTTGATATTTTTTATTTACAGATTTGTGGTGCCCTTGTGGGGCCCGTTTCTCCCCCGCCCCCCTCGCCAATTTGGTGATGGCGTGATGGGAAGAACTGTACATTTACTCTACCAACAATTCTTTTCTTGAACACATTCAGTGGTATGGCCGCTACATCAACAACCTGCTGTTAGTATGGTCAGCAGATGTGGGAGCCATACCGCTTTTGTTGATTAGATCAATGCTAATGATTATAATTTACAATTTACATTTAGTGTAGAAGGTAATATGGTTAATTTCCTTGATGTGTCCCTGAAAGGTGATGAGGAGAAGGGAACAGTACAAACTTTGCAGCTAGTTCACATCCAAAACATACAATTAGATCTATTCCTATGGGGGAAATCACTCATGTTAAAAGGGAGTGTTCTAGAGAAGAGGATTTTTTGACTCAGGGCAATATGGTTTGTGATAGATTGAGGGCTAGAGGCTAACCATGGTGGTCTTTAAACAGAGCCAAAAACATAGTAGCCAGAAAGGGCAGACCAGCTCTTTTACACAAAGTGAACAATAAAAGTAATGATAATACTGGCATGATATATTTCTCTACTCTGTATAGCAGAGAATATAATGATATTGTGAAGATTGAGAAAAATAATTTACCAATTCTCTATCAGGATAATATATTGACTTCTATCTTAGAACAGGTTTATCAATTTGTTTCCAGACATGGCAAGACATTGAGATCAGTCTTATCACTTAGTCTGTAACACGACAAGGCAAGAAACAAACAGCACACTTGACTTGATGTTCAGGGTTTTTTCAAATGTGGGGTCCCTAGATGTCAAGTTTGTAATTATGCAATGAGATCTACAGAATTTACAAATATTAGTGATTCTGAAACATACAAAATTAATAACTTCTTGAATTTCAAATCTAAATACATAGTCTATAAAATTTCATGTAACCATTGCAACATGCATTATGTAGGTAGCACCATACGCCCTTTAAAAACACGTATTTCAGAACACGTTTCAAATTGTGTGAACTGCAGCTCAGCTCCCAATGACTTCAGTAAGTGCTGAAGTCCGGCTGCAATATAGTGGACGGAGCTTACTGCTCCTGGTCCTGTATTATGTACAGAAAAGGCACCAGAAGCGGCCTGTAGCTTCCTGTTCTACCAGTAGCAGAATCGGGTCGGGGCGCCACTTTTCCCTGGTTCTGCAATCCGTTGTATTTTTAACAACCGAATCAGCATAAACAGGGAGAACTTCCTCCTCTTCCATTTTCTGCATTCATTAGGCCCTGTTAATAGGGTCCATTACCAGACCTCCACTGCTTGTTAAAAAAAAAAGTGGGAGTCCTGTAGGGCCCCGTAATCCCATCTAAGGGATTCACTGGGATTCAGTCCAAGCCTGCCCTCAAGTAGTTTGGCAACTTGGAGACTTGGCAACTTGGAGAGCCAAATGGTTGCTGTGGCAGCTGGAAGCCTAATAATGGCTTCTTGGTCTTCCATGTTATGGGGGGTGTCTCACATAGCAGAAGCTGTATAGCAACCACACCTGGATGAAAGCCCGCTTACCTGCAGTGGCTAATGGCCACAAGGTGTTGAAGGTCAAACTGAGTTATCACAAGCAGGTGTCCCAAGTTTTATGTTGAAGACGTTTGTTTGGGAGGAATGGCTCTGAGGACTGGCTGAGTAACAAGCTACGAGGAGAAAGCCAACAGTTGGTGGGAATTGGGGGGCAAGTAGCACTAAGTAAATGGATAGGTCTGTCGCTTGGATTAATTTTGAGGTCTGTTCTATTAATTTTGGGGTTTGTTCATTTTGCCTTTTCCACTCCTACCCTTGAATCCTTTGTCAGCCCCTGTGTGTAGAACATCGCAACATATCTTGCAGAGAAGAGCTTGCACATGCAGACCATGATATTGAGAGAAAGAGTACCTAACAATGGATTATGGCTGTTTTTGGCCCTCTGCACCAGCTCCTCTTTTCTTCAGCCTTTACATTGTATTAGATTAGAAGAGGAGAAGCAGCAGGAGGAATATTCACTGCTGGCATACATTTATGTGTGCCATATATTCACTGCTAGTATATATTTTTGTGTGAGGTTCCTGTAGATACATTATTTATGAGTGGGGTATATTACAGCCCACTGGAATGTTCAATAATGCATTTTTTTTTTTTTTTACATATTGTTGAATTTTTGTTTAGATTTACACGTGTGAATGATCCAAGCAGCTGGCTACCGGTATTTCTTACTTATGATTTTTAATGGGAACAGGGGGAGAGATTCAATTTTCACCTCAGGCAGAAGAAAAGCTAGAATCCGCCATGACTAGCACAGTAAAAATGTGTTACTCAGCTGAAATGCATAGTAAAATGTGCTACTTATTACTACAATTAAAAAGCTTGCAATTAATGATTTAAAAAAGCAGTGTGTGAACCCAGCCTTAGGGTACACAAAAGTAAAAAGTGTAATTAAAAGGAATATATCACCATTTTTTTAATGATTTTATTAAAACCAGATAGTGAAATACATTATTTTTTTTTCTAATCTATATTTATTTTTTGATTGCAATTTGTTTTTTAGTTCTATTATGTGTACATGATTATGGGGGCTGCCATCTTACCTGATTTTTACTCTGCTCTGTTAACAGCATTTAGTGACATGTTTTAGATAATAGTCATGGGCCATAGGCAGCAATTCTTTAGAGTTGACTCATTGATGTCTATGGGAGAATTTTCGAGGCATGCTCTGTGCAGGGAGGGGGCATAGATAAATTGTGATATCATCTATTGTCAGTCGTGAGTGTTATTTATAGAGCCGTTATCTTCTATTTTAATGCTTATGGAAGTGTTTTCCACTATTGTTATGCTATCTACCTTGTCTGTGATGTAAATGAGGTGACTGCAGAAAAGAAAAGCCCTACAGATTTGGAAAGTGTCAGTCTATTATTAGGCTCTTGAGCTGAGTTGCCCCCATAGCTGTCAGGTCTTTGCGATATTAAATCTGAGCGAGGTACCACTTTGTCACCATTTTGAGGAGGATCACTGTCCCCTGGAATGAGATCCATGAGTGGTGACCTATTACCATGAAAGCCGGGAGCCTATTGAAAGCTCCCAGGCTTGTCATTACAGTGATTCTATTACAGTTCATATCATTCCCCTTTCCCTAGCTCAGATGTAAAAAATAAATAAATGATATAAAACACATACAAATTAGGTATCCCTGCATTCAAAAATGTCTGATCTACGAACATATAAAAATATTTTTCCCATATGATAAACGCCTTTTTTCGTAATTTTACCTCCCATAAAAATTTTAGTAAAAAGCTATCAAAACATCAGATAAAGGTACATCTCAATAAATTAGAATATCTTTGAAACGTTTATTTATTTCAGTAATTGAATTAAAAAAGTGATCTATATTTTCTTTACACACAGAGTGTTCTATTTCAAGTGTTTTATTTCTGTAAATGTTGATTATGGATTGCATGTAATGAAAACCCAAATCTAAGAAAATTAGAATATTTGAAAAAAGTTCAGTATTATAAATTCAGTGTGTCACCTGGCAAGGTTTCCTAAGCCTTTAAATGGTCCCTCAGTCTGGTTTAGTAGGACACACAATCATGGAAGACGCTGATTATGAATTGAATTAATGAATTACTGAAATGAATGAACGTTTCAAAGATATTCTAATTTGTTGAGATGCACCTGTACTGTCCAAAATACTGTAAATGAAAAGTACATCTGACCCTGCAAAAAGACACCTTATATAGCACTGTATATAGAAATCTAAAAATGTTACCGATTCGGTGTCAGAATATGGCGACTGCAAAAAAATTTTTTTTCAAAGTTTTGGATTTTTTTAAGGTGTTAAAACATAACGAAAACAACATAAATTTGGTATCACCATGATTGTACCAACCCACAGAATACAAGTAACAAGTTATTTTGGCTGCACAGTGAATGCTGTAAAAACAAAGCCCTTAAGAAAGTCGCTCAAATGCAGTTTTTCTCTAATTCCACCTGTTCTCCTCCTTGTGCGCAGCTAATGGTGCTCGCAGCAACAGCCACCAATATTCAACCAACTTGATCCACTACTGACAACAGCGCACCACAGCTCCTTGCTGGGCCTATCACCCCACCTAAACCACACAGACTATGTCTTCCTAATTGACGCTCCTCTGTTGCAAGTGACCACAGCTTAAATAGGTAGTGCCTTTCTCTCTGATCATGCACCTGTCTCTTGCTCCCTATGCTTTCAACCCCTTGCCAGCCACCCTAGTTCTTGGAAACTTAATGAGTTGCTCCTGCTTGATTCTCAATGTCTCAAACAATCTATTGCTCACTTTGAGTATGACCACTTACAGGATACTATCTCTCCATACACTCAATTGGAGGCTCTGAAGTGTGTCCTTATGAAATATGGAGTCAGGATCAAACGGGACGCTGGTCTAAAATTGAAATACCTCCTTCAGTCTCTGAACACCCTGGAGGCAAAACACAAACACACCCTTCAGCGTTCTACCCTCACTGCCCTGACGGCGATTTGCCATGAGATCAAATCCCTCCTTGAGCACAAGCAGCAGCTCCACCACTTAGGTCAATGATCCTTATATGAGTGGGGCAACAAGGTGGACCACCTCCTGGCTCATGTGGTCTGGGAAAAGTAATCTGCCTCGCACATTATGTCCATCACACGGCCCTCAGGTCAGATCTCCCACCTCACCACTGACATTGCCTCGGTCTTCTGAGACTATTGTGAGTCCGTTTATAACTTACTCCCCACCCTACACCAACAATCAGAAACCAGACCCCTCGATCTCCCTTTCTCAGTACGTAAATGACACAGCCTTGTCCCCTCTCGCAACGGACAACGCCGTTCAATTAGATGCACAATTGTCTTTGCAAGAACTGGAGTTAGGCATGTCCAACCTCCAGGTGGGTAGAAGCTCAGGCCCAGACAGCTTCAAAGCAAGCTTCTAAAAGACTCTCTGATCAGAACTAACCTCCTTCTTGTTAAAAGCCTTCTACGTGGTATCAGCTGACACCCCCTTCCCCTCCTCTTTCCTCCATGCCACATCTCAGTCTCACCTAAAGGAGGTAAGGACCCACAACTCTGCCCCAGTTATAGGCCCATTTTCCTGATAAACACTGATGCTAAATTATTTGCCATACTGATCACAAATAGACTGTGTCAACATATGGGCAATTTGATACACCCAGACCAGGTGGATTTTATCCAACAGAGGGAGGCCTGGGACAACACTATGAAGGCCTTCTTTACCATCCACCAGACACAGAACTCTGAGACCCCAATGATGCTAATTCTCCTTGGAAGAGGAGCAGGCCATCGATAGAGTAGACTGGAACTTTCTCCAGGCAATCCTCACCCAACTAGGTTTGGGAACTGCTATGCCCACTCGCATTTGTGCACTATACACCTCCCCATAGGCCCAAGTTAGTCATGTAAATGGCACCCTTTCGTCCCCTCTGACTGTCCATAATGGCACCCGTCAAGGATGCCCTCTCTCCCTGATCCTATATGCCCTGGTAATGGAGCACCTGTTAATCGCTATCCGGAATAACCCGGCCATTGCGGGACTGCGCATTGGGGACTTACATCTTAAGATCTCAGTGTTCGTAGACGACGTCCTGTTTTTCATCACCCATCCACTGACAATGCTCTCCTCCCTGCTACGTGAAAATGACACCTATAGCTTCTTTAGCAACTCTAAAATCAATCTCTCCAAGGGCACCGCAATATCTCTCTGGCCAAAAAACTGGTCCGTTCGCTTTGTAACACCTTCCCATTCACCTGGTCACCAAAGGCCATTAAATACCTAGGAGTACATGTCCCCAGCTCCCTCTCTGATACCTACTT
Organism: Leptodactylus fallax; assembly: GCA_947044405.1. Lineage (NCBI taxonomy): Eukaryota > Metazoa > Chordata > Amphibia > Anura > Leptodactylidae > Leptodactylus > Leptodactylus fallax. The sequence continues at coordinate 860,791 of CAMRHE010000035.1, read as the reverse complement.
CTTGAATTGCAATTGCTCCAATGAAACTTCACCTGCTGGGACACAAGAGATTTCTCATGGCTAGGCCACATTAATCTCTTCAAAATGAACATTATCCCTATACTCCCGGTCATCCTTCCTAAAGAGTATCTCTCCACAGTTCAGAGTTCAGATCTAAATAGGTGGATTGGCTGTTCCTGATTGTACACAATACTATTTGGCTGCAATTACTGCACGTATTTTAGACTGGCACGACTTGCCCCATTCTAAACTGTTGGTCGCCATGGAGAGATCTCTCATGTGTTCTCTTCCACCTCTCCCATGGCTTCTTAAACGCCATTGGTCAGACAAAGCTGTTTCCAATCTCTCATACGTTGCTCTGTAAGTCTTGGGCACGTGTCGACTACACCGTGCCGTTACATGACTTTTCAAAGACATCCCCGCGGCCCTTCACTCCCCTTTCCTCTCCCACGACATTGGTCAGACGCCTCATCCTTTACACCGAGCTTGTACCCCCAGGTAGCCGAAGCATCCCACTGGCAATACTTACAACTACATAATTTCTACACCGACTCAAAAAAGTTGCAGATTCTTCACAGATCATTGCCTTCATTTGAATGCCTCTGCATCTTCCCATCTATGCCCCCCTACCTAATATGAGTTATCAACAGCTTGTTTTCTGATATCAAGCCTGATTCATTGCCAAAAGGGATCTTGGGGTCTCTTTTCCACGCCTTTCAGTCGTGTCATAAATTCTCTATCTAGTGTAAAGCTCAGGAGACAAACTAAAAAATTCTCTTGCACTGGTACAGAGTCCCATCTGTCTTTCATGGGATGTTCCCCTCAACCTCAGATCGCTGCTGGAGGTGTGGTGCTGATCGGAGTATGATGCTACACATCTGGTGGAACTGCACTCTCTTGCACATCTTCTGGCATGAGATCTGCAGAATTATCCAGGTGGTTACTGGAGTCACACTTGAGGATCACCTTGCCTCTCTTCTTCTCTCTATCTTCCCCTGTAAACTCAAAAAACACATACGTAAATTGATTGGTTTTCTGTTGGTGGAACCCAGGTCCATTGTACCCAGGTTGTGGAAATCTACATCAACTCCATCTATGATGGCCTGGCTCTAGGAGATACTATATATCCGGCGTATGGAGGTACTGGTAGCAGAACTCAGGCCAGATGATAGCACACACCAACAGGTGTGGCTCCTCTGGAACACCTTCTAGTATTCTGCCACCTTCCAACCTCCTTCCTAAACCTTCTCACCCAGCCCTAGTAGCATGTCACTCCCCAACTCTCACCCTATCTCCACCTCCGCTCATTTCCTACATATTCGATGGTATTCCTCCATTCATTAAGAGGCTTCCTCCTTCCTCCACTGCCTAATTTCCTATGCTACGTTATGTTTTAATGTCTTGCTCTGCTGCGACAAAGCCTTGTACCCTTATCTCTTATCCCACTTGTCTTACCCCTCCCCCCGAGTGATGTCTTACATCTCTTCCCCTTCTCTCCATTCCACACCCCGAAACTGTTATTGTTGTCTCTTATTTCACTTGCTTTGATTTGAACAAACCATAATAAAAAACCTTTTAATGGAAAAAAAAAAACATTCCTTTTAAGTATTGAGAAAGTTGAGCTAATTTTCTTTGTTTACTTTAATTCTTTATATCCCTGACATACTGCACAGATCTGACACATATAGTACATGTGGAAACTGAGCATTTCTTTTCAATAAATAATGTATTCCTCAGAGTATCAAACTAACCTGCAGTATCAAACTATGCATCCTTCATTTGCATAAAAAAGGCAGAGGTCACAGGTTATCTTGAATAAACAATTACAATTAGCAATTGGTTAGTTCTTTTATTTCATACATATTCCACAGATAAAAATTCTGAGAAATTCTCATTAAAACAATTGTTTCTCCTCTAAAGTAATACAGTTTGTGTACTGCCTTGTCATCGGTGAGTTATTGCCAGTTATGAAAAGCTTCAGTGATGTAAGAGTGGAAAATCTAAAAGCACACAAAATTATGTTAGATGTAATAACTTTTCAAGAAGGGATCATATAACATATCTTTCTACAGTGCTATTATATGAACACACAACTGGACCAAATATGGATCCTCACTGCCTTTTGATGCATCAAATGCATAGATAAGGATCTTATTTTATATTCTGTACTGTCAAAAGATGTGTAATTGCTACTCTATCTTAAGTTTAATCTATATTGATAATATTATTTAATTAAAATAAGTGAAATAATGTCTTTTGATGTTATTCAAAACGTACAAAATTGGATAAATGAAATATAATGGTTATTTATGCTTGTTTATGCTTCTATTGTAGTATAATGTTGTACCGTCTAAAGACACCATGTCTGAAGAAGAGAGCTAGACTCTTGAAAGCTTACTTATCAAAACTTATCAAATATACTCAGTTAGCCTCTAAAAGGTATCGCCTGATTTCTTCACTCTTCCTATGCTTCTATTGTATCACATAAAGCAGATCTGTTATTTTAACCACTTTCTACTTCAGCCTTTTTCCATTTTTTTCGTTTTCACTTTTGACCATCACCTTCCAAAAGCTATAACTTTATTTTTCTGTTCACAGAGCAGTATGAGGGCTTGTTTTTTTGTGGAATAAATTGTATTTCCTAATGGTACCATTTAATATTCAGTACAATGTACTTGAAAGCTGAAAAAAAAGTTCTAAATGAGGTAGAATTGGAAAAAATATGCAGCTGCACCATTTTCTTACCGATTTTGCTTTTACCATAAAATCAATTACCTTTATTTGGTGGGTCAGTACAATTACAGCAATTAAAGATATACAAAGTTTTTGTTATGTTTTATTGCCATTCAAAAAATCTAAACTTTGCAAAACCAATTCCTTTGTTTTGCCATATTCATATACTCATGACTTTTTTTATATTTCTGTCTTTGGAGTTGTGTAAGGGTTCTTTTCTCTGCTGGGCAAGATGTGGTTTTTACAGATATCAATTCATTTTTTTTGGATGTGAATCAGTTAAAAAAAAAAAAATTTTTTTTTTGTGTTTTGATTTTTTTTTCTCATTATAGAGTTTATAGTATGGGATAAATATTTTTATATTTTGAAGTGGTTGTGCCATGAAGAATATCTATCATTTATCCAGAACAGGGTGTTTAACCCCCTGAAGTAAATAGGAGCAGGGATGCATCCCATCCAGCGGGGGAACACCTACATTCAGCCCAACTGCATTCCATTCACAAAGGGAGATAGCTTTTGTGAATATTTGCGAGGTTCACTTGTCAGTTTCGTTTCAGACTAAACTTGCTTGATTAAAAGCAGAAGTGCTATTATTATAATCTGTGGTCAAAGCATCATAGTTTTGTTGTTCCCCACATGACCACTGAGGCCCATTCACTTTAGTTCACAATTTAAACTTCTCCCTGTCATCCACAAAGTTCTCTATAGCACTGCAACACACTACATATTCTCCCTCATCTCTGTATACCACACTACCCATGCAATACAAAACTTTTGGGCAAGCATATTTCATCTCATAAAATATGTATCTGGTTGGGATCATCCGATGCAACTTCAATTAGCACTTGTTTTATTCATTTGAACCAAATGCCCTCTCATATTCAAACGATATTAGAGCACATACTCCTATCGGAATGAACTATCACTGAAAACTAGAAATCCCCCTCCCCACTATCCATAGAAGAAGTTAAAAGAATTATATTTTTCAATAGCAAAATGGAACAATTATTTGGCGTGGTCGCCTAGGTCTAAAGGCAAACCACTGTACTATTACGGCGGAAGCCTTCTGCCTGCTAAGACATAAGACATTAGCATCCTACTCCAGCACCCCTGATCAGAGCTGAGTTCCAAATATGAGCACAGTATCTTAGGGGTTTCATTGTTATAGTGCCCTCTGCGGCTTTTTTGGAGCACAACCTATATGTATTTTTGGCAGCCTGGGGTCTAACTAGTGAACCCAGGCTGTCAGAGCCACATACCTGGATGATCCTGCCGAGAGAAGAGGAAGTCCGCCTATGCTTCTGCATTGGTTAACTACCAGTATACAACTGCAATATACAGTGCCTTGCGAAAGTATTCGGCCCCCTTGAACTTTCCAACCTTTTGCCACATTTCAGGCTTCAAACATAAAGATATAAAATTTTAATTTTTTGGTGAAGAATCAACAAGAAGTGGGACACAATTGTGAAGTGGAACGAAATTTATTGGTTATTTTAAACTTTTGTAAAAAATAAAAAACTGAAAAGTGGGGTGTGCAATATTATTCGGCCCCCTTAAGTTAATACTTTGTAGCGCCACCTTTTGCTGCGATTACAGCTGCAAGTCGCTTGGGGTATGTCTCTATCAGTTTTGCACATCGAGAGACTGAAATTCTTGCCCATTCTTCCTTGGAAAACAGCTCAAGCTCAGTGAGGTTGGATGGAGAGCGTTTGTGAACAGCAGTTTTCAGCTCTTTCCACAGATTCTCGATTGGATTCAGGTCTGGACTTTGACTTGGCCATTCTAACACCTGGATACGTTTATTTGTGAACCATTCCATTGTAGATTTTGCTTTATGTTTGGGATCATTGTCTTGTTGGAAGATAAATCTCCGTCCCAGTCTCAGGTCTTTTGCAGACTCCAACAGGTTTTCTTCCAGAATGGTCTTGTATTTGGCTCCATCCATCTTCCCATCAATTTTAACCATCTTCCCTGTCCCTGCTGAAGAAAAGCAGGCCCAAACCATGATGCTGCCACCACCATGTTTGACAGTGGGGATGGTGTGTTCAGGGTGATGAGATTTGTTGCTTTTACGCCAAACATATCGTTTTGCATTGTGGTCAAAAAGTTCGATTTTGGTTTCATCTGACCAGAGCACCTTCTTCCACATGTTTAAATCAAATCAGTAAGGAATGAAAGATAGTTGAAAAGAATGCGCTCCGTGGGGGAACCGTTAATTATAATAAACAGGTTAAACCTCAGTCATTCCTCAATACTTGAGGATATTTAACCAAACCAATTATGATCTGGATAAAGAATTTAAAATAGGAGATGTCATAGACCAGGATCGCATTCAACTGGGATTGCTGGCCATCCGAAGGACTGGAGCCGCTGGTATTAAGTAAGTAAAACTGGAACAATCTGTTCCTACGAGATCCCAGGATTTGTGCTCCTCAAAACCAAACCACAGAATGGTCACAGGGTAGGAATATTTCAGGCTTTATTAGGATAACGCGTTTTGGGGTTTACAGCGTTCAGGAGAGCACACCCCTTCATCAGATCTACATAAATTGTAATAAAAAGTATAGAACAAAAACATATATTACATTTACAGGAATTAAAATTATGGTACAAATCTAATACAGAAAAGGTAATAAAAAATCTTAATATTGCTAAATAAATTTTATCATCAGAAAGCATGCTATTTCATAATTCACATAATATTGTTATAAATTATTTATATATACTGTACAGACCAAAAGTTTGGACACACCTTCTCATTCCAAGAGTTTTCTGTATTTTCATGACTATAAAAATTGTAGATTCACACTGAAGGCATCAAAACTATGAATTAACACATGTGGAATTATATACTTAACAAAAAAAGTGTGAAACAACTGAAAATATGTCTTATATTTTAGGTTCTTCAAGGTAGCCACCTTTTGCTTTGATTACTGCTTTGCACACTCTTGGCATTCTCTTGATGAGCTTCAAGAGGTAGTCACCTGAAATGGTTTTCACTTCACAGGTGTGCCCTGTCAGGTTTAATAAGTGGGATTTCTTGCCTTATAAATGGGGTTGGGACCTTGAGTTGTGTTGTTCAGAAGTCAGGTGGATACACAGCTGATAGTCCTACTGAATGGAGTGTTAGAATTTGTATTATGGCAAGAAAAAAAGCAGCTAAGTAAAGAAAAACGAGTGGCCATCATTACTTTAAGAAATGAAGGTCAGTCAGTCCGAAAAATTGGGAAAACTTTGAAAGTGTCCCCAAGTGCAGTGGCCAAAACCATCAAGCGCTACAAAGAAACTGGCTCACATGAGGACCACCCCAGGAAAGCAAGACCAAGAGTCACCTCTGCTACGGAGGATAAGTTCATCTGAGTCACCAGCCTCAGAAATCGCAGGTTAACAGCAGCTCAGATTAGAGACCAGGTCAATGCCACACAGAGTTCTAGCAGCAGACACATCTCTACAACAACTGTTAAGAGGAGACTGTGTGCAGCAGTATATGCAGTGAATAAGATAAACATACGGAATATCAGTCTAAACAAATTAAGATAAAACAGAAATGATATTGGCTAATACAGTAGGTAAACTGGGTTGCATATATTGATGAACTAGGAGTGTACTGAATTAGCTGAGTGTATGGAAAAATGTATGGAAGTGTATGGAAATGGTATGTTTAAGAAGGGAACAGATAAGGGTAAAGAGTAAAGGTGATAGAATGGTAGAAAGAGAAAAAACATTTTTTTTATTATATTGCTAACATGATTAAATAGTGTTAATAATAGAAAATATATGTGTTAAATAAAAATAAACACAGAAAACTAGGAGTGGTAAATAATACCTATGAATTGAAATAAAAATTGATAACTCAAAAAGAGGAAATGAGATAAATGAAGCCAGCGGATATTAATTATTTAGGTGATTATTTCAGTGACCTCATTTAGGCCATAAGGATTTAAAGTATTAAGCTTAAAGATCCAATACATTTCACGTTTTTTTTAAATTTCAAATCTATTATCTTTTTTGATTGGAATTTGTTCAATTAAAACAGCTTTGAATGATGAAAATTCACTGTTATGAACATATTTTGCATGTTCTGAAACACCATGTTTAATGTAACCTCTACATGAATTAGATCTGTGATTATTAAGTCTAGGATGAAAAGGAAGTGTGGTGCGACCCACATATTGAAGACCACATCCACATTCAATTAAATATACTACAAATTCATATTCACAGTTTAAAAATTGGTTAATTTTAAATGTTTCTCCGGTTGCATTGCTTTTGAATTGCAACGTGTTGTTACTTAACAATAAACAGCATTTGCATCTTCTTTTTCTACATTTAAAATTTCCATTTTTTCTTTGTGTATTGTTTGCAATACTAGTGGACTGTTTTTGGCGAAGTTTGCTAGGAGCAAAAATATTTTTGATAGTTTTAGCTCTGCGGAAGGTGAGAGCTGGATTGTCGGGTATTAATTCACCATTGATTGGATCTTTTTTTAAAACATACCAATGGTTATTTAAAATATTACGAATTATTTTATGCTGAATGCTATATGTGGTAAGAAAGTTGAATTGCCATTTTTCATTGTTCCCTATTGGTGGAGTTTTTGATTTTAAACAATCAGCCTGAGTGAGCTTACTAGCTCTAGACTTAGGGACAAGAATCTCTCACATTGAGGAGAGCACCAGTGAAGGTGTGTAGAGATTTTAATTGCCTTTTGCCCTCTACTTAGCATCTACATATCACAAGGCATTATGGGAAAGGAGCTGTTACATCCAATAGAGGGCGCATGAGCTCCCCAGCTCCTTTCCCATAATGCCTTGTGATATGTAGATGCTAAGTAGAGGGCAAAAGGCAATTAAAATCTCTACACACCTTCACTGGTGCTCTCCTCAATGTGAGAGATTTTTGTCCCTAACCCACTCATTGCCTCCCACTAAGCCAGCCAATTCACTTTGCTCTGTACTGATGAAGGACAACAATCCGGAAACAGCGCTGTATGCAGATAAGTGAAATTGGCTTGGCTAAAATCCCTTTTGCTGTCTCAAGGCTTGGTGAGTCAAAAGCAAATTGAGGATTTGTTACATCCAATAGAGGGCGCATGAGCTCCCCAGCTCCTTTCCCATAATGCCTTGTGATATATAGCTCTAGACTTGGCTGCTAAAATCACAGATTTGGGGTATTTTTTCTCTAAAAATCCATTAACCATAGTCTTGCTTTGTTTTAGATAATCATTAGTGCGGGAACAGTTCTTCCTAAGCCGTTTAAACTGGCTAAAAGGAACGTTAATTTTCCACTTTTTATATTGGTCGCTATCAAAGCTTAAAAGGCTATTGCCATCTACTTTCTTAAAAAAAGTTCTTGTATGGATTTCAGTGTTTTCTTGACTGAGCACTAGGTCAAGATATTCTATCTCAGTATATGAAAAGGAGTTGGTAAATTGGAGACTCCAATCGCTTGTGTTTAAATGTTTAATAAAATTTTCTAGATCATCAGTGGATCCTTTCCAAATAAATAAAAGATCATCAATATAACGAGTGTAAAAAACTATATTACTTGACCAATTGTGTTTCTTATAAATAAAATAATCCTCAAAATTTCCCATATAAAGATTTGCGAAACTAGGCGCAAACTTTGTACCCATAGCAGTACCTTTCCGCTGTTGGTACAAAGATCCCTCGAATGTAAAAATATTATGCTGTAAAATAAATACTGTCTAAAAGAAATTTCTTTTGCACTAATGGAAGTGAGATATCAAGGTCTAAGTAGTGGGCAACAGCTTGAAGTCCTTTTAGGTGTGGAATGTTGGAATATAAAGAACTCACATCAAGTATGACCCACATGTTTGGTGTGTCTCCCAGGTGGCTTGTGGCAAACTTTAAACGAGACTTTTTATGGAAATCTTTTAGAAATGGCTTTCTTCTTGCCACTCTTCCATAAAGGCCAAATTTGTGCAGTGTACGACCTATGGACAGACTCTCCCACCTCAGCTGTAGATCTCTGCAGTTCATCTAGAGTGATCATGGGCCTCTTGGCTGCATCTCTGATCAGTCTTCTCCTTGTTTGAGATGAAAGTTTAGAGGGACGGCCGGGTCTTGGTAGATTTGCAGTGGTCTGATATTCCTTCCATTTCAATATGATCGCTTGCACAGTGCTCCTTGGGATGTTTAAAGTTTGGGAAATCTTTTTGTATCCAAATCCGGCTTTAAACTTCTCCACAACAGTATCACGGACCTGCCTGGTCTATCCCTTGGTCTTCATGATGCTCTCTGTGCTTTAAACAGAACCCTGAGACTATCACAGAGCAGGTGCATTGATACGGAGACTTGATTACACACAGGTGGATTATATTTATCATCATCAGTCATTTAGGACAACATTGGATTATTCAGAGATCCTCACTGAACTTCTGGAGTGAGTTTGCTGCACTGAAAGTAAAGGGGCCGAATAATATTGCACGCCCCACTTTTCAGCTTTTTATTTTTTACAAAAGTTTAAAATAGGCAATAAATTTCATTCCACTTCACAATTGTGTCCCACTTGTTGATTCTTCACCAAAAAGTTAAAATTTTATATCTTTATGTTTGAAGCCTGAAATGTGGCAAAAGGTTGAAAAGTTCAAGGGTGCTGAATACTTTCACAAGGCACTGTATGTGTATTTTGTGTATACTACTGAACCAGCAATCAGAATATCAAAAAAAAGTAAAAACAAAAGTGTAAAAAAATAAAAAAGTGTTAAAAAAATTAATTAATAAAGCCCCCAAAATGCCCCTTTCCTATATAAAATGAGTTATGTAAAAAAAAAAAAAAAAAAAACCTAAACTTTATAACACACAATACCTATCTGTTATCTCTGCATCCGTAACAACCCATAGAGTAAAACTGAAACGCTATTCAAAAATGTATATCTACCCCAAGACAGTACCAATTAATAGCACAGTTCATCCTACAAAAAAGTAAGCCCTTCACCATCCCAGCAGTTCCAGAATAGATGTTTTTTACACCAAGAAAGAGTTAATAAAATTTATTCAATAAGTCGAAAATTGTGTCATTACAAAATGCACTCATCCTGCAAAAAACAAGCCCTCATATAGCTATGGTTAGGTTCACATCTCTGTAGGAGACTCCGCTGCAGACTCTGTCTAAAATACGCAGAGAGAAAAGTCCTGCTTGGAGTCTATGGGGTCAGCGGGTGTCCGCGTGTAATCGCTTTTTTAGTGGACAGGCTCTCCGTCTTTGGGGTTCCCATGCAGACCCAAATAACGGAGAGCCAAATGCTAGTGTGAACCTAGAGTAAATCACCAGAAAAATAATAAAAACATAGCTTGCACAATGAGAAGAAAAAAAATACCAAAAATGGACAAAACTGGCTACAACAGGAAAGGAATGTATAAGCTTTGGAAGCATATATCAGGGTGCACCCCAGATTTAGAGCTTATGAGGAAAAAGACACCAGAAGTGACCCCCAAAATGCCCCCCAATCATAGGAGCAATTGGGAAAATAGTGGTGAATTTGGTGTTCCCAATGTACTCAGCACAGATTACATATTCACTTTCCACCATCCACTTTGCATTCACATCTGGGAAAACTAATGCTCACCATGTCCCTTGATCAGAGGCGTAGCTAGCTGGGGGGCAGAGGGGGCGGCTCCCCCGGGCCCACCCCGGGACTGACATTAATACATCCTTTATTTCTAACTAGATCGGTGTCTGCAGACACCGATCTAGTTAAAATGTAACCTGCAACTTAACAGTATTGTAAACCGCAAGCGAATACAGGCTTGCGGTTTACAAGACGTCGAGACCACAGACGATGTCTGCTTCTCAGCACGAGCGACGCGATGACGTCACAACATCGCGCCGCCCGCGCTCAGACACAGACGTCCTGTGCGTGGACAGGGAGGAAGCACCGGCGGCTCCATTCATCAGCATCGCAAGGAGGTGAGTATGACTTTTGTTTTTGTTTTTTTTAGCCTAGTTGTGGGTATATTAATAGTATAAGGGGTGGTTAGGAGGGGGAAATATAACTATAAGGGAGGATTCATTAGGGGGCATTATGACGATGGGGGGGCCTTTATATAAGGGTTATTAGGAGGTATTATTAATACAAGGGGGAGGTTATTTATATAAGAGGCCATTAGGGGGCATCATTTATATTAGGAGGCATTATAAACATACAGTGCTGGCCAAAAGTATTGGCACCCCTGCAATTCTGTCAGATAATACTCAATTTCTTCCAGAAAATGATTGCAATCACAAATGCTTTGGTAATAATATCTTCATTTAATTTGTCTTCAATGGAAAACCACAAAAAGAATTGTCAAAAAGCCAAATTGGATATAATTCCACACCAAACATAAAAAAAAGGGGTGGACAAAAGTATTGGCACCCTTTGAAAAATCATGTGATGCTTCTCTAATTTGTGTAATTAACAGCACCTGTTACTTACCTGTGGCACATAACAGGTGGTGGCAATAACTAAATCACACTTGCAGCCAGTTGAAATGGATTAAAGTTGACTCAACCTCTGTCCTGTGTCCTTGTGTGTACCACATTGAGCATGGAGAAAAGAAAGAAGACCAAAGAACTGTCTGAGGACTTGAGAAGCAAAATTGTGAGGAAGCATGAGCAATCTCAAGGCTACAAGTCCATCTCCAAAGACCTGAATGTTCCTGTGTCTACCGTGCGCAGTGTCATCAAGAAGTTTAAAGCCCATGGCACTGTGACTAACCTCCCTAGATGTGGATGGAAAAGAAAAATTGACGAGAGATTTCAACGAAAGATTGTGCGGATGGTGGCTAAAGAACCTCGACTAACATCCAAACAAGTTCTAGCTGCCCTGCGGTCCGAGAGTACAACAGTGTCAACCCGTACTATCCGTTGGTGTCTGAATGAAAAGGGACTCTGTGGTAGAATACCCAGGAAGACCCCACTTCTGACCCAGAGACATAAAAAAGCCAGGCTGGAGTTTGCCAAAACTTACCTGAGAAAGCCAAAAACTTTTTGGAAGAATGTTCTCTGGTCAGATGAGACAAAAGTAGAGCTTTTTGGGAAAAGGCATCAACATAGAGTTTACGGGGAAAAAAAAGAGGCCTTCAAAGAAAAGAACACGGTCCCTACAGTCAAACATGGCAGAGGTTCCCTGATGTTTTGGGGTTGCTTTGCTGCCTCTGGCACTGGACTGCTTGACCGTGTGCATGGCATTATGAAGTCTGAAGACTACCAACAAATTTTGCAGCATAATGTAGGGCCCAGTGTGAGAAAGCTGGGTCTCCCTCAGAGGTCATGGGTCTTCCAGCAGGACAATGACCCAAAACACACTTCAAAAAACACTAGAAAATGGTTTGAGAGAAAGCACTGGAGACTTCTAAAGTGGCCAGCAATGATTCCAGACCTGAATCCCATAGAACACCTGTGGAGAGATCTCAAAATGGCAGTTTGGAGAAGGCACCCTTCAAATCTCAGGGACCTGGAGAAATTTGCCAAAGAAGAATGTTCTAAAATTCCAGTAGAGCATTGTAAAAAACTCATTGATGGTTACCGGAAGCGGTTGTTCGCAGTTATTTTGTCTAAAGGTTGTGCTACCAAGTATTAGGCTGAGGGTGCCAATACTTTTGTCCGGCCCATTTTTGGAGTTTTGTGTAAAATGATCAATGATTTGACTTTTTTTTTCATTCTCTTTTGTGTTTTTTCATTGCAAGCAAAATAAATGAAGATATTATTACCAAAGCATTTGTGATTGCAATCATTTTATGGAAGAAATTGAGTATTATCTGACAGAATTGCAGGGGTGCCAATACTTTTGGCCAGCACTGTAAGGGGGTGGTCATTAATATAAGGATCCATTAGAGGTGCAGTATTTATGTCAGGGGGAATCAGGGGCATAATATGAGGGGGCAATTAATTTAATGAAAGTGGCACGTGGGCTTTATTAAGACTAAGGCCCCACATACCAGGCTGCAGAAAAAAAAAGCGCTGCAGGAAAAACCGCAGTTGTAACATTGTGGTTTTTCTCGCAATGCTTTTCACAGAAGGTCTGCAGAGGTTTCCCCTGTGGACCTTCTGATTTCAATACACCTATATGGAAACCGCCAGTGTTTCTGTAGGTATAATTGAAATGCTTCAATTTCCACGACCGCAACGGTTTTGGAAATCGCAGAGCATCTGCTGCACATATTTTTTCAGAATGTGTGGATGGGATTTGTTAGATGTAAAATGCCAGGTTTGTTTCTGTGGGTTTTCGCCACATGTGCCCCCCATCCCCACTTTGCAGTAAAATATGTGCAGCGTATATGCTGCAATCTCCAAAACAGACGCAGTTTTGGAAATCGCAGCATGTCAATTATACCTACGGAAATGCTGGCGGCTTTCCTGTAGATATAATTGAAGCAGAAAGTCTGCAGAGGAAACCTCTGCGAACTTTCTGTGCAAAGTGCTGCAGGAAAAACCGTGATGCATCGCAGCTGCAGTTTTTCCCGCAGTTCTTTTTTGCTGCAGGACACCACGTGGGGCCTTAGCCTTAAAGAGGACCTTTCACGTCCTCATGTATATGCTGTTTTACATACCGCTACAAAGCCAACAGCACGCTGAATTCAGCACACTGCCGGCTTTCCCGGTATGTGCCCCGGGGCTGGAGATATCGGGGGTCTTAATTTCACGGTTTACTGTCAGAAAGGCGTTCCTGACAGCCTAGCTGCGCTGTGAGGAACGCCCTCTCTGACAGTTCTCGTTCATAGTCTTGTACTGGGGGGCGTTGCTCACAGCTCAGCATCAGTGTTGTTCCCAGGATAGCATACTTAACGTCATATGTGAGTATAAACTGCTGTTTGGGCACAGCTAGTTATAGAAGGTAAGAAGCACTATTTGGTTTTTGGAGCACAGATTTAGATGGTTTGCTTTTTTTACGCTATGCCACTTTTGCAGAGCCCCTGAAATCCCAGTAAAGTGCAATCCCCTGACACGTGACCCCATTTTGGAAACTACACCCTAATGAAATTTATCCATGGGTACACTGAACATTTTTAACACCCAAGTGTTGCATTAATTTATTTTCCAGACAAGAATGTGCAGTTGATTGTGAAAAGTGAAAAATTTTCTAGAATTATGTCATTCAGTGCGCAATACATTGTGCCCAGCTTGTGTCAGAGACAAACGCTCCAAAAGCTGTTGTGCCAAGGATAAATGCTTAACAGTTCTTGTAGTGTGTGTTTCTGCTAACACAAGATGGTGCAACATATTGGGCACTGAAATACTAATTGGGAAAACTGCGATTTTCATTTTTCAACTGCACATTCATTTCTGAAAACAAAAAAAAATCAGTGAAACAACTGTGAGGTCAAAATTCACACTATACCCCTTGATCAATTCTGTGAAGGGCGTAGTTTCCAAAATGGGGGTCACTCTTGTAGGGTTAACATTGTACTGATACTTTAGGGGCTCTGCAAAGGAGTAATGGCAACTGAAAACTATTCCAGAAAAATCTGCTTTTCAAATGCCTAGTGACGCTAATTCCCTTTGTTGCGCTGCCTGTGCCCAAACAGCAATTTACACCCACAAGTGAGGTATTTCCATTGCTTGGGAGAAATTGCATAAAAAGTTTTGAAATGTAATTTCTCCTATAATTCCTTGCAAATGTGTACATTTTATAGCTGAATGGACATACTATTGAAAAAAAATTCAATAAGTAAATTTCAACTCCATATTGTTTTAATTCCAGGGAAATGCGTAAAAGGTTAAAAAAAAAACTTCCCAAATGTGGTTTTGAATTATTTGATGGGTGTAGTTTTAAAAATGGGGTGAGTTATGGGGGATTTCTAATATATAAAAATCCTCTTCAGAACTGAATTGGTCCCTAATAAATGGGTTTGGTAAATTTTCTTGTAAATCTGGAAAATCGCTGTTAGATGATGCAATTATAAAGGAGAAATATGATAGATAATATTTATTAATGTATTTAGGTGATATGATTACCTGTCTGAAAAGCAGAGCATTTTACATTTTGAAAATTGCGAATTTTTTGAAATTTCCGTCAGATTTCCGATATTTTATAAATAAATGCAAAAATTATTGATCAATGTTTACCTTACCACTAACATGAAGTACAATGTGTCATAAAAAAAAATCTCAAGAAGTTAAAGCATCTCAAAGATATTGCCATATAAATTGCCACATGTCCATTTTAAAAAATGGAGCCTGGTCCTTAAGGTTAAGGCCCAACGTTGCGGAAACGCAGTGTTTTTTGTTGCAGATTTTGCTGCAGTTTTTTGAGCTAAAGTCAGGAGTGGTTTGAAAAAGGAATGGATAACATAAAAGAAGCACTTAGACATTTCCCTTCTGTTAAATCCACTCCTGACTTTGACTCAAAAAAACGCTGCAAAATCTGCAACAAAAAAATGCTGCGTTTCTGCAACATGGGGCCTTAGCCTAAGGTGGTTTTTAGCCGTGTCCTTAAGGGGTTAAGATATCAATCAATGAATTACCCAGTTGCTCAGTCACTAGCTATGTGTATGAATAGATGTTTGCATGTAATCAACATAAATGTGACCGGTTCCACAAATTACTTCTGGAGACTCTCTATTCTAGCGAACCACTGAGATTATGATAAGAGAAGCTAAATATCATAATTTTAATATATGAACAATTCAATCTCTGTGTTTCAATATCTCTAATTTATTATTCTACAAAAAACTAGAGGAACCTAGCAGCCATTAAATTCCTCCCACTTAGGCAAGCCACTCCAGCTTACACAGCAATACAAGAATGACATATTAACTCGTGTATGACCAGAGTAAATTGGGAAATTCAAATAGCCAATAAAAAAAAACATTATAAATCCTTATTAAACATGTCACACGATAATACAACAGTTCATTACTAACAGTGGCCGTTATTATTTTGAAGTTAAGTTTATAGTCCAAAGGCTTTTGGATATATAAGCTTATAGAAATTTGAACCGCAATAAATGATTTATCTGTTTGTTTTTGCACTCCTTCCATCAATTCCCTACGACTGTCCAGCCAAAACTAACTTGATTACTTACCTAATTATACCTGACTATATATAAAAGGTATATTTACACACAACATATTTGTAGCAGAAATGACTGCAACACTAAACTCAACTGAATGTGATCAAAGTTTGACAAAGTTGGGAACCTGTTTTAGCTTTGGTTTCATGCCTTTATCAGTTTTTTGCTTTCTTATTATAATTTCATTCCTATCCACTGTAACTGGTGAGGTCATTACCTTCCAGATGAACTGGATGTGCTGATTAGTTGTGTAACTGGGGAGAAAGGGGGGGGGGGGGGGAGTGCGAAGGTGCATGATGGTGGGGAGGAATAATAAACCACGTTTATATATTTAGATACAGAGTTAGGCCCCTTGCAGATGACCATGGGTTAGGTCAGTGTGCTATCCGAGTTTTTTCTGGATAGCACACTGACCCATTCATTTCTATCTGCCTACGCACATGACCATGTATTACGTGGATCAGTGTGCGGGCCAACAGTCAGGGCTGCAAAACTCAGGACAGGTCCTATTCCTGTCCGCTTTTGTGGCCGTGCTTCCGCAGCCCCTATTCATTGGATGAATGGAGCTGCGGAATTATGGCCAGTGCCTGGGCGGCACACAGATGACATCAGTGTGCCACCCATTAATTAACTGTGTCGTTCAATCACGGCCAGCGGCAAACTCACGGTTGTGTGCAATTAACCTTACGGCAATGAACTGAAGCTTTGCCCCAGGTAAAGGAATGCCTAGCTACAGCTCTGTACTAATATATCCCCAACATCCAATGATGTTCTGCATCATGGAGCATTTCATCTTTTGACTTTTCTAACTCATCTAAAGTTTGTGTCATGTGTTCTGTTCTTGACAAAGTCTACTCCCCTACTTCACCTGTCTGGCTTTCTTATTCTAATGCTTTTGTTAAACACACCCTGCATCTGTAAACAGTTATTAACCTCTCCTGTTCTGGTCTCCCAGTTTCTGAAGTCTTTTTGCTCCCCATTAGAAGTTGAAGATGAACTCTGCTATTTAAACCTGTGTATGGACGTATGGACTTTCCCAAAGGGAATCCAAAGTTAGCATCACTTGACACACAGACTTGGACAGAGTTTTCCACATTGCAGTATACAGATGGTAGACATAAAACATAGTGAAAAATGAACCAGAGTCAAGGCAGGGGGAGTTTAGTAATAAATGTAAGTTACGCAGAGGTCAGGGCAGGAATCCAAAGAATACCCAATATCCTTAATCTCAGCACATGCACTGCAACCACTATGTATAAAATGTAACCTTTAATAATTTCCCATAAAAACACAAGTTGCACCATAATAGTACAACAATATACAGTCATATGAAAAAGTTTGGGCACCCCTATTAATCTTAATCATTTTTAGTTCTAAATATTTGGGTGTTTGCAACAGCCATTTCAATTTGATATATCTAATAACTGATGGACACAGTAATATTTCAGGATTGAAATGAGGTTTATTGTACTAACAGAAAATGTGGAATATGCATTAAACCAAAATTTGACCGGTGCAAAAGTATGGGCACCTCAACAGAAAAGTGACATTAATATTTAGTAGATCCTCCTTTTGCAAAAATAACAGCCTCTAGTCGCTTCCTGTAGCTTTTAATCAGTTCCTGGATCCTGGATGAAGGTATTTTTGACCTTTCCTCTTTACAAAACAATTCCAGTTCAGTTAAGTTTGATGGTCGCCGAGCATGGACAGCCCGCTTCAAATTATCCCACAGATGTTCAATGATATTCAGGTCTGGGGACTGGGATGGCCATTCCAGAACATTGTAATTGTTCCTCTGCATGAATGCCTGAGTAGATTTGGAGCTGTGTTTTGGATCATTGTCTTGCTGAAATATCCATCCCCGGCGTAACTTCAAATTCGTCACTGATTCTTGTACATTATTCTCAAGAATCTGCTGATACTGAGTTGAATCCATGCGACCCTCAACTTTAACAAGATTCCCGGTGCCGGCATTGGCCACACAGCCCCAAAGCATGATGGAACCTCCACCAAATTTTACAGTGGGTAGCAAGTGTTTTTCTTGGAATGCTGTGTTTTTTGGACGCCATGCATAACGCCTTTTTGTATGACCAAACAACTCAATCTTTGTTTCATCAGTCCACAGGACCTTCTTCCAAAATGAAGCTGGCTTGTCCAAATGTGCTTTTGCATACCTCAGGCGACTCTGTTTGTGGCGTGCTTTCAGAAACGGCTTCTTTCGCATCACTCTCCCATACAGCTTCTCCTTGTGCAAAGTGTGCTGTATTGTTGACCGACACACAGTGACACCATCTGCAGCAAGATGATGCTGCAGCTCTTTGGAGTTGGTCTGTGGATTGTCCTTGACTGTTCTCACCATTCTTCTTCTCTGCCTTTCTGATATTTTTCTTGGCCTGCCACTTCTGGGCTTAACAAGAACTGTCCCTGTGGTTTTCCATTTCCTTACTATGTTCCTCACAGTGGAAACTGACAGGTTAAATCTCTGAGACAACTTTTTGTATCCTTCCCCTGAACAACTATGTTGAACATTCTTTGTTTTCAGATCATTTGAGAGTTGTTTTGAGGAGCCCATGATGCCACTCTTCAGAGGAGATTCAAATAGGAGAACAACTTGCAATTGGCCACCTTAAATACCTTTTCTCATGATTGGATACACCTGGCTATGAAGTTCAAAGCTCAGTGAGGTTAAAAAACCAATTTTGTGCTTCAGTAAGTCAGTAAAAAGTAGTTAGGAGTATTCAAATCAATAACATGATAAGGGTACCCAAATTTTTGCACCGGTCAAATTTTGGTTTAATGCATATTGCACATTTTCTGTTAGTACAATAAACCTCATTTCAATCCTCAAATATTACTGTGTCCATCAGTTATTAGATATATCAAATTGAAATGGCTGTTGCAAACACCCAAATATTTAGAACTAAAAATGATTAAGATTAATAGGGGTGCCCAAACTTTTTCATATGACTGTATATATGGCCAGCAATTCATTTATTATAAACACACAACTCCCAATTAGTGCTCATGACTGAGGTGGATAAATCCTTGCATAGGACATTGGGTGTAGACATCGCATCCATAGATGAAAGGTAAGTATATGGCAATATCCTAAACAGTGATGAGGTACAATATGCTGACATTCCACATGACGAGGAGATATGGCACAATTCATCACACCTCCCAAACATTAAATACCAAAAGGTCCGCTCTTCCACCATCTTACACCCAGTCATACCAAAGATACTTTTATCATGAAAACCAAAGCAGAATGGAACAAGACCGCCCACATGCTGACAACCTCACAATTCTCACAAAGACAGAGAGATGAGCAAACTCCCCTAATGCCTAATGGAGCGGAGAGATAGAGACAGTCTGCCCACATATCAATGGTGCCACAAATCTGCATTGACAGACCAATGAAAAGTCATTGAAATATGTTTTTTCCAATGGCTTTTCTTTGGTTTTTGTTGTCTTTTGTGATAAGATATCATGTTGCAGCAGTTTAACCAATTTCAGAAGTTTGGTTTAACCGATACATCTGTATATAACATTTTTTTGAACACAAGTTCAAAAATATTAAAAAATCTAAAACTTATACCCAGAATTAATGAACGATATAGATATATGTCTTTTAACTATGTCATCTTAGGGGTCAACTCCTAAGGGCAGATATCCACCTAAAAAAGTGGACCATATACGCACCCTGAGAAATCAAAACAATAATATAGGTATGTAACCCGCTCCTTCTGAGCCAATATTGGCAGGAAACTAACAGTGGTAATTATAAAGCAACAGGGAAAAAAAACTATGAAAAGCTTACACTTAAGTTTAGCCACTTAAACACTTAAATAGCTGTAAAGTACACTGACCCAGAATCCCCATCATGGTATTTTATAAAGTGTGTCGAGATTGCCTTTTCACTTTTCTTAATAATAATAAATAATAATACATTTTATTTATATAGCGCCAACATATTCCATAGCACTGTACAATTTATAGGATTCAAGTACAGACAAAAAAAGATACATTACAAAGAAATAGTCAATTCACACCATGGGACTGAGGGCCCTGCTCGCAAGAGCTTACAATCTGTGAGGTAGTGGGGGTGTGAAGGATCTCGTCCTACCAAAACCGCTTTCGGCACCCCCTGAGATTGCTTCATTACCTCACACCCACCATCAGTGAGTGTTCTGGGCTCATAGGATAATACGAAACGAGCTTTCTAAATTTTATATATTTATTAACCCCTAAAAGGGTCAGTACTAGACACTTAACACATACAGAACATACATGTAGTGGTTCTCAAGCAAATACAAGTGGAAAGCAACATTACACAGTGTACAAAATAAAAATGGTAATAAACAGTAAAAAAGGAAATATTAACAACACAAGCCTGTGATTGGTTCTCTAGGCCCCTGATGGTGAGCCCAGGATGCGTCCTAAGGTTAGTCCAAAAACATGCGTCCGGGCATACTATTCCAGAGGCAGCACTTTCTTGGCAATGCTGTTCAGATGGCTTTCAGCAGGAGAAGAATGAGTAGATAGTCCATTTCTCTGAGCCCATGTGGTAGGCTTCAGGGTTCTTCCTTAAGCAAGTTACAGAGCATATGTCTCCTACATGCTGTCCAGAACAAGAAGACCTCTGCTCCCCCCAGGCGAGACTGTATAATTATCCCCAGTCTCCTCCCTGCCTGATGTCACTAGGAGGAGCTCCACCCTCCTTCCTAAAATCTCTATAACCATGCTTCATTATATTTCCTCGCCTGATGACTGAGAGTTGGGCAGGAGGTATGATAGGGTTCGTGGCGAAATCCCCATCATGTAGACACCAAGGATGATGCACCAATTCCCTTTGGGTAAGGAAATCAGTGTCTGGACCATCTCCTTGCTCTCAACCATACCGAGTTTGACCTTGAAACGTGCACCTTGACTGGGCACCCCTAAGGAATTTATCGGGGCGCCTGTAAGAGGTTCCCCAGGGCAGATATTGTCATAAAACCATATCCCTTCTGATCTGTGGGCTGTTGACCAGAAGTCTGTGTGATGTTTGCGTACAGCCTTCATACACATCTCTAGGATGTCCCCCCTGCGGTGATAACAAGGTTAGCACAGGTATGCTAATTGCACCAGGGACAGAACAGTGGGACTTGGTTATAGAGTAGAATGACAACATTCCAGCAGCCACACTGGTTTTGATAACAGGCACCAACCCCCACTGTGTAGTAGTAATACGGACCAGTAGTAATACATCACAGCAGAAATACTTAACTGGAGGTCTCTCATCATCACAAATACAGGAGGTAGCAGGGGCGGCATTGGAGGTAGCATTGCTTATGCAATGGTCAGACAATTTTGTAATAGAGGTCATTACACATATATAAAGCTGTACACCAGTTGTGTCCTTTAATGTGCAGATGGTGCCTAGACATATAAAGTTAGTCTTCATATCACTTCGTCACTAATATGCTCATTATGCTCAATATGCTCATTATGCACATTTCTCTGTAGGTCTTCCTAATATAACATTTAGGACAAGAACCATCAGAGATAGATTACACCCTTACTTCTGTGGTCTTACTATTATCACACGAGGCAGTATGCCCGCTGTCTTGGGGTTGTATTTGACTCTGATCTCACCTTCACCCAACATATTCAGACAGTTGCATGCTCTTGTCACCTGCACCTCAAAAACATCTCTAAAATTATCCCTTTTCTCACTGTAGAAACATCAAAAACCTTCATGCTCTGATTTTCTCTCGTCTTCACTATTGCAATGCTATTTTAATTGGGCTTCCGCTTACTAAACTCTCCCCTCTACAATCTCTCCTAAATGCAGTCACCAGACTCATCTTTTTGTCAAAGCGATACACAGATGTACTGTATCTACCTTGTGCCAGTCACTGCACTGGTTGCCCATCCACCACAGAACACAATATAAAATTTTCACACTCTATCCACAAATCCATCCATAGCACTTCATCTCCCTACATCTCCTCTCTCGCCACTGCCTACCATCATATACTACAGTCATGGCCAAAAGTTTTGAGAATGACACAAATATTATATTTTCACATGATCTGCTGCCCTCTGGTTTTTATGTGTGTTTGTCAGATGTTTTTATCACATACAGAAATATAATTGCATTCATATTATGAGTAACAGAAGCTTATATTGACAGTTAGAATGAGTTAATGCAGCAAGTCAATATTTGCAGTGTTGACCCTTCTTCTTCAGGACCTCTGCAATTCTCCCTGGCATGCTCTCAATCAACTTCTGGACCAAATCCTGACTGATAGCAGTCCATTCTTGCAGAATCAATGCTTTAATTTTGTCTGAATTTGTTGGTTTTTGTTTGTCCACCCGTCTCTTGATGATTGACCACAAGTTCTCAATGGGATTAAGATCTGGGGAGTTTCCAGGCCATGGACCCAAAATCTCTATGTTTTGTTCCCTGAGCCATTTAGTTATCACCTTTGCTTTATGGCAAGGTGCTCCATCATGCTGGAAAAGGCATTGTTGAGCGCCAAACTGCTCTTGGACGGTCGGGAGAAGTTGCTCTTGGAGGACATTCTGGTACCATTCTTTATTCATGGCTGTGTTTTTAGGCAAGACTGTGAGAGAGCCGATTCCCTTGGCTGAGAAGCAACCCCACACATGAATGGTTTCAGGATGCTTTACAGTTGGCATGAGACAAGACTGGTGGTAGCGCTCACCTCTTCTTCTCCGAATAAGCTGTTTTCCAGATGTTCCAAACAATCGAAAAGGGGATTCATCAGAGAAAATGACTTTACCGCAGTCCTCAGCAGTCCACTCCCTGTACCTTTTGCAGAATATCAGTCTGTCCCTGATGTTTTTTCTGGAGAGAAGTGGCTTCTTTGCTGCCCTCCTTGAGACCAGGCCTTGCTCCAAGAGTCTCCGCCTCACAGTGCGTGCAGAAGCACTCACACCTGCCTGCTGCCATTCCTCAGCAAGCTCTGCACTGCTGGTAGCCCGATCCCGCAGCTGAAACACTTTTAAGAGACGGTCCTGCCGCTTGCTGGTCTTTCTTGGGCGCCCTGGAGCCTTTTTGGCACCAATGGAACCTCTCTCCTTGAAGTTCTTGATGATGCGATAGATTGTTGACTGAGGTGCAATCTTTCTAGCTGAAATACTCTTCCCAGTTAGGCCATTTTTGTGCAGTGCAATGATGACTGCACGTGTTTCTTTAGAGATAACCATGGTTAACAGAAGAGAAACAATGATGGCAAGCACCAGCCTCCTTTTAAAGTGTCCAGTGGTGTCATTCTTACTTAATCATGACAGATTGATCTCCAGCCCTGTCCTCATCAACACCCACACCTGTGTTAATGGAGCAATCACTGAAACGATGTTAGGTGGTCCTTTTAAGGCAGGGCTGCAATGATGTTGAAATGTGTTTTGGGGGATAAAGTTCATTTTCTAGGCAAATATTGACTTTGCAAGTAATTGCTGTTAAGCTGATCACTCTTTATAACATTCTGGAGTATATGCAAATTGACATTAGAAAAACTGAAGCAGTAGACTTTGTAAAAATTAATATTTGTATCATTCTCAAAACTTTTGGCCATGACTGTAGACTTCAGGACAATCAGATTAATAACCAACTACAGCAACTTCAAAACTGCCCTAAAATTACATCTGTTTAGTCAGGCTTATCACTTGACCTGATCATATTGTTCTACACCTCCAAACACTACTGTATACTAACATTTCTTGTCCTATTCTATCCTTCCTCCTCTGTTCCTCAGAACCAGACTCCTCCATCTAGATGTTACTCTGCACTCCATGCACTTAGTATCTGTTTATTCACAGATACCATCTGGAGACGGCTCATACAGTTTCAGTTATATGAGCATATTTATTAAAAGATGGCTGGACTTTTGTACCGAACAAGATCTCTTACCTCATGTGTCTTCCTATTTCCTCATGGATTGTAAGCTTTTGCGAACAGGGCCCACACCACTATTGTTTGATATGTTAATTTCTTTGACAAATTGTAATGTCAGATATTGTCTGTTCATGTACCCTCTGATTTGTAATGTGCTACGGAATAAATTGTTATTATTATTATTATGAATATTATTATTCATCCCCATGGGAAATTCATTGCTTAACAGCGCCATAATATGTTAATGACAGTACAATACAATAGATTACCAAACAAGGCAGGCAGACATAGGGGTCACAAAGCACATATGGCAAATGAGGAGGGAAGGTGAAGGGGAGGGAAGAAGTGATATAGAGGAATTGAGAAATAAATCTCTCTCAGTCCAGCTTTGTTGTTTGCAGTTTTATAGAAGTAGGATATGGCAGCAGGGATGAAGGATCTGCTGAGCCTTTCACTACAGCAGTGGATCTGGATGAACCTTGTGCTAAAGGTACTCTGTTGGCGGGTGGTGGAGAGGTTGGCTAGGGTTACTTAAATTCAAGCAAAATTTTCTAAGAGACCTACTGGTCATAGTCCCAGTCTTCCTTATTAACTTTTCCAGTCTGTTGGCATTTCCCCCATGCAGTCAAAACGAAGAACAGAGCGCCTGCCACTACAGAATGGTAGAAAGCGCCAAGGAGTTAGACATCAAATGAACATAGCTGGCACAAGAGGAAGAGTCTGACAGCTTTTCTCAGCATTGATCCACCAGTGAAGCTTATTCTTGTCATTAACCTTGATGGGGCACTGGGTTCAAACTGCATACCTTACAGTGTTTATGCCTAGTTTATCCTTAAAAAAACTTGTAATTGTCAAAGAGATATTTGTATGAAAAAAAAAATTTAATCTCAAGGTGAATTACTAGAGAACAGCTCACACACAACTTTAGACACAGAGGTAATGATAGGAGATGGCATATAAAATTGTGTACTATGTAGTGTAAATTATTGGATGGGTGGAGGGGAGTAGAAATTAGTTCCCATTGGGAGATGTATATCTCTACTATCATGACAGCAGCTGACAAATAACAACCAACTCATCATTTTCTGTTTCACAGTAATCAGCACGTAAGATGATAATTAGAACAGACAGGTTGTTGCTTCGATTTTTACTTAGTATTTAAATAAATTCAATGCCCTACAGGTCACTGTGCCCCAGGCTTGAAAAAGCAAAAAAAGCAATCAATTTATTGATAGAAAATACCCCAGAGCTGTTCATTTTTCCAGAAATAAATATATCCTGAGGATTTTCTTTTAAGTGCTGCTTATGCTACCTAGTCAGACAAACTTTCAACCATAAACTTTAAATTTAATTTTTGAAGGTGAAACCACAACTCACCTGCAAAGCTTCAATAGTATTATGCACATGGAGAACATGTTCCGTGTGTTGCAACTATTATATTGCCCATGCAAATTATGACTAGAAACATGGAAGGGCACATATGCTGGGCTCAGACTGAAGGCAGTGTATGATGGTACAGATGCACACACCTCAAACTTCTGGCTAACTGCATGGATAGGGTAACTCCCTGGTCAGATTGCTGTCATAGTGATAGTGAGGTGCAGCGCAACAGAGTTGTGCAGGATGGTTTATTGTTATAATACATATTGTGAAATGTTGGTATTGCATCATGTGTTGTATTATACAGTGCTGGCCAAAAGTATTGGCACCTCTGCAATTCTGTCAGATAATACTCAATTTCTTCTAGAAAATGATTGCAATCACAAATGCTTTGGTAATAATATCTTCATTTATTTTGCTTGCAATGAAAAAACACAAAAGGGAATGAAAAAAAAGTAAAATCATTGATCATTTTACACAAAACTCCAAAAATGGGCTGGACAAAAGTATTGGCACCCTCAGCCTAATACTTGGTAGCACAACCTTTAGACAAAATAACTGCGAACAACCGCTTGCGGTAACCATCAATGAGTTTCTTACAATGCTCTGCTGGAATTTTAGACCATTCTCTTCTTTGGCAAATTTCTCCAGGTCCCTGATATTTGAAGGGTGCCTTCTCCAAACTGCCATTTTGAGATCTCTCCACAGGTGTTCTATGGGATTCAGGTCTGGACTCATTGTTGGCCACTTTAGAAGTCTCCAGTGCTTTCTCTCATACCATTTTCTAGTGCTTTTTGAAGTGTGTTTTGGGTCATTGTCCTGCTGGAAGACCCATGACCTCTGAGGGAGACCCAGCTTTCTCACACTGGGCCCTACATTATGCTGCAAAATTTGTTGGTAGTCTTCAGACTTCATAATGCCATGCACACGGTCAAGCAGTCCAGTGCCAGAGGCAGCAAAGCAACCCCAAAACATCAGGGAACCTCCGCCATGTTTGACTGTAGGGACCGTGTTCTTTTCTTTGAAGACCTCTTTTTTTCCCTGTAAACTCTATGTTGATGCCTTTTCCCAAAAAGCTCTACTTTTGTCTCATCTGACCAGAGAACATTCTTCCAAAAAGTTTTTGGCTTTCTCAGGTAAGTTTTGGCAAACTCCAGCCTGGCTTTTTTATGTCTCTGGGTCAGAAGTGGGGTCTTCCTGGGTATCCTACCATAGAGTCCCTTTTCATTCAGACACCGACGGATAGTATGGGTTGACACTGTTGTACCCTCGGACTGCAGGGCAGCTAGAACTTGTTTGGATGTTAGTCGAGGTTCTTTAGCCACCATCCGCACAATCTTTCGTTGAAATCTCTCGTCAATTTTTCTTTTCCGTCCACATCTAGGGAGGTTAGCCACAGTGCCATGGGCTTTAAACTTCTTGATGACACTGCGCACGGTAGACACAGGAACATTCAGGTCTTTGGAGATGGACTTGTAGCCTTGAGATTGCTCATGCTTCCTCACAATTTTACTTCTCAAGTCCTCAGACAGTTCTTTGGTCTTTTTGCTTTTTTTTCCATGCTCAATGTGGTACACACAAGGACACAGGACAGAGGTTGAGTCAACTTTAATCCATTTCAACTGGCTGCAAGTGTGATTTAGTTATTGCCACCACCTGTTATGTGCCACAGGTAAGTAACAGGTGCTGTTAATTACACAAATTAGAGAAGCATCACATGATTTTTCAAAGGGTGCCAATACTTTTGTCCACCCCCTTTTTTATGTTTGGTGTGGAATTATATCCAATTTGGCTTTTTGACAATTCTTTTTGTGGTTTTCCATGGAAAATAAATTAAATGAAGATATTATTACCAAAGCATTTGTGATTGCAATCATTTTCTGGAAGAAATTGAGTATTATCTGACAGAATTGCAGGGGTGCCAATACTTTTGGCCAGCACTGTATGCTTATGACCCTTTAAATAATGCAGGTCATTGCATTGTCAGTGTTCTAGTGTTTTCTGGAAGCTGACTCCTTAGAGGGGGAACAAAGATGCGCTAATGGGTTGAACTGCAGGATAAGTTGTTTGTTGTTCCCCAGTGGTGAGAGCCATTGATGTCAGGCATTGCCCAGATAATCCAGGAACACTGCTTATAGTGAGAAGGTAAGCTTGGAGCATGGCAAGCTTGATGTTGTTTGTAAAGCTAGAGGAGCCACCTCATAGCCGAAGAGAAGCCAATCAGTTCACTTAAACCGATGTACCATAGAGTAGGAGAAAGGATTCTCTAGTGGCTGTCATCTGTGACAGCAGGAGCACTCTTTTCATCTCTGTGGCCTGTAATCTTGTGAACTAAGCCCTTCATTGTACTGTTGCTTTTTAGTCATCTTGTCATCTGTGTTCCACTATTCCATCTGCTGTATTTTCTGTGTCTTATAAACATATACCTCAGTAAAGACAATTTCAGTGAGGAGTGAGAGTCCCTGTGTCCTTCAATGCCGTTGGGTGGTTTCAAGTGACTTCCAGCAGTTGGTGTATAGACAGTAACTTAGGAGAGAACAGACCAGGTGCAGCAGCACATGAAGGTAGTGCCAGTCATAGTAGAGCAGCCATATTGCCATCAACACAGAGCTGGTGGCTTCCCGTCAGTGCCTTTTACAGCAGTAAAATGTTTCTTCTGCCATCAGAGACAATCTCTTTCAAGCTAAAGCTGCCACAGCTGATGGCTGCTAGTCCTGCTCTTGACTAACCATGAAGATGAATAGTTGTTCATGTAACATGGGTGTCTTGAGTCCACAGGGTCAGACCTTGTTCATATGCTCTATAAAACCTCTCAATATATAGGGCTTACAGACAGGGGGGTCTTCATTAAACAACTTCTTTATGGATAAGATCCAGTTATTGCATTAAATTACGCTGGTACCAACAATACCAAAGATACAGGTGTGTCCTTTCTTACTTTTCCTCTCAGCTCGACATGTCAAGATATGTATGCCACAAGATGGCCAGTTTTCATTACCACACAATTTTGCTATACTCTCTCATGTAATGTATGTCCTCTATGTGTTTATGCAGGATCTTCCAGTGGTTGTGTTTGTGAATTGCAGTCTGTCAAATGCTTTACTAGCATATTGAACTATATTTAGGTGGTTTCATGAGAAAATGGAGTCCCCTAAACACATATGTACCAATGATTATGGGTTGCAGAAACATATATAGTGGGGAAAAAAAAGTATTTAGTCAGCCACCAATTGTGCAAGTTCTCCCACTTAAAAAGATGAGAGAGGCCTGTAATTGACATCATAGGTAGACCTCAATTATGAGAGACAAAATGAGAAAACAAATACAGAAAATCACATTGTCTGATTTTTAAAGAATTTATTTGCAAATTATGGTGGAAAATAAGTATTTGGTCAATAACAAAAGTTCATCTCAATACTTTGTTATATATCCTTTGTTGGCAATGACAGAAGTCAAACGTTTTCTGTAAGTCTTCACAAGGTTGGCACACACTGTTGCTGGTATGTTGGCCCATTCCTCCATGCAGATCTCCTCTAGAGCAGTGATGTTTTGGGGTTTGTCGATGGATAACACAGACTTTCAACTCCCTCCAAAGGTTTTCTATGGGGTTGAGATCTGGAGACTGGCTAGGCCACTCCAGGACCTTGAAATGCTTCTTACGAAGCCACTCCTTCGTTGCCCTGGCTGTGTGCTTCGTTCACTGTCATGCTGAAATACCCAGCCACGTTTCATCTTCAATGTCCTTGTTGATGGAAGGAGGTATCTAACGATACATGGCCCCATTCATTCTTTCATATACACAGATTAGTCGTCCTGGTCCCTTTGCAGAAAAACAGCCCCAAAGCATGATGTTGCCACCCCCATGCTTCACAGTATGTATAGTGTTATTTATTTATTTATTTATGCCTACTTATATAGCGCCATCATATTCCGCAGCGCTTTACAGACATTGTGGTCACTGTCCCATATAGGACTCACAATCTACATTCCCTATCAGTATGTCTTTGGAGTGTGGGAGGAAACCGGAGTACCCGGAGGGGTGTTCTTTGGATGCAATTCAGAATTCACGCTCCTTCAAACATGACAAGTTGTGTTTCTACCAAACAGTTCCACTTTGGTTTCATCTGACCATATGACATTCTCCCAATACTCTTCTAGAACATCCAAATGCTCTCTAGCAAACTTCATATGGGCCTGGATATGTACTAGCTTAAGCAGGGGGACACGTCTGGCACTGCAGGATCTGAGTCCCTAGAGGCGTAGTGTTTTACTGACGGTAGCCTTTGTTACGTTAGTCCCAGCTTTCTGCAGGTCATTCACTAGGTCCCCCTGTGTTGTTCTGGAATATTTTCTCACCGTTCTTGTGATCATTTTGACCCCACGGAGTGAGATCTTTCGTGGAGCCCCTGATCGAGGGAGATTATCAGTGGTCTTGTATGTCTTCCATTTTCTAAGTATTGCTCCCACAGTTGATTTCTTCACACCAAGCTGCTTGCCTATTGCAGATTCAGTCTTTCCAGCCTGATGCAGGTCTACAATTTTTTTTCTGGTGTCCTTCCACAGCTCTTTGGTCTTCACCATAGTGAAGTTTGGAGTGTGACTGTTTGAGGTTGTGGACAGGTGTCTTTTATACTGATAACAATTTCAAACAGGTGCCATTACTACAGGTAATGAGTGGAGGACAGAGGAGCCTCTTAAAGAAGAAGTTACAGGTCTGTGAGAGCCAGAAATCATGTTTGTTTGTAGGTGACCAAATACTTATTTTCCACCATAATTTGCAAATAAATTATTAAAAAATCAGACAATGTGATTTTCTAGATATGTTTTCTCATTTTGTCTCTCATAGTTGAGGTCTACCTATGATGACAATTACAGGCCTCTCTAATCTTTTTAAGTGGGAGAACTTGCACAATTGGTGGCTGACTAAATACTTTTTTCCCCACTGTAGACTCATTGAATTCCATATGTAATGTTATTTGTTTGTTATTTTCTTAGTGTATCTTACCTACTGTTGACAATCCCTACTTGTCCCCTTGAAATTATGACAATGATAAAGTGTCCCCATGCTGGAACCACTAGTAATCATCTGTAATCCAAAGAAAGCTTGGCAATGAGTGTTTCATTTCTCTGCAGCATCAAAACAATGGAAATTAAGCATTACACAGTGATCATTCAAATCAATGGGGTGTCTACATAAAAATAATAATAATTGAAATGTTAAAGTGGGGCTCATGTATTGATTACTTCCATAGAGAACATTCTTTTATTCTAAAAGGATAGCCTGTTGTACTGTAAATCAGTAATAGGAATTCGAAACTCTGGGTTATGTATTCTGTTTCATGGCACAGTCCTTGCTATTTCTAACGGGTTCGGCATCTGGCTTGCATACATTTCATTAGTATGTTATTCCTATTAACTTGTTTTCATGAGAATTGATTGTGCTTATGGAATTCTTTTCTTCTATTGATTTGCTGCAATTTGGCCAAGTCTTTAAGTTTGGCCAGACGGTTTGTTTTATTAGACTAAATCTGAGCATTTCCAATTGTAATTGTTTTTAATCTCGCCCAATACAAATGTTTTCACTGAGTGCTGAAAAACATTAGAAAGAGCAACAATAAAATGAAATTGAGCAGAATGAAAAGTGCTAGGAGTGAGAAGATGGGCATTTCATACAAATGAGCATAAAATCCTGGAACTTTGTATTTCCCTCACACATCTGCCTCTGACAAAATGTTTATTTCTAAAATCGCTTCTGAAGCCATCTGGCCCAAGGCACTGTCTTTATAACAAAAAAGTCAGATTTATCTGGACACAGGACAAGGCAAAGTCATTAGGCAGAAAGAAGAACCTGTTTCATCAGCCAGGCAATAAAGCCTTACAAAATATGCCAATAGAAGGTAGGCATTTATCTGAATATTTGGCAGTTTGTATAATAGGCTCTATGTTTCTTACTCATTTCTGAATGCACAGAAAGAAGTCTTTAAGATGAACTTGGATCCAATGCACAGCTTCTTTAGACAGAGATGGAAAATAGATTTTCTATAGCAGAAGGCGTCATTTAAAAAGCAATTTACAAAGTCTATTAAAATCGGATTACAGAAGTATAAAATTATACTGTCTAAAAATACTACATACAGGGTGATGCCCTGTCTTATTAGTGTATCATAACTGTAGAAAAGTTACATATTAACATGTCAGAACTTCCATTTTCTCATTATACAAAGGTTCCAAGTCAATAGTTTTATAAAGAAAAAATTTCAATCCTGAATCAGTTGCAAATATATTTAGATAATATAGTAAAAACACCAATAAATACAGTATACATTAGGCAATCAGACTGAAAAATGTTAAATTATTCCATGTATTATAGAACTAAATAAAAACGATATATCAGGAAAATCCCCAAATCATTCACTATATATTTTTAAGTAAAAGTAAAACTATGCATGAAGGATACTATATGAGTATAATACTGACCAGTACTATAAATAATATAAAATATATTGTATTTATATTATAAATAATATAAATACAAAAATATATCAATAATGACATGTATGAATACAGATCATACTGGAACTACTTCAGAAATGCTGCTGGTAATGGAGCAATGATAAGTTTATTTTACACAATATCAATGAGTATACTGTATATAATTGACTATACAAAACTTATTTGTTCTATCATTATATTTTAAATATGCCACAAAGTGCATTAGGAAATATGACAGAATGGCTCCATAACAACCTTTAAATGGTATGCAAATCTTCTGTCACCAGAAAGCTCAATAATTTCACAAAGTTTAGGTCAAGGTTACAGTTAATCAAATGCTAAGCTCTGGAATAATATTCTCTGTTTTCATAAATGTCTATTTCTGTTAGCAAGTCACATTTTAACACAGTATAATGTTCCACATGTAACATATTAGTTATAGACCTTCTTAACTATAGCTAATTTAGCTCATAGACCTTTGTAGAATTCATAAAACCTATCCATAACCAACATGGGGTGACAAAACTGATGTAGGTTTTCAGGATGGTGGGCAATAGGAATATGTCTCATAGAATCTTGGAGAAAAAGTTATTAAAGGAGTTGCTCATCAATATCAGATTTGCAGGAGTCTGATTTAATGGGTCAGATATTGTGGAAACTTTTCTGACCATTACACAGTATACAGAGCTGTTCAGTACACTCCAGCTTCTGTCAAAAACTCTTTGATAATTCTCTTAATGGAATGTGGTTTACAGATTTTATACACCAACATTGCCTCAAGTAGCAAAGATGGAATCACATTTAATCAAGTGCACGATGGCTCAGTGGTTAGCCCTACAGCTCAGCAGCACTGGAGTCCAACCAAGGACATCTGCAACATTTGCATGGATTTCCTCAGGATACTCTGGTTTCCTCCCACACTCTAAAGACATTTTTATAGGGAATGTAGATTGTGAGCCCTACATGGGACAGTGATTTACAGTGTCTGTAAAAGTGCCGCGGAATATGATGGCACTATACAATTAAGAAATTAATAAATAATAAAGTGATGTCAATGGTATTTATCATGTACAGAGATATGGAAACATAAGAAGAGCATTATTGTAAGCCTACAATTTGAATACCTGAATAGGAAAACTAGCAGGTAGTCCCTCCAGCAACTCCAATCTAGTCACCTCACTAGTGAACGGTCTACAATGCAGTTGCTGGAGGGAGGACCTACCAGGAGCAACTCCATTCTAGACAATTCATTACTGAGGTGACTAGATTGGAGTTGCTGGAGGGAGGACCTGCTAGAACCAACTCCAATGTAGACAGTTCTTTACTGAGGGGACTAGAATAGAGTTGCTTGCAGGAGCTTCCACTAGAAACTCCAATCTAGTCACCTCACTACAGGACAAGCTAGAGTGGAGTTTCTATAGGGAGGATCCATAACTGGCCAAGAAAGACATTTTATATATATATATATATATATATATATATATATATATATATATATAACAGTACAGACCAAAGTTTGGACACACCTACTCATTCCAAGAGTTTTCTGTATTTTCATGACTATAAAAATTGTAGATTCACACTGAAGGCATCAAAACTATGAATTAACACATGTGGAATTATATACTTAACAAAAAAGTGTGAAACAACTGAAAATATGTCTTATATTCTAGGTTCTTCAAAGTAGCCACCTTTTGCTTTGATTACTGCTTTGCACACTCTTGGCATTCTCTTGTTCAGGTCTGGTGACTATAGAGGCCAGGTCATCTGGCGTAACACCCCATCACTCTCCTTCTTGGTCAGATAGCCCTTACACAGTCTGGAGGTGTGTTTAGGGTCATTGTCCTGTTGAAAAATAAATGATGGTCCAACTAAACGCAAACCGGATGGAATAGCATGCCGCTGCAAGATGCTGTGGTAACCATGCTGGTTCAGTATTCCTTCAATTTTGAATAAATCTCCAACAGTGTCACCAGCAAAGCACCCCCACACCATCACACCTCCTCCTCCATGTTTCACGGTGGAAACCAGGCATGTAGAGTCCATTCGTTCACCTTTTCTGCGTCGCACAAAGACACGGTGGTTGAAACCAAAGATCTCAAATTTGGACTCATCAGACCAAAGCACAGATTTCCACAGATCTAATGTCCATTCCTTGTGTTCTTTAGCCCAAACAAGTCTCTTCTGCTTGTTGCCTGTCCTTAGCAGTGGCTTCCTAGCAGCTATTTTACCATGAAGCTGCACATAGTCTCCTCTTAACAGTTGTTGTGGAGATGTGTCCGCTGCTAGAACTCTGTGTGGCATTGACCTGGTCTCTAATCTGAGCTGCTGTTAACCTGCGATTTCTGAGGCTGGTGACTCGGATGAACTTATCCTCTGCAGCAGAGGTGACTCTTGGTCTTGCTTTCCTGGGGCGGTCCTCATGTGAGCCAGTTGCTTTGTAGCGCTTGATGGTTTTGGCCACTGCACTTGGGGACACTTTCAAAGTTTTCCCAATTTTTCAGACTGACTGACCTTCATTTCTTAAAGTAATGATGGCCACTCGTTTTTCTTTACTTAGCTGCTTTTTTCTTGCCATAATACAAATTCTAACACTCCATTCAGTACGACTATCTGCTGTGTATCCACCTGACTTCTGAAAAACACAACTGATGGTCCCAACCCCATTTATAAGGCAAGAAATCCCACTTATTAAACCTGACAGGGCACACCTGTGAAGTGAAAACCATTTCAGGTGACTACCTCTTGAAGCTCATCAAGAGAATGCCAAGAGTGTGCAAAGCAGTAATCAAAGCAAAAGGTGGCTACTTTGAAGAACCTAGAATATAAGACATATTTTCAGTTGTTTCACACTTTTTTGTTAAGTATATAATTCCACATGTGTAAATTCATAGTTTTGATGCCTTCAGTGTGAATCTACAATTTTTATAGTCATGAAAATACAGAAAACTCTTGGAATGAGAAGGTGTGTCCGAACTTTTGGTCTGTACTGTATGTGCATATAATTAATGAGTGCCATATATATATATATATATATATATATATATAATTTGCACCAGACAGTTCTGAGACATCGTGTGAATATGGTCTGAACAGGGCGGTGACACCTCAACCTGACGTGTTTATTATATCTCGCGCCACTTTCTTGTTGTAAGTGATAATGGAAATATATGGCAATTCATAACTGACATAGATCTAAATTCTAATGTATCGCTGTGCGCCTGATTTATCACTATATAGTTGCTGCAGGTAGGTTCATAGTCTCGGTGTATTCTGTAGTTACTATAGGTAGGTCCTCCTTACAGCAACTCCATTCTAACTGTCTCACTACAGAATTGACTGGAATGGAGTGGCTCCAGGTAGGTTCATGGTCTCGGTGTATTCTGCAGTTGCTATAGGTCCTCCTTACAGCAACTCCATTCTAGCTGTTTCACTACAGAATTGACTAGAATGGAGTTGCTGCAGGTAGGTTCATAGTTTCCGTGTATTCTGTAGTTGCTATAGGTAGGTCCTCCATACAACAATATACTGACCAATCTGTACAGAATACACTGAGACTATGAACCTACCTGCAGCAACTCCATTCTAGCTGTCTGACTATAGAATTGACTAGAATGGGGTTACTGCAGGTAGGTTCATGGTCTCGGTGTATTCTGTAATTCCTATAGGTAGATTCATGGTCTCAGGGGTCTGTAGTTACTATTGGTAGGTTCATGGTCTTGGTGTATTCTGTAGTTACAGTGAAGGACGTATAAGTAGAATAAGTATTTGATCCCTCTGACAAACAAGACTTAATACTTGGTGGCAAAAACCTTGTTGGCAAGCACAGCAGTCAGACATTTTTTGTAGTTGATGATGAGGTTTGCGCAAATGTCAGGAGGAATTTTGGTCCACTCCTCTTTGCAGATCATCTATAAATCATTAAGATTTTGAGGCTGTCGCTTGGCAACTCAGAGCTTCAGCTCCCTCCATAAGTTTTCTATGGGATTAAGGTCTGGAGACTGGCTAGGCCACTCCATGATCTTAATGTGCTTCTTTTTGAGCCACTCCTTTGTTGCCTTGGCTGTATATTTTGGGTCATTGTCCTGCTGGAAGACCCAGCGATGACCCATTTTTAATGTCCTCGAGGAGGGAAAGAGGTTTCACTCAGGATTTTACGGTACATAGCTCCATCCATTCTCCCATTGATGCAGTGAAGTAGTCCTGTGCCCTTAGCAGAAAAACACCCTCAAAACATAATGTTTCCACCTCAATTCTTGACAGTGGGTACAGTGTTCTTTGGGTCATAGGCAGCATTTCTCTTCCTCCAAATACGGCGAGTTGAGTTAATGCCAAAGAGCTCAATTTTTGTCTCATCTGACCACAGCACCTTCTCCCATTCACTCGCAGAATCATCCAGGTGTTCACTGGCAAACTTCAGATAGGTTTGCACATGGGCCTTCTTGAGCAGGGGCACCTTGCGGGCACTGCAGGATTTTAATCCATTACGGCGTAATGTGTTACCAATGGTTTTCTTGGTGACTGTGGTTCCAGCTTTCTTGAGATCATTAACAAGTTCCTCTCGTGTAGTTTTAGGCTGATCTCTCACCTTCCTCATGCTCAAGGATACCCCACGAGGTGAGATTTTGCATGGAGCCCCAGATCGATGTCGATTGACAGTAATTTTGTATTTCTTAAATTTTCTTACTATTTAACCAACAATTGTCTCCTTCTCACCCAGTGTCTTACTTATGGTTTTGTAGCCCATTCCAGCCTTGTGCAGGTCTATGATCTTGTCCCTGACATCCTTAGAAAGCTCTTTGGTCTTGCCCATGTTGTAGAGGTTAGAGTCTGACTGATTAATTGAGTCTCTGGACAGGAGTCTTTTATACAGGTGACAATATAAGAGAGCAGGTAATGCAGGTAACGAGTTGATTAGGAACGTCTAACTGGTCTGTAGGAGCCAGAACTCTTAATGGTTGATTGGGGATCAAATACTTATTTCTCTCTGCAAAATGCAAATAAATTTATAAAATTTATACAATGTGGTTTTCTGGATTTTATTTTTGATATTCTGTCTCTCACTGTTAAAATTAACCTACCCTTAAAATTATGGACTGTTCTTGTCTTTTTCAGTGGGCAAACTTACAAAATCAGCAAGGGATCAAATACTTATTTCCTTCACTGTAAGTATTCCTTACAGCAACTCCATTCTAGCTGTCTCACTACTGACCTGACTAGAATGGAGTTGCTGCAGGTAGGTTCATGGTTTCAGTGTATTCTGTACAGGTTGGTCAGTATAGGGTCTATATCTAACACTAAGCTCCCCATACAGCGATATTAATAAAACAAACATCAACATTTTAAAAAATATATTTGATTGAAATAAAACCCTCCACACAACCCTCATTAACCATTTTATTTATTTATCTATTTTATTTAAAAAAAAAACACCTCCACTGGTTATCAACATAGTCTATCAAAGCCAAATAAAATATATAACCCCCTTCCCCAATGATCCTACTTACCTGTCCAGGTCTAGTATTGCCTGCTCTCATGGCATAAACCAGCCAATGGCGTCTCATGTGATGGGGTTATTAGAGTAAAGCTAGGATCACATCTGTAGCTGGTTCTATGTCGTTTAGGTTCATCTGGGGATCTGAATGGTGAAGAGCCAGACTGCTAAAACAACGGCTACCCATAGACACCAGCGGACACCATTGACTAAAATGGGATCAGTCGTTTCCATACTGAAAGGTGCAGAGAGAAAAGTCCTCCATGCAGGACTTTTCTCTCTGCCGATTTCTGCGGCCGATGTGAAGCTTAGCCTCAAATGAAGTCTAGTAACCCCCATTTTTTGGTTATTTGAGCACCAGAATGTGAGGACTCCTACTGAAAGGATAGTAACTCAGGATAGGCAATCAATGCAGGGGTACCCTGCAGATCTCCGGTGCTGTACAAACTGTAGTGGCGAATGTAGGTACCGCAGTGCTGCCCCATTAAAGTTTCTGTATCAGAAATCTGCAGGGGTATCAGGTGTTGGGCCCCCCTGCAGATCTAATATGGATGGCCTATACTGAGAAAGTGGATAACTCCTTGAGGCAGGCATCCCACGTGGCCTATACACCGCGGTTTGCTAGCGGCAGAAACGTGGAGGAAAAAAAACGCGAATCCTGTCCACACTTTGCAGTAAAATTCACACAGTGGACACACCGTCATGTTTTTGGAAATCACAGCATGTCAATTATACCCTTACCCTTAACCACAGTCATGTCAAGTTTGTGATTAACCCCTTCTTGGGTAATCAGCAATTCAATTGCTTAGATGGAATCACTGATTGCAGGAGGTCTGGGGAGGGCACTACTGTATGTTATAACTCCAGCATCCCTGGGCTATGTAACCAGAACCACGTGATTTACACAGCCCCACAACCCTGCCTACACACAAGCAGCCCCGCTCCCCCAGGACCCCCACAACCACCTCCTCCACACATGCAGCAACGCCCCAGGGACTCCACACACACTCGAAATGAGACACTCCCCAGGGACCCCCTCCACCAACACACAGATGGCAACCCACCAAGGAACTGACCGCCTCCACCACAACACACAGACGGCAGCCCCTCATGGATCACCCCACATGCACACTGACAGCAGCTTCCTCTCACACACAGGCTGCACCCCCAGAGATCCCCCCCACTTACATGAAGACAGC
The DNA here is from genome assembly GCA_947044405.1 of Leptodactylus fallax. Lineage (NCBI taxonomy): Eukaryota > Metazoa > Chordata > Amphibia > Anura > Leptodactylidae > Leptodactylus > Leptodactylus fallax. Next base: position 822,569 of record CAMRHE010000035.1, on the reverse strand, counting down.
ACCCCACACAGGCAGCAGCCTCTCAGGGGTCCCACTTCTCAAGGCACAGATGGCAGCCCCTAGGGACCAGAACCCCACACACACAGACGACAAGCCCCCAGGACTGCACCCCCTAGCACACAGGCAGCAGCCCCCCAGGGTCCAGATCACAACAGCAAACAGACGGCAGCCTAGCCCAGGCATTAGAGACCCTAGCACACAGGCGCAGACCCCAGCATACAGGTGGCAACTCCCCAAGGACCGGAGCGCCCTCCCCCTTAGCATACAAGCGGCAGCCCCCTGGAGTCCGTATATCACCCTAGCACACAAGTGACAGCTCCCCGGGGTCTGGATATCACCCTAGCACACAAGTGGCAGCCCCCCGGTGTCCGGATATCACCCCAGCACACAGGCAGCAGCCCCCCGGGGTCTGGATATCACCCCAGCACACAGGTGGCAGCGCCCCGGGGACCAGATCACCCCAACACACAGGCGGCAGCCCCCCAGGGTCCAGATCACAACAACACACAGACGGCAGCCCCTCAGGGACTGGACCCTCTCAGCACACAGGCGGCAGCCCTCCAGGGACCGGACCTTCTCAGCACACAGGCGGCAGCCCCCCAGGGACCGGACCCCCTGAGCACACAGGCGGCAGCCCCCCAGGGACCAACCCCCTCAGCACACATGCGGCAGCCCCCCAGGAATCGGACCCCTCAGCACACAGGCGACAGCCCCCCAGGGACTGGACCCCATCAGCACACAGGCGGCAGCCCCCCAGAAACTGGACCTCCTCGGCACACATTTGGCAGCCCCCCAGGGACCGGACCCCATCAGCACACAGGCAGCAGCCCCCCAGGGACTGGACCCCATCAGCACACAGGCGGCAGCCCCCCAGGGACCGGACCCCAACAGCACACAGGCGGCACCCCCAGGGACTGGACCTCCTCAGCCACAGGCGGCGCCCCCCAGGGACCGGACCCCCTGAGCACACAGGCGGCAGCCACCCAGGGACCGGTCCCCATCAGCACACAGGCGGACGCCCCCCAGGGACCGAAACCCATCAGCACACAGGCAGCAGCCCCCAGGGACCAGAACCCATCAGCACACAGGCGGCAGCCCCCCAGGGACCGAACCCCCTCAGCACACAGGCGGCAGCCCCCCTGGGACTGGACCTCCTCAGCACACAGGCAGCAGCCCCCCTGGGACTGAACCTCAGCACACAGGCGGCAGCCCCCCAGAGACTGGACCTCCTCAGCACACATTTGGCAGCCCCCCAGGGACCGGACCCCATCAGCACACAGGCGACAGCCCCCCAGGGACTGGACCCCATCAGCACACAGGCGGCAGCCCCCCAGGGACCGGATCCCCTGAGCACACAGGCGGCAGCCCTCCAGGGACCGGACCTTCTCAGCACACAGGCGGCAGCCCCCCAGGGACCGGACCCCCTGAGCACACAGGCGGCAGCCCCCCAGGGACCAACCCCCTCAGCACACATGCGGCAGCCCCCCAGGAATCGGACCCATCAGCCCACAGGCGGCAACCCCCCAGGAACCGGACCCCCTCAGTCTGAAGGCAGCAGCCCCCTGAGGACTGGACCCCACACACACAGCTAGCTCCCCAGGGACCACCAAACATGCACACAGGTTGCAGTGCCCTGGGACCACCTCCAGAACCCCCTCTCACACTTAAGCAGTACCCCAGGAACCCCACAAAGTCAGTACCCCAGGGATCCCACACAGACACATGCAGCAGCCCCCCAGGGACGAAACCCCACAAGACCCTACCCCCATTACATGAAAACAGCACCCCAGAGACCCCTGCTCCCCATTTAGATGCCAGCAGCACCCCAAGGACCCCTGCCCCCCTTTAAATGTCAGCAGCACCCCAAAGGACCCCTGCCCCTCCCCCCCTTTAGATGCCAGAAGTACACCAAGGACGCATGATCCTATATTTAGATGCCAATGGCACCCCAGGGACCCGTGTCTCCACCCCCTTTAGTTGCCAGAAGCACACCAGGGACCCCTGCCCCCATCCATGCCAGCAGCATCCCCCCCTTAGATGTCAACAGCAAAACAAAAACCCATTAAATGCCAGAAGCACTCCAAGGTTTCCTTCCCCCCTACAGTGCTGGCCAAAAGTATTGGCACCCCTGCAATTCTGTCAGATAATACTCAATTTCTTCCAGAAAATGATTGCAATCACAAATGCTTTGGTAATAATATCTTCATTTAATTTGTCGTCAATGGAAAACCACAAAAAGAATTGTCAAAAAGCCAAATTGGATATAATTCCACACCAAACATAAAAAAAGGGGTGGACAAAAGTATTGGCACCCTTTGAAAAATCATGTGATGCTTCTCTAATTTGTGTAATTAACAGCACCTGTTACTTACCTGTGGCACATAACAGGTGGTGGCAATAACTAAATCACACTTGCAGCCAGTTGAAATGGATTAAAGTTGACTCAACCTCTGTCCAGTGTCCTTGTGTGTACCACATTGAGCATGGAGAAAAGAAAGAAGACCAAAGAACTGTCTGAGGACTTGAGAAGCAAAATTGTGAGGAAGCATGAGCAATCTCAAGGCTACAAGTCCATCTCCAAAGACCTGAATGTTCCTGTGTCTATCGTGCGCAGTGTCATCAAGAAGTTTAAAGCCCATGGCACTGTGGCTAACCTCCCTAGATGTGGACGGAAAAGAAAAATTGACGAGAGATTTCAACGAAAGATTGTGCGGATGGTGGCTAAAGAACCTCGACTAACATCCAAACAAGTTCTAGCTGCCCTGCAGTCCGAGGGTACAACAGTGTCAACCCGTACTATCCGTCGGCGTCTGAATGAAAAGGGACTCTATGGTAGGATACCCAGGAAGACCCCACTTCTGACCCACAGACATAAAAAAGCCAGGCTGGAGTTTGCCAAAACTTACCTGAGAAAGCCAAAAACTTTTTGGAAGAATGTTCTCTGGTCAGATGAGACAAAAGTAGAGCTTTTTGGGAAAAGGCATCAACATAGAGTTTACAGGAAAATAAAAAAGAGGCCTTCAAAGAAAAGAACACGGTCCCTACAGTCAAACATGGCGGAGGTTCCCTGATGTTTTGGGGTTGCTTTGCTGCCTCTGGCACTGGACTGCTTGACCGTGTGCATGGCATTATGAAGTCTGAAGACTACCAACAAATTTTGCAGCATAATGTAGGGCCCAGTGTGAGAAAGCTGGGTCTCCCTCAGAGGTCATGGGTCTTCCAGCAGAACAATGACCCAAAACACACTTCAAAAAGCACTAGAAAATGGTTTGAGAGAAAGCACTGGAGACTTCTAAAGTGGCCAGCAATGAGTCCAGACCTGAATCCCATAGAACACCTGTGGAGAGATCTCAAAATGGCAGTTTGGAGAAGGCACCCTTCAAATCTCAGGGACCTAGAGAAATTTGCCAAAGAAGAATGGTCTAAAATTCCAGCAGAGCATTGTAAGAAACTCATTGATGGTTACCGGAAGCGGTTGTTCGCAGTTATTTTGTCTAAAGGTTGTGCTACCAAGTATTAGGCTGAGGGTGCCAATACTTTTGTCCAGCCCTTTTTTGGAGTTTTGTGTAAAATGATCAATGATTTGACTTTTTTTTCATTCTCTTTTGTGTTTTTTCATTGCAAGCAAAATAAATGAAGATATTATTACCAAAGCATTTGTGATTGCAATCATTTTCTGGAAGAAATTGAGTATTATCTGACAGAATTGCAGGGGTGCCAATACTTTTGGCCAGCACTGTACATGCCAGAAGCACCCCTCCGCCCTTGGATGCCAGCAACATCCCAAGGACCACTGGACCCCCCCCCCCTTGATGCCAGCAGAAGCACCCCAAGGACGTATGCCCCATATTTAGATGCCAATGGCACCCCTGCCGCCCCTTTAGATGCAAGCAGCACCTCAAGGACCCCTGCTCCCCTTAAATGCCAGCAGCACAACAAAGACCTCCCCCCTCCTTAGATGCCAGCAGCACCTCAAGGACCCCTGCCCTTTAGATGCTAGAAGCACCCCAGGGACCCCTGCCCCCTATCCATGACAGTAGCACCTCCCTTTGATGCCAACAGCACCCCAAGAACCCTTGCACACCTTTACATGCCAGAAGGACTCCCCCACACCTTAGATGCCAGAAACACCCCAAGGACCTCCCCCTTTATGCCAGTAGCACCTCAAGGACCCCTGCCTCCCCCTTCTGATACCAGCAGCATCCCAAGGACTCCTGCTCTACTTCAGATGAGAGCAGCACCCAAAAGACCCTGTCTCTCTTGATGCCAATGGCACCCCAGGGACTCCTATACCACGCTAAACATCAATTCAATCCCCCAAACTCTCCAGGATACAGTCCCATGTAAAACATCACTCTCTTTTCAGCCCCTCAACTTACAGTCCCATGTAAATACATCACTTCCTCCCCTCAGCCTCCTCCAACATGCAGTCCCATGCAAAATAATCCTATCACTCCCCTTCTATCATGCAGTCCTGCAAAACTGTCCTCACAGCTTTCTGTTCTCCATATACACAAGCTCCGCTTTTGCTTCCTCTATACAGCACAGAGTTGTAATAGAAGAGACCCCGCCCTCACTGAAGAGGCCCCGCCCCTTCCTGTGACATCATACCTACCAGGAGCAACTCTAGATGACCCAGGGAGAATCCTCTGTCTGATCTTGGAGCAGATTCTGAGGACTGTTTCATCATATCTGAGGGAGAAAGAAAGGAATAGAGAGACCCTTCTATTTCACCTGAAGCAGAGAGAGAGAGGAACAAGAGCAAGTCAGGCTCCAACAGTGTCACCTGAGGTACGGTGAGAAAGCACAGTCACCATTTTACCTAAGGTAACCCCAGAGATAGAGCCTCCTCCATTTTGTTTTTGAGACACTTGCTATTAAGCCACAGAGATCTCCCCTCAGAGGTGAAAAGACTAACCTGCTCTGACCAGAGCTAATATAACAGTGAGCTAAGCACTAAGAGAAGTTACTTGCTGGATATCTGAATTATTCTATATGTGTGGATAACTTCCAGAGCAAAGCTTTGCCATCACACTTATTTATTAACATATCACATTTAGGAGGACTTTGCAACTGGCTAATCCTATTATCACTGAAGGCCTGCTCCTGAGAGGACATTTTCCCTCTCTCCTTTGGGTTTTCTAAAATTCCCTCCTGGCCATTGATGGGTGCTTGTGAAAAGTGTTAATTTGTTTATCTTGTACTGCCATTCTGAGCGTTAGCAAAGGTCATAGTGTGAATGGGCGCCTGTGTGTAAGTTGAATCATCTAAACTTTGAATTTAACAAACTTTCTTGCATACCTAGTCTCCTATAGTTTAACATTGCCCTTATAGAGTCAGAGGCAATTAATACTGTGTACGCCGTAAGTGCTGTATGTTTTTGTAAACTATTCATTGCAGTATTATATGCATTGCATCCTTGGTTCCAGTTATTAATGCACATCTTAAGAAAAGGTTAAATCTTCTGGATGTGGTTTATTTTGACTTACTAGAGTCATTCATAAAAGTGAAATTACAGGTAGGCTATAGGGGTTCTCCCAAATCGACCCCTGGTCTAGTCAACACCATGTTCACAAGCATGGTGACAATTCGGGTGGAGGCACTGCATGATCAAGCTCGTGAAGAGGCCAGAGTTATAACCATTTCTGTAATCCTAAATACCCCCCAGAGGACTCCAAAAGAGGGGGTGTTACATTTACATACAGGGTGTGATTTGCCTCCTTTCCAACTGAAGATTCAAGTTTGATCATTAAATAATGCTGTTGCACTGAACTCAGTTAGTACCACATACTGAATTATTGTAACAACATTTCCCCCTTAGATTTCATATATGGATGGCAAAGTGCCATGCAGAAGGTCCATTGATCAGAGCGTGATGGTGCCATAACCCAGATGGAGTGAACCATAGGATGGGAGTAGTAGTGGCGGTAGCTGTGCCACTAGATTGGTTGAGGGCACTCGGCCTATCTCCCCAGTGCACCTCCGAGACCAGACACCAACGAGGGGGGCCTCCTGTGCTACAGGATGATTGTGGTAGTAGTTCCCCCATGGCGCTTCCAGTTGGAGAGGAGTCCTCTCTTACTCTAGAGCCGGTGTGATGGTGTTTGGAAGGGCCCTGATATTACAGCAGGAACGACCCAGGAGGCAGTAGTGCAGTGAAACAGGTTGAACTTTACTCAGCAACTGTAACTATAACCTAGTAGTCTCCCACTGTGTAGTATACCCAGCCTTGTTCTTGAGGGATGCCGAGATATAATAAGGCTTTAGTGCCATGTACTCCAGCAACACTCTCTTTCTGAAACTTAGTCACCTCCAGCGGATAATGCTGGGGGCTGTAATTCAAGGTAGTCCTTCCTGGGACCTGGTTTCTTTTTGAGGCAGGGCTCGAATAACACCTTCTGGCAGTCAGGATTCCTTCTCTCAGGCAAATAGCAAGAGTTTTTCCACGTGAAAAAAGTACAAAGCTACTGTATCTGAATAGGCATTAGGGAAGACTTTTACACAAGGATTGTCAATTTGCTTTTTTGTCAGGTAAAGTTTAAAAGATTAAACTGAAGTAACATTTTACAATGGATTTATGGCTTTTTAAAAAGGTGTAAAAAGTAGCAACAGCACTCCAGTACATGGGCAGCGTAAAAAAAAACCTGAGATATCTGACAGCAGCAGAATTGCAATTTGTTTGAGGGGAATTTCCGTCTGTTTTGGGCTAAGCCCCACATTGTGGAAAGGCTGCTTTTTTTGTTACACATTTTGCTGTGGCTTTCTGAGCGAAAGCCTATAGTCAATTTAGGTGAAATATACATATTTCCAATTGCTATCGAAGCCACTCCTGTCTTTGGCTCAAAAAACAGCAGCAAAATCTGCAACAAAAAAGCAATTTTTCTGCAACATTCGGCCTCAGCCTTACATGGTGCTTAAAGATTGTGGACATTTTTAAGGCGTCCATATCCTTTAAAGGGGTCCTCTGGGAACTATTAGAAATAACTATTAAATGCATGCTGTTTAACTGCATGTGCTGCAATGCTGTGAGGTTGGTTTTCCCTCCACTTGCAATGTTTTTGGTGTTTTTCACATCCATGTTTTTCTGGCTGCACTGCCACTAGACTTCCCGCTATGGAGGAGGCGCTTTTTTCCTGCTAAGTCCCAGCATTCTCCATTTACCCGAGTTCCTTAAGTTTAGCCATCCACTTCACTTCACTTCTACCATCTTTTGCAGTCCCGACGCTTAATTTTTACTGGCCCACATCATCTCTTTGATACCTGCCCAAATTGTCTTATATTTTGAATCCCCCCCATCCCGTTCTCTAGCCCTATCCCCCACATCTCTGGTCATGCTCTATTGTGTCCGATATTCAGCCCCATGTTACCTCCTTTGTTCTGCCCTCTTTCTCTTCTGTTCTGAAGATAGGCCATGTCTTTTTTTTTTCCTTTAGCTGAAACAAATCAACTACAGCAAAAAAATCTGCTTCTAACTCTCATCGAAATGAATGGGAGAGTTGGGAGGCATTTTTGAGGAAAAATTTGAGGCAGATTCTGCCTCAAAAAACTCTGTGTGAACTTACCCTTAGTTAAGGCAAAGGGCTGGTTGCATTTGTGAGCGCTTTGCAAATCTGAACCACCAGATCACAATATACTGCAGCAGGGCTTAAAAATGAAGCCACCCCCATGCAGATGGACCAATCACAGAAGAGACACAGCCCACTATTGCTTTCAATAGCGGGCATTGACTCTTCTGTGATTGGCCCATTTGAATTTAGTGCTAAAGCACCTGTGGCCACTATTGAATTGCTATTACTGTCGTTGGTTCTGCTATGAACTATCGCTGTGCTGTGACACTGTTGTCACAGAACAAGGATATTAACCCCTTCCCACTGGGGTAATTTTTTGATTTTCGATTTTTGTTTTTCACTCCCCACCTTCCAAACCCCATAACTTTTTTTATTTTTCCTTTCTCAGAGCCATAAGAGGGCTTAATGTTTGCGGGACAAATTTTTCTTCATGATGCTAGCATTTATTATTCTGTACAATGTACTGGGAAGCTGGAAAATTCAGAATGGGGTGGATTTGAAGAAAAAGTGCATTTGTGCGACTTATTTACATTTTATTTACATTTTAACCCCTTAACAAAAATCTAAAACTTAAAAAAAAATTGTTTTCTAAAAGTCGCCATATCCTGACACCTGTAACTTTTTTATATTTCCATGTATGGGGATGCATAGCACGTCTTTTTTGCGGGGTCAGGTTTACTTTTTAGTTTTGGGGAATGTCTATTGCTTTGATCACTTTGTATTCAAATTTTTATCAGAGGCGAAGCAGTGAAAAAACAGCAGTTTAGCACTTCTGATTTTTTTTTTTTCCCTCTACAGCGTTTACTGCACGGGAAAAATGTTTGTAGTCTGTAGACCGGGTGTTTTTTTACACAGGGATACCTAATGTGATTTGAACTTGAACCAAATTGAAACTTTACTCTTAGAACTGAGAACACAGAATTTGTGCAGCTTCCCAATAGGAGGAGTAGTCTCCAGCTTGCTGGCTACACCCAGGCTTGGGATGAGGGATGCCCAGACTATGATGATGGAGTGCCTCTACTTCACTCCAAATAAGTAATATACTCTGCCTCTCCCAGTGTTTTGAGACCTGGGGGCTGAAGACAATGATTCCCTAGGCCCAAATACCTGTATGCTAAATTGGTCCTGGAATACAGCTTCAAGAGAAGCACAACTCCTATCTTCCTCCTAGGCTGACATCCAATCTCTTGTGAAATAATAGTTGTATCATCCCTGTCTCAGGGCTGTTTTCTAAGCCTTGGGCTGGTTTTCACCTCTCCCTCATGGGCTGCTGAGAACACATGCAGAGTTCCTGTTCCAATGCCAGCACACACTACAACTACTGAAATCTAATGGCTCTCTGGAGACTTAGGGTCTCCAAGCTCTGCCCAGCGGTCTGTGATTGACCAGGGCTGTACCAAACCCTCTAAGACAGAGGGATAGCCGACAGTAGGGAAATACCATTGGGGAAACACATAAGGGAAGCTGCAAAATATACAAAAATACATAAAATAACATATCTAGCCAGTGGCACATAACACAATAAGGGTGGGAGTAGTAGTGACAGTGATGTCACAGGGTAGGCCAAATACACTCAACCGAACTCCTCTAGCCCACCTCCACTGATGAGAGGGGCTGCGTGGTACCTGATGGACTTCTGTTCGCACAAAGCAGACCTAGGTTGGTAAGAGAACTACGGCCCTTGCACTTCACCACTTCTTGGTCCCAAGTTACTTGGGACTGAGTTCGGGTCTGCAGTTAGGTTAGGTTTATGGACTATGTCAGGCCACACTTTAGCAGTATCTACGCAATGGATGGCATGCCGTTTTCAAGCCTATGCAGTAAGAAGTTTCTGAAGAACACTGTTTTGGCTATCTAGCCGGTCTTCTTTTTCTCTTCATATTCTCTCTGTTATATTGGTTCTGGGGGGAACTAGTCAGTACATGTTAAGATTGTAAACTATTGTGCTGTACAGCCGGTGCCCCGTATTACACTCCCTTTTCATTATTCCTGAGTAAAGGGTCTTCACAGGTAATAAGTGGCTGGTCTTTGGAAGCCTGACAGTAGGTAAAATTATAGTATATATTAGTAGCAAATACTTGGGGAGCACAGTGTTGTGCAGCACAAGGGCTTCAGCCTTCTGGCTGAGTGTATGTGAATTTTGGTTACCTATCGTTCATGGTCACGGGTGCCACGGTACTAAAGTAAAATCTTGTTGTGTCAGAACTGGTGTTGGAGTCATTTTCCTTGTTCATGACTTCGCTGTATCCAGGGGATCCCACCACGGTACACGGCTTACAGTTGTATAACTAAAATGCAAGTTGGTGACAGAGAGAAGTCATTATACATTAGTTATTACAAGCAACAGCCCCACTGATATACAGTATGAAAGATCAGTCAATCTCCAGATTACCTAGTAAATATGAAAGTTTGAGGTCTATAGACATAAATATCTTAATCGTTACTCTGAAATACTATGTAATAAACATTACAAATATAACAATGATTAAAGGCTGAATTAATATGGAGAGTCATGATTAGAAATATTATGCAAATATCTTGGTTATTCTTTGTTGGCACCATTGTGTGGTTCACTGATGATGACAAATATAGCAACTGAGCTTTTAATTATGTGCCGGACCTTGAAAATTCAGATATATGTAAATGAATAAATGAGAAAGACATTCCCGAAAGAACCATTTCTCTGTCTATACCAATTCCTTTCTTGACCTCAATTATACTGTACAGCCAAGCTAAGCGGCTAGAACCCCTGAAGATATTATATATTTGCTATCTCCTTCTTAGAATAGTTGATATTTATACAAATTGCAATAATTCTAACAGTCACATCAAACAGTATTGTGGCCTTATTATTCATCTATTCTTTTAGAAGTTTTGAAGAATGCAAGACACACAAATTGTTCTGCTGTGGGATTTCTTTTACTGCAATTTCTCTTCTTGACTGTGATAGTCTAACATTATGACAGAGGCACTGAGCGTGATTATACACATGGGAGCTGATTTATAGCTTTTTAGCTCAGCTCTGCCTGATACTATTAGAAATCCTTGATCAGGAGGGAATTTTTTTACAGGGATGCAACAACAAAATATCTTTCCTTTGAAATACTGAGCAGCAGTTTTATATGAAAACTTCATTGGGTATGTACTCTATTAAGCAAATGCAATTAAATGTCTATTCCTATGCTATTGGATATTGAAAAAGGACTCTGCTTTGCATGTTATTTGCATATGTGCACATGTTTCTTGCAATGACTAGTTTAACAGTTAATATCGAATTGTCCTTATACCTAAGTAACTGGGCAACACCAATTTAATATTATTTGATTTCTCTACACTTATGGTCCCCCACTGCTTAATATTGTTTGCAATCTGTACACAAAGAATAGGCAAGAACGAATTCCTCTATGGTCTCTTTTCTTTTTAATCCTCTCCTCCCGGAAGGACTGACAGTGGCTATGATGCACCCTTGGAGCAGGCTGGGTCTGTTCCATGTGGCAGACTTGATTGACCCGTTTACCTTGGAGCTTAGGCCTTTCGAATATTTAACTTTTACTCTGGGCCTGCCACACACGGAATGGCTCCACTATCAACAAATAGGTCATTTCGTGTCCACCCTGTTTGGGGCCCCTCGGGTTTCTGTCACTACCATTTGTGGTTGTGAAGGGCTGGCGTTTCTACGAAGGGTCTGATTTCAGCTATTTGCTGCCTGCTCACCTCTCCGGAGGGGCGGCCCACCCCAGCCCACAAATATATGACTCGATGGAATGAGGCTGTGGGTGGGCAGATCTCACCCGCCCAGTGGCAGATTGTGTGGTCCCGTGCAGCCAAGTCTTCTACCTGCATCATGTTTCATGAGACGCAATATAAGATCTTGGTTGCATTGGTACCACACCCCTGTTCTCCTACACACTCTTAACCCGAGTGTTCCACTTGTTTGTTGGAGTTGCCTTTCTGAGATAGGTACTCTATACCACATATTCTGGAAGTGTCCCATGCTCTGCCCTTTTTGGAGGGAGGTCAAGGCCATGACTGATATTCTCTTTCTCCAGGGAGTCCCTCTAGATCCATTGGTTTACCTTCTTAATTTGCCGCCGTGACTCCTTAGCAAGAAGTCATCTAAGCTATTTCTGTATATTTGCACTGCGGCTAAAACTCTGGAGGCCCTTCACTGGCGGAGTGTTCATCCCCCCCCCCTCAGGTTCTGAGCTGGTGGCCCGTATCAAGGATGTTAGAAGTCTGCAGTTCCTCACTGCTACTCTCAACAATAAGGTAGAGGTCTTCCAGTCTATTTGGTCCCCTTGGGATACATATTGTAGCCTTCAAGGTCTCTGATCTCTCCTACCTTTCACCCTCCTTTTGTCTTGTCCTATTCCCTCCCCCATTCCGTCCTTTGTCTTGTGCTTTTTTCTTTTTCCTGTGTTGGCCTTTTATTCATTATGGTTTTGCTGTTATTGCTCTGTTTTTGCCTTGCTGTTTATTTTGTCGGTGTTGTTTTGTAACCTTTATAAAACTTTAATAAAAATTACAGTTAAAAAAAAAAAAAAGAATAGGAAAGCTCTAGCTGTGACTAAGCCAGTTTACTGAAATATCAAACAAATTCTCTAAAGTTGAGGCAGCTATGTTCAACTGTGTGGTTTCTCCATACAACCATGTATTAAGAAAGCAGTATGGAACAGTTTCATAATATGGCATCCATAGGAACAAGGCAATGGTATCTATCTGGAAGTGCCACAATTTGAATCTATTTCAAACGGTAATCATACAGTAGGGTCCCTCAGAAGTCTACTGGAGGTTGTACAGAGCAATAATACACTTCTGTGCATGAGCCCTTAAGGTCATACACATTAGAAGAGTATTAGCTAAAGTTGGTGATTTTGATGGGATCGGCTGACCATCAGAGGGTGTAAGCGCACACCCACGCATTGCTTTAAAAACCCATTCAAATGAATGGGTTTTTAACCAATGCGTCGCTGACCGGTCTGTATCCGATGCCAATCCAGTTCGCCGAGATTTTCACTGGATTGGCAATGGACGGACTGGAACGCAGGTGTGAACCCACCCTCATGTGTATGGGAGCCTCTCGACACTTCCCTATGGCAATGGGAAATATCTATCTGGCTTTAGTCTTTCTCTAGAACAAAGATTCAAGGTTTTCCCTTCACCCACGACAGCACCCAGAGAGAGGATCCGCCCCCAGGGACAGGAAACCTACGGTATAAAAAGGTGGAGCCTCTCCTACCCCTCAGTTGTTTCCTGTCCCTGGAGGGAGACCTACGTGTCTGCTTGAGGCAGGCTTACCTGATGGCATAGGAAAGAGTTGGTCCTGGTAGGGGTTGCCTCTCTTCTTCCAGGGGTGGCTGTGGCCCAGTCTGGAGTCAGGTGCCATCCCCCCAGCTATGCGCCGCTGGTGTTCCGGGCGCGGGGGGTTCCGATATCCAGGCAGAAGGAGTGTGTTTCCTTTGCTTTAGGCCGCAGGAGTTCCGGGCCTGCAGGGAGACACATGGAGGTGCCAGCCCGGCAGGAAGTGGGTGTGGCTTCCGGTGGAAGGGGCGTGGCTTACGGTGGGAGGGGCGTGGTCTAACGGCTGAATGGCCATATAATGCAGATGGAAGGAAAGTGGAGCTGCTAAGCAGTTACTGGCCCTCCATGCACCGAGTCTCTATAGTATGGAAGAGCAGCCGCCGCCACAGCAGCTGCCGCCGGCAGAAGGAAGACCCCAAGATGGAGGGCAAGATGAAGGTCCACCTCCACCTTCCTTGGTATTCTAGGGGGATGTAAGTTGCTGCGTGCCAACCCTTTATTTTTTATTGATTAATGGTTTCCCCTGTCTTTTGTAGGATAGACCTAGGAAAGTCTTGGTGAAATCTAAGAATAAGGAATGTGCCTTATGTAGAACTAGACTTTCTTCTTCTTATGACAAAAGCTCTACCCATCATGTATTAATAGAACTATTGCTGAGGAGTCCCCGTCATTCTTACAGGGTATCAGATCTATGATACAGGAGGAGGTCAGGAGTTCCCTTAAGGGTAAAAGTGGCCAGAAAAAGAAGTCCAGTTCCTCTACCCAAGGTCAAGACTCCTCTTCTGAGGAGGAGTCTGTTCAAGGTGAAAATGGAGAATTATCCGATGATGTCTCTTCTTCCTCCATATCTGATGTAGAGGGAGGACAGTCGTGTTTTCTAGTTGAGGACACTGACAAGTTGCTCAAAGCCATTCCAGCGACTATGGGGATTGAGGACTCTAGACACTCCCGTTCTATACAGGACATTATGTTTGGAGGTTCGTCAAAGGAGACACTTTCCAGTCCATAAAAATATTACATCGCTTAGCAAGAAGGGTTCTATCCCTAGAGGAGATAAGCGTAAATACCCGTTTGAAGAGGAAGCTTGCTCTTCTTGGGATAATGTACCAAAAATTGATGTTGCCAGAGCCTCTAGGAACTCGGCACTGCCCTTCGAGGACATGGGTACCCTGAAGGATCCCTTAGACAAGAAAGCAGAAAGCTTCCTAAGGCGTTCTGGGGAGTCAGTAGAGGCGTCCCTCAAGCCCAATATAGCGGCTACCTGTACTGCTAGATCCCTTATGATCTGGCTAGGGGAGCTGGAATATCAATTAAGGGATAAGACCCCAAGAGAGCAGATTCTGTCAGCCCTGCCGACTATTAGAAAAGGTGCAGATTTTTTTGGCAAATGCTTCAGCTGACGCTGTAAGATTATCAGCTCACTCCCTTGCCCTGACCAACTCTGCCAGGAGGGCTTTATGGCTGAAGAGTTGGACAGGTGATGTAGGGTCTAAGACCCGGCTGTGCAATCTGCCCTGTGACGGTGAATATCTCTTTGGACCAGCCTTGGATGACATCTTAGCTAAGGCAGCAGAAAAAAAAAAAAAAAGAGTTTTTCCTTTGCCTTCCTCTGGTCGGACACGGAGGTCCTTTCGTCCCTTTGCAGCATACAGAGGGCAGAAAATTGTCAAGTCCAGAGATAATAGCTGGACAGAATCAATAAGAAACACAAGGGGTTCTTATTTAACAACTCACCCCGTAATAAAGATCCAAGACCCAATAGGCAATGACGCCAGGCCCCGGGTAGAGGGGAGACTGAGGAAATTCCTTCCTGCCTTGAGGAAAATTTCATAAGGGGTTTTTATTCCCATCTGTTCTGGGTAAGGAAACCCGATGGCTCCTACAGAACCATAATCTAAGGAGGTTAAATCAGTTTCTGTCTTACAAGAAATTCCGGATGGAGACAGTACAGTCAGCAGTGAGATTAACTCCCAATTGCTGGATGGCAGTGATAGACCTGAAAGATGCTTATTACCATGTTCCAATTTTTCCAGGTCACCAGAGGTTCTTGCGAGTAGCAGTAGAGATGGGAGGGGTGGTTTCAGCAATACCAATATCAGGCTCTTCCCTTTGGAATCTCCATAGCCCCAGGAGTCTTTACCAAAATAGTGGCAGAAATGGGGGCGCATGTAAGAGAGAAAGACGTTCTGTTTATTCCATATCTAGACGACTTTCTCACTGTGGCAAGATCCAGAATAGAATGTTTAGAAAGTGTCAGTGTAGTACTGAACATTCTGGAGGAATTAGGTTGGATGGTGAATCTAGAGAAGTCAAGTTTAGTTCCTTCTCAACAGAAAAAGTATCTAGGGATCATTCTATATTCCACGGCTCAGAGATCTTTTCTCCCTCCAGAGAAAATAGAGAGTTCTGTCCCTAGTAAAAATCCTGATCCAGTCCCCCAGGATCACTATAAGAAAGGCTATGTCCATCCTGGGGACTCTCACGGCCTGTATTCCAGCTGTACTTTGGGCTCAGAGCCACTCCCGAGACCTGCAGTGGGAAATCCTGGCAGCCTGGTGTCAGGAAGAGAAAATTCTCGACAAATTTATGTGGGTGTCTCAGCCAACAAGAGAAACCCTGGGTTGGTGGTTAGTCAGGGGTCACCTAGAAATTGGAGTTCCATGCAAGATCTCAGACCCCCTAATTATTACCACGGATGCCAGCCCTTGGGGGTGGAGTGCCCACATGAGGGATCAGGTGTTCCAAGGCTGCTGGTCAAGGAGTCTTTCTCAGGCATCCTCAAATCAGAGGGAACTAATGGCGATTTTTGGAGACCTTGAAAGTCGTAGGTCAGGGTATTCGGAATCGCCATGTAAGGATCATGTCCGACAATACGACAGCAGTTTCATATATAAATAAGCAAGGGGGTACGAGGTCCCTTCCCCTTATGAAAATAATGGCCCGGATTCTACATCTGTCAGGGCCTCTGGTTCTCTCCTGGTCTGCTCTGCATATCAGGGGGTCAGACAATTTCAGGGCAGATTTCCTGAGCTGTCACAATCTGAATCAGAGCGAGTGGGAATTGAACCCATCCATCTTTTTAGAGATCACCAGGGTTTGGGGAGTCCCGGAAATAGATCTCTTTGTCAGTCGGTCAAACAAGAAGGTGGAGAGATTTTTTTTTCCCTAAACCCAGAGGAACCCCGCTTTGGGGTGGATGCTCTGTCCTACAAGTGGGATTTCAATCTAGCTTACGCTTTTCCTCCCTTCTATCTCATTCCAGCAGTTCTGAGGAAGATCAGGGAGGATCGAGCGAGGGTTATTCTAATTGCCCCCTTTTTGGCCGAGGAGAGCCTGGTTTACCTGGATAAGGATCCTGTCTGTTTCGGACCCTTGGATTCTCCCAGTCAGCCAGGACCTTCTATGTCAGGGCCCCATTCTCCATCCGGAGTCCAGCCACTTACATTTGACGGCCTGGAATTTGAGCGGAGATTACTAGCTTCTAAAGGTTTTTTCAGAATCTCATTTCCACTCTTCTAAAAAGCAGAAAACCGGTCACTACTAAAATATACGCTAGGACTTGGTTCCGGTTTTTTGAATTTCTAGGGGGTTCTCCGGGGGAGCTTAGGGATATACCTAGAAAACAGATTCTAGAGTTCCTTCAGAAGGGACCAGAAAAGGGGCTTTGTACCAGCACTTTAAAAGTCCAGGTTTCAGCCCTTAGTGTTCTACTAAATGATAAATTGGCTGAGGATCCCTGGGTGATTAGGTTCATCAAGGCGGCCTCTAGAAGTAGACCGGTGGTTAGGTCCAGAGTTCCTCCCTGGGACTTGTACCTAGTTCTGTCTGCCTTAACTAAACCTCCCTTTGAACCATTGATCTCTATCCCTATTAAAAATTTATCCCTGAAAGTGATTCTTTTAGTGGCCCTTACCTCGGCATTTCGCATAGGAGAATTGCAGGCTCTATCAGTTAATCCACCCTTTACTGTTATTACAGAGGACAGGGTAATAATTAAACCAGACCCAGCTTTTTTGCCTAAAGTAGCCTCAAAATTTCATAGATCTCAGGAGATAGTTCTCCCCTCCCTCTGTGCTAACCCAAGTAATGCTAAAGAGCAGGAATACCACTGTTTGGATGTAAGACGTTGCCTAATCCAGTATTTTGTCCTCTACTTCCTCTTGGAGGAAATCTACTTCCCTTTTTGTTCTCTTTTCAGGTCCCAACAAAGGGAAGGCGGCCTCTAAGTGTAGTCTGGCTAGGTGGGTGAGACTAGCAATCTCCCTGGCCTACAGTTCTTTGGGCCTTCTCCCCCCCCCCCCCAGTGGGGCTCAAGACACATTCTACTAGGGCGATTGCCACCTCGTGGGCCGAGAGAGCTGATGCTTCCATAGAATCTAGCTGCAAAGCAGCAACCTGGTCTTCAACTTCTACCTTTTTTCGCCATTATAGGCTGGACATTGGGGCTTTACAAGCGGTGGTCCCTCCCTAGTGTTTTCCTATTTTATTCTCTCTGGGTGCTGTCGTGGGTGAAGGGAAAAATGGTAATTACTTACTGGTAATTGGATTTTCCAGAACCCACGACAGCACCGTCCTTTATCCTTCCCTTTTTTCTTGGTGATGGACTTTTGTTTGGCACTGGGTGTAGCAAGCAAAAAAAAAAAAAAAAAAGTTTTGACCTTAGGGTCATGAGTTACAAGTTAACTGGAGTCTCCCTCTCGCTTCTATAAAACAACTGAGGGGTAGGAGAGGCTCCACCTTTTTATACCGTAGGTTTCCTGTCCCTGGGGGCGGATCCTCTCTCTGGGTGCTGTCGTGGGTTCTGGAAAATCCAATTACCGGTAAGTAATTACCATTTTTTGTGAAAGTCAGTAGTTTGAGGAAAGCAGGTTAGTAGTTTATTCAAAGACACAACAGAAAGCATTATAATTTTTATGTGATAAATTGCTATTTTTTAGGGTTTCCTCCATGGTGAAAAGATTGATAACTACTTTCCTAGGAAAACCACAAAATGTAACAATGTATGTCTCCTTTCAATGTTTCAATGTGTATTCCTGTTGTCAAGTTCTCTTTTTGATTGCATTGATTGCTCAGGAATAATGGGGGCTAAAAGAAAAAAAAACATTCCAACTGTGCCAGCGGAGCCAGTGGAGCAGCTCCTATTAAATGATGCAAAGAGCTAGACTTGTTGGAGGTGGTGAAAGGTCCACTTTAAGAAGGACATTCCACACACGCCCATGCATTTTCTAACATAAGCTCCTCTTCTATTGGGGCGTCTGTGGACATCTGTGCAGGACTATCCCTATGTATAAGTTCACGAGCCACTAAAAGGTATTTACTTCTGTGGTACCTAGTCTTCTCATTGAAGAAGGTTTAACCACTGAACCATCTGGGACCTTACAAAGACCAATATTCATGTATAGCAATACCTCAAGTGATACCTGCATTGTTTGATACTATGTTCTAACCTTAGAAGCCTCTTGGATATGGGTAATACTACTATAAGATGTAACCCAAATAAAATACTTTTTCACTTTTTCTAAACTTGGAGTGCCTGGAATTATACTTTCACTGTGCTACAACTGTGACAAGCCCTTCAGATGCGGAACAACCTATTGCTGTTATTTACATTCAGTGAATCTGTGGACAAATAACATTTCCTATGATTCATCTGCCTGCTCTCACTCTCTGTGTAATCTACCCTTCTCCCATATTCCCTGCAATGAAATCATAGGTAATAAATCACTCCCACATCTGAGGTCACATGCTGCTGTGATGTTTCATTTGCAAGCTCACACCCCCCACCACCACCCTGTGAGCAGCAAACACAGAGAGTGAGAGCATGCAGATAAATCATGAGAAATGTACAGTCATGGCCAAAAGTTTTGAGAATGATACAAATATTAATTTTTACAAAGTCTACTGCTTCAGTTTTTCTAATGGCAATTTGCATATACTCCAGAATGTTATAAAGAGTGATCAGCTTAACAGCAATTACTTGCAAAGTCAATATTTGCCTAGAAAATGAACTTTATCCCCCAAAACACATTTCAACAACATTGCAGCCCTGCCTTAAAAGGACCACCTAACATCGTTTCAGTGATTGCTCCATTAACACAGGTGTGGGTGTTGATGAGGACAGGGCTGGAGATCAATCTGTCATGATTAAGTAAGAATGACACCACTGGACACTTTAAAAGGAGGCTGGTGCTTGCCATCATTGTTTCTCTTCTGTTAACCATGGTTATCTCTAAAGAAACACATGCAGTCATCATTGCACTGCACAAAAATGGCCTAACTGGGAAGAGTATTGCAGCTAGAAAGATTGCACCTCAGTCAACAATCTATCGCATCATCAAGAACTTCAAAGAGACAGGTTCCATTGGTGCCAAAAAGGCTCCAGGGCGCCCAAGAAAGACCAGCAAGTGGCAGGACCGTCTCTTAAAAGTGTTTCAGCTGCGGGATCTGGCTACCAGCAGTGCAGAGCTTGCTGAGGAATGGCAGCAGGCAGGTGTGAGTGCATCTGCACGCACTGTGAGGCGGAGACTCTTGGAGCAAGGCCTGGTCTCAAGGAGGGCAGCAAAGAAGCCACTTCTCTCCAAAAAAAACATCAGGGACAGACTGATATTCTGCAAAAGGTACAGGGAGTGGACTGCTGAGGACTGGGGTAAAGTCATTTTCTCTGATGAATCCCCTTTTCGATTGTTTGGAAGATCTGGAAAACAGCTTATTCGGAGAAGAAGAGGTGAGCGCTACCACCAGTCTTGTCTCATGCCAACTGTAAAGCATCCTGAAACCATTCATGTGTGGGGTTGCTTCTCAGCCAAGGGAATCGGCTCTCTCACAGTCTTGCCTAAAAACACAGCCATGAATAAAGAATGGTACCAGAATGTCCTCCAAGAGCAACTTCTCCCAACCGTCCAAGAGCAGTTTGGCGCTCAACAATGCCTTTTCCAGCATGATGGAGCACCTTGCCATAAAGCAAAGGTGATAACTAAATGGCTCAGGGAACAAAACATAGAGATTTTGGGTTCATGGCCTGGAAACTCCCCAGATCTTAATCCCATTGAGAACTTGTGGTCAATTATCAAGAGACGGGTGGACAAACAAAAACCAACAAATTCAGACAAAATTAAAGCATTGATTCTGCAAGAATGGACTGCTATCAGTCAGGATTTGGTCCAGAAGTTGATTGAGAGCATGCCAGGGAGAATTGCAGAGGTCCTGAAGAAGAAGGGTCAACACTGCAAATATTGACTTGCTGCATTAACTCATTCTAACTGTCAATATAAGCTTCTGTTACTCATAATATGAATGCAATTATATTTCTGTATGTGATAAAAACATCTGACAAACACACATAAAAACCAGAGGGCAGCAGATCATGTGAAAATATAATATTTGTGTCATTCTCAAAACTTTTGGCCATGACTGTAGATTGTCCATATATACACTGCATGTAAATAACAGTGAAAGTTATTTACTTTGTAAGTAAAATAAAACCATTTATACCCCAATGCCAGTGACGACACCTGTGTATCAAGAGAAACATGTTGATTTTCCACTACACTATTAAGAGAAAATAATGTAGAGTTCATATCATTGAATTTGCTATTCATCATAGACAATTGACTTTGTAAAAAGTAGGCTACTAACTTATATAGGCATTAGTGAAATAGGAAAGCAAGTTTAGTTAGTAAAGTTTGTCTTTCCATCTTATGGACACTTCAATTACCACTGTGTGTCTATGGAGTCAGTGGTATACTCACAGTACAGTTCTGTTCATATGCCTCTTTTTGTAGTGGTGGTTATATCTTGAGAATATGTAGCTATATTGAGCACCTTTCACTTCAGACTCTTGGAAACATTACTACTAATTATAATTGAGTTCATTTCCCTGGTATGTTTTATTTATCTCTTATATATATATAAAAATGAGTTCCTGTCTGTCTGTCTGTCTGTCTGTTCTTTATGGGAGACCAAACGACTGGACCGATCCTCACCAAATTTGGCACACATGTACATCAGGTGTCCGGGAATATTATAGACTGGGTCTCAGCTCTCTTGGACGTACCGTTCCTGAGGTACAGTATTCCCAAAAAATGACCAGCATTAGTCTATACAAGCCTGCAAGTCTTTCACTCATATTCCAACTGCCATACACACGGTCACATGTCCCTTATCAGCCAATAAGAGCTCGCAGGCGCTTACTCTCCTCAGGCACACAGGTTTCCATAGCAACCAAGCTATGTATGACCTGTATTAGTGAATAGCAGTTCACAGGACCTTAAATATTCAGTCATATCACGTGTATCAGCCAATATAAGTTCACATTTAATTTACCAGGTTTCCATAACAACACAGCCATAAATAGACTGTACCTATACTGGACTCAGTGGCGTAACTAGCAATGGCAGGGCCCCAAGGCGAACATTTGACATGGGACCCCCCCCCCCCGGCAACCCCCCACGCACAAACTGCATTTCTGCACACACTATTATGCCCCATAGTGGCCCCTGCATACACTATTAGGCCCCATAGTGGCCCTTGCACACAGTATTCTGCCCCATAGTGGCCCCTGCACACAGTATCATAGTGGCTCCTTCATATAGTATTCTGCGCACTTCCCGCTACTTCTTCAATGTTGGACCAGATGTCACGTGAGGGTGGGTTCACACCTGCGCTTCAGTCCGTCCGTTGCCAATCCGAGAGAAAATCTCGGCGAACGGGATTGGTATCGGATACAGACAGGTCAGCGACGCATTGGTTAAAAACCCATTCATTTGAATGGGTTTTTAAAGCAATGCGAGGGTGTCCGATTGCACCCTCTGCGCTGCGAATCCTTTTTTTTCGTCAGAAAGAAAGTCGGACATGCAGGACTTTGTGTCCGAGGAAAAAAAACGGCTTCGCAGCGCAGAGGGTGCAATCGGACACCCTCGCATTGCTTTAAAAACCCATTCAAATGAATGGGTTTTTAACCAATGCGTCGCTGACCTGTCTGTATCCGATGCCAATCCCGTTCGCCGAGATTTTCACTCGGATTGGCAACGGATGGATTGAAGCGCAGGTGTGAACCCACCCTGAGCCAGCATGTATCGCAACGCATAATGACGTCGGACTGGCCCACCGACATCTGGGACGCCACCAAGGAGGCCCGAAGCCTGCTGAAAAGACCTCAGAGTATAATGATAGCAGTGTTTGTGGGGTTCATGGCCCACAGGCCTTACTTACCAATCCCTGCTCCTGCTCACAGCCGCCTCTGCAGAAGGTGAAGTGCAGGCGGCCGTCAGCAGGAGTGGGAATCGGTAAGTAAATAGGGCCCCTTACCTGCTGGTGTTAAAAAAAAATATAAACATCAGAGGCCCGCCGGGTCCCCTAATGTCCCGGGCCCTGTGGCAGCTGCTACCACTGCTAAACCGGTATTTACGCCACTGACTGGACTGCCATTCTGAATTTCAGCATTCTTATAAATTGAAAAATTTTTTAAACTACTCATGTCCCCTGCAGCAAAACGCATGGCTGCTGCTCAAGCTAATGAAAACTCTCAGCAGACCCAAGCCTGTCTCCAATCTGATAAGGTACGTTACAGACAACAGCGAGCTGCTGAAACTCCCCAGCAGACCCAAGCCTGTCTCCAATCTATCAAAGCATTGTCAGCCACATGCACACAGCTGCACTCCAGGTTTCAATAACAACCCAGCCATTTTTCTTCAGTGCTGTAGGTCAGCTTTAAAGGGGCAGGGCGCTGTGGATGACACTGTTACACAAGGTCACATACACACAGCTTTACTCCAGGTTTTCCATAACAACCGATCGCAGGTTTTTCACTGATATCCAAACTGAGATGCACATGATCACATGACTCCTGTATAAGTCAATAGCAGTTCACAGGTCCTTAAATATTCAGTCATATGACGTGTATTAGCCAATGTAAGTTCACATTTCATTTACCAGGTTTCCATAGCAACAAAGCCATAAATAGACTATACCTATACTGGACTGCCATACTGGATGTCAAGTGCAAAACTGGCCAATTCTTATGGGGTCACTACAAAACAAAAAATGAAATATACCCGTGCGAAGCCGGGTCCTTTCTCTAGTATGATAATAAATGTTAAATTTTATTCTTGTTTTTCACAAATAGGAAACCTTTGGTCTGTAATTTTACCAATAGGCATTGTAGATGAAATTTTAAAATAAAACCAAGCAAAGGTTGCACAAGGGAGAGTATTTAGCACTACTGTGGATGTATTTCACAGGTGGGTTCATGCAGAAAAAGTGATGAGGAAGGTTTCTGCCAGACAAATTCATGGGATTAGCAGCTATTAAAATACCATTGCAAAGCAGCAAACAGGTATTTAAAGCTGCTGGTGCCTCTGGAGCCCCACATAACTCAAGGTGTAGGATCCTCCAGAGTTTTCCAGTTATGCATATACTTACTATTCGACCACACCTAAACAGTGTCAACAAGCAGAAACGGATGCAGTGGGCCCAGACATACATGAAGACTAATTTTGAAACAGTCTTATTTACTGTTGATTGCCGTGCAACCCAGGATGGTCTATATATATGGAGTAGTGGATCTCTGGTGGATGACCACCATGTCCCAACAAGGCTGAGACGTCAGCAAGGATGTGGCGGAGTCATGGGCTGAGAGATGGTAGCCCCCTTTAGGGTTCCTGAAGGTGTGAAAATGACCTCTGCAAAGTATATAGAGTTTCTGACTGACCATTTTCTTCCATGGTACAATAAGAAGAACCATGATTTCTGCAGCTAAATCATCTTCATGCATGACAATGCCTCATCTCGGGCAGCAAAGAATGCCTCTAAACAAATGGCTGCTATGGGCATAAAAGTATAGAAAGTCATGGTGTGGCCACCATCCTCCCCTGTCTTCAACCCTATTAAGAATCCTTGGAGTATCTCTGATCTCTGAGGGTGGAAGGCAGTTCACATCAAAACAGCAGCTCTGGGAGGTTATTCTGACATCCTGCAAGGAAATTCAAGCAGAAACTATGCAAGAATTGTCAAGGTGATATCAAAGGAAGGTCCTATGTTAACATGTAACTTGGCCTGTTAAGATGTTTTTGATTTAAATAACTTTTGATTTTAGTTAATGCTGTAAATTCAACAAATGACCATTTGCAGTTCTTTGCAACCTATAAATGTTTAGAAACTCTATTGTACATAATAATTTGGAAAGGTGGATTTCGATTTTTTTAATTTGCGAAAATATAAAATAATGTTATCATTGGGAAGTTTGTCCAATAACATTTAATTTATACTCTAACGATTGAAGATTTGAACATTATACTGACTGTCATTTGAATCGACCATTTAGGAAAATCAGAGAAAAATATAATTTGCATAATAATTTGAAACGCTTTGTATAGTGGGCTCTTACTTTATTAATTTATTGGGTGTTGTGCCACATGGCAGCCGCCATTACCACAGCACAGTATGGGGAGCAACTCAACAGTTCAACAGCATCCCTGCTTCTAGGCCAAAACCAGCAGAAATGTAAGTACACTAACATTTGAGACAAAAAAAAATGGACCTCACATCCAAGTATTATACATTGGTGTATACTTCAGCAGGCCCAGGTATTTTTAATTTGCAGGAGACTACATAAGAGATCTACCAAAGTCAATTTTTTGAGATTTATTCACTTGTTGCTGTGCTGCATGGTACTGCATTACTGTGATGCTGTGCCTGTGCGGTGAGATGACTCAGAGCATGGGGTCATTGTTTGGGCCTGTGGGTGCTGTGATAATCGGTGTGGTGCTGTACCCAATGGTATAGTTGCCATGAAGTAGCTAGTGGGCTTACACAAAATGTATACTAAGATACCTCATGTTCTTTTTTGTAGATTTTGCAGGGAAGCACAGATCAATGTATAAGATTGGGTTTTGTGGTTGTGTCTTTCTCCTGGCAACCATTCCAAACAAACCATGTTTGTCCAGTCTTTTTCTAATTGTATTGTTATGAACTTGAATATTTAAGATGCTTTCTGAGATTGTAGAGTGTTAGATGTTGTTTTGTTTTTGTTTTGTTTTTTTGCAATTTCTTAGAGCATTGAACAGTCTGCACATTCAATTGTGTTGAATGTTTTCCACTTATGAATAATCTTTCTCATTGTAGAATGATGGGCTTCAGATTCTTTGGAATTGGCCTTATAATTTTTCCCAGATTCAAGGACAGCAACAATTGCTTCTCTAAGATCATTGCTGATAGACCAGATATTTTTTTTTATTATGTACAGATAGATAAAACCATAGAATTCAAAGACAGTATACTTTGTTTTCTCTGGACTGTAGGTGTGTATGTTTCCTTCTATAAGCACCCTTTGGTGACACACTATTGAAAAGGATTTCCAATTAAGAACACTGCAGCACTTCCTTTTGTCGTTGTTGAAAGAATATAATTAAAAAAATGCCAATATCTCTGTAAATTAAAAAAAAAATACCTACGAAAGGTTGGTTATTGCTTTAATTTCTGATTTACTACTTGGTCAATTTGATGTCTTGTGTAGAAGAATCTTATAAATATGTTATAAAAGGGTTTTTCTCACTATAGTAAGTGATAGCATATAGTTAGGATATCAAACAAAATAAGATTATATGTCACTCTACTGGAAATATGGTGCGTTGAGCAGGGTTCCATCCCATAATAAATCATCCAACATAAGCTCAGCACACAATTGTAAATCAATATTCAATTGTGGTATTTATTAATAGAGAATTAGCAATCCAATAGTACAAAATGTGACTTTTCGGTCTATTGTCTCAGACCTCAGACCAGATCATCAGACACAGATTGGCAAGGAAGTTAAGGAACATACATGGAGGTAAAATGCCTAAGGAAGATCTAATAATAGCAGTGAGGAGATAAGGTGAACCAAAGCAAACAAATAAATATTACACTTGTTAATTTATTTATAGAAGAAAATAATCCAAAATCACATATCTGTGAGTGGTAGAAATACAGTATGTGATCCTTTGCTTTTAGTAAATAACTGCAAAACCTACATCTAAATGTTACCAGTGATTGCTGATTTAGTCCAATTAAAAGTGCCGAACCGCCGTTTTTTCGCTGTTTCAACTTTGATAAAATTTGAATAAAAAGTGATCAAAGCAATAGACATTCCCCAAAATGGTATAAGATAATCATTTAGTAGTTCCACCATGGGGAAATTCAGTTTGTTACAGCAGCAAAGATATGCAATACAAATACAATACAATACAAAAATACAAAACGCTCCAAGGTAGAGGCATTACAGTGACAGTAGGTACAGATAGAGAGGTACAGGTAAAAAAAAAGAAGGAGCAGAGGAAATATCACAACTTAAAGATCTTTCAGTTCTCTGTATGGAGTGATCTCCCCTTAGGTCGGTGTTGGTTGTACAGCCTAACCACAGCGGGGAGGAAAGATTTCCGATAGCGCTCCTTCTCACACTTTGGGTGAAGTAGTCGGTCTCTGATAGTACTGCCCAGTGCTATCACGGTCTCATGCATGGGATGGGAGTTATTCTCCCGCATGGAGCTCACCATGGACAGTATCCTTCTGTCACCCACTACCTGCACAGGATCCAGGGGACTTCCAAGGACAGAGCTGGCCTTTCTAATCAGCTTTTCGAGTCTATTCCTATCCCTGGCTGATATGCTGCTCCCTCAGCAGGCCACTCCGAAGAAGATGGCTGATGCCACTACTGAGTTGAAAAAGGTCCTAAGAAGTTCCCCTGTACTCCAAAGGCTCTCAGCCTCCTAAGCAGGTAGAGTCTGCTGTGGCCCTTCCTGTACAGTGCATCCAGGTGATCTGCCCAGTCCAGCTTATTATTGAGGAGCACATCCAGGTACTTATACAGTGGGAACAGAAAGTATTCAGACCCCTTTAAATTTTTCACTCTTTGTTTCATTGCAGCCATTTGCTAAAAGCAAGAAAGTTCATTTTATTCCTCATTAAAATACTCAGCACCCCATCTTGACAGAAAAAAAACAGAAATGTAGATATTTTTGCAAATTTATTAAAAAAGAAAAACTGAAATATCACTTGGTCATAAGTATTCAGACCCTTTGTTGTGACACTCCTATTTAACTCACATGCTGTCCATTTCCTTCTGATCCTCCTTGAGATGGTTCTACTCCTTCATTGGAGTCCAGCTGTGTTTAATTAAACTGATTGGACTTGATTAGGAAAGGCACACATCTGTCTATATAAGACCTCACAGTGCATGTCAGAGCAAATGAGAATCATGAGGTCAAAAGAACTGCCCAAGGAGCTCAGAGACAGAATTGTGGCAAGGCACAGATCTGGCCAAGGTTACAAAAGAATTTCTGCAACACACAGTGGCCTCCATAATCCTTAAATGGAAGAAATTTGGGACGACCAGAACTCTTCCTAGACCTGGCCATTCAGCCAAACTGAGCAATCGTGGGAGAAGAGCCTTGGTGAGAGAGGTAAAGAAGAACCCAAAGTCGGGGCTTTATGGCAGAGTAGCCCAAAGGAAGCCTACCCTCAGTGCAAGACATATGAAAGCCCGCACAGATTTTGCCAAAAAACACATGAAGGACTCTGACTATGAGAAATAAGATTCTTTGGTCTGATGAGACGAAGATTGAACTTTCTTGCGTTAATTCTAAGCGGTATGTGTGGACAAAACCAGGCATTGCTCATCACCTGCCCAATACAATCCCAACAGTGAAACATGGTGGTGGCAGCATCATGTTATGGGGGCGTTTTTTAGCTGCAGGGACAGGACGACTGGTTGCAATTGAAGGAACGATGAATGCGGCCAAGTACAGAGATATCCTGGAAGAAAACCTCTTCCAGAGTGCTCTGGACCTCAGACTGGGCCAAAGGTTCACCTTCCAACAAGACAATGACCCTAAGCACATAGCTAAAATAACAAAGGAGTGGCTTCAGAACAACTCTGTGACCATTCTTGACTGGCCCAGCCAGAGCCCTGACCTCAACCCAATGGAGCATCTCTGATGAGACCTGAAAATGGCAACAAAGAGTGCAAAATTTAAAGGGGTCTAAATACTTTCTGTACCCTCTGTATATGTAATAATACCACACAGCTGGTCCCCGCAAGTCTTAATTAGCCTTTCACTGATGCCATCTGGCCCTGCAGCCTTCCACACACACCTGGCCCCGCAAAAAAAGAGGCCCTATGCATCCCCGTACACAGAAATATAAAAAAGTTGCGGTGACTTAGAGAAAAAAAAAAATTGTTAAGGAGTTAAAATGTAAATAAAACTATATAAATTTCGTATCTCCAGAATCGTAGCAAAACATAGAATACAGGTGACATGTCATTTTGGCTGCAGAGTGCACGCCGTAAAAACGAAGCCCATAAGAAAGTCACAGAAATGTACTTTTTCTCGAATTCCACCCCATTCAGAATTTTTTCCCAGTACATTGTACATAATAATAAATGGTGTCATTATGAAGAACAATTTGTCCCACAAACATTAAGTCCTCATATGGCTCTGTGAATGAAAAAATAAAAAAAGTTATGGGGTTTTGAAGGTGGGAGTCAAAAACCAAAATCGAAAAATCTCACCGACGTGAAGGGGCTAAACACAAGTGTCATGACGTCAGTGAGCCCCACATAAATACTGAGGCCTAATCACAGACTTCAGCAGTCCCCCAGGGCTGGTAACATCAGCCAGGAGGCGAAAATAGGATGCTGAAGGACTGCCGAATGCCAGGAGAAAGCCCAGGGGAGGTGAATCAAGGTAAGTTTAAGTGTTTATTGTTTTTACACCTCCTCTGGGCCTCAACATATTATACTCAAGGGTCTCTTTAGCTAATAGTGGTACACTTATTGTTTTTGGACCCCCTTGTTGGGTCCTGCACTAGTTTTAATGGTAATTGTGTTTTACTACTGACAAAAATTAAATTGTTGGATCTGCAGGTTTCTTCCTCAAAGCTTTTTTCCGGGTAGTTAAATTCCCCATAATAATGACTTAATTATGTTTTCAGCCTTATCTATTTGTTTTTATTAGTACACTTTCTACTATTTGGGGACTTGTAACAAACTCCTGTCAGTCTTTTATTCTTCTTTACCCCTCCCCTTATTTCCACCCATAAGGACTCCACATATTAATTTTATTTCCAGATGTCATAATGTAGGACCAACTTTTACATACAAACAAAACCTTTCCTATTTTTACACTATTTTCTAAACAGACTGCACCCCTGTGGATTTACAGGTCAGTTATAGTTAGAGTCCATTTGTCCTTGTACTTCTTGGTGTTGCATTTTCAATGTTGAGGAGTGAGTTTTTAATACCTTCTTAATAAATTGTTGATAACTGATGTTGTATTAGTTTACAGCAAATATGAGGGCAGGAGATGCATTAAAAGTGCTCATAAATACATCAGAATCATAAGCATGAATGCAATATAGAGACGCTTTGTACTGGGTTGTTAGACAAACAGCAACAATATTGTTTGTCAGAATAGTCTCTTGGACCTGGACTTACAATTAGAGATGAGCGAATCGATTCTGCAGAAGTGGAATTCAATACGAATTTCAGGAAATCTTCAATTCGCCACGATTCCGTATTTCCTCACGCTTCGCTGCATCGAATCACTTTTTTTTTTTTTAAATTTTTTTTAAAATGGCCGCCGCACACGTTAGGACAAGGGGGAAGGGACTCTGGTAGCGCGGGATCACCCACAATGCCAAGCATGCAGCTAATCAGCAGCCAGCAAGACCTGTGATGTCACAGCCCTATAAAAACCCTCGATCATTTTAGGTACAGTTATTCCACATAGCTCTTACTGTAGGGACAGACGTCGGCAGGAGCTAGGGAAAGACTTAGAAAACATATAGAAGTTCAGGGAAAGAGGCTGAGCCTTAGAACTGTAGGGAAAGCATAGGGAGGAATTGAGAGAAGAATTTGGGGTGGTTGCAGGCTCATTTACAGCAAGAATTTGCAGAATAATTCACATTGCAGCACTCACTGCTGTTATACTGCTGCTCATTACTCATATCTGTGTCATCATGGTGGAACACAACAAGTCTTTTGCAGTGCAGTACAGCAACAAAAAGTGAAATATCGTACCCCAATATCTGCACGTATCTGTAAAAGAAGCCTTTTTAAAGGCTGTTATTATAAGGGGCTTATTCACTGTTCTTCCAAGGCATAACATAATTCAGTACTATTGTGCCAAAGCCATATCTGCACGTATCTGTAAAAAAAAAAAAACCTTTGTAAAGGCGTTTATTGTAAGGGGCTTATTCACTGTTCTTCCAAGGCATAACATAATTCAGTACTATTGTGCCAAAGCCATATCTGCACGTATCTGTAAAAAAAAGCCTTTTTAAAGGCCTTTATTATAAGGGGCTTATTCACTGTTCTTCCAAGGCATAACATAATTCAGTACTATTGTGCCAAAGCCATATCTGCACGTATCTAAAAAAAACAGCCTTTTTAAAGGCCTTTATTGTAAGGGGCTTATTCACTGTTCTTACAAGGCATAACATAATTCAGTACTATTGTGCCAAAGCCATATCTGCACGTATCTGTAAAAAAAAAAAAAGCCTTTTTAAAAACCTTTATTATAAGGGGTTTATTCACTGATCTTGCAAGGCATAACATAATTCAGTACTATTGTGCCAAAGCCATATCTACACGTATCTGTAAAAAAAAAAAAAGCCTTTTTAAAAACCTTTATTATAAGGGGCTTATTCACTGATCTTGCAAGGCATAACATTATTCAGTACTATTGTGTCAAAGAAAACTGAATTATCATCCAATAATATCTGCACTTATCTGTAATAAAGGCCTTTAACGTGGGTAAAGACATAACGACCATATTCGCCATTGTGTTACCAGTATAAAGTTGCAGGCAATATTTTAAAACAGTATTGTTAATAAAAATTCAATATTTCTTAGCGGTTATGACTTATTTAAAGGTCTTTATTAGTGTAAGAACACATATTGCTACCAGTATAAAGTTGCTGGCCATTTATAAATACTGTAGTACTGTCAATAATTCAATAATTCTGATCCACAAATCTCTGCCTTTATCACGCTTTTTTTTTATTGGTGTTCATTAGTGGATGAAGAAATAAGGGGCATATTTGCTGTTCTCTTTACAATTCAGTTTTTTCATCGAACAGTATGTCAGACAGAGAAGCGAGAGGCCATGCACAGGTGAGGGCCACAGGCCTAAATGTTTCTGGCGCAGGCATAGGTTGCAGCAGAGTTAGGGGGCGTGGCAGCAGCGGTCAGTTACAGAGGCCTGAGCTCTCAGTGTCAAGTAGCGGTCATGTCTTGACCAGCAACCCAACGGTTGTAGACTGGTTGACTCGGTCATCCAATTCATCCCAAGTCACATCAGACACCCCCAGCCAAGAGTCGGTGGGTTCGTCAGACACAATTCTTAGTTGGCATGGCCCGGCAGTAGGCCCTGTGCCCTCACCTGTCCTGAACCTGCCTCTGTCCTTTTCTGTTCCCTCAGCTAGAGAACTACTCTATGCTGTGGGCTCAGATCCACTGTACAGTGAGCAGGAGGTACTAGAGGACAGTCAGCAGCTACTGCCCAGCAAAGATGTGGAGGAGACATCCATTGCTTCCTGCGGTAGGTGGGCAAGTAGTGATGAGGAGAGTGGCATGGGAGCTGGTGTTGAGGAGGACATCCGTGACCTGCAGACAGTAGTGGATGACGATGTAGCCGATCGTAATTGGAAGCCGGGTGATGATGGGGCCTCATCGTCATCAGGAGAAGAGGGTTGCAGTTTGCGCATGCAGCAGCGGGGGGAGTCATCAGGGTGGCAGCAGTGTGAGAGCGGGAGCTAAACGTGCCCGGGGTAGACCACCTGCTTCGCAGCAGCCTACCTGCCCGGAAAGTAGTGGTGCAGGGATTCACGTAGGCAGTGGCCTTAGCAGCCAGTTAGTGTGGAGTGTTGGGAGTAAAATCACCTATTCGGCGGTATGGCAGTTTTTTGTAAAGCCGCCAGGGGAGGTGAACATGGCCATATGTTCAATTTGTGGGCAGAAGGTGAAGCGTGGCCAGGGTGCCAATGTTGGCAACATATGCAGCATCACCATAAAGTGGTCTGGGAGAGCCGTGGCTCCAATGTGGTGGTTCAGCCTATCGCAGCAACTGCTGCAGCACCCAGTGGCACGCACCCCATTTCAGGCAGTCAAGGCTCCACCACCTCAGCTGAAGGAAGCTGTGTGTACTTCCCATCATCTGCTGGACGTGATGCTCCTGCTCCTCCACCTAGTCAGTCATTGCATCAGCAATCGATCACAGAAGCTATATCTAAGGGACAACAGTATTCAGTACTCATTCAACAGTGCAGAAGCTGAATGTCCTCCTGTCCAAGTTGCTGGTGCTGCAGTCACTCCCTTTCCACTTGGTAGACTCTGCACCTTTCAGAGAACTGATGGCTTGCGCCGAGCCAAGGTGGAGAGTCCCAAGCCGTCAATTCTTTTCCAAAAAGGCAGTACCAGCCCTGCACAAATATGTAGAAGAGAAGGTGGGCCAGTCCTTGAGCTTGTCGGTGTCTGCCAAAGTGCACGGCAGCGCCGACGTGTGGAGCTGTAACTACGGTCAAGGAAAATATATGTCATTTACGGCCCCCTGGTTAATGTGATGCCTGCCCAGACACATCAGCAACTTGGACAGGTAACACAGCTTCTGCCTCTACGTTCTCACGCCGTTGGTACTGCAACAATGTCCGCTTTATCCTCCACTGTCTCTTCAGCCTCCACTGCAGGAACAATTCCCAGTGCTCCTCCAGCATACCACATGTTCAGGGCACAGCGGTGTCACGCTTTTCTACACCTCGTTTGCCTGGGCGAACGAAGTCACACAGGGGAGGAACTGCTCCGTGTCCTCAATTAAGAAATCGAATCCTGGCTTTCTCCAAGAGAACTTAAAATCGGAACAATGGTGACCGACAACGGGAAGAACATGGTGTCGGCCCTGTGTCAAGGAGGGCTGAGCCATGTGCCCTGCATGGCGCACGTGTTCAATCTTGTTGTCAAGCGTTTCCTTAAGTGTTCCACCCATCTGCAAGACATCCAAAAAATGTCAAGGAAACTTTGCATGCACTTCAGCCACTCGTACACCGCCAAGCACACCCTCCTTGAGCTGCAGCAGCAGAACGGCCTTCCACAACATAGGCTGATATGTGATGTTTCCACCCTTAGGAATTCAACCCTTCATATGTTGGATCGCCTATATGAACAGAGAAAAGCCATAAATGATTTCTTGATGATCCAAACAGACAGAGGTACTCCCTGTGTAACTTTAACGTTAGCCAGTGGCAGTTCATGCGTGACACCTGCCGTTTGTTAGTTCCCTTTGAGGAGGCCACTTTGTTAGTCAGTTGCCAGGACTACGGGATGAACAACGTCATTCCACTGATTCAAATCCTGGAAAAGATGCTTATCAATCTGGCTGGTCAGGGGACTGGAGATGTGGTGTCTACATCTCAAGGCCACATGAGCCCTGTGAGGGCTGAACTGGAGGATGAGGAGGACATTGGAGCACAAACAATGTGTAGTCAAATGGGTGGAGAGGAGGAAAAGGAGCAACCCGAACAGCCAGAGGGAGATGAGGCAGATGACCCAGACACATCCTGGCAGTATGCAGT
The DNA here is from genome assembly GCA_947044405.1 of Leptodactylus fallax. NCBI lineage: Eukaryota > Metazoa > Chordata > Amphibia > Anura > Leptodactylidae > Leptodactylus > Leptodactylus fallax. Next base: position 789,099 of record CAMRHE010000035.1, on the reverse strand, counting down.
GGAGATAGATGCAGGGAGTCCCTCAGAGTCACTTGCTCAAATTGCCTGATGAATGCTGACTGCCTTGCGCAGTGACAGCTGAATTGTCACCATTCGGCAGAGGGATGACTACTGGGTCTCCACCATGTTAGACCCTCGCTACCGGGCCTTTTTTACACCCGCTGAGAGGGAGGAGAAACTGAACTTCTATAGAGACATTCTATGTAGCAAGTTGGCCGCTGCCTACCTGCGCCATCGTCCATCCTCTCGCATGTCCGAGTGGGGGGGCCCTGAGTGCTCAACTTGCACTGGCATGGCAGCTGTGAAAGGGAGTGGGGGTGGGAGGAGCAGTATCGACTCCATCACCAGCAGCCTGAGCCTAGAGTCGCTGATGAGCAGCTTTCTACAGCCGCATAGTGAAGAAGCTGCTCATCAGCAGCTAAACACAGAGCAGAACTTGAACCAGAAGGTGGTGGCATACTTAGAGTGCACCCTGCCACTCGTCATCGAAGATCCGCTGGACTACTGGGCAGCCAAACTGGATTTGTGGCCGCAACTGGCCGAGTTTGCCCTGGAAAAGCTGTCCTGTCTGGCCAGTAGTGTGGCATCAGAGCGGGTGTTTAGTGCAGCAGGGGCCATAGTTACCCCAAGGAGAACTCGCCTGTCCACCCAAAATTTGGAGAGACTGACCTTTGTGAAGATGAATCATGCATGGATCAGCAAGGACTTCCACCCACCAATGCCTGATGCAGCAGATTAAATGATCCATGCTGCCTCACCACACTCTGCCACTGGTTCACTGTATGGCCTCCTGTGAAAGATCCTCAGTGCGCCAACACCGCTGTGGCCCCACATGAGTCTTCTTTCATATAAAACCACACTCACCGCCAGTGAGTGCCGGGTTCACAAGATAAATACAAGACAAGCTTTCTAAATTTTATATATTTATTAACCCCTAAATGGGTCGGTATTAACATCTAACACATGCAGTTCAGAACAGATATGCAGATGTATGCAAGCATTAACAGTTACTAGTTACAAGATACAGTACAATAAAAATGAAAAGGGAATAACATTGAAATAATTACTTTACCACACATCTCCTGGATGTGGCTCTATAGTCCAACACTCACACATAGCATGTGGAGTTCACCAGTGGAGGCTTCTTGGCATGTGGCATTAACTCCTAGCATGTGGCATTAATACAATAATCCAGCCTGCATGCTCTTTACAGTGGTCTGTCTGTAATATCTTGTAGTCTCAGCACAATCTCCATAGCAACACTCACACATACTCTGGTATGTGTGAGTAACCAGTGGAGGCTTGTTAGCATGTGGCATTAATACAATAATCCAGCCTGCATGCTCTTATCACAGTCTCTCAGTAAACTCTTGTAGTCTCAGCCCAGTCTCCATAGCATAAACTCTTCTCACAGACTTCTTTCCTCATCTTTTATACCCTTTATGCCACCTCCCAGAATGAGGTCATCGGCGGCAGCAAGTCTGATTGGATAATGCACTCAAGTCCAGATTCTTTGCAAAGAGCTGAGACCAAGTGGAATGATACAATGTTATCAGCCATATCTGATCTACAGTGCAGACTGGACAATGCATGTTTCTTTGATCATTCCGGGCTGTGTAGGAATACAATGGAGCCCTGCTGGGATGGATACAAAGCCCCATTGTTACAACGTTGCTACTACTGCCAATATACACCTAGGCTTATAGCTGCGCACCTTATGAATAAATGCAGGTACGCTACCCAGAGACCAAAATACAGCTTTGCGTTATAGCCATATTTAAGCAGAATTATCACACCTCCCCCTTTAGATGGGGCTTGTAGGAAGTAGGGGCCTGTGCCCCTCTTCTGAAAGCACCTCCGCCTCCAGTTTCTCAGGCTCTGGCCCCAAGGCTCCCTCATCTCCCCCCGGGGTCCCAGCAGACTCTGGCCTTGTCAGACTCCAAGGGTGGTTGAGCGCCACGCGCCTTCAATATGTCCAGACTAGGGTCAGCTTGGACAGCATCTCTGAACTCTTGGCTGGAGTGAGACAAAAGAGAGGTGCATGTTACATAGCTGCCGGACCCTTCTGGCTCTCTAGTCTGACTAGGGACGCTTCTAAGGCCCAGGCTCTGAGCCACGTACACTTGGCTACCTTCTGCCTGTTCTGGGTCCGCTTTCTGAGTGCGGGCATCCCGTAGCTTTACACTCATGACCTCAGGCCCTTGGGATACCATTCCAGAGATCCCATCCCGGCAGTCTCTGCTCTCCTGGCTACCCTTGGCCTGCTCTCTCAGGGTCTTCCCCACACTAGCCGCTAGTTGGGAGAGTTCTAGGGGGTTCTGCACCTCCCCCTTTGCTTCCAAACCTACATCCTGTTCCTCCTGTACTTGGGTGGGTGATGGTGATACCTTGGGCAAATGACTGAGATCATGCTTCCCCAAATCATCCCCACACAATACATTGACAGGTAATACATTTGACTTACCCCCCTTCTTGGATCACACCTCCAGTACCCCATGCCATCTGCACTTGGGCCATGGGCACTCCTGGAATAGAACTGGACAGAAGAGACGTGTATGTCTCATACCGGCCGGACTCCTCCGGCTTCAAGGGAGTGAGGATAGACATGGTGGTCTCAGCACCGACTCCAGGTGGTGTAGGCAACGGTTCAAGGGTCGGAACGCCCTCCACCCTTGTAGTACTCTGGCTGCGGGCTAACACCGCACTGCCAGCAGTCCGTCCCTCACCTGGATCGGCCATAAGATCCCCATAGCCTACCTGACCACCTGGCACATGGTCAGCAGTTGGATGCTTATCGGATGCACTGGGCGAAATAGTACAAGTCGCTTCCAGTGACTCAGAAGAGCTACCCTGTACACTTTCACAAGCATTGGCAATTACATTGACAGTACCTTCATTAGCAATTGTTAATTCACACCGGGCCTCAATGAGATCTACAGTAGACATGTTAACAAGCTGGGAGGGAGACGCCCCCGCAGATGTGGGTGTGTCTACAGACAAAGTCTCATTGGCTCCTAGCACGGGGATGAACAAAGCATCAATAACATTTTTGCTGAGCTGGGTTGCAGGATGTTCAGTTGCATCTTCCCTGCTCTCAGCTGAAGGCAACTCATTAGCATTTACACTTACACTTACTGCCATGGGAAGTATCTCAGAGGGGGGGTTACGGGCCCTCTCTGCAGATATGTCAGACACATTATCAACATTAGTCATAGACAGTTTATCACAGTAAATTGGGTTGCTCCCCACCCCATATTGGGACATCATAGGTTCTAAATCAGTTCCCAACAGTACATTAGCAGGCAAATCAGTCAATAGTCCCACAGTCCGCATTCCTTTTCCCGCACCCCCGTCCAGATACACAGATGGGCCACCTGCTGTGGCTTGGGAAGCAGGGAAGTTCACAGGGCGGTTGGGGCACTCCTCCTTGAAATGTCCTGTCTGGTTACAGGCATGGCCCCGCCGCACCTCCCCTTTGGGTTTGGGGAAGGTCACTAGGGTACCCAGAGTTCTTGGGACAGGGGAGGGACCACCCGGGAAATAGTTTGTCTCACCCGACCTGACGACAGACGGCTGTGGTGAACTCCGGCCTGGCTTCTCCTTCCAACTTGAGGGTCTCTGCAGGGTTGTTGGAGTTTGCGCAGGGGCGGTTTGTGCCCGCTGGGAGAGCTCCATTCTTTTGAGCTCAAGCTGATACTGCCGTTCTTGTTCTGCTGCCTTCCTAACAGCCTGCCGTTCTGCTGCCTTCCTCTCTCTCTCTGCCTGTTGCTCTTGTTCTACAGCTTCCAGAAAACGGTCCAACACCTGCAGGTATGTGTTAGGGTCACTGGTGCCTACTTGCTGTAGGGCCATTTGCCAGTATGAAACCGTTCCCATAGCAAGGCTGGGGCTACTGGTCCCTCCTGGTGAAGTAATCCTTGGGACCGGGCTGCTTGCCGCACTTCCTGGCCTAGCCCCAAAATCAGGACTCTGCTCGATTCTCTGCATGGCTGTGGCTGCCTCCATTTCAGCCATACGCTCAGGATCTCCAAAAGCCTGGTTCTGCAGTTCTGGGGCTCTGCTTCTGAGCCCACTAGCCATCCACTGGTATTTGCCAAATAAAAGATAGGATAGAATACAAAGAGTAAGGGAGGGGAACAGCACTGTATCAAACTTTCACTGTATCTTAATGCTTGCTTTAATACCGAGCTTGTCTCATAGGATTACCATAATCCCCGGGATTTGAGTGATAAAGGTCACCAACACACGCTGTTTATCCTAAGATCCCACCGCTTCCACCAATGTGAAAGATCCTCAGTGCGCCAACGCCGCTGTGGCCCCACCTGAGTCTTCTTTCATATAAAACCACACTCACCGTCAGTGAGTGCCGGGTTCACAAGATAAATACAAGACAAGCTTTCTAAATTTTATATATTTATTAACCCCTAAATAGGTCGGTATTAACATCTAACACATGCAGTTCAGAACAGATATGCAGATGTATGCAAGCATTAACAGTTACTAGTTACAAGATACAGTACAATAAAAATAAAAAGAGAATAACATTGAAATAATTACTTTACCACACATCTCCTGGATGTGGCTCTATAGTCCAACACTCACACATAGCATGTGGAGTTCACCAGTGGAGGCTTCTTGGCATGTGGCATTAACTCCTAGCATGTGGCATTAATACAATAATCCAGCCTGCATGCTCTTTACAGTGGTCTGTCTGTAATATCCTGTAGTCTCAGCACAATCTCCATAGCAACACTCACACATGCTCTGGTATGTGTGAGTAACCAGTGGAGGCTTGTTAGCATGTGGCATTAATACAATAATCCAGCCTGCATGCTCTTATCACAGTCTCTCAGTAAACTCTTGTAGTCTCAGCCCAGTCTCCATAGCATAAACTCTTCTCACAGACCTCTTACCTCATCTTTTATACCCTTTATGCCACCTCCCAGAATGAGGTCATCGGCGGCAGCAAGTCTGATTGAATAATGCACTCAAGTCCAGATTCTTTGCAAAGAGCTGAGACCAAGTGGAATGATACAATGTTATCAGCCATATCTGATCTACAGTGCAGACTGGACAATGCATGTTTCTTTGATCATTCCGGGCTGTGTAGGAATACAATGGAGCCCTGCTGGGATGGATATAAAGCCCCATTGTTACAATGTTGCTACTACTGCCAATATACACCTAGGCTTATAGCTGCACACCTTATGAATAAATGCAGGTACGCTACCCAGAGACCAAAATACAGCTTTGCGTTATAGCCATATTTAAGCAGAATCATCACACCTCCTAAGGGTGTTGCTACCTACACATTATATCGCCTTGCCACTCTGTGGTCTGCTCACTCTGCTGCCACCTCTGCACTCTGCCACTGGGTGACTGTATGGCCTTCTCATGCTGCTGCCATCTCCTCACTCTGCCACTGGGTCACTGTATGGCCTACTAAGGCTACTCACATCTCCACAATGTCACTGTATGATCCCCTCACGCCGCTTCCACTGGGTCACTGCATGCCCTCCTCATGCTGCCACCAGGTCACTGTATGGCCTCCTCATGTTGCTGCCACTGGGTCACTGTATGCCCTCCTCATGTTTCTGCCACTTGGTCTCTGTATGGCCTCCTCATGCCGCTGCCACTTGGTCACTGTATGCCCTCTTCATGTTGTCACTGGGTCATTGTATGGCCTCCTCATGCCGCTGCCAGTGGGTCACTGTTTGGCCTCCTCATGTTGCTGCCACTTGGTCACTGTATGGCCTCCTCATTCCGCTCCCACTTGGTCACTGTATGCCCTCCTCATGTTGCTGCCACTGGATCACTGTATGGCCTCCTCATGTTGCTGCCATTTGGTTACTGTATGACCTCCTCATACTGCTGCCACTGGGTCACTATATGCCCTCCTCAAGCTGTTTCCACTGGATCACTGTATGTCCTCCTCATGCCGCTGCCACCGGGTCACTGTATGGCCTCCTCATGCCGCTGCCACTGGGTCACTGTATGGCCTCCTCATGTTGCTGCCACTTGGTCACTGTATGGCCTCCTCATACTGCTGTCACTGGGTCACTGTATGCCCTCCTCATGCCACTGCCACCAGGTCACTGTATGGCCTCCTCATGCCGTTTCCACTGGGTCACTCTACGTCCTTCTCATGCTGCTGCCACTGGGTTACTGTATGCCCTCCTCATGCTGCTGCCACTGGGTCACTGTAAGGCCTCCTCATGCCACAGCCACTGGGTCACTGTATGCCCTCCTCATGCTGCTGCCAACTTCACATTTTCACCTTGTCACCAGCAACTTGGCCAGGTGGCGGTGCTTCCGCCTCCATGTTCGCACGCCATTGGTCCTGCAACAATGTCCACCTCATCCTCCACTGTTTCCTCATCCTCCACTTCAGAGAAAATTCACTGTGCTCCTCCAGCATACCACATGTGCAAGGCACAGCGATATCACACTGTTCTACACCTCATTTACCTGGGCGAACAAAGTCACACAGGGGAGGAACTGGGTCACTGTATGTCCTCCTCATGCCGCTTCCACTGGGTCACTGTGTCTACTCCTTATGCCACTGCCACTGGGTCACTATATGCCCTCCTTATGCCACTGCCACCGGGTCACTGTATGCCCTCCTCATGCTGCAGCCACCACGTCACTGTATGCCCTCCTCATGCCGCTGCCACTGGGTCACTGTATGCCCTCCTCATGCCGCTGCCACTGGGTCACTGCCCTCCTCATGCCACAGCCACTGGGTCACTGTATGCCCTCCTAAGGCTGCTACTATCTCCACCTCTGTCACTGGGTCACTGTATGCCCTCCTCATGCCACAGTCACTGCTGGGTCACTGTATGTCCTCCTAATTCCACTACCACTGGGTCACTGTATGGCCTCCTCATGCTGCTGCCACCTCCACATTATGTTGCCTTGCCACTCTGTAGACATATATGTGGAATCGACAGACGACAGTGTAAAAGGAGTGTGCTGTTTCACTTCAACGTTTAATATCCCTTGCAGTACAGATGAATGGGTTGTCCATCCATGTAATTAAATAAAACAGCTTAGGCTAGATTCACACCTGCGCCTGTATTTCGTTCAGGGGTTTCCATCCCCGCATCTGCTTGAAAAATGTGGAGAGAAAAGTCCTGCAAGCAACAGTTTTTTCTGCACATTTTTCAGGCGGAAACCTGGCAGACCTTATTATAGTCTATGGTCCACGGATTTCCGCGGGTAACCACTTTTTAAGCGGATTAGATTTCCGTTCTTCGGGTCCCCAAGCGGACTCGAAGAATGGAAACCTGAATGCAGGTGTGAACCTAGTGTTAGAATGTTATATTAAAAAAAAAAACTGTCATACACACATTATTTTCCCCTTGCTGTCCTCATTCTGACACTTCTGGTCTCTCTACTTCCTGCTCAAACAAGGACAACCCAATTTAGCCATGTAATCCACTAGGGCCCTAGCTATTGGTAGTCAACTATATGACACAACCCTGGCTTCCTACTGTACTCCAAAAATTTACTGATAGGTTAGCTGATTTTTTAGGAAAATAGGTCTATATTGTTCAGAATGCCTTATGCAATTAACAATACATAAAAACTGAAGACAATGTTTTTTGGATAATTGGAATAATTTAGGTTTTTAATTACACATGAATTTTTTGGGAGGAAGATAGTAATATTATTGGCAGACCAACTGAACTTAATATAAACGTTATAATAACATTATAATATAATAAATTGCCAGTTGTGAAATGCTACATGAGATATATCTCTTTGATGAAAAATCCTGACTTTGCCTCTTGTGTTCAAATCAAAACGATCAACATAAAAAGCTATACTTTAATTTTTTTTATTCCTGAACCTAGCTTATGACCATCTTTCTCAGTTAAATATTGGATAATAATGATGATAATAAAAAAAAACTGGTGGGTGACAATGCAGGATTAGGATTAGCCACATAGAAATTGAAAACAGCTTGAAAGAGCATTCCTACTAAGTCTATGTTCACATAGGCTCTTACTAAAAGTTTTGAAACATATGTCACAAATTTCATCAAAAATTATAGATGAAAGACAGGAGCTTTCATTTAACAAAATGATGAATACTGGATACTCAACAAACCCCATTATAGTCAAGGGGGTCCATCTGATCTATTTATGTTCATCAAATGACAGAACTGTCCAAAAGAGATGTGAACATAGCTGTAACAATGACGGTCTACATTCGCTGTCATACTACTACTCCCAGCAAGCACCATCCCCTGGTTACCTTGGTTTCTCGCAATGTATCCCGTGCTTCTACATCTAGCTGTCGTCCTGCTGCTAATGCAACTGGGCCAGCCCATAGGGCAGGCGTGTCCTCCCTTTCAGTAACTTGAGCCCTCGAATACACCTTTGAGCCCTGCCCAGTCAATCTCTAGCAGCTCATGTGTATTCAAACCTGCTCAGCCCTTTGAACTGTGCCTGAGCAACTAGGTCCTTGGATTCCAGTTCCTGGGAAGGTGTGTTTATTCCTGTTTGATCTTCGGTTTTGTGACCACAGATTGTTTCCTGACTCTGCTTTTGCTACCATCCTGATCTGCTGTTCTTCCTTGTTTGACTTTTGGCTTTTCAGGACTCTGCTTTTCCGGTGCCTGCTCCTGTCCTTCGTACCAGACTTGATTACACTTTTGCCTGACCCTCTGTTGCTTCACACTGCTGTCTCACCTGGCCTTTTGGGTTAGCTGCCACCTATACCGGGTAGTGACTTGGTGGTCCCCTGCAGAAAAATACAAGATCCATGAATAGGGGTTAAAGGGTGAAAACCAGGGGACCACTTAGACACTGCCCTCAAAAGTAGCCCAAAGTGACACCAGTTAGGTGGCACAGTGGGTCCATGATCTGCTATCTGTTATAATAGCTTAGGAACATTTATTACCTATCATAGGATAGTTGATAAATGTATGATTGGTGGCGATCCCAGCTTTGGGTACCCCAGCAATCATTAGAATATATCTTAAAGTTCACCATTCCTCCTCATTTTATGGCTGCAGTGAAGAGAGTGAAGAGAAGTTTTAATAGGTTGTTGGTTATGTATGTAGGCTACCACTGCATTCAGTCTGTGGGGTTGATAGAAAGAACTGAGCACCATACAAAGAAAATTATGCATTTTGTTAGACCCATGATCTAATATGTAATTATGGATCCCACACAACAAAAAAAGTTTCAATCAGTGGCATTTCTGTTTCCTGTTTAGTCTAAATAATACATTGAGTACAGAAATATATAAAGAGTCTTAAATAATAATAATAATAATACTTTAATAGTCCCACCATGGGGAAATTCAGTGCGTTACAGCAGCAAAGATAAGCAATACAAATACAACATATACAAGAATGTTCCAAGGTAGAGGCATTTCATTGATAGTAGACAGACAGATAAGAAGTAGTGGGGAGGAGGGATATCACAAACAGAAAGATATTTCAGTTTTTTGTATGGACTAATCTCAGCTTAGGTCGGTGTTGGTTGTACAGCCTGACCGCAGTGGGGAGGAAAGACTTCCGATAGCGCTCCTTCACACTTAGGGTGAAGTAGTCGGTCACTGACAGTACTGTCACGCGCTATCACGGTTTCATGCATGGGATGGGACTTATTCTCCCACATGGAGCTCACCACGGACAGTATCCTTCTGTCACCCACCACTTGCACTGGGTCCAGTGGGCTCCCCAGGATAGAGCTGGCCCTTCTAATCAGCTTGTCGAGTTTATTTCTATCCTGAGTTGATATACTGCTCCCCCAGCAGGCCTCGCCGAAGAAGATGGTTGATGCCACTATAGAGTTGAAAAAAGTCCTAAGAAGTGCCCCCTGGACTCCATAGGCTCTCAGCCTACTAAGCAGGTAGAGCCAGCTGTGGCCCTTCCTGTACAGGACCTCCATGTGATCTGCCCAGTCCAGCTTATTATTACAGAGCACACCCAGGTACTTATAGGTGTTGGCAATCTCGATGCCCGTCCCCTGGATTTCCACTGGTTTAGGAGGGCATCTGCATTTACAGATGTCAACCACCATCTCCTTGGTCTTCCCAGTGTTAATCTTCAAGTGGTTCCGCTGGCACCAGTCAACAAAATCCCAGTTCAGTTCTCTGTACTCCCTATTATCATCGTTTGCGATGAGGCCTACTATTGCAGAGTCATCAGAATACTTCTGTAGGTAGCAGCTAGATGAGTTGCACCTAAAATCTGCAGTGTACAGTGTGAAGAGGAAAGGGGCAAGAACTGTACCCTGAGGTGCCCCCGTATTACAGATCATGGTATCTTACAGTCCCGAGCTCTCACATACTGAGGTTGTTTTGTGAGGTAGTCTAGGATCCAGTTGGAGAGGTGGTGGTCCACTCCAGCAAGGGCCAGCTTGTCTCTCAGAAGCCCTGGCTGTATGGTGTTAAAAGCACTGGAGAAATCAAAGAACATTACTCTCACCGTGTTCCCTGGTTTCTCCAGGTAAGAAAGAGCCCTGTGCAGAAGGATGATGGCATCATCCAGCCCAATGCCTGGCCGATACGCAAACTGGAGAGGGTCTATAGCGGGACTCACTAGAGGGCGGAGATGTGTGAGAACCAATCTCTCTAAGATCTTCATCAAGTGGGATGTCAATGCTACAGGTCTGTAGTCGTTGAGGTCCATAGGGTGAGGTTTCTTTGGAACTGGATCCACACAAGATTTCCATAATTCACGGACTATTTCCAGCTTCAGGCTCATATTAAATATATATGTAATAATACTACACAGCTGCTCCCCACAAGTCTTAATTAGTCTTGCACTGATGTCATCTGGCCCTAAGGCTTTCCCCGCCTTGATCTTTTTCAGCTCCCTGCTCACCTGGGCACGTGTGAAGGTCAGACTGTGGTCAGATAAAGATGGATTTCTGAATTTACTGGTCTGGTGGCAAGTAGCCGCATTTGAATTTTATTCTTATAATTGGCTTTTTCCTGCCTGATTTGATGCCTAAGCTCATTCTGTACCTCCCTCAGCCTCTCCTTATCTCTTGTCTTGAATGCCATCTTTTTCTTCTTAAGTAGTGTTTTTATATCAGAATTAATCCATGGTTTATTGTTAGAGAAACACCTCACCACTTTTGTGGGTACTGTGTTGTCCACACAAAAATTAATGTAGTCCGTTATGCATTGTGTGAGTCCTTTTATATCTTCTCCATAAGAATCCTGCAGCACTTCCCATGCGGTTGTGTCAAAACAGTCCCTCAGAGCTTCATCAGTCTCCTCAGACCATATCCTCACTATGCGGGTGACAGCTGGTTCTCTACGTACAAGTGGCATGCACACTGAGATGCGATGAGATGCACTAGGTTGTGATTCGATCTTCCCAGGGGTGGTAGGGCTGATGAGTTATATGCCTCCCTCGCATTAGCAAAGAACAAGTCCAATGTTTTGTTATCTCTTGTGTGGCAGGTTGCATACTGTATGAGACTGGGCAGTGTGGATGATGGAGAGACATAGTTGAAGCCTCCAGACACAAGAAGGAGGGCCTGGGGGTGTAGAGACTGCAACTGGCTCACCGTGGCTTGTAGGACCTCAGAGTCAGCATCAGCTTTCGCAGAGGAGGGGGCATATGCAGCTATCACGATGACATGCGATAGTTCCCTCGGTAGATAGAAAGGTCTCATGCTCTCAGCTAATAGTTCAATGTCCTTACAGCAAATTTGCTCCTTAATCACAATGTGCCTAGAATTAGACCATCTATCATTCACAAATATCACTGGCCTTTCTCCTTTCCTCTTACTGCTCTCCCTTGTTCTGTTTTCCCAAAGGAGTTTAAAGCCATCCAAGGAGACAAGAGTGTCCGGAGTAACTTCAGTGAGCCAAGTCTCTGTAAGCAGCATCATGTTACACTCCCGAAACTCCTGATGATGCCTGGTGAGCGCCGTCAGTTCACCATCTTGTTTGCAAGAGATCTCACATTGCCCATAATGATGGAGGGGAGAGCTGGTCTAAAACGTCTCCTCCTAATCCTCCAAAGGGCTCCAGCTCTTCTTTTCTTTCTCCAAAGTTCTTGGGGGATGTCTGGTCTATTAGCATTCAGCCTTGCTGTGTCTCTAAGCTGCAACAGTTGATCCCTGGAGTAGACAAAAGAATCCTGACCACACGCAGGGTCTGCAGACACAATAGTTTCCATTGAAAGCACAACAAAACAAACAAAAAGTATTACAAAGGTCCAATTCCAAGTCCTCATATGGTTCTTCGTAGTGCAATGCCCCTTACGTAGAATTATAAGACAAAACAAAGAAAGAAAAAGAAGAGAAAGACTCAGAGCTGCTGTAACAGGCTGTCTCTCCAGCCGCGCCATCCTGGGGAAAAAAAAAGACACTTAAAGACACTAGATATCACTTCAGACCTCATTCTGGAGTCCTGGCAATTGCACCTTACAGTATGTCACCATTATCATCATCTTTTTGTGACTGAGATGATGAGTGAGCTATATACTCCACAATTGTATTTGCTTCCTGCCACCTGCATTCTTACTAGTGCTGGTGGATGAGATGGCATGCATGTTTCTTTCTTCTACATTACCCTGTCCTTTTCTAACCTGACTTTTGCAAGACATTTTTATTTATGTTCTTTTATGCAACAGTGTTACATACATCACAGAGTATCTCCAATCTCCTATCTTTCTCTATCAATAAAATCTTAGTCTTCTTCTTCAGTCCACACTTCTTCACAATGTATTATCTGTGCATCTGTATATTTCATCTTATCTATCTTAGTGTTACTGACTGAGATAGTCCTGTTTGTCTAATCTCTCCCTACAAACCCAAGTACAACGTCATGACATTTGCTTCTAAGAGTCATGAGGTCAGTACCTCAGTGGTCCCCCAGGACTGCTGACATCATTCAGAGGATTGGGACGCGCACAGGAGGCTGCAACAGAGCCCAGGAGAGGTGCATAAGAGTATTTTTTATACTTAAGCACCTCCCCTGAGCCTCTGGGGAGCAGCAGTACTGCCCATCCTGTATGTTGTTTAGAAATAAAATAACCTGCTTCTAAGACATGTTTGCATTTTTTTTTAATTTGCAGAAAACGACATTTTCCTCTAATAATGATCCCATGTTTATAGTATTTGATGTTTTATCATATTTTGCAATGCTGTATTTTATTCACTGCAGTCCTGTCCAGAACAAAAGGATTAAAAAGTTTATGTTAAAGAACCTGGCCTTTAAAGTATTACTGTGCTTTCCACTCACATAGCCATGCACAGAGATAAGAATTCTCATGAGCCACAGGACCATTATTCATCCTACAGCTTCCTTGCTATTAGATCATATCAGGGATAGCATATAGCTTCTTCCTTGCAGTAGCACTCACAAGAGAGTTGGCCTCTACCACAAGGTTAGGTCCTGATAAAGCCTTTTGGCAGAAAATCCATGCACGTACAGTAAGCATCTGAAATCTTTCCAAAGACTTTACACGTGCCTTATCTGACTAGCAGAGCATTATTGCTTAGTAAATGCAATACAAATTATTCATCACAGTTTAATTGTACAACACTACAGCAGCATAAGGCATGGTGACTAGTTAGTCAAGCTTAATACCTAAAGACCTACTTACTGACACATACTTTAAACCATATTGATTTTTAACTCACCTGCGGCATCCATGAGGCCCATTGACAAACATACCAGCAGTTGAAGGTTCCTATTACAGCTTCAAGTTATATCCTAGATCTAGAGCAAAATGATCTTATGATGCTGAGGTTAAGGCCTCTTGTGGATGCATAAGCCACTTACTATGAATTTCAGGGTCATATCAGCCCTGATACATGTACCAGACTTATTTATTGGTAAAATATAGAACTGTACTAAGAACTTCCATAACATCTAAGAGTATATTTACAATCACGACTGTATAACTGAATGCATACACAGTGCACAGTGTGTAGCTTATCCTGCACAGGTACTTTTTATTATTATTATTATTATTATTATTATTATTATTATATTAATTTATATCAACAACATCTTCCACAGTGGCAAGTGACTATTCCATGCAACTGGGTACTGCCCTAAGAAGCTCCAGTGTCACTTTAATATTTGTAAATGGGTTTGAAAAGTGCTGACAGCCCAAAGACAATTGTCATTCAGCTAATAGTTATATCTGGAGAAGCATATTTGTATTACTTTTATCCGTGTGATTTAAGAATACGTAAGAAAATAGTGCCTTATTAATATATTTGATAGCAAAAAATAATTTATTCACAAAAGATGATTTAATGGAAAAATAAATACCTGAGTTATGTCTAGACACACAATTAGCACGTCTTGCATAACGTTCTTAAACTGCACAAGAAAGCAGAAATTCAGATTAAACCAAAATAATTTTTATTAAATATGACATGCAATGAATTTTTATTTATATTGAATGATGTTTAAATATCTTTCAGAAAAAGCCAAAAGGGTCAATGTACCCAATCTATAATATAAATATATTTCTTATTTTCCTGAATATAAAACTTCCTCCATGCATCATTTTTCTTTGAACGTCAAAACAAGCCATTGCTTATCTTAAGATTGTTGCTGTTCAATTCTCAGGAAGGCTAAGTCTCAACGGAATCTCAAGTGACCAAGTGATTCAGGAAACCAAGCAGAGTGCAAGTAGTTCAGACGTAAGATTTGATAATATGAAAGGGAAGAAGGTCACTAATTGTCAGAGCTGTCAGTGTCACATCAGTTAAAGGACTATCACAGCTTGGGTTCCAGTGCTGCAAGAAGCAAGTTTCTAAATGACACTCACAACAAAGTATAAGTTTAAATTAGAGAAATACTTTAACTCACACTGAAACAGAAATGCCACATAAAGACTGTACATCTGTGGTTCACATTTAGTTCCGCTCCTGTGATGGAATAGTACTAGATACAAGAAACTACCTGTGGTGAAACAACTGTACTGTACTGGTCAATGTACAGTGGGGAAAAAAGTATTTAGTCAGCCACCAATTGTGCAAGTTCTCCCACTTAAAAAGATGAGAGAGGCCTGTAATTGACATCATAGGTAGACCTCAACTATGAGAGACAAAATGAGAAAACAAATCCAGAAAATCACAGTGTCTGATTTTTAAAGAATTTATTTGCAAATTATGGTGGAAAATAAGTATTTGGTCAATTACAAAAGTTCATCTCAATACTTTGTTATATATTCTTTGTTGGCAATGTCAGAGGTCAAACGTTTTCTGTAAGTCTTCACAAGGTTGGCACACACTGTTGCTGGTATGTTGGCCCATTCCTCCATGCAGATCTCTTCTAGAGCAGTGATGTTTTGGGGCTGTCACTGGGCAACACGGACTTTCAACTCCCTCCAAAGGTTTTCTATAGGGTTGAGATCTGGAGACTGACTAGGCCACTCCAGGACCTTGAAATGATCCTTACGAAGCCACTTCTTCATTGCCCTGGTGGTGTGCTTGGGATCATTGTCATGCTGAAAGACACAGCCACGTTTCAACTTCAATGCCCTTGCTGATGGAAGGAGGTTTGCACTCAAAATCTCATGATACATGGCCCCATTCATTCTTTCATGTACACGGATCAGTCGTCCTGGTCCCTTTGCAGAGAAACAGCCCCAAAGCATGATGTTACCACCCCCATGCTTCACAGTAGGTATGGTGTTCTTTGGATGCAACTCAGCATTCACTCTCCTCCAAACATGACGAGTTGTGTTTCTACCAAACAGTTCTACTTTGGTTTCATCTGACCATATGACATTCTCCCAATACTCTTCTGGAACATCCAAATTCTCTCTAGCAAACTTTAGACGGGCGCAGATATGTACTGGCTTAAGCAGGGGAACACGTCTGGCACTGCAGGATCTGAGTCCCTGGTGCAGTAGTGTGTTACTGATGGTAGCCTTTGTTACGTTAGTCCCAGCTTTCTGCAGATCATTCACTAGGTCCCCCCGTGTGGTTCTAGGATTTTTGCTCACCGTTCTTGTGATCATTTTGACCCTACGGGTGAGATCTTGCGTGGAGCCCCTGATCGAGGGAGATTATCAGTTGTCTTGTATGTCTTCCATTATTGCACCCACAGTTGATTTCTTCACACCAAGCTGCTTGCCTATTGCAGATTCAGTCTTCCCAGCAGGTCTACAATTTTGTTTCTGGTGTCCTTCCACAGCTCTTTGGTCTTCACCATAGTGGAGTTTGGAGTGTGACTGTTTGAGGTTGTGGACAGGTGTCTTTTATACTGATAACAATTTCAAACAGGTACCATTACTACAGGTAATGAGTGGAGGACAGAGGAGCCTCTTTTTTTTTTTATTATTGTTATTATTGTTTACTTATATAGCACCATTAATTCCATGGTGCTTTACATTTGAGGATTTACATACGGTACACAAGATGTACAAAACAGATAATACTAACAGTGACCAACTGGCACAGTGGGATAGAGGGCCCTGCTTGCAAGGGCTTACAATCTATGAGGAGAGAGGGATGGAGACAGAAGGTGATGGGAGAGACTGTACAGGTGGCGGTGTGGTGACAGTAGTGTTATTGGAGGTTGTAGGCCTTCCTGAATAGGTGGGTCTTCAGGGCCTTCTTGAAGCTTGTGACGGTGGGGGACAGTCTGATGTGTCTTGGTAGTGAGTTCCAGAGTATGGGGGATGCACGGGAGAAGTCTTGGAGACGTTTGTGTGAAGAGCGGATAAGAGCAGAGCGGAGTAGGAGATCGTTGCAGGATCGGAGGTTACGGGTGGGCAGGTAGCAGGAGATTAAGTCGGAGATATATGGAGGGGACAGGTTGTGGATGGCTTTGTATGTCAGCGTTAGTAGTTTGAACTCTATTTGCTGGGTGATGGGTAGCCAGTGAAGCGATTGGCAGAGGGGAGCGGCTGATGAAGAATGGGGGGAGAGGTGTATTAAGTGAGCAGCACAGTTTAAGGTGGACTGGAGGGGGGGTGAGAGTGTTTGCTGGGAGGCCATGGAGAAGGGTGTTACAGTAGTCTAGGCAGGAGATTATGAGGGCGTGGATTAGCATTTTTGTAATTTCTGGGGTGAGGAAGGAGCGGATTCGATGGATGTTCTTGAGTTGGAGGCGGCTGGAGGTGTTGAGGGTTTGAATATGCGGCTTGAAGGATAGGTCAGAGTTTAAGGTTATCCTAAGGCAGCGGACCCATGGGACTGGGGTGAGTGTGGTTCCGCTAAATTTAATAGATGGGTCAGGTAGGGGGGCCGTGCGAGGAGGGTTGAAGATTATGAACTCTGTTTTCTCCATGTTGAGTTTGAGAAAGCGGGAGGAGAGAAAGGAGGCTACGGCCTCTTAAAGAAGAAGCTACAGGTCTGTGAGAGCCAGAAATATTGCTTGTTTGTAGGTCACCAAATACTTATATTCCACCACAATTTGCAAATAAATTCTTTAAAAATCAAACAATGTGATTTTCTGGATATGTTTTCTCATTTTGTCTCTCATAGTTGAGGTCTACCTATGATGTCAATTACAGGACTCTCTCATCTTTTTAAGTAGAACTTGCACAGTTGGTAGCTACTAAATACTTTTTTCCACACTGTATCCTGGTAAGTACTAGTGAATGTGAATTGTATATAACACTATATCAGAGGAGTAATTAGGCTATCCTGCCCCCTGGAAAAGATTTAGTTTTGTTGACCCCTCTTATCTGAAGTTTAACTCCTGTAGTTGCGCAAACTTGCCTTGTTGATCCAGTGAATGCTGCACAGGGAGAGATATTATTGCACTGCGTGGGGCGCTAAAAGACACAATTAATATGGACCTTGGAGACACCTCATTTTTTGCATCACTGTGCTCCAAAAGTCATAATTTTTTTGTCAGAAATACAATGTTTTTGTTTTTTTTAGGACAAGTTGTATTGTTAATAGAATCATTTTTAATGTACATAGAATCTATTGAGAAAATAATGGAATATTTTTGTTCACCATGTAGTATAAATGACAAGATAACTTTTTTTTTTTTTGTCAGTTTGTTTAGGGAATATTGCCTAATAGCTACCCAGCCATTTATTAGAAACTATCTTGGGGGCCCCTATTGTGGTCAGCTGGGTTTGTATTGATTATATTAATAGACGTATCTCGTGATTTTTGAAGTTTTATTATTTTTTCTATGTATCCTGGAGACATACCACACTCGATTTATACTTTAAGAAAGGGGTAGTGTCCTTTTGGTGGAATTTACCTCCCACAGATTTACTTAGGCCACTATGATATAAAATGCACCTTAGGTTAGCCTGCAAGAATCTAGTAATCTTTTGAAACAGTTCTCAACATCTTTTGTCACTGTTCTTCAATACCTAACTTAGGTAAGCTTCTTGCTCTAAATCTTTACATTCCTGTCCAGAAAGCCAGTCACCTGTACACTTATTGCCATCTGGTTAGGAACCAACATCCAGATATACTCTTACACTAGAGTCTATAGAAATAATTACATCAAGAGTGTGCAATGTTCCTTAGACTTGGAAGTTAAGAAATGATATGAGGATTCATTGGACTGTAAAGTACAGAAACCAGATTGCAAGGAGTCCATTAAAGAGTTGTCAGAGAGCTCTTTGACCAGATGAGTACACAACAGATGTTTAGACACAGGAATTGATAGTATGACAGGACAAGTCAAGAACAGGTATCATTTATTGAGGATGAAAAAGTATATGAAACAGAATGACAGTCAACAAAGAAGAACTGAGGAACTCGGATCAAGAGTGAAATGTTTAGATGAACAAAGAGAGAAGTACAGAGATTTTGTGCTCTGCTACAGAGTTGAGCACATAGAAAGTAAATGAGCAAATGTTGGTGAACCGTGGAACACTGCTGCTTAGATTGCTACATTCTTACTGATATAGATGAGGGTCTGCATCCCAATTATTAGATTTGCAGAGCTCAACAGGAGGTCACATGTTTAATTCCTCTGCCTATACTGCTGATGCTCTGACTCTCAGTCACATGACCAATTCTATGCAAAAGCAGCTGGATTAGAGCGGAATCGATGAGGACACTGCAGGGAAAGCAGAGGAATGAAACGTACGGCAAATGGACCAGCCAAGTTAAAGTTTACTTCAGCTGTTTAATTGAAGGGGTTTACTCACAAAAGTCATTTATGGCATATCCACTGGATATGCCATAAATATCTGATAGATTTGGGACAGGATTAACAGAAGCATGCTCTGAACTATGCTGTTTCTGTAACATCCATAGATTTGAGTTATAGAAATAGCGTTAAACCAGGGGCATGCAGGGGATGCAATCACTACTAGGCCCTGGAATCTCAGGGGACCCAAATATAGCACAGGGTAAGTGGGGGCTACTTTACAAAATTTGTAATGGAACCCAGGAGCTTCAAGTTACGCCTCTGAGTAGAACTGTGAGCTGTGCTGTTTCCCTAACTCACATTCACTTCTATGGCAGTTACAGTGATGGCCAAAAGTATTGGCACCCCTGCAATTCAGTCAGATAATACTCAATTTCTTCCAGAAAATGATTGCAATCACAAATGCTTTGGTAATAATATCTTCATTTAATTTGTCTTCAATGGAAAACCACAAAAAGAATTGTCAAAAAGCCAAATTGGATATAATTCCACACCAAACATAAAAAAAGGGGGGTGGACAAAAGTATTGGCACCCTTTGAAAAATCATGTGATGCTTCTCTAATTTGTGTAATTAACAGCACCTGTTACTTACCTGTGGCACATAACAGGTGGTGGCAATAACTAAATCACACTTGCAGCCAGTTGAAATGGATTAAAGTTGACTCAACCTCTGTCCTGTGTCCTTGTGTGTACCACATTGAGCATGGAGAAAAGAAAGAAGACCAAAGAACTGTCTGAGGACTTGAGAAGCAAAATTGTGAGGAAGCATGAGCAATCTCAAGGCTACAAGTCCATCTCCAAAGACCTGAATGTTCCTGTGTCTACCGTGCGCAGTGTCATCAAGAAGTTTAAAGCCCATGGCACTGTGGCTAACCTCCCTAGATGTGGACGGAAAAGAAAAATTGACGAGAGATTTCAATAAAAGATTGTGCGGATGGTGGCTAAAGAACCTCGACTAACATCCAAACAAGTTCTAGCTTCCCTGTAGTCTGAGGTTACAACAGTGTCAACCCGTACTATCCGTCGGCGTCTGAATGAAAAGGGACTCTATGGTAGGATACCCAGGAAGACCCCACTTCTGACCCAGAGACATAAAAAAGTCAGGCTGGAGTTTGCCAAAACTTACCTGAGAGAGCCAAAAACTTTTTGGAAGAATGTTCTCTGAGATGAGACAAAAGTAGAGCTTTTTGGGAAAAGGCATCAACATAAAGTTTACAGGAAAAAAAAAGAGGCCTTCAAAGAAAAGAACACGGTCCCTACAGTCAAACATGGCGGAGGTTCCCTGATGTTTTGGGGTTGCTTTGCTGCCTCTGGCACTGGACTGCTTGACCGTGTGCAGCATAATGTAGGGCCCAGTGTGAGAAAGCTGGGTCTCCCTCAGAGGTCATGGGTCTTCCAGCAGGACAATGACCCAAAACACACTTCAAAAAGCACTAGAAAATGGTTTGAGAGAAAGCACTGGAGACTTCTAAAGTGGCCAGCAATGAGTCCAGACCTGAATCCCATAGAACACCTGTGGAGAGATCTCAAAATGGCAGTTTGGAGAAGGCACCCTTCAAATCTCAGGGACCTGGAGAAATTTGCCAAAGAAGAATGGTCTAAAATTCCAGCAGAGCATTGTAAGAAACTCATTGATGGTTACCGGAAGCGGTTGTTCGCTGTTATTTTGTCTAAAGGTTGTGCTACCAAGTATTAGGCTGAGGGTGCCAATACTTTTGTCCGGCCAATTTTTGGAGTTTTGTGTAAAATGATCAATGATTTGACTTTTTTTTCATTCTCTTTTGTGTTTTTTCATTGCAAGCAAAATAAATGAAGATATTATTACCAAAGCATTTGTGATTGCAATCATTTTCTGGAAGAAATTGAGTATTATCTGACAGAATTGCAGGGGTGCCAATACTTTTGGCCATCACTGTACAGAAATGGCATAGCTCAGAAAGCTACACTATTTCTGTAAAACCTATCCACCTTTGGCAGTCTGGATTTCACAGTCAGCAGGGATGGGTTGAGGGAGAACCAGTTGACGGAGCTTGTGGAGATTCATTCTGATATAGGCGCAGGTCCCAGAGGTGGGACTTGCATCTATCATACATTTATGGCATAACCTGTGGATATGCCATAAATTTCTTTTGTGGGCAAATCCCTTTAACTTAGTAATGGCTGTGATAAATTTTGCTACATCTTTATTTTTATGTTCTATATTCTTAAACTATTAACCATGAAAATACTTTAAAGAATAGTGATTATTTCTGGTTTTATGGATGAGTACTTGGCCTAAACAAAATCACATTCAGATTCCTATTAAATCTGAAGCAATTAGAAATAAAATCAAACATATTTTACTTATATAGCACCAACAAATTCCACAGCACTTTACAAATCATAGGGTTCTTATGCAGACAAAATGAGACATTCTAGAGTAATAAGTTAATCATCAATTCACACAATAGCAGTTGAGGTTTTGCTTGCGAGATCTTCCAATCTACGAGGTAGAAGAGGTGATGTAAGAGATAAAGATTTTTATACAGTTGTTGATTCATTTCTATAAGATAAGGTAACACAAATAAATAAAGCTTTTTCAAATTAGTGTCTGTATATACAGAAACAAAATGTTTAGGGTTACACTTACACTTACACTTACACTTACATAAAGGCATAATTTCCTTTGAGCTACTGTAGAAGGGAGGGGTAAACAGATGAGTGTAAGTTTGAGATGAGTGAGTGTAGAGGTATTAATTTAGGAAATGTGAAAGACCTGTGTAATGAGATTTACAGTCATATGAAAAAGTTTGGGCACCCCTATTAATCTTAATCATTTTTAGTTCTAAATATTTGGGTGTTTGCAACAGCCATTTCAATTTGATATATCTAATAACTGATGGACACAGTAATATTTCAGGATTGAAATGAGGTTTATTGTACTAACAGAAAATGTGCAATATGCATTAAACCAAAATTTGACCGGTGCAAAAATTTGGGTACCCTTATCATTTTATTGATTTGAATACTCCTAACTACTTTTTACTAACTTACTGAAGCACAAAATTGGTTTTGTAACCTCACTGAGCTTTGAACTTCATAGCCAGGTGTATCCAATCATGAGAAAAGGTATTTAAGGTGGCCAATTGCAAGTTGTTCTCCTATTTGAATCTCCTCTGAAGAGTGGCATCATGGGCTCCTCAAAACATCTCTCAAATGATCTGATAACAAAGATTGTTCAACATAGTTGTTCAGGGGAAGGATACAAAAAGTTGTCTCAGAGATTTAACCTGTCAGTTTCCACTGTGAGGAACATAGTAAGGAAATGGAAGACCACAGGGACAGTTCTTGTTAAGCCCAGAAGTGGCAGGCCAAGAAAAATATCAGAAAGGCAGAGAAGAAGAATGGTGAGAACAGTCAAGGACAATCCACAGACCACCTCCAAAGAGCTGCAGCATCATCTTGCTGCAGATGATGTCACTGTGCATCGGTCAACAATACAGCACACTTTGCACAAGGAGAAGCTGTATGGGAGAGTGATGCGAAAGAAGCTGTTTCTGAAAGCACGCCACAAACAGAGTCGCCTGAGGTATGCAAAAGCACATTTGGACAAGCCAGCTTCATTTTGGAAGAAGGTCCTGTGGACTGATGAAACAAAGATTGAGTTGTTTAGTCATACAAAAAGGCGTTATGCATGGCGTCCAAAAAACACAGCATTCCAAGAAAAACACTTGCTACCCACTGTAAAATTTGGTGGAGGTTCCATCATGCTTTGGGGCTGTGTGGCCAATGCCGGCACCGGGAATCTTGTTAAAGTTGAGGGTCGCATGGATTCAACTCAGTATCAGCAGGTTCTTGAGAATAACGTACAAGAATCAGTGACGAATTTGAAGTTACGCCGGGGATGGATATTTCAGCAAGACAATGATCCAAAACACAGCTCCAAATCTACTCAGGCATTCATGCAGAGGAACAATTACAATGTTCTGGAATGGCCATCCCAGTCCCCAGACCTGAATATCATTGAACATCTGTGGGATAATTTGAAGCGGGCTGTCCATGCTCGGCGACCATCAAACTTAACTGAACTGGAATTGTTTTGTAAAGAGGAATGGTCAAAAATACCTTCATCCAGGATCCAGGAACTGATTAAAAGCTACAGGAAGCGACTAGAGGCTGTTATTTTTGCAAAAGGAGGATCTACTAAATATTAATGTCACTTTTCTGTTGAGGTGCCCATACTTTTGCACCGGTCAAATTTTGGTTTAATGCATATTGCACATTTTCTGTTAGTACAATAAACCTCATTTCAATCCTGAAATATTACTGTGTCCATCAGTTATTAGATATATCAAATTGAAATGGCTGTTTCAAACACCCAAATATTTAGAACTAAAAATGATTAAGATTAATAGGGGTGCCCAAACTTTTTCATATGACTGTATTTAGAGGGTGCCCTAGAAATTATGTAAATTTAGTGTTAATCCAATAGTCTTGGTTAATACATTCTACAGAGCTGGTGCAACTAGGGTGTTAATGTCAGGTCACTGGCAGAATGGAGAGCATAGGTGGGATGGCATACAGAGACATGGAAGGAGATGTTGTGAGGTACAGCACTGTTCACAGCTTTATGAGTGGTTGAGGCTGATAAGTTTAAATTACATACATTATTATATGGAGAATATATATATATATATATATATATATATATATATATATATATTTGTAAGTATGTGAGCCAGAGGGCGCTGTTGAGCGACCCAGGCCAGGCCAGAAAAGGCTCTCAGCCACGCCTTTGGGTGGTGGCACACAACTCCAGAGGGGCTGGAGCATCCTGCAGGAAGCAGGAAGTAGTGGACCAGCGAGGACAGAGAGAGAAGCTCTGTCCCAAAAGGGCTGGCGTCCACAGGAGTGGACCAGCTAGGACGGAGAGAGAGGCTCTGTCCCAGAGGGCTGGCGTCCACAGGAGTGGACCAGCTAGGACGGAGAGATAGGCTCTGTCCCAAAGGGCTGGCATCCACAGAGGACTGTTGCTAGAGCTGAGTAACAGTCAGGACAGTTAGGGGCTCAAGGAGTGAGTTAGGCCCTAACTGTGGCATAGGTTTTTTGTTGTTTTGCTGTGTCGCAGTTAAGCTGAATAAAGCCACTTTTATTTACACTTGGACCGTCTGAAAGCTATCTTTCCGGCGCCCAGTACCATGACCACCGCTGTCCGCACCAGGAAAAGCCGCCATTTTGAGTCTAATTCCCCCAAGCTGTCACATATGGTGGAGACCGCGAGCATAAAGAGATCCACGCAAGTCCTGGAAGACAAGTGTTTGGTGACTGCAGTACTGCTAAGTGTGCATTGTGGCCTACAGCTGGAAGAAATCTGTGATTTCAACTGAGAAGCCCAGAATGGGGTGAGTGAATTGCAACATAGCAAAAGTGTGTGCAAAAAACTGGTGAAAGTAAAACTCTGGAAGAGGAATCCAGGGAATGGACTTTGTGTATACTGTGGCACAGAAGTCTGTGAAGTGTTTGCTGATGGCAAGAAAGTATGCAATGTGTATAGAAGATGGATATTGCAAACAGTCTATGTGAAAGGCTATGGTGCCATGTTGGTGTTTTCTGTGGAAGACAGAAGAAAATGCTGGTTGTTGTAGTGCCACATAAACAAGTCTATGTGAAAGGCTATGGTGCCATGTTGATGTTTTCTGTGGAAGACAGAAGATGATGCTGGTTGTTGTGGTGCCACATAAGTTAACTGTTTGAATACAGGTGACTGCAGAAGATAGTAAAAAGTTGCTGTGGAATATTGTGTAATTTTGTTAGTAAACCATGGGCAAGAAAAAGAGAATTTCAGCTTGTAAAAAAGCAGAGAAGTTATGCACAGGTTTATTAGTGCAGCAGTCTGAATGCAGAGAGACACAAAACCTGGAACAGATCATGTGGAGTGCAAGTAAAGATAAAGGGTTGCATGACGGTGACTCAGTTTTTCTGAAGCACCTCTGTTCTATGATGGAATATGTCCCTGCTGAGTGTGTGTCTCATAATGGAGTGCATGAACGCGCCAAAGATTAAAATGTTAGGGTGCAGCAGCTTCAAGATGAGAATAAAACCATCAGGTTCATGTATGAGAATGAAATATCTGATTGGAAATGGCAACTTTTGGTATCAGAAAGAGAGAACCTTAAGTTGAAGAATGAGCTTGACTCTATGAAGAGGTTATATCCTAGTCATTGTGAAAAGGTGGTACTGGGTTTGCCTGGAATGGACTGTGTCACTAAGAAAGAGTTTGCTGAAATGAAATGTGCTCTGTCTAAGGAAGTTATACAGAGTGTAAAGCAAAAGCAAGTGCTTGAGAAGCAATTGCAGGATTTAAAGGAGCAGCATGTTCAAGACTCCATTGCCAAAGAGAGTGTCATTGAAAAATTAAGAGATGACCTTGAAACTGCTAAACGTGAGAGAAGTGAATTTTTGCAGAGTCAGTCAGAATGTCTGGATGACAAAGTCAGGATGTGTGAAAGACTTTCGGTTGCCTTGACTGACAAAGAAAATGAAATTGCAGAGCTGAGGAAATATGTGTCTGACCGAGAGAGTGATTTAGAATCTGTGGTGCAGACATTGCAGTCAGAGCAAAACTTGCATCAGGTTCGCCTAAAGGATGAAATCCACGAATGGCGAAGTAAAGCTGGAGTTCTCGAACAAAGAGAAAGTGAACTCAAAGCTGGAATATGTAGCCTGGAGAGGGCGCTTTCAGGATCTTGTGAAGATAATGAGAAGTTGTCTGTTTTGGTGCAAAATAAAGACAAAGATTTGATGGAAATGTCGTCTGTCCATGCTCAGAAAGTGCAAGCCTTACAGGAGAGTCATAAAAAAGTAGAGACTCAACTTCAAGTGATGCAACTAAAAGTCACAGAAGGGGACAGGTTTCAAGCAGAACTACAGGCTCAGGCGACTGATATGAAGAAAAAAAATGGAAGATAGTATTGGGTCCTTGGACTCTGTTGAAGAACTAAAGGAAAGGTTGCAAAAGGAGCTAGAAGCTACAAATCAACGGTTTGAGGAGAAGGTTGCTGCTTATGACAAACTTGAGAAGACGAAAATTAGACTGCAGCAGGAACTAGAAGATGTAGGTGTAGACCTTGATCATCAACGTCGGATGGTGTCAAATTTGGAAAGGAAGCAGAAAAAGTTTGATCAGCTGCTTGGTGAAGAGAAGACTCTTTCTGCTAGATATGCAGAAGAACGTGACCAGGCTGAAGAAGAGGCCCTTGAATTGAAGGCCGAGTTAGAGAGGCTCAACAAGCAACTGTGCACTGAAATGGAGAATTTGGTTAGCTCCAAGGATGAAGTTGAGAAAAACCTGGAATCTGTGCAGATATTGTATGAGAACAAAGCTAATGCTTATGACAAGCTGGAAAAGGCCAAGAGAGAATTGGACCTCCAGATAGAAGACATGAAGATTCAGTTTGAGGGAAACCTGTCTAATTTGTCTGCTGAGATTGTAGATCTAAAAATGCTTGTTGCTAAACTAAAGGTGCAAGTGAACCAGCAGGAGGAAGTTGCACGCATCAAGAAACAGCTGGAGTTTCAGATGGATCAAGTGAAGCGTGAGTCAGAAATAAAGTTGGAAGAGCGCACTTTTCAGATTGAACAGTTAAAAACCGAAGTGGAATCTAAAAGAGAAGAATTGGATCGATTGCAGCAGTCTCTATCCAATACTGAACAGTCGGCATCTGCCCTATCTTCAAAACTGTCAGCACTAGAAGCTGAGAAGGATTCGCTACAGAACCTGTTAACCTCTAAAGAATCGGAGCTGCAAGGTGCACTAGTAAAGACTGAGATGGAAGCGGCACAGAAAAATGTTGCAGTGAAGAAAGTTCTGGAGGTGGAATCAGAGATTTGTGCGCTACAGAAGGCGTTAGAATTGGGAAAAGCTGCCAGCATAGAGGCAGAGAAAGGAGAATCATTAAGTCAGACAGACATGAGTGATCCTGCAAAATGTGAGGAGGCCAAAGAAGGTCCAACAGAAGAAGAAACTGTGATTGGTCACACATTGCCTGTGACAGAGTGGGTCCAGCCTCAAACCAATGAGGTCCAAAGCCTAGAGGGCTGTGAGATGGTAAATAAGGTGAAGGGTCACCAAAAGTGTGGAACAAGAGTCCGTGAGAAGACTGACCACGCATATGTTGTCCCAACAGCTAAAGTGTCTGAAGCCATTGTGGATAAAGGTGTTACTGTGCCTGTCTCTAGCCAAATGTCTGATGGACAAACGGTGAATAATGAATCCATGTTGTCTGTGAAGGGGGAGTCAAGAAGTAAGAGATGGTTACATGTCACCAATGATGTGACAGTTGTTAAAGACATGCCAGAAAATGTAGTTCAGCGTGAGCTATTATGTGAGGGTGTACGGTATGGCCCTCGTGCAGAAGAAGGAGATATTGCAGTACAGAGATTGTGTATCTCAAACAAAGAGGAGAGCAAGCAGCCTATGTCTCCTAAACTTCTAAGCCTTGATGGTGATGGCAAAGTTTGCTTTGAGATGAAGGTTACGGAAAAAGTTCCCGTGATACAGTTATACTCTAAAGACATTGATGTGCATGAAGTACGTGTTAGTTGGTCTCTGAGCTCCTGTGAATTCATGATAGGTGAAGATGAAGATTTTTACGGCTCTTTACTAAAGGGATCAAAGTCATGCAATGGGATGGCTGAAGACTATCGTAAAAAATGTGATGAAAATGATGTGATACCCTGTGTAGTGAATTGTGAAGGTGATGGAGTAAAACTTGTCTTTGCACAGAATAGCCAGGATCTTGGCATAGCATCGAAAGTGATGAGAAGACGGAAAACTCGATGGAGCGGAATTTGGAAGAAAAGACCGCCAGATTGTGACTACTGGAGAGACACTGGACAGGCCTACTTGGTTGAAGAGGAACTTCGTCATAGGATGTCTCGTCCCATTGTAGCTCACTCCATGAGTAGTGAGCTGAGGGAGAGGGTACGTAAGTATGTGAGCCAGAGGGCGCTGTTGAGTGACCCAGGCCAGGCAAGTAAAGGCTCTCAGCCACGCCTTTGGGTGGTGGCACGCAACTCCAGAGAGGCTGGAGCATCCTGCAGGAAGTAGTGGACCAGCGAGGACAGAGAGAGAAGCTCTGTCCCAAAAGGGCTGGCGTCCACAGGAGTGGACCAGCTAGGACGGAGAGAGAGGCTCTGTCCCAGAGGGCTGGCATCCACAGGAGTGGACCAGCTAGGACGGAGAGATAGGCTCTGTCCCAAAGGGCTGGCATCCACAGAAGACTGTTGCTAGAGCTGAGTAACAGTCAGGACAGTTAGGGGCTCAAGGAGTGAGTTAGACCCTAACTGTGGCATAGGTTTTTTGTTGTTTTGCTGTGTTGCAGTTAAGCTGAACAAAGCCACTTTTATTTACACTTGGACCGTCTGAAAGCTATCTTTCCGGCGCCCAGTACCATGAACCACCGCTGTCCGGACCAGGAAAAGCCGCCATTTTGAGTCTAATTCCCCCAAGCTGTCACAAAATATATATATATATATATATATATATATATATATATATATATATATATTGTGGGAAGATAGGAGCAGTGGTAGCAGCAGTGCACCCAGACAGTCAGCAACAGACACAAAAGTCAGGTTCAAACAGGTTTTTTTCCTGTATCTTTATTTGTAAAAATTGGCAAAAAATAAACAAACCTTAATAGTCAGGCAAAACAATAACATAAATCCTGCTCTTCTGAGCCACTAAATAAACACAGGGATGCCCTAACTGTATGTGTGGTTTGCTTCAGCCACACGGTCAACACAGAGCAAAAAATAATGGCAACTTTTCACACTGGAGTCTCACTAGTCTTGGTAGGATTGGGACAGGACCCGGCTCCGGCTCCTCCTCTCTCCCCAGATACTGCTCAGGAGTGAGAACTTGCCAACTTTTTATAGGCCTTTAATGAGGCCCAGCTCCCACCTGTGCTTGAAGGCACCTCCCTAGTACAACAAACATAAAAAGCCTTCTCACAGCTAAGGTTTTACCTGAATTGTAACCTCACTTACCACGCATACCCTCCTCCTTTGTTTGAACCTATAGAGTTGAACACTTTTCGCCATCATACAATATACCCTGGACAAACCATCCGCATTCCCTTGCAACCTACCGGATCGGTGCTCTACAATAAATTTGAAATTTTGTAGGGTGAGGAACCATCTAGTGACTCGGGCATTTCTCTCTTTGGCCTGAGACATCCATGTGAGAGGGGAGTGGTGGGTAATCAACCTAAAATGTCAGCCCAGCAAGTAATACCGTAGAGACTCCAGGGCCCATTTGATGACCAAACACTCCCTTTCCACAATACTGTAATTCCTTTCTGCGGGAGTAAATTTTCTACTTAAGTACGTGACTGGATGTTCCTCACCTTCAATTACTTGTGAAAGAACTGTGCCTAACCCTACATCAGAGGTGTCAGTCTGTACCACAAATTCTTTGGCATAGTCGAGAGTAGAGATGAGCGAATTTCTCAAAACTTTGATTCTGCAGTTCAATTCAAATTTCCCAAAAAAATGTGCTTCGATCTGGAATAATTTGCGGCGAATCACGTTAAAAAACACCTATTTCCTGGCATCAGAAAGCCTGTATACAGTATAGAGTACTGTATCTTGCACTAACACGCATAGGGAGCCTACTGTGGTAGTGAAACAATACTGTGAGTCAGTATGACACGCACATGACAGGCGTCGCTCTTAGAACCTCTGCACACTTCACTTGTTTGGCTAGTTACGGGGCCAAAACTGACCAACTAACTCAAATGTGAACTCAGCCTTACAGGTCCATGTTAGTGCCAGGTAGAAAGAACCGTGCAGAGACCCAACATCCTACTGTAGCGTGAAAGAGCGCACTCCTTTTACACTGTCGCATGCTGATTCCACATAGATGTCTACAGAGTGGCAAGGCGACATAATGTGGAGTTGGCAGCAGCATGAGGAGGCCACAGAGTGGCAAGGCGACATAATGTGGAGGTGGCAGCAGCATGAGGAGACCATACAGTGACCCAGTGGCGGCAGCATGAGGAGGCCATACGGTGACCCAGTGGCAGCGGTATGATGAAGACATACAGTGACCCAGTGGTAGAGGCATGAGGAGGCCATACAGTGATCCAGTGGCAGCAGCATGAGGAGGACATACAGTGACTCAGCAGTGGCAGCAGCATGAGGAGGGCATACAGTGACGCAGCGGCATGAGGAGGCCATAGAGTCTGCCAGCAGTGGCAGCAGCATGAGTAGGCCATACAGTGACACGGTGGCAGCAGCATGAGGAAGACACAGAGTGACCCAGTGGCAGCAGAATGAGTAGGCCACAGAGTGGCAATGGCTACATAATGTGAAGTTAGTAGTGGCATGAGGAGAGCATACAGTGACCCAGTGGAAGAGACATGAGGAGGCCATACAGTGACCTAGTGGCAGCAGCATGAGGAGGACATACAGTGACCCAGTGGCAGCAGCATGAGGAGGATACAAAGTGACCCAGTGGAAGCGGCATGAGGAGGCCATACAGTAAATCAGTGGCAGCGGCATGAGAAGGCCATACAGTAACCCAGTGGCAGCAGCATGAGGAGGCCATACAGTGACCCAGTGGCAGCGGCGTGAGGAGGGCGTACAGTGACCCGGTGGCAGCAGTATGAGGAGGTCATGCAGTGACCCAGTGGCAGCAGCATGAGGAGGGCATACATTGACCCGGTGGCAGCAGTATGAGGAGGCCATACAGTGACCCAGAAGAAGCAGCATGAGGAGGACATAGAGTAACCCAGTGGCAGCAGCCTTAGGAGGCCATACAGTTACCCAGTGGCAGAGTGCGGAGGTGGTAGCAGCATGAGTAGGCCACAGAGTGGCAAGGTAATATACATATGCAGCCTTAGGAGGCCATACAGCCACCCTGTAACAGAGTGTAGAGGTAGCAACAGCCTTAGGAGGCCATACAGTGGCCCAGTGGCAGCAGCATGAGGAGGACACAGTGACCCAGTGGAAGCGGCATGAGGAGGCCATACAGTAACCCAGTGGCAGCGGCATGAGAAGGGAAAACAGTGACCCGGTGGCAGCAGTATGAGAAGGATATACAGTGACCCAGTAGAAGGAGAGGAGGACATAGAGTAACCCAGTGGCAGCAGCCTTAGGAGGCCATACAGTCACCCAGTGACAGAGTGCAGAGGTGGTAGCAGCATGAGTAGGCCACAGAGTGGCAAGGTGATATAATGTAGAGGTAGCAAAAGCCTTAGGAGGCCATACAGTAACCCAGTAGCAGTGTGTGGATGTTGCAGCAGTGTGAGGAGGCCATATAGTCAAACAGTTGCAGAATGAGGAGGTGGCAGCAGCGTGAGTAGACCACAGAGTGGCAAGGTGATATAATGTGGAGGTAGCAGCAGCCTTAGGAGGCCATATAGTGACCCGGTGACAGAGCGTGGTGAGGTAGCATGGATCATTTAATCTGCTGCATCAGGCATTGGTGCATGGAAATCCTGGCTGATCCACGCCTGATTCATCTTCACAAAGGTCAGTCTGTCCAAATTTTGGGTGGACAGGCGAGTTCTCCTTGGGGTAACTATGGCCACCGCCATACTAAACACCTGCTCTGATGCCACACTAGTGGTTGGGCAGGACAGCTTTTCCAGGGCAAATTCGGCCAGTTGCGGCCACAAATTCAGTTTGGCTGCCCAGTAGTCTAGCGGATCTTCGAAGATGGGTGGCAGGGTGTACTCTAAGTATGCCTCCACCTTCTGGTTCAAGTTCTGCTCTGTGTCTAGCTGCTGATGAGCAGCTTCTTCACTATGCGGCTGAAGAAAGCTGCTCATCAGCGACTCTACGCTCAGGCTGCTACTGATGGAGCTGATATTGCTCCTTCCACCCCCATCCCCTCCCACAGCTGCCATGCCAGTGCAAGTTGAGCACTCTGGGCCCCCCTGGTCGGACATGTGAGAGGATGGACAATGGTGCAGATAGGCAGCGGCCAACTTGCTACATAGCATGTCTCTATAGTAGCTCAGTTTGTCCTCCCTCTCAGCGAGTGTTAAAAAAAAAAAAAGCCCCCATTTTTCCCCAGTCTGACATAGTGGAGAGCCAGTAGTCATCCCTCTGCTGATTGGTGACAATTCGGCTGTCACTGCGCAAGGAAGTGAGCGTGCATCGGGCCATTTGCGTAAGTGACTCCGAGGAACTCCCTACATCCATCTCCACTGCATACTGCCATGGTATGTTTGGGTCAGCTGCCTCGTCCTCCTCATCTCCCTCTTGCTGTTCTGGTTGCTCCTGCTCCACCTCTCCATGGTCCGATTGAACACGTGCGCCATGCAGGGAGCGTGGTTCAGCCCTCCTTGACACAGCGCCAACACCATGTTCTTCCCATTGTCGGTCACCATGTTTCCGATTTTAAGTTGTATTGGAGAAAGCCAGGATTCAGTTTCTTGGCTGAGGGCACAGAGCAGTTCCTCCCCTGTGTGACTTCATTCGCCCAGGCAAACAATGCACTAGTGAGTCTCGTCTTTCTAATACGATTTTATATTTATTTTTATTTATATAAGAAATAAAAGTGAAGTTTTACTATTTTCTACTCTATCAATTCCCTTCTGAAATTTAGATATATAAATCCTGATAGAGCTATAGGCAGGGCTGGACCTCCTGCATTTAGACTATCTGGTCTTTAACATTATACTGCCTTCTTGGCAAAGAAATGACGGCTTGTGACTCTCCACCTCGGCTTGGTGCAAACCATCAGTTCTCTGAAAGGTGCAGAGTCCACCAATTGGAAAGGGAGTGACTGTAGCACCAGCAACTTGGACAGGAGCACGTTCAGCATCTGCACCATTGGATGAGTGCACGCATACTGTTGTCTCTTAGATATACCTGTAGATTCTCTGATCGATTGCTGGTGCAATGATTGACTAGGAGGAGAAGGAGCAGGAGCATCACGACCAGCAGATGATAGGAAGGACACACAGCTCCCTTCGACTGAGGTGGTGGAGCCTTGACTGGCTGAAATGGGATGATTGCCACTGGGTGATGCAATGGTTCCTGCAGCAGGCTGGACCACCACATTGGAGCCACGGCTCTCCCAGGCCACTTTATGGTGACGCTGCATATGTTGACGCAGGGCTGTGGTGCCAACATTGGCACCCTGGCCACGCTTCACCTTCTGCCCACAGATAGAACATATGGCCATTTTCACCTCCCCCGGCGACTTTACAAAAAACTGCCACACTGCCAAGTAGGTGATTTTACCTCAACACTCCGCACTAACTGACTGATACCACCACTGCCTCCATGAACCCCTGCACCACTTTTATCCGGGCAGGTAGGCTGCTGCAAAGCGGGCACTCTACCCCTGGCATGTTTGGCTCCTGACCTCCCACTGCTGCCACCCTGCTGACTCCGCTGCTGCCTCGTGCACAAGCTGCCACCCTCTTCTCCTGATGATGATGAAGCCCTTTCGTCACCCAGCTCCAAATTACGATCGGCTACATCGTCATCCACTAATGTCTGCAGGTCACTGATGTCCTCCTCAACGGTCTCTAAACCAGGAGCATGACCGCTCGCAACACCAGCTTCCACGCCACTCTTCTCATCACTACTTGCCCACCTACAGAGGAAGAGGAGGATGTCTCCTCCACATCTTGGCTGGGCACTAGCTGCTGATTGTCCTCTAGTAGCTCATCCTCACTATATAGTGAATCTGAGCCCACAGCATAGAGTACTTCTCTAGCTGAGGGAATAGAAAAGGACAGAGGCAGGTTCAGGACACCTGAGGATACAGGGCCTGCTACCGGGCCATGCTAACTAAGGGTTGTGCCTGACCAACCCACCGACTCTTGGCTGGGGGTGTCTGATGTGACTTGGGACGAAGTGGATGACTGTGTCAACCATTCTACAACCGTTGGGTTACTGATCGAGACACAACCGCTAGCTGACACTGGGAGCTCAGGCCTCTGTAAGTGACCCCTGCTGCCACACCCCCTTACACTGCTCCGACCTATGCCGGCACCAGAAAAATTTAGGAGTGTGGCCCTCCCCTGTGTATGGCCTGTCACTTCTCTGTCTGACATACTGTTAGATCAAAAAACTTTGCAAAGGAAATAAATACAGGGCAAAAAGGCCTGTAATTTTCTACTTTGAAGAGAACGGCGAATATGCCCCTTATTTCTTTCCCCACTAATGAACACCTTTAAAAAAAAAAAAAAAAAGCGTGATAAAGGCAGAGATTACTGGATAAGAGCTATGATTTTTTTTGACAGTACTGTACTGCAAAATGGCCTGTAATTTTCTACTTGGAACAGAACGGCGAATATGCCCCTTATTTGTTTCCCCACTAATAAACACCTTTAAATAAGTGTTAGAATAACAGCTAACTGCAGAGATCAGTGTCTAAGAATTATTGATTTTTGCCACTACTGTATTGAGAAATGGCCTGTAATTTTATACTGGGAGCAAAATGGCGAATATGGCCCTTATTTGTTTCCCCACTAATGAACACCTTTGAAAAAAAGTGTGATAAAGGCAGAGATTATTGGATAAGAATTATGGGTTTTTTGGCAGTACTGTACTGCAAAAAGGCCTGTAATTTTTTACTTGGAGCAGAACGGCAAATATGCCCCTTATTTGTTTCCCCACTAATAAACACATTGAAAAAGGCATTAGAACAGATAACTGCAGAGTTAACTGGATAAGAATTCAGTTTTCTTTGGCACAGTAGTACTGACAAATGGCCTGTAAAGTTATGCTTTGAAAGAACAGTGAATAAGCCCCTTATAATAAATGCCTTGAAAAAGGCGTTAGAACAGATAACTGCAGATATTAGTGGATGATAATTCACTGTTTTTTGCTGTACTGCACTGCAAAAGGCTTGTTGTGTTCCACCTTGAACACACAGGTATGAGTAATGAGCAGCAGTATAACGACAGTGAGTGCTGCAATGTGTATTAAAATTCTTGCTGTTAATGAGGCTGCAACCACCCCAAATTCTTCTTTCAATTCCTCCTTATACTTCCCCTACACTTGTAATCCTCTTTCCCTGAACTTCTATCTGTTTTCTAAGTCTTTCCCTAGCTCCTGCTCCCTGCAGTAAGAGCGAAGTGAAATAACTTAACCTAAAATGGCCGAGGGTTTTTATAGGGCTGTGACATCACAGGGCCGGCTGGCTGCTGATTAGCTGCATGCATGGCATTGTGGGTGATCCCGCGTTCCCAGAATCCTTTGCCCCTTGTCCTAACATGTGCAGCAGCCATTTTATTAAAAAATGCGATTCGATGCATCGAAGCGTGAGGTAATCCGGAATCGCGGCGAATCGAAGATTTCCTGAAATTCGGATCGAATTCCACTTCTGCAGCTTCGATTCGCTCATCTCTAGTCGGAAGTAATCAAAACTGTTTTTTTACACAGGACCGATTTTAACTCTAGGAATGCCCCCTCAGCCTCTTCACTCCACTTGATGAGACTAGATTTACCTCCCTTGGTAAGGTCAGTCAAGGGAGATGCAATGGAAGCAAAATTGGGTATAAACCTCCGATAGTACCCCATTATTCCCAGAAAAGCCCTCACTTGCTTCTTACTCAAGGGACGTGGTCAACTCTGGATAGCCTCTACTTTATTAACCTGGGGTTTTATTATCCCCCTTCCTATTGTGTACCCCAAATACCAGGCTTCTTCAAGGCTCAAAGCACACTTCTTGGGGTTAGCAGTTAACCCGGCTGCCCGAAGGGAATTTAGTAGAGCCTGCACTTTCGGCAAGTGACTTTCCCAATCTGGACTGAAAATAACAATATCATCAAGGTAGGCTGAAGCGTACCTGCGATGTGGCCTAAGGATTTTGTCCATCAGTCGTTGAAAGGTTGCGGGAGCACCATGTAACCCAAAAGGCATAGTCACGTATTGGAACAGCCCATCTGGGGTGACAAACGCTGTTTTTTCTCTAGCGCTCTCTGTGAGAGGTACCTGACAATACCCTTTTGTTAAATCGAGAGTAGAGAAATACCTGGCAGTTCCCAGCCTTTCGATCAGCTTATCTACTCTTGGCATCGGGTAGGCATCAAACTTGGAATTTTCATTTAATTTGCGAAAATCATTACAAAACCTGATTGTACCATCAGGTTTGGGAATCAGAACAATTGGATTTGACCATGCACTCTTAGATTCTTCAATTATCCCAAGGGCTAACATATTGTTTACCTCCTTGGTTATGGCCTGTCTACAGGCTTCAGGTACTCTGTATGGCTTGAGATTGACTTGTACCTGCAGCTCGGTGACAGATAAGTACGCCCAGGTAACTCAGAAAATACATCATTATTTCTCTGTACAAATTCTTTTGTCACTTGTACCTGTACCCTCGATAGGGTCTCAGCTATTTGTACCTCAGGAAAATTCTTACCAAGTGCACCCCCTGCTTTAGCAGTAGCCTCTCTAGGGGTACTTATGGCAGACAAGGATTCTCTGTCTTTCCAGGGTTTTAACAAATTCACATGGTATATCTGTTCAGGTTTTCTCCTGCCCGGCTGGAAAACCTTGTAGTTTACATCACCCACTTTTTCAATAATTTCATATGGGCCATGCCACTTGGCTAGAAATTTACTTTCTACTGTGGGCACGAGCACTAACACCCGATCACCAGGGTCGAAGGTTCAGAGCAGGGGCGTAACTACCGGGGTAGCAGTGGTAGCGACTGCCACAGGGCCTGGAACATTACGGGGCCCGGAGCCCTGTGGCAGTCGCTACCGCAAACCCCACAATCACTGCTATCGTTATACTCCGGGGTCTTTTGAGACCCCGGAGTATAACGATTGGGGGCCCAGGGGAGGTGAGCGAACATAAAAAACACCGTAACTCACCTCTCCGCCACTCCGCAGGCTTCGGGCCTGTTTGGTGACGTCCCAGATGTCAGCCGACGTCATTATGCGTCGCGACGCCGGCCTGGATCGCGCAAGATCCGGTCCGACATTGAAGATGGCCGAAGTAGCGCACGGGAGCGCACCGGAGCGAGGAAGAGGTAAGTTGGAGTGTTTTCTATGTTTCTATCCTCCCCTGGGTCTCCGATCATTATACTCTGGGGTCTGAAAAGACCCCAGAGTATAATAATCGTTCATGGGTGGTCCACTATGGGGCATAATACTCTGTGCAGGGGCCACTATGGGGCAAACTACTGTGTGCAGGGGCTACTATGGGGCAAACTACTGTGTGCAGGGGCCACTATGGGGCAAACTACTGTGTGCAGGGGCTACTATGGGGCAAACTACTGTGTGCAGGGGCTACTATGGGGCAAACTACTGCGTGCAGGCGCCACTATGGGGCAAACTACTGCGTGCAGGGGCCACTATGGGGCAAACTACTGTCTGCAGGGGCCACTATGGGGCAAACTACTGTGTGTCGGGGCCACTATGGGGCAAACTACTGTGTGCTGGGGCCACTATGGGGCAAACTACTGTGTGCAGGGGCCACTATGGGGCAAACTACTGTGTGTCGGGGCCACTATGGGGCAAACTACTGTGTGCTGGGGCCACCATGGGGCATAATATTGGGTACAGGGGCCACTATGCTGCATAATACCGTGTCCAGGGGCCACTATGAGGCATAATACCGTGTGAGCGGCCACTATGGGGCATAATACCGTGTGCAGGGGCCACTATGGGGCATAATACCGTGTGCAGGGGCCACTATGGGGCATAATAGTGTTCGCAGGAATGCGGTTTGTGTGTGGGGGGGGTTGGGGGCGGCGGTTTGGGGGGGTTGGGGGCTGCAGCTTGGGGGGGGGGGGTTGGGGGAGGCGGCTTGGGGGGGGCCCCATGTCAAATGTTCGCCTTGGGGCCCAGCCATTCCTAGTTACGCCACTGGTTCAGAGCTTAGCCTTCTTGTTATAAACGCGGCCCTGAGCCAACTGGGCTTGCTCCATATGCTCTTTTACAATTGGCATGACTGCCGAAATTCGGTCTTGCATTTGGGAAATATGTTCAATAACACTCTGGTAAGTAGATTGTTCCTGTTCCCAAGTTTCATTAGCAGTATCTAAGAGCCCCCCTGGGTGTCTACCTTACACTAATTCAAACGTAGATAAACCCTTGGAGGACTGAGGTACCTCTCGGATTGCAAACATTAGATATGGCAGCAAACAATCCCAATCCTTGCCATCTTTGCTAATCACCCTTTTTAACATTTCTTTAAGGGTTTTATTAAACCGCTCAACCAGGCTGTCTGTGGGGGGGGGGGGGATATACAGAGGTTTTCAGATGTTTGATACTCAGGAGCTTACACATCTCTTTCATTACTTTGGACATAAAGGGGGTCCCTTGATCGGTCAGGATCTCTTTAGGTATACCTGTCCGAGAGAACATAAAAAAAGCTCTTTTGCAATTAACTTTGCTGAAGTATGTCTGATGGGCACAGCTTCAGGGTAACGGGTAGCATAGTATAATTCCACTAGTATGTACTGTTGTCCCCAGACGGACTTTACAAGAGGACCTACCAAATCCATGACTATACGTTCAAATGGGACCTCTATAATAGGCAGGGGTACTAAAGGACTCCTGAAGTGTGACAGTGGAGTGGTTAGTTGGCACACAGGGCATGAGCTACAATACTTTTGCGCATGTCTATCCACCCCCGGCCAATAAAAACTCTGTAATATGAGTTGTTTGGATTTCTCACACCCCAAATGTCCTCCCAGCACATGCTTATGGGCTGATTATAAAACCACTTTTTGAAAGGGCTGGGGTACCACTAATTGCTCAATAATTTCACCTCTTATTTGGTTTACCATATACAATAAGTCTTGATTCATGGCAAAATAAGGAAACTCTCGGTCAGCCCCCGGTTACTGGGACTTACCATTTATCACCTTAACATTTTCTTTTGCATGAGACAAGTTTGGATCTCTGAGTTGAGCAGTTCCAAAATTGTCATGGGACACCTCAAGTTCCGACATTTCGGGAACGTCTCTCTGGCCTTCAGTGTCGCACAGTCAGAGGAAAGCTATTTTGTTCTGGGACAATCGCTATCGCTTGCACTCCACTGTCCGGATCAAAAGGTTCAGGGTCAACCTTGGGCAACCTTTCACACACATCATCATTAGTATATGAAACCTTCTGTTTTTTTCACAGGTTCCAAAACATAGGGAAATCTCTTCCGAGAATCACACTGTGGAACAAGGACTTGACCACGTCAACCTGGTGACAGGCTACACCACAGGTAGAGTCTATAGTGATCTCTGCAATGGGGTATTCTTTGATTTCCCCTTGGATGCACAAAACACCAACAGTATTTCCATTGTATAATGCAGGGTTTATCAGAGTTGCACGCACCAGGGTCACCACACTCCGAGAGTCCAAGAGAGTGGAAACAGGGCACCCCCCACAGTTACCACACACATTTGGGGATCACAGTCAGTTGCAAGTTCTGCTAGACAGGCAGGGTGAGCAAAAAGCGAGACTCACTTGGAACTGTTACAGTCCATGGGCTCTGTTGTTAGGGGGCAGTACGCAGCTATATGACCTAACTCATGGCACCGCCAACATCATATACGGAATTGGTTCCCATTTTGAGTTTTGGATAGGGGTAAAGGAAAGGTCTGTCTGAAATGCAACTCATTGAGGCAACACATTGTGTGTGCTGCCTCAGAGTAATGGTAAGACACAGACTGAAATAGAAATATCAGGGATAGGTCAGTTAGTAGATATTGGAAACACTAATAGTTCAATTTTTGAAAGATAGAGATTAAGTTTCAGATAGAGAGAAAACATGATGTTAGAGACAACAGACTATCATTGGGGTTCTGTTGTAGTGCAGGGGCAATGTCATGGAATGAGATATTTAATTGGGTGTCATCACCATAAAGATAGTACAGACAGCCATATCTGGTGATAGTTTGTCCAGTAGAGATTGTGTAGAGGGAGAAGAGAAGAGGACTTAGGACTGAACCCTGAGGAAACCCTATCATCTAGGGAAAAAGGAGAAGAGACAGGAGGAGAACTGATAAGGTTTGGATGGAGGGGGAGCACTGCCTCGTCCAGAGCACTTTTAAGAGTTTTATTGTAGTGGCCGTTAGCCAAATTGGGACAGGAGATAGAAGAGATAGGATGACTGTAAGATGTCTAAGAGGTGCTGAGTGTTAATGGCGCAATTCATATATGTGTGATTGGTACGTGTGTTCTGAGAAAGATATAAAGTACTGGTGGGAAAAGAAAGAAGGTTATGGTCAGAAAGAGGGAAAGAAGGGTTAGTAAATTTGGCAACTGACTAGAGCCGGAGGAAGATCAGATCAATTGTATTGCCATATTTTTGTGGAAGAGGAAGAATTCTATTAAAGGATCAAATAAGTGGTTAGTGTAAAAAGCTGAGAGGCAGATGGGGAAGCAGGGGTGTTAATGGGGATGTTAAAGTCACCTATGATAAGGATTGGAATTTCATAAGGTAGAAAATGGAACAACTAAGAAGCAAAGTGGTAAAGGTACTGGTAGAGTGAGCCAGAGACAAAGTAAATTACAGATACTCTCAAGGAGAGCAGATGGAAGAGTCTGATGATGTGGACTTAAAATGATGGGAAGGTGTTCGAGGGTACTGAGGTAATGACCTGAAAAGTCCACTGCGATAAGAGAAGTATGTCCACCCTTCCACCATGACTGTTCTCAGGCCTAGGATAATGGTAAAAGTGTAGGGGTGCAGCACGGGAGACATAATAGACTACATTGTAACTTCTTTGTAGCTTTAAAACTTAAAATAATATTGTTAATTAGGTCAGCACATATTTTACATTGCAAAGTGTTGTCATTATGTACCTACAGAGAAGCTGTTGGTATATGGTTACATAATCTTGACCTCTGTATATTTACATGTGGATGTACAACTAGTGAATATCTGTTGAGATGTTATCCTTGAAGAGCTTAGGTAAAAAAACAAACTTCTTCCGC
This sequence comes from Leptodactylus fallax, assembly GCA_947044405.1. Classification (NCBI taxonomy): domain Eukaryota; kingdom Metazoa; phylum Chordata; class Amphibia; order Anura; family Leptodactylidae; genus Leptodactylus; species Leptodactylus fallax. Next base: position 748,119 of record CAMRHE010000035.1, on the reverse strand, counting down.
AGTCATGCTCAATCTTAATCATAAAATAAGAAATGGACAAAACACATTTGAACATCCTGTACTCATTTATTCTTTGCAATTCGATTTTATGGATTAGATTTTTGAGTTTGACTTGGTTCACATGTGCCTCTAAAAGACATTCATCCATCTCAACAGCAACTTCTATAGCCTGAAAAGATAAGTGAAGCTGGCTAATGAAGCATGCTGTGAATACTGCCCTCTCACTAACCCCACACTTATACCAGCAAAAATATACCAGTCAGTAACTCTTCAGCTTTTCTTTTTAAACAATTTTCAGCTGTGTTAATAATGTTCTTTTTCATGTGCTCCATAAAATTTCTTTAATGTAGCATCAATATAACATATGAAATATTTGTGGAAATTGCAGGCAGATTTCTGCATTCACAGTATACAATACAACAGTATTTCACAACAATATTTATTTAACATTGTAATCCTAAATTTTCCTAAAATTAGAGTGAAGTTACATAAATATTCAATATAACCTATATTTATTTAAAACATTAACCAATAAACAATGCTACTTTAGAAGAGAATGACTATATAAATTCTTAGATTTATGTCATCATTAAAGGGGGTTTCCCAATAACAAAAATTTTGTTATAGGCTTTGTTTTTACGGCATTCATTTTGCAGTCAAAATGATGTGTCATCTGTATTCTATGGGTTGGTATAAATCTGGGAATTTATATCGTTTTTTAGGTTTTAACCCCTTGAAAAAAATCCAAAACCTTGCAAAAAAATAAAAAAAAATTTTGGAGTCCCCATATTCTGACACCCATAACTTTTTTATATTTCTATGTACAGTGATACATAAGATGTCTTTTTTTGCAGTGCTAGAGGTACTTTTAGTTATACCATTTTGGGGAATGTCTGATGTTTGATTCTTTTGACTTTTTTTTTTCCGCTACAGCGTTTACTGTTTGGGAAAAATATTTTTATGTTTGTGAACATGGGAATCTATAATTTGTTTATGTTTGTTTTTGTTTATTTAATTTTATTTCAAATCTAGGGAAAGAAGAGTGGTTTGAAATTTAAGTTTTTTATTGTTTTTTTATATTTTTAAAAACTTTTTGATTTTTTTTCAACTATTTTATTATCTCTAGGGGGCTTGAACCTGCAATATTTTGATTTCAAGTTCCATAGACAACTGTACTTTTGGTATATACAGTGCTGGCCAAAAGTATTGGCACCCCTGCAATTCTGTCAGATAATACTCAATTTCTTCCAGAAAATGATTGCAATCACAAATGCTTTGGTAATAATATCTTCATTTATTTTGCTTGCAATGAAAAAACACAAAAGAGAATGAAAACAAAGTCAAATCATTGATCATTTTACACAAAACTCCAAAAATGGGCTGGACAAAAGTATTGGCACCCTCAGCCTAATACTTGGTAGCACAACCTTTAGACAAAATAACTGCGAACAACCGCTTCCGGTAACCATCTTACAATGCTCTGCTGGAATTTTAGACCATTCTTCTTTGGCAAATTTCTCCAGGTCCCTGAGATTTGAAGGGTGCCTTCTCCAAACTGCCATTTTGAGATCTCTCCACAGGTGTTCTATGGGATTCAGGTCTGGACTCATTGCTGGCCACTTTAGAAGTCTCCAGTGCTTTCTCTCAAACCATTTTCTAGTGCTTTTTGAAGTGTGTTTTGGGTCATTGTCCTGCTGGAAGACCCATGACCTCTGAGGGAGACCCAGCTTTCTCACACTGGGCCCTACATTATGCTGCACACGGTCAAGCAGTCCAGTGCCAGAGGCAGCAAAGCAACCCCAAAACATCAGGGAACCTCCGCCATGTTTGACTGTAGGGACTGTGTTCTTTTCTTTGAAGGCCTCTTTTTTATTTTCCTGTAAACTCTATGTTGATGCCTTTTCCCAAAAAGCTCTACTTTTGTCTCATCTGACCAGAGAACATTCTTCCAAAAAGTTTTTGGCTTTCTCAGGTAAGTTTTGGCAAACTCCAGCCTGGCTTTTTTATGTCTCTGGGTCAGAAGTGGGGTCTTCCTGACTATCCTACCATAGAGTCCCTTTTCATTCAGACGCCGACGGATAGTACGGGTTGACACTGTTGTACCCTCGGACTGCAGGGCAGCTAGAACTTGTTTGGATGTTAGTCGAGGTTCTTTAGCCACCATCCGCACAATCTTTCGTTGAAATCTCTCGTCAATTTTTCTTTTCCGTCCACATCTAGGGAGATTAGCCACAGTGCCATGGGCTTTAAACTACTTGATGACACTGCGCACGGTAGACACAGGAACATTCAGGTCTTTGGAGATGGACTTGTAGCCTTGAGATTGCTCATGCTTCCTCACAATTTTGCTTCTCAAGTCCTCAGACAGTTCTTTGGTCTTCCTTCTTTTCTCCATGCTCAATGTGGTACACACAAGGACACAGGACAGAGGTTGAGTCAACTTTAATCCATTTCAACTGGCTGCAAGTGTGATTTAGTTATTGCCACCACCTGTTATGTACCACAGGTAAGTAACAGGTGCTGTTAATTACACAAATTAGAGAAGCATCACATGATTTTTCAAAGGGTGCCAATACTTTTGTCCACCCCCTTTTTTATGTTTGGTGTGGAATTATATCCAATTTGGCTTTTTGACAATTCTTTTTGTGGTTTTCCATTGAAGACAAATTAAATGAAGATATTATTACCAAAGCATTTGTGATTGCAATCATTTTCTGGAAGAAATTGAGTATTATCTGACAGCATTGCAGGGGTGCCAATACTTTTGGCCATCACTGTAACTATTAGGTTATAATCTTATGACAGGCTTGAGCCATAGGAACAGGGCAGCTCCTGCCATCCTGCAATGTTAAAGGTACAGTGTGGGAGCCATCCTGTTCCTATGCTCCAATTCTCTGCTGTACATTACAGCGGAGACTCCATGGCTACAATGGCCGCTCTGCTGCAGATTGGCCTCCATCTTTAAAGACCCAGCATCTGCCGTAAGTGTGCAAGAATTTGCCATAGATTTGGGGACGGATTTTCTGAAGATTCTGCCCACTGTACATTACGGCATTTACCATACAGGAAAAATATTTTTATAAGTTTGTAGACCGGGAGTTTTCAGACACAGGGATACCTAATGTGTATGTGTTTTACAGTATTTTTTTCATTTTATATGTATGTTAGGGAAAGGGGGTGATTTGAACTTTTAGTTTTTTTATATTAAAATTTTTTTTTTTTTTACTATTTTATTAGTCCCCTTCCCTAGGGGGCTTGAACTTGCAATCTTTAGATTACATGTCCCATTGATGGCAATAGAACCGTACTGCAGTCTATGTGAGTTTTGCTGTGTTACTATTCAGGCTGGTCATAGACCAGCCTCAATAGTGATATTCCTATAGCAGAACGCAAGTCTTCATAAACCCTGTGGCTGCCATAAGAAAAGGCCTTCAATGTTAAAGATACAGGACCAGTTGGGACTGGCCCAGGGGGCCATTTTTTAACTTGATGGGGGTCCTGGCTTGCAATGCCCACAATCAGAGTGAACTCAATGATTGAATTCAAGCAATAGAGGACTAAGAGAATCAACATTACACAGGCAGATTAGTGTGAAAAATCAATAGATAGGATAGGATAGGAGTGAGTGGTTGAGGGCATAGCTGCTGCTGCTCCTATATTCCTCTTTTTACACAGACAGGCCAGTTAACCCTTTTAGTGCCAATAATCTAATGCTTTCTGTCTGTTGTGCAATAGAGCAGTTTCATCTATATAAACAGTCTTTAAACATACTTTTTACTGACAAGACAATACTGTTTTTTGCTAAAGACTTTTTGGGGCAAGAGTTTACAATTTTTCAGTAAATACATACTGCTGTTCTAACAGCAAAGCGCTGATTCCACCTGCGCTAATCTGAAAAAAACTCTTGTAATTTCATGGCAGGTTCTATGACATCACCAAACACACAGTGTAACGGAATTGTTTTTTTTTTTTGCTGCACATGTGCACATATATACATTGTATTGCATCCTTCGCTAATCTGAAGAATCTTTGTTATTTAAGTATTTTGTTGGTGTATTGTTCACCAAATATACAGTCTAGACTGCACTCATCTGAAAAAAAAAAACTCTTGTTATTTAATATAGGCTGACTGACACAGTTCTAGTCCAATACTTACTGACCAGGTAAACCTTTTAATGTTTTGCTATTTTTCTTGAAATATTTTTTGTTAAAAAAAAGAAAAAATGCAATGTCAGAATTGTTTGCAAATCTATAAGTATTGTACAGTAAAATGAATGGGAAAAAAAAACAGGGCAGGGGACAGGCAAAAGGAGGGAGAGGAGGAAACATTTGTCCAAGTACAACTACTAACAATAAGAATGTGAATTGCAGCAATACTTTTCAAGACAGCCCCGCAAGTAGCGACAGTATTGTTGTATTTCCTGACAATAAAGACGTTTTTAAAAGCAGTGAACCACAAATGTTGAATTTGAGTCAGGGTTCTATGTGTTCCTCCTCTGTTGTAACTTGTAATTTACTGGGCTGTCTCTCTGTACTGTCTTCTTCATTGACACTGATTCTCTAGTAGTTATGAAGCATCTGCTGAGAGAGATATTCCTTATAGCCTGACTTCCTCTTCTTTTTGATGAGTTGGATGAGAACTGCCAATGTTTTTTGATATAGAGGAGGTAGAGGTGAAAGACATGAGTATTGGAAGAGATAGTAGTGGCAGGGAGTATGATTCTAGTAGTCGTGGCACTAGGGGGAAATCTGTTATGAACTGTGAAGGCATAGAAAAATCCCATTGACATGATCAGTCACAAAATTCTATGATTCTATTACAGTTTCAATAGTAAGAATTCCACCCTATGTGCAGTTCCAACTTCTAAAACACCTGCCTAGGCTAGATCTAAGGCAAGCTTGGGTGGTGGTGTCACTGGCAGACTGCTTTTGATGGCAGCAACTATGTGCGGTCATCTTCTGCATGGATATATTTTGTACATTATCAAATGACAAATTGATGGCAAGGTGCACAATCTGCAAACAGATAATTAGTCATGGGCGTGCAGGCACACGTGTAGAAACTAATTCTGTAATCACATGAAATTGCGTCGTCAGCATATTTGACAAAACAGAATTAACAGTACTACCAAGTGAGCAAGATTGTTCTAGTCCTTCTCCCCATGATCGTCTATGTAGGCAGGCCACATACATTTCACACCTAGCACATGCTGGTCATTGTCACTAGAGATGAGCTAATTTCTCAAAAGTTAGATTTTGCAATTCGATTCGAAGTTCCAAAAAAAATTTGCTTTGATCCAAATTCATTTGCGGCGAATATTGCTAAAATACATGTATTTCCCAGCTTCAGAGAGCCTGTATAGTGGGGTAGAACAGTGTGCCTTGCAGTAACACACATAGGGAGCCTACTGTGGAAGTCAAACAATACTGTGAGTCAGTTTAACACGCATATGACAGGCATCGCTCTTAGAACCACTGTACACTTCACTTATTTGGACAGTTACAAGGCCAAAACTGACAAATTAACTCAATTGTGAACCCAGCCTTACAGGTCCATGTTAGTGCCAGGTAGAAAGAACCATGCAGAGCCCCAACATCCTACTGTAGCATGAAAGAGCGCAGTCCTTTTACACCATCGTCTGTCGATTCCACATAGATGTCTACAGAGCGGCAAGGCGACATAATGTGGAATTGGCAGAAGCATCAGGAAACCACAGAGTGTCAAGGCGACATAATGTGGAGGTGGCAACAGCATGAGGAGGCCATACAGTGACCCACTGGCAGCGTCAGGAGGAGGCCATACAGTGACCCAGTGGAAACCGCATGAGGAGGGCATAGAGTGACTCAGTGGCTGCAGCATGAGATACCATACAGTGACCAAGTGACAGCGGCATTAGGAGGACATACAGTGACCTGGTAGCAGTAACATGGGGAGGGCATACAGTGACTCAGTGATTGTGTTATGAGGAGGGAATTCAGTGACCCAGTTGCAGCGGCATGAGGAGGCCATACAGTGACCCAGTGGTTGCAGCATGAGGAGGCCATACAGCGACTCAGTGGCAGCAACATGAGGAGGGAATACAGTGACCCAGTGGCAGCAGCATGAAGAGGGCATACAGTGACCCAGTGGCAGCAGCATGAGGAGGTCATACAGTGACCCAGTGGCTGCGGCATGAGGAGGGCATACAGTGACCCAGTGGTTGCGGGATGAGGAGGACTTTCAGTGACCCAGTGGCAGTGGCATGAGGAGGCCATACAGTGACCCAGTGGTTATGGCATGAGGAGGGAATTCAGTGACCCAGTGGCAGCAGCATCAGGAGGTCATACAGTGACCCAGTGGTTGCGGGATGAGGAGGACTTTCAGTGACCCAGTAGCAGTGGCAAGAGGAGGGCATACAGTCACCCAGTGGCAGTGACATGAGAAGGCCATACAGTGACCAAGAGGCAGCAGCATTAGGAGGACATACAGTGACCCAGTGGCAGAAGTGGAGGTAGTAGCACCCTTAGGAGGGCATACAGTGACCCAGTGGCTGCGGCCTGAGAAGGGCATAACGTGACCCAGTGGCTGCGGCATGAGGAGGGCATACAGTGACCCAGTGTTTATGGTATGAGGAGGGAATTCAGTGACCCAGTAGCAGCGGCATGAGGAGGCCATACAGTGACCCGGTGGCAGCAACATGAGGTGGGCATACAGTGACCCAGTGGTTACGGCATGAGGAGGCCATTCAGTGAACCAGTGGCAGCAGCATGAGGAGGGCAAACAGTGACCCAGTGGCAGCAGCAGGAGATGGGTATACAGTGACCAGTGGTTGCGGGATAAGGAGGACTTTCAGTGACCCAGTGGCTGCGTCATGAGGAGGTCATACAGTGACCAAGTGGCAGTAGCAAGTGGAGGCCATACAGTGACTTAGTGGCTGCGGCATGAGTAGAGCATACAGTGACCCAGTGATTGCGGGATGAGGAGGACTTTCAGTGACCCAGTGCCTGCGTCAGTTGGAGACCATACAGTGAACCAGTGGAAAAGGCATGAGGAGGGCATACAGTGACCCAGTGGCTGCAGCATAAGGAGGCCATACAGTGACCCAGTTGCAGCATCAGGAGGAGGGCATACAGTGACCGAGGGGAAACGGCCTGAGGAGTACATAGAGTGACTCAGTGGCTGCAGCATGATGAGGCCATACAGTGACCCAGTGGCAGCGGGATTAGGAGGACATACAGTGGCCCGTTAGCAGTAACATGAGGAGGGTATACAGTGACCCAGTGATTGCGGCATGAGGAGGGCATATAGTGACCTAGTGGTTGCGGCATGAGGAGGGCATTCAGTGACCTAATGGCTGCGGCATGAGGAGGGCATACAGTGACCCAGTGGCAGCAGCATGAGGAGACCATACAGAAACCCAGTGGCAGTGGCATTAGGAGGGCATACAGCGACCCAGTTGCAGCATCAGGAGGAGGGCATACAGTGACCGAGGGGAAGCGGCATGAGGAGGACATAGAGTGACTCAGTGGCTGCAGCATGATGAGGCCATACAGTGACCCAGTGGCAGCGGGATTAGGAGGACATACAGTGACCCATTAGCAGTAACATGAGGAGAGCATACAGTGACCCAGTGGCTGCGGCACAAGGAGGGTATACAGTGACCCAGTGGTTGCGACATAAGGAGGGAATTCAGTGACCCAGTTGCAGCGGCATGAGGAGGCCATACAATGACCCAGTGCTTTCAGCATCAGGAGGCCATTCAGTGCCCCAGTGACAGCGGCATGAGGAGGGCATACAGTGACTCAGTGGCTGCAGCATGATGAGGCCATACAGTGACCCAGTGGTAGCGGGATTAGGAGGTGTGAGAGTAAGAACCTAGAGGGCGCTAGGGAGTGACCCAGGCCAGCCCTGAAAAGGCCCTCAGCCACACCTTTGGGTGGGGCGTGTATCTCCAGAAGGGTGGAGAAACCTGCATGGAGCAGGAAATGGTGGACCAGCCTAGGACAGAGAGGCAGTCTGTCCCAGAGGGCTTGGGTCCAGAGAGGACTTATGGAGACTAAGTCAGGCTCTTGTTGCCCCAGAGGCTAGTTAGGGACTCTATGAGTGAGTTAGGGCCCTAACGGTGACCTAGGTTTTGTTTGTTGTTTTGTTATGTTGCAGTTAAGCTGAATAAAGCCACTTTTATTTTACAGTTGGACCGTCTGAACGCTATCTTTCCGGCGCCCAGTACCACGAACCACCGCTGTCCGGACCAGGAAAAGCCACCATTTGAGTTTTATTCCCCCAAGCTGTCACATATGGTGCTACGAACGCGGGCATAAAGAGATCCACGCAAGTCCTGGAAGACAAGTGGTCGGTGATTGCAGTACTGCAAAGTGTGCATTGTGGCCTACAGCTGGAAGAAATCTGTGATTTCAACTGAAGAAACCCAGGAGGGGGTGAGTGAATTGCAACATAGCAATGTGTATAGAAGCTGGATATTGCAAACAAGTGTATGTGAAAGGCTATGGTGCCATGTTGATGTTTTCTGTGGAAGACAGAAGAAAATGCTGGTTGTTGTAGTGCCACATAAGTTAACTGTTTGAATACAGGTGACTGCAGAAGATAGCAAAAAAGTTGCTGTCGGTTGAACCGAAGGTTGCTGTGGAATATTGTGTAATCTTGTTAGTAAACCATGGGCAAGAGAAAGAGAATTTCAACTTGTAAAAAAGCAGAGAAGTTATGCTCAGGTTTATTGGTGCAGCAGTCTGAATGCAGAGAGACACAAAACCCGGAACAGATCATGTGGAATGCAAGTAAAGATAAAGGGTTGCATGAGAGTGACTCAGTTTTTCTAAAGCACCTCTGTTCTATGATTGAATATGTCCCTGCTGAGTGTGTGTCTCATAATGGAGTGCATGGAAGCGCCAAAGATGAAAATATTATGGTGCAGCAGCTTCAAGATGAGAATAAAACCATCAGGTTCATTGATGAGGATAAAATATCTGATTGGAAACGGCAATTTGAGGTATTAGAAAAAGAGAACCTTAAGTTGAACTTGAAGTTAAAGAAAGATCTTGAATCTATGAGGAGTTCATATTCTAGTCATTGTGAAAATGTGGTACTGGGTTTGCCTGGAATGGACTGTGTCACTGAGAAGGAGAATGCTGAAATGAAATGTGCTCTATCTAATGAAGTTATACAGAGTGTAGAGCAAAAGCAAGTGCTTGAGAAGCAATTGCAGGATTTAAAGGAGCAGCATGTTCAAGTCTCCATTGTCAAAGAGAGTGTCATTGAAAAATTAAGAGATGAGCTTGATACTGCTAAACAAAGAGAAAGGGAACTCAAAGCTAGAATATGTAGCCTGGAGAGGGCGCTGTCAGGATCTTGTGAAGATAATGAGAAGTTGTCTGTTTTGGTGCAAAATAAAGACAAAGAATTGAATAATGTCATAGGGCTTCTTTCTCAAGCAGACAGCGAGTTTATCAAATTTTCCAAAGATTTTTCTACACTAGAATCTCAGCTTCAGGACACTCAGGAACTTTTGCAAGAAGAAACTTGTCAGAAGCTTAACCTTAGTACAAAACTAAAACAAATGGAAGATGAGAAAAATGGTTTCCTTGAGCAACTAGAGGAAGAAGAGATAGCAAAAAGAGATTTGACAAAGCGGATTTCAACACTACAGGCTCAGGTGACTGATAGGAAGAAAAAAATGGAGGATAGTATTGGGTCCTTGGACTCTCTTGAAGAACTAAAGGAAAAGTTGCAAAAGGAGCGAGAAGCTACAAATCGTCGGTTTGAGGAGAAGGTTGCTGCTTATGACAAACTTGAGAAGATGAAAATTAGACTGCAGCAGGAACTAGAAGATGTAGGTGTAGATCGTGATCATCAACGTCGGATGGTGTCAAATTTGGAAAGGAAGCAGGAAAAGTTTGATCGGCTGCTTGGTGAAGAGAAGACTCTTTCTGCTAGATATGCAGAAGAACGTGACCGTGCTGAAGCAGAGGCCCTTGAATTGAAGGCCGAGTTAGAGAGGCTCAACAAGCAACTGTGCACTGAAATGGAGAATTTGGTTAGCTCCAAGGATGAAGTTGAGAAAAATCTGGAATCTGTGCAGATATTGTATGAGAACAAAGCTAATGCTTATGACAAGCTGGAAAAGGCCAAGAGAGAATTGGACCTCCAGATAGAAGACATGAAGATTCAGTTTGAGGGAAACCTGTCTAATTTGTCTGCTGAGATTGTAGATCTAAAAATGCTTGTTGCTAAACTAAAGGTGCAAGTGAACCAGCAGGAGGAAGTTGCACGCATCAAGAAACAGCTGGAGTTTCAGATGGATCACGTGAAGCGCGAGTCAGAAATAAAGTTGGAAGAGCGCACTGTTCAGATAGCACAGTTAAAAACCGAAGTGGAATCTAACAGAGAAGAATTGGATCGAATGCAGCAGTCTCTATCCAATACAGAACAGTCGACATCTGCCCTATCTTCAAAGCTGTCAGCACTAGAAGCTGAGAAGGATTCGCTGCAGAGCCTGTTAACCTCTAAAGAATCAGAGCTGCAAGGTGCACTAGTAAAGACTTAGATGGAAGCAGCACAGAAAAATGTCGCAGTGAAGAAAGTTCTGGAGCTGGAATCAGAGATTTGTGCGCTACAGAAGGCGTTAGAATTGGAAAAAGCTGCCGTACAGGTGTGGAAGCATTATACAGAAACCATTCCAATATATGATGTGACAGTTGTTAAAGACATACCAGAAAATGTAGTTCAGCGTGAGCTATTTTGTGAGGGTGTACTGTGTGGCCCTTGTGCAGAAGGAGAAGATATTGCGGTACAGAGTTTGTGTATCTCAAACAAAGAGGAGAGCAAGCCGCCTATGTCTCCTAAACTTCTAAGCCTTGATGGTGATGGCAAAGTTTGCTTTGAGATGAAGGTTACAGAAAAGGTACCAGTGAAATATTTATACTCTAAAGACATTGCTGTGCATGAAGTACATGTTAGTTGGTCTCTGAGCTCCTGTGGATTCGTGATAGGTGAAGATGAAGATTCTTCCGGCTATCCACTAAATGAATCAAAGTCATGCCATGGGATGGCTGAAGACTATGGCGAGAAATGTGATGAAAATGATGTGATCCACTGTATGGCGAATTGTGAAGGTGCTGAATCAAAACTTGCCTTTGCACAGAATGGCCAGGATCTTGGCGTGGCATTTAAAGGGAGGAGAAAACTGAGAACTCGACGGAGCGGTATTTGGAAGAAGAGACCGCCAGATTGGGACATCTGGAGAGACACTGGACAAGTGTATAAGATTGAGGAGGGACGGCGACATATGTCTTGTCCCATTGTAGCTCACCCCATGGGTAGTGAGCTGAGGGGGAGGGTATGTGAGAGTAAGAACCTAGAGGGCGCTAGGGAGCGACCCAGGCCAGCCCTGAAAAGGCCCTCAGCCACACCTTTGGGTGGGGCGTGTATCTCCAGAAGGGTGGAAAAACCTGCATGGAGCAGGAAATGGTGGACCAGTCTAGGACAGAGAGGCAGTCTGTCCCAGAGGGCTTGGGTCCAGAGAGGACTTATGGAGACTAAGTCAGGCTCTTGTTGCCCCAGAGGCTAGTTAGGGGCTCTATGAGTGAGTTAGGGCCCTAACAGCGGCCTAGGTTTTGTTTGTTGTTTTGTTATGTTGCAGTTAAGCTGAATAAAGCCACTTTTATTTTACGCTTGGTCCGTCTCAACGCTATCTTTCCGGCACCCAGTACCACGAACCACCGCTGTCCGGACCAGGAAAAGCCACCATTTGAGTTTTATTCCCCCAAGCTGTCACAGAGGACATACAGTGACCCATTAGCAGTAACATGAGGAGGGTATACAGTGACCCAGTGGTTGCAGCATGAGTAGGGAAAAACAGTGACCCAGTGGCAGCAGCATGAGGAGGGCATACAGTGACCCAGTGGGTGTGGCATAAGGAGGGCATACAGTGACCCAGTGGTTGCGGGATGAGGAGGACTTTCAGTGACCCAGTGGCAGTGGCATGATGAGAGCATACAGTGACCCAGTGGCAGTGGCATGAGGAGGCCATACAGTGACCCAGTGGCAGGGGCATGAGGAGGGCATACAATGACCGAGTGGTTATGGCATGAGGAGAGAATTCAGTGACCCAGTGGCAGTGGCATGAGGAGAGCATACAGTGACCCAGTGGCAGTGGCATAAAGAGGCCATACAGTTTCCCAGTGGCAGCGGAATAGGAGGACATACAGTGACCCAGTGGCAAAAATGGAGGTAGTAGCACCCTTAGGAGGGCATACAGTGACCCAGTGGCTGCGGCATGAGGAGGACATACACTGACCCAGTGGTTATGGCATGAGGAGGCCATACAGTGAACCAGAGGCAGCAACATGAGGTGGGCATACAGTAACTCAGTGGTTGCGGCATGAGGAGGCCATTCAGTGAACCAGTGGCAGCTGCATGAGGAGGGCATACAGTGACTTAGTGGCTGCGGCATGAGGAGGGCATACAGTGACCCAGTGGTTGCAGGATGAGGAGGACTTTCAGTGACCCAGTGGCTGCATCATGAGGAGGCCATACAGTGACCCAGGAGTTGTGACATGAGGAGGGAATTCAGTGACCTAGTTGCAGCGGCATGAGGAGGATATACAATGTCCCGGGGGCAGCAAAATGAGGTGGGCATACAGTGACCCAGTGGTTGCGTCATGAGAAAGCCATTCAGTGAACCAGAGTCAGAAGCATGAGGAGGCCATACAGTGACCCAGTGGCAGCAGCATGAGGAGGGTATACAGTGAACAGTGGTTGCGGAATGAGGACTTTCAGTGACCCAGTGGCTGCGTCATGAGGAGGTCATACAGTGACCCAGTGTCAGTGGCAAGTGGAGGCCATACGGTGACCCAGTGGCAGCGGCATGAGGAGGGCATACAGTGATCCAGTGGCAGAAGTGGATGTAGTAGCACCCTTAGGAGGGCATACAGTGACCCAGTGGTTGCGGCAAGAGGAGGGCATACAGTGACCCAGTGGTTGCGACATAAGGAGGGGAATTCAGTGACCCAGTGGCAGCGGCATGAGGAGGCCATACAGTGACCCAGTGGTTTGAGCATGAGGAGGCCATTCAGTGCCCCAGTGACAGTGGCATGAGGAGGGAAAAACAGTGACCCAGTGGCTGCGGCATGAGGAGGGTATACAATGACCCATTGGTTATGGCACAAAGAGGGAATTCAGTGACCCAGTAGCAGCGGCCTCAGGAGGCCATACAGTGATTCAGTGATTGCGGGATGAGGAGGACTTTCAGTGACCTAGTGGCAGTGGCATGATGAGGGCATACAGTGACCCAGTGGCAGTGGCATGAGGAGGCCATACAGTGACCCAGTGGCAGCGGAATAGGAGGACATACAGTGACCCAGTGGCAAAAATGGAGGTAGTAGCACCCTTAGGAGGGCACACAGTGACCCAGTGGCTGCGGCATGAGGAGGGCATACAATGACCCAGTGGCTATGGCATGAGGAGGGAATTCAGTGGCAGCGGCATGAGGAGGGCATACAATGACCCAGTGGTTATGGCACAAAGAGGTAGTAGCACCCTTAGGAGGGCACACAGTGAACCGGAGGCAGCAACATGAGATGGTCATACAGTGACCCAGTGGTTGCAGCATGAGGAGGTCATTCAGTGAACCAGTGGCAGCGGCATGAGGAGGGCATACAGTGACTTAGTGGCTGTGGCATGAGGAGGGAATACAGTGACCCAGTGGTTGCAGGATGAGGAGGACTTTCAGTGACCCAGTGGCTGCGTCATGAGGAGGCCATACAGTGACCCAGTGGAAACGGCACGAGGAGGGCATACAGTGACCCAGTGGCAGCGGCATTAGGAGGACATACAGTGACTTAGTGGCTGTGGCATGAGGAGGGAATACAGTGACCCAGTGTTTGCGGTATGAGGAGGGAATTCAGTGACCCGGTGGCAGCAACATGAGGTGGGTATACAGTGACCCAGTGGTTGCGTCATGAAGAGGCCATTCAGTGACCCAGCGGCAGAAGCATGAGCAGGGCATACAGGGACCCAGTGGTTGCAGCATGAGGAGGTCATACAGTGACTCAGTGGCAGTGGCAAGAGGAGGCCATACAATGACCCAGTGGTTTCAGCATGAGGAGGGCATACAGTGACCAAGTGGCAGCAGCATGAGGAGGGCATACAGTGACATAGTGGCTGCGGCATGAGGAGGGCATACAGTGACCCAGTGGTTGCGGGATGAGGAGGACTTTCAGTGACCCAGTGGATGCGTCATGAGGAGGCCATACAGTGACCCAGTGGTTGCGTCATGAAGAGGGCATTCAGTGATCCAGTGGTTGCGGCATGAGCAGGGCATACAGTCACCCAGTGGTTGCGTCATGAGGCGGTAATTCAGTGACCCAATGGCTGCAGCATGAGGAGGCCATATAGTGACCCAGTGGTTGCGTCATGAGAAGGGCATTCAGTGACCTAGTGGTTGCGGCATGAGGAGGGCATACAGTGACCCAGTGGCAGCAGCATGAGGAGGCCATACAGAAACCCAGTGGCAGTGGCATTAGGAAGACATACAGTGACCCAGTGGCAGAAGTTGAGGTAGTAGCACACTTAGGAGGGCATACAGTGACCCAGTGGCTGCGGCATAAGGAGGGGAATTCAGTGACCCAGGGGCAGCGACATGAGGAGGTCATACAGTGACCCAGTGGTTGCAGGATGAGGAGGACTTTCAGTGACCCAGTGGCTGCGTCATGAGGAGGCCATACAGTGACCCAGTGGAAACGTGATGAGGAGGGCATACAGTGACCCAGTGGCTGCGGCATTAGGAGGGCATACAGTGACCCAGTGGTTGTGGCATGAGGAGGGGAATTCAGTGACCCAGTGGCAGTTGCATGAGGAGGGCATACAGTGACCCAGTGGCAGTGGCATGAGGAGGCCATACAATGACCCAGTGGCAGTGGAATAGGAGGACATACAGTGACCCATTGGCAAAAATGGAGGTAGTAGCACCCTTAGGAGGGCACACAGTGACCCAGTGGCTGCGGCATTAGGAGGGCATACAGTGACCCAGTGGTTGTGGCATGAGGAGGGAATTCAGTGACCCAGTGGCAGTTGCATGAGGAGGGCATACAGTGACCCAGTGGCAGTGGCATGAGGAGGCCATACAATGACCCAGTGGCAGTGGAATAGGAGGACATACAGTGACCCATTGGCAAAAATGGAGGTAGTAGCACCCTTAGGAGGGCACACAGTGACCCAGTGGCTGCGGCATGAGGAGGGCATACAATGACCCAGTAGTTATGGCATGAGGAGGGAATTCAGTGACTCAGTAGCAGCGGTATGAGGAGGCCATACAGTGAATCGAAGGCAGCAACATGAGGTGGTCATACAGTGACCCAGTGGTTGCGGCATGAGGGGGCCATTCAGTGAACCAGTGGCAACGGCATGAGGAGAGCATACAGTGACTTAGTGGCTGCGGCATGAGGAGGGAATACAGTGACCCAGTGGTTGCAGGATGAGGAGGACTTTCAGTGACCCAGTGGCTGCGTCATTAGGAGGCCATACAGTGACCCAGTGGTTGCGGTATGAGGAGGGAATTCAGTGACCCAGTGGCAGTGGCATGAGGAGGGCATACAGTGACCCGGTGGCAGCAACATGAGGTGGGTATACAGTGACCCAGTGGTTGCATCATGAGGAGGCCATTCAGTGACCAAGAGGCAGAAGCATGAGGATTTCATACAGTGACCCAGTGGCATTGGCAAGAGGAGGCCATACAGTGACCAAGTGGCAGCAGCATGAGGAGGGCATACAGTGACTTAGTGGCTGCGGCATGAGGAGGGCATACAGTGACCCAGTGGTTGCGGGATGAGGAGGACTTTCAGTGATCCAGTGGCTGTGTCATGAGGAGGCCATACAGTGACCCACTGGAAACAGCATGAGGAGGGCATACAGTGACCCAATGGTTGCGTCATGAAGGGGGCATTCAGTGATCCAGTGGTTGCGGCATGAGGAGGGCATACAGTCACCCAGTGGTTGCGTCATGAGGAGGGCATTCAGTGACCTAGTGGTTGCAGCATGAGGAGGTCATACAGAAACCCAGTAGCAGTGGCATTAGGAAGACATACAGTGAACCAGTTGCAGAAGTGGAGGTAGTAGCACCCTTAGGAGCGCATACAGTGACCCAGTGGCAGCAGCATGAGGAGGGCATACAGTGACCCAGTGGCAACAGCATGAGGAGGGCATACAGTGACCCATACAGTGACCCAGTGGCAGAAGTGGAGGTAGTATCACCCTTAGGAGGGCATACAGTGACCCAGTGGCAGCGGCATGAAAAGGCCATACAGTGACCCAGTGGCATTGGCATGAGGAGGGAAAAACAATGACCCAGTGGCTGCGGCATGAGGAAGGCATACAGTGACCCAGTGGTTATGGCATGAGGAGGGGAATTCAGTGACCCAGTGGCAGCAGCATGAGGAGGGCATACAGTGACCCAGTGGCAGAAGTGGAGGTAGTATCACCCTTAGGAGGGCATACAGTGACCCAGTGGCTGCGGCATGAGGAGGGCATACAGTGACCCAGTGGTTACGGCATGAGTAGAGAATTCAGTGACCTAGTGGCAGCGGCATGAGGAGGCCATACAGTGACTCGGTGGCAGCAACATGAGGAGGGCATACAGAGACCCAGTGGCAACAGCATGAGGAGGGCATACAGTGACCCATACAGTGACCCAGTGGCAGAAGTGGAGGTAGTATCACCCTTAGGAGGGCATACAGTGACCCAGTGGCTGCGGCATGAGGAGGGCATACAGTGACCCAGTGGTTACGGCATGAGGAGGGAATTCAGTGACCCAGAGGCAGCAGCATGAGGAAGGCATAGTGACCCAGTGGCAGCGGCATGAGGAGGCCATACAGTGACCCAGTGGTTGAGGAGGACTTTCAGTGACCCAGTTACAGCGGCATGAGGAGGCCATACAGTGACTCGGTGGCAGCAACATGAGGAGGGCATACAGTGACCCATACAGTGACCCAGTGGCAGAAGTGGAGGTAGTATCACCCTTAGGAGGGCATACAGTGACCCAGTGGCTGCGGCATGAGGAGGGCATACAGTGACCCAGTGGTTACGGCATGAGGAGGGAATTCAGTGACCTAGTGGCAGCGGCATGAGGAGGCCATACAGTGACCCGGTGACAGCAATATGAGGAGGGCATACAGTGACCCAGTGGCAGCAGCATGAGGAGGGCATACAGTTTCACAGTGGCAGAAGTGGAGGTAGTATCACCCTTAGGAGGGCATACAGTGTCCCAGTGTTTGCCGGATGAGGAGGACTTTCAGTGACCCAGTGGCTGCGTCATGAGAAGAGCATACAGTGACCCTGTGGCAGCAGCATGAGGAGGCCATACAGTGACCCAGTGGCAGCAGCGTTAGGAGGACATTCAGTGACCCAGTGGCAGAAGTGGATGTAGTAACACCCTTAGGAGGGCATACAGTGACCCAGTGGCAGCGGCATGAGGAGGCCATACAGTGACCCAGTGGATGCGGCATAAGGAAGCCATTCAGTGACCCAGTGGCAGCGGCATGAGGAGGGCATACAGTGACCCAGAGGCAGCAGCATGAGGAGGGCATAGAGTGACCCAGTGGCTTCGGGATGAGGAGGGAATACCCAGTGGCAGCAACATGAGGAGGGCATACAGTGACCCAGTAGCAGCGGCATGAGGAGGCCATACAGTGACCCAGTGGTTGCAGCATGAGGAAGCCATTCAGTGACCTAGTGGCAGTGGCATGAGGAGGGCATACAGTGACCCAGAGGCAGCAGCATGAGGAAGGCATAGTGACCCAGTGGCAGCGGCATGAGGAGGCCATACAGTGACCCAGTGGTTGCAGCATGAGGAAGCCATTCAGTGACCTAGTGGCAGTGACATGAGAAGGGCATACAGTGACCCAGAGGCAGCATCATGAGGAAGGCATACAGTGACCCAGTGGCTGCGTCATGAGGAGGGCATTCAGTGACCCAGTGGCAGTGGCATTAGAAGGCCATACAATGACCCAGTGGTAGCGGCATTAGGAGTACATTCAGTGACCCAGTGGCAAAAGTGGATGTAGTAACACCCTTAGGAGGGTATACAGTGACCCAGTGGCAGCGGCATGAGGAGGCCATACAGTGACCCAGTGGATGTGGCATGAGGAAGCCATTCAGTGACGCAGTGGCATGAGGAGGGCATACAGTGACCCAGAGGCAGCAGGATGAGGAGGGCATAGAGTGACCCAGTGGCTTCGGGATGAGGAGGGAATACCCAGTGGAAGCAACATGAGGAGGGTATACAGTGACCCAGTGGTTGCGGCATGTAGAAGCCATTCAGTGACCTAGTGGCAGTGGCATGAGGAGGGCATACAGTGACCCAGAGGCAGCAGCATGAGGAGGGCACAGTGTGACCCAGTGGCTGCGGCATGAGGAGCGAATACATTGACCCAGTGGCAGCAGCATGAGGAGGGCATACAGTGACCCAGTGACAGCATCATGAGCAAGGCATACAGTGACCCAGTGGCAGTGGCATTAGGAGGCCATACAGTGACCCAGTGGTAGCGTCATGAGGAGGGCATACAGTGACCCAGTGGCAGTGGCATGAGGAGGGCATACAGTGACCCAGTGGTTGCGGCATGAGTAGGTAATTCAGTGACCCAGTGGCAGCAACATGAGGAGGGTATACAGTGACCCAGAGGATTCAACATGAGGAGGCCATTCAGTGACCCAGTGGCAGCAGCATGAGGAGGGCATACAGTGACCCAGTGGCAGCAGCATGAGGAGGGCATGCAGTGACCCAGTGACAGAAGCATAAGTAGGGCATACAGTGACCCAGTGGTTGCGCAATTAGGAGGACTTTCAGTGACCCAGTGGCTGCATCATGAGGAGGGCATACCGTGACCCAGTAGCAGTGGCAATGAGGAGGCCATATTGTGACCCATTGGCATCGGCATGAGGAGTGCATTCAGTGACCAAGTGGCTGCAGCATTAGGAGGACATACAGTGACCCAGTGGCAGAAGTGAAGGTAGTAGCACCCTTAGGAGGGCATACAGTGACTCAGTGGCAGCGGCATGAGAAGGCCATACAGTGACCCAGTGTTTGCGGCATGAGGAAGCCATTCAGTGACCCAGTGCCAGCGGCATGAGGAGGCCATACATTGACCCAGTGGCAGCTGCATGAGGAGTGTGTACAGTGACCCAGTGGCAGCAGCATGAGGAAGGCATACAGTGACCCAGTGACAGCGGCATTAGGAGGACACACAGTGACCCAGTGGCAGAAGTGGAGGTAGTAGCGCTCTTAGGAGGGCATACAGTGGAAATGGCATGAGGAGTGCATACAGTGACCCAGTGGCTGCAGCATGAGGAGGCCTTACAGTGAACCAGTGGCAGCGGCATTAGGAGGGAATACAGTGACTCAGTGGTTGCAGCATGAGGAGAACATTCAGTGACCCAGTGGCAGTAGCATGAGGAGGGCATAGAGTGACCCAGTGGCTGTGACATGAGGAGGGCATATAGTCACCCAGTGGCTGCGTCATGACGAGGGCATACAGTGACCCTGTGGCAGTGGCAGTAGGAGGCCATACAGTGACCCAGTAGCAGTAACATGAGGAGGAAGCAGTGTGACGCAGTGGAATCTGCATGAGGAGGGCACATAATGACCCAGTGGCTGCGGCATGAGGAGTGCATTCAGTGACCCAGTGGCAGCGGCATGAGGAGGGCATACAGTGACCCAGTGGCAGCGGCATGAGGAGGACATACAGTGACCCAGTTCCTCCCCTGTGTGACTTTGTTCGCCCAGGCAAACTAGGTGTAGAACAGTGTGACACTGCTGTGCCCTGCACATGTGGTATGCTGGAGGAGCACTGTGAATTTTCTCTTAAGTGGAGGCTGAGGAAACAGAGGAGGATGAGGTGGACATTATTGCAGGACCAACGGCGTGAGAACATGGAGGCGGAAGCGGCGCCACCTGGCCAAGTTGCTGGTGACAATGTGAAGTTGAAAGCAGTATGAGGAGGACATACAGTGACCCAGTGGCTGCGGCATGAGGAGGCCATACAGTGAACCGTTGGCAGCGCCATGAGGAGGTCATACAGTGACCCAGTGGAAATGGCTTGAGGAGACCATACAGTGACCAAGTGGCAGCGGCATGGGGAGGGCATACAGTGACCCAGTGGCAGTAACATGAGGAGGGCAAATAGTGACCGAGTGACTGTGACATGAGGAGGCCATACAGTCACCCAGTAACAGAGTACGGAGGTGGCAGCAGCACGAGTAGGTGATATAATGTGTAGGTAGCAACAGCCTTAGGAGGCAATACAGTGAACCAGTGAGAGAGTGAGGAGGTGGCAGCAACGTGAGGAGGCCAAAGATTGGCAAGGTGATATAATGTGTAGGTAGCAACAGCCTTAGGAGGCATTACAGTGAACCATTGGCAGAGTGAGGAAGTGGTAGCAGCGTGAGGAGGCCATACAGTCACCCAGTGGCAGAGTGCGGAGGTGGCAGCAGCATTAGTAGGCTACAGAGTGGCAAGGTGATATAATGGGTAGGTAGCAACAGCCTTAGGAGGCCATACAGTGAACCAGTGGCAGAGTGAGGAAGTGGTAGCAGCGTGAGGAGGCCGTATAGTCACCCAGTGGCAGAGTGAGGAGATGGCAGCAGCATGAGTAGGCCACAGAATGGCAAGGTGATATAATGTGTAGGTAGCAACAGCCTTATGATGCCATACAGTGAACCAGTGGCAGAGTGTGGTGAGGCAGCATGGATCATTTAATCTGCTGAATCAGGCATTGGTGGGTGGAAATCCTGGCTGAGCCACGCCTGATTCATCTTCACAAAGGTCAGTCATTCCAAATTTTGGGTGGACAGACAAATTCCCCTTGATTAACTATGACCCCCGCCGCACTAAACACCCGCTCTGATGCCACACTATTGGCCGGGCAGGACAGCTTTTCCAGGGCAAACTCGGCCAGTTGCGGCCACAAATCCAATTTGGCTGCCCAGTAGTCCAGCGGATATTCGATGACGGGTGGCAGGGTGCACTCTAAGTATGCCACAACCTTCTGGTTTAACTTCTGCTTTGTGTCTAGCTGTTGATGTGCAGCTTCTTCACTATGTGGCTGTAGAAAGCTGCTTATCAGCGACTCTAGGCTCAGACTGCTGCTGATGGAGCCAATACTGTTCCTGCCACCCCCAACCCCTCCCACAGCTGCCTTGCTAGTGCAAGTTGAGTGCTCAGGGCCCCCCGGACAGACATGCGAGAGGATGGACGATGGCGCAGATAGTCAGCGGCCAACTTGCTACATAGCATGTCTCTATAATAGTTCAGTTTGTCCTCCCTCTCAGTGGGTGTAAAAAAGACCCCCATTTTTCCCCAGTAGTCAGGGTCTAATATGGTGGAGAGCCAGTAGTCATCTCTCTGCCGAATGGAGGGACTCCATGCATCCATCTCCACTGCATTCTGCCACGGTGTGTCTGGGTCATCTGCCTCAACCTCCTCATCTCCCTCTGGCTGTTCCGGTTGCTCCTGCTCCTCCTCTCCACCCATTTGGCTACACATTGTTTGTGCTCCAATGTCCTCCTCATCCTCCTCCAGTTCAGCCCCCACAGGGCTCATGTGGCCTTGAGATGTAGATGCCACATCTCCAGTCCCCTGACCAGCCAGATTGAAAAGCATCTTTTCCAGGATATGAATCAGTGGAATGATCTTGTTCATTCCATAGTCCTGGCGACTGACTAACAAAGTGACCTCCTCAAGGGGAACTAACAAACGGCAGGTGTCACGCATGAGCTGCCACTGGCTAACGTTAAAGTTACACAGGGGAGTACATCTGTCCGATTGGATCATCAAGAAATCGTTTATGGCTTTTCTCTGTTCATATAGTCGATCCAACATATGGAGAGTTGAATTCCAAAGGGTGGAAACATTGCATATCAGCCTATGTTGTGGGAGGCCATTCTGCCGCTGCAGCTCAAGGAGTGTGTGCTTGGCGGTGTACGAGTGGCTGAAGTGCATGCAAAGTTTCCTTGACATTTTTAGAATGTCTTGCAGATGGGTGGAACACTTAAGGAAACCCTTGACAACCAGATTGAACACGTGCGCCATGCAGTGCGCATGGCTCAGTCCTCTTCAACGCAGCGCCGACACCATGTTCTTCCTGTTGTCGGTCACCATTGTTTCGATTTTAAGTTCTCTTGGAGAAAGCCAGGATTCGATTTCTTAATTGAGGACACGGAGCAGTTCCTCCCCTGTGTGTCTTCGTTCACCCAGGCAAACAAGGTGTAGAACAGCGTGACACCTCTGTGCCCTGAACATGTGGTATGCTGGAGGAGCACTGTGAATTGTCCCTGCAGTGGAGGCTGAGGAAACAATGGAGGATGAGGTGGACATGGTTGCAGTACCAACGGCGTGAGAACATGGAGTCAGAAACTGCGTCACCTGTACAAGTTGCTGGTGTGTCTGGGCAGGTACCACATTAACCCAGTGGGCCATAAATGACATATATTGTCCTTAACTGTACTGTAGTTACAGTTCCACACGTTGGTGCTGACGTGCACTTTGGCAGACACCGACAAGCTCAAGGACTGGCCCACCTTCTCTTCTACATATTTGTGCAGGGCTGGTACTGCCTTCTTGGCAAAGAAATGACGGCTTGGGACTCTCCACCTCAGCTCGGCGCACGCCATCAGTTCTCTGAAAGGTGCAGAGTCCACCAAGTGGAAAGGGAGTGATTGCAGCACCAGCAACTTGCACAGGAATATGTTCAGCTTCTGCACTGTTGGGTGAGTACACGCATACTGTTGTCTCTTACATATAGATTCTCTGATCGATTGCTGACGCAATGACTGACTAGGAGGAGGAGGAGAAGGACCATCACGACCAGCAGATGATAGGAAGGACATACAGCTTCCTTCAACTGAGGTGGTGGAGCCTTGACTGCCTGAAATGGGGTGCGTGCCACTGGGTGCTGAAGCGGTTGCTGCGGCAGGCTGGACCACCACATTGGAGCCACGGCTCTCCCAGACCACTTTATGCATATGTTTGCGCAGGGCTGTGGTGTCAACATTGGCACCCTGGCCACACTTCACCTTCTGCCCACAGATTGAACATATGGCCATGTTCACCTCCCCTAGCGGCTTTACAAAAAACTGCCACACTGCCAAGTCAGTGATTTTACCCCCAACGCTCTGCACTAACTGACTGCTACCGCCGCTACCTCTGTGAATCCCTGCACCACTGCTTTCCGGGCAGGTAGGCTGCTGCGAAGCGGGTGGTCTACCCCGGGCACGTTTAGCTCCTGACCTCACACTGCTGCCACCCTGCTGACTCCCCCGCTGCCTCATGCGCAAGCTGTAACCCTCTTCTCCTGATGACGATGAGGCCCCTTCGTCACCCGGCTCCCAATTACGTTCAGATAGATCGTCATCCACTACTGTCTGCAGGTCACTGATGTCCTCCTCAACACCAGCTCCCACGCCACTCTCCTCATCACTATGACTACCGCAGGAAGTGGCAGATGGCTCCTCCACATCTTGACTGAGCAGTAGCTTCTGACTATCCTGTAGTACCTCCTCCTCACTGTACAGTGGATCTTAGCCCACAGCATAGAGTAATTCTCTAGCTGAGGGAACAGAAAAGGACAGAGGCAGGTTGAGGACAGGTGAGAGCACAGGGCCTGCTGCCGGGCCATGCCAACTAAGGGTTGTGTCTGACGAACCCACCGACTCTTGGCTGGGGGTGTCTGCTGCCACGACCTCTTACTCTACTGCGACCTGTGCCTGCGCCAGAAACATTTAGGCATGCAGCCCCCCCCCCCCCCGTGCATGGCCTCTCGCTTCTCTGTCTGACATACTGTTTGATTAAAGAACTTAATTGCAAAGGGCAAAAAGGCCTGTTATTTTCTACTTTGAAGAGAACATCAAATATGCCCCTTATTTATTCACCCACTAACATCAATAAAAAAATAAAGGCAGAGATTTGTGGCACAGAATTATTGAATTATTGACAATACTATTGATAAATGGCCTGCAACTTTATACTGGTAACAAAATGGCAAATATGGTCCTCATTATGAGTTTAGACACTAATGAACACCTTTAAATAAGTGATGATAACCGCTAAGAATTATTGAATTATTATTGACAATACTGTTTTTAACCCCTTAAGGACCCGGCCATTTTTCGTTTTTGCGTTTTCGTTTTTCTCTCCCCACATTTCAAAAGCCATACCTTTTTCATTTCTCAGTTCACAGAGTCACATGATGGCTTATTGTTTGCGAAACAAATTGTACTTTGTAATGGTCCCATTCAATATGCTGTGCAATGTACTGGGAAGCTGGAAAAATTTTTTGCCAATTTAATATGGGTTTAATTTTTACGGTGTTCACTGTGTGCTAAAAATGACATTTTACCTGTATTCTGAGGTCAGTATGAACACGGCAATGCCAAATTTATATAGTATTTGTAAGGTTTTGTTACCTTTTTAAAAAATTAAAAACTTAGAAAAAAAAAATTTGTCTCGTCATATTGTGACACCTGTAACTTTTTCATATTTACATGTATGGAGCTGGGTGTGGTGTCAACATGACATTTTTATTGATACCATTTGGGGAATGATCTGATGGTTTGATCACTTTTTTTTATAGGAGGCAAAGTGTTGAAAAAAACACTCTTTGGCCATTTTGATTGTTTTCGCCGCTACTCAGTTCACCTTATGGGATAAATATTTTAATATTTTAATAGTTCGGGCATTTTGAAGTGCAGGGATACCTAATGTGTTTATGTTTACTTTTGTTTATTTAGTTTTATATCTGATCTAGGGAAAGGAGGGTGATTTGAACTTTAAATTTTTTTTATACTTTTAAAAACTTTTTTTTTCTACTTTTACTTTTATGATCCTTGAATGAACCTTGAAACCTAGTGGGTCTGATCGCTCATACTATTTACTGCAATACTACTGTATTGCAGTGAATAGCAAAATGCCTTCACCTCTATTAGACACTGAATCTGGTAGTGTGCAATAGAGCTAAAGGAGGGAACAGACTGCAAGCAGAGCTTAGGGGAGGTACCACATGACGTGGGTACGGCTGGACTGCAGCCATTGGGCCATTTGAAAGGTAAGTTAGGTGGTGCGAGGCTTGGTTGCGTGGCAAGGACTTAAAAGAAAAAGCCTGCGAAGAATAACGGCAGTCGCCGTGAGGAAGACATCAGATCCGGAAGCTCCCTCCGTAAACATAGGCCTTTACCTACTAATGGCGTTGGTTGATGAGTTGCTTCGTCAGTTACGTGATGCAGCTGCTTCACACGGAGAGGATTAGCTGCAGGCTCAAGTATCCAACCTGCTTCAGGGTCCAGGGGACGCGCCGGTATTGCCTCCCCCTTCTTCTCCCAGACGGCTGCAGAGGACTAGGCCCCCAGCATGCCTGAGTCTGGATGAGGCCCTGCGAGCCTAGCACCGCAGAAGGAGCCCCTCTCGGGACCCTGCGACCCAGGACGCCGTCAGGTATGCTGCCTCTCGGCGGTCCAGGGGAGGGAGGAATCCAGCAGGGCGGCGGGACTCGCAGCAGAGGCAACAGCCCGAGCCTCCACTACAGCTGACAGTTGGCGTTGGATCTGGAGCAGGAGCGGTCTAGTATGGGCTACTAGCTCAGAGCGGTCTTCTTCAGGCGATGCCAGAATCAGATCTGCATGTGTGCGCAGCAGTTCACTCACCTACTCCAACGACCTCCTCCTCGGTGGGAGGGGAAGGATCAGGCCTTCAGCGCATTGGTATGCAGTTGGCAGTGTAGGCCTTGGGCGGTGCATCAGAGGACCAAACGTTTACCTCAGCAGTGGATGCCGGAGTTACAACTGATGGGCTCACAGCACCCAGGCAGTCAGGTGGGAAAGTGCTCCTAATTCTTTTTCTCAGCTTTCCCTGTTGCCGACCCAAGGGGTGGTTGGAATCCCTGGAGAGGCTAGCAGGGGTATGTTTGAATTTTTTGGGGTGTTGGGACAGTTGTTGAGGGGAGCTGCAGCTCCTCCTGTGTTACCTTCATCTGTACCGGCGTGGTTTGGGGCAGGTTTGCCTGGGATGGGGTCACCAGGGACAGTAGCCGGGGGGTGGGGCAAGTTCGTTTGGTAGCGTTCAGGGTACGGGTGTCGCCACCTCTGGGGGGGAAGCGGGATCTGGGGTCGTAGCCGTGGGCTCATTTGCATCGGTGGGTGGGGACAAAGAAGTCGTCGGATCAAGGGGCTGAAAAGGAAAAGGATGATGATCCCCCGAGGTTGGATGATTCCGCCAAATGGGAGTTATATGTGTGTTTCGAGGGGCCCCTAGGGGCCCACTTGAAACATGAGGTGTGGGAAAAAATATGGAAAGAGGAGTATGTGGAGATTTTCTCCATGCTCCCTTTAGAACGGTTTAATTTAGATAGAGCGAAGGACGAGTCTAAGAAGGAGGAGGAAAAGTGGCGGGATCGGCTGATCCCTCGCACTTTCTCCAATTGGTTACAGGCATTTGCGATTTTAGCAAGTGTAATTGGAGAAAAGGCGCCGGAGAACTGCTCCGCACTTTTTTGCTACATGGACGCCATTGGTGAGGCGTATAGAGTTTATGGGGGGCAGTCATGGTTAAGGTATGACGAACAATTTCGTCAATGTAAGGCGGTTGCGGCCCAGTATCCGGTGGGATCACAAGGATATTGGGCTGTGGCTCTGAGTGACGGCCCCGACATAGTCGGGGCAGTCTTTTCCGTCGGGCGCCGGGAGTCCTGATTCCTCGGGGCGCTCGGCAACCTCTCAGAAGGGATTGTGTTTTTCCTTTAACAAGGGAGCATGTAAATTTGGAGCCAAGTGCAAATTTAAACATGAATGCTCCACCTGTGAAGGCTCCCATGGAGCGTCCCGATGTTTTAAAGGGAATAAAGGAAAAGAGGGTGAGGGTACTGGAAAGGGGGCAGAGTCCGGTGGTGGTGGCTGCGATGCGGCTGTATCTAAGTGAATACCCAGACAAAGCGGCAGCGGTGTTATTAGAGGAGGGGTTTTGTTTGGGTTTCCGAATTCCATTTGTTGAGGGAGAGTTTCCAGTGGTGTGGCGGAATCTCCGTTCGGCTTTGCAGCATCCAGGTGTGGTGTTGGAGAAATTGAGAAAGGATGTGGCTTTGGGAAGGATGGCGGGCCCCTTCATGGAGCCACCATTGCCTCGGCTGAGTTTGTCTCCATTGGGAGTTGTACCGAAAAAGGAGCCACATAAGTTTCGGCTCATACACCACCTTTCTATCCCAAAAGGATCTTCCGTTAATGATGGGATTGACCCGGATTTATGTTCGGTTAGCTATACCTTGTTTGATGCAGCCGTGGGTTGGGTCAGGGAGTTTGGTTGTGGGGCATTGTTGGCAAAAGCCGATATGGAGTCGGCTTTTCGTCTACTGCCGGTTCATCCGGATAGTTTGCATTTGCTATGCTGTTATTGGGAAGAGAGTTATTTTGTTGATTGTTGTTTACCTATGGGCTGTTCCCTGTCATGTGCATATTTTGAAACATTCAGTAAGTTTGTGGAATGGGTGGTCAAGAGGGAGGCCGGTTGGCCCTCGGTCATTCATTATTTGGATGACTATTTGTGCATTGGTCTGGCGGGGTCGGGGTTGTGCTCGCTCTTGTTACACACGTTAGAGGGTATAGCCCGGCGTTTTGGTATCCCACTGGCGGGGGAGAAAACGGAAGGGACGACCTCATGCTTGACCTTCCTGGGGATTTGCATTGATATGGTGCGGATGGAATGTCGATTGCCGGAAGATAAATTGACTCAGTTGACGCATGAGATAAAGCAGGCGTGTGGGCGGAAGAAGCTGAAGTTGAGAGAATTGCAGTCCCTGTTAGGTAAACTTAATTTCGCCTGTCGGATTGTGCTGATGGGACGGGTATTTAATAGAAGGTTAGCTGCGGCGACGGCGGGGGTTTCCTACCCCCATAATTACGTTCGCCTAGGGAAGGATCTTAGGGATTCCTTTTTGGAGACCTATAATGGTCGGTCCTTGGTTTTGAGCAAAGTGGTTGACTCGGTAAATCTGGATTTGTTCACGGATGCAGCTGGGAGCGTGGGCTTTGGAGCCTTTTGTCAAGGGAGGTGGTGTTTGGGCTCCTGGCCAGATTCTTGGGTTTCAAGGGGTTGGGTGCGTAATTTAGTGTTGCTGGAATTGTTCCCAATTGTGGTTACCCTATCGGTTTGGGGGGGATAGGTTTAGGAACAAAAAAGTTTGTTTTAATTGCGATAATATGGGGGTGGTGCAGGCCATTAATAACCTAACGGCATCTTCACCACCAGTTATTTTTGTCTTGCGACGGTTGGTTCTCATGTGTTTATCTCTCAACGCATGGATGATTGCGACGCATGTTCCCTGGGTTAAGAATTGTATTGCTGATGCTCTGTCTCATTTGCAGTTGGAGCGGTTTTGGGAGTTGGTGCCAGAGGTGGAAGAGGTTGGACATCCCTTCCAGGTGGACCTTTTGGGACCTGCCCTTCGGGCAGTAAACTGTTTGATGTTGGCATCTCTGAGGAGGGGTACGTGGATGGCTTACGAGTCGGCATGGCGTCAGTGGGAGACATGGCAGGGTTCGTTTCTCAACCAGGCGTTGGGCGATGAGGTGTTGTTAATTTTATTAGTGGGACAATGTAGAGAAGAAGGGTGGTCCGTTTCCAGGGTTAACAGGTTATTAGCAGGTTTGGCGTTTGGTTTTAAATCTAGAGGAATGACGGACGTCACGAAGTCATTTATAGTCAGGCAAGCGATGAAGGGCTGGAGACGGTGTGGGGCCAGCGGCGTCTGGGATTGTTTCAATTGTTGCAGGACCTGGGCTTGGCGGTGGAACAGGTTTGTTGTTCAGGATTTGAAACTAAGCTGTTTAGGTTAGCTTTCTCTTTAGCTTTTTTTTGGGGCGTTAAGATTAGGCAAACTGGTGAGCCCATCTACTTGGCCGCCTGGGGGGTTACTGGCAGAGGATGTGGATTTGCACGAAGATAGGCTGGAATTCAGGATTTGGAAGTCTAAGACTGACCAAGTTGGTAGAGGGGCGAAGGTGGTGTTGTTTCAAGTTCCGGGTTGCGCTATGTGCCCAGTACACTGTTTACAGGGGTTTGTGCCGGAGGTTCGGTTTTCTAGGATACCGCTGCTAAGGCATGCACATAGTTCATTTTTGTCACGTTTTCGTTGGTGGCAATTGTGATGATTCTGCCTAAATATGGCCATAACTCAGAGATGTATTTTGGTCTCTGGGTAGCATATTTCTCTCTAGTTCCATTTATTCATACTGTGCGCAGCTATGAGCCTAGGTGTATATTGGCAGTAGTGGCCAGGCTGGAACAATAGGGCTTTGTATCCATCCCAGAATAGCTATTGTATTCCTATGCAGCCTTGAGTGATCAAACAAACATGCATTGTCCAGCTGCACTGGTTGACCAGATATGGCTGATAACATTGTATCAGGTCATTTGGTCTCATTTACATACAAAAGATCTGGATTTGAGTGGATTATTCTACGAGACCAGCTGCCGCCGGTGACCTCATTCTGGGAGGTGGTATAAAGGGTATGAAAGATGAGGTAAGAGTCAGTGGGAGGAGATTATGCTATAGAGTTGATGCTATGGAGATCATGCTAGGGAGTTGACACAGACAGACCATGAGGAGAGGCTGCTGTGATGAGATTCTGTTGAGACTACTGGACTAATGCTGAGATTCCTGTGAAAAGCATGCAGGCTGGATTATTGTTTTAATGCCACATGCTAAACGGCCTCCACTGGTTATTCACACATGACAGAGCATGTGTGAGTGTTGGACTACAGAGCCACATCCAGGATATGTGTGGTAAAGTAATCATTTCACCTTTATCCCTTTTATTTTATTTGTACTGTATCTTGTAACTAGTAACTATTAATGCTTGCATATATCTGCATATCTGTTCTGAACTGTATATGTTAGATTTTAATACCGACCCATTTAGGGGTTAATAAATATATAAAATTTAGAAGGCTTGTCTTGTATTTATCTGGTGAACCCGACATTCACTGGCGGTGAGTGTGGTTTTTATATGAAAGAGGACTCAGGGTGTGGCCAAAGCGGTTTGGCGCACTGAGGATCTTTCACAGCAATATTTAAAAAATGTTTGGTCGCTTGTGGTCGGCGACCAGAGGAATATGGGGGTAACTCCTTTAGGATTGGAGAGGCCACCGAGGCGGCGCGACATGGGCTGTCGGAGGATGTGGTGCGTCGTATTGGCAGGTGGGAGTCTATCCATTTCCGGTCTTATGTCCGGCCTGGGTGGTTGAACTAGTGTGTGTGCTGAGGGATTACTGCTGTTGTTTTATCTTTTCAGGATGCGATGGTCTGGAACTGGTGTGGATCCTGGGCCACTCGTTCGTTTTCTGGGGTGCTCTCAGGGCTTCGGTCCGTCTGAATGGTCAGCAATTGGGCTTCCAGAGGGAAGAAGTGGTGGTAAGATGGTTGGGTTTTAGAGGCATGTGTTGGTCCAGGGTCCTGCTGGAGTTCCATCGCTTCTCTAGTTTGGACAGGTCACCCGACGTGCTGGTCCTGCATGTTGGGAGGAACAATTTGGGGGCCAGGCTATTCAGGGATCTTATTAGGGACATAAAATTCGACATGCTTCGTTTGTGGGCGACAGAGCCAAATTTGGTCACGGTATGGTCGGATATAGTTTACTGACATGCTTGGAGAGAGGCTAGGTGTGTACAGTCATGGCCAAAAGTTTTGAGAATGATACAAATATTAATTTTTACAAAGTCTACTGCTTCAGTTTTTCTAATGGCAATTTGCATATACTCCAGAATGTTATAAAGAGTGATCAGCTTAACAGCAATTACTTGCAAAGTCAATATTTGCCTAGAAAATGAACTTTATCCCCCAAAACACATTTCAACATCATTGCAGCCCTGCCTTAAAAGGACCACCTAACATCATTTCAGTGATTGCTCCATTAACACAGGTGTGGGTGTTGATGAGGACAGGGCTGGAGATCAATCTGTCATGATTAAGTAAGAATGACACCACTGGACACTTTAAAAGGAGGCTGGTGCTTGCCATCATTGTTTCTCTTCTGTTAACCATGGTTATCTCTAAAGAAACACGTGCAGTCATCATTGCACTGCACAAAAATGGCCTAACTGGGAAGAGCATTGCAGCTAGAAAGATTGCACCTCAGTCAACAATCTATCGCATCATCAAGAACTTCAAGGAGAGAGGTTCCATTGGTGCCAAAAAGGCTCCAGGGCGCCCAAGAAAGACCAGCAAGCGGCAGGACTGTCTCTTAAAAGTGTTTCAGCTGCGGGATCGGGCTACCAGCAGTGCAGAGCTTGCTGAGGAATGGCAGCAGGCAGGTGTGAGTGCATCTGCACGCACTGTGAGGCGGAGACTCTTGGAGCAAGGCCTGGTCTCAAGGAGGGCAGCAAAGAAGCCACTTCTCTCCAGAAAAAACATCAGAGACAGACTGATATTCTGCAAAAGGTACAGGGAGTGGACTACTGAGGACTGGGGTAAAGTCATTTTCTCTGATGAATCCCCTTTTCGATTGTTTGGAACATCTGGAAAACAGCTTATTCGGAGAAGAAGAGGTGAGCGCTACCACCAGTCTTGTCTCATGCCAACTGTAAAGCATCCTGAAACCATTCATGTGTGGGGTTGCTTCTCAGCCAAGGGAATCGGCTCTCTCACAGTCTTGCCTAAAAACACAGCCATGAATAAAGAATGGTACCAGAATGTCCTCCAAGAGCAACTTCTCCCAACCGTCCAAGAGCAGTTTAGCGCTCAACAATGCCTTTTCCAGCATGATGGAGCACCTTGCCATAAAGCAAAGGTGATAACTAAATGGCTCAGGGAACAAAACATAGAGATTTTGGGTCCATGGCCTGGAAACTCCCCAGATCTTAATCCCATTGAGAACTTGTGGTCAATCATCAAGAGACGGGTGGACAAACAAAAACCAACAAATTCAGACAAAATTAAAGCATTGATTCTGCAAGAATGGACTGCTATCAGTCAGGATTTGGTCCAGAAGTTGATTGAGAGCATGCCAGGGAGAATTGCAGAGGTCCTGAAGAAGAAGGGTCAACACTGCAAATATTAACTTGCTGCATTAACTCATTCTGTCAATATAAGCTTCTGTTACTCATAATATGAATGCAATTATATTTCTGTATGTGATAAAAACATCTGACAAACACACATAAAAACCAGAGGGCAGCAGATCATGTGAAAATATAATATTTGTGTCATTCTCAAAACTTTTGGCCATGACTGTAGATGGTATTAACCGGGCAAGGATCAAAGTAAACAGAGCAGTGGCGCGTTTCTTTAAATCCAATGGTTATGTGGCTATTCGTCACAAAGAATTGGAGGCTGGAGAGGGTGCATTTTGGCGGAAGGACAAGGTTCACCTTAATGCGGTTCGGACGGATCTCTGGTGTTTAGGTATCAAGGATGGTATTGATGTGGCTTTGCGGGTGTGGCGGGACATGAAGGCTCAAGGAGTCAAGTCTTCGCGTTAATGGTAGGGGGTCCCCGGAGTTGGGGAGGAAATACCTGGTGGTATGATTGGGGGGGAACTGTAAGGCTCTGGACTCCCCAAACAGTGATACGGCTCGGAATGAATTTGGTCTGGCCTGGGAACGGGGGGGATTTCTATTGATGGATCCCTTTCACCTATGATTGGTGAGTTGGTGCCTCCGAGCTGGGTGTACGGCTGGATGTAATTTAAATTAAGGTTAATAGGCCAGTGTGTTGGCTCCGAGGATCCTCCTTGGTTAGTAGTTTTATAAATGGTATTTAACATTTGTTATTTGTTAACTTTATTGTTGTTTAATAAAATGGCTGCTGTGGCCAAAATCACAGCAAAATGGCCTGCAACTTTATACTGGTAACAAAATGGCGAATATGGTCCTTTTTATGGGTTTTGACACTAATAAACAGCTTTAAATAAGTGATAACAGCTAAGAATTATTGAATTATTATTGACAATACTGTTTTTAAAAATAGCCTGCAACTTTATACTGGTAACAAAATGACGAATAAGGTCCTCCTTATGAGTTTAGACACTAATGAACACCTTTAAATAAGTGATGATAACTGCTAAGTATTATTAAATTATTATTGACAATACTGTTTTTAAAAATGGCCAGCAACTTTATACCGGTAACAAAATGGCGAATATGGTCCTCTTTATGGGTTTAGACACTAATAAACACCTTTAAATAAGTGATGATAACCGCTAAGAATTATTGAATTACTATTGACAATACTGTTTTAAAAATGGCCTGCAACTTTATACTGGTAACAAAATGGTGAATATGGTTGTTATGTCTATCCCCACATTAAAGGCGTTTATAACAGATAAGTGCAGATATTGTTGGATGATAATTCAGTTTTCTTTGGCACAATAATACTGACTAATGTTATGTCTTGGAAGAACAGTGAATAAGCCCCTTGTAAAAAAAACGCCTTTAAAAAGTCTTTTACAGATACGTGCAGATATTATTTGATGATAATTCCATTTTCTTTGGCACAGTAGTACTGACAAATGTAATGTTATGCTTTGGAAGAACAGTAAATAGGCCCCTTATAATAAATATCTTTAAAAAGGCTTTTTTTACAGATACATGCAGATATTAGTGTATGATAATTCACTGTTTTTTGCTGTACTGCACTGCAAAAAGGCTTGTTGTGTT
This sequence comes from Leptodactylus fallax, assembly GCA_947044405.1. Lineage (NCBI taxonomy): Eukaryota > Metazoa > Chordata > Amphibia > Anura > Leptodactylidae > Leptodactylus > Leptodactylus fallax. Next base: position 714,439 of record CAMRHE010000035.1, on the reverse strand, counting down.
CCACCTTAAAGATATAGATATGAGTAATGAGCAGCAGTATAATGGCAGTGAGTGCTGCAATGTGAATTATGCTTCAAATTCTTGCTGTAAATGACCCTGCAACCACCCCAAATTCTTCTCTCAATTCATCCCTATCCTTCCCCTACATTTGTAATCCTCTTTCCCTGAACTTCTATCTGTTTTCTAAGTCTTTCCCTAGCTCCTGCCGACATCTGTTGCTACAGTAAGAGCGATGTGGAATGACTATACCTAAAATGGCTGAGGGTTGTTATAGGGATGTGACATCACAGGTCCGACTAGCTGCTGGTTAGCTGCACGCTTGGCATTGTGGGTGATCCCACACTCCCAGAGTCCCTTCCCCCTTGTCCTAACATGTGCGGCGGCCATTTCATAAAAAAATGAGATTCGATGCATCGAAGGAATCGTGGCGAATCAAAGATTTCCTGAAATTTGGATCGAATTACACTTCTGCAGCTTTGATTCGCTCATCTCTAATTGTCACATTATCATTCATAATCATCATCATCAAACCATCTGCTTCTCCTCCTCCTTCTCCACACAATTTGCACCCAATCATCTGGCTGGTCTGCAAGTTTAACTCCTGCCTGGCCAAGTTACTGGTGGTGCAGTCACTGCCATGCCACTTTGTGGAATCTGCTGCGTTTCTCCAACTGATGGCAGTGCACAGTCTCCATGGAGAACAAGTAGCCACCATTATTTCTCAAGGAAAGTTGTTCCTGCTTGATAGCCATGTGGGGCTTTCCTTGTAAATGTCCATGTGGGGAAAGGTACACGCCACCCTCATTATGTGGAGTATCAATTATGGACAGGGGACAATGCATTAGCTGTTAATCCCTATTGGGTCAATGTTTTGAGCATCCAAGGCCACAGTCTAAAAATGCAGCAAGGCTCAATGCTTTCTAGTACTGACATCACCACACGGGTGCAGGGCAGGCACAGTTTCAACACCAGGAAGGACATATCCACCTCCTCCAGTTCCTACACACTGGACCATTTACCACCCCCATCTTGACCAGGGCAAGCCATTGGTTACACTCCCCACCCTTGTTTCATGATTGTAAGGTGAAACATACATTTAGCACTTTTGCACAACCTGGAGCATCACTATGAGCAGCAGTATATGATTACTGCATGCAGCAAACCACAGGCTCAATTATCACTTTTGGAACATTAGTCTAGCTTTTTCAGGTAGCAAGCTAGGCAGCAGGTACACTGATAGTGTGCCATAAATGTTTCTTGAAATTATGTATATTATATTGTCACTCAGTCACTACACTAGTTGGTGCTACACTGGCACCCATAGCAGAAGCAGCAAATCACAGACACAGTGATCACTTTTGGAAGATAGTCCAGCTTTTTTAGCTGGCAGGCCAGGCACACTGATAGCATGTCCCACATTTTTCTTGAAATTCTGTCAATTGTCACTCGCCTACAAAATAATGATGTGGCATTTGTTCCCATACAGGGATAACCAGCAGGATCTCAAGTGTTGTTCTCAGGGTCATAGAATCATTTCAATTTCAGAAAATATTCTAGCTTTTTCAGCTGGCAGGTAAGGCACATCTTCTTTAATCATCATCTTCCATTTACTGTACTGCTGCTGATGCTGCCTGCTACTCCTAAACAGCTACCACCACTGCCTCCACTCAGGCAGACATTTCTTGTAGCCTGGTCTATCATATTATGCCCTACCGCACTTGTTGCAACAGCTACCACTTTCACCACGCAGGCAGACATGTCCTTTAGTCTGGTCCATCACATTCCACTATGCCACCGGTTGGTGTCACAATGTTGGCATTAAAAAAAAAAAAAAAAAAAAAATGATTTCACATTTGCTCCCATCAAGGGATAATTTTTAGTGGCTTTAAAAAAAAAAAAAAAAAAAAAAAAAAAGAAAGAGAGCCAATTCTTCATCACTTTTCAAATGACTCGCAGTCACAAATTTGTCTCCCAAATAACAACAACAAGCCTGTAGCACTTACAAGTTATCAGTATGTATCCACTGCTTACCATCCGTTTTTCCATAGACATACATGTCACTTTAACAAAAAGAAAAAAATCATGAGGTTCACCCATCTCTAAGGCTCGGTTCACATCTGCGTTCGCCTCTCTGCAGGAAATCGGTTTTCGAAACCGTCTCAAAATCCTCAAAAGCTGATTTCAATTGTTCATTTTAAAACCCATTGATTTCAATGGGTAGTAAAAACCATCCGCAGGTGTGCGTTTTGGAGCATTTCTGTCTGGTATCTGCTCTTTTGAACGGAGAAAAAAGTTGGACTTGCAGAACTTTTTCTCCGTTCATAAAATAAAATAAGGATTTCAAACGGACAGTAACCAATCAGTTTTTTTTTAACATTGAGGTCTATGGAAAGTGGATTACAAACGGATAGCAATCAGAATGAGGAAGGGGGAAGAAAAAAAAACGGAGTGGTCAAAAACGAACACAAATGGATTACAAACGGACACAAACTGACACAAATGGTCAGTTTTTTGAACAGATACCCATTGACTAACCGTCTAAAAAGATGGATTCAGGTATCTGCTGTGTAACTGTTTGGAATTCTTTTTATACCAAACTGGTTTTCTCTTAAAACGGTTTACAAGCGGACGGATACCAGAAGCAGGTGTGAACCTAGCGTAAGGCTAGTCGCAGACGACCATGTGTATTTTGCGGGCCGCAAACTAGTAATTAGTGTTCAGTTTTTGCGGACAGAGTGTCTTCAGTGTGTGATCAGTGTTTCTTCAGCATCAGTGAAGTATGTCCGCAAAAACGGACAGAGTGTCTTCAGTGTGCCATCAGTGTGTGATCCTAGTTTGCGGATCCACCATAAAAAAAACCCAGGAGACATCTAATGATATCCCTAGCTTGTCCGCGAAAACGGATGGCACACTGAGTACATCAGTGTGCCATCCTAGGTTTTTAGTCTCCCATAGGCTTCTATGGGCGAATCCGTTCCGCAAAAACAGAACAGAATAGGACCTGTTCTATATTTCGCGGTGTAGACTCACGGCTCGCACACTGATCAGTGAAAAACATGGTCATGTGCATGAGCCCATAGAAATGAATGGGTCAGTGTGCTATCCGCGAAAAACACGGATAGCACACGGATCTCGCCCGCAGTCATCTACAAGGGGCCCAATACTGATGTATTTTGTGACATAGTGCAAGGTAAGTACATTTTCATTGTATGCATTTTAGTTATGTTATATATTTGATTTTTATATATATCATCACTCTGATCCCTGTCTTCAATGGAACTAGCGAACTAAAAAAGTTAACCTAGTACATTTTTACTGAAACTACAAAATTAAAAATAACACAGGAAGTCAAATAAAAGTTCGCAATCCTGTAATCAGATTGTTGGCACTATGCCACCAGCAGATACATCAGGATGGAACGCCACAGGGGACATTTCAAATAGTTACTGCATGTGAATTAAAGTTTCTATGAAAAGAAGGCACAAATACAACCAATGAACATTTTGGTTTAGATGTGGTTACAAGCTGAAAGACATATTGCAACTTCTTTCATTGGCATTATATATTTCTAATTAAATTCTCAGCAAGGTTTACTTTCACACCCAGGCAAAGGAAATAAAGTGAAGTAAATGTCTGCTGTGTTTAAACAGGTCTGTAAATGAGTTAACAAATCTGACACAGCAATTATTATCTGAGAAAAAAACAGAAAGTGTTAAGAATATGTACATGCTAACATATTATTATTATTATTATTATTATTATTATTTATCATGTTATATTATTGTTGTTGTTATTAGTAACATACGTTTGTATTATTATCATCATATACAGGTGCATCTCAATAAATTAGAATATCTTTGAAATGTTTATTTCTCTCAGTAATTAAATTTAAAAAAGTGACCTCATATATTTTCTAGAATCTTTACACACAGAGTGTTCTATTTCAAGTGTTTTATTTCTGTAAATGTTGATTATGGATTACAGGTAATGAAAACCCAAATCTAAGAAAATTTGAATATTGTAAAAAAGTTCAGTATTGTAAATTCAGTGTGTCACCTGCCAAGGTTTCCTAAGCATTTAAATGGTCCCTCAGTCTGGTTCAATAGGACACACAATCATGGAAGACTGCTGATTATGAATTGAATTACTGAAATGAATGAATGTTTCAAAAATATTCTAATTTATTGAGATGCACCGGTATCATTGTCACTATTATGATTCTTTTATCATTTTTATCATTTAACTAAGAGGCACATGTCTGATAGAGATGAGGTGTGGCTGGGTGTGGCATGACGTAGGATCATGGAGCTGTTCTCTTCTCCCTACCCGCTGCAGTTGTTATTGGGTCTATGGCGTGTAGAGGGACCTAGCCATGAGTGAATAGCAGGCTTTGATTTGATCTTGCTTGTGGTTTTGCATGTGCTCCAGGGCCTACACATCAGACCTGACACTGGAGGAAGATTATGATGGCAGAGAAAGTAGCTGTAGGGTGGTGGCTCTCTTGTGTGGGACGACTAGGATTGAAGCAGAGAAAAGCAGAATGTCTCACCATAAAGAAAATTGAAAGAATCTGCTCCTCGACTCCTCACTTGGGAATCCTTTACATGAAGTTCTGTCCAGAGTGGTGAGAGGCTGTGTGCCATGTTACAGCTTTGTATTTGATTTGGTATAGGGACATCTATATTGGCTGCATAAATGTGCAAATGTAAATTATTGAGACAACACTTCCTGGTAGAATTTGTTTTTGGATTAAAAGCTTGAATCAGTTGCAGGCTATATCTGTTAATACTTTTATTAATACCGGATAACATTTGCATGGACTGTATAAAAAAAAATCTCTAACTCCTCGAGTACAGAGCTCTGCTAACACTAAATGTCCTCTAATATGTGGAGCAATACGTGGGCCCCAAACTGGAACCCTCTCCCTCGCCCCTTTTACCAGCTGGCCTGATACCGTCCTTACTGAAGGATACTCCAGAGCCATATAATCATATGTGGAATACTTTGAATGTGCTTTCCCTAAAAGACATATCCACTGGCAATTCATTGAAGTCCTGGGAGGACTGTGTCAAAATTTTTCCTGAACTAAAACTCTCCTTCCTTCATTAACAACATCTGAAGCACTTCTTAAACCGCTTTGAAGCAACATTTCAATTACGTAAGGAACTGACGCCCTTTGAAAAACTTCTACTTTCCAAGACCAAAATGTTACAGAAAACGTCCATCCTGCTCCACAGCTTTGTAGCTCCTGCTACACCCTCCAAACCAGCCTTTCTATTTAGTTGGGAAAAAGAACTCAATATTACCCTTGACAATGAAGAGGTTAAAACAGTCCTACATTCGTCTCATGGTTTCTCCACCTGCATATGTATGAAGGAAAATCATTACAAGCTACTCTCCAGGTGGTACAGAACCTCGGATCAGCTCTTACAGGGACCTATTTGCACCTCTGGTGGTCTTGCTCTGTCATTCAGGGTTTCTGGTCCGAAATACAGGACTGTATGAGAAGTGTTTTAAATTCCACTATTACCCTCTCACTGTCAATAATATTCCTTGCGCTCCCCACTGATGCATACAAACCTACCAGAGATTGTCTAGCAACCCATCTTCTCTCAGCCACTAAATTGTTGATTCCTCAATTCTGGCTCCAGACTACAGTACCCCCTGTTTCATTGTGGAAATCTAAGGTTCAAGAAATAGCTAGGTTCAAAGAACTCATGAGCTTGTCGACCAGGACCCATGACCGCTTCCTGAAAGTCTGGTCTCCATGGCTGTCATACCCAAGGGACCATGGAATATGTCAGCTTCTGCCTAGACCTGATACATAGCTGAGATCCCCTGGAGCAGTTGTCTCTGCTACTGGCGCACACCTACGGTGGTATAATACTCCAGGCATTCTTTCGCTCTTCCATGACTCTTTACTCTTTACTGATCTTCTTACTCCTCTGTGTCTTCCTTTCTCTTTCCTCTTTTTCCCTTTCTTTCTTCTTCTTTCTTTCTCTTCTTTTCCTTGTTTCTCTCTCTTTCTTTCTTTCTCTTTTCTTTCATATCTTTCTTTCTTGTCTCTTCTGTTCACCCCAATCCTTCACTCGTTTTCCCTTACTATCCTCCCTCTCTTACTTACCTTGTCTCCCAGTTTATCCCATCCCAATGCCATTCCCCTTATTCTTAGGCTACTATTAGTGGTGAGGATCAAAGACCTCATAGGGTCTTCATTTAATGCTGACATATTATTCACTGTAATTACACTGTGATATTGTAACGTCTCTGCCTGTTCGGGTCTCTGCGCCACCCTTCGCCCGCACGCGGTGGCGCAGGAGGCGTGCTCAGATTGATTCCTTGTTTAATATTCTTATTGCTCAGTCTGAACACTGTCCTAGACTATGTAATTGATTTTCTACCACACCCATCTCAGCCCCTTGATTTTCCTCTTCTCCACTAATAGTTAATCTCAGCCTTGCCTGTATGATTGACAGCCTGTCTACCAATCCAGTCTGGGGCAGGTCCTGACTTTCTATAAACAGGTTGTCAGCCCTAACATGCTCACTGGCTATTGATTCTGTTTTGTGACTTTTCCCTGCTAGCTCCTTTTCTGCTATTCCCTGTATTCCTATTTCTGACCTTTGGCTCTGTTTTTGACTATTCTCTTGGATTGTGATTTTGTACTGCATTGCTCGACTGGTACCGACCCCTTGGCTTGCACACTCTGCTTCTGTGTTGTTTTGTTTTGTCCTGTTCTGTGTGTCACTTATATTAGGAAGGGACTGATGGACAGATCGGGCAAGTTAGCCAGGGACAGTGGGGGGGGTTCAGCTTTAGGGCCCACTGTCTTGTTGTGCCCCTCCCCCCAGGGTTCTGCATCGGCATTGGGGAATTGCTCAACTGGCAATTCCCTTTCAGATATCTCATTATGCTTGTTGTCAGCCCTACTGACTCTTATTACTTTGTATTCATTATCAATTGTTCATTGCCAATGTTTATATCAGTTCTTACTCTTGTTAAAAAAAAAACAATAAAAAACTTTGAATAAAAAAAAACATTTAAAAAAAATCTCTAAGATAAGACCTCCTGGCAGAATATATATATCTATATATCTATATATATATATATATAGATATATATACAGTGGGGAAAAAGTATTTAGTCAGCCAGTGCAAGTTCTCCCACTTAAAAAGATGAGGCCGGACTGTAATTGACATCATAGGTAGACCTCAACTATGAGAGACAAAATGAGAAAACAAATCCAGAAAATCACATTGTCTGATTTTTTAAGAATTTATTTGCAAATTATGGTGGAAAATAAGTATTTGGTCACCTACAAACAAGCAAGATTTCTGGCTCTCACAGAACTGTAACTTCTTCTTTAAGAGGCTGTCCTCCACTCATTACCTGTAGTAATGGCTCCTGTTTGACATTGTTATCAGTATAAAAGACACCTGTCCACAACCTCAAACAGACACACTCCAAACTCCACTATGGTGAAGACCAAAGAGCTGTGGAAGGACACCAGAAACAAAATTGTAGACCTGCACCAGGCTGGGAAGACTGAATCTGCAATAGGCAAGCAGCTTGGTGTGAAGAAATCAACTGTGAGAGCAATAATTAGAAAATGGAAGACATACAAGACCACTGATAATCTCCCTCGATCAGGGGCTCCACGCAAGATCTTACCCCGTGGGGTCAAAATGATCACAAGAACGGTGAGCAAAAATCCCAGAACCACACGGGGGGACCTACTGAATGACCCGCAGAAAGCTGGGACTAACATAACAAAGGCTACTGTCAGTAACACACTATGCCGCCAGAGACTCAGATCCTGCAGTGTCAGACGTGTCCCCCTGCTTAAGACAGTACATATCCGGGCCCGTCTGAAGTTTGCTAGAGAGCATTTGGATGTTCCAGAAGAGTATTGGGAGAATGTCATATGGTCAGATGAAACCAAATTAGAACTGTTTGGTGGAAACACAACTCGTCGTGTTTGGAGGAGAGTGAATGCTCAGTTGCATCCAAAGAACACCATACCTACTGTGAAGCATGGGGGTGGCAACATCATGCTTTGGGGCTGTTTCACTGCAAAGGGACCAGAATGACTGATTCGTGTACATGAAAGAATGAATGGGGCCATGTATCATGAGATTTTGAGTGCAAACCTCCTTCCATCAGCAAGGGCATTGAAGATGAAACGTGGCTGGGTCTTTCAGCATGACAATGATCCCAAACACACTGCCAGGGCAACGAAGGACTGGCTTTGTAAGAAGCATTTCAAGGTCCTGGAATGGCCTAGCCAGTCTCCAGATCTCAACCCCATAGAAAACCTTTGGAGGGAGCTGAAAGTCCGTGTTGCTCAGCGACAGCCCCAAAACATCACTGCTCTAGAGGAGATCTACATGGAGGAATGGACCAACATACCAGCAACAGTGTGTGCCAACCTTGTGAAGACTTACACAAAACATTTGACCTCTGTCATTGCCAACAAATATACTGTATATAAAAAAGTATTGCGATGAACTTTCGTTATTGACTAAATACTTATTTTCCACCATAATTTGCAAATAAATTCTTTAAAAATCAGACAATGTGATTTTCTAGATTTGTTTTCTCATTTTGTCTCTCATAGTTGAGGTCTACCTATGATGTCAATTACAGGCCGGCCTCATCTTTTTAAGTGGGAGCACAATTGGTGGCTGACTAAATACTTTTTTTTCCTCCACTATATATATATATATATATATATATATATATATATATATATATATAAGTTTTTTTTGCAGACTACTTGAGAAATAGTGCCTATATGGCGGAGAGATCTTGTGTTTTGCAATTGAACTATTTGTAGTAGCGAATTATAGTGCATAAGAAAATATTTCATGCTGACTATTCCATGAATAGTCGTGATTAAAGGGGTGAGAGATTTTCAGCTTTGTGTAATGAGTCTGAGACACTACAAGCATATGTGAATATTCAATAATATCTAATCGCAGGAATCTGTTCATAGGAGTTTGGCGATGGAGAAAAAACAGTTCTCTGCATTGGAAGAAGAACAGGAGGAACCTGGAGTAGAACAAAGCACAGGGGGCGGAGCTTGACCGCCGTGTGTACCAGTTGCATGAGTCTGTAGCTCCATTACACAAGGGCTGAGGAGGCCAACTTAACAGCACTATCCTAGCAACAATGGTGAAGATCAGGAGGGATAGAATTGGAGAACCTTCCTGCATCCCAAAAACCGCTAAACAGCAAGCGGATCTCCAGAAATTCCTCCGTAAAAGCAGTCCTCAGAGCTGGAGGCCTCTACCCAAGATAGCACTGGAGGGCGCGCACAGCGGCGCTCGAGCTGCGGAGCCGGTCCAGGATAGTAGTGGTGACAGTGAGAGCAGCGAACTTACCTCTCAGATCTCGAAGTCCTTCCTTAAAAAGGCGCTGGACCAAGCGATCCATCCGGTCCTTTCGGATCTTGCAGACATTAAATCTGATCTCACCCATCTAGGCCGCAGAGTAGAAGCGGTGGAGACTGTCTGCGCAATGGCAGATATCCTTACTGCCCAGAAGGAACAGATAGACCGCGCATTAATTCTCTTGGAGGACCAGGAAAACCGCAGCCACCGCCGCAATGTCCACATCAAGGGTCTCTCTGAGTCCTGAGGCCCGACAGAAATGAGAGAAACGGTGACCAAAATTTTCACCTTCCTGCTGGGCCCAGAATGCGTTACCTCGATGGTTATAGAAAGGGCCCATAGAGTGCTTCGGCCTAAACCAAAACCGGAGGACCCCCCCCCCCCCCGCGATGTCATATGTGGCCTTCTATCTTTTGTAGACACTCAAGACATTCTTGCTGCTGCCAGAACTCAGAGGGAGGTAACTTATGAGGAAGACAAATTATCCTTTTATCAAGACCTAGCACCCTCTACCCTGGCCAAGAGATGACAGCTTAAGCTGTTACTAGAGGTTCTACTCAACATGAATATTACTTACTCGTGGCTTTACCCATTTGGCCTCTCCATCCAAAACCGAGGCAGACGTCTAACAGTACAGTCGCCGGCAGATCTTAATAATGTGTGGGAGCAACTCAACATCACTCCATTAGATATTCCCTCCTGGATGCCGACACCAGAACTTGGCATACTTCCATCACTGTCACCTGGCCCAGAGGTACATCCGACCCGTCGCTTCAAATCTCCGAAAGCTAAGCGATCTCTTCAGAGACTCCCGATGACCCCATAATGTCCATCTGGTGCTCACAAGATGGTGAGCTATCTCCTTTTTTCAGGATATCTCTCTACGTAGTCTCACCCCGAATTTGTCTTAGATTTTCTTTGGACTGACTAATATTATATTGAGCTTTCTTATGATGCTCTAGTATAGCTTTCCCTGTATTTTAATTATTTCAGATTCCATTAGATACTAGTTAGATTCAATAAGAACTCTATTATTATTATTATTATTATTATTAATAGCATAGTTCGCATTGCTGTGATAACTTATCAGGTTTTCAAGTTGACATGTTAACATTGCACGCTAAGTTGTATCTCCTCAAATGCCTTGAATTTCAGGTCCTTTGGTGACTCCCCGCATAGTCGGTCTCTCTGACCTCTACTTGTTGGTGATCAGAAGACCGAGCTCCCTCTTTAGGGGACATCCATTATTCAGTGCGATGCTCAAACAGGCCGGAGCACTTATTTCTTAGATCTCTTTGCATTTATTTCTGTTCTCTTTCTGTCTCTCTTTCTCTTCCTTTCTTTCTTCTCCCTCTCCTCCCTTCCTCTCCTCTTCCAATTTTTGTGATCAAGGAGTGAGGTGCGGTACAGATCCCTTGACCTGCTCGCTAGTACCATGGCGAAGACTACATTGACCTCGTTCAACCACTGTGGATTAAATTTCCCGGAGAAGAGACACAGTGTTCTCCTCCTCTTGCGGAAACTGCAGACGAAGATCCTCTTCTTGCAAGAAACACATTTCAAGCGGGGTAAGATACCCAGACTCCCATCAAACTATTTTTCCCAATGGTTCCATAGTGCTAGTCACTCGGCAGCATCGAGAGGGGTCACGACAGCTATCCACCATTCTGTTCCCTTTGTTTGTGAACATATACACAGAGATGGAGAAGGCCGAGTGCTGTTCTTGAAAGGGAAGATTGCATCTGAAACGTTCACGCTGGCCAACTTGTATGTCCCTACTTCAGGACAAGTGGTCTAGCTAATCCGTACCCTTGAGGCATTACACCTATTTGCTGAAGGTGCAATAGTCATTGGAGGCGATTTTAATTTGACTTTTAATCCTTCCATAGATACGTCTGCGGAGCGCTCACACGTCTCCCAGAGAGCCCTAGGCAAGCTACACCAGTCTTTGCAGACTTTGTCCCTAATTGATGTGTGGAGAACCGATCATCCTGTGGTGAAAGACTACTATTTTTACTACAACCCTAAAGCAACGTACCACAGACTTGATTATATCCTAGTATCCAGAAGTCTACTCCAGCAGTGTTAGAAGTCCTTTATCGGCACAATATCGCTATCGGATGCCCCGGTCTCATGTACAATTCACTTCAAACCTCTGCCTCGTCCAGAGTGGACTTGGCGCCAAAATGAACACCTTCTCGACTCACCTACCATCAGATTCAGTTGGCCAACACATTGCGGAATTCTTTGCCATCAACTGCTCGCCTGCAATCAGCCCCACGGTGGTGTGGGAAACACACAAACATTATATTAGAGGATTACTGATCGCCCATGGGACCAGAGCCAAGAAACAACTGCAAGGCAAGATTGACGTTATCCTGGGACAGATAGCCCGTTTAGAACAACTGCACAAGCGCTCCCAAGTGGACGCCCATCATACACAATTGGTGGAACTGAGATCAGAGTTGAAAGACATTCTCCACGCTAAGTCAGCTAAACATTTTCTTAATTACAAGCAGTTGTTATATGCCCACGGTGATAAAGGAGGCAGTATGATGACCTCCCTGATCAAGGAAGCCAAAGCTAGAACTTTTGTATCATCCGTTCTTACACTCTCTGACAATACTGTGCATACTACTACCTCAGAGATTGCAGCGGAATTCCACTCTTTCTATACCTCTCTTTACAATCTGAAGCCAGAGACGCAATCAACTGCGGCTTCAACTAATGGAGACCTTATGCAACAATTCCTTGATTCACTCACCCTAGCGTCTCTTTCCCAGGAGCATTGTGACACTCTTCTGGGCCCAATTACGGAAGAGGAGCTTAAACGGGTCATCAACAGCTTTCCTCCTCACAAAAGCCCTGGACCAGACGGATACTCGTTGACCTATTATAAGTCCTTTCTTCGACTTCTCCTTCCTCAACTGACTTGTGCCTTTAATGCTGTACTTAGAGATGACAGATTCCCCCTCCAGGCTCTGGAGGCACATGTGACACTAATAGCTAAAGAAGGGAAAAACCCTCAACTGTGTAGCAGTTATCGTCCTATCTCACTACTAAATTTGGATCTGAAGTTCTGGGCGAAGCTGTTGGCCTTGCGAATTCAGCCACTGCTGCCATCTCTAGTGAATGGGGAACAGGCTGGCTTCATAAGAGGACGAGAGGGCAGGCAGAACACAACACGTCTCCTTCATACCATATGCTACACTAAGTCTACCAATACCCCACTAGCCCTTCTCGGCTTAGACACCAAGAAGGCATTTGACAGGGTAAACTGGTCTTTTATGCTAGCTGTACCGCAGAAATTTGGATTCCCTGCTCCTTTTGTTACTGCAATCCAGTCTTTATATACTATGCCTCAGGCCAGACTAAAGGTCAATGGTACATTAACTGCCCCTTCCCCATTACCAATGGGACGCGGCAGGGGTGCCCCCTGTCTCCGTCCCTGTTTATCCTCTCCTTAGAGCCCTTTTTACAAGCCGTCCGTGAACACCCAGAGATCATAGGCCTGAAAATTGGTTCAGAATCGCTTCATTCAATGGCCTTTGCAGACGATGTGCTTTTCCTGATCTCAAACCCAGAAGTGGGCCTGGGAAAAGTTTTAGAAATTATTGAAGAGTATGGCGCTTTGTCACATTATAAGATGAATCTTGGAAAATGTGAGATTCTGAACGTCTCTCTCCCTCCAACTAAGGTGGCAAGACTTCAGCAAGACTTCCCGTTTGCCTGGTCCTCCTCACACATATATATGTGGGAATTAAATATCTGGGAAATATCTGGGAATTAAAATGCCCAGCTCCTTGGACCTTGTCTATCCTCTCAACTATGCGGAACTCCTTCTTGAGGTGAGAAGACTACTGAGGGCATATGACATACTTTGTATTTCATGGTTCGGGCGGAAAAACCTCATCCAGATGTATATTCTACCGAAAATCACCTATGTTATTCAGATGCTGCCTGCGTTCTTGTCTGTCTCCTTTTTCAAGTCGATTCACTCGTTGTTCTCCAAATTTATCTGGAGAGGCAGATGACCCCGCTTGGCCTATTCAGCTTTATTGAGAAAGAAGACTGAGGGGGGCATAAATCTCGCTGATGTACAACACTATTACGAACTTCTCCAACTTCAGCAGTGGCTTGACCTTACAACACCAAACCTTGATGTGTCCCTAAAAAAATTAGAAGCGACATATGGGGACGGCATCATATCTGATTTGTGGCTACCGGGACGCAGGATCTCTTCTCTTAATAAAAAAGACGTTCTCTTGGGAGGAGTGTTCACAACTTGGTGTAAGTGGCAACCAAAATTAGCTCCTCTCCCGTCTCTATGCTTACCAGTAGGCCTCCTCCCACAGCTACTCCCAGAGATACAATCTCCTATCACTGAATTTTGGAAACCACTATTGAAGACATTGCTTAGTATGTTTTGCAATGATGGTACCCTCCCAGCTGCAGACTTTCTGAGAGACTCTCCTTTTTTTCCAACATCACACCCCACCAAACTTTCTACACCTCCATCATTACTCGATCTGCATACAGAATTTTGAAGCTACCTTTGCCTGGCGCAGACAGCATACAGATTTTGAGATGTTCATGGCGGCTAATCATAGGTCTTGTAGGATGTCGTCTATACTCTACCAATATATTCGCCCTATCACACTAGCAAAACCATTCTTCCTGATCAGTTGGGAGCTGGATCTAGACATCTCACTAGACTTCCCTTAAATGGGTCATGTCAAGAGCTCATGGAGTATCCACCTGCATGCGGCTTCAAGAAAGCCACTTCAAACTGCTAGCCAGATGGTACCGGTCCCCTGATTGGCAGCATGCCCATAAGCTTTCTGACTCGCATACATGCTGGAGATGCAACTCGGAGACCGGCTCGCTGTTACATCTGTGGTGGTCGTGCCCCTTGATCTCCTCCTACTGGACATTGATAGAAGCTAAAATCCAATCATTGGTTTTTCAGGACTTCACACTGACCCCAGCTTTACTCATCCTCTTCCTTCCCATTCCCGGACGGGATCACAAATCGCAACTACTAATTTACCATTTATTAGCAGCAAAATCTCTGATTCCTCTCCTGTAGCGTCAAATTCAACCACCAACAACTGAGCAGTGGACTGCTAAAGTAAACCAAATAGCCCATTTTGAAGAGATGTTGAGCTGGTCACGCAGAAATCATTCGACATACCTTACCATCTGGTCCCCCTGGTTGGAAAATAGATGACCCTCCCTGTCACTACTCATGGGAACTTTGGTTATAAACTCACCTCCTCCAGACCACCGGCCCAAGGCCTCGAGCCCTCACCTCTCTTCCCCCACCTCCACCCCCCTCTACTTCTCTTCTTCTCTCTTCTTTCTCTCTACCATCTCCAGCTTTCTCTCAATCTTACCTACTTCTCTGAACTTGATGTGTTTTTGTAGACAAAACTCAGAAAAATGTTTATTGATGATCTGTTTTCTAGTCTTTAGCTATCAATATACACATTGCGAGGCTGCACCCTCAACTATATACAAATGACTGTACATGCTTCTATGTTTTGCTTCTTATCAATAAAGTAAGAATTAAACACACACAGAACAAAGCACGCAACCTTAGGACCGGGGCCCCATGTTGGGAAAACGCAGAGTTTTGGCAGTGGCAAAAAAACTTTGCATTTTACATTACCTGCAAAATGGATGGGATTCTGGCTAATCCCATCCACACATTGCATAAAAAAATCTACAGCGGAAATGCTGCAATTTTAAAAACGATTGCGTTTTTGTAAATCGCAGCATGTCAATTATACCTATATGGTATTTTCCATATAGGTAAAATAGAGGCAGAAAAACGCTACAGAAAAAAAAACGCGATACGTTTCAGCCGCGGTCTTATCCGCAGCATTTTTTTGCTGTGGCTCACTGCATGGGACCTAGAGGAGATTTTGGTAGCTATTAAAAATGTATTGACTCTACTATGGAAATGACCAGGGAAATTGGAACTGCTTGTAATGATATAATGCGTTTAACCCCTCCTCAGCGGCCACCATATTTAAATACCCAACATCTGCCGTACTATTATGGAAGATAGAGTCCTCAGGTATAATCTTCAAATTATCGGAATTCCAGAAGGCATAGAGGGAGAAAACCTTGGGCAAGCAATATAGAACTGGTTACTAGAGTTCGTTGGGAAACAACACCTGTCTCCTTTGTTTATGGTTGAAAGTGCCCATAGTATTTATGGGAAAAACCTCTGCCAGGAGGGCCTCCTCACATGGTACTTGTTAACAGGGGCATTTTAACACATTGGTGGACCCAGTGCAAAGGTTTCATAAGTGGGCCCTCCCTCCACCATCTCCACCTGCTACTATACCCATCTGAAAGCTGCCAAAAACTGGGATTTTATATGGTGACAACCATATGGATGAAAATGTGTTATCTGACCGATGGAAATTTTCCACATTTCAGAAATGTTTTATACGTTCATCTCTAGTAGTAATCGTTATTGCTATTATTTTAACGTGTAACGGATATCGCTAGAAAGGCGGTCAGCATATTTTACTCTATAAAGATCAGATATAGACTTTATTGATGACTTTGTGTATGTGTTGTGTAAGTGTTTGGTGCAACTCTTTTGGTGCTGCAACCTCAACGATGGTAAATGTCTGGGTCACAGCGCCAATAAACTTCTTGGTTATGTTATTTTCAGAGGGGTATTACATTATCCCTCTATGTGACATTCAGAGAGCAAAAGTATAGTATGCTCGCTGATTGATAGGAGAGGGAATTACATGGACAGAAGTCCAGGCTACTCCTTCCCCTGGGGTCACATACAGGTTATGTACAGACAATGATTTATTATCTTCTGTGCAGTCTACATCTCTGCTCCTTCCCCCTCCTCCTCTTTCAGCTCTAAGATGCTGCCTGAGGCTGGAGGGGGGAGCACACTTTAGAGCCCTATATCTCAGTATCGGTTAGGGCTATGAAGATGGTCTTGGATTCACTTTAAAGAAGAAAATATCATCTTTAAAATGATATCATCATCTTCATAGCCATAACCAATCTTGCGTCATCGGCATTAGTAGCAAGGACGTATTACATACGTCCTCTGCAACTAAAGTGCCACCCTGGCCAGACAGCAGGGTAAGGGTTAAAGTCCCCCTGCTGTTGTCCCCACAGTTTAATGTCCCTCTCTTACCACACAAAAATAATAATAATAATAATAATAATAATAATAATAATAATAATAATACAAAACACTAATACTCACCTCACCTGATGTCTCTGGTCCGGAGTCTTCAGGGAGCTGCAGTCAGGGAGCTGAGATCATCACATCGCGCCTGCAGCTCCCAAGGAAGAGAGGAAATGCATGGTGAAATAGGGAGCAGACGCCTCCCTGCTTTATCATTGTATGAAACTCATCAGACGCCAATGACCTGAAGTTGGGGCAGCCTGCATATGCTGTCCCAACGGGGCCCCTGCTACCATAGGGCCCGATGCAAGTGCACCATTGCCCCTATGGTTAAAGCAGCTCTGCTTGTTAAAGTTCTCTGTTCTCAAGATCGGGACTCCATTATTCATGTAGTTAGAGGTTTACCAGATCTGAAGTACAATGGTATGAACATTTTTGTCCATCCAGATTTTTCACAAGCAATCCAAATGAAGAGACACAGTTTTTTTTAGAGGTTAAAAGAAGACCAGCAAAGGCTAAAATATCTTACTCCTTGATTTTCCCTGTGAAGATATGAATTATTCACTATGGTCAGATTAGGTTTACATGAGATTTAGAATAATTACTCGTAACATCAGGGGACTGGGAAAAAAGTTAAAAGATGTGTTATATATGATGTAATAACACGACATCTACCAGCTGTGGTATGTTTATTAGAAACTCATTTCCCTGATGATAAGAGCGATAGGGTTAACTGGAGGTGGGCTCAGTGGTGAACCTAGCCTCTTTGCTGCCTGAGGCGGACTATAGAAAGACGCCCCCCCCCCCCCCAAAAAAAAAAAAAAATTTGAGTTTCCATGCTACTAGCTTCACACACTGTTATCGTCGCACAATATACACAATACACAAAGTTATGAAAAAAGTTTTTAAGAATTCTTCTTCCTGTATTACTTCAGTATCAGATCAACAACATGGTATTAACAATGAAAGTAACTTCACACATCTTCTGCTTGGTGGATGGACGAACCCACGTGGGCCCCATTCTCTATAATAGGAGCGCCGCATATAGCTGAGTACTGTACTTCGGATATCTTTGGCACTCCCATTGAAGTGAATGAGAGCCACGCGGGTTCGTCCATCCAGCAAGCGACACACCTATATATATGGCTGCGGTCAGGCTGCATT
The DNA here is from genome assembly GCA_947044405.1 of Leptodactylus fallax. Classification (NCBI taxonomy): domain Eukaryota; kingdom Metazoa; phylum Chordata; class Amphibia; order Anura; family Leptodactylidae; genus Leptodactylus; species Leptodactylus fallax. The sequence continues at coordinate 696,709 of CAMRHE010000035.1, read as the reverse complement.
CCCACCCAGTGGGGGGAAAAAACCCAATTCTCAGGCTCAGTGGGGGTCTCAGCAGACAGACCCCCATCACTCAGGTATTTATCCTATATCATTTAGGTGAATACAGTACAGTAACATTTTGTGACTTACAGGTGACGTCTCTGACTAATTGGTCACATTTCACTTCTTTTCCCTTTGGACCGCCATGACCACTTCTTCCAGCTGTGACTTGTCTCTGTAAAGTTTGCAACAAAGATATCTTTGGCGCCTCTCTTTTCCAGGCATCCGACCCACATTGTCCTCACCTACTCAAAGCCACCATCCTGCTGCTACCCCAATTATAAAATATATGATATAACCCCCCCCCATAATGAATAATACTCCCAAGTGCATCTTTATATTAATAATGTCCGTGTTTACCCTGTATAAATAGTGCCCCTTATTAATAATGCCCCAGGTGTTAACTAATTAAAAGGTTTTCCAGGTCATTAATAAACTAATCAGCGGGGATCAAAAACCCAGGAACCCACTGATCAGCTGTTTGAATGGTACCTGTGTAAGCGCCATGACCGCTTCTCTGTTTACATACTGTAGTGTCATTCATCTGATAGAAGCCATGTAATGTAACTACAACCTCGTCCTATACACGTCTATGTGACAAGGCTGTAATTACACGGTCACTATAAGCAGACAGCGTATGATATAAATAGGCGCCATAGCCCCTGTTTATAGCACCCCATTTACACACACTATAATGTTCCACAGCAGCCCCTGCACACAGTATTACGGCCTGCAGCGGCCCCTGCACACTGTATTATGCCTCGCAGCGACCCCTGCACACGGTATTATGCTCCATAGTGGCCCCTGCACACTGTATTATGCCTCGCAGCAGCCCCTGCACATGGTATTATGCTCCATAGTGGCCCCTGCACACTGTATTATGCCTTGCAGCGGCCCCTGCACACTGTATTATGCCTCTCAGCGGCCCCTGCACACGGTATTATGCTCCATAGTGACCCCTGCACATGGTATTATGCCCCGCAGTGGCCACTGCACACGGTATTATGTTCCACAGCAACCCCTGCACACAGTATTATGCTCCCTAGTGGCCCCTGCACACGGTATTATGCTCCATAGTGGCCCCTGCACTGGTATTATGCGCCATAGTGGCCCCTGCACAGGGTATTATGCTCCACAGTAGCCCCTGCACATGGTATTATGCTCCATAGTGGCCCCTGCACACGGTATTATGCTCCACAGTAGCCCCTGCACTGGTATTATGCTCCACAGTGGCCCCTGCACACGGTATTATGCCCCATAGTTGCCCACCCATGAACTATTATTATACTCTGGGGTCTTTTCAGACCCCAGAGTATAATGATCGGAGACCCAGGGGAGGTGACAAACATAAAAACTAGTGTTACTTACCTATCCTGGACACCGGTGCGCTCCCCGCAGCTTTCGGCCCTGTTTAATTACGCACACACGTCACATGATCAGGCCGGCGACACGACCTGATGACGTCACCAGAAGGCCCAAAGCCTGCTCAGAGTAACATCGAATCGCAGGAGAGGTGAGTAGCATTGGTTTTTATGTTCCTTCACCTCCCCTGGGCCTCCGATTATTATACTTCAGATACTTCAACATGAGAGAATACTTCAGATACTTCAACATGAGAGAATACAGGTGGAGGAACTGGATCCTGCTGACTCTCTACCTTCAAAACCCTCCCGTTCCTGGCTACTGAAATGTAAACAGCCACCGAACCCTGCTCAACCTCTGGTGGAGGCCGGTGTTCCCTCATAATGAGTATCTGACTTGTTTCTCCTGCTCTTTTTGCAGGTTATCCCAGATGGACATTATTTACTTTTTCTTTACAGGTACCCATCTCAGCTATACGTCCTGGTCATGATTGTGATATTTTTACGTGACAACCGATTTTTCTTCAGCTCCAGACCTATAGCTGAAACTCTACTATAACCTATTCAGACATCGTGGTTGCTACCTCTACTCCCATATCCCAGGGCAGCCCCCTGGCTCTTTCTTTTCCCTGTTGCATAACCTATTATACTTTACTGCTTCCCCTTATGTATAGGGCAGTTCCCATGTCTCCCCTGCGCCTTAGGTGCTTTAGGGTCTGCTGCACTTCATTTAAACCTGGAGTACATACCCTGGCTTTACATTTACTGTTATTGTTGATTTCAATTGTTGTTTTTTCCCTACTGTAGCACTGTTCTTACATTGACCTGGTATTTGCTCACCTTGAAATTTTTTCCGAACCTGCCCTATCGGACCTGGTTTGTCCTTCTTAGATGCAATAAGTCTAGCTCCCTCATAGTCGATGGAGCATGCTCTGTCGGCTCTGCCTGAACTCAAAGTGATTGGGCCGACTGAGTATGCTCCATCGGCCATTTTTTTTTAGTTTCTTACACCAGTGTACTCCAGAAAAATGGCCGACAGAGCAAAAAGCAGATGCAAGATGTACAGAAGAAGATGCAGGGGGCATGAAAAAGCAGCGTGGAGGTGGTTTGCAGCAGTTACGCGGGTGTGCTCGGAGCACAGGGGGAACGCCCCCTGTGCTTCCTAAGCATCATTTACATATGAGCATAAAACGTTTTTTTGGACAAACGGCGGCGAGGAGAAGAAAAGTAAAGGTAAGAGTAGAATAGCCTTTATAAAGGCTATTCCAACATGTCTTCACTTAAAAACATGTTTCCCCAATGATAGAATCCCTTTAAAGGCCAAAGGGCCCGACAGTTCTCTATACAAAAAATTTTAAAATATCCTTTCCCCACACCTCCTCCAGATTTTCAACCACATTCTACAAGGGGGTCAATTCCCCCAAGACATGTTTATTGCATTTATTACAGTTATCCACAATCCTGGTAAGGACACCAATAACCTAGCTAATTACCGACCGATATCACTCTTGAATTTAGACATCAAACGATTCTCCTCCATCCTGGCCACCTGTTTAAATAGTCTCCTATCACCCTTAGTCCATTCTGACAAAGTGGGCTTTATTCCTGGTAAGCAGGCTTCTGACAATGTGAGAAAACTTTGCAATATCATCCACTGGGCCAATTGCCACCGTAAGCCCATCTCATTATTGGGACTAGATATAGAGAAAGCATTTGATAGTTTATCTTGGTCCTACCTTGCTCATGTCCTTAAATTCATGGGTATTACTGGCATTTTCAGAGAGCCCTTTGTGCTCTTTATTGCAACCCTATAGCCTACTTTAAAACTCCCTTTTCCCCCGCCGTGTTTGCCCTGGCTATAGAACCTTTGGCTATTGCTCTTCACTCCCACCCCGATATTACAGGTGTGCGGATTGGCGACCGCGAATGCAAGATTAACCTATTCACAGATGACATGTTATTGACTATTACAAATCCTCTGATTTCGCTCCCAAACTTGATAAATATACTTTGCGCACCTATCGGACCTTAAACATAATACATCTAAATCTGAAATATTACACTTTAACGTCTCTCTGGCCACTGCAAAATTGGTAACCCTGAAATTTGGATACCAGACTAGGGATAAATTTTTACCATATTTGGGCATTAACCTTTGTAGTTCTTTAGATTCTCATTTAAATGGAATTATGCCACACTGATCTCGAAGCTATTGTGGGACCTTAATGCATGGCAATCCCGCACCCTCTCCTGCATAGTCAGAGTACTACTATTACTTTTGTACTCTGCCACCTCCAGTGACCTCTTCTTCCCTAGCAACCCTCCAGAGAGAAATTTTCAACTTCATTTGGACATACAAGCAGGCACATATTCGCAGACACATTGTTTTTTCACAAGAGTCCCACACCTCTATAAATATTATTTTGCTGCCCAGCTCTTCCAACTCTGTGCTATCTATAACACCTCAGAATGCCTACAGTGGGTTGCACTGGAGTTGACACTGGTGGCCCCAACCTCTCTGCAAGCCTTGCTTTGGACTCAGAAGTCTGCTTCTAACACTATTCGAGCAGATGCCAAAGTTACGGATTATATGTTGCAACTGTAGTGCAGGATTTGTTTTACCTATCATTTGCAAAGTCCGATTTCACCATTGATTTCCTCTGTTCCACAAGGACCTCTTCCCTCCTGGCCTATCTCCTGAGGTGTTTGAGGAGGCTCACTGAGTTTCGCTATCTTATTGACTTCCTCTGTAACCAGTAGGTCTTCACCAAAGAATACTTTGTTACAACTCACTCTCCACCTCAATCAGAGGCTTTTCAGATCACACAGGTCTTTCACTACTTATGCTCTCTCACCCCATTTAATTCAGAAATCTCCCCTACTCCTTTCCAGAGACTGTGCCTTTATAAAGCAGCAGATAGGGGCTCCTTCTATTTTATTTGTAGTTTGTTGAATGGCCCTCCACCTGATTCCGAGTTAGACTTTATGGCAGCCTAGGAACAAGACCTCAACTCCACTTCAACACCAACTCAGTGTAATTACTGTTGCACCTCCATTAGCAGGGGCAGCAGGCAGGTCACTTTCATGGAATCCTCTATGAAAATCCTTCATAGGACATATTTGTTCCCTCATAGGCTACAAAGCTTTTAACCTTCTGTCTCATCCTTCTGTTTTCAGGGTTGCAATGCCATAGGCACTGTTCTCCATATCTGGTGGTCCTGCCTGCATGCCTGTCGCTTCTGGTTGGCTATCCACAGGCTAGCACAATGGCTTTTTATGTCTGACGTTCTCATTTACTGCTCCAAATCTTCCTCTTAATCCTTAAAGGGGTTTTCCAGGCAAAAAAAATATTTTTTTTAAAAAAAGGTCTGTTAGTGCTATCAATGGGTTAATAAGTGCACCCAAATACCTTTAGCAGTGTTTTGAGTGATTTCTGGCTTTCTATGGGAGCTCCTGGTATCCTATGCATTTGTTAATATGGGTAGCTTTCTGCTGTCTTAGCATACAACTACCATGATGGACTGCAATCCACTCAGATCTCCCCTCTCACTTCCTCCCTCACAACCCCCCCCCCATGTTTCCCTAGCTAGCCCGCAGATTACTAGCCCTACCTACTTAGATAACTAACTCAGTCCCCCAACCCCCTCCCTACCCCATACATACTGGTCTTCTCATCCTGGAGATAACTTTTGTCGGTGCCGCGGTCCTATCTTCTGCCCGCACCTGGGAGCTGGCGCCTGCACAATAGAACTGCCAGCGTTCTATTGCACAGGCACCAGATCCCTTGTGAAGGAAGCGACGCCCAGCAGAAGAAGAGGATGTGAGCATTGGTGAGTATGTTGAGGACGGGGGGCGGGGTAGAGAGGTGTACTGGCGACCTCCCGTCTCTGGAAACAGCGAAACGGAACGTCACCAGGAAATCAGAAAATGTGCCTGGGGAGGTTACATGACCGCCCAGGCATATGGGGAAATATACATTTTTTTTAAAGGGAGTAAATTAGAAGTTAGGCGGGGAAGGGGGTTTAGCTTAGTGTTAAAGTTTTAGATTATGCTGGACAACCCCTTTAAGCTGTCTAACCTTCATTATGCCTATCATAAATTACTTCAGTTTATTTTGATGGCTGCATGTATCCACATTGCCTCTAACTGGAAGAGATCATACCTCTCCCTGACTGATGTTGTGCATGTTGACTCCATAACGCTACATGAAAAAATGATACTCGGTCACTCTTCGATAAAGTTTGGATTCCCTGGATTAATAGTTCCAACATCCTAGGTCTGCATACTGTCTCCAATTATAATCACCTCCTAGATCCACATGGGGTGCACATCTGTATTCCCTTGGGTAGGGTCCTCCCCCCCATTTTTTGTTTTTTCCTAGCTCTCTATATTATGGCGCTATTACCCCCCTCCTCCCCTCACCTCCATGTTGAATGTTGTTTTTTGTTTCCCTACTTTATTTTCTGTTTTATGGACAATCTGTTCCTAGATTTGCCTCTGTTTCATTCTTCTGTATTATGTGCATTTCTGTTGTGACTGTTTTCATAATTGGTGCTGCTCTGTACTCTTCTTGTTCTTTTTTGCAATTTTCCAATAAATACCTTTGAAACTAAAGTATCACGTTTAACACCTTTGACAAAGTTCTGTAAAGAGGCAAGGTACATGGGTGTGTGGCATCAATGCTATGGGGGTAAAAGGATTTTTAATAGTTTTAGTAGTTCATATAAATCAATGTCAAGGATTGATTTGTTCTTGGCAGATGAGTGGGGGATGGATTAATTAAGAAGATGAATTGCGAATCAAATGCAGTGTCTGATCCTTGGAAGGTTTAATAACGATTTGGATTAGGTGTTAATTTTATTTCCTGGATGTGTGCCCTGTATAACTCTCCAGCAGCAAAGATTGGTGATTTATTTGATTCAATTATGTTAACAAGGGGTACGAGACAGGGCTGTCCTCTTTGCCCATTGATGTTTGATCTTTTTATAGATCCTCTAGCTATTGTTATTAAAAGAGACAATCTGACAAACGGTTTTGGTTGTGGGGAGGTGGGGATAAAATCCTGTTGCATGCAGATGATCTTCTTCTCTGTTTATCGGACTCAGAGAGTTCTATTCCTAGAGTGTTGGAGGTTTTGGAACTATTTGGATGTTTATCTAAAATTGAGATAAGGTAGGTCAAAGTCTTTTCAAAGTGTGTTACCATTATATGGTAGTCCTTTTGCCCTGCCCTGGAAAATGAAATGGGAGTTTTTAGACCAATGGAGAGTTTGGAATATTTAGAGGCGAGGATTAGTACTGAACCATTGGGTTTTGTGACTCTGAATCTGTTACCTCTGATCTCTAGGATTAAACTTTCGTTGTCTAAGACGAACAGAATTGGATTGTTGAAAATAGTGGTTTTACCTCAAGTGTTATACAGTGTATATATTTAACTACATGTCTGGCATGTCTTCAAGATAAATGGTTTAAGCTAGTGCCGGGTCTCGCCTGTGTTACTGAGCCAAGTGCCGGAAGTAATGTCTTGGACACAGGTCCTGTGCCCGCAGCATTACAGCACCTTACTATGACGGTACTGAGCATTAAGGGATTAAATGCACACACACAAAAAACGTATAGAATTTGCTAGTCATATGATAATGAGAGGCGCACAGCGCTAAGAAACAGCCTTTTGGTCATGCCCAGACTATTAGATCAGACAGGCTGTCCAGCAGCTCCATACATGCACCCACCAGTACCAGTTTGGCTGCATCCCGAAAAAGAGGTTAAATAACTGTGAGGTATTAATCAATATTTTGGCCAAAATGCACATGCTCACCAACCAATGTCAAGGTTCCTCATGCCATTGCGAGTCCCTAACTAAAATACGAAATCATAATATTGTGCTGTTTTGATCATATACTGCAAGTGCCTGTCTATATACTGCACAGAGCCACAGACACTCTTATTAACTGAGAGGCTGATACAAGGGCTTATTGTAAAGCTTGCCTGGGTTTATGGATTATGTGATCCTTCTGCTAACTTTGCATGTTCCATAAGGCAGTGCCCTTTTTTTGTTAACCTGAAACTAATTTCTTGGTTCTTCTGAACTGAATTTCCTCAGGAACCAAACTTTTTGTGAATTTGTCAAATCCTGTTCATGAGTTGGTTCACCCATCTCTAATAGAAACTATGTAAAATATATAACAAAAAAGACAGCAACTGAATTAGCTTAGGTTCCTATCTGTGGCTGGGTTTCCACCATTCGTGTCCATCGGGGGACCCAACAACAGAGAGCCAGACCAATAAAACATTGGTTACCCGCTATTTTTATACCAACAGAGACTCTAGCACAGATGTGAACCAAGGCTTAAAGCATACTATTTTCCATACATTGATAATGCAGGTGAATATAAAATATATTGTATATATTGTATTAAAAATAAGTTTCTTTCTCCACTTATCAGGCTGCTCTCCTCCTCACTCTTCACTTAGACTCTTAACACTAATAGCACTGTAAGGGAATTGCCATTTGAGCAATTCCCCAGTGCTGCTGCAGAACCCTGGGGTGAGGGGCACAAAAAGACAGTGAGCCCTAAAGCTGAACCCCCCCCCCACTGTCCCTGGCTAACTTGCCTGATCTGTCCTAGGCAACAGCCAGCAACTGGTTGACAGTCCCTTCATAATATAAGTGGCAATACAGAACGCGGACAGGACGAACAACAAAAAGGGAGGTCAGCTAGCCAAGGGGTCAGTAACAGACGAGCAATGCAGTACAGAATCAAAATACAAGAGAATAGTCAAAGTCAAAGCCAGAGTTCAGGAATAGGAATAGGAATACAGGTAACAAAACAGCAAGAAGGCCAGTACGCAAGAAGCAATAGCAAACGCCAATGTGAATGTGAGCAAAGAATAAATAGGAAGAAAGAACCCGCCCCAGACTTGATAGGACGATAGGCTGTCAATCACACAGGCAAGGCTGAGATTAACTATTTGAGGAGCAGAGAGAAACAAAGGTGCAGGAAATGGGTGTGGCTGACATTCAATTACATAGTCTAGGACAGTGTTCAGACTGAGCAACAAGAATCTTAAACAAGGAATCAAACTGAACACGCCTCCTGCGCCGCAGCGGACGGGCAGAGGCCCGAACAGGAAGAGACATTACAGTACCCCCCTTTTATGAGGGGCCACCGGACCCTCACCAGACAAACCAGTTTTAGAAGGACCCAATATTTCTTCTGCCTTTCCCTGAACAACAACAGGTGCTGGTGGACCAGACAAATGTTTTTTTTATTCGCCTGGCGTTTCCAACCTTTAGTAGCCAAAACAGTCTCCTCACTGACACAATCTAAGGTGTGCAAAGGAATACGGTGGGATGAGCACTGATCTCCCCATTTTACCAACTCCCTTTTACCCCAATCAAAAATAGGGTTATGGAGTTTCTACCAGGGGAGCCCCAAAATGATATCGGAAGACAGATGCTCCATAACAAAAAAGCTCATGACTTCCGAATGTGCAGAGTGCAGAATGTGCAAAGTGATTAAGGGGGTCTTGAATTGGACCTTACCCCTGGCCAGTGAGGCAAAATCCGCCCCAGTATCAGACAGAGGAGTGTCGAGAGGCAAAAGCTTAATGCCTAAATCTGAGACAAACGAAAATGTGACAAAGTTTGCCATAGACCCAGAATCAACTAAGGCCTGGCCAGAAACAGATCTGTCCCCAGAGGACAGAGACACAGATAACATCATCCTATTGTTATTTTCAGCAAATACCTGGTTGCCTGAGTGGTTCTTCCAACTACCACTCAGGCACTGAAGTTTTTCCGCTGGTGTGCGGGGTCTGATCGAGCAGTCTCGTAGGATATGACCTGTAGTACCACAGTACAGGCAAAGGTTATTGCTGAGACGATGCTCTCGTCGAGTCTTGGCATCCATAGGTCCCAGTTGCATGAGTTTCTCACCAGGAGTGATAGGAGAAAAAGTGGGTTTATCAGGAGGGAGAGAGGAAGAGACAGAAAACTTGGAGAAAGCAGACCCTACTCTCTATTTAACATTTTCCCGGATTCTACGGTCAATACGGATGGCCAAAGTCATGGCCTGCTCAAGTGTAGGAGGATCTGGGTGACCAACCCAGACCTCCTTAACACGGTCACAGAGGCCTTATTTAAAGTGAGCCTTTAGAGCCGACTCACACCAACCTGCAGTTACACTGTACTTACGGAATTCTGAGCAGTACTCCTCAGCAGAGTGTTTGCCCTGCTGCATGGTGAGGAGTTGCGATTCTGCAAGCCCAATGTGGTCTGGCTCAGAATAGATGGACCCCAGGGACAAAAAAAAAATTTTCTAAGTCAGACCACTCCCCAGCCCCAGGAGGGAGTTTAAAGGCCCAAGCCTGTGGATCCCCCTGTAGGAGGGATATAACTACTCCCACCATTTGGGCCTGGGATGCATGAGGGTTAATCCGAAAATACAGGCGACAAGACTCCTGGAAAGGCTCAAATTTTTCTCGTTCCCTCGAGAAACGATCCGGGTGTAGCATCTTAAACCTGAAAGGGGCAGAAAAAAACGGGGATGATGCAGCAGCCTCAGTCAGGGTATGAACCTGTTTAGCTAGCTCAGCTACCAGGCCTGCCAAACCCTCCATCTTGGCTGCAAGGCCCTGTATAGGATACATGCTGATCCTGAGGGAAGTAATGGCAGAAGGTAATTTTTGGGCTTGCTATTCTGTAAGGGAATTGCCAGTTGAACAATTCACCAGTGCTGCTGCAGAACCCTGGGGGGGAGGGGTACAAAAAGAAAGTGAGCCCTAAAGCTGACCCCCCCCCCCCCCCCCACTGTCCCTGGCTAACTTGCCGCCTCTGTCCTAGGCAACAGCCAGCAACTGGTAGACAGTCCATTCTTAATATAAGTGGCAACACAGAACATGGACAGGATGAACAACAAAAAGGGAGGAAGAGTGAAGAAATCAGGCAATACCTTTTAGAGGCTAACTGAGTATATTTATAAGTAAGCTTTCAAGAGTACTGGCTCTCTTCTTCAGACATGGTGTTGTACAAGAACTGAAAATTCACAGATTATTTATACTCTATACACATGATCTTCAAAGGATTTTAGAGTCCTTAAAAAAAACCCAAAACAAAATGCAATCTAAGTAGAGAAGTTATTTACAACAGGTCAAAAAACAATCTGGAAAGTTGTGGTGCGTGACAGAGGGATCTGTTATCTGTTTGCTATCAGGAGGTGATTTGTGACCCTCACAGTTCATACATAGTGTGACATGAAGCTGGCATGAATATTAAGTCCAAATTGCAGAGTTTGAAATTTTTGCATAAACTTGTATTCCGATTCTTTCCTTTTCTCATGCGTCTTAAAATGTCCCATTAAAACCACAACCCGCAAATCTTCAATAGAGTGGTTAAAAATCATTTAAAATTCAAAATTCAGTTTAAAATTCTTTCAGGAGAACAAATATTGTTTTATTGCTGTTTCCACTGTTCACTGCACAATATAAATATCAGTGCAAGGAGCCCCTTATATTTTCTATATCATTAGGTGCCACAGTCAGTAATGATCTTAGCATGTAAGGAATTAAATGACCAAAATCAGAGTAATCCACTGACTGACCTGGGCATTTACCACTGGATTTCCATGGTTGATGGTGCAGACACTGCTCCTGAGCCTGTATTACAATTGCGCTAACATCTATCTCACTACGCAGGAAGTACATTCTACCTGTGTTGTTTATGTAAAGCTGAGTTCACATTTACAATGGGATTTCTGTTTTTTCTGTTTCTTATAGGAACAGAAAAATGGAAATCTTGTTATGGAACACATCTGCCATAAGACACAAACCCCATTGAGTGAAATGAGATTCTAGTATGTTGTGTCCATCAATGTATCAGATGAAAGAGACTGCCGACTAAAATATTACAACATACAACTATACTTTGATACTTCTCCTTTCTGCCCTCTCTCAAAGTATTGTACATTTACAGGAACTACCATAGGAATGCTCCTATGACTATTGTTTACCCATGAATTTGAACACCAGAGTAAAGTATCGCTACTCTAAACCCAGGCACCCACACATTCCACCTATTCCACCAAGTTATAAATGTAACCAATTCTTCTTAGACTTGCCATGAGAAATATGTAATATAAGGACATAGGCAATTTTTAATCTAAAGTTTAGTTTTAATAATAATGCAACATCTCCTCAAGAAACTTTATACATATTTTAGCAGGAAATTTGCTTTAAAGCAAAAGTATACAAGCCTTTCCTTGAGAATCAATAAAATTATTCTATAATTCCCTTATAGGTTATGAAAGTTGTAATTTGGATTATGTGCCATTTTTGTTTTAATATCTTATGCTTTTTTTCATCTAAATTACTCGATTTTTAATCCTGAAATGAAAAATAAATTTAAAAGCAAAACTAATAACATTTTTAATCCTGAAATGATATAAAACAAAGATAGATGGAAACTAATAGAACTTTTAATATTTTCCTGGCAGGTTCATTTAGTATGTATGCATTTTATTGACTTTAGTTTAAATATTTCCTAATACAAGCTTCTGGTTTATAGAAGCCGGCACACTGTGTACAGAACATTTTCATCAATAGGATACCCAGAAAACTAATTCACAAGGATTCATTCAGGCTGAACCAGCTAAGCCAAGTTTTCAGTGATTGCAAAAAACTGTAAGTAGTTTCTAGGGCTGTGGGTAACACTCTGAATAGGCCATACATTTATGAAATTGAGTTTTCTCCCAAAAAACATATGCCTGACCAATGTGTAATATGAAAAATTAAGGGACAAGTTTAAAAATGTATTTCCTATATTCCATGCACATTAATGGTGTAAAGACATCCTAAGGCTTTGTTAACATTTGTATTGGGGATCCATCACAAGTCTCCATCACAAAATAAACAAAAAAAAAGGAATATTCTGTACTAGGGCTCAGCGATTTTGCCAAAAAATAAAATCTAGATTTTTTTTTTTTCAATCCTATAGACGATTATCGATTTGAACCTCCATTTATTTATTTTTTAAAACTTTTTACAACATACTGTCCAATACTCTAATGGGTACGAGACAATATGTTGCTGGAGGGCAGGGACTCCTAGCAGCATAGATAACTATACTGCTAGGAATCCCTCTCCTGCCAAACTGTTCAGGCTGGTAAATCTGACCAATACACAGACCAAGTTTCATGGCTGAGTGTGAATGCAGCCTAAGGGTGAAGTAATATAATTTGATTGATCACCAAGCCCTATTCTGTACCATTTTCTGCAGGTAAATGATAGACAATCTGACAGAAACCCAACAAAACCCATTACTCCTTTAGGCAAGGGGTCCACTCAGCGGGCCGAAGCAAAAAAGTGCTGAGGAAAAAACCGCGGCAGAAATGCAATGTGTTTTTTCCCGCAGCACTTTTCACATAAAGTCCTTTCTGCTTCCATTATACCTAAAGGGAAACCACCAGCGTTTCTATAGGTATAATTGACATGCTGTGATTTCCAAAACCGCAATGGTTTTGAAAATTGCAGCATTTCCACTGTGCGGATTTTTCTGCAATATATGTATGGGATTCGCTAGTGTCTGTCATATGATGGACTTGGTACTGCTGCTATTTTCATTGTTGTATGTCTGTGATGAAGCAGAGCAACAGAAAATAACAAAGAATATGTGAACAGAACCTACCTAAACCAAGCATGGTCAGTATTTCTCTATGATATATGTATTCCCTTCTTGGACATCTATGGAATATCCACTGAATACGCTATGAATGCACAATAGATGCAGGCCTTACATCCGGAACCACACCTATCTCAATAATATGGGCCTTGTGGCTTCAGTGAGCAGGGAAGCCCAATTATTCTTAGAACTCCTATAGAAATTAATACAAAGAGCCTTGCATTTGTATCCAGCACTCCACTCGCTGTGGTAGCAAGACAGGGGTCAGGTAGCCCGTGAAATGCACAGAATGTAGCAAGGAATATGCATCTTAATGTGTCAAGTAAATGAATTTGCTACTGTATTTATAGCCGATGATTTGATTTGTTCATGTTGTGTAAATCCTGCTACAGCATCCATAAATGCCTGTAACAAGATATTAACCCAAGTCTTTATTCTGGTAGCAAATTTACTGTGTATAGTGAGAGTATTAATCATTTTTCACAAACAAGCCCAGCAGTAATTGTAATGTCCATCATATTGCACAGGTTAATTATTAATCCAGCAGGGATTGGCAAAACAGGAAAAAGTAATGTTGACAAGCACATTGACCCTTCGTAACAACCAACAGAATTGCTCTGCCATATAATAGACTCATTGACAAAAATAGCGTACCAAGAAAGAGTTGTTTGAATGAAATGAAACTTTATACATGTTAATCTAATGATGATATGTGTACGTGCTTACAATATTAGAGCAAAAGGGTACTATTTTGGTGGAAAACTGTACAACTAAAAAGAGACTCTAGTACCCTATTGGGCTACCTCTAGCCTGGACACAAGATGAGATATTTTTGGAATATGAGACATGCAGCTTCCATATGATATTCTGAAGCACATTTGCCCACAGATGTTACCGCTAACCCTGTAGATATTGCACACTTGTAGGTTGCCAAACCTGGTGTCCCAACTGGTCCCATAAATGCTGGATTGGCAATAAATCTGCATTTCGGGGCAGGCCAAGAAAATGTTGCAATCTGGCACAGACGTTTGTGGGAAGCCATTGCTGTGTGTGGACAATTCTTATCCTTCTGAAAAATGCCAGGTGGAAGTCATGCAATGTTCTGCATATATTGCTAAGCTTTTAGTGTCCCTTGTATCACTACTAAATAGAACCTGGATTCGTTACTAAAGACGATACAGTTCCAGTCCATAGGAGTCCAGGTTTCTTGTTTACAACACCACTGCAAACTAAGGTGACAGTGGCTGGCTGTCAAAGGCATGACACAAAATTTGCACTGTGACATCAAATTATTCCCCTGTCTGGAAATAGTATGGGCAGAGATAGGGGTGTGTGATGTAGGTGCCACCTGAATAGTGGACAAAAAATCTTTGATCTGCCAAAAAGCATTAGCAGTTCCCAAACAATTCTCTTTACTGGTGGTCTTTCTGGGCCATCTGGAGCGTGTTCACAATGTGTGCAAGTCCTCACCTAACTACTGCTCCCAATACCTCCTAATAGATCACATTTTGTTGACTTAAAATGACTTAATTTTTTTCTAAACAACTATCCTGCTTTTCTCTGTGCCATTATTCCCCCCTCTCAAAGTCTGTGAAATGGGCAAAATATCTTTGAGTGTGTCGTAGATGCATGTCTAGCAGTCAACAGTCTCTCATCAAGAGAGAGACTACCAAGAGAGCCGTTTTATAGGGCAGTGGGGGAAACATTCTTAGCCCTCTTGTGCCAAGACCCAGTGTCTAATCAGACCACACCTGTACCTTTTTACTTATCTTATATCTGAGACCCCAGAGTATAATAAGCGGAGACTCAGGAGAAGTGATGAAACATAAAAAACAATGTGACTCACCTTTCCTGCACTCCGCAGCTTCTCTGTGCTCTGCAGGTGCTTCTGCCTGAAGTCAGCTGATAGGGCCTCAGGTGTCACATCTGCGTCTGGCGACATTATGCATAATGATGCGACGTGACCCCTGAGACCCAATCAGCGGTTGCTGACTACAGGCAGAAGCACCCGAAGAGAACAGAGCCGCGGCGGAGTGCTGGAAAGGTGAGTGACATTGTTTTTTATGTTTGTCACCTCTCTTGGCCTTCCACTTATTATACTCTGGGGTCTGAAAAGACCCCACAGTATAATAATAACTAGTGAGTGGCGAAAATTGGAATATTATAAAAGTTGGAATATTATACTGTGTGCAGGGGCCACTATAGGACATAATACCATGTACAGGGATCGCTATGGGACATATACCGTGAGCAGGGGCCACTATGGGACATAATACCATGTACAGGGACCGCTATGGGACATATACCTTGTGCAGGGATCACTATAGGACATGTTACCGTGTGCAGGGACTGTTATGGGACATATACCTTGTGCAGGTGCTGCTATGAGACATAATACCATGTTCAGAGGCTGCTATGGGACATAATACCGTGTGCAGGGACCGCTATGGGACATAATATTGTGTGCAGGGACCGCTATGGGACATAATACGGTGTGCAGAGGCCACTATGGGACATAATACCTTGTGCAGGGGCCGCTATGGGATATAATACCTTGTGTAGGGGCTGCTATGGGACATAATATTGTTTGCAGGGGCCGCTGTGAGACATAATACTGTGTGCAGGGGCCGCTAAGGTATATAATACCGTGTGCAGGGGCCGCTATAGGACATAATACCGTGTGCAGAGGCCGCTGTGAGACATAATACCGTGTGCAGGGGCCGGTATGGGATATAATACCATGTGCAGGGACTGCTATGGGACATAATACCATGTGCAGGAGCAGCTATGGGACATTATTCTGTATAACTGTGTGTTTTTGCACAGAAAACACAGGCATTTTTTTTTGTGCAAAAATGGACCATGTGAACGCAGTTTTACATCAAAGTAAAAGTTCCAGTGGCCTAAGAATATAGCTGCATCCAGATACATAGTGTGTTTTCACCATAAGGATACTGCCATACTGTGCTCCTGGACACATACATTTACCACTAATTGCAGGATGCACATGGACTTTCATTGCTTCTAATCGAAAAGTACAGGAGCGTCCCAGGAAATAGCACTAAACGCATGTGTCCTAAATCAGTATGAAGTTTTTTTTTTCAATACAACTGCAGGCAATTTTAAAACAGGGCTATTTGGAACACTAAACTCCCAGTCAATAAGGACCAGTGAGTGGTTTAGTGTCCCAAATCACCCTGATACATTTGTTTTAAGCCTTTCTATTTCTATTTTTCATATCTACAATCTACTATTGCTACTGTCTTGCATCAGTTCACCTATTTGGTCACAATTGCGCTTTACTATAACCAGTCGGTAATCCATGGTAACTGTTGGGTCTCCAATGTCACTTAATCTAATAAAGTATAAAATGAAAGCACATATCTGATTTCATGGGCCTGTCTTTGAAATTAATTGTGTTTAATAGAATATTAATATCAGTGGAATACAACATTTAGTGACATCAAACAAGACAGGAGACTATTTGATGTATAACTGGGCTGTCAAATTGTACCTTATAGTCCAGGGACATGGCATAATTGCCTGGAGCTCTGTTTGCAAAATCATTAAAATGTAAGAGGTAATTTAAATGTATTTCAAGCAGCGACATGTCAAAGCATATATTGTGTTTGATTAACATCTAAGAAGAAAATATCTACAATTAAAGGTAGCAACACTCACTTTTTGCACATTGACTATACAATGTTTGTCACATTGTTGCAAATATGGGAAAATGGCAATTACAATTGTCATTTTAAGCATAATTAATGATCTAATTTTTGCTCTGCTTTAATCCAAAAAAGATGCCAAATTATTCTCTATGATGTGCTAATTGCAGTTGTCTATAAATGACAACCTCACCGTAATTATGGTTATTCTGCAATGTAAAGTTGCCATTTACAAAAAAAAAAAAAGATTTTGATGTTTTAGGGTTTATTTTAGTCACAAGATTTTTATGTGAGAATTTCCATTTACACACAGAATTAGCAATATTAAGAGAACATTACTTTTTTCATGATATGCAGGACCCAAGATGGAAATTTTAGTAACATAAAATGGCTGCTCAACCAGACTCCATTACAGTGTATGAAAATGATGTGTTTCTTGTGTCTTTATTGTTCCTCAATCTATGATATCATTAATGTTTTAAGTATATTGTCTGTTTATGATAAGGCTAGGTTCACACCTGCGTCCAGTCTCCACCTGGGGATTCTGTTGCCCATTCCGCTTTAAAAATGTGGAGAGAAAAATCCTGCAAGCAGCACTTTTCTCTTCGCATTTTCTGCCCTTTTCGGGCGGAAACTGGGTGCAAACCAGGCGGATCCCACTAATCTACTTCGGGGAAACCCAAATGCACACCTAGCGTAAATGTGCCATTTTAAGGCAAAGCATAAACTATGATTAGTGACTATGACTAGTTATAGCTTGCAAAAATAATTATAAGAATTGTTATGAATATTCACAATATCCATGAGTCATTCACAAATATATAGATAAAATGTTGAATTTTTCATACAAGTAATATATTACTAGATATATTACAATACCATAAACAATAAGCTTCAGATCTGAAATAAATCCTGCCTAAGGATACAGTAATATGGCCTATCATGTGATTTTCTGCCCTATATCATTTATAAATGTCCCTTGTGTGTTTGATATCTGTGGTGACATGGATTGTGTTTCTCATAGGTGACTGTGTCTGTCCCCTCTGTGTGTGTTCTCTATGATAGTGGAACAACTGAGAGAGGTCTGAAGGGGAGGAGTTAGTGGAGGAAGCTAATGCACCAGTGGCAGTTGGAGAGGAGCCATCTTGAGTGATAGGAGCTCCTGGTGGGACAGTGAGAGGTGACCCCCTGATTATATTAGCTTTTCTCCAGTAGACTAAGTTTTCATCTACCTATAATGAATATCTGGACCTCTGAGTTTCTGACGACAAGTGGCAGGAGAGCAGTCTATATATAGGTTGGACTTCTGCAGGTTGAGTTCTCTGATCTTAATTGTATATCCTGCTTTAGTTCATGTGCCTGAGTGTGTACAAGCATCAAATTAAACAAGAATAGAAGTCATTTCATTTACATAGCCAGCCCTAATTACATGAAACTTGGAAAATCAAAAATTAGATGTTTATACAATAATCATACACTTTAATAGTAACATTATTTCTATACTAAATAATAAATAAAAAGGATAATCTAGCAAAGAGAAAATATTTTAAACACATATTTCAAACAAGTCGCAACACCGTAGAGGTGGTAGATATTCATAAACTGTACAACATAAAGATCAAACATAAGAATAACTACTTCAATCATATGAACAATTCACTGATATATGGTAATGAAGAATTAGCAATAGATGGAGAACAGTAATGCTTAATGTTCTGGAGGTGTTTGGATTTTTAAACTAGAGATGTAGTGTTAGAAAATTTGCTGAATTGCTGAATATGTCCTAGTATATGTTGGTAGTTTTTATAGCTGTCTTCTCAGGTAATTTCTATGAGATAATCTGCAACCTTTTTTACATGTGGTTCTACATATGCAGTTAGGGAAATACAATGTTAAAAAAAAAATAAAAAAAATGTCCCCTATACACTATCAAAACCTATACATATTTATAGCATATGGAGTGGCAAGGTTATTTTCCTTTTTTCTCCTAACACTACTTTATACTACCAATATATAATATATGCAAGCTTGCGTAATGCCTGGGACTAACTTGATTTTTTTCCTTGTAATCTTATGACTGTGGCTTGTTCACCACTGTAGATGTTAGATGCTAATGTATACTTACTTTCTCAAAAATATCCCATTAATTTACATTACTTAAACATTTAATGACTTTGCTATAGTAAATAAGATAAAGCAAGCTTTGGGCAGCAGGTAGCGATTTGAACTGTATCTGCATCTTTATGAAAACTTTGAATGGGACCCACTCGTTTGTTAAAATGGCACCGTAATCAACTATGGGAGCCTCCATGACGCGGCCCCACTTCAGGGCCCCACAGTTACATGGCTAGAAACTGCATGAGATGCCGGGTAGATAAGCCGGCAGATAAGCTCTGCAATAATTAATAGAAGGCTGTATTCCTCCTGTATCTGGGGCTCTAAAAAAAACACATGTACGAAAAAACATGAAAATGTGTCTAATCTTGAAACAGGGAAAATAAAATGGTTAATAAAATCACGTTTCAATATTCCCAAAATATACAAAGTGTGCAAAGTCTATGCAGTAACTGAGGGTATGTACACACAGTTTTTTGCAGGTGGATTTTGAAGCGAAATCTGCCTCAAAATCTGCCTCAAAAATGCCTCTCAACTTTCTCATTCATTTTAATGGGAGTCAGGCAGGTTGTCTCCTCAAAATCCGCCTGCAAAATACTCTGTGTGAATACTGTATACCCTTAGGTACATTGGAACACCATGGCCACTTTACAGATTATCAGCAACATTGTGCAGATGCTATTCCTAGCATTACAACTTAGTTCTGTTGGAGTAATTTAATAGTTAATACTATATGACCAATATTTGCATATTCTCTGTACTTAGTATAGTAAGGAAACATCATGACTTGTTTACCTACTTCCTATTTCTCATATTTTGCACGTATTATAATTTTTATAACTTAGTCAACAAAATATTCAGCCAAAGTTTGTTCAGACAAATACAGTGCCTTGCAAAAGTATTCGGCCCCCTTGAACTTTTCAACCTTTTGCCACATTTCAGTCTTCAAACATAAAGATATAAAATTTTAATTTTTTGGTGAAGAATCAACAACAAGTGGGACACAATTGTGAAGTGGAACGAAATTTATTGGTTATTTTAAACTTTTGTAAAAAATAAAAAACTGAAAAGAGGGGTGTGCAATATTATTTGGCCCCTTTACTTTCAGTGCAGCAAACTCACTCCAGAAGTTCAGTGAGGATCTCTGAATGATCCAATGTTGTCCTAAATGACTGATGATGATAAATATAATCCACCTGTGTGTAATTAAGTCTCCGTATAAATGCACCTGCTCTGTGATAGTCTCAGGGTTCTGTTTAAAGCACAGAGAGCATCATGAAGACCAAGGAACACACCAGGCAGGTCCGTGATACTGTTGTGGAGAAGTTTAAAGCCGGCTTTGGATAAAAAAAGATTTATCAAACTTTAAACATCCCAACGAGTACTGTGCAAGCGATCATATTGAAAAGGAAGAAGTATCAGACCACAGCAAATCTACCAAGACCTGGCCGTCCTTCTAAACTTTCATCTCAAACAAGGAGAAGACTGATCAGAGATGCAGCCAAGAGGCCCATGATCACTCTGGATGAACGGCAGAGATCTACAGCTGAGGTGGGAGAGCCTGTCCATAGGACAACAATCAGTCGTACACTGCACAAATCTGGCCTTTATGGAAGAGTGGCAAGAAGAAAGCCATTTCTCAAAGATATCCATAAAAAGTCTTGTTTAAAGTTTGCCACAAGCCATCTGGGAGACACACCAAACATGTGGAAGAAAGTGCTCTGGTCAGATGAAACCAAAATCGAACTTTTTGGCCACAATGCAAAATGATATGTTTGGCGTAAGAGCAACACAGCTCATCACCCTGAACACACCATCCCCACTGTCAAACATGGTGGCGGCAGCATCATGGTTTGGGCCTGCTTTTCTTCAGCAGGGACAGGAAAGATGGTTAAAATTGATGGGAAGATGGATGGGGCCAAATTCAGGACCATTCTGGAAGAAAACCTGTTTGAGTCTGCAAAAGACCTGAGACTGGGACAGAGATTTATCTTCCAACAAGACAATGATCCCAAACATAAAGCAAAATCTACAAATGGAATGGTTCACAAATAAACGTATCCAGGTGTTAGAATGGCCAAGTCAAAGTCTAGACCTGAATCCAATCGAGAATCTGTGGAAAGAGCTGAAAACTGCTGTTCACAAACGCTCTCCATCCAACCTCACTGAGCTCCAGCTGTTTTCCAAGGAAGAATGGACAAGAATTTCAGTCTCTCGATGTGCAAAACTGATAGAGACATACCCCAAGCGACTTGCAGCTGTAATCGCAGCAAAAGGTGGTGCTACAAAGTATTAACTTAAGGGGGCCGAATAATTTGGTACGCCCCACTTTTCAGTTTTTTTATTTTTTACAAAAGTTTAAAATATCCAATAAATTTCATTCCACTTCACAATTGTGTTCCACTTATTGTTGATTCTTCACCAAAAAATTAAAATTTTATATCCTTATGTTTGAAGCCTGAAATGTGGCAAAAGGTTGGAAAGTTCAAGTGGGCCGAATACTTTCGCAAGGCACTGTATGTAAGGGAGGTCTAGGTTACATCATGAAGCATTGTTAATACCAAAAAAGCCAATAAGCTATCACTATTTGATTAATTGTTTTGTTTGTTGCAAACTATAAAATAAAGCAAAGGGGCTTTGTCACTTCAGAGTTCTGCAGTATTAGACCAAATCTGTGTCTGTCTGCTTATTCACCGGTTATCATAATCTACCCTGATGAGCCACTCTAACAGTCCCATTCACTAAAATGGGAATGAGCTGCAAATGAGCCAAGTGACTCATCAGAAGCCTGTGAAGAGGAAGCAGCATTCAGCGGAGCACTGGGACAACATGTAGACTTGTAGCAGGAGACTAAAAATATGACAGTCAACATTCAGAAGATGGAAGAATACTCTACCTATATGATGCCACTCAGTGGCGTAACTAGGAATGGCTGGGCCCCAAGGCGAACATTTGACATGGCCCCCCCTAACCGCTGCCCCCAACCCCCCCCGGACCGCCCCCTCCAACACCCCCCCGCGCACAAACCGCATTCCTGCGCACACTATTATGAGCCATAGTGGTCCCTGCATACAGTATTATTCCCCATAGTGGCCCCTGCACACAGTATTATGCTACATAGTGGCCCCTGCACACGGTATTATGCTACATAGTGGACCACCCATGAACGATTATTATACTCTGGGGTCTTTTCAGACCCCAGAGTACAGTCATATGAAAAAGTTTATGGCCTGGGCGGCACACAGATGACATCAGTGTGCCACCCGTTAATTAACTGTGTCGTTCAATCACGGCCAGCGGCAAACTCACGGTTGTGTGCAATTAACCTTACGGCAATGAACTGAAGCTTTGCCCCAGGTAAAGGAATGCCTAGCTACAGCTCTGTACTAATATATCCCCAACATCCAATGATGTTCTGCATCATGGAGCATTTCATCTTTTGACTTTTCTAACTCATCTAAAGTTTGTGTCATGTGTTCTGTTCTTGACAAAGTCTACTCCCCTACTTCACCTGTCTGGCTTTCTTATTCTAATGCTTTTGTTAAACACACCCTGCATCTGTAAACAGTTATTAACCTCTCCTGTTCTGGTCTCCCAGTTTCTGAAGTCTTTTTGCTCCCCATTAGAAGTTGAAGATGAACTCTGCTATTTAAACCTGTGTATGGACGTATGGACTTTCCCAAAGGGAATCCAAAGTTAGCATCACTTGACACACAGACTTGGACAGAGTTTTCCACATTGCAGTATACAGATGGTAGACATAAAACATAGTGAAAAATGAACCAGAGTCAAGGCAGGGGGAGTTTAGTAATAAATGTAAGTTACGCAGAGGTCAGGGCAGGAATCCAAAGAATACCCAATATCCTTAATCTCAGCACATGCACTGCAACCACTATGTATAAAATGTAACCTTTAATAATTTCCCATAAAAACACAAGTTGCACCATAATAGTACAACAATATACTGTATACTGATCGGAGACCCAGGGGAGGATACAAACTTAAAAAACTCTGTAACTTACCTCTTCCTGGATCCACTGCACTCCGGTGCGCTACTTCAGCCATCTTCAATGTTGGACCAGATCTCGCGTGAGCCAGGCCGGCGTTGCGACACATAATGATGTTGGCTGACGTCTGGGATGTCACCAAACAGGCCCGAAGCCTGTCGGAGCACAGGACAGGAAAGTTACAGTGTTTATTATGTTCCCTCACCTCCCCTGGGCCCCCAATCGTTAAACTTCGGGGTCTGAAAAGATCCACGAGTATAATGATAGCAATGTTTGTGGGGTTCGTGGTAGCGGCTGCCACAGGGCTCCGGGCCCCTTAATGTCTCAGGCCCTATGGCAGCCGCTACCGCTGTTACCCCGGTATGTACGCCCCTGATGCCACTCATGAGGGTGTACCAATCACCAGTCTGAAGTAGGTAGCAAATTACCTGTGTGTTAATCGCATCACCATGGACCGTAAATCACATGACCATGGTCAGAGTTTTATCCACTAGAAGTAACAGAATGAATGACTGCAAGCAGAGATCTAGAAAACTGTGAGGAATTGATACAGAAAGTATATTGGAAAATTGTACAACTTTTTATTATACAAACAATAACATTTGTCTCTCAATAGTGGTCTGAAACTGGACAACCCCTTTAAGGACCAGGCCTCACTTTTCAAGACTGATATGTGTCACTTTATCGGCAATAACTTTGAATCTGTATAACTTACACAAGTGATTTCAAGACTGTTTTTTCGTGAATCATTGTACTTCATGTTAGTCATAAACATTGATCAATGTTTTTGTTTATTTATAAAAAATAGGAAATTTGATAGAAATTTGGAAAAAATAGCAATTTTCAAAATGTGAAATGCTCTGCTTTTCAGACAGTTAGTCATACCACCCAAATACATTAAAAATATTATCTACCATATCTCTGCTTTACATTGGCATTATCTTATACTCATCCTTTAATTTATTTTGGACGTTAGAAGGTTTACAAGTGTAACAGTGATTTTCCAGATTTACAAGAAATTTTCCCAAACTAATTTTTAGGGACCACTTCAGTTTTGAAGGGGATTATAAAGGCCTATATATTAGAAACCCCCCATAAATCGCCCCATTTTCAAAACTTCAACCCTCAAATGATTCAAAACAGCATTTGGGAAGTTTAACCCTTTAAGCATTTCACGGAAATTAAAGCAATATGGAGGTGAAATTTAGACATTACATTTTTTTTTCCATAATACATTCATTTAGCCCTAAAATTAACACATTCACAAGGGGTTAAAGAAGAAAATACATCTTATATCTTGTTATGCAATTTCTCCCGAGCACAAAAATACTCCACATGTGGGTAAAAACTGATGTTTAGGCACATGGCAGCACGAGGAAGGAAAAGAGCGAGACTGGACGTTTGAAAAGCAGATTTTGCTGGAATAGTTTTCAGGTGCCATGTCTCATTTGCAGAGCCTCTACAGTACCAATACAATGGAAACACCTAAAAGTGACCCCATTTTGGAAACTACGCACCTGACAGAATTCATCAAGGGGTATAGTGAGCATTTTTACCCACAGCCGCTTCACAGATTTTATTAACATTGGGATGTGTAAATTAAAAATTACTAAAACGTCACTTTATCCCCAAAGTTTTCATTTTCACAAGAGGTTAAAGGAGAAAAATCATCACACAGTTTGTTAAACAATTACTCCTGAACACAGCAATACCCTTTTATGTGGTTGTAAACTGCTGAATGGGTACATAGGAGGACTTGGAATGGAAAGGGAGCTATTTCGTTTTTGGAGGGCAGATTTTGCTGGAATAGTTTTCAGGTGCCATGTCGCATTTGCAGAGCCCCTAAAGTACCAGTACAATGGAAACCCCCCAAAAGTGACTCCATTTTAGAAACTACACCCCTCAAGGAATTTCTCAAGAGGTATATATGTTGAGCTGACTTTGTGTCATCAGAGTCATACACTCCTAAAACTATTAAGTAGGCTATCCCAGGTACAAAAAATAGCTTTTTGGGCACACAGCAAAGTGACCCCATTTTGTAGGGGCAATTTTAGAGTTTCTGCAAATGTGACATGGCGTCCAAAAACCATCTATCTAAACCTGTGCTCCAAAAGCACATAGCGCTCCTTCACATCTGCACCCTGCTGTGTGCCCAGACGGCAGTTTATTCCCACATTATGAAACTATTATACCCAGAATAACGTAGTTAACAATGTCATATGTGGGTATAAATTGCTATTTGGCACACAACCGGGCACAGAAAGGAAGAATCACTATTTTGTTTTTTGGACGACAGTTTTGTTTTTGGACATTATGCCACTTTTGCGGAGCCCCTGAATTGCCAGTAAAGTTGAATCCTATTTTGTGACCCTATTTTGGAGACTACACCACTAAAGGGATTTAACAAGTGGCGTAGCGACCATTTTTAAGCCTTGAGCGTTACGTTCATTTAATTTCCTGAAATGAATGTGAGCTGATGAAATGAAATGAAAAGTGAAAATTGCATTTTTTTCCAGAGATACGCCACTTCAGTGCCTGATATGTTGTGCCCAGCTTCTGTCAATAGAGACACACACTCCATAAACTGTTAAGCGGGTGTCCCAGGCACAACAGCTCTTGGAGTGTTTATCTCTGATACAAGCTCGGCACAACATATTACGTACTGAAATGACGTATTCCTGGAAAAAAATTGCCATTTTCATTTTTCACCATCAGCTGCGTATTCATTTCTTGAAAATAAATTAATGCAACACTTGGGGGTTAAAAATGCTCACTGTACCCCTGGATAAATTCCTTCAGGGGTGTAGTTTCCAAAATGGGGTCACATGTCAACTCTGCAAAACTGTCATGACATCCAAAAACCAAACTGTCTAAATCTGTGCTCCAAAAACCACATGATGCTCCTTCCCTACTGTGCCCAAACTGCAGTTTATACCCATATATGGCATTAAGTATACCAGGGATACAAAATAAACTTGACAAGCTGATTAGAACGGCCAGCTCTGTCCTGGGGCGCCCCCCTGGACCCAGTGCAGGTGGTGGGTGACAGAAGGATACTGTCCGTGGTGAACTCCTTGCGGGAGAATAAGTCCCATCCCATGCATGAGACCGTGATAGCACTGGGCAGTACTGTCAGTGACCGACTGCTTCACCCTAAGTGTGAGAAGGAGCGCTATCGTAAGTCTTTCCTCCCTGCTGCAGTTAAGCTGTACAACCAACACCGACCTAAGTGGATGTGAGATATGTAAAGAGAATGATCCACCCCATAAAAGTTTAATGTTAATAAGTGTCAGAATACCAGTATACAGGTCCTGTAATATGACACTAGAGTGGGACCATCTATCTTATGGGAGTGTTTCTGGGAGGACACTTATTGTAGTGCACCTCAGATAACAAGAAGAAGGGAGGTCCTAATCTCCATGTCTGATGCATGTCCCTTATTATTGCAGGTACAGTGATTATTACTGCAGTCATTTTGTTGTTCTATTCTCATATTTTATTGTTCAGTATATGTTAATGAAGTCACTGATGTAAGGAATGACTGAGGACTTGATGGTAATGTACAACTACTATGTAGTATGAATGGACAATTATTGTAGTGCACATCAGATAACAAGAAGAAGGGAGGTCCTAATCTCCATGTCTGATGCATGTGCCTTATTATTGTAGATGAATGTTAAATAAAGAATATAACCCCCCCCCCCCAACCAAACCAGTGTCAACTCATTAGGTGTGCAACAAAAATGGCGATGAGGATGGGATTGAGTGACAATTCATAGAAGATACAGAGCAGAATTCACTTAATAAGAGATAGAAAAGAACTGATTGTAAATTGCAGCTATCTCAGTAATATCCTGTGAGTGTCCCCTCAGTGGGATCCTGTCCAGCAGACTGACAATGGATGTGGAGAGTTGCATTAATGACATTAGTGAGTCCTTACTGCATTTAACATTTGATGAACTGGGTGTTGTTAGCAAATATATTAAAGTGCCAGGGGAGCAAATCTCCAAAGCCAGAACCCGCAGGCACCTCCTGAATGCTATCAATAGGCTGCTTGATGAAGTGGGAGAAACAGAGGATGAATATGTTACCTGTCTGTTCCTCCAAAAGTGCAAACAGTTCATTACATATCTGCATTCAGAGACAGAGGTGGGGGGACAGGCAGGGCCGGTTTTAGACAAAGTGGGGCCCTGGGCAAAATTAAAAGCGGGGCCTCAAATGCTGATATGCAAACAACACCATTGTCTTCCAGTGGCAACCCCTATAATAACACCTCCTTTCTGCCAACAAAAAAGTAATAACAAGCCTCATTTTACCACACACAATTCAAATGAGCACCTTTGTACCACCTAATAGATTTTTGCACCCATTTATTAGTTATTATAGCGCCTCCTTATAAATAATAGTCCCTGCTTATAAATAATATTACACCTTTATCAGTAATAGCTCCCTTATAAATTATAAATCGTGCCCTGTATCAGTAATATTCCCCCTTATCTGTAACAGTCACCCCATAAAAATAATACTGCTCCCTTATTAATAATAGCCCTCTCATAAATAATAGTTACCCTTATAAATAATATTCCCCATTATCACTAATAGCCCCCTTTATAAATAAGCCCACTTAACAATTATTCCCCCCTTATAAACAGTTCTCCTCTTATAAATAATAGCTCCCCCCCTTGTAATGGATGCCTTATATATAATAGTTCCCCCCTTATAAATAATAGCCCATCTTATAAATAATAGTTCCCTCTTATAATAGCCCCCTCATATTTAAGTTTCCCAATTATATATAGTAACCCACCCTTATATATAATGGTTCCTCCCTTATAAATAAGAACCCCCTTATATATAATAGTTCTCCGTTATACAGTGTCGGACTGAAGGGCCTTAGGCCCACCAGAGGAACTTGTTCTGGGGTCCCACCCAGCAGCTTCCTGCTAATAGCCTACACCCTGGCTCCTTCACTGAAGTCTTACATACACACGTGTACAAAATTGTTGGTACCCCTCGTTTAATGAAAGAAAAACCCACAATGGTCACAGAAATAGCTTGAATCTGACAAAAGTATTAATGTATAAAAATTCTATGAAAATGAACAAATGAAAGTCAGACATTGCTTTTCAACCATGCTTCAACAGAATTTTAAAAAAAAAGAAAACTCATGAAACAGGCCTGGACATAAATGATGGGACCCTTAACTTAATATTTTGTTGCACAACCCTTTGAGGCAATCACTGCAATCAAACGATTCCTGTAACTGTCAATAAGACTTCTGCACCTCTCAACAGGTACTTTGGCCCACTCCTCATGAGCAAACTGCTCCAGTTGTCTCGGGTTTGAAGGGTGCCTTTTCCAGACGGCATGTTTCAGCTCCTTCCAAAGATGCTCAATAGGATTTAGGTCAGAGCTCATTGAAGGCCACTTCAGAATAGTCCAATGTTTTCCTCTTAGCCATTCTTGGGTGTTTTTAGCTGTGTGTTTTGGGTCATTATCTTGTTGCAAGACCCATGACCTGTAACAGAGACCAAGCTTTCTGACACTGGGCAGCACATTTCTCTCTAAAATCCCTTGATAGTCTTGAGATTTCATTGTACACTGCACAGATTCCAAACACCCTATGCTAGATGCAGCAAAGCAGCCCCAGAACATAACAGAGCCTCCTCCATGTTTCACAGTAGGGACAGTGTTCTTTTCAAGATATGCTTCATTTTTCCATCTGTGAACATAGAGCTGATGTGCCTTGCCAAAAATTTCGATTTTTGTCTCATCTGTCCATAGGACATTCTCCCAGAAGCTTTGTGGCTTGTCATAGTATTTTTATATATTATTACTTTTGTCAGATTCAAGTTATTTCTGTGACTATTGTGGGTTTTTCTTTCATTAAACGAGGGGTACCAACAATTTTGTCCAAGTGTTACTGAGTATGTTCCCAGTATAGTCAGCCCCTATAGTACTGTGCAGGCCCCAATAACTCCATGGCCAGTTCATGCACAGTACTGTATGGGGAATGACATGGCCATGGGGCACTACACGTATGTGGAAGATTATAGTGAGGGAGCTGTGATGCAGACATAGCACACAGGGCTGCCAGCAGGAATTTTGAGCCCCTCCCCCACAGTATAATGCTTCACATGGTATATAATGCTCCACAGTATAAAGTGCTCCCCTGAGCCCTCCACAGTTTCCCCACATGGTATATAATGCTCCACAGTGGCCCCACACAGTATAAAATGCTCCCCTGAACCCCCCCATAGTGGCCCCACATGGTATATAAGGCTCCACACAGTATAATACTCCACAGTGGCCCACACAAATAGTACCCATTAGTAGCCCCAGATAGTACAATATGCTCTCCAGCAGCCCCACACAATATAATATGCTCCATACAGTATAATATGCACCCCACAGTGCCCCCCAGTATAATGCTCCACAATGGCCTTCACACAGTATAATATACAATGCCTTGCGAAAGTATTCGGCCCCCTTGAACTTTTCAACCTTTTGCCACATTTCAGGCTTCAAACATAAGGATATAAAATTTAAATTTTTTGGTGAAGAATCAACAACAAGTGGGAAACAGTCGTGAAGTGGAACGAAATTTATTGGATATTTTAAACTTTTGTAAAAAATAAAAAACTGAAAAGTGAGGCGTGCCAAATTATTCGGCCCCCTTAAGTTAATACTTTGTAGCGCCACCTTTTGCTGCGATTACAGCTGCAAGTCGCTTGGGGTATGTCTCTATCAGTTTTGCACATCGAGAGACTGAAATTCTTGCCCATTCTTCCTTGGAAAACAGCTCAAGCTCAGTGAGGATGGATGGAGAGAGTCTCAGGTCTTTTGCAGACTCCAACAGGTTTTCTTCAAGAATGGTCCTGTATTTGGCTCCATCCATCTTCCCATCAATTTTAACCATCTTCCCTGTCCATGCTAAAGAAAAGCATGCCCAAACCATGATGCTGCCACCACCATGTTTGACAGTGGGGATGGTGTGTTCAGGGTGATGAGCTGTGTTGCTTTTACGCCAAACATATAGTTTTGCATTGTGGCCAAAAAGTTCTATTTTGGTTTCATCTGACCAGAGCACCTTCTTCCACATGTTTGGTGTGTCTCCCAGGTGGCTTGTGGCAAACTTTAAACGAGACTTTTTATGGATATCTTTGAGAAATTTCTTTCTTCTTGCCACTCTTCCATAAAGGCCAGATTTGTGCAGTGTATGACTTATTGTCCTATGGACAGACTCTCCCACCTCAGCTGTAGATCTCTGCAGTTCATCCAGAGTGATCATGGGCCTCTTGACTTCATCTCTGATCAGTCTTCTCCTTGTTTGAGATGAAAGTTAGAGGGACGGTCGGGTCTTGGTAGATTTGCAGTGGTCTGATACTTCTTCCATTTCAATATGATCACTTGCACAGTGCTCCTTGGGATGTTTAAAGTTTGGGAAATCTTTTTGTATCCAAATCCGGCTTTAACCCCTTAACGACCCAGGGCGTAATAGTACGTCCTGAGTCGCATGACGATGTATGGAGAGCGCTCAGGAGCTGAGTGCTCTCCATACACCGCGGGTGCCGGCTGTATAATACAGCCAGGACCCGCCACTAACAGCAGCGATCGGTGCCTGCACCGATCGCGGCTGTTAACCCTTTAGATATCGCGGTCAAGCGGGACCGTGGCGTCTAAATTACGCAGCCGCCATTTTTACCTGATCGCCGCCTTCCAGAACGTCATCGGAGGGCAGCGCTTGGTTGCCATGACAGCCGGGAGCCTATTGAAGGCTCCCAGGCCTGTCATTACATTACAGCTATTACGCGATGCCAGAGGCATCGTCTAATAGCAGTGAAGGCATTTTGCTATTCACTGCGATACAGTAGTATCACAGTGAATAGTATGATTGATCAGACTCCCTAGGTTTCAAGGTCCCTAGGGAGTCTGATCATACAAGTAAAAGTATAAAAAAACAAAAGTTTTTAAAAAGTATGAAAAAATAAAAAAAAGCACAAAAGTTCAAATCACCCCCCTTTCCCTAGATTAGATATAAAAGTAAATAAACAAAAGTAAGCATAAACACTTTAGGTATTCACACGCTCCAAAATGCCCGAACTATTAAAATATTAAAATATTTATCCCATATGGTGAACGGCGTAGCGGGGAAAAAAAAATCAAAATGGCCAAATAGCGTTTTTTTTCAACACTTTGTCTCCTATAAAAAATTGAATAAAAAGTGATCAAACCATCAGATCTTTCCCCAAATGGTATCAATAAAAACGTCATGTTGTCCCGCATAAAAAGACGCTTTACCCAGCTCCATACATGTAAATATGAAAAAGTTACAGGTGTCACAATATGGCGACGCAAAATTTTTTTTTCTATTTAGCAAAGTTTTTAATTTTTTAAAAGGTATCAAAACATTACAAATGCTATATAAATTTGGTATCGCTGTGTTCGTACTGACCCGCAGAATGCAGGTAACATGTCAGTTTTACCACACAGTGAATGCTGTAAAAATTAAACCCATATGAATTTGGCGCAAATGCATTTTTTTCTCCAATTGCACCTCATTCTGAATTTTTTTTCCAGCTTCCCACTACATTGCACAGCATATTGAATAGTGACATTACAAAGTACAATTTGTTTCGCAAACAATAAGCCATCATGTGACTCTGTGAACTGAAAAATGAAAAAGTTATGGCTCTTGGAATGTGGGGAGGGAAAAACGAAAATGCAAAAACAAAAAATGGCCCCGTCATTAAGGGGTTAAACTTCTCCACAACAGTATCACAGACCTGCCTGGTGTGTTCCTTGGTCTTCATGATGCTCTCTGCGCTATAAACAGAACCCTGAGACTATCACAGAGCAGGTGCATTTATACGGAGACTTGATTACACACAGGTGGATCATATTTATCATCATCAGTCATTTAGGACAACATTGGATCCTCACTGAACTTCTGTAGTGAGTTTGCTGCACTGAAAGTAAAGGGGCCGAATAATATTGCACGCCCCACTTTTCAGTTTTTTATTTTTTACAAAAGTTTAAAACAACCAATAAATTTCGTTCCACTTCACAATTGTGTCCCACTTGTTGATTCTTCACCAAAAAATAAAAATGTTATATCCTTATGTTTGAAGCCTGAAACGTGGCAAAAGGTTGAAAAGTTCAAGGGGGCCGAATACTTTCGCAAGGCACTGTACTCCCCAGAGGGGTTCCCCCAGTATAATGCTCCACAGTGGTCCCCCACAGTATAATATACTGCCCACAGTCCCCCCAGTATAATGCTCTACAATGGCCCCACAGAGTATAATATAATCCCGAAAAGCCCCACACAATATAATACACTCCACAGTGGCCCCACACAGTATAACAGGCTCCCCACACTGCCCCTTCCCCCCAATATAAAGCTCCAGAGTGGCCCATAGTATAATATGCTCCCCAGAGGGCCCCCGCTAGTATAATGCTCCACAGTGCCCCCCCAGTATTTTGCTCCACAGTGGCCCCACACAATATATTATGCTCCCCAGAGTGTCCCCCAGTATAATGTTCCACAGTAGGCCTCACACAGTATAATATGCTCCCCAGAGGGCCCCCTACTATAATGCTCCTTAGTTCCCCCCCGAAAAATGCCCCACAGTGGTGCCACACAATATAATATGCTCTGCTGATGCCCCCCCCAGAATAATGCTCCACAGTGACACCACTCAGTATAACATACTCCAGAATGGCCTCCACACAGTATAATATACTGCCCAGAGAGGTTACCCCAGTATAATGCTCCACAGTGGCCCAAAACAGTATAATATGCTCTCCAGAGCCCCCCCCCTCAGTAAAATGCTCCACGGTGGCCCCACACAGTATAATATACTGGAGGGCTCCCTCTGGAGTGCATATTATACTGTTTTGGGCCACTTTGGAGCATTATACTGGGGGGGGGAGCCCTCTGGATAGCATATTATACTGTGTGGAGCCACTGTGGAGCATTATACTGGGAAGGGGGCCCTCTGGAGAGCATGTTATATTCTGTGGGGCCACTTTGGAGCATTATACTGGGGGCCCCTCTGGAGAGCATAATGCTCAAAAGTAACCCCACAGAATATAACATGCTCTCCAGAGCCCCCCCCCCACATTATAATGCTCCACAGAATATAACATGCTCTCCAGATGGCCCCCTCCCCAGTATAATGCTCCACAGTGGCCCAAAACAATACATATGCTATCCAGAGGGGCCCCCCAGTATAATGCTCCACAGTGGCCCTACACAGTATAATATGCTATCCAGAGGGCCCCCCCCCCCAGTATAATGCTCCACAGTGGCCCTACAGACTCCATCAGTGCTATTATTATATTATACTCTGGGATCTCTTCAGACCCCAGAGTATAATAATCAAAGGCCTGGGGAAGGTAAGGGAAAATAACAAACAGTTATACTCACCTTGTCTTACCTCTCCTGGGCCTCCTCGTGCTTCTCCGCTATCCCCGCTGGTGACCGCTTCCTCTTCTCTGCGGTTGACGTCATGCGTTGTGGACGTCACCGCTGAGGCCTGTGATTGGGCCTCAGCGATTACATGAAGCAAGCTGTCAGCACGCCCCACGTGACCGCTGCGGCCAAGCCTCAGCGGTGATGTCCAGAACGCCAGAAGATGACGTCGGACCCCAAGGACAGGTGAGTAAAAATGTTTGTTATTTTTACTCACCTCGGAAAGGGGCCCTGCGGCATTGGATCCCTTTCTGTTATTGATATGGCTGGGCCTGAATCCAGGATCCGGAGTCATCAGGCTCCGGATCCCGGGGGCCCCTTTGGGGATGGGTCCCTGGGCAATTGCCCAGTTTGCCCCCCCTAACGCCGGCCCTGGGCACAGGCAAAGGAGAGGGAGACCCTGACAGAGCAGACCCAATTGGAAGATTTAAAGGTACAGTACCTCACTTTGCAAAAAGCATTCCAGGAATCTAGCAATCTGTTAGAAAAAGCTATTTTTTCTGAGCATCAAGTCAATCAAAGCAAGAGGTGTCAGAAAGAGAGACTTACTGCAGGACTTCACCACAGAAAATGTTACCAGAAATGACAATACGGAAAGACTTTAAAATTAGTGGCCAAATTGGTGAAAGAGGTCAAAAAGACAAACTGTCTTACACAAATCTCATGAACCAGATAGACATAGGACTGCAAAAAGGCTACAGTGAATTAGAGGTGATTGAGGCAGTAGTTAAAGCAATAAGCCCTAGCCTGAATATAAGAAATATGTTAGAGATGAAAAGTGACCTAACACTGCCACAGCTGAAGACTATTTTAAAAGGACACTACAAGGAGGAGAGCAACTCTGACTTATACCACCGGTTAATAAATATCTCTCAAGACAGCAAAGAATCTCCTCAAAATTTCCTCTTCAGGGCTATAGAACTAAAGGACAGACTTCTTTTTGCCTCTAGAGAAGTGGGAGCAGAGGAAAAATTTGAAACGGATTTCATCCAAAGGAAATTCCTGAGATCAGTAGAAACAGGTGTACTCAGTGAACAAGTTAAGTTCCAATTGAAACCTTATTTGGATGATCGCACAGTCACTGATGACGTATTAATAAAGAAAATGCATGAAGCTGCCAGTTTAGAACAAGAGAGGGAACAGAAATTAAAGAAGTCCTCTTCCAGCAAAATCAGCAAACTTGGCGAAATGCAGGCTGGTAGTACACAACAAGGATTGCTTACAAAAGTAGAGTCATCTACAACTCAAGCTGCTCCACCTACACTAAAATCAAAGAAAGTTCCACCTTCAGGAGATACAGAAGTGACAAACTGGGAGGAGACTGTGAAAGAACTGAGGAATGAGATGTCAGAATTGAAAAAGCTACTTAGGACTTCTCAAGAACCTAGGTTGGTTTCATCCCAAGCATCTTCCAGAAATAAGCAGAATCCAATTTGTGAGGCCTGCAAGGCATCAGATCAAGGTCATACATGTCGCAATTGCTACAAATGTGGCAAAGAAGGACATTACGCTAGGGGATGTTGTGCAGCCTGAGCTGCACAGTTAAAAGACAGGAGGTTGCTGATGAGGGACAATCAGTAACCTGTGCCAAGCCTCAGTCCCAACCAAAGAAAATATCATCTTCAGGTATGGAAGCCAAAGAAAATCTGTTACATAGTTATTTCCAAAATGTATGTGATCGTATCCAACAGCTGGAGCTTCAACAGAACAATACACAGCAAGTCACTACTAGGAAGTGCGCAACAACTAACTTACAGATAAGTGAAAGTGTATCAAGAGGCCAAAGAAAACTCATCAATTTAATAGGAAAAAGGTGTATGGTCCTATGTAAACTGAATGGTGTTCCTGTTCAGGCATTATGGATACTGGAGCTCAAGCAAGTATCATCAATGAAAGTTGGCGACAGCAGTACTTTCCTCAAACAGATGTAAGGGCAGTGGAAGAATTACTAGGCTCTGAACCGTTATGTGGGAGAGCAGTAAATAAGACTGAAATTCCTTTCATTGGATGGATCGAAGCAACCTTTCAACTGCACTCTGATAATGACAACATAGAACTCCTGGTGCCTTTCCTAGTATCCAGTGACAACAACGTAGCTGAAGAGCCAATCGTTGGATATAATGTGATTGAGGAAGTCATCCTAAGAAAAACCCCTTCATTGTCTTTGGTGAGGACACTGGCCGCATCATTTTCACTGCCTGCAAGAAAAGCAGAGATGGTGGTAAAAGCTGTCCAAGTGAGCCAAGCAGAAGCATTTTTGAAGGAGGTAAGAACAGCAGTACGTCATACCATTATTCCTGCAGGTACTATAATGGGTGTCAAGTGTGGTGTTCATGTGGGACCTCATCAGAAGAACCAGAAAAAGCTCTTTGTGCCGAGTACCACTGCATAGTTACCAGAGGGAATATAAACAGATGAGACTATTGTGATTGTGCCTCATGACAACTATGCTCGGGTAACCATTCCAGTAATGAACCCCACTAAGCATGATATTGTACTGAATCCAAAAACTGTTTTGGGTCACATGGAAACAGTCAAAGCAGTATACCCAGCTTGCATAAAATCTGTTCAGGTTTCTTCTTTGACCACAACCATTCAAACATTGGAAAATGTTGACAAACCAGAGGGTGAAATGTCTTCAGTTAAAGAGGAATGGGATCCTCCGCTTCCTACAGATCATCTTGATGCAGACGAACAGTTCATAGTAAAGCAGATGTTAAGAGAAGAGTGTCATGCATTCTCCAGAGATGAGTCTGATGTTGGATATATTCCATCACTCCAATTGAAGATTAATCTAAAAGATACCACCCCCATTACAAAGACATATACTGCTGTTCCTAAACCGCTTCATAAAGAAATGAAGGAGTACCTAGAAGACCTGATAAATAGAGGGTGGATTAGGAAATCAAAATCATCCTATTCTTCTCCTATAGTATGTGTAAGAAAACGAGATGGTAGCCTGAGACTCTGCTGTGACTATAGAGAACTAAACCAGAAGTCTGTTCCTGACCGTCATCCTATACCTAGAATCCAAGATATGTTGAATAGCTTGTCAGGAAGTTCTTGGTTTTCTGTGCTTGATCAAGAGAAAGCCTATCACCAAGGATTTATGGAAGAATCTAGTAGGCCTTTGACAGCCTTTATAACACCTTGGAGATTATATGAATGGATCTGTATTCCTTTTGGGCTCAGCTCAGCTCCTGCAGAATTTCAGAGAAGCATGGAAGAATGCTTGGAAGGACTGAGAGATAGTATCTGTCAACCATATCTTGATGACAACCTAGTTCACAGTAAATCTTTCACGGAACATGTGGAACATGTACGGACGGTGCTTCGGCGCTAACACCAAAGAAATGTGAGCTGTTCAAAAGACAAGTCCGGTTCCTAGGTAAGATTGTCTCTGTTGATGGCTATACTATGGATCCTGCAGAAATTGCTCCAGTAATGGCTTTGAAAAACAAACCTCCATCTACAGTGGGAGAGC
Organism: Leptodactylus fallax; assembly: GCA_947044405.1. Taxonomy (NCBI): domain Eukaryota; kingdom Metazoa; phylum Chordata; class Amphibia; order Anura; family Leptodactylidae; genus Leptodactylus; species Leptodactylus fallax. The sequence continues at coordinate 659,885 of CAMRHE010000035.1, read as the reverse complement.
TTAGAAAAAGACTAGGTTTGCTGTCCTACTACCTTACATATATTCAAAATTTCTCTCGGATTGCCGCTCCACTGTATGATCTACTGTCTGCAGGGCCAAGTTCACCATCAACCACAGAAAAGAAAGCAAAAAGAGATAGGTCCAAACATCAGCCCATCAATTGGACTGCTCATCATCAAGAAATCCTGGAGAGACTAATTGATTTGTTAGTTAAGCCACCAGTGATGGGCTATCCAGACTTTAACAACCCATTTATACTGCACTGTGATGCGTCTCAGGAAGCACTTGGTGCTGTCCTATATCAAAGGCAAAATGGCAAGTTAAGAGTTATCAGTTATGGCTCAAGAACTCTTACTGCAGCAGAGAAAATCTACCATTTGCACTCTGGGAAACTTGAGTTTTTGGCAATGAATTGGGCAATATGTGACCGTTTTAGAGACTACTTGTACTATAGTCCATCATTTGTGGTATATATAGACAACAATCCACTGACCTATGTTCTCACTACAGCAAAATTAAATGCAACTGGCCATAAGCGGGTGTCAGAACTCGCAGACTTCAATTTTAGCATTAAATACCGCCCAGGGAAAGCCAATGCAGATGCTGATGGATTGTTTAGAATGCCACTAGATCATGACCAGTACATGAAGAAATGTTCCCAAGAAATCAGCATGGAAGCTATTGGTAGCACTGTGCAAGCAGTTCAAATACAAGAGGAGGAACATACGCTATGGTGGTGCCCTGTAACTGTAGAAAGTGCAGCTGGGGAAGTTGAACAAAGCCTCATAGCAAGCGTTAATCAGCTCCCAAAAGAAATAATCAGAAAAGCACAAGAAGAAGACAAGATCATTGGGAGACTGCTACTCTACAAACATCAAAATAGATTTCCAGCTAAGAAGGAAAGAAAAACAGAACCACCAGCTGTAACTGCCCTATTCAGAGAATGGTCTAAATTATACATCAACTCAGATGGTATTCTTTATAGGAAGACTTACAATTAGTCCTACCAAAAGTCTACCATAGGACAGTATTCAAAGAACTCCATGAACAAATGGGACACTTGGGAGTAGAAGGAACTGTCAATCCTGTCAGAGAACGCTTCTTCAGGCCATACATGCAGAAGGATATTGAGCATTATGTCACCAGAGAATGCTGGTGTTTGAAAGATAAATGTCCCAATAAACCAACCAGAGCACCATTGAACAACATTGTCTCCACTTATCCTTTTGAACTGGTATCCATTGATTTTTTGCATCTGGAAAAGTGCAAAGGAGGATATGAGTACATCCTTGTTGTAATGGATCATTTTACCAGATATACACAGGCATATGCTACCACCACCAAGTCTGGTAAGACTGCAGCAGACAAAATATTTAATAATTTTGCTCTAAAGTTTTGCTTTCCAACAAAATTACACCATGATCTGGGAAGAGAATTTGAGATTCAGTTATTTGCAAGACTTGGGAAATACTGCAGAATTCAGAATTCTCATACAACTCCATACCACCCAGAAGGTAATGGACAGGTTGAACGATTCAATCATACATTGTTGTCAATGCTGAAAACTCTTACAGAAGAAGAAAAGCAAGACTGGAAGAACTCTTTGTCAAAAGTAGTCCATGCTTACAATTGTACAAAAAGTGAGGCAACAGGGTATTCACCTTTCTACCTATTGTATGGTCGATCACCAAGACTTCCAATTGACATAATGTTTGACACCCCAGTATCAGAGGAGTACAGAACTTACGAAGATTATGTTACTGTCTGGAAAAAGAGAATGGCAGAAGCTTATAAGCTTATAGCTTCAGAAACAGCAAAGAAGTCAGCATGTAAAAGCAAGGAATACTATGACCAGAAAAGTCATGGTGCTGAACTTACTACAGGGAGTCGAGTTCTAGTGAAGAACTTAAATGAGAAAGGGGGACCAGGAAAACTTTTCTCCTATTGGGAAGATAAGATTTATGTTGTTGTGAGAAGAAAACATGAAAACAGTCCCGTGTATGAAGTAAAACCAGAGTCAGGTGGCAACAGATCAAGGATTTTTCACCGTAATCTATTATCTTGTGACTATCTTCCAGATGAACAGCAGACTGCTGAATTGTTAGGCCAAGAGAGATCCTCCAAACCAAAGCGACCAAAACCAACATCACATGTAGGATATGAAACTGACAGTGATGATGAAGAAGATGAAATGTATTCCTTAAGTTCACCTACAACAGATAACTATACAGCACAAAGCAGTAAACTGAATCCTGAAGCAGCAGAATTTGAACCACCGACTTCATCAGAGATCTTGGCATCACCTGAAGGTCTACTGTCAGATTCAGAAAAGTTATCAGAGGAATCTGCAATAACTCCAGAGGCAGAAGAATTGATGGAGAAATCTGAACCAACAGATCCAGGAACAGATGAAGAAACAGAAACTTCAGAACAACAGACATTGAAAAGATCTTCTGTTGCGAGAGAAAGGCGAAGGCCTGTTACACTTACTTATGATACCATGGGAGAGCCAAGTAGGGTACCAAGAAGTTTTCATGCTAAACAAGTAGTGACAACTATTGGTCAAGAGCAACAACCTGAATGGTACCTACCACCCACATATTTCGTGGAGAACTGTGAGCTGATGTAAAGACTATTGACATTCAAAGCAATTGTGCTGTTAAGATCATAGTTTTTGTTTTGTTAATTTGGCAATGTTTCTAGTTGTTTAGGTATAGAAACTGTGAGGTTACATGGTCAGAAGGTCATATTTAGTAAAAGTTAGACCTGACCAATCTCTACCTCATAAAATGAGGTTCAGGTACGGTAGTAGCATTGTTATGCATGGTGGTCCAATACTACTGAGAACCAGTGTAACATTGGAACTTCTAGGTCTCATAGCTAGCAATGTACCTAGAAATAACGTGTGACATTTTATAAGAACATAAGTCACAATGAGGCATTGACCTCTATTGGAGATATAACCACCACTTGATTGTTCTAAATTACGAAAGTGCCTTAATACAATCCACATAATGGTGGAAATGCGAAATGTCGAGAACGACATTAATTTAGTGGGGAAGAATGTGAGATATGTAAAGAGAATGATCCACCCCATAAAGTTTAATGTTAATAAGTGTCAGAATAGCAGTATACAGGTCCTGTAATATGACATTAGAGTGGGACCATCTATCTCATGGGAATATTTCTGGGAGGACACTTATTGTAGTGCACCTCAGATAACAAGAAGAAGGGAGGTCCTAATCTCCATGTCTGATGCATGTCCCTTATTATTGCAGGTACAGTGATTATTACTGCAGTCATTTTGTTGTTCTATTCTCATATTTTATTGCTCAGTATATGTTAATAAAGTCACTGATGTAAGGAATGACTGAGGACTTGATGGTAATGTACAACTACTATGTAGTATGAACACACTTATTGTAGTGCACATCAGATAACAAGAAGGGAGGTCCTAATCTCCATGTCTGATGCATGTCCCTTATTATTGCAGGTACAGTGATTATTACTGCAGTCATGTTGTTCTATTCTCATAGTTTATTGCTCAGTATACATTAATACAGTCACTGACATAAGGAACGACTGAGGACTTGATGGTAATGTACAACTACTATGTAGTATGAATGCACTTATTGTAGTGCACCTCATATAACAAGGAGGAAGGAGGTCCTAATCTCCATGTCTGATGCATGTCCCTTATTGCAGATGAATGTTAAATAAAGAATATAAACCCCCCCAATCACACCAGTGTCAACTCATAGAGAACTGAAATATCTTTCTGTTGTGATACCCCTCTGTTACTTTTTACCTGTACCTTTCTATCTGTCTGTCTACTATCACCGGAATGCCTTTTTACCTTGGAAAGTTTTTGTATATATTGTATTTGTATTGTTTATCTTTGCTGCTGTAACACACTGAATTTCCCCATGGTGGGACTATTAAAGGATTATTATTATTATTATTAGATTATCCCAGGTACAACAGTGTCATACATGTGGGCATAAACTTCAGTTTGGGTACACAGCAGGGCACAGAAGGGAAGAAGCGCTATGTGGCTTTTGGAGCAGATTTAGATGTTTTGTATCTGGGCTCCATGTCATGTGTGCAGAGCCACTAAGCTACCAGTAAAGTGGAATCCTCTAGGGAGTGACCCTATTTTGAAAACTGAACCCCTCAAAGAAAGGGGTGTAGTGAGCATTAGTATCCCAAACGTGAATGCACAGCGGATAGTGAAAAGTGATTATGTTAGATGTGTGGAGCACATTGGGAACACCAAAATCCCTACTATTTCCCTAGTAGCTCCTATGATGTGGGGGGGGGGGTCACTTCTGGATTATTTTCCCTTGTAAACTCTTAATCTGGGATGTACCCTGATATACGCTCGCACACCTAATACATTCCCTTCCTGCCGCAGCCAGTTGAGTTCTAATGAATTGGCGATTTTTGGGGCTTTTGTCTTCACATTGTACAAGCTACATTTATTTTTATTTTTCTGGTGGTGATACAGTTGTGCTAAAAAGTTTACATACCCCTGCAGATTTTTTGGCTTTTTTGGCCTTTTTTCAGAGAATATGAATTATAACACAAAAACTTTTTCTCCACTCATGGTTAGTGGTTAGTTGAAGCCATTTATTGTCAAACTTATTGTCAAAGTTAAAACATCTTAGGGGGCGTGGCTAGCGCGAGTACGGAGCGGCAGCATGTGAGCTGAGCTCCGACGAGGACTCCTATAATCCTGCCGATATCCTGCTTGTGTCCGGGCTCTGGTGACCGCTGAACACCCCATCTTCTCCTGCGCTTCTCCTGCGCGGGTCTTCGGTCCGGTGGCTGTCCTGAACATCGCGGCGGCTGTGCCGGGCAGTGGAGATCCGTGCGGGCGGTGAGCTGCGGTGGCCATCTTGCCCGCGTGGTGGGCCTGCGGTGACCGGCTGTGTAGCTTGCCTGGGCTCTGCTGTGGATCTGCGGTGGAGCGCTGGGTGACGGGGGACTGGGGCTGCCGGCCTGGGTGCCCTGGGCCTCTACTTTGGGGTACCTACCCACAGAAACAAACTGGCCCTCTGATAACACCTCCTGGCAGCTGATGTGCCATATCTTGGTCCTCTGCTACTATCTACAGGCTGTATTGTGGACATTGCTAGATACAGTCCCTCTGATAACACCTACTGGCCAGCATGGTAGATGCCACTATGGACTGACCCTCTGATAACACCTATTGGCTGCTTTGTCTGGCGAGTGAGTACTGCATCCTGATCCTCTGTTACTATCTATTGGCCGCATCGTGGACACTGCTGGGGGCCGTCCCTCTGATAACACCTGTTGGCTGCATGGTGGATGCCGCTATAGCCTGACCCTCTGATAACACCTATTGGCTGCTTTGTCTGGCGAGTGAGTACTGTATCCTGACCCTCTGTGGCTGTCTATTGGCTACATCGTGGACGCTGCTGGCAGCTGCTCCTCTGATAACACCTACTGGCCGTGTGGTGGATGCTATTGCAGACTGACTCTCGGATGGCACCTATTCGCTGTTTTGTCTGGCAAGTCAATACTGTATCCTGATCCTCTGTTACTATCTATTGGCCGCATTGTGGACACTGCTGGGGGCCGTCCCTCTGATAACACCTGTTGGCTGCATGGTGGATGCCGCTATAGCCTGACCCTCTGATAACACCTATTGGCTGATTTATCTGGCTATTGAGTATTGCATCCTAATCCTCTGATACTACCTACTGGCTGCTTGATGGTCACTGTTGTTGTCTTGCCATGAGTCGCCAGTCTAAAGGATCGGCTTCTGAGCGTCTCCGGGGATTTGCCAGGGAGCAGCCGCAGCGCCAGCCCGCCGGCACTGGATCCACCGTCGGCGGCATCTCCTGCTGAGGACGCGGAGCCCACGTTGCGACAGGTCACGACTCAGTTGCTTGAGGCGATCCAGTCCAGCACCTCGTCCCTCACATGTAAAATTGAGGAAGTCAAGATTGATGTGGGCCTTTTGCGTCAAGATTTTCAGACCTTACGGGGTCGAGTGAAGGAGGTGGAGGATCACATCTCTCTCTTAGAGGATAATTCAGCCCCAGTACCGGCGAGGCTTACTGCACTGGAGAGATCGGCTGAGTTGTGGACGCAGAGAGCGGATGATCTTGAGAACAGACTCCGTCGCAACAACCTGCGCATTCTTGGCTTGCCAGAACGGTCAGAAGGGGCTAATCCGTGTGAGTTTATGGAGAGGTGGTTGAGAGAAACCCTACCGGAGGCCAAGTTTTCTCCTGCCTTTGCCGTGGAAAGGGCCCATCGAGTTCCTGCCAGACCGCCCCCTCAGGGTGCCCCTCCGAGGCCGCTGTTGGCCCGTCTTCTCAGCAGTGGGGATCGAGATGCAGCGCTGCGGGCAGCACGTCAACTTGGAGAGATTAAATTCAACAGTTCATCCATCTCCATTTTTCCCGACTTTTCTGCGGCACTACTGAAGAGTCGTGCCGCTTTCGTCAATGTCAAGCGTCGACTGCGGGAAAGTTCCATTCATTACTCCATGGCTTATCCTGTACGGCTCCGTGTGATCCATGAGGAGAGGGTTATTTTCTTCTCATCCCCGCAGGAGGCGGAAGACTGGCTGAACCTACTGCATCGACCTCCCAGACGGTAACAGGGTATATGATGACTGGTGGGGGGGCCCCCTGTGGCCCAGCCCCCACTAATGACTGTTATTATTGCTTGCGGTTGCCTATGGACTTTTCATATGATGGGTGTTTGGCTGCCCCATGGGCACCAGCCAAGAATTTTTCTGTTTAGGGTCCCTTTGGAGATTCACATTATAGTGATAGTTTATTGCTTGTGCTTTTTAGTTTGAAGATAGTGCCCTATTACCATACCATCTTGGGTGCACTACTTCCCCCATTTACCAAGTGCCACGTATTGTGTGGGAGCAATCTTAGACTCCTCACTAATAGTTGAAATACCCCTTATGGGTTTCCAGTTTTGGTTGAATTATTGCTGCAAGTCCTTTTTTCGGTTTAACGGTCCGGTGTGGAGGTTAATGGTGGGGGTCGGGGGGGAACCCCTCATTCTTAATGTATAATGTGATTGTATGGTGTTATGGCGACCCTTAAAGTATGCTCTTGGAATATACGGGGTATGGGCGTTGTGAAGAAACGCTCTACTATTTTTTCCCACCTTAGACAATACAACCCTGATTTGGTGTGCTTGCAGGAGACACATCTAGCACCTGATACGACCAGATACTTACAAAAACCCTGGGTCCAGTGGGCCCTGCACTCCACTCATACTTCTTTCTCTAGAGGGGTGTCCCTCCTGGTTCACCGCAGGCTCCGCTGGGAGCCGGGCCTCACTGTTAGGGACCCTGATGGGCGTTATGTGTTTGTGCAGGCCTGGATAGAGTCTAAACTTTATGTCATCCCAGGACTTTATTTGCCACCTGCATCTGACTTTTCAGTTTTACATGAAGCAGCCCACTTTGCGGCTAAATTTCCTGCCGCTACAGTGGTTTGATTGGGAGATCTTAATAAATTAATGGATGCTTCCCTAGATAGATTAAATGTAGGTGCCCCTGCCCCTTCTGGTGCTCACCCTACCCCCCTGGCCCAGCTTGTACAGGAAATGGGTTGGCATGATCTCTGGCGTCTTAAATATCCACAGGCCCTGGTGTTCTCCTGTCATTCTGCCACTCATCACTCTCTGTCCCGTATTGATCATGCACTAGGCAATATTAAGGCATGTTCCCTTTTGCTTAACATCTCATATTTGCCCAGGGCAACGTCTGACCATTCTCCGTTGCTGCTGGAATTTGGGGATACTGACCTCTCTAGACCTTCTCATAACTGGCGTATTCACCCCTTTTGGCTCAAGCGGATAGCAGTGCATGACCGTATTCCAGATCAGTTGCAAGCCTTCTTAGATATTAATTCCCCTACCGCCACACCTACTATCTTATGGGAAACTATGAAAGCATATTTGAGGGGATGTCTCAAATCCTCTATTTCATACATTAAAAGAGAATCGTCTTCCCTTGAGAGAGACTTAGCTGAAAAATGTGCATTGTTGGAAGCCGCGTATATAGCTAATCCTACTGATGACTCCAGAACTGAGTGGCTTCAACTGGGTAGGCAATATCTACATGTTCTACATGAAAAGGCCCGCAGGTCTCAATTTTTCACTAAACAACGATTTTATGAGTTGGGTAATCAGTCTAGTAGCCTTTTAGCCCATCTTATCCATTATAACACAGCCTCTCCAGCAATTTTGAGAATTAATTCGATGGACGGGGATGCCCTATCTGATAGTGCGGCCATCCGTGACCGTTTTCATCACTATTTCTCGACCCTCTACCAATCTCAGTTACATGCACCTACTCAGGATATTGTAGGAGGAATTATCTGATGCATTGGTGGACATGGCCAAAGGGAAATCACCGGGCCCGGATGGTATTCCGGTTGAGGTATATGTACAATATCAGGATAAACTGCTCCTGTCTTATTGAAATGTTATCAAGATGCGTTTGTGGCCCGCACTCTGCCGGATTCCTTCTATGATGCTAATATTGTTCTCCTTCTTAAACCAGATAGGGATCCGTTGGATTGTGGGTCATATAGACGTATTTCTCTCCTTAACATCGATTATAAATTACTTACTAAAATTCTCGCTAAGAGGTTGAATACTGTGGTTTTGGATTTAATTCACTCAGACCAAACGGGCTTCATGCCCGGCAAATCTACTTCTGATAACCTTAGACGGGTCCAGGTGGTTTCTCAGATAGGGGCTGCTCTTAAACAGGATTGGGCGGTGGCTTCCCTTCATGCCACTAAGGCATTTGATTCGGTGGAATGGCCATTTTTGCTTCAGGTTCTGAGGTGTTTCGGTTTTGGGGAATTGTTTATTGCTTGGATTATGCTCCTTTATCAGTCCCCTAGAGCCGCACTCTCCATTAATGGTGCGTTATCCCCGTATTTCACTCTCTCTAGGGGAACTCGCCAGGGATGTCCGTTGTCTTCATTACTCTTTGCATTGGCGATAGAGCCTCTTGCTATTATCCTTAGGACAGACCCGGTTTACAAGGGAGTGATTATTGGCACTAAGGAGGAACGGACAGCCCTTTATGCAGACGACCTCCTATTATTTATGTCTGACCCTGCTCATACACTCATGGGGCAGTTCGAGGTCTAAATTACGTTTCTCCACATTGCAGCGGCCTAAAGTTATGGGCGGGATGGCTCTTCCTGATATATTTTTATATTATCTTGCTGGTCAACTTCTATATCTTAGGTCCTGGTTGTTGGCGGATCCTCTGCCTGGCCCTGAGGCACATTTAGCATATCATCTACATATACCCAACTTATGGCTGGTTTTGGAATACCCACACCTGTATAGAGGTAGCTTGCTCCCAATCCATACATTAGCAATACAGGTCTGGCAGCAAGCTAAGCGGGTGGCGGCTTATACTGGAGTCCCTACTGAAACTCCGATATGGGATAACCCAGGTTTGACCAAATTATATGCCCTTCCGGATGCACGGAGTTGGAAACAGTTTGGAGTTACGTCCCTGGCTGATATTTATGATCAGGGCGTATTCCGCTCTTTCGACTCTTTGAGTACCCAATTTGGTATCCCTCGAACCCAATTTTTCAGGTTTCTCCAAATTAGACATGCCATGTCCACACAGTTTCCTCCACCGGCTGTCAGCATTTCCACATATCCCCTTATAGGGGTGCTCAGGTCTCAAGGTCCCCAGGGCCTTATCTCAGCATTGTATGCCCATCTTATACAGGTCAGGATGTCTCGTCTGGAAGCTCCGGCTCTAACGAAATGGCGCACTCTTATCCCTGCTCTCACAGACGAGACTTTTTCTGACCTTTTGGAGTCGGCACAGTTTGTCTCCCCAGCCGCTAATAATAAGCTTATACAAGTAAACATTTTGAATCAAAGTTACTTGACCCCTGCACGTCTGCATAAAATGGGACGGCTACAACATCCTGGATGTTTACGGTGCACTGCTAGATATTGTGATTTTTGACATATGATATGGGAGTGTCCTATAATTAAAGCATTTTGGACTGAGGTCGTGAACTTATTATCAGACATACTGGGGACCCCAATTCCATGTTCGCCTGAAATTTGTCTGTTTGGTATCCTGGATGAGGAAATATGGCCCCATCATACTCGCATCTTTCTGCGAGAATCCCTCCCTTTTCCTAGCCAGGAAGGCTATTGCCTTGCGCTGGATGGATCCTCGCCCCTCCTCCCTATCCAAAGTTAAAACATCTTAAAGTTATTGCCATATAAAGTGACATATGTCAGTTTTGAAAAATGAGGCCTGGTCCTTAACACACTTTTGGGCTCAGACCTGAAGGGGTTAAACTGTCAATTTAGCCCCAAATTTTTCATTTTTACAAGGGGTTAATGAAGAAAAACCACACCACAGTTAGTTAAACAATTGCTCCCAAACACGTGAATACCACATATGTGGTTACAAACTGCTGTATGGGTACATGGCGAGGCTCAGAATGGAAAGAGTGCTATTTGATTTAAATTTAAATTTAAAAACCTAGGGCAGATTTTGCTGGAATATTAAAATAATAATATATAATAAAGAGCTCCTAAAGTACCAGTACATTGGAAACCTCTAAAAAGTGACCCCATTTTGGAAACTACACCCCTTATAGAATTTATCAAGGGGTATAGTGAGCATTATGACCTCACAGCTGTTTCACAGATTTTATTAGCATTGGAACCTAGAAAATAAAAAATTAAACCGGTCATTTAATCTCAAATTTTTCATTATTACAAGGGGTTAATGAATAAAAAGCTCCCCACAGTTTGTTACACAATTTCTCCTGAACACGGGAATACCCCATATGTAGTCATAAACTTCTGTATGGGTACATGGCGGGGTTCAGAATGGACAGAGCGCTATTTAGCTTTTGGAGGGCAGATTTTGCTGGAGTAATTTCAGGTGCCATGTCGCATTTGCAGAGCCCCTAATGTACCAATAAAATGGAAACTCCAAAAAAGTGACCCCATTTTAGAAACTACACCCCTCAAGGAATTTCTTAAGGGGTGTTATCATTTTGAGCCAAAGACTGTTTCCCAAAAATTAATGTACAAAGTGAAATTTGAAATTTTTATAGTAATATGCCATTTTAGTGCCCAATATGTTGCGCCCACTTTGTGTCATCAAAGACACACACTCCTAAAACTATTAAGTGGGCTATCCCGGGGACAAAAAAGTTGTATATATGGTCGTAAACTTCTGCTTGAGCACACAGCAGGTCTCAGAAGGGAATGAGTACTGTGCTTTTTAGCTTTTGGAGTATAGATTTAGAGGGATTTTCTGAACACCATTTTGTTTTTGCAAAGCCCCAGAGGTGCCAGTAAACTGGAATTCCCCAAGATGTGACCCCATTTTGTAGTGCACTTTTAGGGTATCTGCAAATGTTACATGGCGTCCAAAAACCAACAATCTAAATTAGTGGTCTAAAAGTACATAGGGCTCATTCACATGTGTGCCCTGTTGTGTGCACCCAAACAGCAGTTTATGCCCACATGTATGACACTGTTGTAACCAGGATAACGTACTTAACAATGTCATGTGTGGGTATAAACTGCTGTTTGGCACAGCTGGGAAGGAGCGCTATTTTGGTTTTTGGATGTCATACCATTTTTACAGAGCCCTTGAATTGCCAGTAAAGTGGAATCCGCAGACATGTGACCCCACTTTGGAAAGAGCACCCCTCAAGGGATTTATCAAGTGTGGTAGCGAGCATTTTTAACCCTTGAGCGTTGCATTAATTTAATTTCCAGAAATGAATGCGCAGCTGATAATGAAAAGTGAAAATTGCAATTTTTCCAGAGATGCGCCGTTTCAGTGCTGGAGATGTTTTACCCAGCTTGTGTCAGCAGAGACACACACTCTAAAAATTGTTAAGCGGGTATGCCGGGTACAACAGCTTTTGGAGCATTTGTCTCTGATACAAGTCGGGCACAATATATTACTGAAATGACGTATTCCTAGAAAAATTGTCATTTTCACCTTTCACTATCAGTTGCGTATTCATTTCTGTAAATTAAATTATAGCAACACTTGGGGGTTAAAAATGCTCACTGTATCCCGGGATAAATCCCTTCAGGGGTGTAGTTTCCAAAATGGGGTCACGTGTAAGGGAATTCCAATTTACTGGCATTCCAGAGTTCTGCAAAAGTGTTATGGCGTCCAAAATCCAAACTGTCTAAATCTGTGCGCCCAAAACCAAATAACGCCTCCTCCCTTCTGTGCCTAGTTGAGTGCCCAAATATCAGTTTATACCCAGATATGACATTAAGTACGTTACCTGGGTACACCGGTATCATATATGTGGGCATAAACTGCAGTTTGGGCATACAGCAGGGGGCAGAAGGGAAAGGGTACTGTGTGGCTTTTGCAGTGCAGATTTAGATGTTTGGTATCTGGATACCATGTCATGTTTGTAGAGCCTCTAAGGTGATACCTCATTTATATTGTTTTTTTATGCGATACTAATTTTGCAGAACAAAAACCCATTTGGGGAAAGAAATCAATTATCTTTGCATTGCCATCTTCTGAGAGGCATAACATTTTCATTTTTTGGTTTACCAAGTTGGTTGAGTGCTTATTTTTTGCAGGACAACCTGTGCTTTTTATTGATACTGTTTTAGGGTACATATAATTTTTTGATTACCTTCTATAGCATATTTTGTGAGGTAAGATGGCAAAAAATCATTACTTCAGGCGTTTTTCCGGGTTTTTTTTTCCGACGTTCACAGTGTAGGTTAAATATTGTTTCCATTTTATTGTACAGGTTGTTACAGATGTGGCAATACCAAATATGTATTGTTTTTATTAATTTTAGTTTTTTTTTTATATAATTCATTTTATATAGGAAAAGGGAATTTTTGGGGCTTAATAACTTTATTAATTTTTTTACACTCTTTATTTCGTTTTTTAACTTTTTTTTTTTTACATTTTTTAACTTGTCCTATAAGGACACCTGAACCAGCGATACTCTGATTGCTGGTTCAGTACTATAGACTGCAATACACTGCATACACGTGTATTGCAGTCTATAGAGGAAGTCAGGCTATGCAGAAGCATAGACTGACTTCCTGAGGTTCCGGCAGGATCAACCAGGTATTTGGGGGTCCTAACAGCCTGGGCTCACTGGTTACACCCCGGGCTGCTTAAAATGTATGACGGCACCCCCCGATTTCATCACGGGGGTGCAGATGGGGGCATTATTAATGCGCAACCCCTTGGATGCTGCGGTCATGTTTGACCGCGGCATCTAAGGGGTTAACACCCGCGATCGGAGTCCAGCTCTGGCCGCGGGTGTTACACGCGGGTGTCGGCTGTTGCTTACAGCTGACAGCCACTCTTGATGTCACCCACTCAGCTTCTGAGCAGGTGAAATTAAAATGACGTACAGGCACGTCATTTTGCCATTAGGCACTCACTCCCATGACGTGTCGTTATGTCATTTTGCGCTTAGGGGTTAATGTTTAATTGAGGAAAACTAGAAGCAAAGTTCTGACTTTCTAATCTATCATTTCTCACTGAGTTTTGAGTGTGTAGGAGCAGAGATTGAAAGGAGATTATTCCAAGGGCCCCTTCCTGTGAGAAATGTATGTATGTCAGTGAGTGTGGAAGAAAGAGCCATAGAATGCTGACGTTAATTGTACGGTGATATCTAATAGGTGGATTAGATATATTCAATGTGGGTTTGGGAGAAAAAGTTTTGTCAGTTGTAGCAGAAAGTAAAGTCAATGGTTAATTTGGCCTTGTGGGACCTGTAGTACAATGAGATAGATAAAATAGTTTTTATATTAATTTGACATCTACGAGATTATTGAAATGCTTCTTCCTTTCCCCCACTGTTCAGATGATCTTATAGCTGATGCTGAACACAACTGTTTCATGGATGTTTCAAGACCCTGTGTCGAGCAGTAACCCCCTCATATAGCCTATGTAGTTGTGAATGAACAGGCTGTAGTGACGGTGGTCACTTACCTAGTCAACATTCAGCTCAAGTTATTGAGTTGGTCTTTGTTATTGAAAATTTACAGACTTACTTTTAATATTAAAGGTAATGTGTTTGCTTATGAGGTAGTAAAGAGAGTTGTGTCACGTCCAAATTATAGGAGGAGATATCTTGTCTTCTCTTTGCTATGCAGGATGTAACTCAGTATACCTTCTGTTGAGTTCTGATCTCCAGTCATCTGCCTTGACAGTTGAATGTAAATAATGAGAAAAAGAAGGCTGTTTCCCCCTCAGATTTATTTGGGATCTCAGAATGGGGGCATGCTGATAGGTGCCATATTACTGCCAGGTCTTTGTCCCATGGTGTGACATCAGTCTCTAAAAGAGGGATGATTGAGCTAATACAGTGTCATTGGTACGCTCCTGGGTTTAACTCATTTGCAACCACCTATTGTCAATCATGTTTGATGTGTTTAAAGCTCTATGCTGGAAAATCTGTGAAAGCTCCTAAAAACACTTGCCAAAAGCTTGGTATCCATTCCAGAGGTTACAAAATAGTGAAGTGTATGAGGATGTGCTTGTGTGTGGGGATGTGTTATCGGGGTGGATAGAGGCCTGGCCAGTCAGGAAGGCAACAGCAAAAGCTTTTGGCAAGAAACTAATGTCAGGAATTATCTGTAGATTTGGAGTCTCAGAGACAGACAGATAACAGATAGTGATCAGGGTCCACACTTCACAGTGTATGCAGTGGTTATGTAGTGAATTATGGCAGACCTAGGGGTTAAGTGGTATCATACAGCTTTTCATCCAACTGCAAGTGGTAAGATTAACGTTCTTCCAACCTAGATGGGAGAGGCCTATCCAGGTATTGCTGACGACATTGTCAGCAGTCAAGCTACAAGGCAAACCCACCCAGATTCACAACTCCCACTGCAAAAAGGTTCCACCCCCTCTCTGTCTGGTGAAACTCTTGGACTCAGAAGCTACTGTAAGTGGATCTTCTTCTGCTTTGTTTTCAAGTTAAAGTGGAGGGTTTGTGGGCCATAATAAAGCCCCATCAATCCCCCAACGTGGGAACCCACCACTGCTGACAGTAGAAAGTGCTGTATTGCAGGTGAGATCTACAACTTCCCAACCAGCTGTTTCTTTATCAGCTTTTAACCAAATAGCTGAGTGAATATGAGAGCTCTACTGTTTGTGATGTTACTTCCCATGCTCTCCAATGCTATCTGGATGGACAATACTTCAGCTATATCATTTTACAACAAAAGACTTCAACATATCTAACTCCTGGGTGTGTAGCTATGTGCCCACTACTGTTATGGGGGGAAGATTCCTCTAATGGGGGTTCCTTTGAGCTGTTTTGAAATGTTTGATTTTTTATCCAGTGAAAAACTGTTTAGTAAAAATACTACTAGAGAGTGGAAAAGTAAAAACATAAGACTAGAATCAAACTAGAAATCCAACTAGAATATTCCATATTTTTCTTTGAATTGTGTCTGCCAAAATAACTGTAAGACTATAAATGAATGTCCATTAATGTGTTGTAGTTTAGCCTCATATAAGAATAGATTAGGAGATACACCTGTAAAGGCATTGTCAAATTTGCAAGTCAAATTTATGTACAGTGGAGGAAAAAAGTATTTAGTCAGCCACCAATTGTGCAAGTTCTCCCACTTTAGAAGATAAGAGAGGCCTGTAATTGACGTCATAGGTAGACCTCAACTATGAGAGACAAAATGAGAAAAATCCAGAAAATCACATTGTCTGATTTTTAAAGAATTTATTTGCAAATTATGGTGGAACATAAGTATTTGGTCAATAACAAAAGTTTATCTCAATACTTTGTTATATATCCTTAGTTGGCAATGGTCAAACGTTTTCTGTAAGTCTTCACAAGGTTGGCACACACTGTTGCTGGTATGTTGGCCCATTCCTCCATGCAGATCTCCTCTAGAGCAGTGATGTTTTGGGGCTGTCGCTGGGCAACACGGACTTTCAACTCCCTCCAAAAGTTTTCTATGGGGTTGAGATCTGGAGACTGGCTAGGCCACTCCAGGACCTTGAAATGCTTCTTACGAAGCCATTCCTTCGTTGTCCTGGTGGTGTGCTTGGGATCATTGTCATGCTGAAAGACCCAGTCACGTCTCATCCTCAATGCCCTTGCTGATGGAAGGAGGTTTGCACTCAAAATCTCATGATACATGGCCCCATTCATTCTTTCATGTACATGGATCAGTCGTCCTGGTCCCTTTGCAGAGAAACAGCCCCAAAGCATGGTGTTGCCACCCCCATGCTTCACAGTAGGTATGGTGTTCTTTGGATGCAGCTCAGCATTCACTCTCCTCCAAACACGACGAGTTGTGTTTCTACCAAACAGTTCTAATTTGGTTTCATCTGACCATATGACATTCTCCCAATACTCTTCTGGAACATCCGAATGCTCTCTAGCAAACTTCAGACAGGCCCGGATATGTACTGGCTTAAGCACGGGGACACATCTGGCACTCCAGGATCTGAGTCCCTGGCGGCGTAGTGTGTTACTGACGGTAGCCTTTGCTACGTTAGTCCCAGCTTTTTGCAGGTCATTCACTAGGTCCCCCCGTGTGGTTCTGGGATTTTTGCTCACCGTTCTTGTGATCATTTTGACCCCACGGGTGAGATCTTACGTGGGGCCTCTGATCGAGGGAGATTATCAGTGGTCTTTTATGTCTTCCATTTTCTAATTATTGCTCCCACAGCTGATTTCTTCACACCAAGCTGCTTGCCTATTGCAGATTCAGTCTTCCCAGCCTGGTGCAGGTCTACAATTTTGTTTCTGGTGTCCTTCCACAGCTCTTTGGTCTTCACCATAGTGGAGTTTGGAGTGTGACTGTTTGAGGTTGTGGACAGGTGTCTTTTATACTGATAACAATGTCAAACAGGAGCCATTACTACAGGAAATGAGTGGAGGACAGCCTCTTAAAGAAGAAGTTACAGTTCTGTGAGAGCCAGAAATCTTGCTTGTTTGTAGGTGACCAAATACTTATTTTCCACCATAATTTGCAAATAAATTCTTTAAAAATCAGACAATGTGATTTTCTGGATTTATTTTCTCATTTTGTCTCTCATAGTTGAGGTCTACCTATGATGTCAATTACAGGCCGGCCTCATCTTTTTAAGTGGGAGAACTTGCACAATTGGTGACTGACTAAATACTTTTTTTTCCCCACTGTATGAGATAGCCAATATGATTGTCTATAAAATTATGGTAGTCTCACATTCAAAGCTGTAGTGGATGTTGAGATATGGAGCCTGAAAGTCAAAAGTTCAAAACATTGTTACCCTTTTGCTAGTCAGTGCATAATTCCTTTATTTATGAGACTTTCACATGTGGCATTGTAACGTGAACAATGTTCACCTATGATACAGTTAATTGGATCCCAGTGAGTCCAGAAAATATTGCTATGAGAGTGACGTTGATTGTAAGGGGATGTTCTGAAGGTTGGTTCCCAGAAATTTGGTTTTGGGATCCATGCTAGACTTTTCTGCCCTATCAGAAGTCTCCATAACTATGTCTCTTTGTTCTGTTTATTATCTTGTTTATTATCTCTATCTATAATAGTCTTTTTACTGTAACCTCACTTCTGAATAAACTTCCATCTGCTTTATCCACCTAAGAGATGGTTTATCTCCTTGGTTTTGTGTAAAAGTTTCCAAGAAACACTCTTCTGGGAAGGCTTTCTACAAGATTTTGCAGTATGCCTGTGGGAATTGTTGCCAATTTATCCAGAAGGGCATTTGTAAGGTCAGACACTGATGATGGATGAGAGGGCCTGCTCACAATCTCTGACTAGTTCATCCCAAATGCGTTTGATGGGGCTGAAAACTGGGCTCTGTGTGGGCCACTCAAGATCTTTCATACCAAACTATGCCTTTATGGACTTTGCTTTGTGCATTGAGGTAGTCATGCTGGAAAAGAAATAGCCTTCCCCTCAGGGAATGTTACAGCCCTAACGTCAGTCTTTATTGAAGCACTAAATTGGGGACTGCTCCATCACTGTGCCTAGATACCAGCCCTGCATGGGTTAGCCACAGTTAAATTATTTGCTCTGTTAAACAGCACTCCTCAGCAGCTCAACAAACATTTATTATCCTGCCTGCCAAAATGCAGAGGTGGGAATGTACAGCACTGCCTATCAACCCCTGATGAACTAAAGAACTACCCAGCCTTCACAGGGAGCTAATACACAGCTTCTTGCTCCTGTGGGGAACTCTAACAGTCATAACCAGTAGAAGAGACCCTGGGTGCCTCCATTTTGTATGAGTCCCAGCTAAGCCTATATGCAGCCAAGACTGCCCCAATGACGTCATCTGGAAGGAATTAGGGAGTTTGAGAGAACCAAAGAGTTGAGCAGTTAAACAGGTTGTGTTCAGTGTTATCAGATAAGCTGATATGTCACAGGCTCACAGCTTGACCACCGACTGTCAAGGGTTTGAGTCAAAATCCTAGTGCCTGAATGTGGGTCAAAGAAGAGGAGGTCTTAGAGATTGGAAGGAACTTGCCACTGTTGCTGATGGTATAGCTGCCTCTGGGAATCTAGCCGAAGTTTGTGCTATTAACCTTGCCATGATACCTGCTGAAGGGTATACCCAACGAGCTGCCACCTTGATTGCTGGCTGCAGAAGCTCAAGGATAAAAAGGTTTGTTCCTTGGTGGCTGCCACTGGGCCTGGGACCTTAGGGGCCCCCTGCTGTATTTTTTTTTGTTTTCTTAATAGGCAGTTACCTGCTGGAGTAACCGTAGCTGGTAACGGGCCCTATTTACTTACCAATGCCCGTTCCTGCACAAGGCCACCTCCGCTTACCCTTCTACCCTCTAGGGGCCCTGTGCATCTCATATCATGTCGCTGGGGCCCATTGGAGGGAATAAAGGAAAGCGGAGGCAGCCGGGAGCAGTAGGGGGGATCGGTAAGTAAGGCTGCGGGGTTGCAGCAAGAGTATTTGTTTTGCAAACCCCAACAAATACTGTTATCATTATACATTAAAAACCAGTGCTACTCACCTCTCCTGCATTCCAACGTGACTCCATGCAGTCTTCGGCCTCTGTAGTAACATCATAGACGTCATGTGGGTCAGGCCAGATTTGGAACACATAGTGGCACCGGCGTAACCCACGTCTGTGACGTCATTGAAGAGGACCGCGGCGGAGCCCAGGAGAGGTGAGTACCATTGTTTTTTATGTTTGACAGTTCCCCTGGGCCTCCAATCATTATACTCATGGGCTACTGAGGAACATTATACTGTGTGCAGGAGCCTCTATGGGACATAATACTGTATGGAGGGGCCACTGTGAGACATTATGCTGTATGGAGGGTGCTATGGAACATTATTCTGTGTGGAGGGGCCACTATGGGACAAAATACTGTGTGGAGAGGCCACTATGGAACATTATACTGTGTGGAGGGGCCGCTATATGACATTATACTGTGTGCAGGGGCCACTATGGGCCATTTTACTGTGTGGAGGAGCCACTATGGGACATTATACAGTGTGAAGGGACCAATTTGGGACATTATAGTGTGTGTAATTGGGGCATTATACTATGTGGGGTCCAGTACAGGGGTCGCAATGCCGTGAGGGGGCCCACAAGTCAAAAGTTTGCTATGGGGCCCAGTCTTTGCTAGTTATGACCCTGCACGGAAACCTGAGATGGAATCTGAAATTGTTGGCCAAAGGAGAGGATTGGTCTGATGTAGCTAAAATGTCTAGTCAGTGTCGGAACAGTCACAATACCTTCTGGTACATTTGTGGTGAGTACACGCTTAAGCCTCAAAGACGCACAATGACAGCTCTTATCATGAAAGCCTATGAGCTGTACTTTGGATGCAAGATTGGTGATCAAGACAAATCCTAGGCTCCTCACATCTGTTGTGCAAGAAGTGTTGTTGATCTTAGAGGTTATCTGAGAGGTTCTCGCAAGTCAATGCCGTTTGCTGTCCCATTGATATGGCGGGAACCGAAGAATCGTGTGGCCGACTGTTACTTCTGTCTAACCAATGTCTCTGGTATCTCTGTTAAGAATAAAAAATGCACTGAATATCCCAATCTGCCTTCAGCTATGAGACCAGTGCCACATGATGACACTCTTCCAGTACCAAAGCCACCAGAGACATGGAGCCTACAGGAGGCAGCCGATGAAGATGTTGCAGTCCATAGGTCAGAGATTGGGAATGACACTGATTCAGACTTTGAGCCATGTATGTCTGGTGAGCCTCATCTTATAACACAGCCAGAACTGAATGACTTGGTCCGGAATTTATGTTTGGCAAAAGAAAATGCAGAGTTACTGGCTTCAAGACTTCAATTGACATTTGCTGTCACCTGGTACAAAAGTTTCTGTCTTTCAAAGCCGCCAAGATGACGTAACACAGTTTTTTTGAACAGGTTGACAACCTGTGTTTCTGCACAGACATTGATGGGTTGTTCGCAGCTTTGGGCTGTGTGCATGAGCCGAATCAGTGGCGCCTCTTTATTGACTCATCAATGTTAAGTCTCAAGGCTGTCTTGTTACACAATGGTAATGTTCATCCTTCAATACCTGTTGGCTATGCTGCACACATGAAAGAAACATACGAGAATATGGAACTGTTGTTGAAACACATCAAGTACAGCAACTACAACTGGAACATCTGTGGAGATTTAAAAGTAGTGGCACTGCTGCTTGGTTTGCAGCTCGGATATACCAAGTACTGCTGTTTCATTTGCGAACGGGACAGCCGTGCTAAGCAGTAACATTACAGTAGAAGGAAGTGGCCAATCTGTAACCAGTTGACTCCCAGGCAGAAAAATGTTGCACATAAAGCACTTTTGGACCCAGCAATGATATTTCTGCCTCCACGTAACATAAAACTCGGGCTGATGAAAAATTTTGTGAAAGCAATGAACGAAGAAGAAGAAGGTTTTCGTTATTTGAGACAAATGTTCCCAGGAATAACCGATTCCAAGATTAAGGAAGGCATTTTTGTTGGTCCACAAAACTGATACATCATGATTGACAGGCACTTCGAAGAGCTGCTGGTGGGGCCTGAGAAAATTGCTTGGAAATCTTTCAAGGATGTTTCAGAGAATTTCCTTGGCAACTATCGAGCACCAAACTACATCGAATTGGTTGACAACCTTCTTGAAGCTTACAAAGCGATGAAGTGCAACATGTCATTGAAAATTCATTTTCTGCATTCTCATTTGGATTTTTTCCCTGCAAATCTTGGTGCAGTCAGTGACAAACATGGTGAACGGTTTCAACAGGATATTGCCATGATGGAAAACCGTTATCAAGGCTACTGGAATCCATCAATGCTAGCTGACTATTGCTGGACACTAATACAGGATGCACCAGACATTGAGTACAAAAGAAAATCAGCAGCAAAACACTTTTCCTTTATTTTTACTAATGCTGCTGGTAACATTTACATGCTTCAAAATCACTAACACTTAATCTCATATTTCTTAAAATTTCTATTTGATACAGACTATCCGAAATTATATTTTTGCTTAGTTTGAAGGGGTTTATCATAATCACCTGAAATTTTCAAGGAAGCAAAACTTTTGTAAAAATTTGTTGTCCAGTGTAGTAGTCAGTATGTATTTCTAGAGTTATGAAAGGTGTTCCCACATACCCTTGTCAACAGTGGCTAGACATTGCACAATTGAGAGTACTGCATAAAATTTTACTGAATCATAACACCAGAAATCCACAACAAACCTACAACATCCTAACATACCCTAATAAACAAAACTAACACATTTATAAAATTCATCCATATCACAACCTGTTTTAGAGCGCAATGATCAAGCCATTTTTTATTTTTGTCCAAGGAGTCATAACTTTCTTTATTCTGTCAATGTAGTTGTATCAGGGCTTGATGTAGTGTTTAATGGCACAATTTTTGGGTACATATATCACACTGGCTAAGTTTTTTTTAACTCTTTCTGGGAGGGAATGGAAAAAGACAGCAATTCCACCACTGACACTTTACGCTATAAATTTTGCACTTTTCACTGTGGCTTAAAGGGTTTTCCCATCTCCGTCACTCAACAGCTTTGCCTGCTGTCTATTCTTCTTACTTCCTGTATTCTTCAACAAGCTGATGGGTGGGTTTTGACTGTTTGATGGACAAGACACTTTGAAGTACCTCAGCAGATAAAGACATTGCCTTTACTATGAGATATTATTTATTATGATTGCTAGAAATCTATAATAATACAGGTCAAATATGCAAAGTAAATTATATGGTCTGAACCTCAATCAGCAAACTGCAATAAGCTTTTGTCCTGATTGTCCACACAGCACAACACAGATTGTATGCACAGCAGAAGATAAACAGCAAGAGAACTCAGCCACCCCCCTCCCAAAAAAAAAAAGCGGTGAGTCACCCTCCAATCTGGTATATCAGATAAAGGTCAGGTGTAAACAATGGGAGGAATATTCTAACATAGCAGGCACACAAAGCAGCATTGCTAAACCATTGTATTTAGGAAAACTCTTGAATTTGAATGCTTTAACTTATACAAGTGACTTTTAAGATTGTTGTTCGTGACTCATTGTACTTCATGTTAGTGGTACACATTCATCGATATTTATGCATTTACTTATAAAAAAAAAAAATAGGAAATTTGATGGAAATTTGGGGGTGCCAATGAGGGACATTAACATGGCTGAACCCCTTGAATGCTGAAGTAATGTTTGACCGCAGCATGCAAGGGTTTAAAATCTCCGATTAGAGATGAGCTCTGACCAGGGGTTAATGGAATGGGTGTTAGCTGTCAGTTACAGGTAACACCCGCACTCGATGCCACCTGCTCAGATAGTGAGCGGACGGCTGGCCGACCGGTGACATACTATTATGTCCATTTGAAGCAAGTACCAGGCGCCCAGGACGTAATAATACATCATATGTAGCTAAGGGGTTAAGAGTGTAAAGAAGAATCATGAGTGGTGGATGGAGAGCTTACAGTGCTGATGTCATATAAGCATATAGGATACTGGGCAGGAGGCAGAAGAACCATTTTGATAGAGCAGGCTAGGGATCAGAGCTCAATGCAGCTAAAGCAATTCCAGTACAGTAATATTGGGAAGAAAGAGCATTGCAATAGTACTACTGAATTATAGAAGTGGAAGACACCAGAGCATAGTTTAGTTAACCAGAAAAATCATAGAAATGGGGGGGGGGGGGTGGAGCTTTGTTGTACTGTTCTGTGACTGTAGTGTCCACTGTGTTACACATACACTAGCCTAGTTACCCTTTCAGAGCTAAATCTCATTTTGTTAATGTTATTTCTGCAATAGTCATTTTTTTTAATACAATGTCAGTTCTGCCATTAGTATTGCACTGTGATCTGTGGCTGTTCACAGAGTGTCTTGTATTATTTTGACTGGCCAAGTCACTCTTTGAGTGCAAAATCTCATTTTATTAGGATTTTGCGATAATCTTTCTTTTTTGTTTAAAAAAAATACAGAAAAAATGCCATTTTTACTCATAAGATAAAAATTGAGAGACTTCACTAGTAGTAGCTGTTGCTTCCATTCCTCCTCCCTCATTTCATGGCTGTAAATTGAAGCTCACATGGAGTTTCACATGCTGGAGAGTCTGTGTGAGCAGCAAAAGGTGGTGAATGATTACGACATGCAGCAAACCACTGGGACAATGTGTTATTTTGAAATCTGCAACTAGAGGCTTATAAAGGAAAGGGTGTAACCTTCTGAAGCCCTTTGAGGAGGCCACTAAATTTGTCAGCAGCGATGACAACTACACCATCAGTGTTTTTATCCCTTTAACATATATATACTGTATATATATATATATATATATATATATATATATATATATTTTACAAGAAAACACTCATGCAAGGAGGGGTGAAAGAAAAAGAACAACTTCTACATCTTGGTCACCTAACCACCCTGGGGTGGTGCAAAAAGAACTAGAGGTGGATGAAGAACTGAACCTAGGTCATGATTGTAGAGGACTTGGGACTTCTAGATTGGAGGAGGAGGAAGAGAATTAAGACTTTGCTTTAGATGCAGGGGGGCCAGTTGGAGAGATATCTGACCTCTATTTGTTTTTCGTGAAATCCTGTATTTGTCATCCTGCCAACACTTTTTTTTTTTTTTTAATTCATTTTATCTTCATCACTTTTCAGCCAGGCATATTGCCACAAATTTATCTTCAGAATAACAACCCTGCTGTACTTATGGTCAGAACTAGAGATGAGTGAATCGAAGCTGCAGAAGTGGAATTAGATTCGAATTTCAGGAAATCTTCGATTCGTATGGAATCCGGATTTCCTGATGCTTCGCGGTAACGAATATTTAGTAAGGACCTTTGTGACATCAGACTTTCACAAGATATTCTCTAGTGATGTGATTGGGTAGGCGTGTCTTTGCTTGTTAGCATATCCTTCCACATGAATAAAAGTTGTCTCAGTGTTGGAGAGAGAGAGAGAGAGAACATGACCGTTGCATCCAAGGGCTTCCACCATTTTGCTGCCCACCCCGGCTCTCTGCAGAAAGGAAATAGCTGTTTATTCGCTGCAAATTAATTCGGATCGAAGAGAATCATATCGGAAAATTCGGCGAAGTTGCTGAATCGAATTTTTGAAAACTTTGTTCATCTCTAGTCAGAACAGCCCGAGTTCTGTTCTGGCTTCCAAGTATTGTTCTCATCAGAGAATCCTTTTCCATTTTAGAAGATATTCAACCTTTCCTTTAACCAGGAAGTTTGTATCAAGACTACCGTCTACCATTCTTCTTTTTTTTTTTTTTTTTTTTTTTTTTTTTTTATATTTCACTTCTGTATTTGTCAGTATTTGTCATTCATTAATTCATCCTACATAATGATGCTGTGGCATTTGCTCCCATAAATGGATAATTTTTGGTGGCTTTTTCCAAATTCTTTTTAACTAGAAAGCCAGACACACAACAATGCACCACTATTTTTTCTTGAAATTCTGTATTATTCATTCCTAAACCTCCAATGCTTACTGTGGCATCTGATCCCATGAAGGGAAATTCGTTGGCAGTTTTTTTAAAGCCAGTTCTTCCCTTTTTAATTGGCAGGAAATTCAGGCACAGTGACCATTGCTTCTTCCAATACCAATGCCATGCTTTTGTGGCATTCTGCTTCAATAAAGGGATAATCTCTAGCTCTTGTTTTAGTACTACTGCTTCTGCAGTTTCCCTGGCCCTACTCCTGCTCAGCCAAAACTGTTAGCTACTTTGCTCAAAGCCCAAGCATGAGACGGGGACAACAGTTAGGTGGTTAAAGCATATTACCAATTATAAATAAAATTTTCACAAATGAATAGTGTAGGGGAATATAAGAAATTTTGTTATATAGCTTATTAATGAAATATGTTTTCTTCTCCATTTTTCAGGACTTAGTAGGAGGCTTCTGGAAAACTCTGAAGCTGCTATGCTTCTCTACAATGTAAGTCAGAGAGTTCTTTTGCCAATACTATATCTTGTGAGATAATCCTTTACCATGTAAACTTATGATTTTAGATTACTTAGGAAAATATAGATATAAGAATAATTACAGTGAGGAAAAAAAGTATTTAGTCAGCCACCAATTGTGCAAGTTCTCCCACTTAAAAAGATGAGGCCGGCCTGTAATTGACATCATAGGTAGACCTCAACTATGAGAGACAAAGTGAGAAAACACATCTAGAAAATCACATTGTCTGATTTTTTTTAAATTTATTTGCAAATTATGGTGGAAAATAAGTATTTGGTCACCTACAAACAAGCAAGATTTCTGGCTCTCACAGACCTGTAACTTCTTCTTTAAGAGGCTCCTCTGTCCTCCACTCATTACCTGTAGTAATGGCTCCTGTTTGACACTGTTATCAGTATAAAAGACACCTGTCCACAACCTCAAACAGTCACACTCCAAACTCCACTATGGTGAAAACCAAAGAGCTGTGGAAGGACACCAGAAACAAAATTGTAGACCTGCACCAGGCTGGGAAGAACTATTTGGTAGAAACACAACTTGTCATGTTTGGAGGAGAGTGAATGCTGAGTTGCATCCAAAGAACACCATACCTACTGTGAAGTATGGGGGTGGCAACATCATGTTTTGGGGCTGTTTCTCTGCAAAGGGACCAGGACGACTGATCCATGTACATGAAAGAATGAATGGAGAATGGGAGTGCAAACCTCCTTCCATCAGCAAGGGCATTGAAGATGAAACGTGGCTGGGTCTTTCAGCATGACAATGATCCCAAGCACACCGCCAGGGCAACAAAGGAGTGGCTTCGTAAGAAGTATTTCAAGGTCCTGGAGTGGCTTAGCCAGTCTCCAGATCTCAACCCCATAGAAATCCTTTGGAGGGAGTTGAAAGTCCGTTTTGCCCAGCGACAGCCCCAAAACATCACTGTTCTATAGGAGATCTGCATGGAGGAATGGGCCAACATACCAGCAACAGTGTGTGCCAACCTTGTGAAGACTTACAGAAAACTTTTGACCTCTGTCATTGCCAACAAAGGATATATAACAAAGTATTGAGATGAACTTTTGTTATTGACCAAATACTTATGTTCCACCATAATTTGCAAATAAATTCTTAAAAAATCAGACAATGTGATTTTCTGGATTTGTTTTCTCATTTTGTCCCTCATAGTTGAGGTCTACCTATGATGTCAATTACAGGCCTCTCTCATCTGTTTAAGTGGGAGAACTTGCACAATTGGTGGCTGACTAAATACTTTTTTTCCCCACTGTACTAGAGATGGGCGAACCTAATAAGATTCTTTTTAATGAATATTCATAAGGTTCGTTACAAATCGAAAAATGCTATTATTATACTTTGGGTCTCTTCAAGTGGAGGTCCAGGGGAGGTATGGAAACATAATAAACATCATGATGCAAGCCTGATCTATCATGGAATTGATGGCAGAGCTCAGAGAGAGAAATATGTAAGCCAAGATGGAGTCTGTTCAAGAGTTCAGGAATAAATACAAGAAAAATACATAAAGAAGGCTGAAGCGTAAAAAAGTGTTTTTGCTTCTTCAAGTGTGTTGTGTGTCTTTATTTACGTATACAGGTGGAAAGACTGGTCAAATTTTAGATATTAGTTTTCAGTTTTGTTTATACTGTTGCCACATTTATGGAAAGTGACTACTGCATGTATTATTGAGAAACTATAGCTACTCACCTAAGGTAAAAGAAAATATAGCAGACCTGTCATAGAAAAAAGTGTTAAATCCCTCCAGACAGTATTATTTCATATGAGTTAATTGAATATAATTACAGTGTTTCTTTTCAACTGTTCCGCATAATAATTTCAGAGATTAACATGAAAAAGATGTGAAATGAATTTGAAAACTCTCATTCGCTTTTACTGTGCTTATCATCGAGCAGAGAACGATAAGCAATTCCCTTATTTAATTTTCTCTACGACTGCAGACTACACAATGATTTCTTGACAAGCTGTCTTTATTATTCA
The DNA here is from genome assembly GCA_947044405.1 of Leptodactylus fallax. NCBI lineage: Eukaryota > Metazoa > Chordata > Amphibia > Anura > Leptodactylidae > Leptodactylus > Leptodactylus fallax. The sequence goes on along the minus strand of CAMRHE010000035.1, from coordinate 632,408 downwards.
CTGCCATCACAGTGGTGATAACTGATGCAGTTTATAATTCTTCAATCTACTGTGAAGGTATGTGTTTTTCCGTTTTTCTATTTAGATGTAATACTATACAGAAAAATTGATTCTGCCAGCATTTTGCAAAAAGATGGTGACTTCTTTATTGGAAGTAGCAAATACCATGTATCAACCCTCACAGGGGTCTTTATCAAGTGTAAATGACCACATTCGCCTTAATGCTATTTAAACATATTGGTGCCCAATCACAGTGTCTCAGAAAAGCCAATCCCAGCTTTTAACACAACAGTAAGTAATAAAACTCCATGTAATATTGGCCAATGCATTAATATAAATACAATAATCACATATATATGTGAATAAAACTACAAAATAAATCCTATATACACATACAACATGTATAAGGTCTTCTGATCCCCTTTGTGTATGAGAAGCTAGTGCACATGCGTGCAAATGTAATGCGTTGCTGCATGGCAACAAGACGTACCAAGCTTCAGTATCGACCATTTCACATAATGTGCAGCGGCCACACAGAAGATAACATAGTGCTTGTCTAATGCTCAATCCAATGCATGCATTAACACCATTTTAGATCAATATCATCATGTCAATTATACCTATGGAAACGTCAGCGGTTTCCCTATAGGTATAATGGAAGCAAAAAACGTTGTCGCTGCAGTTTTCCTGCAGAACTTTTTTGCTGTGGCTTGCTATGTGGGGCCTTAGTCTAAAGCAGGGGTAGCTATCAGAGCCACACAGTAAGATTCCCAGCAATTACATTAAGTTTCAAAATCTGATAAGACTTCTGTAGACTAAGGCTTAGTTCACCATATACTGTAAATCAAAAGCATTCGTATGATGGGCATGACTTATGCCATAAGCGTTTTCTATTGTTCAGCAGAATATGTTTACATGCCTTCTTTTTATCTTATATTAAAAACTGTTGTTGACTATGCTTTGCAATATAAAGTGTTCCAGAAAAAAAAAACATGCCTTCTTGAAGTGTTGGTTACTAGGCCAAGATGTCACAGCCGTTCAAGGGACACCACAATTATCAAATAAAAAAGAGGGTTCTACCATTTGTCAATATGTTAGTAATTATTATATACTAGTAACATTAATACACACAGTAAACAAACAGTTAAAAACAATTAAAAACAGAGAAACAGCAATCCAACCTATAAAGTGGAATAGCCAAAAGGTACCAAAAAATTTCCTAAAATAACTGGAGTATGAAAACCTGCCACAAAATAATAGTGATAATAATGTGAACCCAATAATATACCTTATGTGTTATCCCTAAACTATCCCCAATGAAAAGTATACAGTATATATTATAAGTGGTAACCGCAGAAAGAAGTCTACACAAATGCAGAAAGAATGCAACAATGAAAATAAATATCAGAGAAGTGAAGCTTAAATAAATAAATTAATGCCATTTTATGCAGATAAATAAAATGGAGATTGCAGTGAATAAAGACAGGGTCTCCACAAAAAGTCCCACATGTGTCACTGCTTAATGCAGCTTCATCAGGGGTAACCAGCATGGTTTGGTGGCTATGATTTAGATATATTTATATGCAATGTATAACAGTGTCTGTAAGTAACTTAACCGGAGGTGGCCCATGCAGAAAGATGGAATTCTCTGAATGAATCCAAATTTACAATGTGCATGCACCAACACATCTTGTTCGCATATGTGTAAAAAAGTCTACACTCAATCACTAACTAAATCATATTGAAATAAGATCAAGGTGTTTACATATATTGCCAAGCAAAATATACTGTATATAGTACAGCGCATAAATGATTATCTTATAAGTGTCAACAGGACATATTATAAAAAAAGGAAAGAAGAAGGAGCCATGAATGTAAAGAAAATAAAGTGACAAAAAAGTCCTTTGTAATTTTTTGTCACTTTATTCATGTAACAAGAGTCACGTATTTATACACAACAGGAGAGGACCGTAATACTGTGGTAAATGAGACAAGTGATGCAAGACAAATCTATTAAAACAACTACAGCAGTAAATATTACAATTGTTCCTACACAAAGAGTGTGAAAGTTTTATTGTCCCCTGATTAAGATCCAGTCGTTTTTTGTGATGCCGTCACCAGGTCTGATGGCACATTCCAAAATTACAGTTCCTACCTTCCCGATCGTTGCGTACACCACTATGAGAGCCGCCATGATGCAGATCAGCTCTGCAATTCAGATTAGGAGGCTGCATTCCTTCTGTAACTGGGGCTAAATGTGTCACTCCAGTTACAGGTGAAATCAGCCCAAAATATGTTAAAATGGTCCCTCTATTATGACAAAAAGACAAATAAAAATGAAAGTAAAATTAAGTAACAATTAAGTAAAAAACTCCTATGCCACACCCACATCAAACGTTCTAGCCCAGCTCCTGGCAACACAACAATATGTGTCAGCTACATAAAAATTACTGTAATGGAAAAGGAACTTAATTTGAAAAAAATTTGCGCTATTAAATATAAAAAAGTGAAACGTGAAAAATAGACAAGTTTCCCCTCCATTTTTTTTAACATTCTCTCAGATATCAAATAAAAAAAAAACATGTAAAAATAAAAATAACTTAAAAATAAACTTCTATGGATCACTGAAAAACAACACAAAAAAAGTCATGCTGCAGACTCTTGTTGCTCTTTTGTGTGGTTTCTACTTATAATATATACAGTACAGTCATGGCCGTAAGTGTTGGTATCCCTAAAATTTTTCCAGAAAATGAAGTATTTCTCCCAGAAAATTATTGCAATTACACATGTTTTGTTATACACATGTTTATATTCTTTGTGTGTATTGGAACAAATAAAACTGAAAAATAAAAGCAAAGGCAAATCATTAGATGGTTCACATGACATTGGGCTACAAGTCAAATTACAGTTGTTCCATTGACCTCACTGCTCTCAAAGGATATCATGGTGCACAGCAAGACCGTAAGGGAGGTTGGAATGGAGGTTTATTCCCTTTAGTGAATCCCAATTTTGTCTTGAACGATAGCTGGAGATTGGTCTGGAGACTATGTGGGCAATTAGATGAAGAGATCTTCACAAAGGAATGTCATGTCAGGATTACTCCCGGTGTAGCAGGCCAAATTAACCCCTTCCCAGATTAAGCCTCTGTATAGTTTGGCCCAGGCCAGAGTATATCCCGGGGATTAACCCTTAGATATAGCTAATCTGGCTATTTTTGTTGCTTTATCTGATACCCAGTGCTGCAGTCATGTAAATTAAAGTCAAACACCTGTGATTTACAACTGCTCCAGTAGGAGTGATAAGTGCATCTCCATGCTGAGTGTATTGTCCGGGAGTTATACTGTAATAAGGGAGGTTTTAGGACTTTTATCATCACTTTTATCTACAAAATTTAACTCTTTATAGTGATCATAGTAAAGTGAAAGCCAACACAACAGCAAAAAAGAAATTACTGGTGGTACCATTGTTTATATCAAGAATCTGTGCTGTATTCATTAAATGGGTTCAAAGATGGAATCACACTGGATTGGACCCTGCTTAGTAGTGGAATGTTTGACCAAGGAATGAGTAAAACTTAAGAACAATAAGACTGGCAAGATACTGAGCAACAGCTACAACACCAGCAACCTTAAGATTTACCAGGATGAAGAGACTTCTCCACCACCCCAGTCTCATGATGATTGTCCCAGTGACTCTGCCACACAGAAACACAAGCAAACTAAGGCTTTCAACCCACTACCAAGTTCAGGAAGGAAGTATCTTAGCACCACTTTCCCTTACTTTTGGTAGGGTTGTACACTATGGATGCACACGGGACCCTGGACAACCACGGCATACATATTAAATCAAAGGTGATGGGAACTCCTACTTCCGGGCCATCAGCTACATCCTGACAGGAACAGAGGACAACCACTCCCTTCTCAGAGATAAAGTCATCAACCACATGGAAACTGACTTGACAAAAAAACTACAGGACTACTTGAACCAAAATGTGAATGAATATGTGAACATCTCTGGAATCTCTCTTGATGGAATCTGGACAACTGATGCAGAGATCATGGCCACAGCGAATCTGTTGAGTTGCGAAATCATCATCTACCCAAATGTCGGTGACTCCATGGATTGGTTGACATATCCTGCAGGCTTCAATCTGCAGTCAACAACAAAACATGCACTTTTATCTTGAAAATAAGCATCATCATTTTAATGTTGTTATTAGTGTTTACCTTTAGAAGTTTATATTGTAGCAAGGACCTTCTAGTCTAAAGGTCCCAATACACGGAACGACTATTGGGCGGTTTGTTGTCCTGGATAGTTGTCCTTTGCATTGAGTGATAAGTGACCTATCGCTAATGAGAAATCGCTGAGAAAAAAAAAAATTACATACTCACTGCCCAGCATGTCTTGGCCCTACTCCATCCCTCCTCTATGTCTCCACCAGCCACCATTTCTCGCTTCTCTGGCTGCAGCTTTTGAATTTCGCGCTGTCTTCTATCCCTGCGGGGCTTTTGGGTCACCTTATCAGTGTATGACACATCATGCGCTGATCAGGTGACCCATAAACATTCGGCCGATAATCGCCCCATAAAAAGCCACCGTCTTGAAGTTCCAAGACGTTATGGCTTTTATTATATTATGAACAGTCAAGTTTTTCTGGTTGAAGTAATAAAAGTCTATGTGGTTACAGTTTTAAGATTTAAGTAAGTTAGTTTTCTCACTTTACTTACAAGACAAAGCTAAATCCCCAATAAAATGTTGAAAAATTAAGTAATTCTGCTGTATATCACTCCATGCTACTGAGGGAGGTATAATATGGCCTGAGGGGTATGAACATTGCCTAGGCTAATTTATACTCCTGGGTATAAATTAGCCTAGGCCAATTAATCCCCCAGAGTATAGTCTGGACTGTGGGTATACCCTGGCCTGTTACACCGGAATTATGATGTGGGGTGAAATAACTTACAGTAGTCAGATCCCTCTAGTCTTCATTTCACGTATACAAACAGCTTGGTGTTACATTGATTTGATTGTAGAGCCATGGTACAGCCATTTCTCCATAGTGTCTCTGTAGATGTTTTTCAACAGGAAAATGCCAGTTCTCATATTGCTCATGTTACTGTGATCAGATTGTGTGGCTGAGTCTCTGGACTTATCTCCCATCAAGCACATCTGCAAATCCTATTACTGTCACTATACAATAACAGTTAAATACCAATTGCAGTTCATCTTATTTTTTATCTTTTTATTAAAAATTAAAAAACCAAACAGCACACGACATTAGACTGACAAGTTCAACAGTCATCTTAGCAAAATAGCACAGTATCGCACTTCTGACAGCTTGGTATGGGGTTCCTATCCATTTTAAAAAGGAAAAGCTGTGTCGGGTATGCTTGATCCATGAAATATAGCTGAATTTGATTATTGTTCACAGCTGGAGAGACATAGTGGCGGGACTCCGGTAAGTCATCATAAGTTTTATCTGTTAGTGATGGGAGAAGGGATCTCCATTTTTCGACTACTGAAAGAAAGGATCCTTTCCATTTAGCTATTATTAAATGGGAATACATTATGGAGGTGAGGCCATCAAGGCCTTAATAGCGACGAATGCCCATCAATATGAATATGAAAAGAATGAGAGTTGCTCATTTGGGAACTTGTCAGCAAAAGCATGTCATAGTCGAAGGTGTCTGTAAAAGTGCCAAAAGAGTAGCTTGAAATTTACGCTACAGATGTTCAAAGGAAACAGAACGTTATTATCGTACAAATTACCTAGAGTCAATATTCTGAGAGAATTTCAGCAAGGGTTCTCAGAAGACTATGCAGGTAGGGATATCCCATAGGGGAGTTTTAGCCTAACGCCCCACGTAGCGTCCCACAGCAAAAAAAAGCGCTGTGGGAAAAACCGCATTGGAAACACATTGTGGTTCTTTCCACAGTGCTTTTCATATAGTCTGCAGAGGTTTCAATTATACCTATATGGAAACCGCCAGAGTTTCCGTAGGTATCATTGACATGCTGCGATTTCCAAAACCACAACGGTTTTGGAAATAGCAGCGTGACCGCTGCACTAGAATCCCATCCACTTTGTTGTGATATGAGGCCCTGACCTCAGACATGACATCCTGGAATGCAGTAATGCTAGGATCTAGGAATAGGAATGAAGATTGAAAAATATAGCGACACATTGGAAAAAACAGCATCTTAAGGAAATTGATGTGGCTAGTGATATATACAAGGAGAGCCCCACATATAATGAATTGATCCCAGAAGTGAGAGCCAAAGAGTGCAGACTGAGGAGGATTACATATGCAAGTAGAGTACATGTCTTGAGTAGTATGGTATACCGAAAAGAGAAAAAAAAAAAAAAGAGAAAAAAACACAGCACCAAGCGCCAATAGTGTAATATTGTTAAGGCAATCAAATATGGTGGATACGATGTAAAGGTTCTCACCTTGTGCAGTTGTGATGAGCTCACAACTGCTTAGAGGGCATATCAGTTGATTTCCAACTCTTACAGCAGCTGGGCACCTCCTTCACGTGCTACGAATCGTACAACTGCTTAGAGGGCATATCAGATGACACGTATGCACATCTCTAGTCAGCGTTTGACAACGGAGACCACATCACATAGAGCGCAGACGCTTGTTCTCCTAAATAGGAGCGGTAAGCACATGTACCCACAGTACAACGGCACGTGTTGCGTGCCTATACATAAGTAAACATAGACACATGCAACGTGTCATTTACACAATCCATTATACCCACCACTGAATATATGTCGAGTAAGCCACTATTTTATGCATTTTATCACAGCTCTATGAGATATACATTTTAGATATGTATTTGACTACCGTGTTATATTGTTTAACAACAACAACACGGATAAAGAGGGGGGGAAAGGGCGGGGCTACTGCTTTTTGTTTTATGCCTTTGAATACCTGCATGTTTTGTACATGTGTTAGAAACGCGTAGTGTGCCTGATCTCAATAAAAATACTTGACTGGACCAGCGCTGATACGTCCATGTTTTTTGGGTTACACCACCCTGCCACTTTTTGAGTAGTATGTTATCTCATTATTTAAAATGAGGTACTATGCTCAGTCCATCAATAGAATCTTAGCCTGGAGATTCTTGGGACTGGGATAACTGATGTAAGCCGTTTTTGACCCAGTTAACCACAGTCCTGAGTGATCCCCAAAGTAGTTGATAATCTGCATGGCTGTTGGGAGGGAACTACAATGACAAGATAAAAACAAGAAAAATTTTGTATAAGGCAATTCAACCTTCTCCCCAATGGTGATGGATACCCATCAGAACCTTGTCACTTCTCAGCTAGAAATCCATTGGCTCTATTGCTAAAGTGCATAGGAGGGGCGATAAGGAGGAACCCTGCCAGGTCCCTCCTGCCATTGGAAATGTATGAGTATGATGTGAACCACTGAGGAAGATGTGTGCCACCACCTGACAATACTGGTTGCCCATTTCAAAGCTTTTTTGATTCATGAAAAAAGTGCATCTCTTGTTCTTCAGTGAAAGTATTAACAGTCTGCTTAGATCCTGCTAATTGGAGTTGAAAGGGTAAGCTACATAGGTTGCTTCCAGTGACCGACAGACCTCAGCCAGGTGGTCTTGTATAGCATCCCAGTGCACACTGCTAAAATGTATTTCAGTGCCACTGTCACTATATATTGTTTATATGTATTTTCTTATATTTTTATACATTTTGCAGCTTTACTAGTGTTATATATTCCCTTTTTAGGAGCATTCCAGTCTGGTCTGGTACCCCTTTTTCACTTTAACAGGGCTTTGATTATTAATGGCAATCACTGGTCGGAGTTTAGGGGAGGAGACTGGAAGTCTCCAGAGTTAGTTGGGTAGTTTAGTCCTTGCTGTGGTGCAGGACAGTCCTGTGCTAAGACTGTAGAGCCCCTTAGGGAAGAGAGTTGGGCATCTGCCTAGATAACATTGCTACAGCCTTGGGACAGGGAAGAATTGCTTTTAAGCCCCTGAAGTTAAAGAAGTGCCATATTGGAGGAAAGGTGGAAGCTTTCCAGAGCCTCACAGTCTGGTCCTTACATCACACAAGTAGACAGGGTACAAGAGGGACTTATTCATATACAGCCCCCATACAGTTTGTCAGGCAGAACATAGTCATATTGGAGTAGAGATAAAAGGCACTTAGTTAACATCTATTCCTGGACATTTCTCTGACCATGTCCAGTACCAGCCACCCACAGTGGAACTCTACATTATATTACTACCATCCAGGAATCTGCATTGGTTTTGTGTTACCTAAGTAAAATTACATCATTGGTTCAATTGCACTGTTGCCTCCCAGAGGAGGAGAAGACTCCCTCTCCAACTGGAAGCACGATGGGGGAACTACCAACACCACCACCACCATCGGGTACATCGCAGACCCCTCAACCAACTTTAAGAGATGGAATAGGTTGAGTCTCCTTGTCCTACAGTTGACAACACAGCTACCTACCACTACTCCCATCATCCAGTTCCTTCCTAGTTGAATACAACATATACAGTGCCTTGCAAAAATATTCAGGCTCCTTGAATTTTTTCACATTTTGTCACCTTACAGCCACAAACTTAAATGTATTTTATTGAGATTTTAAGTGATAGACAAACACAAAGTAGCAGATAATTGTGAAGTGGAATGAAAATGATACATGGTTTTCAAAATTTTAATCAAATAAAAATCTGAAAAGTGTAACGTGCAAAAGTATTCAGTCCCCCTATATCAATACTTTGTAAAGCCACCTTTCGCAGCAATTACACCTGAAAGTCTTTTGGGGTATGTCTCTACCAGCTTTGCTCATCTAGAGACTGAGATTTTTACCCATTCTTTGCAAAATAGCTCAAACTCAGCCAGATTGGATGGAAAGCGCCTGTGAACAGCAATGTTCATGTCTTGCCACAGATGCTCAATGGGATTTAGGTCTGGACTTTGAGTGGGCCATTCTAACACATGAATATTCTTTGATCTAAACCATTCCACTGTACTCTGGCTGTATGTTTAGGGTCATTGTCTTGATGGAAGGTGAATCTCTTTTCCAGTCTCAAGTTTTTTTCAGCCTCCAACAGGTTTTCTTGTATTTCCCTGTATTTATCTCCATCCATCTTCCCATCAACACTGACCAGCTTCCCTGTCCCTGCTGGCGAAAAACCTCCCCACAGCATGATGCTGCCACCACCATGTTTCACAGTGGGGATGGTGTGTTCAGTGTAACTTTTCCACCACTCATAGCACTTTGCATTTAGGCCAAAAAGTTCAACTTTGGGCTCATCTGACCAGAACACCTTTTTCCACATGTTTGTTGTGTCCCCTATATGGCTTGTGGAAAACTGTAAACGGCACGTCTTATGTATTTCTTTCAACAATGGTTTTCTTCTTGCCACTTCCCATAAATGCCAGATTTGTTGAGTGCACGACTTGTTGTCCTGTGGACAGATTCTCCCACCTAAGCTGTGGATTTCTGCAGCTCCTCCAGAGTGACCATGGGCCTCTTGGCTGCTTCTCTGACCTGTGCTCTCCTTGCTCGGTTTGTCAGTTTAGGTGGATGGCCATGTCTTGGTAGGTTTGCAGTTATAGAATAGTTTTTTTCCATTTTTGAACGATGGATTGAACAGTGCTCCTTGGGATGCTCAAAACTTGGGATATGTTTTATAGCTTAGCCCTGCTTTAAACTTCTCCACAACTTTAGTTCTGATGTTGTCTGGTGAGTTCCTTGGTCTTCATGACGCTATTTGTTCACTAGTGTTCTCTAACAAACTACTGCGGCCTTCACAGAACAAGTGTATTTATACTGAGACCAAATTACACACAGCTGGACTCTATTAACTAATGAAGTTACTTCTGAAGGCAATTGATTGCATTGGATTTTATTTAAGGGTATCAGAGTAAAAGGGGGCTGAATACTATTGCACACTTTTCAGATTTTTATTTGATTAAAATTTTGAAAATCATGTATCATTTTCATTCAACTTCACAATTATGTGCTACTTTGTGTTGATAATCCAAGAAAGAAAAGTAAGAAAGCACTCAAAATAATAAAAAATACAAAAGGAATTTTATTGAAGTACAAAAACAGTATAAAAATACAAAACAGAAACAACAGTACAAATACCTATGTCAGCATATGTAAAACGAGAGACACAGAGGCTGAATAGTGTAAATAAATAAATAAATATAAGGGAGATAACATACAATCATGCATAAAGTATATAGCAGTATATAAATGCAAGGGGTACTAATGGTTAGTAAAGAGCAAGTGCATATATAAAACCCCTATATAGATGCCCAATGTATCACACTATACATGTATTTTTGCAAAGTAAATTACATGGTATAAGATCTAAACATACCCATGACACAAATGCCACTGCCTGCTGACAAAACCCATGAGAGAGGCAGAGGCTAAGTAATATAAATAAATATAAGGGAGATAACATACACCCATGCATAAAGTATATAGCAGTATATAAATACAGAGGGTACTAATGGTTAATAAAAAGCAAGTGCATATATAAAACCCCTATATAAATGCCCAATGTATCACACTATACATGTATTTTGCAAAGTAAGTTACATGGTATAAGATCCAAACATACCCATGACACAAATGCCGCTGCCTGCTGACAAAACCCAACGCACGTTTCGGCACACACAGCCTTCATCTGGGGGTGGTGTCAGTGGAGCAAAACAGAAGCTTATATAAGCAGTATAATCAAGGCCAAACTTTAGAACTGGTGTGTTGCTACAAATCTCCATACCAATAGTAATGCATAAAAGCCATCCTGAAGTTACCTGATTATAATGGCGCATGCCCAGGCCATCAGTACCTCTTACAACCACGTGACCACGTCCGCACGCGCTGACGTGGGTGGGAATCACAACGTGATGACGTCATAGTCACGAGTCCCAGCCACGCCTCGCGATATTGCGGATAGGACACACGGGAAAGGGGTAAGAGAGCCAGGCATGCGCACAGCAGGTTAGATGAATAAATGAAATAATACAAGAGGCATGGAGGGTCGCAATAGACCAGAAATATATATCGCTACAGTTACAGGAATAAATAAATACATCCAAAGACCCATATATATAAAAACTATATATAAAATAACGATGAACACACGAATAGTGCCATAGTTGTGAAAGAGAGGTTGTAAAGGACCAAAAATATGTCCTCTAGAACAAATACATATAAAAAGTGACATGTGCAAAAAGTGACATGTGCAAAAAGCAATAAGTACTAAACAAAATCATGAATGAAAATTATATAATTATAGGCAAAACAAATGTGATAAAAATATGCAAATAAGTGAAAAAAAAAAATATATATATTTTATTTGTTATTGATAACTGGTGTAAAATCAAAAGGTCCATCGATCCATAAAAGATATCCTGAACTGTATCAATGTAATCCAGTCAGAAAAAGGCCAGGGATGACAACTAAATAGACAAAAAAAAAAACAAAATGAATAAAAACAAGCAATAAATATAAAAGGCAACCCCACTACCACAAAACAAAAGAATACAAAATATATAAAGGGGTTACTAGATCCAAGCAATAAAGATCACAAGAATGCCCCAAAGTTAAGAGTCTCATTTAAACACGCAGGGGAAAGGGTCCCTAAAGTCCAAATCCATTTAGCCTCACATTGAGCTAATCGTGATTTCAGTCCACCTCCTCGTATATTTATTGGGATACAATCAATGCCACGTACTTGTAGTAATGTCAGATTGCTATCATGATATTGTGCAAAATGTTTAGCTATTGGCTTAAATTTATCATGTTCTATGTTATTTTTGGTAGCCAAAATATCTCGTACGTGTTCCCTAACTCGTATCTTGAGTTGTCTGGATGTAAGACCGATATAAATCAGCGAGCACGGGCAAGTAGCATAATAGATAACATAACGTGTATTACACGTTATGTGATGTTGAATTTGAAATATCTTATTGCCTAGTGCATTACAAAAATTAGTAGCTCTTTAAATGTTAGGACATGCCACACAACGTCCACAGGGAACACAACCTTTGCTAGGGCCTCTAGCTCCAAAAATCCCTTGATGTCTCACCTCATAATGACTCTTAACGAGTAGATCTTTCAGATTCCTGGATCTACGGGAGACAATGCTTGGGAATGAAGGAATATATTGTCCAATAACAGTATCACCCTGTAAGATAGGCCAGAATTTGGATAAAGCTTTCTGCATTTCCTTCCAATGGAAATGGAATTGAGTTATATAACGTACCTGATTTGATTTAGATTCTCTACGACTGTTGTGTATCAAATCTGTATGTGGCGTACTTTTCGCTCTTAGATAGGCACGTTTGATTTGTCTTTGGCTATAACCTCTGTCAGTAAATCGCTGTTTCAAATCATGGGCATAACATTCAAATTTTTCATCTGTAGAGCAGATCCTTCTAACACGTAAAAACTGACCTATAGGGACCGCGTTAATTGTCTGAAAAGGGTGAGACGAAGAAGCGAGTAACAAAGAATTAACTGCCATTTCTTTTCTAAAAATTTCCGTTTGCAGCATATCATAATTATCTCTATATAGATTGACATCAAAAAAATCTATTTTGAATCTATCAAATTTGAAAGTGAGATGAATGTTAACATTATTCTGATTGATGTCATTGATAAAAGATTGCAACTGATGCCCAGTGCCCTCCCAGACGATCAGGATGTCATCGATATATCGCATCCACGTATGGATACGACCTACCGACACATCCCGCTCATCAAGGGAGAGGTCCCTCTCCCACAGCTCCAGGAACAGGTTGGCATATGAGGGTGCACAAGCAGCCCCCATCGCTGTACACTGGAGCTGTAGGTAGAAGGACCCCTTAAAGGTAAAAAAAATTATGCGTCAAAATATATTCTAAAAGGGACAACAGTAATTGGCTCAGTTCTAATGATATATTACTCATGTCAAGAAAAAACTTGACCGCACGTAATCCATCCTCATGACGAATATTCGTATACAATGACTCAACATCACATGTCACTAACAAAGTGTCATCATCTAAAGGTAAACCATCTATCCGTTTCAATAAATCGCTTGTGTCCCTAAGCTACTTTGTGTTGATCTATCACTTAAACTTCAATAAAATACATTTAAGTTTGTGCTTGTAAGGTGACAAAATGTGAAAAAGTTTAAGGGGTATGAATACTTTTGCAAAGCACTGTATATGTATATTATACACATTCAGATTATTTATTATACACTCATTTACAAACTATGTGCACATACACATCCGTCATAGGATGACAGCAACGGACATTAACTGCAGCAAAGTAAATGGACACAGTCGGAGCCCCCTCTGTCCTCTCCATACATTTTAGTAGAATTTACATTTCTCTTTCCTTTTTGTACCTGGACCTAGACCACCATGAAGTCTTGTTCACAAATAGAGATGGGTGAATTGGTTTGCAACAAACCATATTCAACTTCACAAATTCAGAAAAAATTTGTTTTCCATCTCAACTGAAACTTTTGCAATTATATATATAGTAACAAAGGAAGAAGTCTTCCAACTCTTCTCTTCTTTCCAGGTGGCCCTATCCTATCAACCTCCTTAGGTCTCTGTCCCAGGCTGTTACTACTTATCTTACTAAAATTTTTAACCTCTCTCTTTCTTCTGGAATCATTCCTTCATCTTTCAAACATGCTGTCATAACCCCACTACTGAGAAAACCCTCACTTAACTGATCCAGTGCTGCTAATTACTGACCCATCTCTAACCTCCAGTTCATCTCTAATTTCCTATAACACTTGGTCTCGCCTAATCCACTAACTCTTTTCTGAACACCTTAAAATCTGGTTTTCATGCATTACACTACAAAAATGGCCCTTACAAAACTCTCCAATGATCTTATGACTGCTAAATCTAAAGACAACTATTCTCTTCTTATTCCTCTGGATCTTTGGAGATTTTCCATTAAATTCTTTATTAGGTTTTTCAGAAAAAAACAAACCAGAACACCATCCAAAGGTGCCAATGCAACAAAATAACAGTGGAGGGGGGGGGGGGCACAGAGGGGGGGCAAGAAGGAGTGTATAAGCTCAAGAAGGCATAAGGGAGAACATTAAACTCTGGCACACCAGAGTAGCAGTGAACAATATTATTAACAAGATTAGAGATAAGCGAATCGATTCTGTCAGTCGCCAGGACTACGGGATGAACAATGTCATTCCACTGATTCACATCCTGGAAAAGATGCTTATCAATCTGGCTGGTCAGGGGACTGGAGATGTGGTGTCTACATCTCAAGGCGACATGAGCCCTGTGGGGGCTGAACTGGAGGAGGATGAGGAGGACAATTGAGCACAAACAATGTGTAGTCAGATGGGTGGAGAGGAGGAGCAGGAGCAACCAGAACAGCAGGAGGGAGATGAGGAGGATGAGGCAGATGACCCAGACACATCGTGGCAGTATGCAGTGGAGATGGATGCAGGGAGTCCCTCGGAGTCACAAATGGCCCGATGCATGCTGACTTCCTTGCGCAGTGACAGCCGAATTGTCACCATTCGGCAGAGGGATGACTACTGGCTCTCCACAATATTAGACCCTCACTACCGGGGAGAAATGGGGGTCTTTTTTACACCCGCTGACAGGGAGGACAAACTGAACTACTATAGAGACATGCTATGTAGCAAGTTGGGCACTGCCTACATGCACCATCGTCCATCCTCTCACATGTCCGACCGGGGGAGCCCTGAGCACTCAACTTGCACTGGCATGGCAGCTGTGGGAGGGAGTGGGAGTGGCAGGAGCAGTAACGGCTCCATCAACAGCAACCAGAGCCTAGAGTCGCTGATGAGCAGCTTTCTTCAGCCGCATAGTGAAGAAGCTGCTCATCAGCAGCTAGACACAGAGCAGAACTTGAACCAGCAGGTGGTGGCATACTTAGAGTGCACCCTGCCACCCGTCATCGAAGATCCGATGGACTACTGGGCAGCCAAACTGGATTTGTGGCCGCAACTGGCCGAGTTTGCCCTGGAAAAGCTGTCCTGCCCGGCCAGTAGTGTGGCATCAGAGCGGGTGTTTAGTGCGGCAGGGGCTATAGTTACCCCAAGGAGAACCCACCTGTCCACCCAAAATTTGGAGAGACTGACTTTTGTGAAGATGAATCAGGCGTGGATCAGCCAGGACTTCCACCCACCAATGCCTGATGCAGCAGATTAAATGATCCATGCTGCCTCACCACACTCTGCCACTGGTTCACTGTATGGCCTCCTAGGGCTGTTGCTACCTACACATTATATCACCTTGCCACTCTGTGCCCTGCTCACTCTGCTGCCACCTCTGCACTCTGCCACTGGGTGACTGTATGGCCTCCTCACGCTGCTGCCACCTCCACCTCTGCCACTGGGTGACTGTATGGCCTCCTCACACTGCTGCCACCTCCTCACTCTGCGACTGGGTCAATGTATGGCCTACTAAGGCTGCTGACACCTCCACACTCTCTTACCAGGTTACTGTATGGCCTACTATGGCTGCTCACACCTCCACAATGTCACTGAGTCACTGTATGGCCTCCTCATGCCGCTTCCACTGGATCACTGTATGCCCTCCTCATGCTGCTGCCACCGGGTCACTGTATGGCCTCCTCATGCTGCTGCCACTGAGTCACTGCATGGCCTCCTCATGCCATTTCACTGGGTCACTCTGTGTACTCCTCATGATGCTGCCACTGGGTCACTGTATGCCCTCCTCATGTTGCTGCCACTTGGTCACTGTATGGCCTCCTCATGCCGCTGCCACTTGGTCACTGTATGCCCTCCTCATGTTGCTACCACTGGGTCACTGTATGACCTCCTCATGCCGCTGCCACTTGGTCACTGCACGGCCTCCTCATGCCGCTGCCACTGGATCACTGTATGGCCTCCTCATGTTCCTGCCACTTAGTCACTGTATGGCCTCCTCATGCTGCTGCCACTGAGTCACTGCATGGCCTCCTCATGCCGTTTCCACTGGGTCACTCTGCGTCCTCCTCTTGCTGCTGCCACTGGGTCACTGTATGCCCTCCTCATGCCACTGCCACCGGGTCACTGTAAGGCCTACTCATGCCGCTGCCACTGGGTCACTGTATGGCCTCCTCATGCCGCTGCCACTGGGTCACTGTATGGCATCCTCATGCCGTTTCCACTGGGTCACTCTGCATCCTCCTCATGCCATTGCCACCGGGCCACTGTATGCCCTCCTCATGCTGCTGTCACTGGGTCACTGTATGCCCTCCTCATGCTGCTGCCACTGGGTCACGGTATGGCCTCCTCATGCCACTGCCACTGGGTCACTGTATGTCCTCCTCATTCCGCAGCCACTGGGTCACTGTATGGCAGCCTCATGCTGTTTCCACTGGGTCACTCTGCGTCCTCCTCATGCTGCTGCCACCGGGTCACTGTATGGCCTACTCATGCCGCAGCCACTGAGTCATTGTGTGCCCTCCTCATGCCACAGCCACTGGGTCACTGTATGCCCTCCTAAGGCTGCTACTACCTCCACCTTTGCCACTGGGTCACTGTATGCCCTCCTCATACCACAGTCACTGCTGGGTCACTGTATGGCCTCCTCATGCCGCTGCCACTGGGTCACTGTATGGCATCCTCATGCCGTTTCCACTGGGTCACTCTGCAACCTCCTCATGCTGCTGCCACCAGGTCACTGTATGGCCTCCTCATGCCGCTGCCACTGGGTCACTGTATGCTCTCCTCATGCCACTGCCACCGGGCCACTGTATGCCCTCCTCATGCTGCAGTCACCAGGTCACTGTATGCCCCCCTCATGCTGCTGCCACTGGGTCTCTGTATGTCCTCCTCATGCCACAGTCATTGCTGGGTCACTGTATGTCCTCCTAATGCCGCTACCACTGGGTCACTGTATGGCCTCCTCATGCTGCTGCCAACTCCACATTATGTCGCCTTGCCACTCTGTAGACATATATGTGGAATCGACAGACGACGGTGTAAAAGGAGTGTGCTGTTTCACTCTACAGTAGGATGTTGGGTCTCTGCATGGTTCTTTCTACCTGGCACTAACATGGACCTTTAAGGCTGGGTTCACACTTGAGTTAGATGATCAGTTTTGGCCCCGTAACTGTCCAAATAAGTGAAGTGTGCATTGATTCTAAGAGTGACGTCTGTCATGTGTGTGTCATTCGGGCTCACAGTATTGTTTGACTACCACAGAAGGCTCCCTATGCGTGTTGCTGCAAGGCACAGTGTTCTACCCCACTATACTGGCTCTCTGAAGCTGGGAAATAGGTGTTTTTTAGCGATATTTGCCGCAAAGTAATTCGGATCGAATTTAAATTTTTTGGAACTTCTAATAGAAGTGCCAAATCGAACTTTTGAGAAATTCGCTCATCTCTAAACAAGATCAATCAAACCAGAAAAGGAAGAGGGTCTTGGGAAATCCCGAAGAATAGTGGTTTATTGCTGGAAGTAAGCAGACCCCAAACTAGAAAGAGCAAAAACGGGGGCAATTCCTCCAGACATGCAACATCGCCCATGCCGCATCTCCAGCAGTGGTCTAAGGAGGAGGGGAATATTGAATGCAGCACAGCAGGAACTCTGTACCAGCGCAAAAGGATTTTTAAATTGGTTTCCTGCATTTTGCATGAGATTGAGAATTTATGGCATAGTTGGAAGGCAGATCGCCACACATCTGGTGGAAATGAGGTCCCCATCTCCCTCTTCCAGCCCGCCATATACTTCGGTAGATGTATGGGGAGGCATCGAAGTGGAGGTGAAGAGTTTCTTGAATGATGTGAGAGATCTGTGAAGGTTGGATGATCTTTTCAGAGAGGTATAGAGGTGATGCATTTGGACATATTGCCAGTGTGAGTGGAGGTTGTTGATGTCTTGAGAGACAAGTGTTGTATAAGTGAGAAGGGAGGACAGAGTCATTATCTGAAGAAACAGGAGGGGTGGATGGCCAGGACGATGAGAGAGGAGCCAATGGGCAAGGGTTCAATGCAGAGTATTAGCACAGGTTGTACCAAGAAAGGTCCGGGAAGAGGGAGACCTGGTCCTCTGATCCCTGGCTTTCAGCATAATCTACTCTTTGAGTGCAAAATATTGAATTCTTCAGATCACATCTATAGGTTTAGCCATATTAGTGCTTTGAGGTCTACGGGCATGGTGAGTCTGGTCAATTTTACTCTGGGTGTCAGGTCAGCGACCCAGGAGTGTATTAAAGATACCGATGAGAGTAGGGATTAGTTCAGAAGATGGGGTAGCTTCCAGGAGGCCGCAAATTCTTATGTTGTTGAGGCGGTTGCGATTCTCAATGTCGTCAAGGTGTGCCACAAGTTTATGGTATTGAGCGGTATAGGATTAAGAGGATTGCTGCAACGACTGAGCAATTCTGTAATGGAGGACTGAAACAGTTCCAGATCGTCTACCCATTGCTGCAGATTGGTTATGTCAGTTTTAACCACTTTGAGGTCCCAGTGCCAGGCTCGTTTTAGGTCAGAAACCAGGTCATCCATGTCCCTCTTACTAGAGAGCAGAGCCAGCAGCGCTTGCAGTTTGGAATGACCTTGAAAGCATGAAGTGTCTCTTCAGGAGGTGGTAGATGAGAGACAGGTATGCTCAGCCCGGGGGTCTGCCTCCTCATCAGAGGTGCTATCTGCCTCAGGGGATTGGTGGCATTGCCTGCTGGGAAACCCCTGGTGGGGAGGGGGAGTTATAGTTATAATGACCTCTTGGAAGGAGGGCTCTGGCCCCATTCAGTCTCTTTGTGACTGTTTGGCATAGTCTGGCTGGGCTGGAGGGAGTGTAAAGCTGGGAGGACACAGCTGAGTGGCCTGGGTGTGCATGGTAACCACTGCATTGGGCTGTAGGAGCAGATCTGACTCCCTGTGGTGTGCAGGGGGAGTCAGTAAAGATGGCCACCAAGCTCCCGCGCTCAGCAGCATGGGAGGGCAGGAAGGAGCTGCAGGAAGATGGCCGCTTACCAGGTCATCCTGACAGCATGTTCCAGGGGAGGAATGATCTCCAACTGGCCCCTGAGGTGTGTGCAATGAGGAGGCTTGGGTATGCGGTGGAGAAGCCAGCCAAGGGAGGATCCAAAGGTGAGAGAGTTGCGTCAGACACCACATCACTATTTGTAGCACTCCTGGAGCCAACCAGTGTGCGGAAGAAGGAGGACATTGGCAGTTCGAGTGCCAGGGGGATTAACGGACACCCTGTGACCTTTTTGCTCCTAGTCTTGCCTATGGGGATAGTGGTAAGTGACCGTTTTCTCAGGGTCTGTGCAGGGGCTCCTTCAGATGAATCCGCTCTTAAGCATGGCAGGCCACGCCCCCCACCAACAGCTTTTGACATTGTAGACCATCAAATTCTTCTCAGTATGCTTAACTCTGATGGCCTCAAGGACACTGCTCTCTATTGGTTTTCTTCCTATCTTTCTGATTGCTCATTTATTGTATATATTCATTGGTGCTATTTCTTCCCCTCTTCCTTGCTGTTAGAGTTCCTCAGGGCTCAGTCCTAGGCCCCCTTCTCTCTCTTACTGTGTACAGCCCCTATTGGACAAACCATCAGGAGATTTGACTTTCAGTACCATCTTTATGGTGATGACAACAAATTATATACCTCACCCCATGACATCACCCCTGAATTACTACAGAACCACAGTGATCATGTACTGAACTTCTTTTTTTTGCACCTTCTACTAAGTGACTTAACCCTAATATCTCCCTTTCCATCTATGATCTTACCAT
Source organism: Leptodactylus fallax (assembly GCA_947044405.1). Classification (NCBI taxonomy): domain Eukaryota; kingdom Metazoa; phylum Chordata; class Amphibia; order Anura; family Leptodactylidae; genus Leptodactylus; species Leptodactylus fallax. The sequence goes on along the minus strand of CAMRHE010000035.1, from coordinate 612,645 downwards.
AACACCGAGGCAGCATGCCTGCTCTTACTTGCTCCTCAAAAACATCTTCAGTGTGGAAGCATCAAAAACACTCATTCTTGCTCTGATTCACTGTCATCTTGATTATTGCAATTCTCTACTAATCGGTCTTCCACTGACTAAACTCTCTTCTCTACAATCTGTCTTGAATGCAGTAGCTAGACTCATCTTTCTGTTGAACCAATACACAGATGTATGTGTTGGAGATATACAACAGCCAGCTTTGTCTCTATATTTGCTGGATTGACTGCAGTTCACATTTATGACACTAGATGTAGCTGTTACTAAGTGTTTATCTGTAGACACTCTGTACTTTTGTTGTTTTGATGCTGGTTGATATACACATCCTGTGTTAGTGTGTGTGCTGAACTGGATCTGTTATTCACCATGTGAGGTGATCTTCTTTTACTGCACTCATGTTTCACTAAAGTTTTGTTCCTGTTATATACAACTGTCTATCTGGTTTTGACTCTACCACATCCAGCAATCGCACTCTGCAACAGTGATCAAATGAAGCTCCAGTGATCAAATGAAGCTCCAGTGAGTAACCAGAAGCGGCCCAGGCAGACTGAAGTCCAGAACGAAAGACAGTGCGGCAAATGCAGAGATCGATATAAGGAAGTTTCCACAGAGACATCTCCTGTACAGAAGTAAGACTGTTCATTATATATGAGGGAGAATGGCCTGTAGTTCAGAACCTAAACTATCAGTGGCCAAGCTGAACAATGACAATTATCAGCTATGGAAATTTAAAGTGGAAATGCTATTATCCAGGGATGACTTGTGGGAAGTTATCACTACAGAGAGACCACAAGATGATTATCAGAACTGGGACAGGAAAAACAGGCGGGCACGGGCCACTATAAGCTTACTAGTAGAAGATGATCAGCTTATTCACATACGCAGTGAGAATACAGAGAAAGGCATGGGGGATGTACTGAAAAGACTGCATAAGAGATCCAGTTTAAACAGCAAGTTGTTTCTGCTGAGGAAACTGTACAAAATGAGGCTTAGCAGAGAGCAGGACATGCAGAAGCATATAAATGCCATGCTGGAAGTGATCACACAACTCAGATCAGTCGGTGAGAATATAACAGACAGTCACGCTGCAGCCATTTTATTATGCAGTTTACCTGACACATACACTGCACTGATCAATGCGCTGAAGACACGGCCTGAGACAGATCTGACACTAACATTCGTAAAGACCAGGCTCATAGATGAGTATCAGCGAAGAAAGGAGTTTTCACATGAATATAGAGAAACTCAGTCCAAGACTTCTCTTAAAGCTACAAAAACAAGGTCACACAGGAAGGAAACCAGAGTGTGCTTTAGATGCCACAGACAAGGACACATAAAGAAAGACTGCACTATATGGAAAGCAGAGCAGATGAGGCAGCATCCCTCTTATACTAAGCAGAAAGTCAAAGCCACAATTTCTGATTCAAGTGAAGGGAAGTGGAATGCCACATTTAAAGTGACAGACAACCATAAATTGCAAGGCTGGTGCATTGACTCTGGAGCAACCATTCACATGACAAGTGTTAGAAGTTTTTTCACAGAACTTGATCTGAATAACAAAGAGACTATTTACCTCGCAGATGGGAGTAAAATATGTGCAGAAGGATATGGGAATGGAACCCTTGTATGCCCCAATGATGCGGGAAACAATTTAGCAATACCAGTAAAAGATGTACTTTATGTTCCTGATCTAGAAGGAGGACTCTTATCTGTGAAGCGTCTGACAAGCAAAGGACTCACTGTAAAATTCCAAGGTGACAAGTGATCTATCCTAGACGGCAAGCAGATGATAGCAAGTGCCAAGTTGGATGATCATCTATATCACCTCAACACAGTGAAGGAGCAGGTGAGACTATGCACACATAAGCACAATGACTGTATACACGTGTGGCACAGGCGTTTAGGTCACAGACACCCAGAATGCATACAGGAACTACAAAAGAGGAATCTGACAAAGGATCTAACAGTATCCGCTTGTTCAGTTATTGTTAAATGTGAATGTTGCATCAAATCCAAAGCTACAAGAGCAACACTTCCTAAGGTAAGTCACAATAGAGCTTCAAGACCTCTTGATCTAGTTCACAGTGATGTATGTGGTCCCCTAAACCCACCTACACCTGGAGGCAACAGGTACATAGTGACTTTCATAGATGACTATTCAAGATACACAGTCACTTACCTAATGCAACACAAGAGTGAAGTTTTTGACAAATTACAGGACTATGTAATAAGGGCAAGTAACAAGTTTCAGAGAAAACCTCTCATACTTCGGAGTGACAATGGAGGTGAATTCACAGGACATAAAATACAAGAGTACTTAAAGCAGAATGGAATAGAGCATCAAAAGACACACACACACCAGAGCAAAACGGGGTAGCTGAAAGAAAGAACAGAACTCTGACTGAAATGATCAGATGCATGCTGACAGACTCTTGATTACCACAAAAATATTGGGGTGAAGCAGCAATGACAGCCACTTATTTGCAAAACAGACTCTTTTCTACAACAATAGAGAAAACGCCATGAACTGTGGCACAATGAGAAGCCGAGTGTAAAACATCTAAGAGTTTTTGGATGCAAGGCGTTCATCTACATTCCAGAAGAAAAACGCACTAAACTTCAAAACAGAGCATTTGAAGGCGTCTTTGTTGGATACAGTGACAATGTTAAGGGTTACAGAATCCTAAATCCCAAAACTGACAAGGTTGCCATTAGCAACAGCATAACGTTTGTTGAAGATCTGAGAGACAAAGTGATGACAACAGAGGAAGTAAGAACAGAAGAGAAAACTGACACTGATCAGCCAACATCTGTAACTTCCGAACAAACAGTTAAAGTGAGCGCAGAATCCATCAGTAATGAAGAACAGACACAACCAAGCTCACATACAGAACTAAGACGCTCGATGAGAGAGAATAAAGGTAAACCACCTGTACGTCTCTCATACAAGGCAAGCACTGCCAGTTCTAATGAACCTGCAACTTGGGAAAACATATCTCAGCTTTCAGAAGGGGAAGCCAGTAAATGGATAAAGGCTGCAAAGGAAGAGATAAAATCCATGCATGATACTAAAACATGGACACTTACAGAACTACCACCTGGAAGGAAAACCATAGGTTGTAAATGGACTTTCAAAGTAAAATACAATGCAGATGGTACAGTGGAGCGATACAAAGCAAGACTCGTAGCCAAGGGATAGTCTCAAAAATATGAAGAGGACTATGAGACATTTGCGTCAGTAGTCAAACATACTACAATAAGAACTTTGCTGACAGTAGCCGCAATAAGGAAAATGCAAGTAAGACACTTTGATGTATAAACAGCGTTTCTACATGGCGAGTTAGCAGAAGATATCTACATGGAACAACCACCAGGATTCAAAGATGAGCAAAGACCAGACCTTGTATGCAAACTACAGAGGAGTATACTGTATGTGGTCTAAAGCAAGCCGCCAGAGCATGGAATATGAGAATAAATGAAGTGCTTACACATGAGGACTTTCAGAGGAGTATAGCAGACCCCTGTTTATACACAAAGAAATTACCAGACAGGTGGATCTATGTACTCATTTATGTGGACGATATTCTGATTTGTTTCAAGCAAGAAGGGGATGAAGGAGAAATACTCCAAACCCTAAATCAGCACTTTGAGACCAAACGTAAATAATTATCTTGGCATTCAGATTGAGAGAGAGAGGAAGATGGCAGCTTCTTTCTGAATCAAAAATACAAGAAATAATTGAGACATTTGGAATGGAAGATGCAAAATCAGTAAAATCTCCTATGGAAACCAACCACCTGAAGAAGATAGACAGCCAAGATACACCACTACCAACTAACACTCAGTACAGGAAAGCAATAGGGAAATTGCTGTACATTAGCACCGCTACAAGGCCTGACATTGCAGCAGCATTTGGAATCCTATGTAGAAAGACTTCAACAAAAAGTCAGATGGACTGGAATGCTGTGAAGTGAGTCATTCGCTATCTTAAAGGGACTTTACACTACAAGCTAAAGTTACCAGCAAGTGACGAAAGCACCCTGACAGGATATGTGGATGCCGATTGGGCCGGAGTTACCAGTGACAGAAAATCTACAAGTGGGTACCTGTTTCTTCTATCAGGAGGTGCTATCTGTTGGACTAGTAGAAAGCAACTTTCTGTTACACTATCATCTACTGAGTAAGCTTTCAGGAGTACTCGCTCCCTTCATCAGACATGGTGTGATACAAGAACTGAAAATTAACAGATTTTTATACACATGATTTTCAAAGCATTTTAGAGTCCTTAAAAAAAATTGCAATCTAAGTAGAGAAGTTATTTACAACAGGTCAAAAAAACAGTCGTCCGGAGTGCCCTGAAGGCCCCAACTGAAAATGGCACCTCACCTTGCCTACATAAAAGGTGCATGACCTGCAAGCACATCCACACCGCTGACAGTGTACCTATCCCACAGTCACAACAGGTGCACAGAATTAGGGGGACATTTTCCTGCAGGTCTTCCAATGTGGTGTACCTCATAATGTGTGTGCAATGTCCCACCACAGGCCTCTATGTGGGGGAAACAGGGCAGAGACTCAGTCAACGAATGAACTCACACAGATCCACCATTAATAACAGCAGAACCGATCTCCCAGTGGCCGCACATTTCTCCGGAGAAAACCACTCTATTGAAGATTTGCGGGTTGTGGTTTTAATGGGACATTTTAAGACACAGGAGAAAAGGAAAGAAATGGAGTACAAATTTATGCAAAAATTTCAAACTCTGCAATTTGGACTTAATATTCATGCCAGCTTCATGTCACACTATGTTTGAACCATGAACTGAACTCAATATTCATGCCAGCTTCAAATCACACTATGTATGACCTGTGAGGGTCACAAATCACCTCCTGATAGCAAACAGATTAACAACAAGAATTACTGATCCCTCTGTCACGCACCACAAGTTTCCAGACTGTTTTTTTGACCTGTTGTAAATAACTTCTCTACTTAGATTGCAATTTTTTTTAAGGACTCTAAAATGCTTTGAAAACCATGTGTATAAAAATCTATTAATTTTCAGTTCTTGTATCACACCATGTCTGATGAAGGGAGCGAGTACTCCTGAAAGCTTACTTATAAATATACTCAGTTAGCCTCTAAAAGGTATCGCCTGATTTCTTCACTCTTCCACTACTTTCAATGGCTAACACGGTACAACATTATACTACTATCATCTACTGAAGCAGAGTATGTTACAGCAGCGCAGGCAAGTTAAGAAGTCATATGGTTGAGACAACTATTAAAAGACTTGGGTCAATCACAGATGAAACCAACGAGAATCTTTGAGGACAATCAAGGATGTCTTGCACTTGCACAGATGAAAAGAGTTAGCTCGAGAACCAAACACATTGATGTGAAGTACCATTTTCTGAGGGAGCTTCAAGAGCAGGGACTTCTTGAGTTACTTTATTGCCTGACTGAGGATATGACAGCAGATATCCTTACCAAGCCCCTTACCGCTGAAAGACACTCAAGCCTTACAAAGAAGATGGGCCTAACAGACTAAGCCTTAGCTGTTGAGAAGGGGTGTTGGAGATATACAACAGCCAGCTTTGTCTCTATATTTGCTGGATTGACTGCAGTTCACATTTATGACACTAGATGTAGCTGTTACTAAATGTTTATCTGTAGACACTCTGTACTTTTGTTGTTTTGATGCTGGTTGATATACAAATCCTGTTTTTGTTAGTGTGTGTGCTGAACTGGATCTGTTATTCACCATGTGAGGTGATCTTCTCTTACTGCACTCATGTTTCACTAAAGTTTTGTTCCTGTTATATACAACTGTCTATCTGGTTTTGACTCTGCCACATACAGCAATCACACTCTGCAACAGTATGCACCTTGAGATAGTCACTGCATTGGTTGTCCATCTACAACAGAATACAATTTAATCTTATTACACTCATCCACAAATTCCTCCATAGCTCAGCTCTGCACCCTACCACCCTTACTGTCCTCTCCATCCTGCCAATTACTTTAGACTGTATACTCTGTTATATGAACATCCCACCCCTGCCTTCAATACTTTTCTTGAGCTGCATTGGTGCTTTTGAATGCTGTACCCCAGACAATCAGGTTAATATCCAACTACAGTGTCTTCAAATGTCCCCTTCCTCACACTAAGCTAACATTTCTTATTCTAAGCCTAGAAGGAGGGCCAGGATGGGTTTATAGATTATAATCTCTTGTGAGCGGGGCCCTCATTCCTGTTTGCTCCCTGGCTGGGTCCCCTCCCATGGGCCCCTGTCCAGCTTAACAAGCTGCACATGCAGTATGTCTTCCCCTGCTTTGCAAAGCCAATTTCCATGAGTGCTGTGCAATTCTTCATTTCTCCTGCAGTGGCACTCCAGGGAAATTGAACACTTGCTGCCGCATTTCCTCACAAACTACAGCTGTGGTTCCTAGCAGCAAGACATCTTGTGATCTTGTGATTATTGTTTGTTCCCATTTTCCAGTGAAAGGTTTTATATTTGATTTAAAGGGATTGTCACGTTTCAAACCAATATTGAGGGAACATATGTTATTGTTTGTATAATGAAAAGTTATACAATTTTGCAATATATTTTCTGTATAAATTCCTCACCGTTTGTAAGATCTCTGCTTATTTCCAGGGGATAAATTCAGTCCATGGTCATGTAATATACAGTCCATGGTCATGTGATGAACACATAGGTGCATACTTAATTATAATTACAGCACCGTTATATCAGACATCTGCTTGGTATTGAACTGTGCACCGAATCCGGCCCGCTGCCTTCTGTTATCCGGCCCGACACTTATCTGGCCCGCAGGGGCGCGGCATTTTTTATTGTCTATTTAATGTAAACCAGCCCAAGACAGGCCGCTTAAAAAAAACAAAAAAAAACAAAGCTGCGCGATACCTGTCCTGGGCTGGTTTACAAGACCTCTGCATGTCAGCGCACGCGGCGATACAATGACGTCATCGCGCCTCCTACGCTGACACGCAGACGTCGCGGACAAGAAGAGGAGGAGTCGGCGGCTACATCAAGGCATCGGAGGTAGGTGAGGATAAGTTTTTTTATATATATAAATAGGCCGTTGCCTGCTGGAGTATCCCCGGTACGTAACGGCCTATTTACTATCGATCCCCGCTGCTGGTCGTGGCCGCCTCTGCTTCCCCTTCTGCTATGGGACGCAGAAGCGGCTGTGTGCAGGAGCAGGGATGGTAAGTGAGGCCACGGCCGGCAAACCCCATCAAATACTACTATTATTATACTCCGGGGTTTTTTCAGACCTCGGAGTATAATAATCGGAGACCCAGGGGAGGTGATAAACATAAAAACCAGAGTTACTCACCTCTCCGGCGATCTGATGTTACTCCCAGCAGGCTTCGGCCTTCTTTGGTGATGTCCCAGGCGTCACGTGAGCCAGGCCGACGTCATTATGTCGCGACGCCGGTCTGTGCGACATTGAAGAAGGCCGAACGCAGGGAGCGCACCGGAGCCCAGGTAAGTAACACTGGTTTTATGTTTGTCACCACTTGGATCTCCGATCATTATACTCTGGGGTCTGAAAAGACCCCAGAGTATAATAATAGTTCATGGGTGGGGGGTCACAATGGGACATAATACCATGTGCAGGGGCCACTATGAAGTATAATACCGTTTGCAGGGGCCACTATGGAGCATAATACCGTTTGCAGGGGCCACTATGGAGCATAATACCAATGCAGGGGCCACTAGGGAGCATAATACCGATTGCAGGGGCCACTATGGAGCATAATAACGTGTGCAGGGGCCACTATGGAGCATAATACCGTTTGCAGGGGCCACTATGGAGCATAATACCGTGTGCAGGGGCCACTGTGGGGCATAATACCATGTGCAAGGGCCACTATGGAGCATAATACCGTGTGCAGGGGCAACTATGGAGCATAATACCGTGTGCAGGGGCCGCTGTGGGGCATAATACCGTGTGCAGAGGCAACTATAGAGCATAATACAGTTTGCAGGGGTAAACGGTATTTGTATTTTGCTTAATTTTTTATATATTCAGAAAAGGATGAGGATAGTATGTAACATGCCAGTGTCTTAGGTTTTAACAATACATTATGTTCTTCCTGGTTGCCCTCAAAGGGCTGATTGTAACAGTAGTAATGTACAAATGTAACTACTCCTTAATAGCTCGCTTAACTGTTAAGGAGAAGTTACTTTTATACACGTGTAAAATAATCTTTACCCTTCAAGGTACCCTGTGAGGCTGAAGTGGCCCCCGGTGAAAATGAGTTTGACACCCCTGCCATAGACTGTCACTACTACCCAATTTAAGTACCACAATCAGTACTTACAAAGGAATCCCCATTTTTTTTACTGCTGTTTTTGATGCCACCCTTAGAGTATATTACTCCTTTACTACTCCCAAACAGTATATTGCCCCCTTTATCGGCCCACACACAATTTATTGACCCCTTTATTGGCTTTCATACAGTATACTGCTTCCTTTATTAGCCCCCATATAATACATATAATATATTGCCCCCTTTACTGGCTCCCACACAGTAATTGCCCCCTTTATTGACCCCACACACAGGATATTGACTACTTTACTGGTTGCCAAACAGTATACTACCCTCTTTATTGACCCCATTACAGTGACTGCCATTTTTATTGGCCCCCAGACAATATACTGCTTTCCTATGATAGCTCCCACAGTGACACATTAGTCTGATATCTACTGGATTAGTCCAGCAGGTAATGTCTGATATTCACTCATCCACTCCCGTTCCTGTCCAGGCTCCCTTCACTTCGGCTCCAACCTGTTACTACATATTACTTTTTTATAGAGTGAATATGAACCTGTTTTTTTTGTTCTTTTTTGTCATGGGCCCCATAGTAGTCAGATAGTTTTGCTACTACTTGCATAGAAACATTGAACATTGATGGCAGAAAAGACCATGTGGTCCATCTAGTATGCCCTTATATAATTGCCGTAGTATAGACATTTGTTTATCCCATCATACATCTGCTGGAAGTTTGTTCCAGCAGTCTTTCCGTGAAATAATATTTCCTGACACTGCTTCTGATCCTCCCCTCAACTAATTTCAGATTGTACCTTGCTCTTGTGTTTGTTTGTTTTTTTTTGTTTTATTAAAAACACTTCTTTTCTATTTAAACCTTTAAGCCTCTTATAATATATTTTATGCTCTCTATTTTAACTCTTTTTGCTGGTAGGGTTGCCACAGCCCAGATGGAAGGAACCAGAGGATGGGAGAAGTAGTGGCGGATGACTTGCCACCACGTGGCTGAGCACACTCAACTACTCTCCCCAGCTCTGCTCCTAGGTCGGACACCGATGAGGGGGGCTTGCTGTACTACCCGATGGTGGTGGTAGCAGTTTCTTCCAGTTGAAGAGGGGGCCTCTCTTCTCTGAGCTGGTGTGATGGAAGTCGGAAGGGCCCTGATGGTAAGACAGGAACGACTCAGGAAGGCAGTTGTGCAGTTAAAACGGTGTCACTTTACTCAGCAACTGAACAGGTAATCCAACAAGTAGCTTCCAAATGGGGGTTGTAGTTCTCCAGTGTTCAACTCCCCCAGCCTTGGTCTTAGGAGGGTGCCTAGGGATGTTAAGGCTCTAGGGATAAACTCCACTCCAACTCCAACTATAACTCCTCTCCTCCGCCTCTTCCAGCAGCAGATACTGGGGGCTGTAGTGCAGGGTAGTCTTGACAGGGATCTATTTATCTTGTAGAAGGTGCCGAGCCAACTCCTCCTGTCACGGGACTCCACTGCTCCTCCAGGCACAAAGTCCAGTCTTTAGACAGCTGAATTCCCTAGCTCAGATTTGATAGGCTCTCTGGTAGAGCCATGGGCTGAATCTTCCTTCTAGGGGCTGTATGGAAAGCTGATGTATCTCAGTTTACAGTGCTGGTTTGCACTGTCTCCTGCTACACTCACTAGCCTAGACTCGACTGAGCTCCAACGGTCTCCTGTCGAGTCGAGTGGCCTGTGATAGGCTAGGGCTGTACCAAGTACAGGGTTTGAAATACAGGGGGGAGCTACAGGGAAAACAACATGGGGAAAGCTGTAAACAATATATTCAAGTACAGAGAACACAGGATATACAAACACAACCCAGAGGTACAAGGATAAACAATTAAATCAGGAGCACTCTTTGGAATGCTGCAGGGTCTCCATAACTGGACACATTGGGCAAAATTTTGTAAGACTGGCATATCTTAATAAAGACCATGAATGGCGCAGGAAACAAAAGATTTATGAAAAAGCTATGGCCTCTTCATAAATCAAACATAAGTCCCTGCACCAAAATGGAAGTCTATACCAGTTAGGAATGGGTGTAGATTTCCATTATAACTCATGCCAGAAAACTGCTATGAGTTCTTGGAATCAGGGCACCACCAGTATCCTATGCAGCAATTACATGGGTTTGTTGGAGACAAGTGTCGCATCCCCCCAGACTAGAGGAAGCATGGTATCTATTGCTTGGAGCTGAAGAACTGCCTACTGGTTCTACTTGCACAACATTCTACTTGTGAGTTGCTTGTATCATCCTGTCTACTGTTGTGAACACCTCAATGTAGTACAGATTGTTTGCAAAAGAACCCTGCAGTGAAGTTCCCAGTGTCCAAAGTGTGTGTTCCTTCCTCTTCTATTGGTGAGAAGTTCTAGTAGACAATGTGCAAGACTTGATGTGCCTGGTCAGCTGCTCTGCGATGTTGGCCATTCTCAGTTCAATGCTATATTGTGGACCATCCACTGTTGCCAGCAGCAGTACACTGGTTGCACCAGTAACATGTAAACCTTCATGATAAGATCCCTCTTATGTTGACTATAATTGCTGACTGATTATACATCGTGGATTATGTAGTATGGAGTGTAAAAGTAATTGCAATGTGCATTAGTTATATAGTAATTCTTGTCACCTACATTTTTGCTAGTGAAAAGCAATCTGACAACATCTCAGTTTCTAGTGCTTTCTATTTGCAATTTTACTTGCCCATAAATTTTGCATTTCAAATAAAGCACTACAGCTCAGCAAGTTTTTTTTATACCAGAATGAAGTACTGTGACATTTAGTAATAAAGAACCCTGGGAATTTGATTTGCAAAAATTAAACATGAAAGGGTCCCTGGGAGCTGCAAAATTCGATATTACTAACATTTACCTTTTTATGTAGGAGTAGGAGAAGGGGGAAGGGGAAAGGGGAAGGGCAAGGAGAAGGAGCCCACTGACCCCCACTATGCATGGTGCGCACACAGTTTCTGTGTACGCACCATTCTTCCACTGTACTAGAATGGCGGTTTGTGGGAAGTCCTTCCCGGCAGTGCTGTATTATTATGTCGGGAAGGGGTTAAGAGTGCCAGTGTACATTTCAGTTAAAGGCTCCAGATACCACAGGTTTGCCAGTCTTGCCAAATGCAATGGATAGATACAGTCCAGCAACTTAGGTAAATCTCGAGTGTTAGCATTGGCCTCTAATACTCATGTAATAGCACCCTAGAATCCACAATATTAGTATGTTTTACTTGCACTTATATTTGAAGTTTTAAATTAAATGGATTCCTTTAATCCCTTTCCGCACTTGCACCAGGCCCTACGGTAGCAGGGGCCCCCTTGGAACAGTGGGACAGTCTTGCATTTCCTGTCCCGCTGTTCTGAGCAGTGGATCCAGACTGCACCAACGTCCTCAGGACACGAATGAGTTGCATTCAATGATGACACAGGGGCCGTCCGCCTGTAGATTAGGATGTGTTTCAGTTAAGAAACACCAGCAGTCAGGTTGTCCTGGATCTAAAGGTAATTGATACAATAGGTCATCAAAATCAGATCGGTCAGGGTCCAACACCCACACCCTGTCCTGATCATCTGTTTTGGCCGCCAGAAGAAATATACTGGGTATATGATCAGGAGCAGCCTTGCTCATATTTTAAGTAATTGGGAGCAGGGTTGAAGTTCCAGGTGCCCCCCCCCCCACTACAGGGTATGGAGCTACTTTTTTAAAAGTCATATTTCATGTCTGATGTCAGCTTTCCAAGCTAATCACACCCACTTTTCCAACCACTTATTAAGAGTGGACTGTAAGGGTGTGAAAATCTAAAATGACACAAACTTTTCACACAAACAACTCCAAAAAGCTGTTAAACCACATTTTGCCACCAGTATTCTGGCACTGCAGGACTTGATAAATTACCCCCAGGATATAAGGAACAGGTAAATTCTTATGAGAGTATCTACTCAGTGGCGTAACTAGGAATGGCTGGGCCCCAAGGCAAACATTTGACATGCCCCCAGCCCAACCGCCGCCCTCACCCCCCCCCCCCCGCATCAACTACATTCCTGCACACACTATTATGCGCCATAGTGGCCCCTGCACACAGTATTATGCCCCATAGTGGCCCCTGCACACAGTATTATGCCCCATAGTGGCCTCTGAACACAGTATTATGCCCCATTGTGGCCCCTGCACACAGTATTATGCCCCATAGTGGCCCCTGCACATGGTATTATGCCCCATAGTGGCCCCTGCACACAGTATTATGCCCCACAGTGGCCCCTGAACACAGTATTATGCCCCACAGTGGCCCCTGCACACGGTATTATGCCTCACAGTGGCCCCTGCACACAGTATTATGCCCCACAGTGGCCCCTGCACACAGTATTATGCCCCATTGTGGACCACGCATGAACGATTATTATACTCTGGGGTCTTTTCAGACCTCAGAGTATAATGATCAGAGAGCCAGGGTAGGATACAAACATAAAAAAACAATGCTACATACCTCTCCCTGGCTCTGCTGCACTCCGGTGCGCTACTTCGGCCATCTTCAATGTTGGATCGGATCTCACATGAGTCAGGCCGGCGTCGCGACACATAATGACGTCGGCTGACGTCTGGGACGTCAACAAACAGGACCGAAACCTGCGGAGCGTAGGAGAGGTGAGTTACAGTGTTTTTTATGTTCCCTCACCTCCCCTGTGTCCCCGATCGTTATACTCCGGGTTCTGAAAAGACCCTGGAGTATAACGATAGCAGTGTTTGTGGGGTTCGCGGTAGCAGCTGCCACAGGGCTCTGGGCCCCTTAATGTCCCGGGCCCTGTGGCAGCCGCTACCGCGGCTACCCCGGTATTTATGCACCTTTATCTACTACATCATCTACTATTCTTGTAAATCCTGTGAGAAGATAGAAATAGTGTTTTTTAACGCCTTCCCAACATCTGCCGTAATAGTATGGCGGATGCCGAGTAGTTAAATATGGTGGCCACTCAGGCTTGTGGCTGTAAGCATAGAGCTGTTCCCATACAAGTCTGTGTAATGGCTTTTAGTTCTCTGTAGCATGTGGCACGAAATTAATTAACTCCATTTCATCTTCCCCTGGCCCTTATAGCCACAGGGTAGGGTGGCAACATTTTCAATGAATGGATATTTCAAAGTATAAGTAGAATACTGATATCACACTGATACAAAGCATTTCGGGCTCCTACATGACCCCATTAAGATTTAGATTTCTATTACTCACTGTAGTTCAGAGTGAAAAATCAATCTGAAATGTGAAACAGCTGACCATGTATATAATACAATCTCATTTCTTTTCTACTTATAAACATACATTAAACAGCACTGTACATTACAAGGAGCCTTAAGAAATCGTAGGACAACATATTACAGTATTTTACCTTATCACTGCCAGAAGGTAAAAGCAGCAGTGAGCATTGGTCTAAATAGGAGATCTTATCTCAGTGAGGCAGCGGTCTGATTTAATCCAGTCACTATTGAAGCTATGATTTTTACAATTCTCTGTGACTTCTGAGTTATTTTTTCTTAAGAAGCCACATCTAACAATTCTAAATTCCATGTGACATTTAGCAATAATACAAATGGATATCAAGTCTTTTTTTCCAGCCAGCCTATATGAAGGTACATTAAAAAAAAAAAGAGTAAAATAATACTTAAAGGTAACCTGTCAGGTGTTTTTTCCAAACTGACCCCACATGTGTAGCTTCAAGTAATGACCTTTCCTATGGTGCCCCTCCCTATGATTTCTGTTGCTGAAAACTCACGCTATTGTGTAAATTGTCATTGTACTAAATAATGTCCTGTTCCGCATGATTGATCTTACCCTCACTGTCAGACCTCAGCCTGATATCCTACCTACAGTGCCTTGCGAAAGTATTCGGCCCCCTTGAAATTTTCAACCTTTTGCCACATTTCAGGCTTCAAATATAAAGATATAAAATTTAATTTTTTGGTGAAGAATCAACAACAAGTGGGACACAATTGTGAAGTGGAATGAAATTTATTGGTTATTTTAAGCTTTTGTAAAAAATAAAAAACTGAATAGTGGGGTGTGCAATATTATTCGGCCCCTTTACTTTCAGTGCAGCAAACTCACTCCAGAAGTTCAGTGAGGATCTCTGAATGATCCAATGTTGCCCTAAATGACTGATTATGATAAATATAATCCACCTGTGTGTAATCAAGTCTCCTTATAAATTCACCTGCTCTGTGATAGTCTCAGGGTTCTGTTTAAAGCGCAGAGAGCATCATGAAGACCAAGGAACACACCAGGCATGTCAGTGATACTGTTGTGGAGAAGTTTAAAGCCGGATTTGGATACAAAAAGATTTCCCAAACTTTAGACATCCCAAGGAGCACTGTGCAAGCGATCATATTGAAATGGAAGGAGTATCAGACCACTGCAAATCTACCAAGACTTGGCCGTCCCTCTAAACTTTCATCTCAAACAAGGAGAAGACTGATCAGAGATGAAGCCAAGAGGCCCATGATCACTCTGGATGAACTGCAGAGATCTACAGCTGAGGTGGGACAGTCTGTCCATAGGACAACAATCAGTCGTACATTGCACAAATCTGGCCTTTATGAAAGAGTGTCAAGAAGAAAGCCATTTCTCAAAGATATCCATAAAAAGTCTTGTTTAAAGTTTGCCACAAGCCACCTGAGAGACACACCAAACATGTGGAAGAAGGTGCTCTGGTCAGATGAAACCAAAATCGAACTTTTTGGCCACAATGCAAAAAGATATGTTTGGCGTAAAAGCAACACAGCTCATCACCCTGAACACTCCATCCCCACTGTCAAACATGGTGGTGGCAGCATCATGGTTTGGGCCTGCTTTTCTTCAGCAGGGACAGGGAAGATGGTTAAAATTGATGGGAAGATGGATGGAGCCAAATACAGGACCATTTTGGAAGAAAACCTGTTGGAGTCTGCAAAAGACCTGAGACTGGGGCGGAGATTTATCTTCCAACAAGACAATGATCCCAAACATAAAGCAAAATCTACAATGGAATGGTTCACAAATAAACGTATCCAGGTGTTAGAATGGCCAAGTCAAAGTCCAGACCTGAATCCAATCGAGAATCTGTGGAAAGAGCTGAAAACTGCTGTTCACAAACGCTCTCCATCCAACCTCACTGAGCTCGAGCTGTTTTCCAAGGAAGAATGGGCAAGAATTTCAGTCTCTCGATGTGCAAAACTGATAGAGACATACCCCAAGCGACTTGCAGATGTAAACGCTGCAAAAGGTGGTGCTACAAAGTATTAAGGGGGCCAAATAATTAGGCACGCCCCACTTTTCAGTTTTTTATTTTTTACAAAAGTTTAAAATAATTTCGTTCCACTTCACAATTGTGTCCCACTTGTTGATTCTTCACAAAAAAAAAAAAAATGTTATATCTTTATGTTTGAAGCCTGAAATGTGGCAAAAGGTTGAAAAGGTCAAGGGGGCCGAATACTTTCGCAAGGCACTGTAACTGCCAGCTTCACAGGGTGTGATTTTTGCGTGATGACTGCATGGCTAGATGAAGCTGCTCCCAACCTCCCGCAACTAAAGTAAATTTGAAAAAAAAAACTCTTGGCTTTTTCCCTTTAGAGAGACTGTATGATGAAAAAAACCTTGAGAGGCAAATGTGAAGAAAAAAATAAATTTACTAGTATGCTTTAACTTTTTAGCTAATGACCTTACCAAATCAACTAGTCCCCTTCAAGAAGGTCAGTGACACAGACATTTGGCTGATGCAATGAAAATCCAGCTATCTGTGCAGTTTTTAAAAATCAAAGTATATTAAGTTAATTTTTACAATTGCCATCAAATAGTTTTTTCATTTGTCAGACAACCCCTTTAATCAAAATTAGTCAATGAGTCTATGATATTGTGGTAGAATTTGGTAATGATCTCCAAACTAGAAATCTCACTTTATTATCTGGGAGCTATGAATCACACCCCTTTGCCTGACACTGCCTTTCTGTTATTACAGAGTTTGAACAGCACATCAGGCACCAAAACTAACTGCGCTTGTTGCTTGGGCTAGAGAGAAAATTCCAACTGTGCTGAAATCAGTGGAATGGAGTCTATTAACAGATGCTAAGAACATGAATTGGTGGAGGTGGTGAAAGGTCATCTTTTGGTACCCTGAGGGGATAGGGATGACTAATTCCAGCAGGAGAGAAGACAGGACACACAAACTCTCTGGCATGTGTGAAGATCTTTTTTCTTACTTCCCAGTAATTCATTTATTTTTTAGTAACAAACTTTACAATGTACAACCAGGTTCCATCCAATGGGATTGATGCTTTAGGCTAAGGCCCTACTTTGCAGAAAAGCAGCTTTTTTGTTGCAGATTTCGCTGTGTTTTTTTGAGCCAAGAGCCAAAGATTGAGCAGAAGATAGAAGTGTAAGTACTTCCTATATATTCCCCATTCCCTTTGTAGCGATTCTACTGCAAAAAGCTGCGTTTCCACAAAGTGGGGCCTCGTCCTTAAGGTGTTTCCAATCAGTAATGTCATTCCAAATGAAGAATCCATACTTTATAGATATTGTGCTTACAAGCCTAATACCCTGACCTAGACAAATGAACTTTGGTTCACATTAAGCCCCCTTGCACACGACCGTATGAATGGTCAGTGTGCTGTCCAGGTTTTTCCCAGATAGCACACTGACCCATTAATTTCTATGAGCCCAAACACATGACCATGAATTACAAGGTCTGGTGTGCGGGCCAACAGTCCGGGACGTAAAATATGGAACAGGTCCTATTCCTGTCCGATTTTGCAGCCCTGCTTCTACGTCTCCTATTCATTGAATGAAAGGGGCCGCAGAAGCACGGGCGACACACGGGTGACATCTGTGTGTCACCCACCCACCGCCCGTGCCTTTCATTCACAGCCGCCAATCAGCACACAGTCGTGTGCAACCGACTTAGGGTGGGTTCACACCTGCGTTTGAGTCCATCCGCTGCCAATCCGAGTGAAAATCTCGGGGAACGGGATTGGCATCGGATACCAACAGGTTAGCGACGCATTGGTTAAAAACCCATTCATTTGAATGGGTTTTTAAAGCAATGGGCGGGTGTGCGCTTACACCCTCTGCGCTGCAAATCCTTTTTTTTCGTCGGAAACAAAGTCGAACATGCAGGACTTCGTGTCCGACGAATAAAAATGGCTTCACAGCGCAGAGGGTGTAAGCGCATACCCGCGCATTGCTTTAAAAACCCATTCAAATGAATGGGTTTTTAACCAATGCGTCACTAACCTGTCGGTATCCGATGCAAATCCCGTTCCCTGAGATTTTCACTCGGATTGGCAGCGGACGGAC
This sequence comes from Leptodactylus fallax, assembly GCA_947044405.1. Classification (NCBI taxonomy): domain Eukaryota; kingdom Metazoa; phylum Chordata; class Amphibia; order Anura; family Leptodactylidae; genus Leptodactylus; species Leptodactylus fallax. The sequence goes on along the minus strand of CAMRHE010000035.1, from coordinate 594,970 downwards.
TCAAACGCAGGTGTGAACCCACCCTTAACTGTGAGCAGAATTAGACAACAGAAGATGGACAACATGTGCAAAGGAAGGGAAAGCTGTGTGATATTAGACAAAGGTTGGTATAGTAAAATTAATCTTTTAACCTTTTATGCTCTTCAAACTACTTTATCAATGACAAAAACATAATAAAATTGGAGGTTTCCATTTTTTTTCTCATAATTCTGTCAATTTTAGAAAACCTCCACATACTGATAAAGCATGTATCAAGCTGTTTACATGTGTCAATACAGTTGCTGTATTGTACTGTACAACTATTGAGAAAGAAAGGTTAAGCATAAAGAGGATTTTATATTGTTATACACACATGGACAAAATTGTTGGTACCACTCGTTTAATGAAAGAAAAACCCACAATGGTCACAGAAATGACTTGAATCTGACAAAAGTAATAATATATAAAAATTCTATGAAAATGAACAAATGAAAGTCAGACATTGCTTTTCAACCATGCTTCAACAGATTTAAAAAAAAAAAAAAAAAAACTCATGAAACAGGCCTGGACAGAAATGATGATACCCTGAAAATAATGTGACCAAAGGGACATGTTAAATCAAGGTGTGTCCACTAATTTGCATCGCAGGTGTGTACAATCTTGTAATCAGTCAGTGGGCCTGTATATAGGGCTACAGATACTCACTGTGTTGTTTGATGACATGGTGAGTACCACACTCAACATGGACCAGAGGAAGCGAAGGAAAGAGTTGTCTCAGGAGCTTAGAAAGAAAATTATAGACAAGCATGTTAAAGGTAAAGTTTATAAGACCATCTCCAAGCAGCTTGATGTTCCTGTGAGTACAGTTGCACATATTATTCAGAAATTTAAGATCCATGGGACTGTAGCCAACCTCCCTGGACGTGGCCGCAAGAGGAAAATTGATGACAAATCAAAGAGAAGGATAATACGAATGGTAACAAAAGAGCACAGAAAAACTTCTAAAGAGATTAAAGGTGAACTTCAAGCTCAAGGAACATCAGTATCAGATCGCACCATCCATCATTGTTTGAGCCAAAGTGGACTTCATGGGAGACGACCAAGGAGGACACCATTGTTGAAAACAAATCATAAAAAAGCCAGACTGGAATTTGCCAAACTACATGTTGACAAGCCACAAAGCTTCTGGGAGAATGTCCTATGGACAGATGAGACAAAAATCAAAATTTTTGGCAAGGCACATCAGCTCTATGTTCACAACGGAAAAATGAAGCATATCTTGAAAAGAATACTGTCCCTACTGTGAAACGTGGAGGAGGCTCTGTTATGTTCTTGGGCTGTTTTGCTGCATCTGGCACAGGGTGTCTTGAATCTGTGCAGGGTACAATGAAATCTCAAGACTATCAAGAGATTCTAGAGAGAAATGTGCTGCCCAGTGTCAGAAAGCTTGGTCTCAGTCGCAGGTCATGGGTCTTGCAACAGGATAATGACCCTAAACACAGCTAAAAACACCCAAGAATGGCTAAGAGGAAAACATTGGACTATTCTGAAGTGGCCTTCTATGAGCCCTGACCTAAATCCTATTGAGCATCTTTGGAAGGAGCTGAAACATGCCGTCTGGAAAAGGCACCCTTCAAACCCAAGAGACAACTGGAGCAGTTTACTCATGAGGAGTGGACCAAAATACCTGTTGAGAGGTCAAGAAGTCTCATTGACAGTTACAGGAATCGTTTGATTGCAGTGATTGCCTCAAAAGGTTGTGCAACAAAATATTAAGTTAAGGGTACCATCATTTCTGTCCAGGCCTGTTTCATGAGTTTTCTTTTTTTTTAAATTATGTTGAAGCATGGTTGAAAAGCAATGTCTGACTTTCATTTGTTCATTTTCATAGAATTTTTATATATTATTACTTTTGTCAGATTGAAGTAATTTCTGTGACCATTGTGGGTTTTTCTTTCATTAAACGAGGGGTACCAAAATTTTGTCCACGTGTGTATATAATAATTATACTATTATATGATGCTGTCATCTACTTGTTGAAGATCAGTTGCATAGCTATAGGAGTTGTGAGGTTGTTATAACTTTTGTAATGTTTTCTAGTTGTGTTTCTTTGCTCAGTAGCCAATGAGCAAGGAGTTTTTTTGTTTTTTTTTGTTAGTTACCATAGGAGCTCACGAATAGTGGCCATATCAGGTATGACACGTCCAGAGTAAGTGATCAGTCCAGGAAAACATGAAAACTTCTGCAACATTTTGAAGCTGATTTACAGACTTTATATCAACAGGGTCTGCTAATGTGTTTTTTTTTTTCAGAAAAAATATAGGCAAAAAGTTAATGACTTTTCGTTAAACTGACATTTTCCTGGTATTCCTAAAAGAACCTGTCTGATAACATTCTGAGATATCTCTGAAACCATTGAAATGTCAAAATTCAGCCATTTGAATACACCTGGAGTCAATATGTAACTCTTGTTGATGATAATCAGATTTGAGATCAGTTTAAGAAGATATTTTTTCGCTATTTTAGAGCTGTGAGAATTTCAATCAATGTTAGGTGTGCCCTTCTCTTTTAATAGCCCTATTTGCATGATGCTTATCTACACATAACCTGATTTTACTGGGCTATGTTGGTGTAGCACAAAGATTGGTGAGACCCATGGAGCTGGCCTTCAACCCATTTAACAACAGCAGATGCCTTCAAATCTTGAAGTTCTTGCTTTACAAGCTTGTGGACAAGAAATGGGGTGTGTTTGATAAAGACTTGCCATCCTTTAAAAGCTGTAACTGAAATTTCTCACACAGGAATAAAGTAGTAGCTGAACAATAAGGAAAGATCTTTAGATTGGTACTTTGCAAATTGGGCTTACTTCTTCTCCCACACACAAAGATGGCAATATCCTTGATCTGGTCTTCTTACGGCTCTGTTCTGTCTCTGACTTTACAAATGCTCGCCTACCAATTTCCGACCACAACCTTCTTTCCTTTACTATCAAAGGCTCTTGTTCTTCGCAAAACACACCAACCTACCGCACATACAGAAATCTACAGGCTGTAAACACTCCGCACTTCTCAGACACCCTACAGTCATTACTGCCTCCCATCTCTTCTCTCTCCTTTCCTGAACTGGCCACCAAACACAACGAGACTCTCAAAACTGGCAACCTTGGCGCACTCCTCAAACACATTTTCTTCAGCGATGCTCAAGATGTGCTGAACGTCTGTAGCAAAAATCTAACATATCTGCAGATTTTCTTCACTTCAAGTTTATGCTCAAAGCCTATAACTCTGCCCTGCACCTCACTAAACAAGCCTATTTCACCTATCTTCTCTCTCTCTAATAACCCTAAACAACTCTTTGACACCTTTCAGTCCCTCCTTATGCCAAAGGTGCGGGTACCTGTCACAGACCTCAGTGCTCAAGGCATGGCCACGTACTTTAAAGACAAAATTGACAACATCTGTGAGGAAATAACCTAATCTCCAAGCAGTATCAGTCCCCTTGCTTCCCTTGCTTCTCCTTGTGAACTCTCATTCTTTGACCCAGTAACAGAAGAAGAAGGCTCAGCTCCTTTCTTCTTCTCACCCTACTACCTGCACAAGTGATCCTATCCCGTCCCACCTCCTCCGGTCTCTGTCCCCTGCTGTTACAACTCACTTTACTAAAAAATTTTAACCTCTCTCTTTCTTTTGGAATCTTTCCCTTCTCCTTCAAACATGCTGTCACAACCCCGCTACTTGTATAAACCCTCCCTCGACCCAACCTATGCTTCTAACTATCGACCCATCTTTAACCTCCCCTTCATCTCTAAACTCCTGGAACGCTTGATCTATTCCTGCTTAATCTGCTATCTCTCTGCTAACTCTCTTCTGGAACCCTTACAATCAGGATTTCGCACACTACACTCTACAGAAACGGCCCTTACAAAAGTCTCCAACGATCTCCTGACAACTAAATCTAAAGGGAACTATTCACTACTTATTCTTCTGGATCTCTCAGCAGCATTTGACACTGTAAACCACCAACTCCTCCTCACTATGCTTCACTCTATTGGCCTCAGGGATACCTCTCTCTCTTGGTTTCCTTCCTATCTTTCTGACCGCTCATTTAGTGTATCATTCTGTCGGGGGTTAAGTTCCCCCGGGATGGATGTCACCGTAATCCTAATTAAATATAGAACAGGTACGAGCTCGGGAAAACAAACTACAGACACGCCCAGGAGTCTAGTAAGAATGATTTCGTTTATTGTATAGTTCATACAAGTTTTAAAGGCAAGTTGGTTACACAACAGTCATGTGACCAATGTACATATTTGGTCTTTCCGGTTCCGCTGCTAGGCAGATTCACAGTTTCTCATAATATGTATTACTTCTCATTACTTATCTGTATGTTTTCTTTTAACATTCTTGAGAACAGCAAGACCTTGAATGCTATCTCAGACTTAGTGTCTGCAAAAACTCTAAATTATATCTTACATATTGGTTAACTGTATTCCATTTCCTTCTCAGCGCTTCAACTTTCTTGCAATGTGAAGCGTGTATCCAGGTAGATTTTCCCTCCAACTTTACTGAGGTGGCAGTTGTCAGCAATATCTGGAAGGGGCCATCATATCTGGGTTCAAGAGATTTCCTGGAGTGTCTTTTCACGACTACCCAATCACCAGGCTGCAATCTATGCGTTCCTGAAAAATCAGAAGGGTCTGGAATAGAAGAGAACACTTGTTTATGTGTTTCTTTCAGTTTTTGACACAAATTTTGTACATAGCTGGCAATACTGTCATAGTTAAGCTGTAATGTCTGAGGGAAGTACAATCCTGTTTTGGGTGCACTTCCAAACAATATTTCAAATGGTGACAACCCTGTCCTCCTGTTAGGAGTAGTTCTAACTGAATATAAGGCTAGAGACAGGCATTCAGGCCAAGGCTTTCCTGTCTCTGCCATGGCTTTCTGAATCTTCAACTTGAGTGTACCATTCAACCTTTCCACTTTGCCTGAACTCTAAGGATGGTAGGGTGTGTGGAAAGCTTGCTCAATCCCTAGTGCAGACATTATTTCTTTCATTATTTCACCTGTGAAATGTGTACCTCTGTCAGACTCAATCACCTCGGGCACTCCAAACCTACACACAAGCTCGGACATCAGTTTCTTGGCAGTTGCTTGTGCGGTTTGCTTTGCTCACAGGGTAGGCCTCAGGCCATCCTGAAAACAAATCCACACACAGACCAATACATACTCATATGTTCCAGACTTAGGCAACTGTATGTAATCTATCTGTATCCTCTGAAATGGGTACAGGGATTTTGGTGTACACTTGGTGGGTGTTTTAACTACCTGTCCTGGATTGTGTAGAGCACATATGTGACATGCTTTTACGTGATTGCTAGCAGCTCTTCCAAAACCTGGGGCAAACCATAATTTACCCACTAATGACTCCATGGCATTTCGAGAGGCATGCACCTTACCGTGGGCCAAGCCAGCCATCTGGGGGTAGACTGCTGCGGGCAGACATAATCGATCCCCCATTTTCCACATACCATCACCTTCTGTAGCACCTGCTTTCTTCCATCTTTCAGTTTCCACACTGGTAACCTTTGAGTACAGCCCTTTTGGGTCTGCTAGGTCAATGTCCATTTTGCTCACCTGGTTGGGACCCCTTCTGGCCAGTAGTGCTGCAGCCTTGGCTGCTATGTCAGCTCTCTCATTTCCACGGCTTTCAGGGTCCCTTCCTTTTGCGTGAGCTCTGACTTTCACAATTGCCAGCTGCTTTGGGAGCAGTATGGCCTCCATCAGTCGACTTACCACATCTCCATTCTTAATTGGCTTGCCCTGGGCCGTTAGGAAGTTCCTTGACCTCCATATCGGAACATAATCATGCGCAATGCCAAAAGCATACCTGGAGTCAGTGTATATGTTGGCTGTTCTACCTTTGGCTACCTTACAAGCCTCCATAAGGGCTTTAAGCTCAGCTTCTTGGGCTGACGTGTGGTGGAAGAGCTTCTTGGACTATGATGTCATGTTCAGTGACTACAGCATATCCTGTAACAAATTTGCCTTCATCTGTTAGATACCTTGAGCCGTCCACAAACATCTCATAATCAGGATTTTGTAATGGCACATCCGTGACATGGTCAAATCCCACTGTTTCCTGTGACATAAGAGCCACGCAATCATGCTCATGCTGGCTGTCAAACAGTTCTTCTTCAGAGAGAGAGAGAGTTTAAAAATAAAAATAACTCATCTTCCACTCCCCCTTTTGAATCATGAACTCCTACAGGAAGAAGAGTTGCAGGATTCAAAGTTAAACAGCGTTGAAAAGAGATGTTTGAGGAGGACTGCAGAGCAAATTCCATTTTGCTCTGCCGTGCCAAAGAAAGATGATGTCTGTCTACCTGTGTGAGGATAGCATGGATGTCATGAGGTGTATACACAACCAATAAATGATCTAGGACAATGTCTGAGCTCTTATCAAGCAACGCTTGTACCGAGAGGACAACCCGCACACAGGAGGGTGTCCCCCTGGCTTACAGCGTCTAACCGTGAGCTGTAATAGGCCACCGGGCGTTTCTTACCCCCGTGTTGTTGTGTGAGAACTGCAGTTGCATGTCCCATCATCTCAGTCACGTAGAGCTGAAAAGGTTTCTGATAGTCAGGTAGGCCTAAGGCCGGAGCACTGACTATCTGCAACTTCAGCTGGTAAAACGCATCCAAGGCCTCAGACGTGAGGCTGAATGGTTTTGAGGAGAGGCAATCATACAGAGGTTGCATGGTCAGAGATGCAGATCTGATCCATGGCCTACAGTAGGATACCAATCCCAAAAAGGTACGTAGCTGAGCATGAGAGGCTGGCACCTGCATGTCTCTCACCACCTTGGTCCTCTCATCAGACAGGTGCTTGGTACCCTGGCCGAGACAGTGTCCCAGAAACAACACTTTTTGTTTGCAAAATTGCAACTTATCCTTGCTGACCTTGCAGCCGTTCTGGCAGAGGAAACACAACAGGATGATGGTCGCTGCTTCACAGGTTGATTTGTCTGGAGCACAAAGAAGAAGGTCATCAACATATTGTAACAAAACAACATCATCATGTAGTGGATACTAAGTACTCATGATTAGTGTGAGACACCTTGTAAACTGGTTAGGACTGTTTTGCGCCCCTTGTGGTAGTACTGTCCAGGTGTACTGTTTTCCCCTAAATGTGAATGCAAACAAATACTGAAAAAACATTGCAAAGATCTATAGCGCTGTAATAAGTGGATCCAGTAGGGACAGCTGATAACAGGGTATGTGGATTGGGCACTACAGGTGTTTCAAGTAATGTCACTTTGTTCAATTCCCTGAGATCATGAACCATACGGTATGTGTCTGGTTCTCCCTTTTTGCTCTTCTTTTTAACTGGGAAAAGAGGAGTGTTTGCTACAGAAGTACATTCCTTTAATGCCTCTGCTTTCACTAATTCCACTATTGTTACTGCTATGGCATCTTCTTGGGCATGAGTCAGAGGATATTGTTTAATCCTAGGTGGCTGAGCTCCAGGTTTCAGGGTTACCATAACAGGGGGTACATCCAATTTACCTAAATCTGTTTTCCCAGTTGCCCATAATGCTGTTGGCACTTGGGATAACAGTACATTTTCTTCTTCAGTAAGGACAAAAATACAACTTGGTGTACTTAACTCAGCAGATAACAAGCATAAAATCTCATGATTGGTATGTGTGACTTTTACATATGCTTCCCCTGATGGATGCAACATGATGTTACAACCTAATACTCCCATCACATCTGTACCAAAAATGTTATCTGATGTGTCGGAGACTAAATACTTAGTGAGTATCCTGCAACCCTGAAATGAGGTTTCTACAGGATCAGTTTGATCTAAAGCATCCACCGTTTTAGTGAGAAGTCTTCCATAATAAGCTTCCACTGATTCACCTTTCTCTCTTTTAGCAGATACCTTACTTTAGGTGATAACAGGCAAGACAATAAATTCACATAACATAGTACAAGACATAATTTCATATGCTTGAGTATTTTCTTGAATATTTTACACATATATATTACACAATATTATACACATATATATTGTCATTGTACCTTACTTTTCCATTTAACCGTAGGATAACACTTTTATCAAAATATTTTCCCTTTGGGCATAAATAGTCATCATACACAGGCCAAGTTTCACTTTGTAATAATTGACATGTAACATTATTGGGTAACACAGTATCATGTTCAGCTTGTGATTTTCTGCGTGCCCATCACATCAGATACAACGTCCTTGGAGCTACTTGGCAGTCAATTAATGTTTTGGTTATTCCCTGCAGAACATCTGCACAGCGCTACAACAGAATACAGGAATACAATTCAAGCAGATAGCAGTTAATACTGACACCAAAATTACATATTACTATTTTTGTACAATTTTCAAATATTTCCCAAACCCCACCTTTTGTCATTACCACAGGTGTTCAAAACCCCTGAGTTGTACTTCAGGTTACCTTAAGGGCAAACTGCCAGACTTTAGAATTTTCTTCACTGGATTCCAACCAAAAGTTGAACCCCTGTGGAACATCACAATATCCTAGTTTCTTCTTTTTAGGGGACATTTCCTGAAAGCGGATTTAATTTAACAAAAAGCATAAAAGTTGAATCCTGGCATTGATATAAACAGAATGAATATTACAAATACAGGTTGACATATATATATATATATATATATATATATATATATATAATACATAATCCAATAAACATCATACCGATGGTGGACAGTTTTTCTCTTTGCACTATATCAGATTCTCTGAGTATTTTGTTAAAGTAAACAATAATACTGAGAAGGGTGATGTCTCCCTTCAAGCCTGATTCTCGGAGTGAGGTGGGGGTGATTCATTATTTCCTGAACTATCATCCCCTTATCCTATTCTATTGCTTCCTTCTATCAGGGCATATATGCCTCTTTGCAACTTATTATCTTGAATCAATCCTGCATGGTCTAATCTCCACTGATCCCAAAATTTACTGTCTACCAACCCAGTTTTGTGTATTCCTGCTCTTTTTAGGATTGTCTTTACCTGTGCGGCTACTTCTCTCCCTTCCCCTATTTCTATTAGTTCAAATGGGGTGTACCATATCTTAGAGGGTCCCATCCCCATCTTGGCTGGTAGCTAATCAGCCAGTGAGCTTCTCACTCCTCTAGGGCAACCTTTGAGACGATAGAGGGTCACTTATGACTACTTTAGTGAGAACTCCCAAACAGACTCTTCTGTTTTCTATGAACTACTTGTGCAAGTTCAGGAGTAGTGCTCAGGGCAATGCCTAATGGCTTCCACAGACTCAACTTTCTGTCTGTGTCCCCTTACCAAAACACTCCTGAATTATTGCACGCACTTCGCGCGGATTCTACTAAGTCCTTCGTGCTACTACTCAGGTCCCATTCGACCTTGACCGTCCAGACACGGCTGGAGGCTAGTGTTCCAAAACAAGGACTTTTCAATCACTAAGTGCTTCTCAGTTCCGAACCTTGTCCGCAACTCTAGGGGTTAAAAACAGAGAACTCTTCCCCGTTTCTTGCAGCCTTATATATCTTATAACACAGGTAAGATACAAACATCAATAGGAAGACAGACAGCAAAGAAAGCAATTTCTACATCATTTACAGGTGACATGTCCCTTATTAGGTTCTTCCGTACTATTTAATTGGCGTCGAGATGTCATATAAACATGCAGCAGCTTACCTCACTCATCGATACAGAGAATAGACACACAGGAACCTCAGATATACTAATTGGCAAGATAAGGTCTTACCTCACAGTACTGTTTTCATCTATCTGAGGTCCTCTGGTCCCGTCCTCAAGTCGATCGGTGAGTGGGTCGGCACTCTATCGGCTGCACATCAGACGATCTCGTCGCCCCACGTTGGGCGCCAATTTCTGTCGGGGGTTAAGTTCCCCCGGGATGGATGTCACCGTAATCCTAATTAAATATAGAACAGGTACGAGCTCGGGAAAACAAACTACAGACACGCCCAGGAGTCTAGTAAGAATGATTTCTTTTATTGTATAGTTCATACAAGTTTTAAAGGCAAGTTGGTTACACAACAGTCATGTGACCAATGTACATATTTGGTCTTTTTGGTTCCGCTGCTAGGCAGATTCACAGTTTCTCATAATATGTATTACTTCTCATTACTTATCTGTATGTTTTCTTTTAACTTTCTTGAGAACAGCAAGACCTTGAATGCTATCTCAGACTTAGTGTCTGCAAAAACTCTATAATTTTAACCCTTACAATTCGCTGGTGCTGTTTCTTCTCCACTGCCCCTTGCGATTTGGGTTCCACAGGGCTCGTTCTTAGGCCCCCTCCTCTTCTCTCTGTACACAGCCCCAGTTGGACAAATCATCAGCAGATTTGGCTTTCAATACCATCTTTATGCTGATGACACCCAGCTATATATCTTATCCCGTGACATAATTCCTGCACTACTACAGAACAACAGTGGCTGTCTCTAGCATCATGTCTTTTTTTTTTTTTTTTTTTTAGTTATTATTGTTGACTTTTGTCGATTTTTTTTATTATTTGTGGATTTACATACGGTACACCAAATATACAAAACAGATAATGCTAACAGAGACCAACTGGCACAGTGGGATAGAGGGCCCTGCCTGCAAGGGCTTACAAACCATGAGGGAAGAGGGATAGAGACAGAAGGTGGGGGTAGAGGCTGCTAGGTGGTGGTGTGGTGACAGTAGCATTATTGGAGGTTGTAGGCCTTCTTGAATAGGTGAGTCTTCAGGGCCTTCTTGAAGCTTGTGACTGTGGGGGACAGTCTTATGTGTCTTGGTAATGAGTTCCAGAGTATGGGGGATGCCCGGGAGAAGTCTTGGAGTCGATTGTGTGAAGAGCGGATAAGAGCAGAGCGGAGTAGGAGGTCTTTGGAGGATCGGAGGTTACGTGCGGGCAGGTAGCAGGAGATTAGCTCAGAGATATATGGAGGGGACAGGTTGTGGATGGCTTTGTATGTCAGCGTTAGTAATTTGAACTCTACAGTATTTGCTGGGCAACGGGCAGCCAGTGAAGGGACTGGCAGAGGGGGGGGGCGGCCGATGAAGAACGGGGGGAGAGGTGTATTAGGCAAGCAGCACAGTTTAAGGTGGACTGGAGGGGGGCAAGGGTGTTAGCTGGGAGGCCATGGAGAAGGGTGTTACAGTATTCTAGGCGGGAGATTATGAGGGTGTGGACTAGCATCTTTGTAGTTTCAGGGGTGAGGAAGGAGCAGATTCGATGGATGTTCTTGAGTTGGAGGCGGCAGGAGGTGTTGAGGGTTTGGATATGCGGTTTGAAGGATAGGTCAGAGTCTAAGGTTATCCCAAGGCAGCGGGCTTGGGTGACTGGGGTGAGAGTGGTTCCATTAATTTTGATAGATTGGTCAGGTAGGGGGATCGTGCGTGGAGGGGTGAAGATTATGAACTCTGTTTTCTCCATGTTGAGTTTGAGAGAGCAGGAGGAGAGAAAGGAGGCTACGGCTGCTAGACATGCTGGGACTCTGGACAACAGGGAGGTAATGTCTGGTCCAGAGAGATATATTTGGGTGTCGTCAGCATAGCAATGGTAATGGAAACCATGGGATTCTATGAGTTGGCCAAGGCCTAGGGTGTAGATTGAGAACAGGAGGGGTCCTAGGACAGAGCCTTGGTGGACACCTACAGAAAGAGGGCATGGCGTGGAGGTGGTGTGTGAGTGAGAGATGCTGAATGTGCGGTTGGTGAGGTATGAGGAGATCCAGGAAAGGGCCAGGTCTGAGATGCCAAGGGATGAGAGAGTTTCTAGCAGGAGGGAATGGTCGACTGTGTCAAAGGCAGAGGAGAGGTCGAGGAGGAGGAGGACAGAATAGTGACGTTTGGCTTTGGCAGTTAGAAGGTCATTAGTGACCTTGGTTAGGGCAGTTTCTGTGGAGTGATGGGGTCTGAAGCCTGACTGTAGTCTGTCAAAGAGCATATTGGACGAGAGATAGGAGGATAGTTCGGAGTGGACGTGTTGCTCTAGTAGTTTTGAGGCGTACGGGAGCAGTGAGATGGGGAGATATTTGGCTGGAGAGGATGGGTCCAGGGAGGGTTTCTTAAGTATAGGTGTGACAGTAGCATGTTTGAAGGCGGAAGGGAAGGATCCATTGGTTAGGGTAGGTTGAAGAGATGGGTTAGGGCAGGAGTAATGTCTTCCGAGAGTTTTGGGATGAGATGTGACTGGATTGGGTCAAGTGCACAGGAGGTGAGGTGGGATTTAGAGATTAGGGTGGAGAGCTTTCCATCAGTGATGGTGGAGAAACAGGTTAAAGATAAAGAGCACCGAGCTGTTGGATAGAGTGGTTGTTGGGGGTGTAAGGTGAGACTGTCTCTGATGGTGTCAATTTTGCTTTTGAAATAAGAGGCAAAGTCGTCGGCTGTGATAAGTGATATCGGAGGTGGCACAGGAAGACGGAGAAGGGAGTTGAAGGTAGTGAATAGCTGTTTGGGGTTGCGGGATAGGGCAGATATTAGTGTGGTGAAGTAGACCTGCTTTGCAGAGGTGAATGTGAGAACTGCCTCTTTATACCTAAGGAAGTCTTCCTGGGAGTGACTTTTCTTCCAGAGGCGTTCTGCAACCCATGAGGCACGTCTAAGTTTTTTAGTCAGGTCAGTGTGCCAGGGCTGCCTATTGATCGGCCGGGTTCTGGTGTTAGTGAGAGGGGCCACAGAGTCCAGGGCTGCAGTAATGGTGGTATTGTAGAAGTCAGCGGCGGTGTCTGCGTCCTGGAGTGAGGATATGTCAGCGAGCGGTTGGAGAGAGTCTTGAGAGCATGCGGATGTCAAGGCGATTAAGGGTCCTGCGGGGGCGTGTTGGTTTAGGGGTTGGGGGTTCAATTACAGAGGAGAGGGCCGAGAATGTCAGCAGGTTGTGGTCAGAGAGCGTGGACGGAGAGTTAGAGAGGTTGACTAGAGAGCAGAAGCAGGTGAATATGCGATCCAGCGTGTGCCCCTTTGTGTGGGTGGCAGAGGAGGGCCATTGAGAGAGGTTAAAGGAAGTAGTGAGTGACAGGAGACTGGAAGTGGCGGGGTGGGTTGTGTTAATGGGGATGTTGAAATCACCCATGATGATGGTTGGGGTGTCTGTGCATAGGAAGTGCATTAGCCAGGTGGTGAAGTGGTCGATAAAGGCAGCGGTAGGTCCTGGCGGTCGATATATGATGGCCAGTTGGAGGTTGGAGGGTGAGTAAATGCGAACAGAGTGCACTTCAAAGGAGGGGAGGGTGAGAGCAGGTATCGGTTGGATTGGGGCAAAGGAGCAGTCGTCAGACAGGAGTACGCCTACGCTACTGCCGGGTTTATTGTTGGGGCGGGGAGTGTGTGAGAATTGCAGACCTCCATAGGAGAGGGCAGCAGGGGAGGTAGTGTCTGGGGGTGTTATCCACATTTCTGTGAGGCCTAGAAATGATAATTTATGAGAAATGAAATGGTCATGGATGTAGTCAAGTTTGTTGCATACAGAGCGAGCATTCCATAGTGCACCGGGGAGTGTGTGGGAAGGGGCAGGAGCAGGTGAGATAGGGATAAGATTTAGGGGGTTCCGTGTGCTGGTGCCGGTTGTGCAGAAAGGTCTGACAGCAGGGAGGTGCTGGGGCGGTCCAGGATTAGGAGATATGTCGCCAGAAGTGAGGAGTAGCAGGAAGAGGGATAGCAGGTGTAAGTAGGAGAGAGTGTGGGGAGGTTGTGTGTGTCTGGGGCGGAAAGCTTGCAGGTGTGTGAGTAGCTGTGCAGAGAAGGTGAGATGGTGGGGTAGAATAGATGGAGAGATAAAGGTATTCTTAGTGACATGGCTGGTGTGAGGTGGAAAAGTGGTTTTTACAAGTATGGGAAGAACAACAGTGATTATATTGAGAATTATATTGGCATACGGTCTCCAGTCTCTATCAGCTAACACTTAACTCACATCTGCATTGAGTGACCTTTCTTCTGGTCCTTCAGAGAACCAAAAGAACAGACAAACGGACCACAAAAATAGCAACACCATCGAAAGCTGAAGGACCTCATTGACTATACTGGGGTCCATCAAGGTTTCTGCTGGATGTCTATTCTTTTTCACTGAAATTAACCGACAAAAAAGTCAGGCTCGCAGGACTTTTTCACCTAGTGGTTTACAGTGGGGAGAAAAAAGTATTTAGTCAGCCACCAATTGTGCAAGTTCTCCAACTTAAAAAGATGAGAGAGGCCTGTAATTGACATCATAGGTAGACCTCAACTATAAGAGACAAAATGAGAAAACATGTCTAGAAAATCACATTGTCTGATTTTTTAAGAATTTATTTGCAAATTATGGTGGAAAATAAGTATTTGGTCACCTACAAACAAGCAAGATTTCTGGCTCTCACAGAGCTGTAACTTCTTCTTTAAGAGGCTCCTCTGCCCTCCACTCATTACTTGTAGTAATGGCACCTGTTTGAAATTGTTATCAGAATAAAAGACACCTGTCCACAACCTCAAACAGTCACACTCCAAACTCCACTATGGTGAAGACCAAAGAGCTGTGGAAGAACACCAGAAACAAAATTGTAGACCTGCATCAGGCTGGGAAGACTAAATCTGCAATAGACAAGCAGCTTGGTGTGAAGAAATCAAGTGTGGGAGCAATAATTAGAAAATGGAAGACTTACAAGACCACTGATAATCTCCCTCGATCACGGGCTCCATGCAAGATCTCACCTCATGGGGTCAAAATGATCACAAGAACGGTGAGCAAAAATCCCAGAACCACACGGGGGGACCTAGTGAATGACCTGCAGAAAGCTGGGACTAACGTAACAAAGGCTACCGTCAGTAACACACTACGCCGCCAGGGACTCAGATCCTGCAGTGCCAGACGTGTCCCCCTGCTTAAGCCAGTACATATCCGGGCATGTCTGAAGTTTGCTAGAGAGCATTTGGATTTTCCAGAAGAGTATTGGGAGAATGTCATATGGTCAGATGAAACCAAAGTAGAACTGTTTGGTAGAAACACAACTCGTCGTGTTTGGAGGAGAGTGAATGCTGAGTTGCATCCAAAGAACACCATACCTACTGTGAAGCATGAACATCATGCTTTGGGGCTGTTACTCTGCAAAGGGACCAGGATGACAGATCCGTGTACATGAAAGAATGAATGGGGCCATGTATCGTGAGATTTTGAGTGCAAACCTCCTTCCATCAGCAAGGGCATTGAGGATGAAACAAGACTGGGTCTTTCAGCATGACAATGATCCCAAGCACACTACCAGGGCAATGAAGGAGTGGTTTTTTAAGAAGCATTTCAAGGTCCTGGTGTGGCATAGCCAGTCTCCAGATCTCAACCCCACAGAAAACCTTTGGAGGGAGTTGAAAGTCCGTGTTGCCCAGCAACAGCCCCAAAACATCACTTCTCTAGAGGAGATCTCCATGGAGGAATGGACTAACATACCAGGAACAGTGTGTGCTAACCTTGTGAAGACTTACCGAAAATGTTTGACCTGTCATTGCCAACAAAGTATATATAACAAAGTATTGAGATAAACTTTTGTTATTGACCAAATACTTATTTTCCACCAAAATTTGCAAATAAATTCTTTAAAAATCAGACAATGTGATTTTCTGGATTTGTTTTCTCATTTTGTCTCTCATAGTTGAGCTCTACCTATGATGTCAATTACAGGCCTCTCTCATCTTCTTAAGTGGGAGAACTTGCACAATTGGTGGCTGACTAAATACTTTTTTCCCCCACTGTATGACACATCTGAAGCCAGCCTTAGCATGATCTTCTGTTGCATCATTAATGCATGTAACCTCCAGCAATGTAAGAGACATAGTGGGATCTCTTACTGCTCGTTTCTTTAAATAGGTATTCCCATCACACTGTTTCAATAGACATGTTCCTAATGTAAAGTCTTACTATTTGAAACATATTACAGCATGTTTTGCAGCTTTTTACCTCTATTTAAAGGGAGTCTCTTACTTATTTAAAGGGAGTCTCTTAACCTCTTCAAGATGCCAACGTGACATGCTTCCATATCATACCTTCATTATGTGTCACAGTCCCATGAATGCCAAGAAAAAGACGTCTTTATTATGCAAATTAGGTGCTCTGAGCACAGGGGCCGTTCCCAGAGATCTCCGAGCACAGCCCTTGAAAGCCATTGAAAACACTCTCCTGTATGCTTTGCTCCACCCCCTGGCCAGTGGGAAATTATAGTCCATTGTGATGTCATCACCTGCTCTAATCTTGTGCATGCGCACTAGGCACTTGTATTGTTCAGCGTATATGACCATATAGCTCATATTTACTTATGCAATGAGATTTGTGGCACATGCTTTCTCTGTTTCTTCCAGTGTGCAACCTTGTACGACTGAGTTCTGAGGATCTCTTCAAACAGAAAAACATGGTCATTTACAAAAAAAGCTTTGTTCC
Source organism: Leptodactylus fallax (assembly GCA_947044405.1). NCBI lineage: Eukaryota > Metazoa > Chordata > Amphibia > Anura > Leptodactylidae > Leptodactylus > Leptodactylus fallax. The sequence continues at coordinate 578,552 of CAMRHE010000035.1, read as the reverse complement.
CCTATTTATCAAGATAATGGACCTCAGAAGTGGGATCCTCTTCTCCTGCTAATAAAGTTATCTTAAGAAAGAGGTGAACACAGCTGTAATTACAATGGAAACTACAATACAAATTTACAACCATCAGCTGTATGTGACAGCTTCAGAGAACAGAACTCCTAAGATTTGGCTGGTTAGTGAGCTACTGCTCATGCTCCAACATGTCCACTCCTAAAAGCCAGGTCAGGAGAGTATACAAGCTGATTAGATACTTGTATGGTGCACAAGCCTGGCCACCACTGATAAAATGCAGTGGTGGTCAAATCCATTGACAACACTGTGAATACACAGATGGGAACAAGGGCATAAAGAGTGCATAAAGATGCATATCTTCATAAAGAAAAATTTTTGTAAGATACATTTATTTGACAAACACCTTATTTTCACAGTCTGTAACATATTACATAACATTGCTGAGATGGAAATTCCCCTTTAATTTAGAAGATTCTTGAATGCATCCTGGTAAGACTGGGTTCTCATCTGCATCTGGTATCCGTCCACTTGCAAACCGTTTTAAGAGAAAAATGGTTTGGTACAAAAAGGATTCCAAACGGTTACACAGTGGATACACGAATCCGTTTTTTTAGACAGATTAGTCAATGTGTTTTTTTTTTTCTTCCCCCTTCTTCATTCTGAGCATGCGCAGAGGGAAAAACAGATTGCAAAATGGACACAAACTCATTGCTATCTGTTTGTAATCCATTTTCCATAGACCTCAATGTTAAAAAAAAAAAAAAAATGGATTGGTTGCTGTCCGTCTGGAATCCTTATGTTTAGTACGGAGACAAAGTCCTGCAAGTGCTACTTTTCTCTCCGCACAAAAAAGCGGAAACCAGATGGAAATGGCACAAACAGATACATGTGGATTACTTTTAAAACCCATTGAAATCAATGGGTTTTAATCCGAACCGTTCAAAATCAGTTTTTGAAGATTTCAAATATTGATTTCAAGTGGATTGACAAACACAGAGATGTGAACCGAGCCTTAGGCTGGGTTCACATCTGCATGGAGGATTTTGTTCTATAATGGGGTCCACCAGATGTCCGCCGTTTTAAAACTGAAAGTGCCAGATACCAGGCGGACCCCCTGGCTTCCATGTGTAAACTCTGTTTTAGCGGTCCGGCTCTCCACAGTTTGGATCCCCCCGGCTGTAGTTTGAACCTAGCATAAGATATGCACCTGAATTTTTTTTGTCTAGATCTGTAAATTCCTAGTAGGTAGCAAAATGTCTTAACCATAGACAATATTCATCAATGCTTTCTGTTGGTGAAAACTTCAAAAGCTGCATTTGTAGTGAAGTGTTTACATACAGCTTCATTGCCTAGCTCATAGTAACTATTCCCTGTAGACTTTCTCCCCAGAATAATTTAATAACATTGCTTTCTTTCTTCATTGTCAGTAATGTTCAAAGCTTGCAGAAATATCAACATGACCCTAAGATTGCTTGGGACTGGTGCACATCGAAAAGAGGAAGAGGGGCAACTTGAAGCTTTTTGGCCCTGATGCAAAATCTGTAATAGGGTGGCTATCTAACTTGTTCCATTTAGAAGAGTGTTATATTTAATGTGATGGAGCAGTTGCTACCATTGCACTCCCTATAGCTACACCTCTGAATGGAGGAAATTATTTCAAACAGGCCACAATGAGTTCATGCATTGCAGTCTTGTACACAGTTTGCTGTATTACTGAAAAACCTTATTCTTTATTATGGTTGTTATTATTATTATTATTATTCGTTATTCTTTAACTTGTAAGGAGGGAAGAGACGTGGTAATGTGATAACTTTTCTGATGTTCTCCCGTTGTGTTTTAACTTTCTGTAGTTTTGGTTGTTTGCTCAGCCAATTTTTTTCTGCCCAGAAACAGTGAAGTATTAGGGGGATGAACTGACCAAGCTGAAGCAGATGCTACAGACAGAGTAATGGAGACAAACATGGAATAAAGTGTTCTCTGACCCTACATGGTATTCCTGTGTGGGTTCCTTGGTATCACCGGCCTCAGTACCGCAACATTACAGGAGTCACAGTAGGGGTTCTTAGCACTATAATGCTGACTGCGCTTCCTCAATGTTTGTCTGTGTATCGAAAATACTTCTCCCTTATTCTCTGCTTTGTTTTTTATACACTGTCTGACATGTCAGGGGATCATTAACCATTTAATTCTAAAAGTAGCAATATGTCAGTATGTAGTCAAGGAAAGGAGGATGTGGAGAACAATGCTGGGATGAATGATGGTAAGAGTGCAAGACTTAGAGTAAATCTCATAGCATGTCTGTATGGAAGAGACCACTTAGCTATACAGGAGATTTTACTCCATCCCCACAACTACACTCAGAGAAGACATCACTAAATGTAAGTGTGCTACAATACATAGAGCTGAGCCATTGTATCTGTCTGCTACTATAAAGAACTGCCATACATAGAACTGAGCTGCTATAACTTAGCCTGCCGTGTTAGAAAATTTGTCTGATATGCTATATCCAATATACAGTATATATATTTTTGTGAAGCAATGGTTCACCGCAGGATGGAAACAGGCCCAAATGGTATATGGTAGAGATTGTACAGGTGCAAAATACTGGTAAAGCAACCACTCACACATCCATAATTCATGAGGGAGTGGATGCCTATGAGGACCAGCTCCAGACTTTTACAGGAATTAAGCATAAAAATCTCAGTGAGCCCCTGTGAGTCAGAGTGAGAAACACATTAATTTCACTTATATACTTGATCCGAAACTTGAAGAACACCTCCTTTATAGCTGAAAGTGTAAATGTGTGCAGGACTCACATGAAGAACATGGTTTGTTAAAGCTGCTATCCCCTTCTGAAATCTAAATCTCGTTTTATCTCTGTATGCAATTTGACCTCAGCAACACACAAAGCTTCTTTCATCCCTAGGGTGTCAGTGGGCTACTGAGCAGCATATTACTACTGTCACATCAGGATCACAGCTGCATCCTCCCTGGCTGTCCTCACCAGCAGTGTTTACCCTTACCTGTCACTTTTGCTCTGCTGTCTGCCTGCTCACTTTCACTTAATGGAAGCCAGCAGAACAGCGGTGATAGCTTTTGTCATGCTGCTTGGTGATGCGTGCCTGCATGAAAGTGCTACCTCTTCAAACTGCTTACTCCACTTCTTGCAGCACCCCAACAACTAGATAATAAGCCAACTTCCTCCTAGCATGTTTAAAGCCCACCTGAACAGTGGACCCCTTGTGCACAGTGGGTCATGGAATTTGCCTGGTATTCCAAATGTACACAGACAAGGGCAATATAAGGTGATAATGATAATGCAAGGTGCACAATTCTGTTAGTGACCTCCATACTATAAGATTAGGCAGGCTGACTAGCACCTACACCCGTGGACAAAAATGTTGGTACCCCTCGTTTAATGAAAGAAAAACCCACAATGGTCACAGAAATTACTTCAATCTGACAAAAGTAATAATATATAAAAATTCTATGAAAATGAACAAATGAAAGTCAGACATTGCTTTTCAACCATGCTTCAACAGAATTTTTTTTAAAAAGAAAACTCATGAAACAGGCCTGGACAGAAATGATGGTACCCTTAACTTTAAATTTTGTTGCACAACCTTTTGAGGCAATCACTGCAATCAAACGATTCCTGTAACTGTCAATGTGACTTCTGCACCTCTCAACAGATATTTTGGCCCACTCCTCATGAGCAAACTGCTCCAGTTGTCTCGGGTTTGAAGGATGCCTTTTCCAGACGACATGTTTCAGCTCCTTCCAAAGATGCTCAATAGGATTTAGGTCAGGGCTCGTAGAAGGCCACTTCAGAATAGTCTAATGTTTTCCACTTAGCCATTCTTGGGTATTTTTAGCTGTGTGTTTTGGGTCATTATCCTATTGCAAGACCCATGACCTGCGACTGAGACCAAGCTTTCTGACACTGGGCAGCACATTTCTCTCTAGAATCCCTTGATAGTCTTGAGATTTCATTGTACCCTGCACAGATTCAAGACACCCTGTGCCAGATGCAGCAAAGCAGCCCCAGAACATAACAGAGCCTCCTCCATGTTTCACAGTAGGTACAGTGTTCTTTTCAAGATATGCTTCATTTTTCCATCTGTGAACATAGAACTGATGTGCCTTGCCAAAAATTTCGATTTTTGTCTCATCTGTCTATAGGACATTCTCCCAGAAGCTTTGTGGTGCAAAATTATCTATAACAGCAAACAATGTGCAATATACAGTGGGGAAAAAAAGTATTTAGTCAGCCACCAATTGTGCAAGTTCTTCCACTTAAAAAGATGAGAGAGGCCTGTAATTGACATCATAGGTAGACCTCAACTATGAGAGACAAAATGAGAAAACAAATCCAGAAAATCACAATGTCTGATTTGTAAAGAATTTATTTGCAAATTATGGTGGAAAAAAAGTATTTGGTCACCTACAAACAAGCAAGATTTTGGCTCTCGCAGACCTGTAACTTCTTCTTTAAGAGGCTCCTCTGTCCTCCACTCATTACCTGTAGTAATGGCACCTGTTTGACATTGTTATCAATATAAAAGACACCTGTCCACATCCTCAAACAGTCACACTCCAAACTCCACTGTAGTGAAGACCAAAGAGCTGTGGAAAGACACCAGAAACAAAATTGTAGACCTGCATCAGGCTGGGAAGACTGAATCTGCAATAGGCAAGCGGCTTGGTGTGAAGAAATCAACTGTGGGGGCAATAATTAGAAAATGGAAGACATATAAGACCACTGATAATCTCCCTCGATCAGGGGCTCCACACAAGATCTCACCCCGTAGGGTCAAAATGATCACAAGAACAGTGAGCAAAAATCCCAGAACCACACGGGGGGACCTAGTGAATGACCTGCAGAAAGCTGGGACTAACGTAACAAAGGCTACCGTCAGTAACACACTACGCCGCCAGGGACTTAGATCCTGCAGTGCCAGATGTGTCCCCCTGCTTAAGCCATTACATATCCGGGCCCGTCTGAAGTTTGCTACAGAGCATTTGGATGTTCCAGAAGAGTATTGGGAGAATGTCATATGGTCAGATGAAACCAAAGTAGAACTGTTTGGTAGAAACACAACTCGTCGTGTTTGGAGAAGAGTGAATGCTGAGTTGCATCCAAAGAACACCATACCTACTGTGAAGCATGGGGGGTGGCAACATCATGCTTTGGGGCTGTTTCTCTGCAAAGGGACCAGGACAACTGATCCGTGTACATGAAAGAATGAATGGGGCCATGTATCGTGAGATTTTGAGTGCAAACCTCCTTCCATCAGCAAGGGCATTGAAGATGAAACGTGGCTGGGTCTTTCAGCATGACAATGATCCCAAGCACAACGCCAGGCCAACGAAGGAGTGGCTTCGTAAGAAGCATTTCAAGGTCCTGGAGTGGCCTAGCCAGTCTCCAGATCTCAACCCCATAGAAAACCTTTGGAGGGAGTTGAAAGTCTGTGTTGCCCAGTGACAGCCCCAAAACATCACTGCTCTAGAGGAGATCTGCATGGAGGAATGGGCCAACATACCAGCAACAGTGTGTGCCAACCTTGTGAAGACTTACAGAAAACGTTTGACCTTTGTCATTGTCAACAAAGAATATATAACAAAGTATTGAGATGAACTTTTGTTATTGACCAAATACTTATTTTCCACCATAACTTGCAAATAAATTCTTAAAAAATCAGAAAATGTGATTTTCTGGATTTGTTTTCTCATTTTCTCTCATAGTCGAGGTCTACCTATGATGTCAATTACAGGCCTCTCTCATCTTTTTAAGTGGTAGAACTTGCACAATTGGTGGCTGACTAAATACTTTTATTCCCCACTGTATACTGTAAGCAAGTGCTTTATGACATAAGAGACAGTGGCAAAAATGTGCTATATTATAAATATCCTAGTGAATATGTATAAAAAATGACATAATTAAGCCTAATAAGTAATCAGAAGCAGCTGTGAACATTGTTAAAACTATATGTAAATAATAAAATACCTAAAGGGATCCAGAATAGTTTTGCACGGCACTTCAATGTGCCTCCCGGCCCCTCAATGATCCAACCGTACATGCTCGGGGATTATACAGTATGATGATAGCCCTGCCGCCTATGTGACACTTTGCACATGCGCAGTACTGATAGTGAAGTCAAAGTAGCCATATTTGTATAGGAAACATATGATAACTCATGTTATATGGATGTCTAGTGTTAAAGGCATATAACCCTGGGCTGGCACCCTGTGCTGTCTTTGTTTGGACATCTATCTATCTATCAGGGACGGATTGGGAGCTCAAAGTGACTTTGAAAAAAAAGTGGTCTTATGCTGTGGGTCAGCAAACCATTAGTCATAGTCACATTTGTAGTAGATCTAATAATGCAACTATTATTATTATCATTATTATTATCAGCAATAAGCTGTGTCCACATCTGAATTGGGCACTTTTATGCAGTTTTCACATCACAGTATTTCTATCAGTTTAACCTATGTGCTAGGAAAGCTCCTGATGGATAATGGCCTCCAAATGTGCATATGTATATGGATATTTGGGGCGCATATCAAATATGTTCTTTTAACTGGAAGCAACTGCATGGAATACCCTGCCTTCTGCACTGTTCCATGTATTTAAAAAATCCAAATCCTGCCAAATTTCACCTAAACTGAGCTTTTTTAGCCACCACAGGGTGAATAATGGTCTATAGATCCAGGAGCTATCACAGAACATATAGTAAACTAATAGAAATAATGTGGTGTGAAAGCAGCCTTAAAAGCTTGAGTTGCAGGTCAAAAATTCTGTATAAAATAGTGCAGCATGCTGTGCAATTTTATCCACTAAAAATGTTAGGCTACCTGTGCTATAACCCTCCATATACAGTATTACACAGGGTTAATGCACTGTCCCCTCTAGAATTTGCACAGTTCTGCTGCACATATTTTAAACAGGATATAGCCATGTTTAAATAAAGAAAGGGGTGCAGGTTACAGCAGTACTATGTAAAACAAATGGATTGAAGGGGTACAGCAATCCAATGCAAGTTACACACAAGATTGTTGCACACTTTTACTTTATAGATCTCAAATAAAAACAGACTGCAGACCAGACTCCAAAATAGATTAAAAAAAATACATACCCTATACACCATACAAGGTACAGATCCTACAATCCAAAATAATTTTAGACTCCAAAGTACAATTACATATGGACTCCATACCAATTATGCATAGAGAGTAGTGAGGTGGTACTATGCACAGTCCATATATAGGCTAAGGCCTCACGTAGAGAAAAATAGCAAAAAAAACGCTGCAGAAAAAAAGTACAGTGGAAACACATCATTTTTTTTTTCTTCAACGTTTTTCACAGAAAGTCTGTGGACTTTCTGTCCCTATTATACCTATATGGAAATTGCCAGCATTTCTGTAGGTATAATTGACATGCTGTGATTTTCAGATTCACGGGCGTTATTTTAAATGCAGATTTTCCACTGCAGAGTTTTTTTCTGCAATGTGTGGATGGGATTAGCCAGATCCCATTCAATTTGCAGGTAATGTAAAACGCAGCATTTTCTGCCACAGTGTTTTGGCCATTTTCTCAACGTGGGTCCCCGGCCATAAAAGATAAAAGCAGATATTGAGAAATACACCCAGCATACAGAACTAGAGAAGTACTGTAAAGTGTCCATATATACATAATAAGACCAGATACCAAGCATTACACCCAGCATGCAGGACTGGGGATGTGGTATCATGCAGTGTATATACAGGCAATAGAAAGAGAAGTGATACTGTGTAGAGTCTATGCAGCGTAATACACAAGAAAGTGACACTGTGGAGTGTCCATTCAGGGTATTACACCATGGCGGTGTCTATATGGCGCAGTAGAAATAGAAGTTGTACTGTGTAGTGTCTAAACAAGACAATGGAAATGGAATGTTACTGTAGAGTGTTTTGGGCAGAATTGCGCCCATTACACATTGCATGCACTACACTCACTTTCTGTCACACTCACACTCGTACAAACACAACGCTCACTCACACTTCACTTACCTTCCTCAGGCTTTTTCTTCTCCAGTGTCCAGAGGCTTGTTGTTGTTGTGACTGGAGGACCTTTTGGGTATCCATAGGATCTGTCACAGTAACAAGAACACAAAGCCTCCTCCATACATCTGTTCAGAAGAGCAGCCCCCAATGAGTAAGTGGAGAGACCCAGCAGGAAAGTTCCAGATAAACTACATTGCCTATCTATCTATCTATCTATCTATCTATCTATCTATCTATCTCTAGAGCATGACTTTTATACTTTAATAAATTACCCTTAAATGTGGCTTAACTCTGAATATAGAGAATCCTTGACTAAAAGATGCAGTTTGTACATCACACAGAATTATTTAATACCTTTTATCCTTTATGTTTTAAAGAAATGTAAAAATAAGGTAATTCATTATGCATACAAAGGACAATTAGTTTTACCAATTTCTAGTGTAATAATATAATTCTAATAATCATAAACAATGCAGAAATAGTGGGCAAAATGTATTACTGGTTTTCATTTATTGGCACAATTACTATTTACGTAGACCTAATTCATACACCATATATGCATTGACATGCCTCAGTTAAATACATTTATATTATCTGCATTTTAATGAGGTCTCAAACAGAGCTCCAGGCAATTATGCCATGTCCCTGAACTGTGAGGTACCACTTAAAAACCCAATTATACATCAAATAGTCTCCTGTCCTTTTTTTGATGTCCCTAAATGTTGTATTCGAATGGTAATAATATTCTGTTAAGACGCAATTAATTTCAAATCTAAATTTGTGAATTCAGGTGATCGCTTGGAAAAAATTTTTTCATGTGGATTATATTTTATCCACAGTAAGTAATAATGGTGTTGGATTTATACTGTATGTGATAAGCATTCAAAACATATATCCATGTGTACAGTAATAACTATGTCACATAGTAATATGAAGGTCTAGTTAAAAAATGGCTTGACTCTGAATTTTTATTTGCAGTTAACTGTATGTCCTCTTTTGTACACCAAGGATTCTCAGTCCCAGACATAAGAAGATTCTAAGTCATCAGCTGGCCAGGTACAGTTCCTATAAGTGTGTCATATCTATATGTAAAGTTGGTCATAATCTGTCATTTATGGCCAAGATTGTAATTCTAAATGGCAATGCTATAGGTTATAACAGTAATTGCTAATAACCTCCACCTAGGTCTGTGATCTGAGCTTCTAGTGCTGAGGTGAGGATGATGCTAGAAGACACATCCCACACTTTCTTGGGTCGTATTGTTTCTTCTTGTCAGGATGTCAGCTAGCATAGGGCATTTTACAAGCAATGTTCTCTGGAAAAATGTATGCAAATTAGATCTTTTACCGAAGGAACAAATTATGTCTGTTTTAAGCCATATATCTGTAGCTTCCCTGTAAGTAAATGTCTGATCCATTGAAGGGGATTGAAACATGACTTGGAATACCAGAGCAGTGGTCAGCAAACCCCGGCACGCGTTTCAAGAGTGGCACAAGAGGCATATTTGTCTGGCACGGCTGTGCCGTTGTTTTATACCTTTGTAACGTCTCGGGTCTAAGCACCACCCTCCACTCGCATGCTGCGGTGCAGGAGGCGTGCTCAGTTTGATTCTGTGCTTAAGGTTCTTGTTGCTCAGTCTGAATACTGTCCTATGTAATTGAATTTCAGCCACACCTGTCTCCTGCACCTTGTTTATCTCTGCTCCTCTAACAGTTAATCTTAGCCTTGCCTGTGTGATTGACAGCCTGTCTACCAATCAAGTCTGGGGCAGGTCCTGGACTTTCCATATACAGGTCATCAGCCCACACAGGTTTGCTGGCTATTGCGATTCTGTCCTGAGACTTTGTCCCTGCTAGCTCCTCTTCTGTTATTATTATTCTGACTTCTTACCTTTGGCTTTTCTTGTGACTACTCTTTTGCATTGCGATTTGGTGCTGCTTTGTCTCTCTGGCTTTGACCCTTGGCTTGCTGACTCCTCTTCTGTGTTGTTTGTCTTGTCTTGTTCTGTGTTACACTTATTCAGAGTAGGGATCGCCGCCAAATTGTTCCTGTCATTAGGACAGTGAGACAAGTAGGCAGGGACAGGGGCTGGGTCGAGTTTAGTGCACACTGTCTCTGTCATTCCCTTCCTCCCAGGTTTCAGCAGCAGCACTAAGGTATTGCTCAACTGGCAACTCCCTTACAACATTTCAGTGGTAAGTAACAGAAATACAAAGTAAAACATACAGTGGCAAACATTATATATATGCCCTCATGCAAACAAATCTTATGCTGCACTTTACAGCTAAAAAAAAAAACTAAAAAAAAGTTGATACTGATATGGTAGATTACAAAAGGACACTCCTTTGACATTTGTCAGGTCTCTAGGGTCTTATGGACCCATTCAGTGTAAATGTAGACTGCAGCTGCATTTGTTAAAAGTTATAGTTTTAGTTTGCAGTAAAGGAGAAATTATATAGAAATTAAGTAGATAAACAATGTATTGTAAGCTTCTAAAACCAAGAATTTGCCATGTAAGTATTTACTTGGTTGAAAACCCTTTATGCAATTATTGGACTGTAACATCACTGTAGAGACAAAAATATTTTCTGCTTGTATTATTAATCTCAGCGTCACACATTATTTCTTCCTGTTTAGAGAAAATTCAATTTATTTCACAAATATGTAGCATACTTACAAACTAATTTACATCCCTGGGAGCAATTTCCAATTTTTATCAATCGTTCAATAGTTGGTTTAGCAGGTTCAGCATCCGTGACTCTTTGTGAATTGGTTTCCTAGGGATCATTCTGATGGAGATGTTCTGTACACAGTGTAACAGCCTGGAGCCTGGTGGTAATATTAGCCTATTTAAATTCATTTCTTTCCTACAATTACAATTTTTCATGTATGTATTTTAGAATTTTAATATATGATTTATAACTAAACAAGGAAAATAATCATTCCTTTATAGCTTTTCATATAAGTAATACAAGACTTTAGACAAAACTTGCTATATCACAGTTATTAAAATGTTTCATTTGACATAACTATTGTACAATATTATTCCAAATTTAGTTTTTCTAAAAATAAACTTGTGTGGATTCATAACATCTGCAATTTGTTTATATTGCTTTATTCCTCAGAGACCTACTTGTACAGCTAAGTATTTAGTATTTGGCAATATAAATGACTATATGACCCTTTTCTACTGGTTTTTAAAAAAAATGTTTTTTATTGTAGTTTGTCTGGATCCCCTATGTTTAACAACAACAACCTTGATACTGAAATATGTAATATATGTTAGCCACTTGATTCATACATGCCACTGACACATTAAAAAGATTATACATAAACTCTGCTCTCACATAAGACACATCCCACAAATAGGCTGCTCACAAAAGTGACATAAATGTTAGTGAACTTGGAGCTGCCCATGCCCTACTCACTTTTTGAAAGTGGTGAGAGTGGCACAAAAAACACCAGTTGCAACATTTTTAGTCACAAGTGACACTTAAATGTCACAAACCCCAAGTTTACCATTTTTTTCCGTTTACTTGTAGCACAGGTTCTTAATGAATCTGCCCTGTGATCCACAAATACTTTTTCACCCACTGTAAGCAATGTGTGTTTATGATATGTAGACACAACATGCATACCACTCACATATTAGATATGCATGCATTACACATTGCTCACATACTAGACACATGCATCACACACATCACTTGCATATTAGGCTTACACATCCCTCAAGTCACTCACATACTAGGCACACACATGCCACTTATACATTAGATATAATAGATGAGTGAATTTGAAGATGAGTTTTGTGTTTTTAATATCTTTATTAATGACCTGGTAGAGAGTTTACAGAGCAAGGTTTCCATATTTGCATATGATACTAAACTCTGTAAAATAATCAAAACTGAGGAGGATAGGAGAATATTACAGGGGGATCTATGGAAGCTGGAATCATGGGCATAGACTTGGCAAATGTTTAACGTAAAAAAAAATGTAAGGTTATGCATTTTGATTGAAGAAATAAAATGTATGATTATGTACTTAATAATAAATTACTGGGTAAGACTGACACTGAAAAAGCCTCTATACAAATCACTGGTACAGCCACACATAGGCTATTGTGTTTAGAATAAAGACATCTACATCTAGAATAGACATTTAGTTTAGAATAAAGACATCTACAGGGAGACCTAATAACAATGTACAAAGAAGGCGTGTGATATGAATAGTGAAGGGACCCACACAATATAATATGCTCCACAGTGGCTCCACAGTAAAATGTTCTCCACAGTAGCCCCCACACAGTAAAATATTCTCCACAGTAGCCCCCACACAGTATAATATTCTCCACAATGGCCCCCACACAGGATGATATTCTCCACAGTGGCCCCCACACAGTATAATATACTCCCCAGTGGCCCCCACACAGTATAATATGTTCCCCAGTGGCCCCCACACGATATATGCTCCCCAGTGGCCCCCACACAGTATAATATGCATCCCAGCGGCCCCCCACACAGTATAATCTGCTCCACAATGGCCCCCCACATAGTAAAATATGCTGCACAGTGGCCCCCACATAGTACAATATGCTGCACAGTGGCCCACACACAGTGTAATATGCTGCACAGACACTGCTCTGCAGCAGGTTAGGGACCCTTAGACTTTCTCTGTGCCACTGTGAAGCTGAACCAGCTGCAAAGGCAGTATGTCCACCTCTGTTTTATTGTATAATGAAAAGCCGACTGCATTGTGCAAACTATAACATTATAAGACATATGAAAAATTAATAATCCCCTTAAAATGTAACTTTTATTATTTAAGTTAAAAGAAATTTCCTATGAAGTTAGATAGTCCCCCCCATAATAGAGAAACAGATTAAGAGAGTTTAAGGTTTGTATTAATAACAGTGGCGTAACTAAAGTCTTCTGGGCCCAGGTGCAAATTTTTGTACAGGGCCCCCTCCCTAGAGCGAATTCTTGATAGTGGCAGTTACGGGTGCTGCACCGATATCTCAGATACTTGAAAGGGATACAGCTTTAGTACCCACAACTGCAGTTATCAAGAATACGGTGAGTGAGCAGCACAGCACCGGCATGTAAACAATACTGGGACAGTATTATGCGCTCCACAGCGGCTCCCCACACAGCATTATGCTCTCTACAGCGGCCCCCCACACAGCATTATGCACTCCACAATGGCCCCCCACACAGCATTATGCGCTCCACAGCGGCCCCCCGCACAGCATTATGCGCTCCACAGCAGCCCCCACACAGGATTATATGCTCCACAGTGGCCCCCACAGAGTATTATATGCTCACAGTGGCCCCCACAGAGTATTATGAGTTCCCAAAAGCCCCCCCTCCTAGAGCCAGTGCTATTGTTATACTTTGGGGTCTCCTCAGACCCCAGAGTATAATAAGTAGAGGCCCAGGGGAAGTGATTAAAAATAACAATCTCTTATACTCACCTTACCTTACCTTTCCTGTGTATCCTCGCTGCTCTTCTGTCTTGCGACTGAGGTCCAGAGCTCCAGATGTCACTGCTGGGGCCTGTGATTGGGCCTCAGCTGTCACGTGATGACGTCATCACTCCCCCATGTGACCACTGGGGCCAATCACAGGCCCCAGCAGTGACGTCTGGAGCGCAGGAAAACATCAGAAACTGGCCAGAAGAGCCCCAGACAGGTGAGTATAAATATATATTTTTTATTTTTAGTCACCTACCCTGGGCTGGCATTAATTGGAAAGGGGCCCGATGTATAGCCTGGTTCCCCGACCACTATCATGGTGGTCCAGGGCCCCGGCCATTTCCAGCTGGCCGCGGGTCCTGGGCCCCATACCCCTCCGGGTATCCCCTGTAACCTTGATCATTATGCCACTGGTTAATAATAATAATGCAATATGAAAACATAAGGGTCATGAAGAATGCAGTGGCGCAAAGTATATCCTACACTGTATCACCCTGTGGCCACTGCCATTCTATGCGGAGGCATGCAAGACAGCTTCTCTATAGCTTCCTGAAGAGCCATATATTGCATTGCAAAACATGTAGGAGTAGGAAGATAAGTCTACTGCTAGGGATTATTAGAGAGTGTAGGGAGAAGGTTCCTGGGACTGAAAGGAGGTTTTCATTTTGTGGACGCTTAGGCCATCCACCTCTGGTCATTGAGGGTTAGTTAATATATGACCACATCTAATACAGGATGATACAGTGACATCTAGTTACTAATACTGTGCCACCTGAGAGCTGGAATAGCGACATACAATATACATATTTCACCACTAGCAAAGCACTGTGAAATTTCTGGTGGTGTCCTATGGAAACAGTTTTCAGGTGTAGCCTATGGATATTAGACCCTGCAGATATGCTTTGCGCCACTTCACTCTTCATTACCCTCATGTATACATAATGTGTTATTACTAACATGCATACTTTACATTCTCTTAATTTGTTTCTCTATTATATGAAGGACTATCTAACGTCAAAGGAAATTTCTTTTAACTTGAATAATAATATGTTTTAAGGGGATTATTGCTTTATTTGTCGTAAAGAATTCCCCAGCAATTGTCAATTAATGAGTAAAGTCCAATCCCATATTCAATCACTCGCACGCTCATGTCATCTCCACCTCAAAAACATCTGCAGAATCCGCCCTTTCCTTACCACAGATACACTAAAGACATGTATTGTTGCCCTGATTCACTCTCGCCTTGACTACTGTAACGCCTTACTAATCGGTCTTCCTTTTACTAAACTCTCCCCACTACAATCTATACTGAATGCGGCGGCCAGGCTCATCTATCAGTATAGACACTACAGCGATGCCTCCGGTCTGTGTTGGTTACTACATTGGCTGCCTATTCAATACAGAATACAATATAAACTTATCACCCTCATCCAGAAGGCTCTCCATAATGCTACACCTCCCTACATTTCCTCCCTCATGTCTGTCTATCGCCCAACCCGTACTCTCTGTTCACTCAATGACCTAAGACTAACATCCTCTATTATCAGAACCTCCCACGCTCGTATACAAGACTTCTCCCGAGTTGCACCAGTTCTCTAGAATGCTCTATCCCGGTCTATCAGATTAACCCCCAATTTCCACTGCTTCAAGCGCAAACTAAAGACATATCTTTTCAGACAGGTCTATCACAACTCCTAATGTAAACCCTTCCGTAGTTAGACTCCCTAAAACGTACCCTCTGTTCACGCTCCCACATTACCTCACAGGATATGATGCTGTATCAAACTAACTTTATATGTCCAGGCACCGTCTGCACGTTAAAGGACACGACTGGTGATGGCTCATACAGCTTTATATATGTGTAATGACAGTAACCTCTATTACAAAATTGTCTGACCATTGTATAAGCAATGCTACCTCTGATGCCGCCCCTGCTACCTCCTGTGTCACCCCCCTCTACCTCATAGATTGTAAATTTTTGCAAGCAGGGCCCTCAGTCCCATTGTGTGAATTGACTATTTCTTTGTAATGTGTCTTTTTGTCTGTACTTAAACCCTACAAATTGTACAGTACTGCGGCATATGTTGGAGCAATATAAAATGTATTATTATTATTATTATTATTATTAAAGTCTAATATAGTAACCCATATCTGTATATCAACTATAAAGTTAGGTGGAGGAGAGATAATACCATGAAGATGTTTTTTCATGGGTCAGCCTTGGATTCTTACTTCCACTGAAAGAATATTTTAATGCTGCAGCATACCAAGACATTTTGGACAATTGTATGATTCCAACCTTGTGGGGACAGTTTGGGGATTGCCCTTTTTCCTTTCAACATGACTGTTCCTCAGTGTGCAAAGCCAGGTCCATAAAGACATGGTTGGGTGACTTTGGTGTGGAAGATCTTGACTGGTCCTCACAGACCCCTGGCCTCAACCCCATCAAACACCTTTGGGATGAAGTAGAATGCAAATTGCAAACCAGGCCTACTTTTATGACAACAGTGCTTGACCCCTCAAATGCTCTTCTGGGAGAATGGGCAATAATTTCCCCAGACACAGTCCAAAATCATTTAAAAAACCTCCCTAGAAGAGTGAAAACTTTATAGCTGCAACATTAGAACCAACACCATATTAATGCTTATGAATTTAGAGTGGTGTCATAAAATTTCCTCAAGGTGTAATACTTTTTTTTTCCATATAGTGTAGATTGAAATACATTTATGAAAAATTAGGCTTCAATTTAAGAAATGCATAATATGCAAATAACATACCTGTATATCTTATATTTCATAACTGGCTTTCTTCAGTTCATCTACTACTTTCCACTTTTCCAAGTAAAGTTATATACAGGTCTCTATTACACAATTGTTTTATTGTGCACTCTACATTTTACTGTAATAGTCTACTCCAATACGTATTACCATTAAATGTTATTTCACATCCCAAGTAACATACTTTTAGAGCCACTTACAGCAGACATTTATTTCACTTCAGTTCTTATACTTAGGAGTAAAACTAAACCCTCCACAGAACTTTATTTAAAGTAGTAATACATGTGTATATTTTATTATATTTTTTGTGTCTTTTTATTCAATATCTTACATTGATACAATCAACTATTTTAAACTCTAACCCTTCCCTTTTTGGCCACTATCATTAATAACTATCATTAATGTTCTCTGGAAAGTCTCATCTAAGGCCTCATGCACACAACTGCAATTTTATCCGCAATTGCGAATAAAAGTCCAGACCCATACATTTCAATGAACCCATACACACAGCCATAGTTTTTGCGGCTGTGTGTCCAGGCTGCATTTAAGAACTGCAAATACTATAGCAGGTCCTTTACCTGTCCTCATTTGCGGCTCAGCCCATTCAATAGAATGGATGGGTTAGGGAAAACCATGGATGTCACCTGGTCGTGTGCCTGAGGCCTAATGTGAGAATTCTCCTCAGATATGTGGTTCGAGATAAATTATTTGTTTTAATCCGAAACGAACAAAGAATGTGACTGTCTAGAGATACCACACAGGCTGGCACTTGATAGACCATGGCCAAAAGGCTTAGAAATTATTAATTCAATCTAAAGACAAAAAATGGTAAACCAGCAAGCCTCTAAGAACAGGAAAAAAAACTAAAACTAAATGTTATTTTGGATATATTATACCATGCTCCATGGAAAGGTCAGTTATACAGTACAGGACCTTTCGCCACCATCTCCAACTTTTTGCATTCTAGGTTCTGCTCCACTGATTTTGGCACATTTTCTCTCTATCCCCACCATTCCTGAGCAATCATTGCTGTTTGCACCATCACATTCATTGATAAAAAATGCCTAATAACACTATATGAAGATAAAAATAAAAGGTACAGATTTTGTGAGGCAGGGAGTAAAAAAACGCAAAAACAAAAAATGGTTTTGACGGGATGTGGTTAAAAAGCCAAATACAGAGATGTTGACTATGCCATTGACAATATAGGACACTTTCACTGTAATAAAAAACTGGTAAGAAAGTCCCTTGTAGTGTCAGATTATGCTCACAGCACAACACTGTTGTATGCATTTACAATTTCCTGGTGTTCCAAGTATTGAGAAAATAAAGGGTTATTTGTGGTAATGTGTCTAGCCACCACCCCACTATGAGGCGCTGCCCTTATCACGACTGGTGGATGAGACAATACACAAAGTCACTGAAGGCAGAACCAATGGAAGGTATATCAGACCCAGCAGTTGCCACGCCGACAGTGAGAAAGATGACCAAGGAGCTTCTAGAAAGACCGATCAAGGCAGACTAGCTTGGAGAGCCCTGCAGGAAAGTAATAACTGTAGAAGACCTGCTCATCTGTACAGACTACAACAAGTATATTAATTTCTTTATTCACAATAGCTATAGTTCTTTACCTTTAAAGTAAACCATTAAGCATAACTGCTTATAAATGTTTGTGTCTATCAGTTCATGCACTATACATTTTAGCGTAGTCAACAGGATGGATGTAGATTACAATGTGGTGGAAGGTTGAGCACTTGTTGTCCCAAGTGTGAACCCAGTTTCGGCAGCACCTCCGCCAGAAGCCACAACACCTGGTGCTAATGCGGTGGTGACATCTACAGTCCTAGGTGGGCCTAGAACCATATCCCAGGAGCTGGTGCTGCAGTAACCCCTGCAATCACCTCCTCCCCTGGAATTATCTTGGGGGACCAGAGAAAGTGACTGGAATCTGCCAAGCAGCTGGGTAACATGGCTCTGCATTTCGGGGGGGGGGGAGCAACAGTGGTTGCAAGTCCTGAAGACAAAGGCAAACAGCAGAACACAGGCTGTGCTATATGCCCAGCACATACTGGACATGCTGCTGGGAGGGGCATATTTCTCAAGGGTGCCCTGAGAATTTAAACTCATATGGACTACAGTTGTAGGATGAATTGCAGGAAATGTTGCAGAATGACCTAATATAGAAGCCGGAGATGTGGTGGAGGAAAGTCCAGTGATCCAAGTCAAGATTCGTAGAGTGGAGCTCTCTTGCCCGGTTAACACGGAGTACCAGGTCTATTGGCTTCCTGCTCCATTGTCTGTATATTTGCTTCTGAGAACAGCTGATCGGTGGTGGAGGTGGTTGTCCAACCCCCAGAATATAATTTTTAGCCCAGAAAACCCCTTTAAGTTTGTTTTAAGCAGCTCATCTCCTTGCCCATCCAATCTTTTCATCAATCCTTTGCCTTGTTAGCCCTACCTTCTTCATTGAGTAGGGGGCATAGTAATTTGCTTCTCTGACTACAGCTCACAAGTATTGATTATGATCCAGCAACACCTTGCTGTCCTTGTGTATTGAAATCTTTGTCGCCTAAACTGTGTCCCTCTCTAGAGACCATATTGTTTCAAAAATCTGACAATTTTCACATACTATGTAATCTCAATATATGCAGTCTCTGTTGGTTTGTGTTTTTTTTACAGGTGTTACCCAACTGTAGTATTTGTAGGTATATAGTTTACATTCTTACTTTGTAATGTGAGCATAAAAAAGTAAAAATATATACAGTTAACAAGTTATTTATTTAGTTATTACCGATTACGATTACATCAGTGGCAGGAACCCATTTGCATGAACTGACATAATTGTACTTCATGGGGATGGCACCAGCTCAGGAGATATGTTAGCTGACATCATGTGACGGCTGTAATTGATGAAAACACTGTTTGTGGCGTTTAACTTCTTAGATGCCACCATCAATAATAAGCTATGGAGTGTCTTTGTGTTTGCCGACCTCATCGTCATCACCGTAATGCACAGCCATGGTTATCGGGAGTCTACTGAAAGCCCCCCACGTCACCCTCACAAGCCACTTTTCCCACTGTAATACATGGCAATGCAGGAGCACTGGCATGTAGTATAGTATCAATCACACCACCTATTGTTCCAGTATTGTCCCAGTATTCTCAGTAAGGGACTAAGTGGAAATGTAAAAAAAAAATGTAAGGTATGAAATTAAAAATAAAATATATATATTTTTTTTTAATTTGTAACCGAAAAATAATAATAATAATAATAATAATAAATAGACATATGTGGTATTGATGCGTCTGATGCCCATAATATAAAAATAGAACATTATTTATCCTGCATGGTGAACAACGATATTGCTGTTTTTGGTCACATTGTCTCCAAAAAAATATTTGATAAAAAATTATAAAAAGTCACATATAGCCCAAAATAGAGTCATTAGACGTGACAGACGTTCCCAGAAAAAACAAACACTATCACAGCTCTGATGATGGATAAATAAAAAAGTTATGGCTCTTAGAATATGATGCCACTAAACAAAATATTTTTGGCAAATAAGTTTTTTTTTTCCCTTAAAAGTAGTACAACATATAATCCCAATATAAATTTATCACTGTAACCACACTGACTGGCAGAATAAAAGGTAACGTCATTTATAATGCCCACTGCATCAAGGAAAATTTAGAACAAAAAAAAAATGGCAAGACTGACTTTTTTTGGGCAACCCACTAAGAAAGAGTTAATAAAATTTGATTATTAAGCACTTATATAGCTAGGTCAACATTAAAATTAATAAGTTATGGGTTTTAGGATGTGACAACGGAAAAAGCAAAAAAGGATCCACTTTTTTAAGTATCAAACTAGGCTGAGTCCTGAATGGATTAAAGTGTACTTACAGTTATAAAAAAAAAAAACTTTTCAGAAATGAATAGTACATTTCAATATAATAAACTTTGTAATATATTTTATTAAGGAGATATCTCTTGCCCCTCCCTTTTTCATAGACTAATATGTAGGAAGTAACTCAGCCTGAAAAGTGGAAAAAAAAACCTATTACAAATTTTCTTATATTCACCTATTCTATTTATTTTTGCAAGTGTACTGGAGGTACACTTTAAGGGAAAATGCAGGAAAAAAAAGTTAGAATTTTTGTTTAAACTGAAACTTAACAGAACACATTATCAGACTGTTTCTATCACATTTGTATTCAAATGTACAAGATTAAAGGTCAAGATTAAATAATTATACTAACTGCTTTTCTACAAGCAGGTAATGTTGACACTTCAAAATGTAAAATGTGTTCTGTATTCAGCAAACTCAAGACTTTGTTACATGATTGAGGGCTATAATGGATCTAATTGTATCAGCATAAGAATAAGTGGATGTTTGAGGTTTATATCAAGTACTTAATTTTAATACAATCCAAAAATAACTGCTACACTATTAGATATTATGTGATTTTTCCAGCTCTTTCAATAACATTAAAAGTTATTTTGTGTACGCATAAAAGTAATTATAGCATTTTTACAGGATATCAATAGAACTTTTAAAAAAAAAAAAAAAAAAGAAAAACAGAAATATCTCTATAAATGCTTTTATAGAAAGTATATGAAAGACATTTAATATTATTAAATAGAATTTTCTGTGATCTAGGGAAGAACTGTAAGACATTTGTCAATAAAGTTTTGCATTTTTAAGCTGTTTTTTAAAGTGAATATTTATGACTTTATTGTTTGACTTTATATATTTACATCAGTGATCTGCAGCTTATAGGTCATGGAACCACTGATTTTATGGTGTTATGCATATATGACATCTTGCACTAAAACATTTTTTCGTCTTATATACAACAAAAAAAAAAATATTTAGTGATCACTAGATGCTATTGGTACAGAGTAGACCTATCAGATTAAAGGTGTTATCTGGGGAGTAATAAAGCTTTCTAGTACATTTCCTGCATTGGTTATGCTGGGAGTGCAAAGCCAAGAGAGGTGGTTAGTGATATTTACCGAGAAGCCGATGGTGAGATATGAGAATGTTAAAAAGACCCATAATGAGAGTAGGAATTTCACAGGATAGGAAATTGGGAAGCCATGAAGTGAATTGATCCAGGAACTGGCATGGTGACCCAGGGGCAGATTACAGCTACTCACAGTGTGAATGGGCACAAATGTCTGATAGTGTGGACCTCAAAAGCAGGAAAGGAGAGCGATGGTACTGTGGGTATGATCTGGAAAGTGAACTGAGATGATTGGGGTGTGTGAAAATTGTAGTGTATCGTATGTGTAAATTCAATATCTAAACTTTATACAGCAGTGATCTTCTACCTGTGACTTCCCAGATTATCCTGCCAGAGATCTCTAGAGCATAATGGAAGTTTTAGTTTCATAACAACTGGAGAGCCACAGGTTGAAAAACACTGCATAGTACTGTACTGGTGTAGAGTAGGATGGTGAAACCAACCACTGTGTTTGCTTTTGACCCCTTAGGGCAACCCCTAATAGGTATGCCACCACTCAGGATAGGCATTTGATTGTTACAGACAGGTAATTTTGTAGTAGCATACTTTATATAGTAAATATGGATATGCTATTATATAATGGTGCAGTTAAACAGTTAGATAGAAGCTGTGAGTTGCATATCACTGATGTTTAGCTAAATTGTCATTGTCACATTATGATGCTAAAGGTAAATCTTGTTTGTTGCTTAGATTTGCAAGGTGTACTGCGTTGCTTTTCTCAGGTAGAACCTTTGTGAGCTGAGCATGCTCCATGGTATGACCCTGAAACTTTATGCTGGATTCTATGCAGTGGTGTGGCTACTCTAAAAATAGAAGTGCTGATGTGCCACTTCAGCAGTTCAGGTCCCAGTGGTGTGGCATGTTGCTTTCTTCCATGCCTTCCTCTGAAGTGCAGCAAAAGAAGACAATATTTAGCTCTGTAAGTGCTCTTTCCCATATTCCTGCCTATATGTCAGCGGTCCTGATTAACCACTTGTGCAGCGGGTGCAAAAAACTCCAATTCATCTACATATAGTATGGTTCTTTGCCCTGTATTGAGCATGACTACATCACTGTTTCCCTGGGCTACAACTACAGCTGCAATGTATTGCACAGAATTCCTAACAAGGGCTCCCGTGTTCTCAGTCCTAGCATGGCTTCATTTATATCCTTTCCAGCATTGCTCCTTTCATTTCAGTCCCCAGCATTACTCCTCCTTCTCATTCCTCTTCTTCATGTCAGTTTCAAGGATGACTCCATCAGTTTGTTGGTTACCATCACGACTACCTACTGTGGACAATCCCTAGCATATCTAACCTCTTTTCAGTTCCCATCAAGTCTTCCTTCTCCCCAGCTCCTAGCAAAATTTATCCTCTAATTACTAACAGCATGGATAATTTGCTTTCCTTAAAATGATGGTTAAAATGATCTAATTCTTCAAAAAGAAGTGGCAGGCTGTGCTGGAGCTTATAGAGCAGATTGAGCTTTATTCACATGCTGTACATAGAGCTTGTCATCAATATCAGATCAACAGAAATCTGGCACCTGGGACCCCTGCTTATCAGCTGTGTCCAGCAGCCAATACACAGAGAATGGAGTTAGAAGCAGGCATCTCCAGTGTCTGTGTAGTGGCCAGACCAGGTTTCTGCAAATCAGCTATTATTCACTTGAATAGAATGGGAGGGCTTCCTCCTTCTGGTGCAAACATCCACATTGCTCCAAAGAGCTCTTTAGCATATTGACAAAACCTCAGCAAAGGAGGCACCAAAGCACAAGGATAAGACACCATTTGTTTCAGATGACCCTAATCTTCTGGGTTGATATGTTGGGTTCTGGTGAAAGACTCCCTTTAAAGAGGACCACTATACAATGGCTATAATGTAACAGCAAATTGGTCACAAAAATGTTTGGTTTGGGGAATGGTTTTGTGAAAGAGGCAGTCTTCTTAAGATGTTTCATTGTACAGTATTTGCATTCAAAAGGACATTTAATTGCCCATATCTACCATCATAGCTGAGTACTTAGATGGGTGATAAGTTGTAAGTGATAGTAAGGCTGGGTTTACACCAGTGCTTGGATTCCATTCAGGGATTCTGTCCTCGAATCCGCCTAAAAAAATGCAGACAGGAAAGTCTATAGCCTATATTTTAAGCAGATTGAGTTTCCGTTTTTTGGGTTCCCAAGCGGACCCAAAGAACGGAAACCTAAGTGCAGGTGTCAACCTAGAATAAGTCACTTGAAGAAAAATATCCAGTTATATATAGCACTGGTAACTTACAAGAAACCCTTGAAAGCAACCAATGCTTTGTGAAAGAGTTCAGGACAAGGAGAATTAATCATCGAGAAACAACATAAGATAAAGCAACATTTTGGTGTTACATTAAGTTTTAATAAATTTCTTCATGACTCCTGGCCAATGTACCCGATGAATCTTAACATTGACAAGGTATTCAGGATTTTTAAGCCACAATTCTTAACCACATTGATTAAGCACAAATCATACATAAGTTGGTCAATAATTAAAATATTTAAAGTCACATAGGAATCATAGATGATCATCTAATACAGGTTTAGAAATCTAAATTCATTTATGTAATAAACCTGATAGATCAAGGGTATAGCAAGTAATCATTGGGATATACTGCTAAAATTGCAATTCTCAGTACCTATATATGCCCACACTAAACCATACACTTACGTTAGCTATCAGATCATTCAACAATCAGCTACAATATGCTTCCTGACTCTGCATGATTTTTGTTTCAATAGTTTTTATTATTTTGTTGTAAACAGAGTGTTGCATATTCATAAAGGGAACATTTAAGACCATAAAAAATGTAAATAGAGTAATGATAAAAGTATATGAAATCCCATATCAGCAAGCTATGTTCATAAATTGATCTTATGTTTCCTCTTTTAATCATAAGAGACAATAGCTCTATTACATTAATGGTATTTTTCTTAAAGTGTACCTCAAAATCACAGTCTAGAAATGGCTCAAATGTAATAGTAAATAAAAATAAAACTCAACTTTTATTAGTCTTTGTTAAAATAAGTCCCAGATATATAAACCTAAAGATCACAGTAACTTCTAATTAATTATAGCTGGCAGAAGTGTCTGATTAATTAGCAGTCTCCACCTATCAGTGCTATGGAACTACACAAATGTTTAATCTCCAGCAAATAGATGTAATGATGGCTGAGAGAAAGCAATACAAGACGATTAGGCCAGGATTAATCGGTCGGATCAGAAGAGCAACACTTAAGTACGCCTATTTACAATATATCATGCATAGGACGTACAATGTTGCAACTTCTAGTTCTATTTAGAGGCATCCGATACAGTCCGCAGCACAGACTATTACACATATGCCCCTACTCAGAGTCTTAGTAGGGATATCTATCTGTGTATATGTAATAGTGTGTGCTGCAGACTGTATCAGACGCCTCTACATCCACAGTACTCATAGGTGGGGACTGCTAATTAATCAGACACTCCTACCGGTTATAATTAATTGGGAGTTACGCTAGGTTCACACTAGTGTGTGGGTTTCCGTTCAAGTGGACCCGAAAAATGGAAAACTGCAGATCCCATAGACTATAATGGGGTCCGCTGGGTTTCCACCTGGCTTCCACCTGAAATCGGCGGAGAGAAAATTCCTGCTTGTAGGACTTTTCTCTCCGTATATTTTAAGCGGAATTGGGGACCCCCTGTGAAATTAAAGTGTACCTCCAACTATAAAGCCAGTTTTCATAGGTGAATCTAAGAAACTTTATAATATATCTTATTAAAGAAATATGTCTCCATCCCCAGTTAAGCTTCTCTCCTCTTCCTTATCTTCAAACAGACTGTTTATTTACAAAACTCTGCATTCACTTCACACACAGAAGTCTATTGAGAGGGGAGGTTGAGGAAGAGGCTGTTAACTGATTTATTGCCTCATTCTGTGCAGTGGTAGAGTGTTATCTTGAAGATACAACAGTGCTTTGCAAAAACTCTACTAAAATGAGTTATTAAAAAAACAAAAAACAAAAACAAGTAGAAAGGGGTAACAACTGTGTAGATCCCAAATCCACACTTTTTTAAAGTGTGGGAATTCATCAAATCTCAGACTCCACTTCTGTGGCATAGCCTCAGTGGTTGGATGGGGGCAGGTCAGCTCTGCACTATATAATAATTATCATTTATTCCATAAAAGGGTGCCAGGAGACAGTGCCTAATTCATGATGAGGCTCAGGGGGCAGTAAGACTGGCATTAAATATGCTGGCCTTAATGAATCCTCCCCATTGTGTCAGGTATTATCTCAGAGGGCAATAGCATACAGTAGTCGGGCTTATCCAATAGTCCCAGGTCTGTGTGTATGCTGTCACTTTGCAAACACAGCCTCATAGTGTACATATAGTTTCCTGACTTTCCTGATAATGTCTAGGCTAAGTCATCAGCTCAACCAGAGATGTAGTCTGTAACCTAGGCAACAAGCTGTAAACACATAATCAGTTGTATCTGGCAAACAGAGGAAGACAGATAAAGTGATGTATGGGTAAAACACTTCAGTTAACTTGAAAAGGACCTTTCATGTCCTCGTAGATGGGCAGTATTATATACCGCTAGAAAGATGATAGTGCGCTGAATTTACACCGGTATGTACCCTGGTGCCAGAGATATCGGTGCCATTAGTTTTGGCGCTGATATCCCTCCACTGTCAGAAGGGCAGACTTTACAGCTTAGTGTCATTGCTGGGCTGTGAGGAACGTCCCCCAACAGTACAAGGATATGGAACAGTACTATCGGGAGGTGGGGGGTTCCTTACAGCCCAGCGATGATGTTAGGCTGTAATTTTCGCCTTTCTGATCACCGCCTATCTCTGGCATCCTGGTGCAAACTGGCAAAGCAGACAGTGCGCTGAATACAGCACACTGTCAGCTTTCTAGCAGTATTAATACCACCCATCTCCAAGGGGTCCTCTTTAAGCTACAAGTTTGAATATGATCCTGGAGGAGGGAATACCCATTTAAGGGTATCATGAATTTGGCTGACATTTCAATGTGTACAGTTAGGTCCATAAATATTTGGACATAGACAATATTTTTCTAATTTTGGTTCTGTACATTACCACAATAAATTTTGAACAAAACAATTCAGATATAGTTGAAGTTCAGACTTTCCGCTTTAATTCAGTGGGTTGAACAAAATGATTGCATAAAAATGTGAGGAACTAAAGCATTTATTACACACAATCCCTTCATTTCAGGGGCTCAAAAGTAATTGGACAAATTAAATAATTGTAAATAAAATGTTAATTTCGAATACTTGGATGAAAACCCTTTGTTGACAATGACTGCCTGAAGTCTTGAACTCATGGACATCACCAGACGCTGTGTTTCCTCCTTTTTAATGCTCCTCCAGGCCTTTACTGCAGCGGTTTTCAGTTGCTGTTTGTTTGTGGGCCTGTCTAAAGTTTAGTCTTTAACAAGTGCTCAATTGAGTTGAGATCAGGTGACTGACTTGGCCATTCAAGAACATTCCACTTCTTTACTTTAATAAACTCCTGGGTTGCTTTGGCTTTATGTTTTGGGTCATTGTCCATCTTTAATATGAAATGCCGACCAATCAGTTTGGCTGCATTTGGCTGGATTTGAGCACACAGTGCATCTCTGAATACCTCAGAATTCATCTGGCTGCTTCTGTCCTGTGTCACATCAATAAACACTAGTGACCCAGTGCCACTGGCAGCCATGCATGCCCAAGCCATCACACTGCCTCCACCGTGTTTTACAGATGATGTGGTATGCTTTGTATCATGAGCTGTACCACGCCTTCGCCATACTTTTTTCTTTCCATCATTCTGGTAGAGGCTGATCTTGGTTTCATCTGTCCAAAGAATGTTCTTCCAAAACTGTGCTGGCTTTTTTAGATGTTTTTCAGCAAATTCCAATCTAGCCTTATTTTTGAGGCTTATGTGTGGCTTGCACCGTGCATTGAATAAATGTTACAATATACTTACTGGCAGCCTTTTATTGCTCCACAGAGGACATAAGAATAATTATCAGTTTCTCACTAGATATCCTGTATATGAAGCACATCACAGCCGATTGCAAGCACACAATCATTAGTTCCAGCTCTACATTAATCTTACCGTGTGCTTCTTGAATAGATCTTTTCTTCTTCCCACAAATCAAGTTTCCTCGAAGTCTTCTTCTTAAATGCCAATTATCATAATTAAAAACCATACTGCATGCAACACCCAGCACTAACTTGAATGTAGCCAGATTTTACATATGGAGCATACAGTGGCTTGAAAATGTATTCATACCCCTTGAACTTTTTCACATTTTGTCACCTTACAAGCACAAACTTAAATGTATTTTATTGAGATTTTAAGTGACAGACAAACACAAAGTAGCACATAATTGTAAAGTGGAAGGAAAATGATACATGGTTTTCAAAATTTTAATCAAATAAAAATCTGAAAAGTGTGCAACAGTATTCAGCCCCCTTTTACTCTGATACCCCTAAATAAAATCCAATGCAATCAACTGCCTTCAGAAGTCACTTAATTAGTTAATAGAGTCCAGCTGTGTGTAATTTGGTCTCAGTATAAATACACCTGTTCTGTGAAGGCCTCAGTGGTTTGTTAGAGAACACTAGTGAACAAACAGCATCATGAAGACCAAGGAACACCTCAGACAGGTCAGACATAAAGTTGTGGAGAAGTTTAAAGCAGGGATAGGTTATAAAAACATATCCCAAGCTTTTAGCATCCCAAGGAGCACTGTTCAATCCATCATCCAAAAATGGAAAAATTATTCTACAACTGCAAACCTACCAAGACATCCAAGCCGTCCACCTAAACTGACAGATCAAGCAAGGAGAGCACTGGTCAGAGAAGCAGCCAAGAGGCCCATGGTCACTCTGGAGGAGCTGCAGAAATCCACAGCTCAGGTGGGAGAATCTGTCCACAGGACAACTATAAATCTGGCCTTTATGGAAGAGTGGCAAGAAGAAAACCATTTTTGAAAGAAAGACATAAAAAGTGTAGTTTGCAGTTTGCCACAAGCCATATAGGGGACACAGGAAACATGTGAAAGAAGGTGCTCTGGTCAGATGAGACCAAAGTTGAACTTTTTGGCCTAAATGCAAATCGCTATCTGTGGCGGAAAAGTAACACTGTTCATCATCCTGGACACACAATCCCCACTGTGAAACATGGTGGTAGCAGCATCATGCTGTGGCGATGTTTCTCTTCATCAGGGACAGGGAAGCTGGTCAGAGTTGATGGGAAGATGGATGGAGCTAAATACAGGGCAATCCTGGAAGAAAACCTGTTGGAGTCTTCAAAAGACTTGAGACTGGTAAGGAGATTCACCTTCCAGCAAGACAATGACCCTAAACATACAGCCAGAGCTACAGTGGAATGGTTTCGATCAAAGAATATTCATGTGTTAAAAGGGCCCAGTCAAAGTCCAGACCTAAATCCCATTGAACATCTATGGCAAGACATGAAAATTGCTGTTCAGACGCTCTCTATCCAATCTAGCTGAGCTTGAGCTATTTTGCAAAGAAGAATGGGCAAAATCTCAGACTCTAGATGCGCAAAGCTGGTAGAGACATACCCCAAGAGACTTGCAGCTGTAATTGCTGTGAAAGGTGGCTCTACAAAGTATTGATATAGGGGGTTTGAATACTTTTGCACATCACACTTTTCAGATTTTTATTTGATTAAAATTTTGAAAACCATGTATCATTTTCATTCCACTTCGCAATTATCTGCTACTTTGTGTTGGTCTATCACTCAAAATCTCAATGAAATATATTTAAATATGTGGTTGTAAGGTGACAAAATGTGAAAAACTTCAAGGGGTATGAATACTTTTGCAAGTCTCCAGATCTCAACCCCATAGAAAACCTTTGGAGGGAGTTGAAAGTCCGTGTTGCCCAGCAACAGCCCCAAAACATCACTTCTCTAGAGGAGATCTGCATGGAGGAATGGGCCAACATACCAGCAACAGTGTGTGCCAACCTTGTGAAGACTTACACAAAACGTTTGACCTCTGTCATTGCCAACAAAGGATATATAACAAAGTATTGAGATAAACTTTTGTTATTGACCAAATACTTATTTTCCACCATAATTAGCAAATAAATTCTTTAAAAATCAGACAATGTGATTTTCTGGATTTGTTTTCTCATTTTGTCTCTCATAGTTGAGGTCTACCTATTATGTCAATTACAGGCCTCTTTCATCTTCTTAAGTGGGAGAACTTGCACAATTGGTGGCTGACTAAATACTTTTTTTTCCCCACTATATATATATATATATATATATATATATATAAAAAGCAGCCCCAGAACATAACAGAGCCTCCTCCATGTTTCACAGTAGGGACAGTGTTCTTTTCAAGATATGCTTCATTTTTCCATCTGTGAACATAGAGCTGATGTGCCTTGCCAAAAATTTCGATTTTTGTCTCGTCTGTCCATAGGACATTCTCCCAGAAGCTTTGTGGCTTTTCAACATGTAGTTTGGCAAATGCCAGTCTAGCTTTTTTAAGTTATTTCTGTGACCATTGTGGGTTTTTCTTTCATTAAACGATGGGTACCAACAATTTTGTCCACGTGTGTGTATATATATATATATATATATATATATATATATATATATATATATATATATATATATATATATCTTTATGATTGTTAGAAATGCATGTCTCTCTTTCTTTCTCATATATATATACAGTGTCAGACTGTAGGGCTTAGGGCCCACTAGTCCTGTGTGCAGACATAGCACATAGGGCTGCCTGCAGGAATTTTGACCTTCCTCCCAGTATAATGCTCCACATGGTATATAATGCTCTACAGTGGCCCCCGCACAGTATAATATGCTCCACAGTCACCCCTGCACAGTATAAAATGCTCAACAATGGCTCCTGCACAATATATTATGCTCCACAGTGGCCCCCACACAGTAAATATGCTGCATAGTGGCTCCTGCACTGTATAATATGCTCCACAGTGGTCCCCACACAGTATAATGCTCCACAGTGGCTCCTGCACAATATATTATGCTCCACACTGGCCAACGCACAGTATAATATGCTGCATAGTGGCTCCTGCACAATATAATATGCTCCACAGTGGCCCCCACACAGTATAATATGCTCCACAGTGGCCCCACACAGTATAATATGCTCCACACTGGCCCCACACAGTATAATATGCTCCACAGTGGCCCCTGCACAGTATAATGCTCCACAGTGGCTCTCACACAGTATAATATGCTCCACAGTGGCCCCTGCACAGTATAATGCTCAACAGTAGCCCTCGCACAGTATAATATGCTCCACAGTGGCCCTTGCACAGTATAATACACTGCGCAGTAGCCCCCGCACAGTATAATATGCTCCACAGTGGCTTCTGCACAATTTAGTCCTTCACAGTGGACCCCGCACAGTATAATATGCTCCACAGTCACTCCTGCACAGTATAATGCTCAACAGTGGCTCCCGCACAGTATAATATGCTCCACAGTGGCCCTTGCACAGTATAATATGCTGCACAGTAGCCCCTGCACAGTATAATATGCTCCACAGTGGCTCCTGCACAATTTAGTGCTCCACAGTGGACCCCGCACAGTATAATATGCTCCATAGTCACTCCTTCATGGTATAATGCTCCACAGTGGCCCCCACACAGTATAATGCTCCACAGTGGCCCCTGCACAGTATAATGCTCCACAGTATTCCCCACACAGTATAATATGCTCCACAGTGGCCTCCGCACAGTATAATATGCTCCACAGTTGCCCCAGCACAGTATAATATGGAGTGTGCATCCGCAGTCCATATTACATGGTGCTACATGCCAGCATGATTTCCCAGTGCTCACTCTACAGAGGTATGGGCGGCGGGGAATCTGCTTTATGACGTGTGCCGCTGGCATCTCCTCTTTGACCCGCCCCCCCAGCCCCATTACACTTTCCTTTTCTTCCTGGCAGCTCTGGACCCGGGATGTGCCGGCCGCCCACTGTATTGTGCAGTCATGGGTGGCCGGCACACACAATGATGAAGCGGCCTTCCAGCGATGATGTCCGGGTCCAGATATCCACAGGAGAAATAGTGAGCATAATAGGGCTGGGGGGGCGGATACCTTCCACTGACGTTGCGGGTACAGATATCGATTAGACTGAGATCCTGCAATGTCAGCGGAAAGGGTAAAAATATTCTACATGTATTACAGAACAACAAAGCAGTATAGATAAAACATATACAGTCAGGGCCGGCGTAAGGGGGGGGGGCAAACTGGGCAATTTCCCAGGGCCCCGTCCCCAAAGGGGCCCCCAGGATCCGGAACCTGAGGTGAGTAAAAATAACAAACATTTTTACTCACCTGTCCTGGCGTCCGACGTCATCTTCTGGCGTCCCGTACATCACCGCTGAGGCCAGGCCTCAGCCTTAGAGATCACGTGGGGCGTGATGACAGCGTGCCTCACGTAATCGCTGAGGCCCAATCACAGGCCTCAGCGGTGACATCCACAACGCGTGATGTCAGCCGCAGAGAAGAAGAAGCAAGTGCTGGCGGGAAGAACGGAGCAGCGCGAGGAGGCCCAGGAGAGGTAAGGCAAGGTGAGTATAACGGTTTGTTATTTTCCCTCACCTACCCTGGGCCTTCGATTATTATACTCTGGGGTCTGAAGAGACCCCAGAATATAATATAATAATAGCACTTTAGGGCCCCTGTGGAGCATTATACTGGGGGGCCCCTCTGGATAGCATATTATACTGTGTGGGGCCACTGTGGAGCATTATACTGGGGAAGGGGCCCTCTGGATAGCATGTTAAATTCTGTGGGGCCTCTGTGGAAAATTATAATGTGGGGGGGGGGGCTCTGGAGATAATGTTATATTATGTGGGGCCACTTTGGAGCATTATGCTCTCCAGAGGGGCCCCCCAGTATAATGCTCCACAGTGGCCCCACACAGTATAATATGCTCTCCAGAGGGGCCCCCCAGTATAATGCTCCAAAGTGGCCCCACAGAATATAACATGCTCTCCAGAGCCCCCCCACTTTATAATACTCCATAGAGGCCCCACAGAATATAACATGTTCTCCAGAGGGCCCCCTCACCAGTATAATTCTCCACAGTGGCCCCACACAGTATAATATGCTCTCCAGAGCCCCCCAGTATAATGCTCCATGGTTTCCCACACAGTATAATATGCTCTCCAGAGGGGCCCCCAGTATATTATACTGTGCGGGGCCACTGTGGAGCATTATACTGGGAGGGGGGGCTCTGGAGAGCATATTATACTGTTTTGGGCCGCTGTGGAGTATTATACTGGGGAAACCTCTCTGGGCAGTATATTATACTGTGTGGAGGCCATTTCTGGAGCATGTTATACTGAGTGGGGTCACTGTGGAGCATTATTCTGGGGGGGCCATCAGCAGAGCATATTATATTGCGTTGCGCCACTGTGGGGACTAATGAGCATTATACTAGTGGGCCCTCTGGGGAGCATATTATACTGCGTGGGGCCTACTGTGGAACATTATACTGGGGTGACGCTCTGGGGAGCATAATAAATTGCGTGGGGCCACTGTGGAGCAAAATACTGGAGAGGGCACTGTGGAGCATTATACTAGCGGGGGCCCTCTGGGGAGCATATTATACTATGGGCCACTGGAGCTTTATACTGGGGAAAGGGACAGTGTGGGGAGCCTGTTATACTGTGTGGGACCACTGTGGAGTGTATTATATTGTGTGGGGCTTTTCGGGGGCATATGATACTCTGTGGGGCCATTGTAGAGCATTATACTGGGGGGCATTGTGGGGTGCATATTATACTGTATGGAGCATATTATATTGTGTAGGGCTGCTGGGAGCATATAGCACTGTCTGGGGCTACTAAGGGGTAGTATACTGTGTGGGCCACTGTGGAGTATTATACTGTGTGGAGCCTTACATACCATGTGGGGCCACTATGGGGGGCTCAGGGGAGCATTTTATACTGTGTGGGGTCACTGTGGACCATTATATACCATGTGGGGAAACTGGAGGGCTCAGGAGAGCATTTTATACTGTGGAGCATTATATACCATGTGGAGCATTATACTGTGGGGGGGGGGGCTCACAATTCCTGCTGGCAGCCCTGTGTGCTATGTCTGCATCACAGCTCCCTCACTATAATCTTGCACATATGTGTAGTGCTCCATAGCCATGTCATTCCCCATACAGTACTGTGCATGAATTGGCCATAGAGCTATTGGGGCCTGTACAGTACTATAGGGGCCGACTACACTGGGAACATACTCAGTAACACTAGATAGTCAGCACATATGTAAGACTTCAGTGAAGGAGCTGAGGTGTAGGCTATTAGCAGGAAGCTGTTTGGTGAGGCCGCAGAACAAGATCCTCTGGTGGGCCTAAGTCCCTTCAATCTGACACTGTATAACGGAGAACTATTATATATAAGGGTGGGTTACTATATATGGGAAACTTACTATATATGGGACTATATATTACTATATATGTTACTATATATGGGAAACTTAAGTATGAGGGGGCTATTATAAGGGGGAACTATTATTTATAAGATGGGCTATTATTTATAAGGGGGGAACTATTATATATAAGGCATCCATTATAAGGGGGGAGCTATTATTTATAAGAGGGGAACTTTTTATAAGGGGGGTATAATTGTTAAGTGGGCTTATTTATAAAGGGGGCTATTAGTGATAATGGAGACTATTATTTATAAGGGTAACTGTTATTTATGAGGGGGCTATTATTTATAAGGGAGCAGTATTATTTTTACGGGGTGTCTGTTACTGATAAGGGGGATATTACTGATACAGGGCACTATTTATCATTTATAAGGGAGCTATTACTGATAAAGGTGTAATATTATTTATAAGGAGGCGCTATAATAACTGATGACTGGGTGCAAAAATCTATTAGGGGGTACAAAGGTGCTCATTTGAATTGTGTGTGGTAAAATGGGGCTTGTTATTACTTTTTTGTTGGCAGAAAGGAGGCGTTATTATAGGGGTTGCCACTGGAAGACGATGGTGTTGTTTGCATATCAGCATTTGGGGCCCCGCTTTTAATTTTGCCCAGGGCCCCACTTTGTCTAAAACCGGCCCTGTATACAGTAGATTAGAAAGTTAGAGGGGGGCATGGGTGCCTTGTCCTTACAATATGGATTTATCCTGAAAAACCCCTTTAAGATTGGTTCGGGAATAGATAGTAACATCTCAAACTGTAAGTCTGTATATTGAAGGGGTTATCCAGTTTCTAATATTCATGACCTATCCTCAGGTACTGTAGCGTTGCCCCATAAACTTTAATTGGAGCTCTGCAGTACCTAAAGCTGCTGCTACTCTATATGTCGAGTGATCAGCATTGATCCCAGAATTTACACATTAACAAGAGCTGCACTATTCCCAAATAACTGATCTGTAGAGTTCCTGGGTGTAAGACACCTACAGATCTAGAAATTGATGGCCTAGTTTAAGGATAGTCCATCAGTTTTAGAAATTGAATAAGCCCTTTAACCCCTTCCCGACATCCGCCATAATAGTACAGCGGATGTCGGGTGTTTAAATATGGTGTCCGCTCGGGAGCCAAGGAGCCGCCATAGCTCTATGCAGCCTGCAATAGAAGCGCCGTTTTTTACAATGCATCAGCAATGTATTGCATTGTATTAGTGATCAGACCCCCTGGGGTTCAAGACCCCTAGGGGGTCTAATAAATGCAAAAAAAAATTAAAAAAATATATAAAAAAAAAAATATTAAAAGTATAAATCACCCCCCTTTCTTTAGAAAACATGTAAAAGTACTTAAATACTTTGAATCATATACAAATTAGTTATCCCTGTGTCCAAAAATGCCCGGTTTACAAATCTATAGAAATATTTTTCCTGTACGGTAAACGCTATAGCAGGGGGAAAAAAAATCAAAAGAGCCAAATCGCTGTTTTTGCACTGTTTCACCTCTGATAAAAATTTGAATAAAAAATGATCAAAGCGATAGCAATTCCCCAAAATGGTATAACTAAAAAATAAACCTGGTCCTGCAAAAATAAGACACCCTATGCATCCCCGTACACGGAAATATTAAAAAGTTATGGGTGTCAGAATATGGTGACTTTTATAAAAAAAAAAAAATTTTTGCACGGTTTTGGATTTTTGTTAAGGGGTTAAGATATAAATAAAACCATATAAATTTGGTATCCCCAGAATCGTACCGAAACATAGAATACAGGTGACATGTCATTTTGGCTGCAAAGTGAACGCCGTAAAAACGAAGCTCGTAAGAAAGTCGCACAAATGCACTTTTTCTTCAAATCCACCCCATTCTGAAATTTTTACCAGCTTCCGAGTACATTGTACAGAATAATAAATGGTAGCATCATGAAGAAAAATTTGTCCTGCAAACATTAAGACCTCATATGGCTCTGAGAGCAGAAAAATAAGAGAGTTATGGGGTTTGGAAGGGGGGAGTCAAAAACAAATATCGAAAAATTCCTCTGGCAGTCTACAGCTTGAGATGTTACTAGAACTAATATGAATAAATTGTAAGGACAACCATAATTGTAGTACTAAATACAGAAATCATGATCACAGTTTTTGCGTCTGGCTTTCCAACTCCAGTAATAGGAAATGCTATGGTTTGAAAGAAATGCAGTATGCTATGCCACATCCCATGTATGAAAGGGAATTGTTATACTGGTCAGTACAAAGTAACATCTGGACAGTATGATAAATTACTACAGTTGCCAGAAAGTATAAGAAAGTCAATATGTATGACTGAGACCTAAGAAATAATAAGTACTGTATTTTTCAAAGTTAAACTTTTACTTTATTGTGAAAAGCAAAGCATACAAGTGGCATGCCTGACGGTTCCTTCACTGATGTGCTACTGACAATTGTGACAAATAATGATACCTTGTTTTCTCTCATATTATCTAAAGCTAAACCTGAACCACATGCACTTTGACTGATTCTCTACATCACCTGCTCACTTGAGATTCCATTAAGACTTGTCTTGCTGCCAGAACAATATGAGCAAGATAAGCAATGACTTCTTTCACTGTTTAAAGAAAAATAATACATTCTGAAAGTTTTAATAAAAAATAACTTATGAAACATGCTCAACATTGGAAAGAAAATATATGTTTATAACGACATATTTTATTTCTGAACAATATTTCAGCACTAGTTTCATGTATATGCAAAAAGATGCCATAAATCTATGGCAGTGGCATACCCATGTAGGCAGACCACACAGCTGCTATGAGGCCCATGGGGGTAGGGAGTCTTGCACTAAATTCCTTTTGCTGCTGCCAACAGAGATTCACAGCATTTGCGTACAACCGCCACTAGGGGGAACTTATAGCTTCCATTCAGTTCAATGGTAGCTGCATTAATTCCTATGTACTGTGCTAGTGGCAGCTGCAGGCACCAAGTTTTATCAATGACTACGTACAATGGGCCTGACTTGTGCAAGGAACTGCAGGGACACTGCGGCCTCTTCATAAATCTGTCGGATGTCCTGACTAGAGATGAGCGAATCGAAGCTGATGAAGTGGAATTTGATCCGAATTTCAGGAAATCTTCAAATTTTTCCTAAAATGGCTGCTTCACAACTTAGGTCAAGGGGCAAGGAACTCTGGGAACGCAGGATCATCCACAATGCCATGTGTGCAGCCAATCAGCAGCCAGCCAGCCCTGTGATGTCATAACCCTATAAATACCCTCCGCCATTTTAGATTCAGTCATTTTACAGTGTACTTAGTGCTGGGAGAGACATCAGCAGGCGCTAGGCAAAGTGGTAGAAAAAATTTGAAAAATGATATTTTGCTCAGTCGAAGTTCAGGGAAAGAGCATTAAAAGTGTAGGGAAAGGATAGGGAGGAATTTTATACAGAGTATTGAAGCAGAACAGGGTTCATTTGGGGTGTTTGCAGCCTGGGTAATAGGAACAATCCTACTACACCTTGCAGCACTGACTCTGCAGTTATCTGTTATAAATCTCCGCAGTTATCTGTTATAACGCCTTTTCAAGGCTTTTATGAGTGGGGAAAAAAATAAAGGGCTTATTTGCCGTTGTGTGTTGAAGGGAGAAATTACAAGCCTTTTTGCCATGCATTAGTGGCAACAAAAAAAAAAAAAAAGATTGTTATCCATTAATCTCCGCAGTTATCTGTTATAACGACTTTTCTGGGGGTTTATTAGTGGGGAAAAAATAAGGGGCTTATTCGCCATTGTGTGTTGAAGGTAGAAAATTACAGGCCTTTTTGCCGTACAGGAGTGGCAACAAGAAAGGATTGTTATCCATTAATCTCCACAGTTATCTGTTATGATGCCTTTTCTGGGCGTTTATTAGTGGGGAAAAAATAAAGGGCTTATTCGCTGTTGTGTGTGGAAGGTAGAAAATTACAGGCCTTTTTTCCATACAGGAGTGGCAAAAAGAAAGGATTGTTATCCATTAATCTCCGCAGTTATCTGTTATAATGCCTTTTCTGGGCATTTATTATTGGGGAAAAAATAAGGGGCTTATTCGTCGTTGTGTGTTGAAGGTAGAAAATTACAGGCCTTTTTGTCGTACAGGAGTGGCAAAAAGAAAGGATTGTTATACATTAATCTCCGCTGTTATCTGTTATAACGCCTTTTCTGGGTGTTTATTAGTGGGGAAAAAATAAGGGGCTTGTGTATTGAAGGTAGGAAATTACAGACCTTTTTGCCCTGTATTATTTTCCTTTTCATTTACTTATTTGATCTAAAGGTATGTCAGACAGAGAAGCGATAGGCCCTGCACATGGGAGGGGCACAGGCCTAAATGTTTCTGGCACAGGCACAGGTCGCAGCAGAGTAAGGGGGCATGGCAGCAGGAGTCACTTCCAGAGGTCGTGTCTTGACTAGCAACCCAGTGGTTCTACAATGGTTCATTCTGTCATCCACTTCATCCCAAGTCACATCAAACACCCCCAGCCAAGAGTCGGTGGGTTCGTCAGACGCAACCGTTAGTTGGCATGGCCCAGGAGCAGGCCCTGTGCCCTCACTTGTCCTCAACCTGCCTCTGTCCTTTTCTGTTCCCTCAGCCTTTGCAGTACTCTATGCTGTGGGCTCAGGTCCACTATACAGTGAGGATGAGCTACTAGAGGACAGTCAGCAGCTACTGCCCAGCCAAGATCTAGAGGAGATATCCGCTGCTTCCTCCGGTAGGCGGGCAAGTAGTGATGAGGAGAATGGAGTGGGAGCTGGTGTTGTGAGCGGTCAGGCTCCTGGCTCAAAGACTGCTGAGGAGGATATCAGTAATGTGCAGACAATACTCGATGATTTTGTAGCCGATCGCAATTGGGAGCCGTGTGACAAAGAGGCTTCATCATCATCGGGAGAAGAGGGTGGCAGTTGCGCATGAGACAGCGGTGGAGCCAGCAAGTTGGTAGCATGGCCGGGAGTCCACAGGGTGGCAGCAGTGGGAGGTCGGAAGCCAAACGTGCCCGGGGTAGACCACCCGCTTCGCAGGAGCCCACCTGCCAGGAAAGCCGTGGTGCAGGGGTTCACGGAGGCAATGGCGGTAGCAGCCAGTCAGTGCGGAGTGTTGGAGGTAAAATCACCTACTCAGCGGTGTGGCAGTTTTTGTTAAGCTGCCGGGGGAGTTGAACATGGCCATATGTCGAATCTGTGGGAAGAAGGGGAAGCGTGGCCAGGTTGTCAATGTTGGCACCACAGCCCTGCGTCAACATACAGTGGGGAAAAAAAGTATTTAGTCAGCCACCAATTGTGCAAGTTCTCCCAGTTAAAAAGATGAGAGAGGACTGTAATTGATATCATAGGTAGACCTCAACTATGAGAGACAAAATGAGAAAACAAATCTAGAAAATCACATTGTCTGATTTTTAAAGAATTTTTTGCAAATTATGGTGGAAATTAAGTATTTGGTCAATAACAAAAGTTCATCTCGATACTTTGTTTTATATCCTTTGTTGGCAATGACAGAGGCCAAACGTTTTCTGTAAGTCTTCACAAGGTTGGCACACACTGTTGCTGGTATGTTGGCCCATTCCTCCATGCAGATCTCTAGAGCAGTGATGTTTTGGGGCTGTTGCTGGGCAACACGGACTTTCAACTCCCTCCAAAGGTTTTCTATGGGGTTGAGATCTGGAGACTGGCTAGGCCACTCCAGGACCTTGAAATGCTTCTTACGAAGCCACTCTTTCGTTGCCCTGGCAGTGTGCTTGGGATCATTGTCATGCTGAAAGACCCAGTCACGTTTCATCTTCAATGCCCTTGTTGATGGAAGGAGGTTTGCACTCAAAATCTCACGATACATGACCCCATTCATTCTTTCATGTACACGGATCAGTCATCCTGGTCCCTTTGCAGAGAAACAGCCCCAAAGCATGATGTTGCCACCCCCATGCTTCACAGTAGAAATGGTAGGAGTGACGCCAAAAAAAGAGAGGTGGGGACCGCGCTTCACCAAGGTTGCTTTAATAAACTCTAAAACACAACGCGTTTCGAGGATCAATGGTCCTCTTTATCAAGTGTACAAGAGACTGGTTAAAAAAGGAAATAAACATGAACAAATAAGAATAGAAAAACAGATAATGTTCATCAAATAATCAATGTGAAATAAAATAATAATAATAATAATAATACACATATACAGTACTTATAAATTGATTAAAACTGAGAAAAGTGGCTATGAATGTGTATCAACCACAATATGAATTATTTAAAGGCTATGTGTAATAAATAAGGCGGACAATAAATTAACAATTAAAATCGTATAAAAAATGAAAACAATTAAGAGAAATATTTATAAATGTGGGTAACATTAACAATATTGAGTATAAAGGAATGTTAATAAGTAACAAAGATATGAATAAATATCAAAAGAGATACATACATAGTAACAGAGATACGGAAAATAAATAAATCATGAATTGCCAATGGTAATAGAATCTGGTACTTGGAGATTATTAAAACATGGGTAAAAGTGTGTGTGAGGAGTTGTGGAGGTTGGTACAAAAAGAAAAGAAAAAAAATATATATATATATGTATATATATATAAAATAAAGACTGGGAAAGTAGTGTTTGGAACTTACCAGCCTCAAAGGGTTAGCTGTATTTGTAAATGCGGGTAACATGAAGGAAAAAAAAAGACTTATTTACACCTTTGACACCTATTACCATTTTCTCATATTCAATTTTTTATTTTTTTTTTTCTTCTGATCAGAACTCCTCCCCTAATATGGGCAGTCCTGGCCAGGTATACCTATATAAACCCCGAAGTAAATGGTCCTACCACACACTTCTGCTTTTTACAGCTAACCCCTCCAGGCTGGTAAGTTCCAAACACTACTTTCCCAGTCTTTGTTTTCCTTCATGTTACCCGCATCTACAAATACAGCTAACCCTTTGAGGCTGGTAAGTTCCAAACACTACTTTCCCAGTTTTTATTTTATATATATATATATATATATATATATATATATATATATATATTATTTTTTTTTTTTTTTTTTTTCTTTTTGTACCAACCACCACAACTCCTCACACACACTTTTACCCATGTTTTAATAATCTCCAAGTACCAGATTCTATTACCATTGGCAATTCATGATTTATTTATTTTCCGTATCTCTGTTACTATGTATGTATCTCTTTTGATATTTATTCATATCTTTGTTACTTATTAACATTCCTTTATACTCAATATTGTTAATGTTACCCACATTTATAAATATTTCTCTTAATTGTTTTCATTTTTTATACGATTTTAATTGTTAATTTATTGTCCGCCTTATTTATTACACATAGCCTTTAAATAATTCATATTGTGGTTGATACACATTCATAGCCACT
Source organism: Leptodactylus fallax (assembly GCA_947044405.1). Taxonomy (NCBI): domain Eukaryota; kingdom Metazoa; phylum Chordata; class Amphibia; order Anura; family Leptodactylidae; genus Leptodactylus; species Leptodactylus fallax. The sequence continues at coordinate 537,361 of CAMRHE010000035.1, read as the reverse complement.
TTTCTCAGTTTTAATCAATTTATAAGTACTGTATATGTGTATTATTATTATTATTATTATTTTATTTCACATTGATTATTTGATGAACATTATCTGTTTTTCTATTCTTATTTGTTCATGTTTATTTCCTTTTTTAACCAGTCTCTTGTACACTTGATAAAGAGGACCATTGATCCTCGAAACGCGTTGTGTTTTAGAGTTTATTAAAGCAACCTTGGTGAAGCGCGGTCCCCTACCTCTCTTTTTTTGGAGTCACTCCTACCATTTCTACATTTGGAATACCGTTTGGATCCAGGAGATCCTGACGCCTAGAGGTCCCGCTGCTCCCTCATCCTGTGACATAGTTTTGACCATTCCACTAAAATATACGACATTATACCATACCTAACCATTCAAGGTGAGAGCTTATCTACACTGTGGCCAATCCACTACTAGTGGGCTAATCAACTGAGGGGGTATTGATATACACTATACCCATTCAGGTGTATGCCCATGCATTGTGGACCCACTCTACCACTTTATCCACCGCCTCTCAACCTTTATTAGTGGACACGTCCTAGTCACTTTATTCTTCCCACGTTTTCTGAACACAATTTACATTGTGTCATTCAACTTTTCGTAAAAACAATATTACCCTATGTGCCGCTCGGCGTTGTTGTTTTTGTTTTTTTACCTAAGCTCATTATTCACACCAAGCCCATCTTGGCTTGTGTGTCTCTGAGAACCCATCGGCAGATTCATCCAACTGCAAAAGGTTCCATCGCCTGGAAGCTGCATCTCATTATTCTACAAGAAACGATTTATGATCAGCATATAAATACTATGGACTTCTTACTACATCGTGACGACAAACATGAAAATCTTGTGGAGTATTACACCAGAAAATTCGACATCAATGATCCACCTCCAATCACTGAACCCAACATAAGATCTACAGACTGTGAGTTACCCCATATCTCCAGAGAAGACCTCAGTAAACTCTTCTGGCGCCTCGAAAAATTGGTCTTCGACGAAACTAGACATTTTCTTGACCATAAATTCCTTTGTATTTATCTTGATGAAAATATTGTCCCAAGAGGTCTCAGGTTCAAATTCCGATCCACTTTTGATAATGACCTCCTTTTCACCATTGAGTGGGACAATTATTTAGACCAATGCAGTAGGGGATTAATAGAAAGAATCTCCCACAAGCGCCAAGCACTAGTCCATGAACTTATATCCCAGATCAATTCACTTACCCATGAAATAGAACAATATAAACAACACCCTGATTTTATTCGTATGAACAGAGTCTTATGTACTAGAACCCTTAATCTAGAACGAGAGCTACTAGAACACAAAAGTGATAAATTAAAAAGAGACCGTACTGACTATTCTAGAGGTAACATTAAATTTTGGTTAAAGAATTCCAAAACAAAAGGGAAATCTAACAATAATAACTTAACCCCCAAAACCCCCATCCCATCATTACTCAATATTAAGCCCAAGAACCCCAGAACCACCATTAATTTTAGAACCCCCCCGAACACTAGAGATCTCCCACACAAACCTCGTTTTCACAATAAGAGTAATCCAACCAATAAAACCCGCAATCTACCAGTTCGGGCTACCAGTATGGTTACCCCCAATACTGGTAATATCAATTTACTATCTACATCCAACCCAACTGGTAAACACCCTTGTGAATCTAATCCTAACAATTCCTGTACCAATACACATGCACCAACCTCCCTATCCCTCCCCCCACCCAATTCACATCTGTCAAACCTAAACACACATACTCAACTTCTCAAACAGCGAACTCCAAATTACCCATGGACGGAAGTAACTTTAGTACCCACCCTCCAGACATGGTATCAATTCCCCAGGTAACAATCCCCATTGTATCCACCAATACTGTTTATCCTGACCTCCAACTTCCCAGTAATTCATCCATAGAAGAGGTCTTAGATGACTCTTTGACTACTATCTATAATACCCCCCTATCTGCCTCACAGATACAGAAAGTTTTATCAATACCCGATAATACTGATATTCTTAACACAAGCAGACCTCCCCCATTAAATACATCAGAGTCTTTTTTAGGTCTTCCTCCAAAACTTACACCCCTGCATTCGTTTCATACGAAAGAGAATCCGATATATACGAAAATATCCGATTATTACAACCCAGTAAGTCTCAAAAGGAAATTGGAACATTCTCCCACTCAAGAAAACGCACAAAAAGACAAAGAGGCTGTAGAGGGGGCCACAAACATAGAACCAAAAAATCCAAGTCCGGATGCCAAGAGAAACAAAAATTCAATAATAACATTTTCAACCTTTCCAGCTACTCTCTAACAATACAAGAAACCAATTTATTATCTAAAGGCCTTTCATTTTGCCCAGACCAAAAACCGGATGATCTTGATCTATTCATTGATCTCCATACATATATACGGAAATTGACACTCACTCGTCATTTCGCTCTAACTGCAAATAATGCATCAATTATTAACCATTCACAATCCCCTTCCATATCCAGTACAACTCCTGTAATCAAACCCATTCCCCATACAACCACATTAAAGCCGAAATCTAACTTTTATCCTCTCCAACACAAAGGACACCATATTGAAACTTTTTATTCCCTAGTGGCCAACGATTTTCGAGATCTGAATAAATCGAATGATCCTAAGGCAAAATCCAACCTCCGTCCATCTGAAAAACTAGCCATTAAATCCCTTATTAATAATAAATGTATTGTAATCAGAAATGCTGACAAGGGTGGGGGTGTGGTTATACAAGACAGAGCTGATTATATCTCAGAGGCCGTTCGAATATTATCTGATTCCAATTACTATCAGATTTTACATAAAGACCCTTCTGACTTACACTACATCAAATATCGTGAATTGATTACTAATGCCTTTACCAAAGGCATCCTAACAGATAAGGAAAAGGGCTTTCTACTAGTCAATGACTTTTCGATTTCACAATTTTATCACTTACCTAAAGTTCATAAAAATCTACAAAATCCGCCAGGAAGACCCATCATCTCTGGAGTCAACGCATTAACAAGAAATCTTTCGCATTATATAGATTTGCAGTTACAAAAGTATGTAACCAAATTCCCATCCTATTTGAAAGATTCAACTCATCTAATTACTGAACTGCTAACTATTCAATGGATGCCCAATTATATTTGGGCAACCCTTGATGTTTCGGCCCTATACAGTAATATACCCCACTCCAAAGGCCTGGAAATGATAACCAAAACATTACACATGGATAAGACGATGCCTATTGAACAGAAAACCTTTATCACAAATAGCATCCAATTCATTTTGGAGCACAATGTATTCACTTTCGAATCTAAACTATACCTACAGAAACGTGGTACAGCCATGGGTACCCGTTTCGCACCCAGTTATGCCAATATCTTTATGGGACGCTATGAGGAATCCTTCATCCAAAACAAACACTTCTGGTCACATAACATAGTTTTTTATAGAAGATATATTGATGACCTCTTATTTATATGGGAAGGCACTGAACAATCCTTTCAAGAGTTCACCAAATACCTCAACAATAACGATTGGGGAATCACCCTAAGTTGCCAACCCCAAATAAACACGATCGAGTTCCTAGATTTGGAACTAACTGGTGGCCCTAATGGTATTAACACTAAAACTTTTTTTAAGAAAGTGGACTGCAACAGCCTACTAGATTATCGGAGTTCCCATTATAGGAAATGGAGGGACAATGTACCTTTCGGCCAATTCAAACGGATCAGACGCAATTGTACTAGTGATGCAGATTTCAAAATACAGAGTAAAATCCTAACCCAACGATTTCAAGAGAAATATTATCCGAAAAGGATTATCCAAGCAGCAGAATCAAAAGCACAATCCTTGATCCAGTCCGATTGTCTGATTCCCTCTGAGAAAAATAATGTTAGAGGGTTCGGACATAATTTTATCACTACCTATAATAATGCACATAATAGGATCAGAATGATTCTTGATAAACACTGGCCAATACTCCTTAATGATCCACTACTCAAACCCAATATCCCCTCCAAACCATCCATCACCTTCAGAAGAGCCAAGACTTTAAAAAATCTCTTGGCCCCAAGTAAACTTAGATCTCTTACCAAGCCCAAGGATCTGAGCTCCATGCACTTACAAACAAATGGCGTATTTAAATGTAAACATAAGAAATGTAAATGCTGTAATACAATCAATCATTTAGCAAAAGACATCACTAGCGTTGTTACGGGCGAAACTTTTCAGATCAAGCATTCTTTAGATTGTTCCTCTTCCTACGTTATTTATGTCCTTGAATGCCCTTGTGGACTTCAGTATATAGGCCGAACCATTAGACCACTAAGAGAAAGACTAAATAAACATAGGTCTAATGTACAGAATGGTTACCTCAAGCATAGTGTTTCGAAACATGCTGTATTGGTACACAATTCCAGCTTTAATGGGTTTAAAATCACACCATTAGACCATATTCCTACACATATCAATAATAGGTTTGATAAACTAAAAAGAAAAGAAATGTACTGGATATTCAAATTTAATTCACTGACACCAGCTGGTCTCAATGAAGCACTTGAATCTGTATACGACTAAAACAGTCCTGAGGTATTATGGAGGCACTGGTAATATATACAATAATTTTATATAGTTTCCTTTTTTTTTTTTTTTTTTTCTTTCTTCTTCTTCCTTTTTTCCCTCTTTTTTTTTTTTTTCATATCTTTGTTACTTATTAACATTCCTTCATACTCAATATTGTGTTCATCTTTAAACTTGCCAACCTAGCATAACCGAGTGCCAAATCAACAACTCATGTTGTATCTCAGTTGATATTTATTTACACCTTTGACACCTATTACCATTTTCTCATATTCAATTATTTTTTTTATTTTTTTTTTTCTTCTGATCAGAACTCCTCCCCTAATATGGGCAGTCCTGGCCAGGTATACCTATATAAACCCCCAAGTAAATGATCCTACCACACAGCTTTTTACAGCTAACCCCTCCAGGCTGGTAAGTTCCAAACACTACTTTCCCAGTCTTTGTTTTCCTTCATGTTACCTGCATTTACAAATACAGCTAACCCTTTGAGGCTGGTAAGTTCCAAACACTACTTTCCCAGTCTTTATTTTATATATATATATATATCTATATATTTTTTTTTTTTTTTTTTTTTTTTCTTTTTGTACCAACCTCCACAACTCCTCACACACACTTTTACCCATGTTTTAATAATTTCCAAGTACCAGATTCTATTACCATTGGCAATTCATGATTTATTTATTTTCCGTATCTCTGTTACTATGTATGTATCTCTTTTGATATTTATTCATATCTTTGTTACTTATTAACATTCCTTTATACTCAATATTGTTAATGTTACCCACATTTATAAATATTTCTCTTGTTTTCATTTTTTATATTATTTTAATTGTTAATTTATTGTCTGCCTTATTTATTACACATAGCCTTTAAATAATTCATATTGTGGTTGATACACATTCATAGCCACTTTTCTCAGTTTTAATCAATTTATAAGTACTGTATATGTGTATTATTATTATTATTATTATTATTTTATTTCACATTGATTATTTGATGAACATTATCTGTTTTTCTATTCTTATTTGTTCATGTTTATTTCCTTTTTTAACCAGTCTCTTGTACACTTGATAAAGAGGACCATTGATCCTCGAAACGCGTTGTGTTTTAGAGTTTATTAAAGCAACCTTGGTGAAGCGCGGTCCCCTACCTCTCTTTTTTTGGAGTCACTCCTACCATTTCTACATTTGGAATACCGTTTGGATCCAGGAGATCCTGACGCCTAGAGGTCCCGCTGCTCCCTCATCCTGTGACATAGTTTTGACCATTCCACTAAAATATACGACATTATACCATACCTAACCATTCAAGGTGAGAGCTTATCTACACTGTGGCCAATCCACTACTAGTGGGCTAATCAACTGAGGGGGTATTGATATACACTATACCCATTCAGGTGTATGCCCATGCATTGTGGACCCACTCTACCACTTTATCCACCTCCTCTCAACCTTTATTAGTGGACACGTCCTAGTCACTTTATTCTTCCCACGTTTTCTGAACACAATTTACATTGTGTCATTCAACTTTTTGTAAAAATAATATTACCCTATGTGCCGCTCGGCGTTGTTGTTTTTGTTTTTTTACCTAAGCTCATGCTTCACAGTAGGTATGGTGTTCTTTGGATGCAACTCAGCATTCACTCTCCTCCATACACAATATGTTGTGTTTCTATCAAACAGTTCTACTTTGGTTTCATCTGACCATATGACATTCTCCCAATACTCTTCTGGAACATCCAAATGCTCTTTTACAAGCTTCAGACGGGCCCGGATATGTACTGGCTTAAGCAGGGGGACACGTCTGGCACTGCAGGATCTGAGTCCCTGGCGGCATAGTGTGTTACTGACGGTAGCCTTTGTTACGTTAGTCCCAGCTTTCTGCAGGTCATTCACTAGGTCCCCCCGTGTAGTTCTGGGATTTTTGCTCACCGTTCTTGTGATCATTTTGACCCCACGGGAGCCCCTGATCGAGGGAGATTATCAGTGGTCTTGTAAGTCTTCCATTTTCTAATTATTGCTCCCACAGTTGATTTCTTCACACCAAGCTGCTTGCCTATTGCAGATTCAGTCTTCTCAGCCTGGTGCAGGTCTACAATTTTGTTTCTGGTGTCCTTCCACAGCTGTTTGGTCTTCACTACAGTGGAGTTTGGAGTGTGACTGTTTGAGGATGTGGACAGGTGTCTTTTATACTGATAACAATTTCAAACAGGTGCCATTACTACAGGTAATGAGTGGAGGGCAGAGGAGCCTCTTAAAGAAGAAGTTACAGGTCTGTGAGAGCCAGAAATCTTGCTTCTTTGTAGGTGACCAAATACTTATTTTCCACCATAATTTGCAAATAAATTCTTAAAAAATCAGACAATGTGATTTTCTAGATATGTTTTCTCATTTTGGGAGAACTTGCACAATTGATGGCTGACTAAATACTTTTTTTCCCCACTGTATATATATATATATATATATATATATATATATATATATATATATTCAGTGCTGGCCAAAAGTATTGGCACCCCTGCAATTCTGTCAGCTAATACCCAATTTCTTCCAGAAAATGATTGCAATCACAAATGCTTTGGTAATAATATCTTCATTTATTTTGCTTGCAATGAAAAAACACAAAAGAGAATGAAATAAAAGTCAAATCATTGATCATTTTACACAAAACTCCAAAAATGGACCGGACAAAAGTATGGGCACCCTCAGCCTAATACTTGGTAGCACAACCTTTAGACAAAATAACTGCGAACAACCGCTTCCGGTAACCATCAATGAGTTTCTTACAATGCTCTGCTAGAATTTTAGACCATTCTTCTTTGGCAAATTTCTCCAGGTCCCTGAGATTTGAAGGGTGCCTTCTCCAAACTGCCATTTTGAGATCTCTCCACAGGTGTTCTACGGGATTAAGGTCTGGACTCATTGCTGGCCACTTTAGAAGTCTCCAGTGCTTTCTCTCAAACCATTTTCTAGTGCTTTTTGAAGTGTGTTTTGGGTCATTGTCCTGCTGGAAGACCCATGACCTCTGAGGGAGACCCAGCTTTCTCACACTGGGCCCTACATTATGCTGCAAAATTTGTTGGTAGTCTTCAGACTTCATAATGCCATGCACACGGTCAAGCAGTCCAGTGCCAGAGGCAGCAAAGCAACCCCAAAACATCAGGGAACCTCCGCCATGTTTGACTGTAGGGACCGTGTTCTTTTCTTTGAAGGCCTCTTTTTTTTTCCTGTAAACTCTATGTTGATGCCTTTTCCCAAAAAGCTCTACTTTTGTCTCATCTGACCAGAGAACATTCTTCCAAAAAGTTTTTGGCTTTCTCAGGTAAGTTTTGGCAAACTCCAGCCTGGCATTTTTTTATGTCTCTTGGTCAGAAGTGGGGTCTTCCTGGGTATCCTACCATAGAGTCCCTTTTCATTCAGACGCCGACGGATAGTACGGGTTGACACTGTTGTACCCTCGGACTGCAGGGCAGCTAGAACTTGTTTGGATGTTAGTCGAGGTTCTTTAGCCACCATCCGCACAATCTTTCATTGAAATCTCTCGTCAATTTTTCTTTTCCGTCCACATCTAGGGAGGTTAGCCACAGTGCCATGGACTTTAAACTTCTTGATGACACTGCGCACGGTAGACACAGGAACATTCAGGTCTTTGGAGATGGACTTGTAGCCTTGAGATTGCTCATGCTTCCTCACAATTTTGCTTCTCAAGTCCTCAGACAGTTCTTTGGTCTTCTTTCTTTTCTCCATGCTCAATGTGGTACACACAAGGACACAGGACAGAGGTTGAGTCAACTTTAATCCATTTCAACTGGCTGCAAGTGTGATTTAGTTATTGCCACCACCTGTTATGTGCCACAGGTAAGTAACAGGTGCTGTTAATTACACAAATCAGAGAAGCATCACATGATTTTTCAAAGGGTGCCAATACTTTTGTCCACCCCCTTTTTTATGTTTGCTGTGGAATTATATCCAATTTGGCTTTTTGACAATTCTTTTTGTGGTTTTCCATTGACGACAAATTAAATGAAGATATTATTACCAAAGCATTTGTGATTGCAATCATTTTCTGGAAGAAATTGAGTATTATCTGAGAGAATTGCAGGGGGTGCCAATACTTTTGGCCAGCACTGTATATACACAGACGTGGACAAAATTTTTGGTACCCCTCGTTTAATGAAAGAATAACCCACAATGGTCACAGAAATAACTTGAGTCTGACAAAACTGGAATTCACCAAACTACATGTTGACAAGCCACAAAGCTTCTGGGAGAATGTACTATAGACAGATGAGACAAAAATCGAAATTTTTGGCAAGGCACATCAGCTCTATGTTCACAGATGGAAAAATGAAGCATATCTTAAAAAGAACACTGTCCCTACTGTGAAACATGGAGGAGGCTCTGTTATGTTCTGGGGCTGCTTTGCTGCATCTGGCACAAGGGTGTCTTGAATCTGTGCAGGGTACAATGAAATCTCAAGCCTATCAAGGGATTCTAGAGAGAATTGTGCTGCCCAGTGTCAGAAAGCTTGGTCTCAGTCGCAGGTCATGGGTCTTTCAATAGGATAATGACCCAAAACATACAGCTAAAAACACCGAAGAATGGCTAAGAGGAAAACATTGGACTATTCTGAAGTGGCCTTCTATGAGCCCTGATCTAAATCCTATTGAGCATCTTTGGAAGGAGCTGAAATATGCCATATGGAAAAGGCACCCTTCAAACCCGAGACAACTGGAGCAGTTTGCTCATAAGGAGTGGGCCAAAATACCTGTTAAGAGGTGCAGAAGTCTCATTGACAGTTACAGGAATGGTTTGATTGCAGTGATTGCCTCAAAAGGTTGTGCAACAAAATATTAATTTAAGGGTACCATCATTTCCGTCCAGGCCTGTTTCATGAATTTTCTTTTTTTTAAAATTCTGTTGAAGCATGGTTGAAAAGCAATGTCTGACTTTCATTTGTTAATTTTCATAGAATTTTTATATATTATTACTTTTGTCAGATTCAAGTTATTTCTGTGACCATTGTGGGTTTTTCTTTCATTAAACGAGGGGTACCAAAATTTTGTCCACGTCTGTATATATATATATATAGAGAGAGAGAGAGAGAGAGAGATATGTAGTTGTCAAAATATTCAGGTTTATGTATGTATGAATGTGAATATATATTTGTCGTCCTGAAGCTTTCTATGTGTGACTGTAGTGACTGTAATGATGATATATATGGAGGTGATTACAATATTACAGCCAAAGGAGAAGGTGAGTGAGAGAGGGAGCAGGGAGTGAGTGATAAAGGGAGGGGGAGTGAATCAGCTCTGAGTGCAGCCCAAGGAATCATGGGAATTGTAGGAAAGGCACAGAACAGGAAGAAGCAGAAGTAAACAAATGAAGAGCATGCCAGGAGCACCCAGAAAACCCAGAAATCACTCAAAACACTGCTAAAGGTATTTGGGTTCACTTATTAACCTATTAATAGCATTAATAGACCTTTTTTGAAAATTCAGTTTTTGCCTGGAATACCCCTTTAAGTAATCCTACGGATAGGCCATCGATATATTCATATACAATTCATATACAAGCACACCTTGGATAAAATAACTGAGAACCCTACAGATCTAATATTTATGGCTTATGCTAAGGATAGGCCAGAAACTGGATAACCCCTTTAAAGTGTACCTCCAGATATAAACAACTTTTTATAAATGAATAGTACATTTGAATATAAAAAACTTTCTAATATATCTTAAGGAGATCTATTTCCTTCTCCATTTATTAAGCTGTTTTTCTGCTCCTTATCTTCAATCTGACTGCTTGTTTACCTAATATTCGGCTCCATATTAAGCCTCACACATACAACTTTATGGAACAGGGAGGGCATTTTCCTACTGGCTGTTTAATTGATCTATTGCTCATTCTGTGTGCTAGTAGCCTCTTATCTACAACCTAGCAGTGTTAAAAAAGCGAGGATTAGCATAGTGTAACAGCAGCAATTATTTGAGTGTCTTTTCTATGCCCCTTCTATCCCATAGACTAATATGGAGGAAGTAAATACCTAAAGAAAACATATTTCTTTAGTAAAATATATTATAAAATTTCTTATTTTCACCTGTACTATTCATTTATAAAAAATTGTTTACAACTGGTAGCACATTTTGTAAACAACCTTTGCCATAATAATATGGTGGATGATGGGTATTTAAATTTGTCTGCCGCTCAGGAGCTGCGTGACCACCATATCTGTCGGGTCTTTGCTGCATTATACAGTGGAGACTTGGAAGTAATGCCTGCAATCAGTGCCCGCAGTGATTGCAGGTATTAACCCGCCTAGTACCTCAGTCAAAACTGACCCAGGCACCATTTTCCTGGCAGCGCATGAAGGCTCCCAGGCTTATGTGGCATACACCTCTATTACAGGAAGCCTGTAAAAGAAGTGCCATTATTTTACAATGTATTGCAGTGTATTAGCATTGCAATGAATTGTATTAGTGATCACATCCCCTGGGGTTCAAGACCCTTAAAGAGGTCTAATAATTACAGTTAAAAAAAAGTAAAAAAATTTAAATGAAACAAGAAAAGAAAAAAAGTTCAAATCACCCCCTTTCCCTAGAACACATAAAAAAGTACATTAAAAAGTGAAACACATACACATTAGGTATCTTTGTGTCAAAAAACATCTCTACAAATTTACAGAAATATTTTTCCCCTACAGTGAACGCTATAGCAAAAAATATAATCAAAAAGGCTGAACCATCATTTTTTTCCGCTGTTTTGCCTCCCATAATGATTTGGATAAAGAGTGATCAAAGCAATAGGCATTCCTAAAATTGGTATAAATAAAAAGTACATCTGGCCCCACAAAAAAAAGACGCCTTACACAGCCCTGTACATGGAAATATAAAAAAGTTCCGGGTGTCAGAATATGGTGACTAAAAGAATATTCTTAGTTTTTCTTTTTTTCTAAAGAGCTTAAAATGTAAAAAAAAAATCGAGTACAGGTGGCATGTGATTTTGACTGCATAGTCAATGCCGTAAAAAAACAAACCCTGTAAGAAAGTTGTGCAAACACATTTTAATTCCATCCCATTCTAAAAAATTTTTTCAGTTTCCCAGTACATCATAGGGAATATTTAATTGTACCACTATGAAGTACAATTTGTGCTGCAAAAATTAAGCCCTCAGTGACCAGAAAAATAAAAAGTTATGGATTTTGTATGGCGGATAGTAAAAAACGAATATAGAAAAATGTGTGTGTCGGGAAGGGTTTAAAGGTGTTAACCAGCCTCTATAATAATATGGAATAACAAAATAAATAATTATCACCTTATCTATTTCCTGCTGGTCTCTTTATTTTTTTAGCCCCCATGTGGTATATATGTAAGGGTCTTGCCAACAGTAGAAACCCTGACACTATTGCAGGGTCTGGGAGGAAGGACAGAGACAAGTGAGCCCTAATCTCACCCCAGCCACTGTCCCTTCCTATTGCCTCAGTTACCCTAAACGGTAAAAGGACAACTCGAAGACAAGCCCTATACTGGGTAAGTGACACACAGAACAGGACAAGACAAAAACAACACAGAAGCAGAGTGAGCAAGCCAAGGGGTCAGTAACAAACGAGCAATGCAGTACAAAGTCAAAATCCAAGAGAATAGTCAAAGTCAAAGCCAGTGGTCAGAAAATCAGGTAACAAGGTAGCAAGGGATATAATAAAGTGAGCAGGCAAAGACAGAGCAATAACCGGCGACTATGTGAGGGCTGACAACCTGTTTATAGAAAGTCTGGGACCAGCCCCCAGACCTGATAGGTACACAGGCTGTCAATCACACAGGCCAGGAAGAGATTAACTCTATACCGTCCAGAGAGAAATGTTCAGAACACGGGTGGGGCCGGAAATCCATTACACTGATTAGGACCATGTTCAGACTGAGCAGCAAGAAACTTACACAAAGAAACAAACTGAGCACGCCTCCTTCGCCACTGCGTGCGAGCGGAGGGCGGCGCCGAGACCCGAAATGGCAGAGACGTTACAATATAACCCCCCCTTTTTTGCCCCCCCACATGGTATATGACCCCCTTTTATTCCCCACCACAGTATAATGGACATTTCTGCTTGATGGTCATGTGGGCCTCTCCTTGTCAATGTCCATGTGGAAAAAGGTGCACGCATTAATTATGGGGAGGGGATAAGACATTAGCTGTCATGGAACATAATGTTTTGAGGCCTCAGTCCAGAAATACAGCAAGGCACATTGTTTTCTAGTACTAACATCACCTTATGGGTGCAGGGCAGGCACAGCTTCAACACCTTTTGTCATTGTTCCAGCAGCAGAACTAGGGAGTTGCACAACTAGCAATTCCCTTACAATAATATAACTTTTTCAGATGGCAAGCTAGGCAGTAAGTCTGCCCACATTTTTCTTGAAATTATGTCAATTGTCACTCACTCACTACACTAGTTGATACTGCATGGCAGGGGCGTAACTACCGGGGTAGCAGCGGTAGCAGCTGCCACAGGGCCCGGGATATTACGGGGCCCCGCGGGCCCCCGATGTTTTTTTTTTTTTTTTAATAGACCGTTACCTGCTGGAGTAACCCCAGCAGGTAACAGGCCCTATATACTTACCGTTCCCCGGGGTCCCGCTCATGGCCGCCTGCGCTTCCGATTCTGCGGAGGCGGCTGTGAGCAGGAGTGGGGATCGGTATGTGAGGCCGCGGGCCGAACCCCACAATCTCTGCTATCATTATACTCCGGGGTCTTTGAAAAGACCCCGGAGTATAATAATCGGAGGCCCGGGAACATAAAAAACAATGTACTTACCTCTCCTACGCTTCTCCAGGCTTCGGGCCTGTTTAGTGACGTCCCAGACGTCAGCGGACGTCATTTTGCGTCGCGACGCCGGCCCGCGTGATGTGACGCCGGCCTGGTCCAACATTGAAGGCCGAAGTAGCAGGGAGTGGACCGGAGCGAGGAACAGGTAAGCAACGTTTTTTTATGGTTCTATCCTCCCCTGGGTCTCCGATCATTATACTCTGGGGTCTGAAAAGACCCCAGAGTATAATAATTGTTCATGGGTGGTCCACAATGGGACATATAATAGTGTGTGCAGGGGCCACTATGGGGCAAAATACTCAGTGCAGGGGCCACTATGGGGAATAATAGTATGTGCAGGGGCCACTATGGGATATAATACTGTGTGCAGGGGCCACTATGGGGAATGATACTGTGTGCAGGGGCCACTATGGGGCAAAATACTCAGTGCAGGGGCCACTATGGGGAATAATAGTGTGTGCTCGGGCCACTATGGGGCAAAATACTCAGTGCAGGGGCCACTATGGGGAATAATACTGTGTGCAGGGGCCACTATGGGATATAATACTGTGTGCAGGGGCCACTATGGGATATAATACTGTGTGCAGGGGCCACTATGAGATATAATACTGTGTGCAGGGGCCACTATGGGATATAATACTGTGTACAGGGGCCACTATGGGGCATAATACTGTGTATAGGGGCCACTCTGGGATATAATAATGTGTGCAGGGGCCACTATGGGGAATGATACTGTGTGCAGGGGCCACTATGGGGCATGATACTGTGTGCAGGGGCCACTATGGGACATGATTCTGTGTGCAGGGGCCACTATGGGACATGATTCTGTGTGCAGGGGCCACTATGGGGCATGATACTGTGTGCAGGAGCCACTATGGCACATAACTGTGCGCAGGAATGCGTTTTTTTAGGGGGCGGTCCGGGGGGGGGCGATTGGGGGCAGCGGTTCGGGGGGGGGGGGGTCCATGTCAAATGTTCACCTTGGGGCCCAGCCATTCCTAGTTACGCCACTGCTGCATGGGGACCCATAGAAGCAACAAACCACACTGATCTCTTTTGGAAGATAGTCCAGCTTTTTCAGCTGACAAGCTAGGCAGTAGGTACACTGGTAGTGTGCCCCAATTGTTTCTTGAAATTATGTCAATTGTCACTCCTCACTACACAAGTTGGTGCTGCATGGGCACTCATAGCAGCAGCAAATCACAGACATAGTAATCACTTTTGGAAGATAGTTCAGCTTTTTCAGCTGTCCACCAGGCCAGGCACACTGATAGCATGCTCTAAATTTTTCTTGAAATTCTGTCAATTGTCACTTCGCCAACACGATATTGATGTGGCATTTTCTCCCATACAGGGATATCCATCAGGATCATCCAGGCTCTTTTCTGCCTCCCAAGTGTTGTTCTCGGAGACATAGAATCCTTTCCATTCCAGAAGATATTCTAGTGTTTTTTCAGTTGCCAGGTCAGACAAGTCTCCCTTTATCATCATTTTCCATTTACTGTACTGCTGCAGATGCTGGCTGCTACTCCTAAGCAGCTGTAGGTATAATTGACATGCTGTGATTTCCAAAACCGCAACAGTCCACAGCACTTTTTTTACCACAGAATGGGGATGGGATTTGCTAGAATCCCATCCATTTTGCTGTGACTGTAAAACGCAGTTTTTTCCATGGCGTTTACACCACGTTGGGACCTGGCCTTAAAGCGTTTTAAATGTTAAAATGTGTAAAAGCAAGTGGCAGTGCAGTGTATGGTTAAATTTGGAGTTTGTGTCCACTGCTTACCATCCATTTTTCCATAGACATGCATGTCACTATAACTTTTACATAACTTCAGCTGTGTTTGCCTTAGAGATCTAGAAATTGGATAGATAGGTTCATAAGAGCACTAAGATTGTGCTACACTATGTTTTAAGCCAATTTAAGGTGTGATTTGTATGACTCGTTCCACTTGACTTGTTTGACCCGAAACAAATCTTGGTCCCTAACCACCCGAACCCGAAACGAATCTTGAGAGGTTCACCCATCTCTAGCAGGCACTCTACTGGCTGAGTCACTGCCTCCATTATTCTCTCTTTTTTCCCTTACCAAACTTCAATAGTATTTTTTCTTTCCTTGCCTAATTTATTTGCATAATGCGTTGAAATTACAATATATGGCATGTTCTACAAATAGTCTGAAAACACATAAATGTTGGCACCTATATAATGTCCCAGACAACAAAACTTAAAATCACTGCATTTTGTACTAGCACAGCGTGGTGACACAACTACTTTTAACGTAGGCCCCTCTGTGGGTAACCTACTGACTGTTTTACATTTCAATATGTTTGATTGAGAGGCAATAGTAATACTCACAGAACATGGTCGATTTTTATATCTAATCTTTCAGAAATTGAAGAATGCATGAAACACACGTTGTACTATTCCTGGAATTTCTTTACTGCAATTTCTTCTCTTGACTGCAGTAGTCTGAAATTATGACAGAGCCACGGAATGTGATTATACACTTGGGAGTTGATTTATAGCATTTTAGTGCATTTCCGCCTCATACTATTGGAAATCCTTGATCAAGAGGGATGCAACAAACAGATATGTTCCCATTGAAATATAATCTGCTTTCAAAGCAATTTTAATAGAAATTGAATATATTAAACCTTCAATATTATATTGCTAAAATAAGCCATGTGTTATTGAAATGATATTGAGTGTAATATTTTCTGCTTATGAGGTTGGAAAGTAATACAATGCCTGACCCACTTCTATTTCTTTTAAGAAGTAACTTGCATGGAAATTAATTAAGGTTCACAAAATGTGAATGTTATGTATTGCACTTATAATGTAATTTGTTTCACTAACCTTCAGCTAGAACATTGTGGCTAGACATTATACTGATTATGAGAGGCTTTTTGTTTTAAATTCATACTAGTATTTGCTGTGTGCAAGTTACATTTTGACAGTAGAAAATACATATTTCATCATTTTAAGTACATGTGTCTTGGGATGTAAGTATAGGTGATCCTCAGAAAGTAGTCATATACAAGCCATGGTGCCTGAGAAAGGGGGCCCTGTTACAAATTTAGCATTTTTACCCAGCACCTTTAAGTTACTCCTCTGTGTGTGCCTGTCCTTTCTACTACTGAATGTGGTAATAGAAAAAAGCCACAACATACAAACTTTCGATATATAAATTTATTTGCCTTCTTTTATACACCCTTAGATTTAATATTTTATTAGAAAAAGTCTCAATCAAGAATGGCTGAAAAAAAAAAATAATTCAGCCAAAATTTTGCATCCATAGGTAAATAACAAACAAGCATACACAAAGTTACACAGATTTTAACAAAGTCAATATGAAAAGATTGTTGTCCAGTGGATTATCCATACAGGTAAAAAATAATACACTGCTTGACAATGAAATTGCAACACCAAGATGGAAAAGTCTTGGAGTTAGGGAAATCACAGGATGGATAGACATGTTCATGATACAGAAATTATAAAAAAAGAATCAAAACAAAATATTGAAAACATCTAAATTTATTCAGTGTTGAGAATGCTTGCCACACACAGAAATACATGGACTTACACACCTTGGCATTCTATCATTATAGCTGTCCAAGGAATGTTATGCCACACTGAATGCACATGGGCACGCAAATCATCAGGACTGTAAGTTGGCAGCTCCCTTTTCAATTGCCAACCATTGAAGTCCCAAATGTGCTAGATGGAAGATAAGTCCAGAGACACTGCAGGCCATGATAGAAAGGTTAGATCACAGTAGCATGCAGGCTTTCCGGCAGACCAGGGAACCGGTGAATCCCCCGATGGGCCCCAAACCCCAACTATTGCAATCGGCGGGATACGGGGCCTGCGGCCAGCTGAAGATGGCCGGGGCTCCGGACTACTATGATAGCGGTCAGGGAAAGCCTGGATCCCTGACCGCTATACATATTGTAAATGAAAAGGGGCCCCGGCATGTCACCAGGCCCCTTTCCAATAGATGTCAGCCCAGGGGAGGTGATTTAAAATAATAAATAGTTATACTCACCTCTCTTGGGCTCTGCATCCTTTCCGGGGGCGTTCAGTCATGTGACTGTGGCCTGTGATTATGCCCCAGTGGTCACATGAGCGCGGCAGCGTAATGACGTCAGTGCACCCCCATGTGACTGCTGAGGACCAATCACAGGCCTCAGCAGGGACGTCTGAAGAGGTTGAAGATGCTGAAGATAGCTGGACCGAGCCAGGATGCCCAAGAAAGGTGAGGCAAGGTGAGTATCAGTGTTTGTTATTTTTATTCACCTTTGCTGGGCCTCAGATTATTATACTCTGTGGTCTGAGGAGACCCCAGAGTATAATAATAGCACCGGAGCAAAGGGGGGGCTGTTGGGAGCATATAATACTGGGTGGGGGCCACTGTGGAACATATAATACTGGGTGGGGGCCACTGTGGAGCATATAATGCTGTGTGTGGGCCACTGTAGAGCACTGTGGGGCTGGAGATATCGGTGCCGTTATTTTCAGCACCGATAACTCCCCACTGTCAGAAGGGCGTTTCTCATAGCTCAGCGTCATTGCTGGGCTGTGAGGAACGTCCCCCCTGATAGTACCCTAACATAGCCTTGTACTGTCAGAGAAGGTTGTTCCTTACCGCCCAGTGATGACGCTAGACTGGTAGGAACGCCCTTCTGACAGTGGGGAAATATCAGTGCCGAAATTAACGGCACTGATATCTCCAGCCCCAGGGCACATATACCGGGAAAGCCGACAGTGCGCTCAATTCAGCGCACTGTTGGCTTTCTAGCAGTATATAAAACCGCATGTGCCTGAGGACATGAAAGGTCCTTTTTAACACGGCTTATTTATTGATATGGCAGATTTAACCTTTTTAACCAACACCCAATGCAATAAAAGTTTGTCAATATGTTGCTAATAAAAGACAGTCATCAGTCTTATACTAGGTTCACACCTGCATTCACGTTTCCATTTTTCGGGTCCGCTAGGAGACCCCACGAACGGAAAGCTAATCCGCTTAAAAAACCCGCAGACCCCATAGACTATAATGGGGTCAGTCGGGTTTCTGCCCGAAAAAGGCAGAACAATGCAAAGAGAAAAGTCCTGCTTGTAGGTCTTCTCTCTCTGCATTTTTTAAGTGGATTCGGGGACAGAAACCTTGAGTGGAGACCGGGCGCAAGTGTGAACCTAGCCTTTAACAGGTTGTCCAGGCTGAAATTTTTTTTTTTTTATTTAGGACGTGGAGGTGGAAAAAAAAAAAAGCATACTCCCCAGCACCCCGTTGTCCCATGCTAGTGTCTGTTCGGTATCATGGCGGTGTCTCATTCCTGGAAATCCTGTACCTGTTTGGTCTCAGCGGTCACATGAGGCGCTGGCACAAGATGTTAACAATTCCAGAAGCCACACTGCTTGCTTGCCATACAGGTTGTAGCGGTAGGTTTAGGTAGTGCAGTGGTGTGTATGGCGGGTGAGCCGCATGGCATTGTTATTACCAGTAGCCGCCCTGTTTCGGTACAGATGATCTACAGGGGTCCTGGCAGTGGGCCCCTAGAAACAATTCCACTGGTGGGCCCTAGACATCCCAGTCCGACACTGGAAGAATGAGCAACATGCAGCCAGGCATTTTGTTGAAAAATGCCTTGAGATGTGATACTCATTTTCACTTTCACTATGCCCTATTCACATTAGCTGTCATTCCAGTTCATCATTGTTCTCCCAAGACCAGGATACACAATGTTGAAAAGTGCTGACATCTTGACCTTGGTGTGCACTGGTCTGCCGGAGTGATAATCCAAGGTCTCTCAGTTCAAGAATTCTGTCCCTCTCAGTTTGCGACAAGTGGTGATAAGTGGTGTGTCAATAAACAGAAGGAATCCCACACCACTTGATAAGATTATTGAGGTTTCATGTGATTAAAAAAATTTTGCTTTCAATCTGGATTTTATACCCCACCCACCAGTGGCGTAACTAAAGTCTTGTGGGCCCCAGTGAAAACTTTTGTCCAGGGCTCCCTAACCCCCCCCCCCCCCTACGTGCCTCCCACATGCCATAGACTGGAGCTAGGTGCTTGAGAATGTGATTGTTTGCAAATCTTAGTGATATCTGCTACTTCTTCCATCTGCATAACCTTACAGCTTGTCCTTTTTGGTGCTGCAATTTTAATTTTGAGGAGTGTTTTAATGTCTGCAACTTTTAGCCAGTATTACTGCAGGAGCCTTTTGCACAATGCATGAATTACTGCCTTGTGATGTGAGTATTTCCTTATTATAACAGCAACAGTGACCTCAAGGGAAAGCACAAATAATAGCAAAAATCTCGATGTTTGATGTGCCAGAGCTGGACTTGTCAGTTATTCCAACTTTAGAATATTTGTCCAATTACTAATTCAACATATTCATTTGGATAAAACATTTTCTTTATGAAGAGGTTATGTAGAAAAACAAAAGCACTATTACCTCTGCATGGGACAATGAACAGCATACTCTCTGAAATTATGATCAGCCATAACCATCACTTACTAAATGAATATGCATGCATTTCTTAATGAATTGTTATGGCGTGAGGGTTGTACATTAGTCTGGAGCTGGAGAGATGGTTATTTGTAATTTCAGTCTAAGCTTTGTACAATTACTAGTATTCCTCATGGCTCAGTAAAAACAGTGTGACATTTGCATAGCATTTAAAAAAAATGTAAAAAAAGGACTAAGTAATACCACGTGAATAAATAAGTATCACACACATAAAGTGCAATTTAATGTGATTCTCAAAGAAACAGAATTTGTTCTGTTATTTACTTGACAAAAGAATAGTTTCCCCAAACAGAGTGTGCTTCAGTATACAGCACTACCTTCTTCATTCAAATAGCGAAAAATAATGGAATATACATGTCACAGGCAGTTTCTCAGTGTGTATATGAACCTAGAGCATAATTACCATGCAATTTAGCAAATTTCATCATGCCACACAGATTACACACATTTTTAGCAGTGTTGACAGGAAGGACACAAATGGCTGGAGCAGTGGCTTAATCCAACACGTTACTAATGCCTATTTTGTTATTTGAAGCCATCCCCTATGTATTCTCCAGTTTTTGGTAATCACTGACAAGTGACAACCCTTACAAAGTCAATATATATAGTACAGTATGCAGTAAGCTTCCGTTAGTGGTAGCTGTGCCTGCAAGCAACCAGAGTTGTGGCCGCTGTATTAAGACATTTGGCAGAAACATAGAAGATCGACAGAAAAAAAAGACCACATGGTCCATCTAGCCTGCCCTTATATTATTGCCACTTTATCTCATGATATACAGTCATATGAAAAAGTTTGGGCACCCCTATTAATCTTAATCATTTTTAGTTCTAAATATTTGTGTGTTTGCAACAGCCATTTCAATTTGATATATCTAATAACTGATGGACACAGTAATATTTCAGGATTGAAATGAGGTTTATTGTACTAACAGAAAATGTACAATATGCATTAAACCAAAATTTGACCGGGGCAAAAATTTGGGTACCCTTATCATTTTATTGATTTGAATACTCCTAACTACTTTTTACTGACTTACTGAAGCACAAAATTGGTTTTGTAACCTTACTGAGCTTTGAACTTCATAGCCAGGTGTATCCAATCATGAGAAAAGGTATTTAAGGTGGCCAATTGCAAGTTGTTCTCCTATTTGAATCTCCTCTGAAGAGTGGCATCATGGGCTCCTCAAAACAACTCTCAAATGATCTGAAAACAAAGATTGTTCAACATAGTTGTTCAGGGGAAAGATACAAAAAGTTGTCTCAGAGATTTAACCTGTCAGTTTCCACTGTGATGAACATAGTAAGGAAATGGAAGACCACAGGGACAGTTCTTGTTAAGCCCAGAAGTGGCAGGCCAAGAAAAATATCAGAAAGGCAGAGAAGAAGAATGGTGAGAACAGTCAAGGACAATCCACAGACCACCTCCAAAGAGCTGCAGCATCATCTTGCTGCAGATGGTGTCACTGTGCATCGGTCAACAATACAGCACACTTTGCACAAGGAGAAGCTGTATGGGAGAGTGATGCGAAAGAAGCCGTTTCTGAAAGCACGCCACAAACAGAGTCGCCTGAGGTATGCAAAAGCACATTTTGACAAGCCAGCTTCATTTTGGAAGAAGGTCCTGTGGACTGATGAAACAAAGATTGAGTTGTTTGGTCATACAAAAAGGCGTTATGCATGGCGTCAAAAAAACACAGCATTCCAAGAAAAACACTTGCTACCCACTGTAAAATTTGGTGGAGGTTCCATCATGCTTTGGGGCTGTGTGGCCAATGCCGGCACCGGGAATCTTGTTAAAGTTGAGGGTCGCATGGATTCAACTCAGTATCAGCAGATTCTTGAGAATAATGTACAAGAATTAGTGACGAATTTGAAGTTACGCCGGGGATGGATATTTCAGCAAGACAATGATCCAAAACACAGCTCCAAATCTACTCAGGCATTCATGCAGAGGAACAATTACAATGTTCTGGAATGACCATCCCAGTCCCCAGACCTGAATATCATTGAACATCTGTGGGATAATTTGAAGCGGGCTGTCCATGCTCGGCGACCATCAAACTTAACTGAACTGGAATTGTTTTGTAAAGAGAAATGGTCAAAAATACCTTCATCCAGGATCCAGGAACTGATTAAAAGCTACAGGAAGCGACTAGAGGCTGTTATTTTTGCAAAAGGAGGATCTACTAAATATTAATGTCACTTTTCTGTTGAGGTGCCCATACTTTTGCACCGGTCAAATTTTGGTTTAATGCATATTGCACATTTTCTGTTAGTACAATAAACCTCATTTCAATCCTGAAATATTACTGTGTCCATCAGTTATTAGATATATCAAATTGAAATGGCTGTTGCAAACACCCAAATATTTAGAACTAAAAATGATTAAGATTAATAGGGGTGCCCAAACTTTTTCATATGACTGTATATATATATGTTTATCCCAGGCATGCTTAAATTCACTTAACTGTAGATTTCTCAACCACATCTCTTAGAAACTTGTTTCAAGCCTCAACTACTCTTTCAATGAAATAATATCTCCTGACTTCTGATTATCCCCACAACTAATATATATATATACCGTGAAATGCTTAAAGGGCTAACAAACTTTCCAAATGCTGTTTTGAATTATTTGAGGGGTTGGGGTGATTTATGGGGGTTTCTAAAATATAGGCCTTTATAATTCCCTTCAGAACTGAAGTGGTCTCTAAAAAATTTGTTTGGGTAATTTTCTTGTAAATCTGGAAAATTGCTGTTACACTTGTAAGGGTGGGTTCACACCTGCGTTCCAGTCTGTCCGTTGCCAATCCAGTGAAAATCTCGGCGAACGGGATTGGCATTGGATACAGACCGGTCAGTGACGCATTGGTTAAAAACCCATTCATTTGAATGGGTTTTTAAAGCAATGCGCGGGTGTCCGATTGCACCCTCTGCGCTGCGAAGCCGTTTTTTTTCGTCGGACACGAAGTCCTGCGTGTCCGACTTTTTTTCCGAAGAAAAAAAAGGATTCGCAGCGCAGAGGGTGCAATCAGACACCCGCGCATTGCTTTAAAAACCCATTCAAATGAATGGGTTTTTAACCAATGCATCGCTGACCGGTCTGTATCTGATGCCAATCCCGTTTGCCGAGATTTTCACTGGATTGGCAATGGACAGACTGGAACGCAGGTGTGAACCCACCCTTAGCCTTCTAATGTCCAAAATAAGTTAAAGGACGATTAAAAGATGCTGCCAATATAAAGCAGGAATATGGTAGATAATATTTATTAATGTATTTGGGTGGTATGACTATCTGTCTGAAAAGCAGAGCATTTAACATTTTGAAAATTACGATTTTTTTCCAAATTTCCATCAAATTTTTTTTATAAATAAATACAAAAATATTGATCAGTGTTTATCACTAACATGAAGTGCAATGTGTCACGAAAAAACAATCTCAAAATCACTTGTGTAAAATGACACGTCAGTTTTGAAAAATGAGGCCTGGTCCTTAACACACTTTTCGGCTTGGTCATCAAGGGGTTAAACACCAACACCCATGATGTATATATTCAAAGGGCAAATCTGCATTTTGTCTTCACCCTTATGAGGTGTATATTTCAATTGATAAACATTCCTGACAGGAATGAGAACAGCCATGTTTAGGCCAGGGAAACTCTATTCCAAATTCATAGCTTTTGGTTCCAAGTTCAAAACCCTGGATTATGTGCTTTGGTGGATACCACTGTATCATTGAAAAATGCACATGTACATTAAGTACATGATCCCTCCATGTGTGTGTGGCAACTTGGGGTTGGAGTGTGGAGATGACACTGTCAGAAGTAAGCCCAAGAGTGTGGCCTCAATGATGGCATTTGGTGTCAAATCCTCTTAGAGGCCTCAGGTAAACACAGTGATAAGAGGGTCACACTAAAGTGGTGGTGTTGGGTCCCCCCAGGGCATTCCCTGTTACTTGTCTCCTGTGTGATGATGTTTCGGGGTACCTTTGATGTTAGATATGAATGAAGCACAGGAAACAGGGTGGCAGCGGAAACAGGCACATTTGTAGTGCAGTTTATTTTGTAAGTAGATGAACCTCAATAAGCAACATGGAGGTACAGTTCACCTAAAGTAGCAGGTTCCACATGTATGGCATTTTACACAGACAGGAGTGCGTATGGCTCTTCATTACTTCCTCAGTCCTCTGACCCATTCCACAGTGGTGATCTCAGGTGAATCCTGGGACCTAGTCCTCATTTCCAATCACTATTGGGGAAATGCAGGATACCTTGACCATGGATACTTTACTCACCGGTCGCCCATGGAGATATTCAAAATGCAACTGAATTCTTGTTTTTTTCAAATTCTTGATTAAGCAAGTTAGAGTCCAGAGACATTGGACTGACCATTTGTCTTGGTTACTGCTAACTAGACTACAGAACTGAAGGTGCTCTGCAACAGTGAAAAAAACTGGATTCGTGGCGCAGAGGGTGTAAGCGCACACCCGCGCATTACTTTAAAAACCCATTCAAATGAATGGGTTTTTAAGCAATGCGTCTCTAATCTGTCACTATCCAGTCCCTATACAGTTTCCCCAGATTTTCAGGCAGATTCGCGGCGGACAGACTCTGGCGCAAGTGTGAACCCACCCTAACAGGCAGTTCTGGCTAAAAACACAGACCTCCTATATATCACTAAGCTCCTCCCATCTGCTAGGCAAACCAGAACACAAGCCACTCCCTCATACAGCAATACAGAAATGGCATATTAATTTTTGTATAACCAGCATAAAGCTGGAAAGTACAATTAGCCAGTTAAAAACAGTATAAAACCTTATAAAATGTGTCACACAATAATATGACAATTCATTACTACAAGGGGCCTTTTTGAGGAGACACTGCATGTGGTTTTCACCATAAGCACAAAGGAGGAAATATGATGATGCTAGGTTGCCGCTGGTGACACTATTAGGTTCGTGGGTTTTATTTTTGAATGGGCCATGACCCTAAGTAAACCTCCAGGTTGTGTAGATCTCAACTGTCCTACACCCAATAGATCACTTGGCACTGGAGAATAAATGAAAAGTAATCCACAGACTTGGATTTGGTCAAGTTCACATCTGCATGATTACTTCTGATTTTCTATTATGAGTAAAGGAAAAACAAAAACGAGGGAAAGCCAGATCTGTCAAATGTCAGGAGCTAACTATGCCCTACAAATCCCAGTAATATATAGTTAGGTCTGGCGAGTTTCGTCATGGTGTCTTGCAGTACTTTTCCTCAAAATGTCACCAAATCTGCACCAGGTTTATAATGAAGTCTTGGATGCAGAAGTGAACTTAACCTAATTTAGCATAAATTTTAAAAACACTTATAAACAGATATAAACAGATATATATTAACATTTGAGAGGTACTGTAGCTGAAGACCTTTGTGCAACATACTCAGTTTCAGTGACTATGTTCCACATTCACACGTGCCTTGCACTGACATGGATGTGTTAGCAGGGTTGTGGAATTGGAGTCAGTGCCAGTTTTGGGTTGAGTTGAAGTTGAAAAGTTACCAACTGCGATTTATAAAAAATATTATTAATATGATATATTAAAGAAGTATTGATATTGTATAATTAATTATATGCAGAGCTTGCTACATATTTACTT
Source organism: Leptodactylus fallax (assembly GCA_947044405.1). Taxonomy (NCBI): domain Eukaryota; kingdom Metazoa; phylum Chordata; class Amphibia; order Anura; family Leptodactylidae; genus Leptodactylus; species Leptodactylus fallax. Next base: position 511,734 of record CAMRHE010000035.1, on the reverse strand, counting down.
TCACAGGATTTCAATTACTGTATTTTTCCTGAATTAGAGCTGTTTTGCCGTTTCTGTCTGACCTTGGTTGTCAGCCATTTTTGAAGAAGTCAGAGCTAGGCTGTGAAATAGGAGTTAGAGTCAGATTCGGAGCTGGCGGTTTCAACTACTGTCTCCATAGCCCTGTATCACTGTTAAAGAAACAAATGAGCAGAAAAATATTAAAAAGCTGATTTGATTTGCCCATTCTTGTCCTTCCCTATAACCTTAACTGCCCTATGCTTATAAATGGAATGAATGTAATGATAGAAGTATTAAAGGGCAATGTCATTAATAATGTATAAGCAACTAAGAAATACATTCTGTCCTGAATATAAAACATTTAATGAAATCAGTACACTGAGCTCAAAAACGTAATAAAATTACTTTTATATATAAAATTTCTAAAATACTGTACACAACAAAGGAAAGGACTGAAATGTATCACATAAGAGGATAATCTCAACAAAGCACATTAGACATAACATGGATTAAGTTACAAAATGAATATTGGGAAAGCAGTAGATGTGCTATTGCTCTCTGCAAAAGATTGGTGCATGAAATAAGAAAATCAGCACTTGTAGAGAAATATACAAGCATATAAATGAAACATTAGGGGAATTCATGAAGGTAACAGTTTTCTGAATTTAAAAAGTTAAAACTTTTTCAAACAAACCCAAAAATTTGTGCAAAATTTGTCACTTTCTACTGTTTAAACCGTTAAAAAAAATTGGGCAGGGCTTCAAGGGAGGGGCATGTCCTTCCATGGGCAAGCAAATTTAGTATAATTTACCCCAGGGATAAAATATAACTGATCTAGATTTGAGTTTCTGGCATACAGAGGACCAGAAAGGCACTTAATTTTTAAAGATGTTTTCAAGTACCTACATATGACCTGACCTGACAGCACAAGGTAATGGACGATTACTGTCAGCTGGGAGTTCCTCACAGTTCAGCGATGATGCTAGGTTATAAGTCCCGCCCTTATGAGAGTGAAGGGATGTTGGTGGCAAAACTAACAGCACCATTATCTCTGGCACCAGAGCACATACCAGCAAAGCTGACAGCACGCTGAATTCAGCGTGTTGTCAGCTGTCTGCCAGTATTTAATGCAGACAAGGATAGAAGTCCTCTTTAAGGGCAGAGTTGTAGCTCTGTGGTTAGCACTACTGCACTTGCACTGAGCCCTATGGCAGCGGGGGAGCCCCTTGGGCATTTAGAATGCTAGCCCAAATAGTGGGTCCAGGCTGCAGGGAGCCGTTGCACCTTGAAAACTCTGGGATGGACCAGAGACAGAAGAGAACAGAGGACAATGGAATGTGTAAATGTCAGTATTAGGGTTTTTTCTATATTTGTCAATTGTACTAGGGGTAACTGGAGGGGGACAATATATACAGTGGTGGCAACTGGAGGGGACAATATATATTAAGGGGGACATGAACCTGTGGGGGCAACATTATAAAGTAATGTCTGTGGGGCCACTTGGGGGGGCAGGTTAATGTCTGTGGGGTCACTTGGGGGGGCAGGTTAATGTCTGTGGGGTCACTTGGGGGGGCAGATTAATGTCTGTGGGGCCACTTGGGAGGGCAGGTTAATGTCTGTGGGGCCACTTGGGGGGCAGGTTAATGTCTGTGGGGCTACTTGGGGGGGAAGGTTAATGTCTGTGGGGCCACTTGGGGGGGCAGGTTAATGTCTGTGGGGCCACTTGGGGGGGCAGGTTAATCTCTCTCTCTCTCTCTCATTGTTAAGACTGAAACGTTGCATGGAATAAACCCACAGTAACTGATTTTTACACCAGATTGGAGTACTGTCCATTTGTTCTTCTTTAAATATATATATGTATATATAGTTAAATTTTAGGTCATTTTTTTTATTTTTTTTTTATTTTGATATATGTGCATATATACACGTGTTGAAGCAAAACATACATCCCATACTTTCAAGCATCAAGAGATAAAGTTTAAATAAAGTTTCTATACACATGAAAAAACACAATACAAAATGTCCCAAAGAACCCAAACGTCCCAAAGAAGGTACTGCGTAGAAGAGGCGTATTCCTTACTGGCCGCTGAAACTGATACGGCCAGTGAGGGAGATGAGGAAGATGCCCCATTCCTCTATTTTTCCTCCTCCTCATCATTATCCAGTAATGAATAGTCCCAAAGGAGGCGCCCCAGAACAATTGCTGAGGTGAATCTTGAAATTACTAATCCACTGTGCACCCCACCCCCTGAAAATTATGAGCCTCAGCTTCCTGACTTTACGGACAGGTGAGAAATCCAAATTGAAACTGAAGGCTTTACAGAAATTGACTTTTTCTCTGATGATTTTATAGACTTTATGGTGGCCCAAACAATTGTATATGCCCCACAAATTATAGCATAAAATGCCATCTCTTCATATGCTAGGCCCCAGAGGTAGACCCCAGTAAATGCAGTAGAGATGAAAATATTGTGGGGTGTTGTTCTGCATATAGGCATAACACTCCAATCTATCGAATGGCCATGACCATGTCACATTTTGAAATTACCCTGAAATTTTTACATTATAGAGATAATATTAGTCCCTGATCAGTTTCAAAGGGAGGCTTAAATTTTGCCAATATCAGCTCAGTAAGAGAGCACAGTACGGTATTAAAATGTACAAACTGCAAGAGCAGCTCAGGGTACACCCACAACTTTCTCGTTTATGAAGGAAGGGACACCAGTATTGAGCCCCCGAAATGCCCCCCAATCCTAGGAGTTAGTGGGAAAATTAGTGGAATTTGCTTCACCCACTGCTGAAGCAGGATCATCACCTATATGTGGATAATTTTTACACCAGTATCCCTATCTTTAGATGCCTCAGTCCCAGAGGAACTGCAGCTTGTAGGACAGTGTGCATAAATCAGGGAGGCCTCCCTATGGCACAGATCCCAAGAGGTATGTCCTTGTATTGACCACAATTCATGGTAACGGCAGCAACCCTGTCCCTCTACGTTGTACCAGTACCCTTACCCCCAAGCCAAACTGCATCCTGGCATACAATAAATACATGGGAGAGGTTGATTTATCTGATCAAGTCCTGAATACATATACTGCCATGAGCAAATAAAGAATGTGGTACAAAAAGCTGGCCGTGCACATCGTATAGATGGCAATGTATTACGCTTTCGTGCTATCACGATGTGCAGGCAGGATAGGAACTTATAATTTATATAGAATTTATATAGAGCCAACATATTCCTTAGCACTTTACAAATCAGAGGACACATGAGACATTACAATGTGACAAAGAAATAAACATACCAAACAATAGGAGTGAGGGCCCTGCTCGCAAGAGCTTACATTCTATGAGGAAATAGGGGGACACAGGAGGTCAGAGGGCTTGTTTGCTACAATGGTCCATCCATCTTTTAATAGAAAAGGTTGTGTAACTGAAGCTGTATGAAGCCGTCACCAGACAGTATCTGTGAATAAACAGATACTAAGTGCAAGGAGTGCAGTATAACTTCTAGATGCAGGGGCCAGGATCTGAGGAACAGAGGAGGAAGGATAAAAGGTGTTACTGTTCTCCACCTCTGCACACTTCACTGTGATCAGGTCACATGATAAGCCTGACCAAACAGATGTGATTTTAGGGCAGTTTTGAAGCTGCTGTTGTTGGGGATTAATCGGATTGTCTGGGGTAAAGCATTCCAGAGCACTGGTGCAGCTCAAGAAAAGTCTTGGAGATGGGAGTGGGATGTTTGGATAACAGAGGATGCAAGTCTAAGGTCATTGGCAGAATGGAGAAGAAGTTAGGGCGGTAGACAGTGACGAGAGAGGAGTTATAGGGGGGTAAGGATGGATTTTTGGGTCAGTGTGATAATTTTATATTGTATTCTGTGATGGATGAGCAATACAGCGACTGACACAAGGTAGATGCATCTGTGTACCGGTTTGACAGAAAGATGAGTCTGGCGGCTGCATTCAGGACAGATTGTCGTGGGGAGAGTTTAGTAAGAGGAAGCCCAATTAGAAGAGAATTGCAATAGTGAAGACGAGAGAGAATCAGAGCGACAATGAGGGGTTTTGAGGTTTCCATGGTGAGAAATTCTAGAGATGTTTTTAAGGTGCAGGTGGCAAGAGCGTGCAAGTGTCTGAATATGTGGGGTGAAGAAGAGATCTGAGTCAAATACAACACCCAGACAGCGGGCATGCCACCTCGGGGTAATAGTAAGGCCACAGACAGAAATGGAGATATCAGGGTTAGGTCGGTTAGTAGAGGGAGGGAAAACAAGAAGTTCACTTTTTGAAAGATTCAATTTCAGATAAAGAGAAGACATGGTGTTAGAGATAGCAGAGAGACAGTCACTGGTGTTCTGTAGTAGTGCAGCGGTGATGTCACGGGATTAGGTATATAGTTGGGAATCATTTGCATAAAGATGGTATTGAAAGCCAAATTTGCGAATGGTTTGTCCAACTGGGGCTGTGTACAGAGAGAAGAGGAGGGGTCCTAGGACCGAGCCTTGAGGAACCCCAACCGCAAGGGGCAGAGGAGAAGAAATAGCACCAGCAAATGATACACTAAATGAGCGGTCAGAGAGATAGGAAGAAAACCAAGAGAGAGCGGTATCCCTGAGCCCAATAGAATGGAGCATAGTGAGGAGGAGTTTGTGATCTACAGTGTCAAATGCTGCTGAGAGATCCAGAAGAATAAGTAGTGAATAGTTCCCTTCATATTTAGCCGTCAAGAGATCATTGGAGACCTTTGTGAGGGCTGTTTCTGTAGAGTGTAGTGCACAAAAACCTGACTGTAAGGGGTCCAGAAGAGAGTTAGCAGAGAGATAGTGGATTAGGCGGGAGTAGACCAAGCTTTCCAGGAGTTTAGAGATGAAGGGGAGGTTAGAAACAGGTCGGTAGTTAGCAGCACAGGATGGGTCAAGGGAGGGTTTTTTCAGTAGTGGGGTTATGACAGCATGTTTGAAGGAGGAGGGAAAGATTCCAGAAGAAAGAGAGAGGTTAAAAATTTTAGTAAGGTGAGTTGTAACAGTAGGGGACAGAGACCGGAGGAGGTGGGACGGGATCGGATCGCTTGTGCAAGTAGTGGGGCAAGGAGCAAGGGAGGTCAGGGGACTGATACCCCTTGAGAATGGGTTATTTCCTGACGGATGTTGTTGATTTTGTCTTTAAAGTATGTGGCCATGTCTTGAGCACTGAGGTCTGTGACAGGTACCCGCACCTTTGGTGTGAGGAGGTGTTAAAGAGTCGTTTAGGGTTATTGGAGAGAGAAGAGATGAGAGAGGTGTATTAGGCTTGTTTGGCGAGGTGAAGGGCAGAGTTATAGGCTTTGAGCATAAACTTAAAGCGAAGGGAAGAAAATCTGCAGATGTGTGAGATTTTCATCATCTTGAGCATCGCTGAAGAAAACGTGTTTGAGGAGTGTGCCAAGGTTACCGGTGTCTATGTTGGGATTTTCAGACGGTCAAGGCTGCTACTTTATCCAGGGTGGCTTTGAGAGTCTCCTTGTAGTGTTTGGTGGCCAGTTCAGGACAGGAGATAGAAGAGATGGGAGACAGTGATGACTGTAGGGTGTCTGTGAGGTGCTGTGTGTTTACAACCCGTAGATTTCTGCATGTGCGGTAGGTCAGTGTGTTTTGTGAAGGACAAGAAGCTTTAATGTTAAAGGAAAGAAGGTTGTGGTCGGAAATTAGTAGGTGGGTGTTAGTAAAGTCATAGAAAGAACAAAGCCGTAAGAAGACCAGATCAAGGATATTACCATCTTTGTGTGTGGGAGAAGAAGTAAGCTGAGAGAGAGCAAGAGAGGCAGTTAGTGATAGAAGGTGAGAGGGAGATGGAAAGACAGGGGTATTAATGGGAATGTTAAAGTCACCCATAATGAGGGTAGGAATTTCACAGGATAGGAAGTTGGGAAGCCATGAAGAAAAGTGATCTAAGAACTGGTAGGGTGAGCCAGGGGGACGGTAGATGACAGCTACTCGCAGGGAGAAAGGGCGGAAGAGTCTGATAGTGTGGACCTCAAAAGAGGGGAAGGAGAGCGATGGTACTGGCGGAATCACCTGAAAAATGCATTGTGGTGATAGAAGGACAGCTACCCCTCCATCTTGCCTATCCCCAGGTCTAGGGGTGTGTGAAAATTGGAGGCCATCATAATAGAGAGCAGCAGGGGATGCGGTGTCAGACTGTTTAATCCAGGTTTCAGTGACAGCCAGCAGGTTAAAAGACTTTGAAATAAAGAGATCTTGAGTAATGTCAAGTTTGTTGCAGAGAGAGTGGGCGTTCCAGAGAGCACAAGAAAAAGAGACTGCTGGAGGAGAAGGAGACGGCAAACGAAGGGTTTCTTGGTGAGACAGGTACAGAGTTGAGGTTACCAGAAGGAGGACCAGGGTTTGGAGAGATGTCCCCAGCAGCTAGTAGCAGGAGAATGGCGAGAGACAGCAGATGGTTAAATGACTTGTGAGATCGCCTAATTTGTTGCACAGAAGCACAAGGTGAGTTAAGGTGGTTGAGGAAGGTGAAGAGGGAATGGGAAGGAGAGAGGGACTGATGTGGATAGAAGTAACAGTCGGTGGGAATAGGCGATAAGTTTGTAAAAAAGCAGCAAATAGAGACAAAAAACATGCAGTGAACATGGTGGGACAATTGTATTTAAAACTTACAAGTTTTTGGAGTGATAATTCAACTTTCCTTCAATTTCAGGAGGAAGTTATCAAGACTCTGATTTTTAGGGTTCAGGTTCTGTATTGTACCAGGGCAACACTTTCCAAGTGAAGTCCCACAAACTGCAAAGGAAGACCCAAAAAAAGGTGCAGAGTCTGTTCCAAAAGGGGGATAAGGAAAGACACCATCTATCAGTGTGACACCTACCCTGAAAAAATCTGGCCTGTGCATAAAGGAATGGTTCAGTTTGTACCACACATCCATGGATTATTAATTTTATAATTTAATTGCCCAGTTATATTACCTCCTTATACTGTCATGTACTCTGCACACTTTTATCCACTGTTATGCAGTAATTTCTGGAAAATAAATGAATGTAAAACCAGTGGGATCCAAATGCTCACTATACCCCTTGATAATAAACTGAGGTAATTTGTTAGGGGTTTCCACTGTTCTAGCACTTCAGGGGCTCAGCACATGCGACATGGTACCTGAAAACTATTACAGCAAAATTTGTCCTCAAATATTTTTCTGTCCCTTCTCAGTCCCACTGCGTGACCATACAGCAGTTTATACCCACATGTGGGGCATTTTTTTAGTCAGGAGAAATTGCTTAACAAATAATGGATGCTTTTTTCTCCTATTCTATAATTTTCATCATATTTAAGTATCATTCACTTCTTCATAATATATTTTTCCCATTCATGGTTGTATTCACTATACTGTATTCTCATTTCATCATACAATATTCACAATTCTTCACCACACATTCACCACATACTGTATATCATGTTCACTATTGTTTGTTAATTAATCTTTATTTTTCATAAAATTTTATTTTTATTAACCCCACATTTTGTAATACATTATTATAAGCATTATTATGTGTTTATATTGTACCCTTACACCAATGTTCTGCTGAGTTTGCCACTAAACTGTGTCTCAACTATAAATAAGGTTGCTCTTTTCAATGTTCCAGTTTCAATGTGCATGCGCGGGACCAGTCATGTGACATGTACTCATCATGACATTTCATTCATGGTGAACGCACGTTGTGACTGGATGTCCCAGGAGGCAATAGCGCTTTCCTTCATCATTAGAACTCCCTACACATATAAGTAGTCTTATATATACTCCGTGTTTGTTGACCTCCACCTGCAGCCCCCTGAGGAAGCAGGGGTGAAATGTGCGTTGGGGCTGGAGATAGAGGTCGCAACAAACCAGGGTAAGATTTATTTTGACTTCTATAACTTTCAGTAACCTTTGTTCATGTGATATGAGTGTTACAGGCATTAAACTGCTAGTCTATTAGTAAGTCACATTGCCAGACTAAGGAATGTGGTTTTTTATGTATTAGTCTGGCCATACATTTGGCTGATATTTCAATCAGTTTATCCTCAGTCCTCTGATTGACATATGTGCGATACTTTGATCAGGTCACTTGATGTATAATTTTGCATGGATATATGCTCCTAATCATGTAGTTCTTGTATCAGAACACTATATACTGTTATATACTGTTTTCCTGATTACATTGTGATATGTGTACATATGAATGTCATTATATCATTCACTGGACTAACTGAAGTATATTGCTATTGTGCTTATGATTTGTGTACTTAATTTCCCCGGTGTTTGTGTGTCCTCCACTCCCAAATTTGTTCTTTCACCATTTTTTTTATGTATTTTTATCATGTTCGGTTTTCTATTAAATAAATTATGGATTGATTATAATTGTGTTGATTTGTATTTATAATAATATGTATGTAGGTTATTCTTTGATTGGTTTTCATATATTAGGTTTGAATACCCTACTCTAAACTTGGGATACCTAATAGGAAAAAAGTAGGTTTACATACAATTATAGTACCCACAACTCTGGTTATCAAGAATATGTTGAGGGAGCAGCACAGCGCTCAGTATGGAAACAATACTGGGAGCTGCATGTTCTGGTAAACATCTGATCTGTGGGGTCCTAACAGTCTAAGAGATCAGTGGGGGTCTAACACCCAGGGCCCCTGCTGATCAACTGTTTGAAGAGACTGTGGTGCTTTTGCGAGCACTCTTACCCCATCGCTATTTCCATTGCACAGATCTTTTTTATAGTGACCCTACAATGTAATTACAGCCTGTGATAATATCACATGTCTGCTTTAATATAGATGGGGTTTGATGTAAATAATGAAGGGGCCCCACACAGTGTAATATGCTTCACTTTCTGTAGCTCGTCCTTCAGAGAGACTGGAGATTAGCACTGCTTATGTAAGCAGCCCCTGCGTATCTGCGCTGCTTAGAATCAGCTTCTCCCAATGTGGAACTATGGGCCTCAGCAAACCCTGCAATACGTAGCTCTTAGGACTAATATGCTTTGACTATGGAGATGAGTAAGGGGTGTGTCAAGACACTCCTCCCGCCAATGATCAATCATTATTACCTGTTTCTATGCATGCTCTATTATAAATGACATGACCATTTACTTTCCTGTATAAAATCTTATGTTATGTTTTTAATAAACACAACTTGCTTTTGATAACACCGACTGTGTGTGTGTCAGGCCAGTTCTTTCTCTATTTCATTTTTTGTTTGTGTAGTGGCCGCATAAGAATTGGCCAGTTTTGCACTTGACATCCAATATGGCAGTCCGTTATAGGTACAGTCTATTTATAGCTGTGTTATGGAAACCTGGTAAATGAAATGTGAACTTATATTGGCTGATACACGTCATATGACTGAATATTTAAGGACCTGCGAACTGCTATTGACTCATACAGGTCATAAATAGCTTGGTTGCTATGGAAACCTGGTGTAAAGCTGTGTGTATGTCAAGACTGGAGAACTAGCGATTTTCCATTGGTCCATAAGCGTCATGTGATCATGTGCATTTCAGTTTGGACATCAGTGAAAAACCTGCGATCAGTTGTTATGGAAAACCTGGAGTAAAAGCTGTGTGTATGTGACCTTGTGTAACAGTGTCATCCACAGCGCCCTGCCCCTTTAAAGCTGACCTACAGCAGTGAAGAATAATGGCTGGGTTGTTATGGAAACATGGAGTGCAGCTATGTGCATGTGGCTGACAATGCCTTGTCAGACTGGAGACGGGCTTGGATCTGCTGGGGAGTTTCAGCAGCTCGCTGTTGTCTGTGACATACCTTGTCAGAGTGGAGATGGACTTGGGTCTGCTGAGAGTTCTCATTAGCTTGAGCAGAAGCCATGTGTCTTGCTGCAGGAGGCATGAGTAGTTTAAAAACATTTCAATTTATAAGAATGCTGACATTTTGTATGGCAGTCCAGTCAGTGGCGTAAATACAGGGGTAGAGGCTGCCAGAGGGCCCGGTACATTTTTTTTGATAGGCCGTTACCTGCTGGCCCCTTAATATTGCCTTAAAGGGGTATTCCCATGAACATAAGCATTTTTAAATTTGTAGATAGTTAAAAGTTAAACATTTTTACAAATATAAGTAATTAAACATTTTGCAGAGTCTTAAAGATTTTTTCTAAATATCTTGTAGTCATAAGATGTTGTCTTGATCAGTTGCCAGTGGATACGACCATGAATGCAGGACCTTTCTAAGGTCAGAAAATCAGACATGATGTACTTATTGTGGCCGGGATATCTTCTGATACATGTAGTGTCCCTGCCTGATAACACAGCTACAATAATAAAATCATTGCTGGGTTCCTGACAAGTCCCAGACCATAGAAAGTTTCGGCATTTGTGGTCGTATCCATTGGCAACCGATCAAGACAAGAGGCTGTCACCACTAAGATAGTTAGAAGAAATCTTTAAAACTCTGCAAAATTTGTAACTACTTATATTTGCAAAAATATTTAACTTTTAATTATCTACAACTATAAATATGATTATGTTCATGGGAATACCTCTTTAATACCTCTCATGGCCTTAGTTCCATTACTGTATTTTCTATAGTCACTATGCAGGTGATATTGTTATTATTTTTGCCTTACTATTCCAGGGAGGTTCCTGGATTTATTATTGTTTAACACTATTAACATTCTTTTCCCTTTGCAGCACTACCCATTCTTATTCTATGTTCATAGTCATTTCAGTCTCCTGCCTAACACTACACTACTTGACCTAGTCCTTTTCAGTTGCAAGATGTTTAGCACCTATTTGTGTTTCCCCTATGTGCAAGATTATTTTACATTATGTATAATTCCTCTCAGAAACGTAAGGCATTTCTCCAATATGAGAAACTGCAAAATTATATCCTCCATTTCACCCCCACCTCATTCCCTAAATTTTTTCACTCCTGATATACCCTTATTGGCCATGCACCCAATCAATCTAAGAGCATGGGAGTAGGAGTTTTGGTTAGGAATTCTGTTCCCTTTCAAATTGATACTATGACGGTAGATCCTCAAGGTAAATATATTATTGTTCAATGTCACCTTTATGGTCAACAATTATGCCTAGTCAACAACTATGCCCCTACTGAGTCCCCAGTGGCGCTTTATCACGAGTTACGTGATTTGTTGGGACAACTAAATTTTTATAAAGTGGTCTGGTGTGTGGATTTTAAGTTCACTGTTAATGCGACCCTGAACCGCTACTCTCCCACTTCAGATAAAATCTCCTCTAAGGTCAAGGGAGAGATTTGTACTGCCCCTTAGTCCCTTGATATAGCAGATGCTCTACATGACTTTCATGGGAATAGAAGAGGTTATACCTACTTTTCTCTGGCTCATCACCATTACACTAGGATCAATAGAATCCACCTATCTACTTGTACTTTGCTGCTCCCTAACCTCATTTATGCTTATCATGTACCCTGTGCCTGGTTGGATCACGATCTGGTTGAAATTGATTTCCAGACTCCTACTACTACCCGCTACCAGTGGCGTTTAAACAAGTCCATATTGACTGATCCTGGTATTAAACGACGGATCTCTGATGCTCCCACCGAGTTGTTTGTATATAATAATGCATTGGACATGGACGCAGCTATTAAAAGGGCTGCCCATAAGGCGATGGTTAGGTGTACCCTTAAAGCAGAGGCTTCTCGTCTGAAAAAAGTGCAGGCAGACTTAGAACACAAACTGTTAAAAAAATTAGAAACCGCTAATCAGTTTCACCCCTCTCGCTATCTGGCAGGATGTGAAAATTCCATACTCACATATAGGACAGAAAAAGGCTAAATTGATGGACCCAAGTGAGATTTGAGAACAAACATGATAAATTGTTAGCCTCTAAATTAAGAGCTTGTCAGAAACTGAATGTAATATATATATGGGAGTTGGGTGGAAGACTTACCTCCAACCCCAACTCTAACTATTCACATTTCCATCAGATTTATCAGAACTTATACTCCGCCCAGTGGAGTAGCTAGTGGGGGTCAGAGGGGGTGGCTGTCCCGGGCCCACAGACTCTGTGGGCCCCACCCCAGGGCTGCCATTGATACATCTTTTACTTTTAACTAGATCAGTATCTGTAGACACCGATCTAATTAAAATGCTTCCTACAACTTGACTGTCTTGTAAACTGCAAGCCACTTCAGACCTGCAGTTTACAAGACACCAAGACCACAGACAGACGTCTGCTTCTCAGCACAGGCGGGCGCGACGACGTCACAACATCGCGCCTCCTACGCTGAGACGCAGACGTCCTGCGCGTGGACAGTGAGGAGGCGGTGGCTCCATTCATCAGAGGATCGTAGGTAGGTGAGTAGAAATTTTTTTTTTGTTATGGTTTGTTTCAGCTTTAATAGTTTAAGGGGTTGTTAGGAGGGGGATTCTAACTATAAGGGAGGGGGCATTATGAACATAAGGGGGGAGGTTATTTATATGAGGGGTCATTATGAGCATAAGGTGGTGGTCACTGATATAAGTGGTCATTAGGGGTGCATTAGTTATGTCAGGGGTAATCAGGGTCATAATATGGGGGGGCAATTAATTTAATTAAGGTGACACTTGGGCTTTATTTAGGCTAAGGCCCCATGTAGCATCCCGCAGCAAAAAAGCGCTGCAGGGAAAACTGCGGCAGTAACGAATTGTGGTTTTTTTCCACAGCTCTTTTCACAGAAGGTCCCCAGAGGTTTCCTCTGCGGACTTTCTGCTTCCATTATACCTATAGGGAAACCGCCAGTGTTTCCGTAGGTACAGTGCTGGCCAAAAGTATTGGCACCCCTGCAATTCTGTCAGATAATACTCAATTTCTTCCAGAAAATGATTGCAATCACAAATGCTTTGGTAATAATATCTTCATTTAATTTGTCTTCAATGGAAAACCACAAAAAGAATTGTCAAAAAGCCAAATTGGATATAATTCCACACCAAACATAAAAAAGGGGGTGGACAAAAGTATTGGCACCCTTTGAAAAAATCAGGTGATGCTTCTCTAATTTGTGTAATTAACAGCACCTGTTACTTACCTGTGGCACATAACAGGTGGTGGCAATAACTAAATCACACTTGCAGCCAGTTGAAATGGATTAAAGTTGACTCAACCTCTGTCCTGTGTCCTTGTGTGTACCACATTGAGCATGGAGAAAAGAAAGAAGACCAAAGAACTGTCTGAGGACTTGAGAAGCAAAATTGTGAGGAAGCATGAGCAATCTCAAGGCTACAAGTCCATCTCCAAAGACCTGAATGTTCCTGTGTCTACCGTGCGCAGTGTCATCAAGAAGTTTAAAGCCCATGGCACTGTGGCTAACCTCCCTAGATGTGGACGGAAAAGAAAAATTGACGAGAGATTTCAACGAAAGATTGTGCGGATGGTGGCTAAAGAACCTCGACTAACATCCAAACAAGTTCTAGCTGCCCTGCAGTCCGAGGGTACAACAGTGTCAACCCGTACTATCCGTCGGCATCTGAATAAAAAGGGTAGGATACCCAGGAAGACCCCACTTCTGACCCAGAGACATAAAAAAGCCAGGCTGAAGTTTGCCAAAACTTACCTGAGAAAGCCAAAAACTTTTTGGAAGAATGTTCTCTGGTCAGATGAGACAAAAGTAGAGCTTTTTGGGAAAAGGCATCAACATAGAGTTTACAGGAAAAAAAAAAGAGGCCTTCAAAGAAAAGAACACTGTCCCTACAGTCAAACATGGCGGAGGTTCCCTGATGTTTTGGGGTTGCTTTGCTGCCTCTGGCACTGGATTGCTTGACCGTGTGCACGACATTATGAAGTCTGAAGACTACCAACAAATTTTGCAGCATAATGTAGGGCCCAGTGTGAGAAAGCTGGGTCTCCCTCAGAGGTCATGGGTCTTCCAGCAGGACAATAACCCAAAACACACTTCAAAAAGCACTAGAAAATGGTTTGAGAGAAAGCACTGGAGACTTCTAAAGTGGCCAGCAATGAGTCCAGACCTGAATCCCATAGAACACCTGTGGAGAGATCGCAAAATGGCAGTTTGGAGAAGGCACCCTTCAAATCTCAGGGACCTGGAGAAATTTGCCAAAGAAGAATGGTCTAAAATTCCAGCAGAGCATTGTAAGAAACTCATTGATGGTTACCGGAAGCGGTTGTTCGCAGTTATTTTGTCTAAAGGTTGTGCTACCAAGTATTAGGCTGAGGGTGCCAATACTTTTGTCCGGCCCATTGTTGGAGTTTTGTGTAAAATGATCAATGATTTGACTTTTTTTTTCATTCTCTTTTGTGTTTTTTCATTGCAAGCAAAATAAATGAAGATATTATTACCAAAGCATTTGTGATTGCAATCATTTTTTGGACGAAATTGAGTATTATCTGACAGAATTGCAGGGGTGCCAATACTTTTGGCCAGCACTGTATAATTCACATGCTGCGATTTCCAAAACTGCAACTTTTTTGGAAATTGCAGCGTGTCCACTGCACGTATTTTTCCGCAATGTGTGGATGGGATTTGCTAGAATCCCATCCGCTTTGCAGGAACTGTAAAATGCCAGGTTTTTTCCTATTGCATTTTCGCCACGTGGGGCCCTATCCCATCCCCACTTTGTGGTAAAATACGCGCAGCAGAAACGCTGCGATTTCCATAACAGTCGCAGTTTTGGAAATTGGAGCATACCTACGGAAACGCCAGTGGTTTCCCTATAGATATAATTGAAGCAGAAAGCCCGCAGAGGAAACCAAAGCACTGCGGGAAGAAACGGAATGTGTCACCGCCACGGTTTTTCCTGCAGCGCTTTTTTGCTGTGGGACACCACGTGGGGCCTTAGCCTTAAGGAGTTTTCCATCTCATTTTTATTGATTATCTATCCACAGAATAGATCATCAATATGATATAAATGAATCCCCACTGATCATCTGTATGAAGGGGCCACTTCGCCTGTTTATATCACTCGCTGTCTGTTTACAGTATGCTGACCGTGTGAAGTAATTCCAGCCTTGTCACAGACGTGTATAGGATGATGCTGTAGTTACATTACATGGCCGCTATGAGATGAATGACACTATGTAAACAGAGAAGGGGTCATGGCGCTTACACAGGTACCACGGTTCATTCAAACATCTGATCCTGGAGGTCCTGGATATTGGAACCCCAATAATTTTTTTACCTTTTGTTTACCTTTTAATTAGGAAATGTCTGGGGCATTATTAATAAGTGACACTATTTATGGGGGTACACAGGGAAGTTATTAATTTAAAGATGCACTTGGGGGTATTATTCATTATGGGGGGTATATTATATATTTTATAATTGGGGGTAGCAGGCAGCAGGATGGGTTTGCAGGTGAAGACAATATGGGTCAGGTGCCTGGAAAAGTAAGGAGCCAAAGGTGTACAGTTGTGCTAAAAAGGTTACATACCCCAGCAGATTTTTTTTGTTTTTTTGGCCTTTTTTTCAGAGAATATGAATGATAACACAAAAACTTTTTCTCCACTCATGGTTAGTGGTTGGTTGAAGCCATTTATTGTCAAACTTCTGTGTTTTCTCTTTTTAAATCATAATGACAACCAAAAACATCAAAATGACCCTGTTCAAAAGTTCACATACCCTGGTGATTTTGGCCTGATAACATGTCCATAAACCAAACCACAGTCAGGTAGACCAACCAAAATTTCGGCCACAACTGCCCGGAAAATTGTTCGGGATGCAAAGAAAAACTCACGCATAACATCAGCTGAAATACAGGACTCTATGAAAAATATCTGTGTTTCAAGTTGCACAATAAGGAGGTACTTGAAGAAAAATGGGCTGCATGGTCGAGTTGCCAGAAGAAAGCCATTGCTGCGCAAATGCCACAAAGAATCTTGTATTCAATACGCCAAACAGCACAGAGACAAGCCTCAAAACTTCTGGAACAAGGTAATTTGGAGTGATGAGACAAAAATCGAACTTTTTGGCCACAACCATAAACGTTACATTTGGAGAGGTGTCAACAAGGCCTATGATGAAAGGAACACCATTCCTACTGTAAAGTACGGAGGTGGATTACTGATGATGTGGGGATGTGTGAGCTTCAAAGGCACAGGAAACTTGGTCAAAGTTGAAGGAAAGATGAATGCAGCACGTTATCAGCAAATACTGGAGACAAATTTGCACTCATCAGCCAGGAAGCTGCGCATGGGATGTACTTAGAAGTTCCAACATGACAACGATTCAAAACACAAGGCCAAGTCGACCTGTCAACAGCAGAAGAAAGTGAAGGTTCTGGAGTGACCATCTCAGTCTCCTGACCTCAATATCATTGAGCCACACTGGAGAGATCTCAAGCGCGCAGTACATGCAAGACAGACCAGGAATTTACAGGAACTGGAGACTTTTTGCCAAGAAGAATGGGCAGTTTTACCATCTGAGAAAATAAAGAGCCTCATTCACAACTACCACAACAGAATTCAAGCTGTCATTGATGTTAGAGGGGGCAATACACGGTATTAAGAACTGGGGTATGTGAACTTTTGAACAGGGTCATTTTCATGTTTTTGGTTGTCATTATGATTTAACCCCTTAACGACCCAGGACGTAATAGTACGTCCTGAGTCGCATGATGATGTATGGAGAGCGCTCAGGAGCTGAGCGCTCTCCATACACCGTGGGTGCCGGCTGTATAATACAGCCAGGACCCGCAGCTAACAGCAGCAATCGGTGCCTGCACCGATCGCGGCTGTTAACCCTTTAGATGCCGCTGTCAAACACGACCGCGGCATCTAAATTGCGGAACCGACAAGGGCGCCGCCATTTTTACCTCATCGCCGCCCTCCAGAACGTCATCGGAGGGCGGCGCTTGGTTGCCATGACAGCCGGGAGCCTATTGAAGGCTCCCAGGCCTGTCATTTCAGTATAGCTATTACACGATGCCAGAGGCATCGTCTAATAGCAGTGAAGGCATACAGTAGTATCGCAGTGAATAGTATGAGCGATCAGACTCCCTAGGTTTCAAGGTCCCTAGGGAGTCTGATCATACAAGTAAAAGTATATAAAAAAAAGTTTTTAAAAGTATGTAAAAATTAAAAAAAACACAAAAGTTCAAATCACCCCCCTTTCCCTAGATCAGATATAAAAGTAAATAAACAAAAGTAAACAAACACATTAGGTATCCCCGCGCTCCAAAATGCCCGAACTATTAAAATATTAAAATATTTATCCCATACGGTGAACGGCGTAGCGGGGAAAAAAAAAATCAAAATGGCCAAATAGCGTTTTTTTCAACACTTTGTCTCCTATAAAAAATTGAATAAAAAGTGATCAAACCATCAGATCTTTCCCCAAGTGGTATCAATAAAAACGTCATGTTGTCCCGCATAAAAAGACGCCTTACCCAGCTCCATACATGTAAATATGAAAAAGTTACAGGTGACACAATATGGCGACGCTAAATTTTTTTTTCTATTTAGGAAAATTTTTAATTTTTTAAAAGGTATCAAAACATTACAAATACTATATAAATTTGGTATCGCCGTGTTCGTACTGACCCACAGAATACAGGTAACATGTCATTTTTACCACACAGTGAATGGTGTAAAAATTAAACCCATATGAATTTGGCGCAAATGCAGTTTTTCTCCAATTGCACCTCATTCTGAATTTTTTTCCTGCTTCCCAGTACATTGCACAGAATATTGAATAGTGACATTACAAAGTACAATTTGTTTCGCAAACAATAAGCCATCATGTGACTCTGTGAACTGAAAAATGAAAAAGTTATGGCTCTTGGAATGTGGGGAGGGAAAAACGAAAATGCAAAAACAAAAAATGGCCCGGTCATTAAGGGGTTAAAAAGAGAAAACACAGAAGTTTGACAATAAATGGCTTCAACCAACCACTAACCATGAGTGGAGAAAAAGTTTTTGTGTTATCATTCATATTCTCTGAAAAAAAGGCCAAAAAACCAAAAAATCTGCTGGGTATGTAAACTTTTTAGCACAGTTCTGCAAACTCTACAGAGAATGGAAGAAATGGTTATGGCAGTCCAGATGAAAGAGACGGGGAATATGAATGATTAGTCAGAGACGTCACCTGTAAGTCACTAAATGTTACTGCGCTGTATTCACCTAAATCATCTGCAGAGCCCTGTGTAGAACCGATATATACTACTATACGGTCACCGTATAGTGATAATATCGGTATATCTAAGTTGGGGGCCCACTTGGACATGTTAGCCCCCTGTGCTGAACCCCTAGCTACGCCTCTGACTCCGCCCCTACCTCGTTCCGCACTCAGGAGATTGCCTCCTTTCTCCAATCCCTCCCTCTCCCTACTGCAACGACTACTCAAGCTGCCTCCTTATATAATCCCATTACTAAGGAAGAATTAGATTCTACTATTGATGCTCTCAAGAATGGGAAAGCCCCTGGGCCGGATGGCTTCTCCTACCTATACTATAGAAAATTTAAGTCCATCCACTCCCCGCACCTTTTTTACAACTATTCAATCACATCCTGCAGGGTGGTAAATTTTCCCAGGATATGCTCATTGCGTCCATAACAGTTATTCCTAAACTGGACAAGGACACCACTGCCCCTGCTAACTATAGACCCAATTGCTTTTAAACTTAGATATAATGATATTATACTCCATCCTCACCACTCAGTTGAATGGCCTACTCCTGCCCTTATAAATTCTGATCAAGTCGGATTTATTCCAGGTAGCCAAGACTCAGATAATGTCTGAAAACTTTGTATTAACAATTGGGCTAATTCTCACCACGAGATCTCCTTTCTGGCCTTAGATATCAAAAATGGTTTCAACAGTTTACCATGGAACTACCTTGCCCAAGTTTTGAGGTTTATGGGCATAACAGTTCACTTCCAATGGGCCCTTTGATGCCTCTATTCAGGTATATGTGATAGAAGCATAGTGCGGCCCGAAGTTCTGTATGGCCCCAAACTGACCTGTATTATATTGAAGTCTTAACAGAGAGTGATGGAGAGGGAAGAGGTGAGATTCACAGTCAGCAGCAAAAAATGGCAATCCAGGGCAGAGATAAAGAAAGGCAGACTTATATTGGTCAGTATTGACAGCACTGGATAGAGACGTCCACTTCAGGTGGGTTTGCCTCAGAGCCTGTATATCTGATAGCACAGGATAGTGATGGACTCAGGGGGAGGGGTCTGCAGTCCCTGACTGTGAGAGGCTCTGGCCTCAGTAAATTATGTCGGCACTCCGGGCCACCGCCCGCCAGACAATCCCAATCCCAGGACATACGATCCTGCTCAATAGCTCAGGCCAGGCCCCGGCAATGGCCCTCGGGGCCTAACAATAGGCAATGCACCTGCACAGAGAGGAGGCCATGGGACAGGTCCGGGCATCTCAAGATGGAGCTGGAGTTGGAGCCACAAGCAGATACCCAATCACAGAGAGAAGAGGATCGAGGAGGATGCTGGAGAGAGCCGGAGCAAGGATGTCCAGGAAAGGTGAGGCAAGGTGAGTATAAATGTTTGCTATTTTTACTCACCTCACCTGGGCTTTCATTTATTATACTCTGGGATATGAGGAAACCCCAGGGTATAATAGCACTGAAACAAATTGGATGGTGAAATGAATTTCGTGGGGTTCCATGAAGCGGCTCGAGGGTGGCTCTTGGAAGCATTTTATACTGTGAAGGACCATTGTGGAGCATATGTTACCATGTGGGGCCATTGTGGAAGAGATTTTACTGTGTGGGGGCCTCTGTGGAGCATATTGCACTGTGTGGGGGCCACTGTGGAGCATATTATACGGTGTGGGGGCCACTGTGGAGTATATTGTACTGTGTAGGGGTCAACATGGAGCATATTATACAGTGTGGGGACCACAGTGGAACAGAATGTACTGTGTGGGGGCCACTGTAGAACAGATTGTACTATGTGTGGTCACCATGGAGCATATTATACTGTATGGGGGGCCACTGTAGAATAGATTGTACTGTGTGAGGGCCACTGTGAAATAGATTGTACTGTGTGGGGGGCCACTCTGGAGCATATTATACTCTGTGGGGGCCTTTGTGGTTTGTATCATTGAAAGTCATGTAACGTCCCATTTACACAACTGTATTTTGCGGGTCCATAACTGTACTGGGAATCCACAATTGCGGACAGTTAGACACATTCAATTCAATGGGGTCTTGCACACATCCTGTTTATGCGGTCTTGTTTTTTTAAATAGGACATGTCATTGTATGGACTGCATGGCTATGGTCATGTGAATGGGGCCTTATTGTGTGAGGCTATGCTGCGTCAAAAACTAGTATCCCCATAAAGAGCTATTGCTAATCCCTGCTCTGTTAGGGCTAAACTTTACTCTAGACATGGTGGTTAGAAAATAAAGCCCCAATGGAAAGAGGCCAAATAGGTGTCTGGAATCTTAGCCCCAATGAAGCTGAAGGCAGTCGCTATTCCGACAGGGTTAAAGAATAATCTAGACACCCTAATTAAGCAAAAGAAATCCAACAAGTTTCCCCCCCATTTTTAATCAAAAATGGTGATAAATATATGAAGATTAGTCAGGTTAATATGCCCTTCCTAACAATAAATGCAGTTAAAACTGCATATCCCTACTCCCTGATGGTGGGAACCGATACTCATTAAGAATGACGCCGAGACTGCCGTTTCGCTCCTTTATATTCGGGAAGACACCCTGTTTTGGAGGATCAACATTGATGATCATCGTTGAAATGGGCATTAGTAAGTGGGGAGTAACTGTTCCAAGTCAATACAGACTCTGGGGTAGTGTAAACTAAGCATTATATATTATGGGTAATGTGGGTTTTCTGGAAGAAAACATGTTGGAGTCTGCAAAAGACCTGAGACTGGGACGGAGATTTATCTTCCAGCAAGACAATGATCCCAAACATAAAGCAAAATCTACGATGGAATGGTTCACAAATAAACATATCCAGGTGTTAGAATGGCCAAGTCAAAGTCCAGACCTGAATCCAATCGAGAATCTGTGGAAAGAGCTGAAAACTGCTGTTCACAAACGCTCTCCATCCAACCTCACTGAGCTCGAGCTGTTTTCCAAGGAAGAATGGGCAAGAATTTCAGTCTCTCGATGTGCAAAACTGATAGAGACATACCCCAAGCGACTTGCAGCTGTAATCGCAGCAAAAGGTGGCGCTACAAAGTATTAACTTAAGGGGGCCGAATAATATTGCACGCCCCACTTTACAGTTTTTTATTTTTCACAAAAGTTTAAAATATCCAATAAATTTCATTCCACTTCACAATTGTGTCTCACTGGTTGATTCTTCACCTAAAATTAAAATGTTATATCTTTATGTTTGAAGCCTGAAATGTGGCAAAAGGTTGAAAAGTTCAATATATATATATATATATATATATATATATATATATATATAAATCATCATATTTAGTAAGGCAAGGGTGAGAAAGTAGTTTGGATCACTTATTATTCATGGAAATCAAGGAAAAAAATTGACTGTGTATAGCCCACTTACATGGATCCAGATAATGGCACAGTCTGTTGCACAGGATATAAACCTTATCGGTGAAAGGTGAACAAATATCGATTCATAGAGAAAAATATATCCAGCTACAGATGTCCAAAAATCATTATGTAAAACTTAGCTTTTAATTAATCATACAGTATATAAAATTCCATCGGGTTATAGAGAAACCATGAAAAAAACACCACAATCTCTTATGCGTTTCAGAACATCCGTCCCTTAGTCATAGCTATCTGCTCTGATACATCGTACCAGTTCTCTTGTTTATCTCTAGTGAACTGAATCTATTTTGACAAGTTCCTACTAACACATAGTGAAAACTCCTTAATTCTGTTAGATCTCATAAACGTTCTAGTAGATTCTGACACAGGAGACAAACCTGGTGTCTTTTGACATAGTGAACAGGGGAATGTCTAGCGTACTCTGAATGCTCACTCTTCCAACATTATTTTTATATATTTGGGTATCATTGTTTACACAGAAATCATTAAAAGTTTTAGGCTTCCATTTTGTTTGTTCATTGATTCACAGGTATAGTAGGCCTTAGACAGTAGGGCTCGGGCATAGATACCCCTAAAAAGCTGGACTGGAACTTGGGGAAAGGCTGGTAATGAGCCTAGAAATATGCGATGACTGCCTGTAAATATATGTTTTTTTGGGCTGAAATTAAGTAGCCCATGTGAAGCATGTCTGCTTCAGACCCCTACTAGCCATGCCCCCGACAAATAAATTAGGTTTAATTTACTTAAAATTCAAGGCTATGTTCAATTGAAGTGTTTAAAATTTTCCAGATGAAATTAGTAAATATTAGTATTTAACACTTCCTGACATCTGCCATAATAGAACAGCTGAGATCCAGCGGTAATGCCCACAATTGAAGACCTTTCTGACTGACTGTTTCCTCCCAACCAATGCTGTTCCCCACCCCTCCACTAACTTTCCCTCGCAAAAATATTGCTGAAGGCTCCTAGTAATGCCATAGAAATATGGTTATTGAGATTTGCCTATAGCAGTACTTAATATCAGTACAGCAATTTTGTCAATGACTACAATACAGTTGTATTGCAGTCTATTGTATAAGCAATACAATGATCATAGTTTGAAGCCTGCCAGGGGCTAAAAATTAAAAAATGTAATAAGTAGTAAAAATATGAAAAAAAAATTTACAAATGGTGTAAATAAAAATTACAACTTGCCCCACAAAAAAGACACCTTACACAGTTCTGTAATGGAAATATAAAAATGTTATTGATGCCACAATATGGAAACTCAAATTTTTATATTTTTGAAAGTTTTGGATTTTTGTAACAGTATTAAAACATATCGAATATAAGTTTGGTATCACCATGACCGTACCAACCTTCAAAATATAAGTAATGTGTAATTTTTGCTTCACAATGAATGGCATAAAAAGAAAACCCATAATAAAATTGGGAAAATGCAGTTTGTTAAATTCACCCCCATTTCCAGCTTCTCAGCACATTGTACTTATTAATGGTAATATTTAATATTCTGCACAATCTGTCCTAGACATAAGCCCTCATGAGAACCAGTTATGGCTTTTGGAATGTGGGGTATAGAAATTAAGCTGAAAAATGGATGCGGTGGGAATGGTTTAAAAGAGTTATGCTTCGTTCACACCTGCGCTTGAGTCCGTCCGCTGCCAATCCAAGTGAAAATCTCGGGAAAAGGGATTGGCATCGGATACCGACAGGTTAGCGACGTTTTTAAAGCAATGCGCAGGTGTCCGATTGCACCCTCTGCGCTGCGAATCCTTTTGTTTCGTCGGAAACAGTCGGACATGCAGGACTTCGTGTCCAACGAAAAAAATGGCTTTGCAGCGCAGAGGGTGCAATCGGACACCCGCGCATTGCTTTAAAAATCCATTCAAATGAATGGGTTTTTAACCAATGCGTCACTAACCTGTCGGTATCCGATGCCAATCCCGTTCCCCGAGATTTTCACTCAGATTGGCAGCGGACGGACTCAAGCGCAGGTGTGAACCCACCCTTAATCCACCTGTAGGCATTAAAGTGACAATTCAGTCTGGAACTCCAAAATAATATGCAAGTCAATACCTACAGGAGATGGTTACCTGCAATTTATTTTTCTCAGTAACTGCTCCTTGGCTGCTTTCTAGCTCGGCTCCATTAGGGCATAGCTGTGATCTGGGCCCACAGGTCTCTCTAAAAAGACTTCTTTGATCTCCTGTCTAATTTCTTTTGATGTAGGTGTCTTGTAAATTTATTACCCCTGACCTCTGATGCACTGGAGTGAGACAGGCAAATATTTATGAGAAAAATAACCCTTTCAATGGGGTTCTGTGCAAAAATAGCAATTGGTTAGTAGTATATTGTCAATATTGGATTCTGTGGGGAGGCTGTGACAGAAAAGGGTGCATGATTACTATGTAGGGAGCACTGACAAGGAATAGGAATGACTGGAATCTTCAGTGTACAAACATGTTACGAATAAGCCTTTATGGCTGTCTGGGTCTGAAGGAAAGCAAAATTGAAATATTTATGGATAGGACACAGCTGAAGGTTGTGAGGATAAGTTGTACGGGGAAGCTGAGGCTGAGCTTTAGCACCAAGGCCTATGAGCCTTTAGTTATGCCCTTGGGTGATGCCAGTAATATAATATAAATGCTGAAGTATGCCATTACTAGCAGTTTGTTGAAAAAAGGACTGCAGTGGACTGTCAAAGGACCTGCTGGATTGGGGGATTGAAGCGGTAAGTAGCGTTGTTTTTTTAATTTTTTAGAACATTTGTTACCTTTTTTTTTCCAAGAATAACTCTTGGAAGTGAAATATGATTGCAGACAAATGAAAAACTGAAAGCAAGGCTTCATAAAAAGGAAAGGAAGTTGTAATAAAGACAAAAGAACTGACTCTAAAAATATATATTCAGGTATTAAAGGCTCTTGTGTAATTTTCTGTTAAATAGCGATTTTCTGCTTTTTTTTCTTGACTGGTGAAAAGGGTGGTCTTTTACTCTGCACAATAATACATGTGAATAGATATCTGTGTGTAGACACTAATGGGGTTTACTGAGTATTAGATACACATGCCAGGCAGATAAACAGCATTGTTCTTCCCTTGTGTTTAAACAACATTGTTTCGAAGCATCAGATGTTCCCATTTTCCTCAGTTTCTTTAGGTATAATGTATTTTGTATGCTCAACGCTTGTCTTGTTTCCATGACAACTAGTTTCTGGTTTATCATAGTATCCCATGTGATACAATACTGAGGAGTATTGAGTGATATTGAATGCTCTCAGCTTTCTTTTACAAATGCATAGCTTTCATATTAATGGAAAGGTAACTTACATGTATTTGACGCATGTATCTATCTGTCCATGCTTAACATTTGCACCCAAAGAGTATCTGATAAAATGCACATACACATCTCTTCTATGTTCTGTTCTTTCATATGATTTACAGCGCTACCTTTAAATATATTCATGTATAACACAGCTGATCTACGGAAAGAATAATAAATGTCACAATGTAGACTCTTATAAAGAATGTACCACAACAGGCAGAGAAGAACAAGGACAGGTAATAAAGAAACATTCACATTTAAAATAAATGTCCACAATTGAAATTTGCAAAAGTAACATTTGCTGAAAGCAATTATAATAATCCGAATCACAAAGCCATTCAGTAAGCCCTGGTCTAGCATGAAGTGGCGTGATGCATCACTAATAAGGTGGATTTTATATCTGGCAAATTTGTTGAAAAAATTTTCAGCTCCTCTTTACACCAGGATATCGCTTTCAGAAATGTATGTGCTTACTGCTAAACAACCCCATTCAGATGATGGGACTGAACACAGAAATCTCAGTAACAAATCCTTGATAAAGAATAAAAATATTTTCAAGATATATATGAATAAAATTTTATCCCCCTTATAGGGGATGCTCACCCCATGCTACTATGTACCACATCTGGTGCTTGTGTCCAATAGCCAACAGATTCTGGACCTCATATGACGTGTGATTTGACGTTCCTGTATAAAGCTTCCATCGGTATTTCTACTGGGCAATAAATCCTTGAGTGTGCCCAGTCCAGTATTCAGACTATATTAACGTATTCTTCAGGCTGCCAGAATTCACTTAGCTTCTAAAACAGCAGTCTCTGGAAATCCATCAACATTATTATGTTTTGTGAAGATCTTAGAACCATTAGAATGGATACTGTGGAGCAGTTTGGTAAGTTGCTGTTCCCATGCATGTCCTTGACTCACTCACCCAATGTTTGATAACTCTTATCGCTTTAGGGTCCTACTAATTAATATCTCTTTTGGACCAAGAAGGCCATATTATTTTCTTTTATTATTATATTACGTCACCTAAATACGCTCTCTCTCATTTATGCATGTACTGTGTTTTATATGTATACTATGATTGCATTATTCTCTGTATTGCAATATAGCACTTCAAATATACTTTTTTCAATAAATTTATATGTTTGATACTAAATTAAATTTAATGGCGCAGATTTATCAATGTATATACGGTGCTGGCCAAAAGTATTGGCATCCCTGCAATTCTGTCAGATAATACTCAGTTTCTTCCAGAAAATGATTGCAATCACAAATGCTTTGGTAATAATATCTTCATTTATTTTGCTTGCAATGAAAAAACACAAAAGAGAATGAAAAAAAAAGTCAAATCATTGATCATTTTACACAAAACTCCAAAAATGGGCCGGACAAAAGTATTGGCACCCTCAGCCTAATACTTGGTAGCACAACCTTTAGACAAAATAACTGCGAACAACCGCTTCCGGTAACCATCTTACAATGCTCTGCTGGAATTTTAGACCATTCTTCTTTGGCAAATTTCTCCAGGTCCCTGAGATTTGAAGGGTGCCTTCTCCAAACTGCCATTTTGAGATCTCTCCACAGGTGTTCTATGGGATTCAAGTCTGGACTCATTGCTGGCCACTTTAGAAGTCTCCAGTGCTTTCTCTCAAACCATTTTTATTCAGATGCCGACGGATAGTACGGGTTGACACTGTTGTACCCTCGGACTGCAGGGCAGCTAGAACTTGTTTGGATGTTAGTCGAGGTTCTTTAGCCACCATCCGCACAATCTTTCGTTGAAATCTCTCATCAATTTTTCTTTTCCGTCCACATCTAGGGAGGTTAGCCACAGTGCCATGGGCTTTAAACTTCTTGATGACACTGCGCACGGTAGACACAGGAACATTCAGGTCTTTGGAGATGGACTTGTAGCCTTGAGATTGCTCATGCTTCCTCACAATTTTGCTTCTCAAGTCCTCAGACAGTTCTTTGGTCTTCTTTCTTTTCTCCATGCTCAATGTGGTACACACAAGGACACAGGACAGAGGTTGAGTCAACTTTAATCCATTTCAACTGGCTGCAAGTGTGATTTAGTTATTGCCACCACCTGTTATGTGCCACAGGTAAGTAACAGGTGCTGTTAAGTACACAAATTAGAGAAGCATCACCTGATTTTTCAAAGGGTGCCAATACTTTTGTCCACCCCCTTTTTTATGTTTGGTGTGGAATTATATCCAATTTGGCTTTTTGACAATTCTTTTTGTGGTTTTCCATTGAAGACAAATTAAATGAAGATATTATTACCAAAGTATTTGTGATTGCAATCATTTTCTGGAAGAAATTGAGTATTATCTGACAGAATTGCAGGGGTGCCAATACTTTTGGCCAGCACTGTATGTACACTAGTTCATACAAACACCAAATTTATGAAGCCCCAGGTGCACTAGTAATAGTAAATTTCCCCCACTGGATCCAAGCTACTTCTATTGTACATGATTATGTGTCACCCATACTAATGACACCTGATCACAAAGCTTAATCTTCACTCATAACAAATATGTACTGTTTATAGTGGAGTTACTGCAGTGCTTGACTGCCACGGTCAAGTGAGTTGTCCTCAGTATAGATAACACATCACCACGGACAGACATAAGTAGGTTGTTGTGGCTATAATAATTCATATATTATGTACAGTATGCTGTAACGTTTGAAAGCTGAATACAATAACAATTACTAAAGGGTTATCTATCTTTGATGGGGCAAATTTTCCATTTGGCTGAAGCTAGGTTCACATCCTACGGAGACTGCACCTCAAAATCCGCCAAAAATCAGCAGAGAAAAAAAAATCCGGCACAGAGGACTTTTCACTTCACTGGATTCAGTATATAAACAGCGGAAACCTAGGGGGTCCACAGGTGTCTGCGGGCAACCACTGTTTTAGCAGACGGGCTTTCCGTCGTTCGGGTCCCACGGTGCACCCAAATGACAGAGAGCCTAGCGCAAATGTGAATCTAGCCTGAACATGCTGTACATTTTTTTATTTTTTTCACTTTCTTCACTTTTTATATATATTAATAGTGGGTATTTATTATTTTTATTCTTATATAAATTCAGGGAGGTTATATTTGTAGCTTTTATATTTATTCTTATATTTACATATGTTTTTTATATGGCGGTTTTTCATTGTCCATTATACTATACATGTATTTGGGTATGCTGCCCAATTGCAATGAATTTGGAGTTCTCTATGAATATTTGATGCATTGATGTGGTTTTGTTTATACTTACTCGTGTAATTGTGAGAGCGTTGTCTCGCAATATTGGATTTTGCTCTTGCACACACGCAATGGCATTTATTTATTATGCGAGCATAGTCTCATGATAATATGCTATTTATCCTCGTGCATGCGTTGTACTATATGTGAGCTTAGTCTCGAGATATTAGCTCTTGTTCTAGAAGGGGCCGGACCGGGGACGAAGGCTGAGGGGAGGGCCCACATGACGAGTACGGCTGGACAGCAGCTATTGGTCAAGTTGGGGGTAAGGTGGGGTTAATTTAAGCTAGGCTGCAGGGGGAGAGGTTTTTAAGGGAAAGCCCGCGAAAAGTAACGGCAGTTGCCGTGAAGAAGACACAGAGGAAGAAGCTACGTTGCTTGTGTCTCCATTGTTTTTCATGGCATCCCTTGAAGACCTGATCGTGCAGCTGCGCGAGTCGGCAGCTATGCACGGAGAAGAATGGGTGCAGTCTCGACTTTCGGGCCTGCTTCAGGGGCCGGGGACACCTGCTGCTGAGGGGTCTCCTGCAACTCCCAGATGGCCGCGGAGGACTAGGCCTCCGGCGCGCCTGAGTCCGGATGAAGCCCCTCGAGCCCAGCACCGAAGACGGAGCCCCTCAAGGGACCCTCCGGTTCAGGATGCCGGCAGGTCTGCTGCCTCCCAGCAGTCCCGGGCCGGGAGGAATCCGGTTAGCGGGCGGGACTCGCGGCGGAGGCGGCAGGCCGCGCCTCCGCCATTGCCAGAGTGCGACGAGGGAGCGGGAGCCGGTGCGGAGGGCCGTGGATCACCTTACCTTGGGCCTTCCCTGCGCGGTGAGTCAGGATCTGGGATGCGGACCTCGGGTCTTCAGCCTGCTTCATCCAGCGATCAGGCGCTGCCTGGGTCGGCTCTCCACGTGTGCGCGGATGCACACTCCTCTCCGCTTGCGGCCCCCTCCTCGCTGGGAGGGGGGGGCTGGTTTTGTTGCATAGTTGTGTCACAGAAGAAGCTTGAGAGTAGATTATATGGGATAATCAGCATTTACTTCTTAGAACATGAGGTAAACAGCATCAAAACGTTAACACAGCAAAACTTGAAAGTAAAAAGGACCTTTTACAATAGAGAGATAAAAGCAAGGTACAGCAAGTCTCACATAGCATACCATTACACTCTATTCAGCATATAACACTAATAACATCGCCATCTACTGTCAGATAGATGTAAACTTCTCCTGCAAACAAATAAGTCTATCTGTTGCATATATATGTATATAGTATATACCAACACCCTTTCTCAACAGTAAGAACTTATTCAGTTAAATATAATCTCTTCATCAGTCTCTGGTGTCTTTCAGCACTCAACGCCTTTGTGAAAATATCTGCTGTCATATCTTCAGTTGGGCAGTATTCTAAATTCAGAATTCCTTGTTCTTGATGATCCCGTAAGAAATGAAACTTCACATCAATGTGTTTAGTTCTGGGATTAACTCTTTCCATCTGAGCAAGAACAAGACATCCTTGATTGTCTTCATGTAACGTTGTTGGTCCTAACTGTTGTTGTCCTAAGTCTCTTAGTAGTTGTCTTAACCAAAGAACTTCTTGACTCGCATGAGCGGCGGCTACATATTCTGCTTCTGTAGACGATAGTGTTACTATAGATTGTTTTTTACTAGTCCAACTAATTGGTCCGCCCGAGAGGAAGAAAAGATAGCCACTGGTAGATTTTCTATCAATTGGATCTCCAGCCCAGTCTGCATCAACATATCCAGTTAAAACGCATTCATCACTTGCAGGTAGTTTCAGTTTAACGTTGCTAGTTCCTTTCAGATAACGTATTACTCTCTTTACAGCTTTCCAATCCATTTCATTGGGGTTTGACACTTTTCTGCTCAAAATTCCTACTGCTGCTGCAATGTCTGGCCTTGTAACAGTCGCTAAATATAGTAATTTTCCCATTGCTTTTCTGTATAGCTCATTATCTGGTAACATATTTTGTTCACTTTTAATTTCCTTCAGATAATTAGTTTCCATTGGAGACTTTACTGGTTTCGCATCTTTCAGTCCAAATGTTTCTATTATATCTTTGATCATGTGATTTTGGTTAAATTGGAAACTCCCATCTTCTTCTCTTTCTATCTGTATCCCTAGGTAATGCTTCACATTTCCCAGATCTTTGATCTCAAAGTGTTGATCCAAAATTTTCCGTATTTCAGCTTCATCCCTTTCTCTTTCAAAACAAACTAAAATATCATCAACATATATCAGTACATAGATCCATCTGTCATCTAGTTTCTTTGTGTATAGACAGGGATCCGCTTTGCTTCTTAGAAAATGTTCATTTATGAGCACTTCAGTGATTTTATCATTCCACGCTTTAGCGGCTTGTTTTAAACCGTATATACTTTTCTGTAGCTTACAAACCATGTTTGGTTTCTCTTTATCTTTGAATCCTGGAGGTTGTTCCATGTAAATTTCTTCTG
Organism: Leptodactylus fallax; assembly: GCA_947044405.1. Taxonomy (NCBI): domain Eukaryota; kingdom Metazoa; phylum Chordata; class Amphibia; order Anura; family Leptodactylidae; genus Leptodactylus; species Leptodactylus fallax. The sequence continues at coordinate 481,206 of CAMRHE010000035.1, read as the reverse complement.
TTAAATCTTCTGTTTAGATCTTCAATGAATGTTACACTGTTACTCACCGTAACTCTGTCTTTTTTAGGATCTAGGATTCTGTATCCTTTGCAGTTGTCACTATATCCAACAAATATTCCTTCTATGGCTCTGTTTTGAAGTTTGGAGCGTTTCTCTTCTGGAACAAAAACAAAAGCTTTGCAACCAAAAACTCTTAAATGATTCACACTTGGTTTCTTACCATGCCACAGTTCATATGGGGTTTTTTCCAGTTTTCTTGAAAAAAGTCTATTTTGCAGATAAGTAGCTGTCATTGCTGCTTCACCCCAGTATTTCTCTGGTAGTTTGGAATCTGTTAGCATGCATCTTATCATTTCAGTCAGAGTTCTGTTTTTCCTTTCTGCTACGCCATTTTTTTCAGGAGTGTATGGAACAGTTTTGTGATGCTCTATTCCATTCTGTCTTAAATAGTTCTCTATTTGGTGTCCTGTGAATTCACCTCCATTATCACTTCTAATGATGATTGGCTTCCTCTGAAACTCATTATACGACTTTGACACGTATTCTTCTAATTTACCGAAAACTTCACTTTTGTTCTTTATTAAGTACGTGACTGTGTATCTTGAGTAGTCATCTATAAAAGTCACCATATATCTATTACCTCCTGATGTGGTTACTTTCATGGGTCCACATACATCAGTATGCACCAAGTCAAGTGGTTTTGTGCCTTTTGTTTCACTCTCTTTAGGTATACACACTCTTGTAGCTTTAGATTTTATACAACATTCACATCTTACAATAATTGAGCAATCAGATATCAACAGATCTTTTGTCAAATTTTTGTTCTGTAATGCCATGATACTCTCAGGATGTCTGTGTCCTAAGCGTCTATGCCACATGTGAATACAATTCTTGTGATCATGTGTACATAACTTCATCTGTTCCTTTAATGTGTCTAGATGATATAATTGTTCACCTGCTTTTACATTTATTATTATCTTGTCTCCTGCTAGGATTGTACATTCATCATCTTTGAATTTTACAGTAAGTCCTTTAGCTGTTAAGACGTTTTACAGATAATAGTCCTCCATCTAGTCCTGGAACATATAACACATCCTTTACTAGTATCTTTGAATTATGCCCAAATTTATCAGAATAGATTAGCATTCCTTGTCCAGTACCTTCCGCGGTTATTTTTCTCCCATCTGCAAGGTAAATAGCTTCCTTCTTATTTAGATCAAGTTCAGTAAAGAAGCTCTTATTACTTGTCATGTGACTTGTTGCTCCTGAGTCAATATACCAACTCATTGATAACCTTTTATCGGTTACTTTAAATGTACCATTCCAGTGATCTGCATGTGGGTTAGATATTGTGCTTTTCACCTTCTGTTTACTTTCTTTATGGTATAACTTCTGTTCTGCTTTCCATATAGTACAGTCTTTCTTTAAATGTCCCTTTTTCTTGCATCTGAAACATTCTCTTGTTTCTGTTTTATAGGTCCTCTTATCTGTAATTTTAAGAGCATTTACACTGTCCTTTTCTGTGGAATCATTTGTTTGTTCTTTCCTTCTCTGGTATTCATCTATGAGTCGTGTTTTTACAAACTCTAGTGTAATGTCTGCTTCAGGTCTTGTTTCTAGTGCATTTATCAAAGCAGTGTATGAATCCGGCAAGCTACACAATAATATTGCTGCTACATGACTTTCTTTAATTTCTTCACCAACTGATCTCAGCTGTGTTATCACTTCCATCATGGAGTTTATGTGCTCCTGCATGTCTTCCTGTGCACTTAATCTCATCTTGTAAAGTTTCCTTAGCAGAAACAATTTGTGATTTAAGCTGGATCTTTCATGTAACTTTCTCAATGCTTCCCACATTCCCTTTGCTGTATTCTCATTCCTTATGTGGATTAACTGATCATCTTCCACTAATAAGCTGATAGTAGCTCTTGCTTGTCTGTTTTTCTTATCCCATGTCTCATTATTATCATTGGGTCTATCTGTAGTGATTACATCCCATAAATCATCTTTAGACAATAACATCTCCACTTTGAACTTCCATAACTGATAGTTCTCATTGTTCAGCTTAGCTACTGTAAGTCTGAGTTCTGAATTGCTGGTCATTTTAACTTGTCTAACTTGTTTGGAGAGAATTGTTCTGAAGAATCCTTTTGCATTCACTGGGTCTTTTTGTCTTCTATGCCTGGGCCCATAACCTGTTGCATAGTTGTGTCACAGAAGAAGCTTGAGAGTAGATTATATGGGATAATCAGCATTTACTTCTTAGAACATGAGGTAAACAGCATCAAAACGTTAACACAGCAAAACTTGAAAGTAAAAAGGACCTTTTACAATAGAGAGATAAAAGCAAGGTACAGCAAGTCTCACATAGCATACCATTACACTCTATTCAGCATATAACACTAATAACATCGCCATCTACTGTCAGATAGATGTAAACTTCTCCTGCAAACAAATAAGTCTATCTGTTGCATATATATGTATATAGTATATACCAACAGGTTTCCTCGCCGGCGATGTCCTCGGGGGATCAGCTGTTCGTTCCTGCGATAGATAGAATGGCCGGGCAGCATCTGGATTCTGGAGTATCGACTGGTGGGCACACAGCACCCAGGCAGTCAGGTGAGTGTGTATCTTTGCTGTCTCCTTCTATTCCCCTGTTGCCGGTCCAGGGTGGGGGGTGGGCACCCGGGAGAGGCGGGCAGGGGTATGTTTGAATTTTTTAGTTTGTTAGGGCAGTTGTTGCGGGCGCAGGCCCAGGCCGCGGTTCCGTCTCCGGTACCCGCGTGGGTGGGCGCGAGCGTTCCAGGGATCGGGGGTTTGGGGTTGCCGGCGGGCGGGCCGGGGTCGTTAGTCAGCGGGTCAGGAGGGGCTTCGGTTGGTGGGACGTCGGGGGACGCGATGGTAAGTGGGGGTGCGGATAGGACTCAGGAAAAAAGCGGGGAAAAGGACAAGGAGGAGGGGGCGCCGAAGTTGGATGATTCCGCAAAGGGGGAGGTGTACGTTTGCTTCGAGGGGCCGCTGGGGGCCCATTTGAAGCAGGAGGTTAGGGAAAAAATATGGAAAGGGGAGTATGTAGAGATTTTTTCGTTACTCCCGTTAGAACGCTTTAATTTGGATAGGGGGAAGAAGGACGAGTCTAAGAGGAAGAGGAGAAGCGGCGGTATAGGCTTATACCTCGCACTTTCTCCAATTGGCGAAAAGGCGTTATTGGCGAAAAGGCGCCGGAGAATTGCTCCCCCCTGTTTTGCTACATGGATGCCATTGGAGAAGCCTATAGAGTTTACGGGGGTCAAGGGTGGTTGAGGTATGACGAACAATTTCGTCAACGAAAAGCGGTACGGCCCAGTATCCGGTGGGATCACAAGGATATTGGGCTGTGGTTACGGGTTACAGCTCCGGTTTGGGCTGGGCAGTCCTTTTAGGCAGGAGTTGGGGGGTCCGAGGTTTCGGGGCGCTCGGCGGCTTCACAGAAGGGATTGTGCTTCTCCTTTAACGAAGGCTCATGCAAGTTCGGTGCGAAGTGCAAGTTCAAGCATGAGTGTTCTAACTGTGGAGGATCACATGGGGCATCTAGGTGTTTTAAAGGGGCTAAGTCCAAAGGGGGGGAGAGCACTGGAAAAGGGGCGGAGTCCGGTGGTAGTGGACGTGATGCGGCCGTATCTAAATGAGTACCCGGATAGAGCTGCGGCGGGGTTGTTGGCGGACGGTTTTCAGTTTAGTTTTAAGATTCCTTATGTTAAAGGAGAGTTCCCAGTGGTTCGGCGGAACTTGAGATCGGCATTACAGCATCCGGGGGTGGTAAGTGGAAAACTGGCGAAGGAGGTGGCGTTAGGGCGGATGGCGGGGCCTTTTGAGTGTCTCCCGATGGGGCATTTAAGGGTGTCCCTGCTGGGTGTGGTACCCAAGAAGGAGCCGAATAAGTTTCGGCTCATTCATCATTTGTCCTTTCCAAAGGGGGCGTCGGTCAATGATGGTATTGACCCTGCATGTTGTTCGGTGGTTTATACTTCGTTTGATGCGGCGGTAGGTTGGGTTAGGGAATACGGGGTTGGGGCACTGTTGGCAAAGGCCGACGTTGAATCGGCTTTTCGGTTGTTACCAGTACATGAGGATAGTTTGCATCTGTTGGGGTGTTATTGGGACGGGGGATACTATGTGGATCGTTGTTTGCCCAGGGGATGTTCTATCTCCTGTGCATACTTCGAGTGTTTTAGTACGTTTGTGGAATGGGTAGTGAAAAGGGAGGTGGGGTGGTCGTCGCTGATTCACTATCTCGACGACTATTTGTGAATTGGTCCGGCGGGCTCTGGGATTTGTTCATTGTTGTTACGTACCTTGGAGGGGATGGCGGGGCGATTTGGCATCCCGTTGGCCGGGGAAAAGACGGAGGGGCCGAGTTCGGAGCTGACGTTTTTAGGGATTTGTATTGACTCGTTGCGGATGGAATGTCGTTTGCCGGAGGACAAACTGGTTCAGCTGCGCAACGAGGTTAGGGGTGCCTGTAGGCGAAAAAAAGTTAATGCTTAGAGAACTTCAATCCCTATTAGGAAAATTAAATTTTGCATGTCGGATACTGCCCATGGGGAGGGTGTTTTGCAGGAGGCTGGCGGCGGCAACGGCGGGGGTCGAGCATCCCCGTCATTATGTGCGCCTGGGAAAGGAATTAAGGGAGGACTTGGAAATTTGGGACGAGTTTTTAGGTTGTTACAATGGGCGGTCATTTATATTGGATCAGTGGGTGGATGCGGAAGAATTAGAACTATTCACGGACGCGGCAGGGAGTGTTGGTTTTGGGGCCTTCTACAAGGGACGTTGGTGCGTGGGTTCGTGGCCTGATAGTTGGAAGGCGGAAGGTTGGGTGCGGAATCTTGCCTTATTGGAACTGTTTCCCATTGTGGTGGCTTTAGAGGTATGGGGGCAGGAGTTCAGGAACAAGAAGGTGCGGTTCAACTGTGATAACCTCGGGGTCGTTCAGGCTATTAATAACATGACGGCGTCATCCCCCCCGGTGGTTTGTGTGTTGTGGAGGCTGGTGTGTTTGTGCTTGTCACTGAACGCGTGGGTGAAGGCGGTACATGTCCCAGGGGTTGACAATTGTATTGCTGACGCACTCTCTCGTTTGCAGTGGGCCAGGTTCCGGCAGTTGGCGCCAGAGGCGGAGGAGGAGGGAGAGGCGTGGTCGGTAGACCTTTGGACTCTGCCTTTCGGGCGGCGCAGAGATTGATCCAAGGGTCCTTGGCGGAGGGAACCTGGGCTGCATATGAGGTAGCATGGGGCCAATGGGAAGAATGGCGGGCGGATTTTGGTAGACAGGTTACGGATGATGAGGGGTTGCTGTTCCTGTTGATAGGCCAATGTAAGGAGGATGGGTGGTCCATATCGAGGGTGAATAAGCTTATGGCGGGACTGGCATTTGGTTTCAGGGCACGTGGTTTACGGGATGTCACCAAGGCATTTGTGGTACGCCAGGCCTTGAGAGGTTGGAGACGGGGTCGGGCTTCAGTAGATCAGCGATGGCCGGTGTCTTTTCATCTGCTTCAGGAGATGGGGGTGGCACTAGGGAGTCTTTGCAGGTCTGAGTTTGAGATTAAGCTCTTTAGATTAGCGTTCTCCTTGGCCTTTTTGGAGCGCTACGCTTGCGGGAATTGGTTAGCCCGTCTACCAGCAGGCCAGGTGGGTTACTGATGAAGGACGTGGAAGTTATGGCGGATAGGGTGGAATTTATTGTGCGTAGATCTAAGACGGACCAGGAGGGCAGAGGGTCCAGGGTGGTATTATTTCAGGTTCCTGAATTCCTTATGTGTCCAGTCAGGTGTTTCAAGGAGTACAGGCCGTTAGTGCGTTTCCTGGAAGATCCCCTGCTAATTCATGCGGACGGATCTTTTCTGTCTAGATACCAGTTTGTGGCTATATTTCGGAAGTGTTTGGTGGAGTGTGGGCGGTGCCCGGGGGATTACGGGGGTCATTCATTTCGTATCGGGGCGGCGACGGAGGCGGCGCGCAGGGGTTTGGGTGACGAGGTGGTAAGGCGGATAGGCAGATGGGAGTCGGTTCGTTTTCGGTCATATGTTCGTCCTGCCTGGCTAGTCTAGGGCGGCAGAGGCGGCTTGGTTATATTGTGTATTGTTTTTTCTTTCTTTTTTGCAGGGGGGGATGAACTGGAATTGGTCTGGATCCTGGGCCATTCGTTTGTGTTCTGGGGGGCCTTGAGGGCGGCGGTGCGGCCGGACGGTCGGCAATTGGGTTTTCCTCGAGAAAGGGTTACGGTAAGATGGCTTGGTCTTAGGGGGATGTGCTGGTCCAGGGTACTTCCAGAGTTTAACAGGTTTGTTAGGTTGGACAGGTCCCCGGATGTTCTTGTTCTCCATGTGGGAGGGAATGATCAAATTTGATATGCTCAGGTTGTGGGCTATGTCGCCAGGTTTAGTGACGGTGTGGTCAGATATAGTTCATCGTCATGTGTGGCGGGGGGCCCGCTGTGTGGACAGCCTTAATCGGGCCAGGGTGAAGGTCAATAGGGTGGTGGCCCGGTTCTTCCAAAGGAACGGTTTTGTGGCGGTCCGTCACAGGGAGTTTGAGGCAGGGGAAGGGAACTTTTGGCGGCGAGATGGAATACACCTCAACGCTGTGGGTACGGACATTTGGGCTCTGTCGATTCAGCAAGGAATCGAAGTGGCGCTGGGGGTGTGGAGGGACGCAAAGTCTTAAGGTGTCAAGCCTTTGCGTTGGTGGCGGGGGGTCCTCGGAGTTGGGAAGGAAATGCCTGGTGGTATCGGTGGGGGGAGAGCTTGGAGGCTCTGGACCCCCCTGGAGAAAATGGCATGGCTGGGAAACAATTTTGGGCTGGCCTTAGGACATTCAGGATCTTTAAAGACGGATCCTTTTATCACCTGGGGGATTGGGGATTTGGTGCCTTCGAGCTGGGCGGTACGGCTGGAGGTAATTCACAAAAAGGGGGGTTTTTTAGAAGGCCAGTGTGTTGGGCTCCGAGGACCTCCTGTGGCTTTAAAGGGAAATATGGGTCGTTGGTTTTTGATATTGATGTTTTGTTTTGTAAATTTACTGTATGTTAATAAAAGGCTGCTGTGGCCAATTCAACTCCACTTCTCTTGTGTCGAGTTTTCATTTTATGCAGGTAAAGGATCATCGGTCAAGTGGAGGGACTAGACGTTACTTCGTCAAGAAGGGGCCGGACCGGGGACGAAGGCTGAGGGGAGGGCCCACATGACGAGTACGGCTGGACAGCAGCTATTGGTCAAGTTGGGGGTAAGGTGGGGTTAATTTAAGCTAGGCTGCAGGGGGAGAGGTTTTTAAGGGAAAGCCCGCGAAAAGTAACGGCAGTTGCCGTGAAGAAGACACAGAGGAAGAAGCTCCCGCCCACCCTCCCTGTTTATTAGCATTTGGGCTGTGGCATTGTATGTTGAGGAGGATGATGGGGATTGGGGGGGGGGGGAAGCAGTGAGGGGAAGGTAGATTTCTGTCACGGCGGCCAGGCGGGGGGTCCTCGGAGTTGGGAAGGAAATGCCTGGTGGTATCGGTGGGGGGGGGGAGCTTGGAGGCTCTGGACCCCCCTGGAGAAAATGGCATGGCTGGGAAACAATTTTGGGCTGGCCTTAGGACATTCAGGATCTTTAAAGACGGATCTTTTTATCACCTGGGGGATTGGTGATTTGGTGCCTTCGAGCTGGGCGGTACGGCTGGAGGTAATTCACAAAAAGGGGGGTTTTTTAGAAGGCCAGTGTGTTGGGCTCCGAGGACCTCCTGTGGCTTTAAAGGGAAATACGGGTCGTTGGTTTTTGATATTGATGTTTTGTTTTGTAAATTTACTGTATGTTAATAAAAGGCTGCTGTGGCCAATTCAACTCCACTTCTCTTGTGTCGAGTTTTCATTTTATGCAGGTAAAGGATCATCGGTCAAGTGGAGGGACTAGACGTTACTTCGTCATGCACATGCGCAATGTGATTTATTAACGGTGCTCGCGATGTTACGCTATCTAGTCTCGCGCATGCGCTGTACTATGTATGAACTAAATCTCGCATTACTAGCTTTTATTCTCGCATATGCGCAATGGAACTTATTACTGCCAGCGTTTTTGTTATCAGGAAGCTACATTTATTCTTCAGGTGCGCTTTTGTTACATGTGTAAGGGTTAAAAATATTCTGCTCACCAGACATATATGCTGTTAAGAAAAATAGAAGAAAAACAGAGTTATTGCTGTAAGCATGTCGCCCACCACAAAGTCTGGGCTGTATGTCAGTATAGGATGTGGTTAAGATAAGTCTATACATCTAAAGATTGCAATCTTTGACCTTTTACCGTTAGGTGTTATGTTTTGTGACATTAAGTGATCTTTTGTATCATGAACAGCGAGTCTAGTTTAAACTGGTTTTGGTATGTACGTGACAGCGGAACTATAAGACTAAGTATGGACATCGTGTCATGTGACTGATGTATAACTGTGCTTCCTATATAACCTTGCTCTGCCAATCAATAAATCGAAGCATTCTATACATGATACCTTGGTGTCTGTTTGTTTGTTTCCCGAGCGCTCGATAATTGTTCCTTATTAATTAGGCCTAAGACAACATAACCCGGGTAGTTACCACACACGTGATAAATTTCTTATGGTGGATTGGATGTTATGGGATATTTAAACTCAGCCTTTTGACCATGCTGCACACTCCCTTGATGAAGCCGTTGGCGAAACGTTCGTTGGGGTGAGGTGCATGGCTGGGTGAGTTACTTAGGCTGTTTACTTTTTTTGTATTTATCATTGATGGTTTCAGCTATCTGGGTTTTGCTCCCTTATTAGATATTAGATATTTGGGACATTGATAATTTCATTTAAGTAATCTATATACATTAGTCATTTTGATAGGAGCTTTCCCATATTATATTGCATCTGTTAAAATTGCCTATGTCACTCATCCTTCCATTTATTATGTGGTATCTCCATTATTTATTGCCTCATTTATGTATGTCTTTTGATTATTTGTGTTAATAAAATGAGATTATTTTACTATTTGGTGGTCATGTTTTTTTGATTTTTGATCTTTTACATGACTGAGGGGGCAGCAATTGTTTTTATACCTTGAAGCAAATGTAAAACTATAATATGGCAGCAGAACATGCTAAAGTGGTCGACTGTTCATTTCAACAAGGCTGGACAGGTTTGTATGAATATATTGAACATACAGATTGGTCTTACATACTGTGCACTGTTCACCCCTCTCTCACAGTCATGTCACCATGCCCCCACTACCATCCCCAGTGTTACCTGCAACATGTGATGGAGAACTGTGGTGACACCATCCTCACAGCATACCTGATGTCCCTGATTCCACAGGACAGTCCCAGATTCCAGGTGCTGTCCCTCTGTCCTGGGTGGCAGATGTTTTGAGTACAAAACTGTTCCCTGCGTCACCATTTGTCCCCTGTTTCTGCTCAGGGTCGGACTGGCCCACCGGTGAATCCACCGATGGGCCCCGAGCCCCGACTATTAGTCCTCATGTTACCAATGCAGATGCAGTAATAGCACTGAAGCGGAGGGGGGCTTTTGGGCGCATATAATACTGTGTGGGGGCCACTGTGGAGCTTATAATACTGGGTGGGGGCCACTGTGGAGCTTATACTCCATACAGTGGCTCCTTTACTGGTCCCCTATACTGTATGGGGACCATTGATGGAGCCATTATATTGTTGGGGGTGGGGGGGCAGTGATGGAGGCCAATAGCCTGAGGGACATTAAAGGGGTTGTGTAGGATAACATTTTTTTTTCTAATTCAGCCGGGGTAGGTGAAAAAAACAAAACCAGTGTCTCCCAGCGTGGTTCGGTCCTGTAGTTCTGTTGTTTTCTTCCAGCTGAAGTTCCCCCTACACATGACTACCTGTGACGTCACGTGACCCCTGAGGCCAATCAGCAGCCTAAGGGAAGGAACCTGGGATGTCACCGCCAGTGAGGACTTCCGGCAAAAAGAAGACAGTGGAGCTGCAGGACTGGACCGTGCTGGGAGGACACTGGAGCCAGGTGAGTATGTTTAGTATGGTTTTTTTTTTATTTTTGGTGGGGTTGGGGGGGATTCACCTCCCCCGGACCAATTATAAAAAAGAAAAAAATTATACTGGACAACCTCTTTAAAGTGTGGTGCATTAGGGGGGCCCTGAGGGGTATATTAAAGGGGTTGTCCAGGCATAATTTGTTATGGTTTATCCTCAGGATAGGCCATAGATACCTGATCTGTAGGGGGCTGACCCTGGACCGATCAACTGTATGGAGCCACTTCTGATGCCCGTCCTGTACACAATACAGGGCCAGAAGCAGAAAGCTCTGTCCACTGTATAGGGGCTGGGCAACTTCACTGTATCTCAGCACTTATTGAAATCAGTAGGAACTGAGCTGCAGTGAAGGCGCCTGGCTGCTATACAGTGGATGGAGCTTTCTGCTTCTGGCCCTGTGTTGTGTACAGAACGGGCTCCGGAAGTGGCTCCGAACAGCTGATGGGGCCGTGTGTCAGCCCCCTTAACGATCAGGTATTTATGGCCTATCCTGAGCATAGGCCATAAAAAAGATTAACCCTGCACAACCCCTTTAATAAGCCCCACACAGTTTAATGTCCCCCCCACAGAATGTCAGCCCCCATCACTGCTCCCACACAATATAATGACCCCATCACTGTTCCCCATACAGTATGGGGGACCAGTGAAGAGGCCACTATGTGGGGGGACCAGTGAAGTGACCATATAAAAACTTGGCCCAGAGAACCCCTTAAAAGAGGTAGTCCATAAACTGGAGCGACCACTGTGGCGGCCACCAGGGAGATGTAAAAATAAGAAAATTAAAAAAAAAAAAAAAAGCATACTCACCTGTCCCCAGCACCCCGTTGTCCCCTGCCTGTGTCTGTTCGGTCTCATGGTGGCGGCTCATTTCTGGAAATACTGTGCCTAATTGGTCTTAGTGGTCACATGAGGTGCAGGACTCCCAGCAAGGAGTCGCCGGCATGAGACTGAATGGACACTGGCAGCGGACAATGGAGCGCCGGGGACAGGTGAGTATGCTTTTTAATTTACTTATTTTTTACTTTACACCTCCCACCAGCCACATGGGTTGCTCCAATTCCTTCGGGGCAACTGTGGGAGTCAGACACATTTGTTTGAGCTCCTGAGTCCAGAGGCTTAAGAGGCTTTTTGGATACTTGGAGACCGATTATTGGGTGTGGTTTTCGGTCTTTTGTGTGTTACATACCGTCGCTCCGACTCCCTTCCCCGTGCGGAGGGGAGCCTTATCATGGAGCGTGGAGCTCCTGCCCCCCGGACCTTACAGGCGGGGGGGCAGGGAGAATGTCTGCCGACACAGCACCAGCAGAGCAGGGCAGGCGGAGGTCGCTGAGGCAGAAAGCCTCAATGAGAATGGCGACCGGGACAACAGCATTGGGAGCAGCATCAGGAGCAGCAGCAGCGACATTGGCGGCTGCAGCATCAGGAACAGCATCGGAAGCAGCGACGTCCGTAGAGCGGGCGATGCCGGCAGGAGTAGCGGTGGCGACAGGGGTGTCAGCAGTCCCGGCAGGTGGATCTGTGAAAACGGCGACATCAGCCACGGCGGTAACATCAGCGGCAGTGGCGGGTGAAGCCGGTCCGAAGGGGGCTACGGCCGCAGGATATGCGGTTCCCTCTGGAAGGGTCCCTGCAAGCAGGAGAAATGACACAAGCTTACCATCATCGCTGCCGCAATCACCCGCAGGATGGGGCATCCGGAAAACTGGAGAAGAGGTTGCCATCTACAGCCGGAGGATCGAGGCGGTCCTGGAGGAGTATGACCGGGCCCGGAGGTCCCTTTTCGCAATGAGTGGGGAGCTTCAGAGCGCTCGCGCCCGTAGCGACAGGGCCTCAAGGAAGGACCGCCCGGTTTTCAGTAAGCAGGTAAGGAGCCTGAAAAAAAAAAATAAAGGCCCTGGAAGCCAGGTGCACGGAGATTCTGGAGGGCGCGGGGCCGTTCAGAGAGAAGCTGCTGAACGATGACCGCTTCTTCCGCAAACAGCAGGAGCGGTTGTTGAAGGATGGCCCCGCGTCCTCAGACAGCTCGGGAGAGGACGACTATTGTGAGTCAGACCTGGAGTCGGATGACAGCATGGCGGTACAGTATAGTCGGGCAGCCGTCCCTAGCAGCGGCAGCCTGATACCCACGTATACGCAGGCATCAGTGCCGGCAGTGAAGCAGGAAGTCAGAATGACAGGACAGGAAGTGACGCAATCTCCCACACTCCCAGAGAACCAACCACTGCCCGAGACGGAGGAGGAGGAGGGCGGAGCCTCGGGAGAAGGCGGGGAAGCTGATGAGGCAACTCTACCAATTAGAGTCCCCGTCCAGAATGGACCAATTAGCATTCAGCATGTCAGATCTGGACGGGGAGGAGGCGGGAAAAGGAGCCAAGACCAGGAAGAAGGCAAGGAAGGAAAAAAAAAGAGAGATAGAGACATTTAAATTTGTCAGGTCGTTGCCTGGGGAGCATCGTGCCGGGACCTCAGCCCAGGTTGCGATGCCTCCAGGAGAGAAAAGGGAGGCGCAGGCACCTCGGGTCACGCCAAGTGGTGGGGTGCCCGGGGTGCCAGCAGTCAAAATGGCGCCTGATAGTACCTTTCAGGTGGTGGCGGACAAGGAGCTCATAGTTGCGGACAAGGGCAAAGGCAAAGAAGCCCCCCCTGCGGAGGGGAGTGGCGTAGGGAAACCTCCCTCCCTGGTAGGAGGTTTTAAAATATCGATGGCTTCCCCCAGAGTAAGGTGTAGGAAAGGGGGAGTGGCAGGTGGGCGTGGCTCATCCTCCTCCAGTGCTGATGAAGCCGGTGATGCGGAGGTCACTTCCGGGGCTAAGGGGGCGTGTCCTCCTACAACATCAGGTGCCGGGGTGACTGTGGATGCGGAGGCCGAGGTAAAAGCGGGGAAGCCATCAGCGAGTGGTGCAGCCGGCCCCGCTGTAAGAAGGAAGACTGCAGGTGTGAATGATGGACGAGTGGAGAAGCTAGTTAAGCAGACAGGTAAGGTAAAGGGGAAAGCGGGTGGGACAAAAGGGGTAATTAGTAGTATTCCTGAAGAAGGTGGTGTAGTATGCATGGGGGTCCAAGAGCCTGTAGTCGGGGAGGCTGCGGGAGGAGGGGCTATTACCATTGCTGCTAAAAAAAGTGTTTCTACTGCTGGTAATATTTCTGTTGTGGCCCCTGTTGTTTCTGGTATTTCTGCTGTTGTCCCTGCTGTTGTCCCTGCTGTTGTTTCTGCTGCTGTTCCTGATGCTGTTCCTGATGCTGTCATTGCTCCTGTTGTTACTCCTGTCACTGCTCCTGATATTGTTGCTCCTGTTGTCCCCTCTGCCGCTGTTCCTTCTGCTGCAGTTGGAGTGACCCGGTCCGCGGCGGCTATGCCAGGGCGGACTGTTGCCGCCTCTGGTGCTCCGGTTGCCGTGGCTGGGCTAAGTAGTTCTGCGGGGGTCCCTGGGAGTGGCGCTGGTACTCCGGCAGCGGAGGTTGCTGCGGCCTCCGGGCCCCCACGCTCCTATGCCAGCGTCGCTTCTGGGGCCCCTGGGGGTGCATCATGTCTTCCGCCCGGCTCCAGGGACGGCGATTTGCAACGGCAGCTCCTGGAGGCTTTACGGGCGGGCCAGTCCACAATGACCATAGATGGGCAGTCGAGAGACCTTAGGTTCTGGATCGAGCGTTTTGGCCTAGGGAAGTTCCGAGAGGAAGGAGGTGAGACCAGATGGACTCTCCCTACACCCGGGCGTAGGGGGCCGACACGGAGGAACGTGGCCCGTCTCGTGTGGGGGGGGAGCCGGCCCTTGTCCCCAGAGGAGGGGGGTCGTGGAACTCCTACTCGGGATGGGTTTCAGGGCAAGCGACATCTTTGCCCTGATTCATCCTGTCGGCTCCTCGGAGTTTGACATCAGCTTTGTTACCCCGGAGGGCTTAGAAACCTTCTGGGGAAACTATAGGCTGGTGAAGGACGAGCCCGCCTGGCGTGACTTTATGGTGTGGGCGGTGTCACGCCAGGATAACATTAAGAAAGTGACCGTTTTAACTCGTAACGAGTCACTTTCTTATATGGACATCATGACCTGGCTGAACAGGTTTGGGGAGGTCAAGGACTTCCCAAAGAAAAATCTCGACGAGTTCGGGATATGGTCGGGGGCCTGGACCTTCATGGTCAAATTGCGACACGAGGATAACTCGGTGATGCATATCCCGTCCTCAACCTTCCTTGGGAAAGACAGGATCCTTGTCTTCTACCAGGGGCGGCCAAAACTCTGTCACAGGTGCGGTGACCCCTCACACTTGAGCGCCTCCTGCCGTGTGCAGAAGTGCGCCATGTGTGGGGAGGTGGGCCATCTCGCGGCGACCTGTGGCAGGGTGCGTTGCCACCTGTGTGGTGTCCTTGGGCACCCGATCGGGGCGTGTCCACGGTCTTTCGCCAACACCACCCTTCGGCAAGCGGGAGCAGTTGAGGAGGCTGTCCCTGCTGCGGAGGGGGTGAGTGGGGGAGGAGAGACTAGTCTGCCAAGGCAAAGGGAGAAGGCCCAGCCACCATCAATGGCAAGGAGGCGCGAGAGGAGGAGGGAGCAGAGGGAGGGAGTTATGTGCCTTCCTTCTGCCCCTGGCTCTGCTGGGCCGGATCCTGATGCCGAGGCAGCAGTGGGCACGACCCTGGTTGAGGAGATGAGGAGACTGCAGAGGGAGGAAGAGGCTGACCAGTCGTCTTCTTCTCAGTACGTCAGTGCTGGGGAGGGAGAGACGGTCAAGCGGAGAAAGTGACCGAGTAAAGTGAGGGCAAAAACATCTGCCCCCCCCCCCCCGACGAAGGAACGCAGACTCGACGGCCCTCTAGTGGTAGGTCCCAACCGGTACCAATCCCTCTGTGAGGATGCGTCGGCCTCAGGGGAGGCTTCAGAGGGAGAGGTGGAGCCGTCAGGGGCTGCTGAGTCTCCCTCCGGGAGGGGCCCCCTGCCCTCTGGGGGGGAGGCTGGCCTGGAGCCTGGAGGAGGAGATGATGCACCCAGGGCCGAAGCTGCTACTGTCTCTGCGACCACTGTAACTCCTCAGGGAGAAGTTGCGGGGGAGGTCCATCCCTCCTCTGGCCAAACCGCAGCGGGGGAGGTGATGGACCAATCCCAATGTAAGAAGAGGACCCGCAAGACGAGGAGAAGTCGCGGGTCCTCTTCAGACTCATCTAGGGGTGGTGGTGATAGGAGGAAAGGGGGTGGGAAGCTGAAGGTCATTGAGCTCAATCGGTCTTAATGGCAGTCCCCTCTCCACTGACGCTGGCCACCATTAATGTGGCCAGCATTAAGTCTGATACGGCTAGGTTTGCAGCCTTTGATTTTCTTGGCCGGGTTGAAGCTGACATTTTGTTTTTGCAGGAGACCAGGCTCTGTACTCTATCAGAGATAAACAGAGCAAGGAGGGAGTGGCGCAGGGGGCCCTCCTACTGGTCTCTTGCGGCTGAGCCGTATAGTGGAGTGGCGGTGCTTTTTACCGCAGAGGTGAAATGCCAGCGACTGATCGAGCTCGAAATGGGAAGGTGCCTAGTCTTAGACGTCTTCATGAAGGGGCAAAGCCTGCGCCTCATTAACATCTACGGTCCCCAGACAAAGTGGGACCGTAAAAGCCTCTTTATGAAGATTAAGCCTTTTCTTTTTACGGGCAAACAAGTCATCTTTGGTGGGGATTTTAATACCATAACTAGACCCCAAGACCGAGGAGGTACCAGAGATAGACTGCCCTATGATGGCGCCGCGTTAAATAGAATAGTGAGTGAAGCTCGCCTGGAGGATATCCACATCAGGCATTCCCCAGGTCACCGTGGGTTCACCTTTCAGAGAGGTAGTGTTAGGTCTAGGATAGATAGGTTTTTTTTGAAGGAGAATTCCGTCACCACCCCTGTGTCCGTGGTGGAGGTGGAGTTCTCTGATCACTGTCTAATTTTGTTTTCTTTGAATATTTCAGAGACCCTCCGGAGAGGAAGAGGTTTGTGGAGGCTAAATTCGTCACTCCTTGAGGAGGCAGCTGTAAGACAAGCCTTTGAGGAGTTTCTTCAGGATCAGGTACTATTACTGGGTCTTGAGGGTACTAGGTCAGAGTGGTGGGAGATATTCAAAAAAAGGGTGGCGGGATTTTTCCGCCGGCTCTCAAGCCTCAGGTCACTGGACATGTACCGCATGTACACTGCACTGAGGAAGAGACTTGGACATCTGGTCTCGACCGGAGGTAGCCAGGAGGATATCTCCGGTGTGAAGGCTTTGCTCAAAAGGTGTCAGTACGATAGGCACGCATCTTTGGTTCTTGAGAGGGATTTCGGGAAATACCGCTCGCCCGACCCCTACAGGAACTGTAAGATGTCAGTGACTTGTAAGACAGTAACAGGCCTGATTGACAGTACAGGATCCCTGACAATATCCAGGTCAGGGATCTTGGAGGTCGTCAGGTCCTTCTACTCGAACCTTTTGGCAAAGAAGGAACTGAATCGGGATCGGATTTCAGGTTTCTTGGCTGAAGCCATTCCTGAGTCAGCAGAAGACCCTTCTCTTGGTGTTTTGATAGAACCTATAAGGGAAGAGGAAGTCGTCAGGGCTATTGAGGGTCTTGCCCTCAAGAAGTCACCTGGCCCAGATGGCTTAACATCTGAGTTCTATCGGACCTTTAAAGGAGCTTTGGCTCCCCTCTTGACTGACGTGCTTAATGAGTGTCTATCCTCGGGCACTCTGCCGAAGTCAATGAGGAGGTCCGCCCTTATAGTTCTGTCAAAGGGTAAGGATCCGAGCCATATTGAGAACTGGCGGCCCATAGCACTTCTCAATACGGACCGAAAGATTCTGGCGAAGGTACTTTTCAACCGGCTGGTACAGTTTGCGCCCCGGCTCCTCTCGCCGGCTCAGCACTGCTCTGTTCCCGGTCGTAGCACCTTAAGTGCGGTCCTGAGTGTCAGGGAGGCTGTGGAGCAGAGTAGGGCAGGTCGGTGGAAGGGGTACTTGCTGTCCCTAGATCAGGCTAAGGCTTTTGACAGGGTGAATCATGAGTATTTGTGGTCAACTCTCTCGAGGTATGGCCTGCCTGGGGGGTTCATTCAGTGGCTGCAGACCTTATACGCTGGGGCTGAGTCTTTCCCGCTTGTGAATGGTTGGGTTGGTCGTCCTTTTGAGGTGGGGTCGGGCGTCCGACAGGGATGTCCCTTGAGCCCGCTACTGTATGTGTTCGCCATGGATCCCCTGATTAGGCGGATTAATGGTGGGCCGGTGGCGGGAGTCAGGATGGACCTGGAGGGCACCGGCTCCCCTTTGAGGACAGTAGCCTACGCGGATGATGTCACCGTTCTTGTCTCGTCACGGGAGGAGCTTGAATGGGTGATGTCTGAAGTGGACAGTTACTCGGAGGCTTCCGGATCAGCTGTAAACAGGAATAAGTGTGGAAGCCTCTGGCTGGGAGGGGGAGAGCCTGGTTTTTCTCTCCCGGACACCCTCCCAGAACCCCAGGGGTCTGTAAAGATCTTAGGCATCCATTTTGGCCAGGGTGATTACCCACTCCAAAATTGGGAAGGTAGACTTAAGGATGTCGCCCAGAGAGTTGATTGCTGGAAGGGTTGGTCTTTGACCCTGAGAGAAAGGGTTCACCTTGCCAAAGCCTTCCTGCTCCCGTTGGTGATCTATCTAGGTAGCGTCTGAGCCTTGCCAGAGTCTTGTTGGAGTAGGATCTGTTGCCTGTTCTTCCAACTGTTATGGGGGAACAGGCTCAACCTAATCAAGAGGGAGGTTACATACCGCACAAGGAGGCTAGGGGGGTTAAATATGGTTAACCCTGTGGTGTTCTTAATGAACACCTTTCTTAAGATCAATTTACCAAACCTCTCCTCCGAGGGTGCTCCTTCGTGGGTAGCCTCCTGCCAGGGGTGGTTTCGGCCCTTCTTCCAGAAATGGGAGTCAGGAGGGCAAGTGAAAGATCTTCGTGCACCCCATGGATATCTCCCGGCCTATGCTTCCCTGGTCCTGAAAGTGATTCGTCGGTGGGGTCTGGGGGCGTGGGAGATCAGGACTCAGTCAAGACGTTTTCTTGACGACAAGGTCCTGTTGACCCGCTTCCAGAAGCCTCTGGCGCTCAAAGATTGCCCAGGAGAAACATTAGAGGGAGGGTTGCGTTTTCTTAACTCCAAAAGGTTTCCTTGGAAGTTTTGGGATCTGACCTGGCGCTGCCTCCTAGGTAAGTTATATGTGAGGGGGAACTTGAAGTACCGGAACTCCGACGAGCGAGGCTGCCCTCGGGAGGAGTGTGGCGACATGCTGGAAAGCATGGAGCACTTCCTGCTTCAGTGCCCCTTCAATATAAGGGTTTGCAAATTGGTGGGGACCTCCACCGGTTGGCTGCGGCTGGCTGGCCTTTCCTACGCCGAGTGGGCCTATGGGGCATTCAAACACCCGGAGGGCAGGGACTGCCAAACACTTTTTGTAGTTAGTGCAGTGGTCAGGTTTCACCTATGGTCAGCACGGTGTTTAGTATCGACGAGAGGCAAAATCCTCCCGGAGGTGGAGGTGGTTAAAAACATCATGGTGGACCTGGTGAGGGTGCGCTCTCGGGAGTACGAGGGGCTGGGCGCAGAAAGGGCTGGTACCCTCTGGAGGGGGGTTCACTTTTTCTGTTCCCTGAGGGTTAGATAAGGGATTTAAAGTAGGTTAGTTAGGTTAGGGCCAGATAGGGATAGGTAGGGCAAGGTTTGCACGAGGGGTGGGGTTTATTATTTTCTGATAGGGAGGGACAGGTAGGGACAGGGTAGGGACAGAATAATAGATAGGGATATAGCGGTAGGGCGAGTAGACAGGGATGGGCCTCCTGTGCTCTCTTCCTGGTGGAGGGCTGGCGTGTCACCACATAGGCATTTTGTTTTGGAAATCAGATGGAAGGGTAAGAGGCTTGAGGATAACCGACCCTAGGCCCATGGGAGGTTTATGGGAGGGAAGGTAATTTAACAGGTTATGTAGGATGGTGGGTTTTTGTTACTTGTCTGTTATTTCTTATTTGTTATTGTTGTTGTTCATATGTTGTGTCCATTTTCCCATTTTCCATTTTTCCATATCCCATATTCATTTTCCATTTCCATTTTTCATATCCATTTCCATATCCCATATTTCTTTTTCCATATTCCATAATTCCATTTGTTTGTTAGTAGATAAGGGTTTTTTTCAGGGGGGTAGGTTGTTTGGGAGGGGGGTTTCTTTTTGGGGGTGGAGGGTTTGGTTTATAAGTTTTCGTGTGCCCGGCCTGGCTCTGGACTACGCGGACATGGGAGGACATGAGGCGGAGAGCCAGGTTGGGTTTCAGGGGCTTGGTGGTGGGTGGTGCCAGCACCAGGACTATGCGGACATGGGAGGACATGGGGGCGTGGTGCTGGCCGGGTGTGGTGAGGGGAAAAAAAAAAAAAATTTTTAGTAAGTTTCAGTTGGGGATTTTGTTAGTGTTATAAGTTTCCGTTATAAGTTTCCGTTATATGTTTTCATTGTATATTGCTCATTTAGATTTTCTTTTGTTAGAGTTTTTGACTGACGGATGACTGGAGAAAGACGGGAGAAGAGTGAAAGGTGGCGTGAAAGGCGTGAGGCGGAGTGAAAGGCAGAATGGATGGGGCTGGTTCACGATTGTTTTTTTTTTTTTTTTTTTTTTTTTTTGTCCCGGTGTTTTCTTGTATTTTATTTGTTGATGGTTTTATGCTATGTTTTAGATTTATGTATTGTCTCTGTTTATAGTTTTTATATTGTATTTTCGTATGTGACAGTGTTTGTGAACTTTTTCTACTTTTCTAATAAAATAGTTCCAATTCCTGGACAACCTCTTCAAAGGATTTATCCATCTTTCTAATATTGATGGCCTGTCCTTAGGATAGGCCATCAATATTACATCTGCGATAATACAACAGCCAGGACCTCTGCAGATCAGCTTTTCCAGGATAGTGCGGCTACAGGTAAAGGGAACAATTCTTAGAGCCACGCTGTTCACTTGCCATACAAGGTGTAGCAGTAGGTTTAGGTAGTGCAGTGGTGCACATAGTATAGTGGGTGAGCAGCATGGCTCCCGGCATGTTATTACCTTTAGCCGCCCTGTCTCGGTACCGCTGATCTGCAGGGATCCTGATGGTGGGCCCCTAGAAACAATTCCACTGGTGGGCCCTAGACATCCCAGTTCGACACTGTTTCTGCTCCTAGCAGCTTGGAAGCAGGTAGGAATAATGTAGTTATATGACTACATAGCTTCTGCTTCTCTTTGAAGCCATCGGCAGAAGATACAGGAATGGAACAGGGAGAGACAGTTAAAGGGGTATTCCCACGATCATAACCATTTTTAAACTTGTAGATAATTAAAAGTTAAACATTTTTGCAAATATAAGTAATTAAACATTTTGCAGAGTTTTAAGGATTTTCTCTAAATATCAAGTTGTTGTCTTTATCGGTTGCCAATGGATACGACCATCAATGCAGGACCTTTCTAAGGTCAGAAAATCAGCTATGATTTCCTTATTGTGGCCAGGATATCTTCTGATACATGTAGTGTGCCTGCCTGATAACCCAGCTACAAAAAGAAAATCATAGCTGAATTCCTGTCAAGTCCCAGACCATAAAAAGTTTCTGCATTCGTGGTCGTATTCATTGGCAACCGATCAAGACAATAGATGTCACCACTAAGATGGATAGAGAAAATCTTTAAAACTCTGCAGAATTTTTAACTACTTATATTTGCAAAAATGTTTAACATTTAATTATCTACAAATATAGATATGATTGTGTTCATGGGAATACCCCTTTAAGTATTAGGTTTTTTTTGTGCATTTTTCTACAGGGCACCAGAAGTTGACATATTACTGTGGGGGCTATGTTAAGGGGGGTATTATATTGTGGAGGCTACATTAGGGGGGACATTATACTGTTGGTGTCATATTAAGGGTGGCACTATACTGTGGGGTCTACATTGAGAAGGATATTATACTGTGGGGGCCACAATGAGGGGGCATTATAATGCTGGAGCTAAAAAGGGACTTTATACTATGTGGGGAGCACAAGAGGGCATTACATCATGCCAGGGCCACTAAAGGGACATTGTACTGTGTTGGGGCACAAATGGATATGGATGATAATGGGCAGAGCCCAAATGTGCATGTTATGGTTAGATGCAAGGCCACAATAAAAACAACAGCAAGAAATTGGCTAATAACTGCGAGCAGTAGACAGCTATCTACAACTAGCACACCTCTGCAAGCCAAGACAGACCTCCAGACGCCTTCACCAGAGCTCGCTGCAAGGAGAGATGGGCTTTGCTGGATCTGGGGCATCTGAATTGTCACCGAACAGATAAATGTACTAATAATAAATGCACTGCTGCAGAAACCAACACAAAGTCCAGAAAACTTGCAAAGAGGCATGGATGCAGAGAAGTTGTATAGCAGAGTTAAAAACCAGGAGAGCACGTAGTAAGCCGAGACAGGAGACAAAAGCAATATCTGAGAGACTAGCCAAGGGTCACAAATCCAGCTGGAAACGTCACAACAGAATCGAGAGGCAAAAGGGGAATCCAAGGAGCAAGCCATTGGTCAGAGATCAAGCAGGGATAAACAGACAGTAAGAGCCAAACTAGTGAGCAAACAAAATTAGTCGGCACCTGCATCAAAAAGGAATGAACTTATAAAGGCCTCTTCAGGTGCTGATAGTTCAAGGCATGGAAGTATACAACTGAAATGCTTCCCTAAGTTGTCATGGCAACCTTAAAGAAGCAGCAGCCAAAGAGACACTCCTGACAAAGCATGTGCTGGGTGGGAGATGGAGCTTACAATAACTTAATTCGCTGCAACATACTACAGTACATGTGCTGGAAATTTTGTCCCTCTTTTAGTCCTTTGAGTTATGTAACAGTCCTGGCAGATATATAACATTATGAACTCTCCAGTGTTTTGCAGAAACAGAAATGGGTTGCATAGCTAAAAAAAAAAAAAAAAAAAAAAAGTGTAGAATGTCCCCTGCATTTAAATAGATCAAGTCCAGGCAGTCCAGGTTCAATCACCACAGTGTATCACATATACTGTACCTCTACAGAAGCACCCAAAATACCACAGTGCAGCACATATACCTCTACAGAAGCACCCAAACCACAGCGCAGAATAAAATACCTCCCCTGAAGAGCCTAACAGTGCGGCACAAAATACCTCCCCGAAAGCATCAGACAAATAATACAGTGCTGCAAAAATACCTTCTCAAAAGCATCAAATAGTACTGCACAGCGCCGATACTACCTCCAGCAGTGCCAACTAAATACCATCGGGCAGAGCAATACCCACTAGCAGAATGAACACCACAGTGCAGCACAAAATACCTCCCCAGAAACACAATACAAATACTACCCCTCCACCAAAGCACCCTTTCCAACTGACAGTAAACTTTTTTCCTTTTTCTCTTTTGGAAGCAAGTGTACACCAGATGCTGGGGGTTGGAGGTAGCTGTCAGGAGTGGTCTGTAGACAGTTACATCTTGAGCAGACTTCAGATTCTGGCTGATCTCTTCCCTGTATGTAAGATATGTGTTTTATGTGACTATGATGTCATCGCCAGACTTTCAGCCTTGAATATTGCACTTATAATGCAGTTCTGGTATTATCAGTGCAGTTTCTGTTTTGCCACTGGGATGTCCAGCTAATTGACCAATCCACTGGAAATATTACCATTGAGTAGATTAGATTGCCATTCTGGGCATGGGTGTGAGCCCAGGGTATTTTGCCTCTACTTTAGGGTCACAGCTAGAGTAATGACAATGATTAGCAGGGAAATAGGCATTTTTGGGGTAGGTTATTTTCAGTATTTTTTATTTATGTGCTCTTTCTTAAAGGTCAGGGGAACCTTTTTGGTATACTATACAGTCATGGCCAAAAGTTTTGAGAATGATACAAATATTAATTTTTACAAAGTCTACTGCTTCAGTTTTTCTAATGGCAATTTGCATATACTCCAGAATGTTATAAAGAGTGATCAGCTTAACAGCAATTACTTGCAAAGTCAATATTTGCCTAGAAAATGAACTTTATCCCCCAAAACACATTTCAACATCATTGCAGCCCTACCTTAAAAGGACCACCTAACATCGTTTCAGTGATTGCTCCATTAACACAGGTGTGGGTGTTGATGAGGACAGGGCTGGAGATCAATCTGTCATGATTAAGTAAGAATGACACCACTGGACACTTTAAAAGGAGGCTGGTGCTTGCCATCATTGTTTCTCTTCTGTTAACCATGGTTATCTCTAAAGAAACACGTGCAGTCATCATTGCACTGCACAAAAATGGCCTAACTGGGAAGAGTATTGCAGCTAGAAAGATTGCACCTCAGTCAACAATCTATCGCATCATCAAGAACTTCAAGGAGAGAGGTTCCATTGGTGCCAAAAAGGCTCCAGGGCGCCCAAGAAAGACCAGCAAGCGGCAGGACTGTCTCTTAAAAGTGTTTCAGCTGCGGGATCGGGCTACCAGCAGTGCAGAGCTTGCTGAGGAATGGCAGCAGGCAGGTGTGAGTGCATCTGCACGCACTGTGAGGCGGAGACTCTTGGAGCAAGGCCTGGTCTCAAGGAGGGCATCAAAGAAGCCACTTCTCTCCAGAAAAAACATCAGGGACAGGCTGATATTCTGCAAAAGGTACAGGGAGTGGACTGCTGAGGACTGGGGTAAAGTCATTTTCTCTGATGAATCCCCTTTTCGATTGTTTGGAACATCTGGAAAACAGCTTATTCGGAGAAGAAGAGGTGAGCGCTACCACCAGTCTTGTCTCATGCCAACTGTAAAGCATCCTGAAACCATTCATGTGTGGGGTTGCTTCTCAGCCAAGGGAATCGGCTCTCTCACAGTCTTGCCTAAAAACACAGCCATGAATAAAGAATGGTACCAGAATGTCCTCCAAGAGCAACTTCTCCCAACCGTCCAAGAGCAGTTTGGCGCTCAACAATGCCTTTTCCAGCATGAATGGAGCACCTTGCCATAAAGTAAAGGTGATAACTAAATGGCTCAGGGAACAAAACATAGAGATTTTGGGTTCATGGCCTGGAAACTCCCCAGATCTTAATCCCATTGAGAACTTGTGGTCAATCATCAAGAGACGGGTGGACAAACAAAAACCAACAAATTCAGACAAAATTAAAGCATTGATTCTGCAAGAATGGACTGCTATCAGTCAGGATTTGATCCAGAAGTTGATTGAGAGCATGCCAGGGAGAATTGCAGAGGTCCTGAAGAAGAAGGGTCAACACGGCAAATATTGACTTGCTGCATTAACTCATTCTAACTGTCAATATAAGCTTCTGTTACTCATAATATGAATGCAATTATATTTCTGTATGTGATAAAAACATCTGACAAACACACATAAAAACCAGAGGGCAGCAGATCATGCGAAAATATAATATTTGTGTCATTCTCAAAACTTTTGGCCATGACTGTACTTTTCCACAGTAACTAGGCAAATCTAACCTATTGCAGTGACAGGTGGCACTATTAGGGCTGTTTTGGGTCTAGTTAGACCCAGCAGAAGCCTCCTAGTACCAGCATTTCTGCCATCATGTTACCAAACAAGTAACACTGAATTTATGAGAATAAGGAAGACAGAAGAGGTGAAAACCCCATTTGCATTCTCCCCATAGTCCAACACAGCTTGTCCTCACAGTCTGGGACTTTACATTTGGCTGCCCGATCACTAGGGCACCTAAAGTCCACACCAGAAATAAACTATGGTCTGGGCTTTAGATGATTGAATGTATATATTTATGGCAGGAAGCCCATAACCAGACACAATTTTGTTACCCAGGTAAAGAAAAACACTGCTGACTCTTGACTGGGCATTGCTGATAACGGGGTCCCCCTATGAACCCCTCACCACCTTTGATACCCAAACTGCTGGGCCTAAATGCCTTCCCCCTCTTTTCCAGCCTCGACCCCTGCCCCCCAGCTCTCAAACCCCCCACCCCCTTAGAAATAAACCAAGACCAAAGGGTTGGATTAAATCGGCCACAGCAGCCGTATTTATTAACAAACAACAAATAAATAACAACAAGTATAACTTATTATAATTTGCATAACTTAAAATAATTTAACAATAAACGCTTAACCTGGGTAAGAGCTACAAAAAACTATCAATCCCCCGGCCTGGCGCTAACATAACCACACCATAAATTTACCACCAGCCGCGACCACCGGCTCGGCGGCACCATGAATAAAGACGAACTCCTTCTTCCATGTACCAGCTCCCAGGGCCAATTTACCCTGTAACCGTTCACCGTGCGCCAGGCCATCCACCAAAATGTGCAATTACCACCAAATGTATAGGTGGAGCCTACCTTTGACTCCACCCTTTTAGCCAATTGACCACCAACTCCAAGGACCCCACCCGCCAAGGCCACCGTGACACCACCTGCAAAAAGATAAACAAGTTAAAATAGCCCAAGAAAGAGAAAAAAAAAACGGGAGGGAGGGAGGGACCGCTCGTTAGCATGCCGCGCAGCTCCGGAATGGCCGCTTCCCGGGCTGCGCGGCATAGTCAATTCGAATGGGGTTAAGCCCCCGCCCCCCAATTCTTCGCGCCCTAGCGCGTTATTGGTCCCCCTACAGCCCTCCCCCAGTCAAGATCCCTGCGCTTTACTGCGCAGCGCTCCGGTCTCCCCTGACTGGGCATTGCTGATAACGGGGTCCCCCTATGAACCCCTCACCACCTTTGATACCCAAACTGCTGGGCCTAAATGCCTTCCCCCTCTTTTCCAGCCTCGACCCCTGCCCCCCAGCTCTCAAACCCCCCACCCCCTTAGAAATAAACCAAGACCAAAGGGTTGGATTAAATCGGCCACAGCAGCCGTATTTATTAACAAACAACAAATAAATAACAACAAGTATAACTTATTATAATTTGCATAACTTAAAATAATTTAACAATAAACGCTTAACCTGGGTAAGAGTCCTTGGAGCTACAAAAAACTATCAATCCCCCGGCCTGGCGCTAACATAACCACACCATAAATTTACCACCAGCCGCGACCACCGGCTCGGCGGCACCATGAATAAAGACGAACTCCTTCTTCCATGTACCAGCTCCCAGGGCCAATTTACCCTGTAACCGTTCACCGTGCGCCAGGCCATCCACCAAAATGTGCAATTACCACCAAATGTATAGGTGGAGCCTACCTTTGACTCCACCCTTTTAGCCAATTGACCACCAACTCCAAGGACCCCACCCGCCACTGCGAGCACGCCTTAATCCCTTAAGCGTGAGAGACCCGCCACACTTCCAGGGCCCTCTCAACACCCTCCTGGATACCTAGCGTCCACAAATCTATACCCCACCGCATTCAGATGGACCCCGTCCCGCAACCAAAACTCCCCCCTCCCCAGACTCCAACTCCTTGTGCCGCACGCACACACCGCCGTTCCTGGACACAAACCCCGCAACAGCCCGGTTAACCTTAATCCTGGCCTTGTTGAGCCTTTCAACAGACCTAGCCTCCCGCCATGTTTTTCTCGGTACAATATCGGACCACACGGTAACAATCCCCGGAAACATGGACCACAACCTCAACAGGTCATACTTTATGTCCCTCACTAAATCGCGAAAGGGACGAACCCCCAGGTCATTGCCACCAGCATGTATCACGATAATGTCCGGAGACCGATCCAACCTCGTGCACCTGTGGATTTCGGGCATGACCCGACTCCACACCATACCTCGGACTCCAATCCAACGTACAACGACCGCAGCCCTGTCGAACCCCAGCTGCCGACCATTCCGCCGCACGCCGGCCCTCTCCGCGCCCCAGAACACAAAAGAATGGCCGAAGATCCAGACTAACCGAGCAGAAGGGCCTACGAAAGAAGAAATAAAGTAGGGGGAGGGCGGAGAAAATACCCAACAACACAATGATTCACATTTGGGCAAGGTGTGGACGTATGTATGATCTATACCTCTGCGATTCCCACCTACCGATACGTCGGACCACCTCCGAGCTCAACCCCCAACTAGCTGCTTCTGTCGCTGCGCCAATGCGAAAAGAGTGTGGAGCATATCGAGAGGCGTCAAGGCCCAGCGAGTCCAAACAACCCCTAAAAACAGCCGAGAACTGATAACGGGAAAGGAACG
Source organism: Leptodactylus fallax (assembly GCA_947044405.1). NCBI lineage: Eukaryota > Metazoa > Chordata > Amphibia > Anura > Leptodactylidae > Leptodactylus > Leptodactylus fallax. The sequence continues at coordinate 454,035 of CAMRHE010000035.1, read as the reverse complement.
AACCATCCTCATGACGCAGGAGGGGACCGCCCGCAGAAGCTGGAACCAACCCCCGAAAAACAAGCAAACAACGCACCAGGCACATATCTGACCCTACAACCGCACCCAGGCGCAGATACTTCCCTGCCCCCGCCTGATCCGTCTTAGACCTGCGAACCCTGACCACTAGGACCCCTTCCTCCATGTACACATCATCCACCTGTAAACCACCCGGCCGCTTAGTCGACACGGACACCAACTCACCCACCCTGAGAGCCCCGAAAAAGGCTAGAGAAAAAGCCAGGTGAAACAAAACGCATTCATAGTGCGAAGAACAAAAACGGCCCAGTTCCAACCCCAAACGCTCCAAAAGCTGAAATGTAACCGGGCGCCGTGTGTCACTACTTCCCCTGCCCCTGCGGAACCCCTTAAGCGCACGTTGAACCAAGAAATGTTTGGTAAAGTCCGCCAAACCCCTCAACTTGAAACCAAATGCCAACGCCGCTACCGCACCATTAACTTTCGCCACGGACCATCCATCTGAAGACCAACGGCTTAACAAGAACAATAAAGCCCCAACCCTATCCTCATCAGTATGTACCTGACCTAAATCTCCCACCCAATCCTCCCAAAGCTGCCAAGCCCTTGAATACTTATCCCAGGTGCCGGGGGCCAACGATGCCTGAATCAATGTCCCTGCTTTTCGCAAACCAAGTCCCATAATTCTGGAGGACATGGAATCCCTTCCACTTCCGCCCCCGGAGCCAGGGCACGAAACCGCTCCCACTGGAAACGAGACAAAGAATCAGCAACGTCATTTTTAACCCCCGGAACATGCACTGCCACCACCCATGCATTCAGGCACAAGCAACGCAATACTAAACGCTGAAGCAACTTGATAACTGGAGGAGAAGACGCAGTCACATTATTAATGGCCGACACAACTGACATGTTATCACAATGAAATCTAACTTTTTTATCCTGGAACGCCCCCACCCCATATGGACACCGCGACTAAAATCGGGAATAACTCAAGTACAGTCAAATTAGGCGTCAGACCTTGTTCACGCCACGACGCAGGCCAAGGAGCGGCGCACCACTGCCCCCTGTAATAGGCCCCAAAACCGTGGCCCCCTGCCGCATCCGTAAAGAGGTCACAATCGAACACATCGATCACTGCTGACTGGACCAGTGATCTACCATTGAACTGGTCTAAAAAAGTGTCCCATACTGCCCGGTCCTCCCGATGTATCACCCCCAGCCGAATAAAGTGTCGTGGATTTGACACCCCGTTCATGGCCCCTGCCAGCCGGCGACAAAAAATCCTACCCATGGAGATAATGCGGCAGGCAAAATTTAAACTGCCTAACAATGACTGGAGGTCGCGCAACGTAATTTTTCGCATGTGACGAGCACGCCTCACCCTCTCTCTAAGATCAACCAGCTTGTCACCAGGCAACCGGAACTCCATTGCCACAGTGTCAAGCTCTATGCCCAAGAAACTCAATCTAGTGCACGGACCCTCAGTCTTTTCCGGTGACAACGGTATCCCAAACTTACTGGCGACCCACCGCGCGGTTGCCAACAAAACCGCGCATACATCGGAGCCCGCCGGACCTATACAGAGGAAATCATCGAGGTAGTGTATCACTGACTCAACCCCCGCCACATCCCGAATTACCGACTCTAAAAAGGTGCTGAACGCCTCAAAGTATGCGCACGATATTGAGCAACCCATAGGGAGGCAACGATCCACGTAATACCCGCCGTCCCAGTAGCAGCCCAGTAACCTAACGCTGTCAGGGTGTACCGGCAGTAACCTGAACGCCGCCTCCACATCCGTCTTAGCTAAGAGGGCCCCTGGACCGCAACACCGTACCCAATGCACAGCTGCATCAAACGAGGTATATACTACCGAACAAAGCTCGGGTGCAATACCATCGTTGACCGACGCTCCTTTGGGATAAGACAAATGATGTATGAGCCGAAACTGATTCGGCTCCTTCTTCGGCACCACCCCCAAAGGAGATACAATTAAACCTTCCAAAGGGGGTGATGCGAAGGGGCCCGCCATGCGCCCCAAGGCCACCTCCTTCCTCAGTTTTTTGGACACCACCCCCGAGTGTTCCGCTGCCGACCTCAAGTTAGTTATACAAAAGGGGACTGTGTGCGTCGGCAGGGGAATCCTAAAACCCTCCCTAAAACCTTCTACCAGAAACTTTGCACTCTCCCTGTTAACATAACTATTTAGGTACGGAAGCATGGCTTCCAGCTTCACCGGCGTCTGCCCCTTGTCCACTATTAGGCAAGGCCTTGGTCCTTTGTTTGCGCAAGCAACGTGCCGCACCATGGGACACCCCTCCGCAGAATGAACAGGCATGTTTGAATCTACAGTTGAAGCCGAATTTACATTGGGCTTCATTGAACTGCCAACACAGCCCGTAACCACCATGGCCGGTTCCACCGGCCGCCCCAGGAAAGGGCTGGCCAAAGCGAGCTGGCGCCATAACCCGAAGCCACAAACCTATATCTTTCTGGTCCCACCGTATGCTGGGCCGAACCGCCTTACGCTGACGGAACTGCTCATCATACCGCAGCCATGTCTGACCCCCATACACCCGATACGCCTCACCTATAGAGTCCTGATAGCAAAAAAGCCCCGAACAGTTGTCAGGAGCCTTTTCACCAATGACACTCGCTAAAATGGCAAAGGCCTGAAGCCAATTAGCAAAAGTCTGTGGAATCAGGCGCCACCTACGTTTTTCTTCCTCCTCTTTTTTGCTATCCTCCTTCTTACTCTTGTCTAAGTTAAATTTAGCTAAAGGGAGCAAGGAAAAGATTTCGACGTACTCGTCCTTCCAAATCTTCTCCCTCACTTCCTTTTTTAAATGCGCCCCTAGAGGACCCTCAAAACACACATAAACCTCCCCCCGAGCCCTGTCGTCTAGCCTCACCGAATCAACCTTCTCTTTATCTGTCTGGACAGACACTGTGACACCCGCCGGAGCCCCTACCACCGGCGCACTCTGTGACGCTACTGACTGAACCGCAGGAGGGACCCACGCCGCCACCGGGGAACCGCTAACACTCTGTTCGCAGCGCGACAGTAGCTCCCTCACGCTACCCAATAGCTCCCTAATCCCCTCAGAAGCTACACCACCACCCACTGGGGACTCCGGCCTATCTATCCCTAACCCCTGGGACATTAGAATAGGAGGAAACGGACACGACAATGAATGGTACTCACCAGACTGCGTAGGTGCTGTGGGCCCACCAGTCGACGGTCCTGCATCCTGCTGACCTGGGTCGCTGTACAGGAGAACGCTGGCGCCTGTTGATTGTTGAGAACCATCCCGCTGACAGCTGCAGCACGACCGACATCCCTGGGAAGGTTGACCTGCACCCGCGTATGCACTTGAAACCACTGGATGCACCTCGGACCGGGGCTGTGGTGCCGTGAAGGAGGGGCCAGCGCCGTGCTGCTCGTCGTTCAGAATTTCCCGCTGCTGTACCAAGGGCACTTGGAAAGCCGGAACCGACGGGACTTGAAGACACAGTCCCCCTCCCGCTGGAGCATCACAGGAGGGGACCGCTGCACCACGTGCTGTAGCCATATGGAGACTGGATGTGGAGGTCCCCCCACTGAGGCCAGTGGCAGGGATCTCCACCTCCGCAGGGGCCAGGCGACTGGCAGGATTCCTCCCAGACCGGGACCTCCGCGCCTGAGCAGTGGAGCGGGGTGCCCGGCCTGGAGGGGCCCGAGAGGGACTCCTATGTCGCCGGGCCCTAGGGGGGCTCATCAGGGCTCAAACGTGCCGGCGGGCGAGTCCTACGCGGCCGCCGCCGCTCAGACGCCTCCGGGGGTAGTGAAGGGTTAATGGGGGGGGCGGCAGGCTGCATAATGTCAGCCAGCCGCTCCTGCAGCCAGGCCTCACCATGGACGCCGGCAGCAGCTCTGATCTGCTCCAGGATGGTATCGAGGGATGCCATTACAGTGAAAAGGTGGGGGGGGAGGGAGCTGACCGCTCGTTAGCATGCCGCGCAGCTCCGGAATGGCCGCTTCCCGGGCTGCGCGGCATAGTCAATTCGAATGGGGTTAAGCCCCGCCCCCAATTCTTCGCGCCCTAGCGCGTTATTGGTCCCCCTACAGCCCGCCCCCAGTCAAGATCCCTGCGCTTTACTGCGCAGCGCTCTGGTCTCCCCATACTGCAAAGAGAAACAGCTAGATCCTAGATCTAGCTCCCTGGACCCTTGTGAGTATGCACACAGAAATGCTAGGGGATCATTCACACAGCTGAAAATCAGAAGGAATTTGAGGTGGACATCCACCTCAAATTCATCTTCATTTCCACCCCTCAGGCCTCCGGCAGCAGAAAGGTGAAGCAGAGGTTTAGCATTCTGCCATGGCTTTTCTGCCTAATGGGCCTAATCAGTGGGGTGTCTTGCGCCGCTTCTTTTTTCAGCATCCAGCTTCTATCTCTGCCTCTCATTGAAAACAATGGGAGGTAGAATCAAGGCGGAGTCTGACACTGATTTTCAGAAGCAATCTGCCTCAAAATCAATGCCAGATTCCACCGTGTGAGCATACCCTTAGGCCGGGGCCACATGTTGCCAATACACCACGTTTTACATTATCTGCAAAGTGGATGGGATTCTGGCTAATCCCATCCACACATTGCAGAAAAAAATCTGCAGCAGAAAAACACTTGCTTTTTTTTAAATTGCAGCATGTCAATTATACCTACAGAAACGCTGGTGTTTTCCGCAGAGGTATAATAGAGGCAGAAAGTCCGCAGAGGAAAACATCTAGTCCCTCTGTGAAGCAATGCTTTTAGAGGAAAATACCTTTTTGATTCCCATGTGATAAAATGTGCCATGTTATTTTTTGTCAAAGATATACAGTGCCTTGCGAAAGTATTCGGCCCCCTTGAACTTTTCAACCTTTTGCCACATTTCAGGATTCAAACATAAGGATATAACATTTTAATTTTTTGGTGAAGAATCAACAACAAGTGGGACACAATCAGTTTTGCACATCCAGAGACTGAAATTCTTGCCCATTCTTCCTTGGAAAACAGCTCGAGCTCAGTGAGGTTGGATGGAGAGCGTTTGTGAACAGCAGTTTTCAGCTCTTTCCACAGATTCTCGATTGGATTCAGGTCTGGACTTTGACTTGGCCATTCTAACACCTGGATACGTTTATTTGTGAACCATTCCATCGTAGATTTTGCTTTATGTTTGAGATCATCGTCTTGTTGGAAGATAAATCTCCGTCCCAGTCTCAGGTCTTTTGCAGACTCCAACAGGTTTTCTTCCAGAATGGTCCTGTATTTGGCTCCATCCATCTTCCCATCAATTTTAACCATCTTTCCTGTCCCTGCTGAAGAAAAGCAGGCCCAAACCATGATGCTGCCACCACCATGTTTGACAGTGGGGATGGTGTGTTCAGGGTGATGAGCTGTGTTGCTTTTACGCCAAACATATCGTTTTGCATTGTGGCCAAAAAGTTCGATTTTGGTTTCATCTGACCAGAGCACCTTCTTCCACATGTTTGGAAGAAGGATATCTTTGAGAAATGGCTTTCTTCTTGCCACTCTTCCATAAAGGCCAGATTTGTGCAGTGTACGACTGATTGTTGTCCTATGGACAGACTCTCCCAACTCAGCTGTAGATCTCTGCAGTTCATCCAGAGTGATCATGGGCCTCTTTGCTGCATCTCTGATCAGTCTTCTCCTTATTTGAGATGAAAGTTTAGAGGGACGGCCAAGTCTTGGTAGATTTTCAGTGGTCTGATACTCCTTCCATTTCAATATGATCGCTTGCAGAGTGCTCCTTGGGATGTTTAAAGTTTGGGAAATCTTTTTGTATCCAAATCCGGCTTTAAACTTCTCCACAACAGTATCACGGACCTGCCTGGTGTGTTCCTTGGTCTTCATGATGCTTTCTGCGCTTTAAACAGAACCCTGAGACTATCACAGAGCAGATGCATTTATACGGAGACTTGATTACACACAGGTGGATTATATTTATCATCATCAGTCATTTAGGACAACATTGGATCATTCAGAGATCCTCACTGAACTTCTGGAGTGAGTTCGCTGCACTGAAAGTAAAAGGGCCGAATAATATTGCACGCCCCACTTTTCAGTTTTTTATTTTTTACAAAAGTTTAAAATAACCAATAAATTTCGTTCCACTTCACAATTGTGTCCCACTTGTTGTTGATTCTTCACCAAAAAATTAAAATTTTATATCTTTATGTTTGAATCCTGAAATATGGCAAAAGGTTGAAAAGTTCAAGGGGGCCGAATACTTTCGCAAGGCACTGTATGGAATAGAGCAAATACAAAATTGAGATGCAAATCTTTTTGCATTGATGTACAAGTTCAACATCAGCTGATCATAACGAACACAGAGTAGCAAAATCTACAATGGAATGGTTCACAAATAAACGTATCCAGGTGTTAGAATGGCCAAGTCAAAGTCCAGACCTGAATCCAATCGAGAATCTGTGGAAAGAGCTGAAAACTGCTGTTCACAAACGCTCTCCATCCAACCTCACTGAGCTCCAGCTGTTTTCCAAGGAAGAATGGGCAAAAATTTCAGTCTCTCGATGTGCAAAACTGATAGAGACATACCCCAAGCGACTTGCAGCTGTAATCACAGCAAAAGGTGGTGCTACAAAGTATTAACTTAAGGGGGGCCGAATAATTTGGCACGCCCCACTTTTCAGTTTTTTTTATTTTTTTACAAAAGTTTAAAATATCCAATAAATTTCGTTCCACTTCACGATTGTGTCCCACTTGTTGTTGATTCTTCACCAAAAAATTAAAATTTTATATCCTTATGTTTGAAGCCTGAAATGTGGCAAAAGGTTGAAAAGTTAAAGGGGGACGAATACTTTCGCAAGGCACTGTATATTAAATGTGTATAATAGGAGGTACTGCAAGAGCCCATAGGTCCATGAAATAAAAATCTTAAGCCTGGACATGTGCTTGAGGCTTAACATGGGAGTGTTGATCATTGATCTATTGCCTTAATATAACTATTCTGTTCTGTCTTCATTGCACATTCAGTTTATATCTCCATTAACCGGTTGATGGCCACCGGCCGTAAATTTACGGCCAGCGGTCCTGGTCTCTGAAGTCCGGCCAATAGTAAATTTACAGTCGACACTGTAAACATGACCGCGGCATCCAAGGGGTTCCACCATGTTGCCGCCCCCACCGGCAACCCCCGCTGCGAGATCGGGGGTTGCCGATGTCTATTTTCTGTAGCCCGGGATCTGGCCAGTGACCCCAGGCTACCTGAAGCCCCCACTACCAGGTTGATCCTGCCGGGATGTCAAGAAGTCAGCCGATGCGTCTAATCGGCTGACATTCCTGTATAGACTGCAATACAAGAGTATGCTCGTGTATTGCAGTCTATAATACTGAGCCAGGTTCAGAGCATCGCTGGCTCAGGTGTCCTTATAGGACAGGTGAAAAATGTATAAAAAAGTTAAAAAATAAAAATAAAGTGTGTAAAAAAAAATTAATAAAGTTATAAAGCCCCCAAAAATCCCTTTTCCTATATAAAATGAATTATATATATATAAAAATAAATAAATAAAAACAACACATATTTGGTATCGCCGCGTCCGTAACAACCTGTACAATAAAGCTGAAACAATATTTAACATACATGGTGAACGTCGAAAAAAAAAAACTGGAAAAAAAACGCTGAAAGTAATGATTTTTGACTATCTCGCTTACAAAAAAATGCTATAAAAAGTGATCAAAAACTCATATGTACCTCAAAACAATACCAATAAAAAGTGCATGTCCTCCCGCAAAAAATAAGCCCTAAACCAAGTCTGTCAACCAAAAAATAAAAATGTTACATATCTCAGAAGAAAGTGATGCAAAAACAATTGATTTATGTCCACAAATGGGTTTTTGTTCTGCAGAATTAGTAACGCATAAAAAAACAATATAAATGAGGTATCGCCATAATCGTACCGACCTGCAGAATAAAGGTAACATGTTACTTATGCTGTACGCCACACGGCAAAAAAATTAAAAGATAAAAACCAATTCCAGAATTGATTTTTTTTTTTTTAATCCACCCAGAAAGAGTTAATATAATTTATTCAATAAGCTATAGACACCAAAAAAAATGGTGTCATTAGAAAATGCATATCATACCGCAAAAAATAAGCCCTCATATGGCTACATCATCCAAAAAATAAAGAATATAGCTTGTACAATGTGAAGACAATAACCCCAAAAATCACCAAATCATTAGAACACAACTGGCTGCGGCAGGACGGGAATGTATAAGCGGTGCGAGCCTATATCAGGGTACAAACCAGATTTAGAGCTTACGAGGGATAATAAACCAGAAGTGACCCCCAGAGTGACCCCCCCCCCTAATCATAGGAGCTACTGGTGATATAGTAGGGAATTTTGTGTTCCCCATGTACTCCGCACAGCTTACATATTCACTCTTCGCCATCCGTTGTGCATTCACATCTGGGATACTAATGCTTATTACACCCCCTGATAAATTCTTTGAGGGGTGCAATTTTCAAAACGGGGTCACTCCCTAGGAGATTCTACTTTTCTGGTACATTAGAGGCTCTGCAAACATGACATGGCATCCATATACCAAACATCTGAATCTGCACATAGCGCTCCTTCCCTTTTGTGCCCTGCTGTGTACCCAAACTGCAGATTATACCCACAAGTATGACACTGGTGTACCCAGGATAACGTACATAATGTCATATGTGGGTATAAACTGCTGTTTGGGCACAGCCGGGCACAGAAGGGAAGGAGTGCTATTTGGTTTTTGACGCACAGATTTAGACAGTTTAGCTTTTGGACGCCATGCAGGGGCGCACCGCTAATGAGGCGAATTGAGGCGGCTGCCTCAGGCGGCACTGTCCGGGGGGGACGGCATTTTTACTATTTCATGTAAACCAGCCCAGGACAGGCCGCTTTAAAAAAAAAAAAAAAACAGAGCTGAGCGGGGCCTGTCCTGGGCTGGTTTACAAGACGTCGCATCTCAGCGCAGGCGGCGATACAATGACGTCATCACGCCGCCTACGCTGAGACACAGACGTCGCGGACAAGAAGAGGAGGCGGCGGCTGCATCAAGGCATCGCAGGTGAGTATAACTTTTTTTTATATATATATAAATAGGCTGTAACCTGTTGGAGCATCCCCGGCAGGTAACGGCCTATTTATTTACCTACCCCGCGTCTGCTCGTGGCCGCCCCTGCTTCCCCTTCTGCTATGGGACACAGAAAGGGAAGTGGATGCCGCTGTGAGCGGCCGCGGGTTTCGGTAAGTGAGGCCGCGGGCCGCAAATACTACTATTATTATACTCCGGGGTCTATTCAGACCCCGGAGTATAATAATCGGAGGCCTAGGGTTGGTGAGGGAACATAAAAACCAATGTTACTCACCTCCTGCGATCCGATGTAACTCCGAGCAGGCTTGAGGCCTCTGGTGACGTCATCAGGTCGCGTCGCCGGCCTGATCACGTGACGTGTGTGTGCAATTAAACAGGGCCGAAAGCTGCAAGGAGTGCACCAGTGTCCAGGATAGGTAAGTAACTCTGGTTTTTATGTTTGTATTCTCCCCTGGGTCTCCAATCATTATACTCTGGGGTCTGAAAAGTATAATAGTATAATAATAGTTCATGGGTGGTCCACTATGGGGCATAATACCCTGTGCAGGGACCACTGTAGAGCATAATACCCTGTACAGGGGCCACTATGGAGCATAATACCGAGTGCAGGGGCCACTATAGAGCATAATACCCTGTGCAGGGACCACTGTAGAGCATAATACCCTGTGCAGGGGCCACTCTGGAGCATAATACAAGTGCAGGGGCCACTATAGAGCATAATACCGAGTGCAGGGGCCACTATAGAGCATAGTACCGGGTGCAGGGGTCACTATGGAACATAATACAAGTGCAGGGGCCACTATGGAGCATAATACCAGTGCAAGGGCCACTATGGAGGATAATACCAGTGCAGGGGCCACTATGGAGCATAATACCAGTGCAAGGGCCACTATAGAGCATAATACCAGTGCAGGGGCCACTATGGAGCATAATACCGTGTGCTGGGGCCACTGTGGAGCATAATACTGTGTGCAGAGGCCAATATGGAGCATAATACTGTGTGCAGGGGCCAATATGGGGCATAAAACTGTGTGCAGGAGTTGCTGTGGAACATAATACCGTGTGCAGTGGCCAATGTGGGGCATAATACCCTGTGCAGGGGACACTATGGAGCATAATACTGTGTGCAGGGGCCGCTGCGAGGCATAATACAGTGTGCAGGGGCCGCTGCGGGCCATAACACTGTGTAATACTGTGTGCAGGGGCTGCTGTGGAACATTATAGTGTGTGTAAATGGGGTGCTATAAACATGGGATATGGCACCTGTTTATATTATACGCTGTCTGTTTATAGTGACCGTGTGATGTAATTGTAGCCTTGTCATATACTGTAGACATGTACAGGACGAGGCTGTAGTTACATAACATGGCCGCTATGAGATGAATGACACTATGTAAACAGAGAAGCGGTCATGGCGCTTACACAGGTACCATTCAAAAAGCTGATCAGTGGGGGTCCTGAGTTTTTGAACCCCACTGATTAGTTTATTAATGACCTGGAAAACCTTTTAATTAGTTAACACCTGGGGCATTATTAATAAGGGGCACTATTTATACAGGGTACACACGGATATTATTAATATAAAGATGCACTTGGGGGTATTATTCATTATGGGGGGTTATATCATATATTTTAAAATTGGGGGTAGCAGCAGAATGGGGGCTTTGTGTAGGTGAGGACAATGTGGGTTGGATGCCTGGAAAAGTGAGGAGCCAAAGATGTCTGTGTTGCAAACTTTACAGAGACAAGTCACAGCTGGAAGAAGTGGTCATGGCGGTCCAAAGGGAAGAGAAGGGAAATGTGAATGATTAGTCAGAGACGTCACCTGTAAGTCACAGAATGTTACTGCACTATATTCACCTAAATGATAGAGGATAAATACCTGATTGATGGGGGTCTGTCTGCTGAGACCCCCACTGAGCCTGAGAATTGGGTTTTTTCCCCCCACTAGGTGGGAATCCAGCCTGACCGCAGCCATATATATAGGTGTGTCACTTGGTGGATGGACGAACCCGCGTGGCTCTCATTCACTTTAATGGGAGTGCCAAAGATACCCGAAGTCCAGTACTCAGCTATCTGCGGCGCTCCTATTATAGAGAATGGGGGCCACGTGGGCTCGTCCATCCACTAAGCAGAAGATGTGTGAAGTTACTTTAATTGTTAATGCCGTGATCTGATACTGAAGTAATACAGGAAGAAGAATTCTTAAAAACTGTTTTATAACTTTGTGTATTGTGTATATTTTGCGACGATAACAGTATGTTAAACTAGTAGCATGGAAACTCAGTTTTTTGGGGGTTTTTTTTTTTGGGGGGGGGGCGTCTTTCTATAGTCCGCCTCAGGCAGCAAAGAGGCTAGGTTCACCACTGACGCCATAACACTTTTGTAGAGCTCCTGAAATGCCAGTAAAGCGGAATCCCCTGACACATGACCCTATTTTGGAAACTGCACCCCTGAAGGAATTTATCCAGAGGTACAGTGAGCATTTTTTACCTCCAAGTGTTGCTATAATTTATTTTACAGAAATGTAATACGCAGCTGATTGTGAAAGGTGAAAATGACAATTTTTCCAGGAATATGTAATTTCAATGCATAATACGTTGTGCCCGGCTTGTATCAGAGATGAACGCTCCAAAAGATGTTGTGCCCGGGATACCCACTTAACAGTTTTTAGAGTGTTTGTGCCTGCTGACATAAGCTGGGCACAAAATATTGGGCACTGAAATGGCGTATCTCTGGAAAAATTGCAATTTTCCCTTTTCATTATCAGCTGCGCATTCATTTATTGAAATTAAATGAATGCAACACTTAAGGGTTAAGAATACTCGCTACCCCACTTGATAAATCCCTTCTGGGGTGTAGTTCCCAAAATGGGGTCACAAGTCTGCGGATTCCACTTTACTGGCAATTCAGGGGCTCTGCAAAAGTGGCATGGTGTCCAAAAACCAAACTGTGCTTCAAAAACCAAAATATCGCTCCTTCCCTTCTGTGCCCGGCTGTGCCCAAGCAGCAGTTTATACCAAGTACGTTATCCTGGGTACACCAGTGTCATACATGTGGGCGTAAACTGCAGTTTGGGTGCACAGCAGGGGGCAGATGTGAAGGAGCGCTATGTGGCTTTTGGAGCATAGATTTAGATTGTTGGATTTCGGACACCATGTCAAATTGACAAAGACCCTAAAATTGCCCCTACAAAATGGGGTCACTTCTTGGGGAATTCCAATTTACTCGCACCTCTGCAAAAACAACATGGCGTCCAGAAAGTCCCTCTAGATCTGTACTTCAAAAGCTAAAAAGCGCAGTGCTCTTTCCCTTCTGAGCCCTGCTGTGTGCCCAAGCAGCAGGTTACACCCACATATATAATTTTTTTTCCCCCGGGATAGCCCACTTAATAGTTTTAGGAGTGTATGTCTCTGATGCCACAAAGTGGGTACAACGTATTGGGCACCAAAATGGCATATTTATTTAAAATTGTCAATTTTCACTTTGTACATTAATTTTTGGTAAGCATTTTTAGGTTCAAAATGATAATACCCCTTGATACATTCCTTGAGGGGTGTAGTTTCTAAAATGGGGTCACTTTTGAGGGGTTTACATTGTATTGGTACTTTAGGGGCTCTGCAAATGCGACATGGCACCTTAAAACTATTCCAGCAAAATCTGCCCGCCAAAAGCCAAATAGAGCTCTTTTCATTCTGAGCCCCACCATGTACCCATACAGCAGTTTACAACCACATATGGGGCATTTCTGTGTTCAGGAGAAATTGTGTAACAAACTATGGGGTTTTTATTTCTTTATCCCCTTGTAAAAATTAAAAATATATCACTAAATGGACAGTTTATTGGAAAAAAAAAAGTAATTTAAAATTTTTACATTCTAATGTTAATAGAATCTGTGAAACAACTGTAGGGTCAAAATGCTCACCATACCCCTTGAGAAATTCCTTGAGGGGTGTAGTTTCCAAAATGGGGTCACTTTTTGGGGGTTTCCATTGTACTGGTACTTTAGGGGCTCTGCAAATGCGACATGGCACTCGAAAACTATTCCAGCAAAATCTGCCCTGCAAAAGCTAAATAGCACTCTTTCTATTCTGAGCCCCACCATGTACCCATACAGCAGATTACAACCACATGGGGAGTATTCCTGTATTCAGGAGAAATTGTGTAAGAAACTTTGGGGAGCTTTTTCTCCTTTATCCTCTTGTGAAAATGAAAAATTTGGGGCTAAATTGATGGTTTATTGGAAAGAAAGTAATTTTTCATTTTCATATCCCAATGTTAATAAAATCTGTGAAACGGCTGTGGGGTCAAAATGCTCACTATACTCCTTGATATGTTTTGTGAGGGATGTAGTTTCCAAAATGGGGTCACTTTTGGGGGTTTCCATTATATTGGTACTCTCAGGGCCGGTTTTAGACAAAGTGGGGCCCCGGGCAAAATTAAAAGTGGGGCCCCAAATGTTGAAATATTGTACCTACTACATAGTCACATTCTGTTAATTTGATGTGCTGCAGTGCTTACAGGGGTGTTCCTAAGGTCTTTAAGGCCGAGGCCCCCCACATTGTGAAAACGCAATGTTTTATAGTACCTGCAAAGTGGAGGGGATTCTGACTAATCCCATACACACATTGCAGAAAAAAAATCTGCAGCGGAAAATCTGCGTTTTCACAGCATGTCAATTATACCTTCATAAATGCTGGTGTTTTCCGTAAAGGTATAATAGGTACAGAAAGTCCGCAGAGGAAAACTCTGAGATCGCTATGAAAAACACTGCTGAAAAAAACGCAATGCATTTCCACTGCAGTCTTTTCCGCAGCATGGGCCCTTAGGCTAAAGGTGTTGTTTCATTTGTATGTAAATTTTTTTGCATAGCCAAACTAGTTGCTTGTGACCCTTTATAAATCAGGTGCACAAGTAACAAGGCATATGTCTTTTCCTACACACAATAAAAAAAATGTACATACATACAAAATTATCAAATAGGACCGCTATACCAGGACTAAATACTGTCACGTCACCTGCTGACCGCTATACCAGGACTAAATATCGTCATGTCACCTGCTGACTGCTATACCAGGACTAAATACTGTCACGTCACCCGCTGACCGCTATACCAGGACTAAATACTGTCACATCAGCCACTTACTGCCAGATTCCCCTCTGTCCTCATAGTATAATCCACAAATAGCAGCTTTTACTGTATAATGTTCTTCTTGTAGCGCCAAACCCTCCGATCAGAGTTACTCCATTCCCCATCTTGAGAACACAACTACCCCCTTTTATTTGCAGATGCCCCCTCATAACGCCAGCCAGTAATTAACCTCTTCCTGCCCTGCACTGTAATAGTATGCTGCAGTAAGCAGGTTGTTCCTAGGACTACACTTTGCAGAGACTGACAAATGACCGTTTATGCCACGTCGGGCCCCGGCCTTAAGGCTGAGGCCCCACTTTGTGGAAAAGCAGCTTTTTTTGTTGCAGATTTTGCTTCAGTTTTTTGAGCCAAAGCCAAGTAGGGCTGCAAAAGGATTGTGAAATATCTAGGAAGCTTCTTACACTCCCTGCTCAATCCACTCCTGGCTTTGGCTCAAAAAACAGCAACAAAATCTGTAACAAAAAAATCCGCTTTTCTGTAATGTGAAACACGGCGATTGTGGCTGCTGCAGAAATGTGTGAGCAAAGTGAATAAAATGTCATCATTTAATCTCATCCACAGCAGGTTAATTTCAGCTGTGGAGTCGCGGGAATTTCCACATATATTTACAGGAAGAAAGTGCAGAGAAAAATGCATCAAAAGCTCAATGAAAAACGCTGTGGGAAAAAACAATGTGTTTTTGCTGCTTTTTATCTCCTGTGCTTTTTAGCTGCATTTTGCTGTGTTGGGCCTAATCCTTAAAGGGGTTGTCCAGGAATTACAGGTTTCTGCAAGGAGGCCAGGGAAGGTGAAAAATAAAACCCACACTCACCTGTCCCTGGTCCTCCCACCCCTGTCCAGTCCAGCGGCGCCCCGGGGCTTGTTCCAGTGGCAGTTCTCGCCACACGTAACCGCTGAGGCCTATCATCCGCCTCAGCAACCTGAGGAAAGGAACCAGGATGTCACTCATATACGTCACCTGTGACTTCCCGTGTCCTTTCCTTAGGCCGCTGATTGGCCTCAGCAGTTACGTGCGGCGAGGACTCCTGCCAGAACAAGCCCCCGGGCGCCACTGGACCAGACAGCGGTGGGAGACCCCATGGACAGGTGAGTGTGGGTTTTCTTATTTTTCACCTTCCCAGGCCTCCTTGCAGAAAACTGTAATTCCTGGACAACCTGTTTAACATCTCAATATACTGAGCATCACACTATACAATAAAATTCTAGTATGTACAATGGTACACATGTACAGAAGAAAATATAGATAGACAATAATATGCTGTATATACCTACATAAATACCATATATTTACATACATACATTTATATACAATATACACACACACACACATGCCTGTCTACAATCATACAGTACTCACACAGTAGCTAACACATACGGTAAACAAATATACACATATATACTGTACATATTATATACATATTTTACACAAAGCATTCACTTAAACTTGGCTGAATTGCTGAGTGCACTGGAAATGGAGGAAGCTCATGTGCAGCTTCAGTGTCGGACTGGGTTGTCTAGGGCCCACCAGTGGAATTGTTTCTAGGGGCCCACCATCAGAACCCCTGCAGATCAGCGGTACCGAGACAGGGCGGCTAAAGGTAATAACATGCCGGGAGCCATGCTGCTCACCCACTATACCATGTGCACCACTGCACTACCTAAACCTACTGCTACACCTTGTATGGCAAGTGAACAGCGTGGCTCCTAGAATTGTTACCTTTACCTGTAGCCGCACTGTCCTGGAAAAGCTGATCTGCAGAGGTCCTGGCTGTTGTATCATCGTAGATGTAATATTGATGGCCTATCCTAAGGACAGGCCATCAATATTAGGAAGATGGATAAATCCTTTAAAGAGGTTGTCGAAGGAATTGGAACTATTTTATTATAAAAGTAGAAAAAGTTCACAAACACTGTCACATATGAAAAATACCATACAAAAACCATAAACAGAGACAATACATAAATCCAAAACATAGCATAAATAACATCAAATACAAGAAAACGTCAAGACAAAATTAAAAACCCAAAAACATGCGCAAACCAGCCCCCATCCATTCTGTCTTTCATTCCGCCTTTCACTCCGCCTTTCATTCTGCCTTTCACTCCGCCTTTCATTCTTCTTCAGCCATCCGTCAGTCAAAACTCTAGCTATCCTAAAAACAAAGAAAAAAAAAAACCAAAATGAGCGATGTACAATGAAACATATAACAAAAACATATAACACTAATAAACCCCAACTGAAACTTACTATTAATTTTTTTTTTTTTTTTCCCTTCACCACACCCGGCCAGCACCACGCCCCAAGTCCTCCCATGTCCGCATAGTCCTGGTGCTGGCACCACCCACCACCGAGCCCCTGAAACCCCGACCTGGCTCTCCGCCTCATGTCCTCTCATGTCCGCATAGTCCAGAGCCAGGCCGGGCACACGAAAACCTATAAACCAAACCCTCCACCCCCAAAAAGAAACCCCCCTCCCAAACAACCTACCCCCCTAAAAAAACCTTAACTACTAAAATGGAATTATGAAATGGAATATGGAAAATGAAAATGGGATATGGAAAAAAAAATGGAAATGGAAATGGGAAATGAATATGGGATATGGAAAATGGGAAAACGGGCACAACACATGACAAACGACAACAACAACAAACAACAAGTACCAGACAAATCAATACCAGACAAGCAACAAAACCCACCATCCTACATAACCCACCATCCTACATAACCTGTTAAGATTATCCTCCCTCCCATGAACCTCCCATGGGCCTAGGGTCGGTTATCCTCAAGCCTCTTACCCTTCCATCTGATTTCCAAAACAAAAATGCCTATGTGGTGACACGCCAGCCCTCCACCAGGAAGAGAGCACAGGAGGCCTGTCCCTGTCTACTCGCCCTACCGCTATATCCCTATCTATCATTCTGTCCCTACCCTGTCCCTACCTGTCCCTCCCTATCAGAAAATAATAAACCCCACCCCTCGTGCAAACCTTGCCCTACCTATCCCTATCTGGCCCTAACCTAACTAACCTACTTTAAATCCCTTATCTAACCCTCAGGGAACAGAAAAAGTGAACCCCCTCCAGAGGGTACCAGCCCTTTCTGCGCCCAGCCCCTCGTACTCCCGAGAGCGCACCCTCACCAGGTCCACCATGATGTTTTTAACCACCTCCACCTCCGGGAGGATTTTGCCTCTCGTCGATACTAAACACCGTGCTGACCATAGGTGAAACCTGACCACTGCACTAACTACAAAAAGTGTTTGGCAGTCCCTGCCCTCTGGGTGTTTGAATGCCCCATAGGCCCACTCGGCGTAGGAAAGGCCAGCCAGCCGCAGCCAACCGGTGGAGGTCCCCACCAATTTGCAAACCCTTATATTGAAGGGGCACTGAAGCAGGAAGTGCTCCATGCTTTCCAGCATGTCGCCACACTCCTCCCGAGGGCAGCCTCGCTCGTCGGAGTTCCGGTACTTCAAGTTCCCCCTCACATATAACTTACCTAGGAGGCAGCGCCAGGTCAGATCCCAAAACTTCCGAGGAAACCTTTTGGAGTTAAGAAAACGCAACCCTCCCTCTAAGGTTTCTCCTGGGCAATCTTTGAGCGCCAGAGGCTTCTGGAAGCGGGTCAACAGGACCTTGTCGTCAAGAAAACGTCTTGACTGAGTCCTGATCTCCCATGCCCCCAGACCCCACCGACGAATCACCTTCAAGACCAGGGAAGCATAGGCCGGGAGATATCCATGGGGTGCACGAAGATCTTTCACTTGCCCTCCTGACTCCCATTTCTGGAAGAAGGGCCGAAACCACCCCTTGCAGGAGGCTACCCACGAAGGAGCCCCCTCGGAGGAGAGGTTTGGTAAATTGATCTTAAGAAAGGTGTTCATTAAGAACACCACAGGGTTAACCATATTTAACCCCCCTAGCCTCCTTGTGCGGTATGTAACCTCTCTCTTGATTAGGTTGAGCCTGTTCCCCCATAACAGTTGGAAGAACAGGCAACAGATCCTACTCCAACAAGACTCTGGCAAGGCACAGACGCTACCTAGATAGATCACCAACGGGAGCAGGAAGGCTTTGGCAAGGTGAACCCTTTCTCTCAGGGTCAAAGACCAACCCTTCCAGCAATCAACTCTCTGGGCGACATCCTTAAGTCTACCTTCCCAATTTTGGAGTGGGTAATCACCCTGGCCAAAATGGATGCCTAAGATCTTTACAGACCCCTGGGGTTCTGGGAGGGTGTCCGGGAGAGAAAAACCAGGCTCTCCCCTCCCCCTTCAGACATCACCCATTCAATCTCCTCCCGTGACGAGACAAGAGCGGTGACATCATCCGCGTAGGCTACTGTCCTCAAAGGGGAGCCGGTGCCCTCCAGGTCCATCCTGACTCCCGCCACCGGCCCACCATTAATCCGTCTAATCAGGGGATCAATGGCGAACACATACAGTAGCGGGCTCAAGGGACATCCCTGTCGGACGCCCGACCCCACCTCAAAAGGACGACCAACCCAACCATTCACAAGCGAGAAAGACTCAGCCCCAGCGTATAAGGTCTGCAGCCACTGAATGAACCCCCCAGGCAGGCCATACCTCGAGAGAGTTGACCACAAATACTCATGATTCACCCTGTCAAAAGCCTTAGCCTGATCTAGGGACAGCAAGTACCCCTTCCACCGACCTGCCCTACTCTGCTCCACAGCCTCCCTGACACTCAGGACCGCACTTAAGGTGCTACGACCGGGAACAGAGCAGTGCTGAGCCGGCGAGAGGAGCCGGGGCGCAAACTGTACCAGCCGGTTGAAAAGTACCTTCGCCAGAATCTTTCGGTCCGTATTGAGAAGTGCTATGGGCCGCCAGTTCTCAATACGGCTCGGATCCTTACCCTTTGACAGAACTATAAGGGCGGACCTCCTCATTGACTTTGGCAGAGTGCCCGAGGATAGACACTCATTAAGCACGTCAGTCAAGAGGGGAGCCAACGCTCCTTTAAAGGTCCGATAGAACTCAGATGTTAAGCCATCTGGGCCAGGTGACTTCTTGAGGGCAAGACCCTCAATAGCCCTGACGACTTCCTCTTCCCTTATAGGTTCTATCAAAACACCAAGAGAAGGGTCTTCTGCTGACTCAGGAATGGCTTCAGCCAAGAAACCTGAAATCCGATCCCGATTCAGTTCCTTCTTTGCCAAAAGGTTCGAGTAGAAGGACCTGACGACCTCCAAGATCCCTGACCTGGATCTTGTCAGGGATCCTGTACTGTCAATCAGGCCTGTTACTGTCTTACAAGTCACTGACATCTTACAGTTCCTGTAGGGGTCGGGCGAGCGGTATTTCCCGAAATCCCTCTCAAGAACCAAGGATGCGTGCCTATCATACTGACACCCTTTAAGCAAAGCCTTCACACCGGAGATATCCTCCTGGCTACCTCCGGTCGAGACCAGATGTTCAAGTCTCTTCCTCAGTGCACTGTACATGCGGTACATGTCCAGTGACCTGAGGCTTGAGAGCCGGCGGAAAAATCCCGCCACCCTTTTTTTGAATATCTCCCACCACTCTGACCTAGTGCCCTCAAGACCCAGTAATAGTACCTGATCCTGAAGAAACTCCTCAAAGGCTTGTCTTACAGCTGCCTCCTCAAGGAGTGACGAATTCAGCCTCCACAAACCTCTTCCTCTCCGGAGGGTTTCTGAAATATTCAAAGAAAATAAAATTAGGCAGTGATCGGAGAACTCCACCTCCACCACGGACACAGGGGTGGTGACGGAATTCTCCTTCAAAAAAAACCTATCTATCCTGGACCTAACACTTCCTCTCTGAAAGGTGAACCCACGGTGACCTGGGGAATGCCTGATGTGGATATCCTCCAGGCGAGCTTCACTCACTATGCTATTTAACGCGACGCCATCATAGGGCAGTCTATCTCTGGTACCTCCTCGGTCTTGGGGTCTAGTTATGGTATTAAAATCCCCACCAAAGATGACTTGTTTGCCCGTAAAAAGAAAAGGCTTGATCTTCATAAAGAGGCTTTTACGGTCCCACTTTGACTGGGGACCGTAGATGTTAATGAGGCGCAGGCTTTGCCCCTTCATGAGGACGTCAAAGACTAGGCACCTTCCCTTTTCGAGTTCGATCAGCCGCTGGCATTTCACCTCTGCGGTAAAAAGCACCGCCACTCCACTATACGGCTCAGCCGCAAGAGACCAGTAGGAGGGCCCCCTGCGCCACTCCCTCCTTGCTCTGTTTATCTCTGATAGAGTACAGAGCCTGGTCTCCTGCAAAAACAAAATGTCAGCTTCAACTCGGCCAAGAAAATCAAAGGCTGCAAACCTAGCCGTATCAGATTTAATGCTGGCCACATTAAGGGTGGCCAGCGTCAGTGGAGAGGGGACTGCCATTAAGACCGATTGAGCTCAATGACCTGCAGTTTCCCACCCCCTTTCCTCCTACCACCACCACCCGTAGATGAGTCTGAAGAGGACCCGCGACTTTTCCTCGTCTTACGGGTCCTCTTCTTACATTGGGATTGGTCCATCACCTCACCTCGTGCGGTTTGGCCAGGCAAGGGATGGACTTCCCCCGTAGTTTCTCCCTGGGGAGTATTGGTAACATTTTTTACTACGGTTTCAAAAACAGCTTGAAGTGCATCGTCTCCATCTCTGGGTACCAGGCCAGCCTCCTCCACTGAAGGCAGGGGGCCCTTCCCTGAGGGAGACTCAGCAGCCCCCGACGGTCCCACCTCCCCCTCTGAAGCCTCCCCTGAGGCTGATGCGTCCTCGCAGAGGGTTTGGTACCGGTTAGGGCTGATCACTGAAAGGTCCTCGAGTCTCCGTTCCTTTGCCGGGGGGGGGGAGGCAGATGTTTTTACCCTCGCTTTACTCGGTGACTTTCTCCTCCTGACCGTCTGTTCCTCCCCAGCACTACCGTACTGGGAAGATGAAGACAGGTCAGCCTCTTCCTCCCTCTGCAGTCTTCTCATCTCCTCAATCAGGGCCGTGCCCGTCGCTACTTCAGCATTAGAATCCAACCCAGCGGGATCAGGGGCAGAGGGGAGACACATAATACCCTCCCTCTGCTCCCTTCTCCTATCTCTCCTTCTCGCCCTAGATGGTGGCTGGGTTTTCTCCCTCCGCGTCGGCAACCTGGTCTCTCCACCTCCGACCCCCTCCTCGGTGACAGGGACAGTCTCCTCACCTGCCCCTGCCCGTCGGAGGGTGACATTAGCGAACGACCTCGGGCACGCCCCGATTGGGTGACCAAGGTCACCACACAGGTGGCACCGAATCCTATCACAGGTTGCAGATAGATGACCTAATCCCCCACACATGGCACACTTCTGCACCCTGCAGGAGGCACTCAAGTGCGAGGGATCACCACACCTGTGACAGAGCTTCGGCTGCCCCTGGTAGAAGACAAGAATCCTGTCTTTCCCAAGGAAGGTTGAGGACGGGATATGCATCACCGAGTTATCCTCATGCTTCAATTTGACCATAAATGTCCAGGCCCCCGACCAAATGCCAAACTCATCAAGGTTCTTCCGGGGGAAGTCTTTCACTTCCCCATACCTGTTGAGCCAGGTCATAATGTCCATGTAAGAAAGTGACTCATTACGAGTCAAAACGGTCACTTTCTTAATTGCATCCTGGCGCGACACCGCCCACACATTGAAGTCGCGCCAGCCGGGCTCGTTCTTTGCCAACTCATAATTACCCCAGAAGGTTTCTAAGCCCCCCGGGGTAACAAAGCTGACATCAAACTCTGAGGAGCCGA
This sequence comes from Leptodactylus fallax, assembly GCA_947044405.1. Lineage (NCBI taxonomy): Eukaryota > Metazoa > Chordata > Amphibia > Anura > Leptodactylidae > Leptodactylus > Leptodactylus fallax. The sequence continues at coordinate 431,971 of CAMRHE010000035.1, read as the reverse complement.
CCGGGTGAATGAGGGCAAAGATGTCACTTGCCCTAAAGCCCATCCCGAGCAGAAGTTCGACGACCCTCCTCCTCTGAGGACAAGGGCCTTCTCCCCCCCACCCGAGACGGACTACATTCCTCCGGACCGGCCGCTGCCCGGGTGTCGGGAGAGTCCACCTGGTCTCACCCCCCTCATCTCGGAACTTCCCTAGGCCAAAACGTTCAATCCAAAACCTAAGGTCCCTCGATTGACCATCCACTATCATCGTTCTCTGCCCTGCTCGTAAGGCCGCCAGGAGCTGCTGTTGTAATTCACCGTCCCTGGCCCCCAGTGATGGACACGAGGCACCCCTTGGGACCCCCGAGGCGACACTGGCATAGGAACGTACCAAGCTTGAGGCCGCAGTCCCAGCCCCCGCAACTCCAGTACCACCTTCGGGCGCCCCCTGAAGCCCGCTCGGCCCGGCCACCACCGCGGCCACCGGGACACCAGAGACAGGAGCGGTCGTTCCCAGCGTCGCAGGCGTGGACCGGGCAAACACATTTGGCAAAGCTACTTCTGCAGCAGCCATGCCTACATTTTCCAAAGTCCTAGGAACCTCCACTACCGCATCTTTAACAAAAGGGACAGCAGTAGCAGCAGCAGCAGCAGCAACACAAGGGGTGACAGCCTCCATAGCCCCCCCTCCCCTTTCCCTCACAAGGAACATCTAAGTCACTCTCTGGAACCACAGTTTTTTCCCCCCTCCTCCGCCCTCCTCTCCTGACGCCTGCTTTTCCTACTCCCCAGTCTGCTCTTACTCACCGCTTTCTTACCCACGCTCACCATTACCTCATTCACATCGGGGCTTGCGGCCTTGGGCGGCTCCACGAGCGGGATTGGCCTATTCTGGGCCTCCGCTTCACTCTCCTCCCGCTTAGCTGAGGCGACTTGTGCCTCTGCCTCGACCTCCGCATCGTCAGCTGTCGCAGCGCTCAATGCTTTAGGAGCGGACTTGCTCCTAGCGCTGACGGCAGCCTCCGCATCACCGGTCTCATTGGCTTCCTCGGCACCTGAAACCGGAAGGGAGGGACAAGCCGCATGCCCCTTCCCCTTACGATGGACCTGGGGAGGGGCCGGCGCTACTTTGACCCTGCCCACAGGGGCAGGCTTCACCGCTTCTCTACCTCCCTTCGTGGGAGGTGCTTTTCCGACCTTGTCCGCTGCAGTTTCGGGCGCCATTTTCAATACTGCACCCAGCTCCCCAGCCACACCGCTACTTAGAGAAAGCGGGGTCTGGGGAGTCTGCGCCCCCTTATCTCACCCGCGGGCAACACCCCAGATTCAGCCTGTGCTAGAGTCAATGGGGGTTTCCCTGCGGGAACAGTTATACCTGCTGCGACACTCACATATTTCAGGGTGCCGACTTCTTGCGGCTTAGCCTTCTTCTTTTTCCTTTTTTTTGATTCCTCCTCGTTTGCAAGGTCGTCTACGGAAAAAGCCATCTTCTCCATTCTTGCCGGGGATTCTAGCATGCATATTTCGTGGATTAGCCTCCCCGCAGCAGAACCCATATCGTCTTCTGATATTGCCGGTAATGGTGGTAAATTCTCCGGTAGCTGGGGTAAACTTGCCAATTTCTCTGGGGGCGTATAGGTCGGAATACCTGAACTCACCCTCGTAGGCTTCCGGCTACTGCCGTACTCTGCCAGCAGGCTCCCCTCTGAGTCAGTATCTGTCTCATATTCCGGATCTGAGCTTTCGGAGGACGCGAGGTCTTCCCGCAGCAGCCGCCCCTGCTGCTTGCGGTAAAAACGGTCATCATTCAGGAGTTTCTCCCTGAAAGGCCCCGCGCCCTCCAGGATCTCTCGGCATCTTTGGTCAAGCCCTTTAATTTGTTCCTTCAGCTTTTTGACCTGCTTACTCAGTGCCGGTCTCTCATGCCTTGAGGCCCTGTCACTACGGGCACGGACACTCTGAAGCTCCGCACCCATAGCGAACAGGGACCTCCTGGCTTTATCATATTCCTCAAGGGTAGTGTTAATACGCTTACTGTATGCAAGCACATCCTCGCCAGCCTTCCGAATCCCCCAACCTGATGATGGCAAGGAAGGAGGGGGGGCTTCGCTGGCCTTTTTACTTGTACAGGGCTCAGCCTCCGCCGGGGTTTTCTGACCTAGACGTCCCTTGCTGCGGGTTGCCATACCTTTTTCCACTGGAGCCTGCTGCCTCTCCAATCTTCTCCTGCTGCTGCTGCTACTGCCGTCCATTGAGAGCCTCCTGCCCCCCGCCAAGCTGGCTCGGGGGGCAGGAGCACCTTGCTCCATGGTGAGAAAACCCCAACCTTGGAAAAGGAAAGGGGTTGGAGCCTCCAACTATGGCTGGAAAAACTGCTGCTGTTGCACAAACACCACACACCAAGCCTCTCTTCTGAGCTGACAAACAGACTAGAGCCTCTGGTCTCAGGAGCTCAGACAGGCGTGTCTGATTCCCACAGCTGCCCTGAAGGAATTGGAACTATTTTTATTAGAAAAGTAAAAATTCACAAACAGTGTCACATACGAAAATACAATATAAAACCCATAAACAGAAACAATACATAAATCCAAAACATAGCATAAACAACATCAATAAATAAGATACAAGAAACCGGGACAAAATTAAAGACCAAAAAGAAAATCCAGCCGCAAATCAGCCCCCATCCATTCTGCCTTTCACTCCGCCTTTCACTCTCCAGTCTTTCTTCAGTCATCCGCCAGTCAAAACTCTACCTATCTTGGAAACAAAAGAAAATCCAAATAAGTAATATACAATGGAAAACATATAACACTAACAGAAAACTAACAAAAAAAACCCCAACTGAAACTTATTAGAATTTTTTTTTTTTTTTCCCCCCTTCACCACACCCGGCCAGCACCACGCCCCATGTCCTCCCATGTCCGCATAGTCCTGGTGCTGGCACCACCCGCCACCGAGCCCCTGAAAACCGACCTGGCTCTCCGCCTCATGTCCTCCCATGTCCGCATAGTCCAGAGCCAGGCCGGACACACGAAACCTATATATCAAACCCTCCACCCCCAAAAGAAACCCCCCTCCCAAACAACCTACCCCCCTAAGAAAAAAAAACCCTTTTAACTACATACAATGGGAAATAGAAAAAAATGGAAATGAACAAAAAAATATGTTTAGTGGCAAAAGCAAATAACAAAATACCAGACAAGAAAACCAGACAAAATACAATAACAAAACCCACAATCTTATATAAACCGTTGACACCCCCTTCCCTCCCATAAACCTCCCACAGGCCTAGGGTCGGTTATCCTCAAGCCTCTTACCCTTTCATCCTATTTCCAAAACAAAATGCCTATGTGGTGACACACCAGCCCTCCACCAGGAAGAGAGCACAAGAGGCCCGTCCCTACCTACTTGCCCTACCACTATGTCCCTATCTATCAATCTATCCCTACCCTATCCCTACCTGTCCCTCCCTACCCAAAAAAAACAAACAAACCCCACCTCTTGTGCAAAACCTTGCCCTCCCTTTCCCTATCTGGCCCTAACCTAACTACCTTTTAATCCCTTATTCTATCCCTCAGGGAACAGAAAAGGTGAAACCCCTCCAGAGGGTACCAGCCCTTTTTGCGCCCAACCCCTCATACTCCCGAGAGCGCACCCTCACCAGGTCCACCATGATGTTTTTAACCACCTCCACCTCCGGGAGGATTTTGCCTCGCGTCGACACTAGACAACGGGATGACCACAAGTGGAACCTAACCACTGCGCTAACTATAAAAAGTGTCTGGCAGTCCCTGCCCTCCGGGTGTTTGAATGCCCCATAGGCCCACTCGGCGTAGGAAAGGCCAGCCAGCCGCAGCCAACCGGTGGAGGTCCCCACCAATTTGCAAACCCTTATATTGAAGGGGCACTGAAGCAGGAAGTGCTCCATGCTTTCCAGCATGTCGCCACACTCCTCCCGAGGGCAGCCTCGCTCGTCGGAGTTCCGGTACTTCAAGTTCCCCCTCACATATAACTTACCTAGGAGGCAGCGCCAGGTCAGATCCCAAAACTTCCGAGGAAACCTTTTGGAGTTAAGAAAATGCAACCCTGCCTCTAAGGTTTCTCCTGGGCAATCTTTGAGCGCCAGAGGCTTCTGGAAGCGGGTCAACAGGACTTTGTCATCAAGAAAACGTCTTGACTGAGTCCTGATCTCCCACGCCCCCAGACCCCACCGACGAATCACTTTCAAGACCAGGGAAGCATAGGCCGGGAGATATCCTTGGGGTGCACGAAGATCTTTCACTTGCCCTCCTGCCTCCCATTTCTGGAAGAAGGGCCGAAACCACCCCTGGCAGGAGGCTACCCACGAAGGAGCCCCCTCGGCGGAGAGGTTTGGTAAATTGATCTTAAGAAAGGTGTTCATTAAGAACACCACGGGGTTAACCATATTTAACCCCCCTAGCCTCCTTGTGCGGTATGTAACCTCCCTCTTGATTAGGTTGAGCCTGTTCCCCCATAACAGTTGGAAGAACAGGCAACAGATCCTACTCCAACAAGACTCTGGCAAGGCACAGACGCTACCTAGATAGATCACCAACGGGAGCAGGAAGGCTTTGGCAAGGTGAACCCTTTCTCTCAGGGTCAAGGACCAACCCTTCCAGCAATCAACTCTCTGGGCGACATCCTTAAGCCTACCTTCCCAATTTTGGAGTGGGTAATCACCCTGGCCAAAATGGATGCCTAAGATCTTTACAGACCCCTGGGGTTCTGGGAGGGTGTCCGGGAGAGAAAAACCAGGCTCTCCCCCTCCCAGCCAGAGGCTTCCACACTTGTTCTTGTTCACAGCTGATCCGGAAGCCTCCGAGTAACTGTCCACTTCAGACATCACCCATTCAATCTCCTCCCGCGACGAGACAAGAGCGGTGACATCATCCGCGTAGGCTACTGTCCTCAAAGGGGAGCCGGTGCCCTCCAGGTCCATCCTGACTCCCGCCACCGGCCCACCATTAATCCGTCTAATCAGGGGATCAATGGCGAACACATACAGTAGCGGGCTCAAGGGACATCCCTGTCGGACGCCCGACCCCACCTCAAAAGGACGACCAACCCAACCATTCACAAGTGGGAAAGACTCAGCCCCAGCGTATAAGGTCTGCAGCCACTGAATGAACCCCCCAGGTAGGCCATACCTCGAGAGAGTTGACCACAAATACTCATGATTCACCCTGTCAAAAGCCTTAGCCTGATCTAGGGACAGCAAGTACCCCTTCCACCGACCTGCCCTACTCTGCTCCACAGCCTCCCTGACACTCAGGACCGCACTTAAGGTGCTACGACCGGGAACAGAGCAGTGCTGAGCCGGCGAGAGGAGCCGGGGCGCAAACTGTACCAGCCGGTTGAAAAGTACCTTCGCCAGAATCTTTCGGTCCGTATTGAGAAGTGCTATGGGCCGCCAGTTCTCAATACGGCTCGGATCCTTACCCTTTGACAGAACTATAAGGGCGGACCTCCTCATTGACTTTGGCAGAGTGCCCGAGGATAGACACTCATTAAGCACGTCAGTCAAGAGGGGAGCCAACGCTCCTTTAAAGGTCCGATAGAACTCAGATGTTAAGCCATCTGGGCCAGGTGACTTCTTGAGGGCAAGACCCTCAATAGCCCTGACGACTTCCTCTTCCCTTATAGGTTCTATCAAAACACCAAGAGAAGGGTCTTCTGCTGACTCAGGAATGGCTTCAGCCAAGAAACCTGAAATCCGATCCCGATTCAGTTCCTTCTTTGCCAAAAGGTTCGAGTAGAAAGACCTGACGACCTCCAAGATCCCTGACCTGGATCTTGTCAGGGATCCTGTACTGTCAATCAGGCCTGTTACTGTCTTACAAGTCACTGACATCTTACAGTTCCTGTAGGGGTCGGGCGAGCGGTATTTCCCGAAATCCCTCTCAAGAACCAAGGATGCGTGCCTATCATACTGACACCCTTTAAGCAAAGCCTTCACACCGGAGATATCCTCCTGGCTACCTCCGGTCGAGACCAGATGTTCAAGTCTCTTCCTCAGTGCACTGTACATGCGGTACATGTCCAGTGACCTGAGGCTTGAGAGCCGGCGGAAAAATCCCGCCACCCTTTTTTTGAATATCTCCCACCACTCTGACCTAGTGCCCTCAAGACCCAGTAATAGTACCTGATCCTGAAGAAACTCCTCAAAGGCTTGTCTTACAGCTGCCTCCTCAAGGAGTGACGAATTCAGCCTCCACAAACCTCTTCCTCTCCGGAGGGTTTCTGAAATATTCAAAGAAAATAAAATTAGGCAGTGATCGGAGAACTCCACCTCCACCACGGACACAGGGGTGGTGACGGAATTCTCCTTCAAAAAAAAACCTATCTATCCTGGACCTAACACTTCCTCTCTGAAAGGTGAACCCACGGTGACCTGGGGAATGCCTGATGTGGATATCCTCCAGGCGAGCTTCACTCACTATGCTATTTAACGCGACGCCATCATAGGGCAGTCTATCTCTGGTACCTCCTCGGTCTTGGGGTCTAGTTATGGTATTAAAATCCCCACCAAAGATGACTTGTTTGCCCGTAAAAAGAAAAGGCTTGATCTTCATAAAGAGGCTTTTACGGTCCCACTTTGACTGGGGACCGTAGATGTTAATGAGGCGCAGGCTTTGCCCCTTCATGAGGACGTCTAAGACTAGGCACCTTCCCATTTCGAGTTCGATCAGCCGCTGGCATTTCACCTCTGCGGTAAAAAGCACCGCCACTCCACTATACGGCTCAGCCGCAAGAGACCAGTAGGAGGGCCCCCTGCGCCACTCCCTCCTTGCTCTGTTTATCTCTGATAGAGTACAGAGCCTGGTCTCCTGCAAAAACAAAATGTCAGCTTCAACTCGGCCAAGAAAATCAAAGGCTGCAAACCTAGCCGTATCAGACTTAATGCTGGCCACATTAATGGTGGCCAGCGTCAGTGGAGAGGGGACTGCCATTAAGACCGATTGAGCTCAATGACCTTCAGTTTCCCACCCCCTTTCCTCCTACCACCACCACCCCTAGATGAGTCTGAAGAGGACCCGCGACTTTTCCTCGTCTTACGGGTCCTCTTCTTACATTGGGATTGGTCCATCACCTCACCTCGTGCGGTTTGGCCAGGCAAGGGATGGACTTCCCCCGTAGTTTCTCCCTGGGGAGTATTGGTATCATTTTTTTCAATGGTTTCCAAAACAGCTTGAGGTGCATCGTCTCCATCTCTGGGTACCAGGCCAGCCTCCTCCACTGAAGGCAGGGGGCCCTTTCCTGAGGGAGACTCAGCAGCCCCCGACGGTCCCACCTCCCCCTCTGAAGCCTCCCCTGAGGCTGATGCGTCCTCGCAGAGGGTTTGGTACCGGTTAGGGCTGATCACTGAAAGGTCCTCGAGTCTCCGTTCCTTTGCCGGGGGGGGGGGCAGATGTTTTTACCCTCGCTTTACTCGGTGACTTTCTCCTCCTGACCGTCTGTTCCTCCCCAGCACTAACGTACTGGGAAGATGAAGACAGGTCAGCCTCTTCCTCCCTCTGCAGTCTTCTCATCTCCTCAATCAGGGCCGTGCCCGTCGCTACTTCAGCATTAGAATCCAACCCAGCGGGATCAGGGGCAGAGGGGAGACACATAATACCCTCCCTCTGCTCCCTTCTCCTATCTCTCCTTCTCGCCCTAGATGGTGGCTGGGTTTTCTCCCTCCGCGTCGGCAACCTGGTCTCTCCACCTCCGACCCCCTCCTCGGTGACAGGGACAGTCTCCTCACCTGCCCCTGCCCGTCGGAGGGTGACATTAGCGAACGACCTCGGGCACGCCCCGATTGGGTGACCAAGGTCACCACACAGGTGGCACCGAATCCTATCACAGGTTGCAGCTAGATGACCTAATCCCCCACACATGGCACACTTCTGCACCCTGCAGGAGGCACTCAAGTGCGAGGGATCACCACACCTGTGACAGAGCTTCGGCTGCCCCTGGTAGAAGACAAGAATCCTGTCTTTCCCGAGGAAGGTTGAGGACGGGATATGCATCACCGAGTTATCCTCATGCTTCAATTTGACCATAAATGTCCAGGCCCCCCGACCAAATGCCAAACTCATCAAGGTTCTTCCGGGGGAAGTCTTTCACTTCCCCATACCTGTTGAGCCAGGTCATAATGTCCATGTAAGAAAGTGACTCGTTACGAGTCAAAACGGTCACTTTCTTAATTGCATCCTGGCGCGACACCGCCCACACATTGAAGTCGCGCCAGCCGGGCTCGTTCTTTGCCAACTCATAATTACCCCAGAAGGTTTCTAAGCCCCCCGGGGTAACAAAGCTGACATCAAACTCTGAGGAGCCGACCGGGTGAATGAGGGCAAAGATGTCACTTGCCCTAAAGCCCATCCCGAGCAGAAGTTCGACGACCCTCCTCCTCTGAGGACAAGGGCCTTCTCCCCCCCACCCGAGACGGACTACATTCCTCCGGACCGGCCGCTGCCCGGGTGTCGGGAGAGTCCACCTGGTCTCACCCCCCTCATCTCGGAACTTCCCTAGGCCAAAACGTTCAATCCAAAACCTAAGGTCCCTCGGTTGACCATCCACTATCATCGTTCTCTGCCCTGCTCGTAAGGCCGCCAGGAGCTGCTATTGTAATTCACCGTCCCTGGCCCCCAGTGATGGACACGAGGCACCCCTTGGGACCCCCGAGGCAACACTGGCATAGGAACGTACCAAGCTTGAGGCCGCAGTCCCAGCCCCCGCAACTCCAGTGCCACCTTCGGGCGCCCCCTGAAGCCCGCTCGGCCCGGCCACCACCGCGGCCACCGGGACACCAGAGACAGGAGCGGTCGTTCCCAGCGTCGCAGGTGTGGACCGGGCAAACACATTTGGCAAAGCTACTTCTGCAGCAGCCATGCCTACATTTTCCAAAGTCCTAGGAACCTCCACTACCGCATCTTTAACAAAAGGGACAGCAGTAGCAGCAGCAGCAGCAGCAACACAAGGGGTGACAGCCTCCATAGCCCCCCCTCCCCTTTCCCTCACAAGGAACATCTAAGTCACTCTCTGGAACCACAGTTTTTTCCCCCTCCTCCGCCCTCCTCTCCTGACGCCTGCTTTTCCTACTCCCCAGTCTGCTCTTACTCACCGCTTTCTTACCCACGCTCACCATTACCTCATTCACACCGGGGCTTGCGGCCTTGGGCGGCTCCACGAGCGGGATTGGCCTATTCCGGGCCTCCGCTTCACTCTCCTCCCGCTTAGCTGGGGCGACTTGTGCCTCTGCCTCGACCTCCGCATCGTCAGCTGTCGCAGCGCTCAATGCTTTAGGAGCGGACTTGCTCCTAGCGCTGGCGGCAGCCTCCGCATCACCGGTCTCATTGGCTTCCTCGGCACCTGAAACCGGAAGGGAGGGACAAGCCGCACGCCCCTCCCCCTTACGATGGACCTGGGGAGGGGCCGGCGCTACTTTGACCCTGCCCACAGGGGCAGGCTTCACCGCTTCTCTACCTCCCTTCGTGGGAGGTGCTTTTCCGACCTTGTCCGCTGCAGTTTCGGGCGCCATTTTCAATACTGCACCCAGCTCCCCAGCCATACCGCTACTTAGAGAAAGCGGGGTCTGGGGAGTCTGCGCCCCCTTATCTCACCCGCGGGCAACACCCCAGATTCAGCCTGTGCTAGAGTCAATGGGGGTTGCCCTGCGGGAACAGTTATACCTGCTGCGACACTCACATATTTCAGGATGCCGACTTCTTGCGGCTTAGCCTTCTTCTTTTTCCTTTTTTTTGATTCCTCCTCGTTTGCAAGGTCGTCTACGGAAAAAGCCATCTTCTCCATTCTTGCCGGGGATTCTAGCATGCATATTTCGTGGATTAGCCTCCCCGCAGCAGAACCCATATCGTCTTCTGATGTTGCCGGTAATGGTGGTAAATTCTCCGGTAGCTGGGGTAAACTTGCCAATTTCTCTGGGGGCGTATAGGTCGGAATACCTGAACTCACCCTCGTAGGCTTCCGGCTACTGCCGTACTCTGCCAGCAGGCTCCCCTCTGAGTCAGTATCTGTCTCATATTCCGGATCCGAGCTTTCGGAGGACGCGAGGTCTTCCCGCAGCAGCCGCCCCTTCTGCTTGCGGTAAAAACGGTCATCATTCAGGAGTTTCTCCCTGAAAGGCCCCGCGCCCTCCAGGATCTCTCGGCATCTTTGGTCAAGCCCTTTAATTTGTTCCTTCAGCTTTTTGACCTGCTTACTCAGTGCCGGTCTCTCATGCCTTGAGGCCCTGTCACTACGGGCACGGACACTCTGAAGCTCCGCACCCATAGCGAACAGGGACCTCCTGGCTTTATCATATTCCTCAAGGGTAGTGTTAATACGCTTACTGTATGCAAGCACATCCTCGCCAGCCTTCCGAATCCCCCAACCTGATGATGGCAAGGAAGGAGGGGGGGGCTTCGCTGGCCTTTTTACTTGTACAGGGCTCAGCCTCCGCCGGGGTTTTCTGACCTAGACGTCCCTTGCTGCGGGTTGCCATACCTTTTTCCACTGGAGCCTGCTGCCTCTCCAATCTTCTCCTGCTGCTGCTGCTACTGCCGTCCATTGAGAGCCTCCTGCCCCCCGCCAAGCTGGCTCGGGGGGCAGGAGCACCTTGCTCCATGGTGAAAAAACCCCAACCTTGGAAAAGGAAAGGGGTTGGAGCCTCCAACTATGACTGGAAAAACTGCTGCTGTTGCACAAACACCACACACCAAGCCTCTCTTCTGAGCTGACAAACAGACTATAGCCTCTGGTCTCAGGAGCTCAGACAGGCGTGTCTGATTCCCACAGCTGCCCTGAAGGAATTGGAACTATTTTATTATAAAAGTAGAAAAAGTTCACAAACACTGTCACATATGAAAAATACCATACAAAAACCATAAACAGAGACAATACATAAATCCAAAACATAACATAAATAACATCAAATACAAGAAAACATCAAGACAAAATTAAAAACCCAAAAACATGCGCAAACCAGCCCCCATCCATTCTGTCTTTCATTCCGCCTTTCACTCCGCCTTTCACTCCGCCTTTCATTCTTCTTCAGCCATCCGTCAGTCAAAACTCTAGCTATCCTAAAAACAAAGAAAAAAAACCCCCAAAATGAGCGATGTACAATGAAACATATAACAAAAACATATAACACTAATAAACTGAAACTTACTATGAAATTTTTTTTTTTTTTTTTTTTTTTCCCCCCTTCACCACACCCGGCCAGCACCACGCCCCATGTCCTCCCATGTCCGCATAGTCCTGGTGCTGGCACCACCCACCACCGAGACCCTGAAACCCCGACCTGGCTCTCCGCCTCATGTCCTCTCATGTCCGCATAGTCCAGAGCCAGGCCGGGCACACGAAAACCTATAAACCAAACCCTCCACCCCCAAAAAGAAACCCCCCTCCCAAACAACCTACCCCCCTAAAAAAAACCTTAACTACTAAAATGGAATTATGAAATGGAATATGGAAAATGAAAATGGGATATGGAAAAAAAAAAAATGGAAATGGAAATGAATATGGGATATGGAAAAATGGAAAATGGGAAAACGGGCACAACACATGACAAACGACAACAACAACAAACAACAAGTACCAGACAAGCAACAAAACTCACCATCCTACATAACCCACCATCCTACATAACCTGTTAAGATTACCCTCCCTCCCATGAACCTCCCATGGGCCTAGGGTCGGTTATCCTCAAGCCTCTTACCCTTCCATCTGATTTCCAAAACAAAAATGCCTATGTGGTGACACGTCAGCCCTCCACCAGGAAGAGAGCACAGGAGGCCTGTCCCTGTCTACTCGCCCTACCGCTATATCCCTATCTATCATTCTGTCCCTACCCTGTCCCTACCTGTCCCTCCCTATCAGAAAATAATAAACCCCACCCCTCGTGCAAACCTTGCCCTACCTATCCCTATCTGGCCCTAACCTAACTAACCTACTTTAAATCCCTTATCTAACCCTCAGGGAACAGAAAAAGTGAACCCCCTCCAGAGGGTACCAGCCCTTTCTGCGCCCAGCCCCTCGTACTCCCGAGAGCGCACCCTCACCAGGTCCACCATGATGTTTTTAACCACCTCCACCTCTGGGAGGATTTTGCCTCTCGTCGATACTAAACACCGTGCTGACCATAGGTGAAACCTGACCACTGCACTAACTACAAAAAGTGTTTGGCAGTCCCTGCCCTCCGGGTGTTTGAATGCCCCATAGGCCCACTCGGCGTAGGAAAGGCCAGCCAGCCGCAGCCAACCGGTGGAGGTCCCCACCAATTTGCAAACCCTTATATTGAAGGGGCACTGAAGCAGGAAGTGCTCCATGCTTTCCAGCATGTCGCCACACTCCTCCCGAGGGCAGCCTCGCTCGTCGGAGTTCCGGTACTTCAAGTTCCCCCTCACATATAACTTACCTAGGAGGCAGCGCCAGGTCAGATCCCAAAACTTCCGAGGAAACCTTTTGGAGTTAAGAAAATGCAACCCTCCCTCTAAGGTTTCTCCTGGGCAATCTTTGAGCGCCAGAGGCTTCTGGAAGCGGGTCAACAGGACTTTGTCATCAAGAAAACGTCTTGACTGAGTCCTGATCTCCCACGCCCCCAGACCCCACCGACGAATCACTTTCAAGACCAGGGAAGCATAGGCCGGGAGATATCCATGGGGTGCACGAAGATCTTTCACTTGCCCTCCTGCCTCCCATTTCTGGAAGAAGGGCCGAAACCACCCCTGGCAGGAGGCTACCCACGAAGGAGCCCCCTCGGCGGAGAGGTTTGGTAAATTGATCTTAAGAAAGGTGTTCATTAAGAACACCACGGGGTTAACCATATTTAACCCCCCTAGCCTCCTTGTGCGGTATGTAACCTCCCTCTTGATTAGGTTGAGCCTGTTCCCCCATAACAGTTGGAAGAACAGGCAACAGATCCTACTCCAACAAGACTCTGGCAAGGCACAGACGCTACCTAGATAGATCACCAACGGGAGCAGGAAGGCTTTGGCAAGGTGAACCCTTTCTCTCAGGGTCAAGGACCAACCCTTCCAGCAATCAACTCTCTGGGCGACATCCTTAAGCCTACCTTCCCAATTTTGGAGTGGGTAATCACCCTGGCCAAAATGGATGCCTAAGATCTTTACAGACCCCTGGGGTTCTGGGAGGGTGTCCGGGAGAGAAAAACCAGGCTCTCCCCTCCCAGCCAGAGGCTTCCACACTTGTTCTTGTTCACAGCTGATCCGGAAGCCTCCGAGTAACTGTCCACTTCAGACATCACCCATTCAATCTCCTCCCGCGACGAGACAAGAGCGGTGACATCATCCGCGTAGGCTACTGTCCTCAAAGGGGAGCCGGTGCCCTCCAGGTCCATCCTGACTCCCGCCACCGGCCCACCATTAATCCGTCTAATCAGGGGATCAATGGCGAACACATACAGTAGCGGGCTCAAGGGACATCCCTGTCGGACGCCCGACCCCACCTCAAAAGGACGACCAACCCAACCATTCACAAGTGGGAAAGACTCAGCCCCAGCGTATAAGGTCTGCAGCCACTGAATGAACCCCCCAGGTAGGCCATACCTCGAGAGAGTTGACCACAAATACTCATGATTCACCCTGTCAAAAGCCTTAGCCTGATCTAGGGACAGCAAGTACCCCTTCCACCGACCTGCCCTACTCTGCTCCACAGCCTCCCTGACACTCAGGACCGCACTTAAGGTGCTACGACCGGGAACAGAGCAGTGCTGAGCCGGCGAGAGGAGCCGGGGCGCAAACTGTACCAGCCGGTTGAAAAGTACCTTCGCCAGAATCTTTCGGTCCGTATTGAGAAGTGCTATGGGCCGCCAGTTCTCAATATGGCTCGGATCCTTACCCTTTGACAGAACTATAAGGGCGGACCTCCTCATTGACTTCGGCAGAGTGCCCGAGGATAGACACTCATTAAGCACGTCAGTCAAGAGGGGAGCCAAAGCTCCTTTAAAGGTCCAATAGAACTCAGATGTTAAGCCATCTGGGCCAGGTGACTTCTTGAGGGCAAGACCCTCAATAGCCCTGACGACTTCCTCTTCCCTTATAGGTTCTATCAAAACACCAAGAGAAGGGTCTTCTGCTGACTCAGGAATGGCTTCAGCCAAGAAACCTGAAATCCGATCCCGATTCAGTTCCTTCTTTGCCAAAAGGTTCGAGTAGAAGGACCTGACGACCTCCAAGATCCCTGACCTGGATCTTGTCAGGGATCCTGTACTGTCAATCAGGCCTGTTACTGTCTTACAAGTCACTGACATCTTACAGTTCCTGTAGGGGTCGGGCGAGCGGTATTTCCCGAAATCCCTCTCAAGAACCAAGGATGCGTGCCTATCATACTGACACCTTTTAAGCAAAGCCTTCACACTGGAGATATCCTCCTGGCTACCTCCGGTCGAGACCAGATGTTCAAGTCTCTTCCTCAGTGCACTGTACATGCGGTACATGTCCAGTGACCTGAGGCTTGAGAGCCGGCGGAAAAATCCCGCCACCCTTTTTTTGAATATCTCCCACCACTCTGACCTAGTACCTTCAAGACCCAGTAATAGTACCTGATCCTGAAGAAACTCCTCAAAGGCTTGTCTTACAGCTGCCTCCTCAAGGAGTGACGAATTCAGCCTCCACAAACCTCTTCCTCTCCGGAGGGTCTCTGAAATATTCAAAGAAAACAAAATTAGACAGTGATCGGAGAACTCCACCTCCACCACGGACACAGGGGTGGTGACGGAATTCTCCTTCAAAAAAAACCTATCTATCCTAGACCTAACACTACCTCTCTGAAAGGTGAACCCACGGTGACCTGGGGAATGCCTGATGTGGATATCCTCCAGGCGAGCTTCACTCACTATGCTATTTAACGCGGCGCCATCATAGGGCAGTCTATCTCTGGTACCTCCTCGGTCTTGGGGTCTAGTTATGGTATTAAAATCCCCACCAAAGATGACTTGTTTGCCCGTAAAAAGAAAAGGCTTAATCTTCATAAAGAGGCTTTTACGGTCCCACTTTGTCTGGGGACCGTAGATGGTAATGAGGCGCAGGCTTTGCCCCTTCATGAAGACGTCTAAGACTAGGCACCTTCCCATTTCGAGCTCGATCAGTCGCTGGCATTTCACCTCTGCGGTAAAAAGCACCGCCACTCCACTATACGGCTCAGCCGCAAGAGACCAGTAGGAGGGCCCCCTGCGCCACTCCCTCCTTGCTCTGTTTATCTCTGATAGAGTACAGAGCCTGGTCTCCTGCAAAAACAAAATGTCAGCTTCAACCCGGCCAAGAAAATCAAAGGCTGCAAACCTAGCCGTATCAGACTTAATGCTGGCCACATTAATGGTGGCCAGCGTCAGTGGAGAGGGGACTGCCATTAAGACCGATTGAGCTCAATGACCTTCAGCTTCCCACCCCCTTTCCTCCTATCACCACCACCCCTAGATGAGTCTGAAGAGGACCCGCGACTTCTCCTCGTCTTGCGGGTCCTCTTCTTACATTGGGATTGGTCCATCACCTCCCCCGGTGCGGTTTGGCCAGAGGAGGGATGGACCTCCCCCGCAACTTCTCCCTGAGGAGTTACAGTGGTGGCAGAGACAGTAGCAACTTCGGCCCTGGGTGCATCATCTCCTCCTCCAGGCTCCAGGCCAGCCTCCCCCCCAGAGGGCAGGGGGCCCCTCCCGGAGGGAGACTCAGCAGCCCCTGACGGCTCCACCTCTCCCTCTGAAGCCTCCCCTGAGGCCGACGCATCCTCACAGAGGGATTGGTACCGGTTGGGACCTACCACTAGAGGGCCGTCGAGTCTGCGTTCCTTCGTCGGGGGGGGGGGGGCAGATGTTTTTGCCCTCACTTTACTCGGTGACTTTCTCCGCTTGACCGTCTCTCCCTCCCCAGCACTGACGTACTGAGAAGAAGACGACTGGTCAGCCTCTTCCTCCCTCTGCAGTCTCTTCATCTCCTCAACCAGGGTCGTGCCCACTGCTGCCTCGGCATCAGGATCTGGCCCAGCAGAGCCAGGGGCAGAAGGAAGGCACATAAATCCCTCCCTCTGCTCCCTCCTCCTCTCGCACCTCCTTGCCCTTGATGGTGGCTGGGCCTTCTCCCTTTGCCTTGGCAGACTAGTCTCTCCTCCCCCCACTCACCCCCTCCGCAGCAGGGACAGCCTCCTCAACTGCTCCCGCTTGCCGAAGGGTGGTGTTGGCGAAAGACCGTGGACACGCCCCGATCGGGTGCCCAAGGACACCACACAGGTGGCAACGCACCCTGCCACAGGTCGCCGCGAGATGGCCCACCTCCCCACACATGGCGCACTTCTGCACACGGCAGGAGGCGCTCAAGTGTGAGGGGTCACCGCACCTGTGACAGAGTTTTGGCTGCCCCTGGTAGAAGACAAGGATCCTGTCTTTCCCAAGGAAGGTTGAGGACGGGATATGCATCACCGAGTTATCCTCGTGTCGCAATTTGACCATGAAGGTCCAGGCCCCCGACCATATCCCGAACTCGTCGAGATTTTTCTTTGGGAAGTCCTTGACCTCCCCAAACCTGTTCAGCCAGGTCATGATGTCCATATAAGAAAGTGACTCGTTACGAGTTAAAACGGTCACTTTCTTAATGTTATCCTGGCGTGACACCGCCCACACCATAAAGTCACGCCAGGCGGGCTCGTCCTTCACCAGCCTATAGTTTCCCCAGAAGGTTTCTAAGCCCTCCGGGGTAACAAAGCTGATGTCAAACTCCGAGGAGCCGACAGGATGAATCAGGGCAAAGATGTCGCCTGAAACCCATCCCGAGTAGGAGTTCCACGACCCCCCTCCTCTGGGGACAAGGGCCGGCTCCCCCCCACACGAGACGGGCCACGTTCCTCCGTGTCGGCCCCCTACGCCCGGGTGTAGGGAGAGTCCATCTGGTCTCACCTCCTTCCTCTCGGAACTTCCCTAGGCCAAAACGCTCGATCCAGAACCTAAGGTCTCTCGACTGCCCATCTATGGTCATTGTGGACTGGCCCGCCCGTAAAGCCTCCAGGAGCTGCCGTTGCAAATCGCCGTCCCTGGAGCCGGGCGGAAGACATGATGCACCCCCAGGGGCCCCAGAAGCGACGCTGGCATAGGAGCGTGGGGGCCCGGAGGCCGCAGCAACCTCCGCTGCCGGAGTACCAGCGCCACTCCCAGGGACCCCCGCAGAACTACTTAGCCCAGCCACGGCAACCGGAGCACCAGAGGCGGCAACAGTCCGCCCTGGCATAGCCGCCGCGGACCGGGTCACTCCAACTGCAGCAGAAGGAACAGTGGCAGAGAGGACAACAGGAGCAACAATATCAGGAGCAGTGACAGGAGTAACAACAGTAGCAACGACAGCATCAGGAACAGCATCAGAAACAGCAGCAGAAACAACAGCAGGGACAACAGCAGGGACAACAGCAGAAATACCAGAAACAACAGGGGCCACAACAGAAATATTACCAGCAGTAGAAACACTTTTTTTAGCAGCAATGGTAATAGCCCCTCCTCCCGCAGCCTCCCCGACTACAGGCTCTTGGACCCCCATGCATACTACACCACCTTCTTCAGGAATACTACTAATTACCCCTTTTGTCCCACCCGCTTTCCCCTTTACCTTACCTGTCTGCTTAACTAGCTTCTCCACTCGTCCATCATTCACACCTGCAGTCTTCCTTCTTACAGCGGGGCCGGCTGCACCATTCGCTGATGGCTTCCCCGCTTTTACCTCGGCCTCCGCATCCACAGTCACCCCGGCACCTGATGTTGTAGGAGGACACGCCCCCTTAGCCCCGGAAGTGACCTCCGCATCACCGGCTTCATCAGCACTGGAGGAGGATGAGCCACGCCCACCTGCCACTCCCCCTTTCCTACACCTTACTCTGGGGGAAGCCATCGATATTTTAAAACCTCCTACCAGGGAGGGAGGTTTCCCTACGCCACTCCCCTCCGCAGGGGGGGCTTCTTTGCCTTTGCCCTTGTCCGCAACTATGAGCTCCTTGTCCGCCACCACCTGAAAGGTACTATCAGGCGCCATTTTGACTGCTGGCACCCCGGGCACCCCGCCACTTGGCGTGACCCGAGGTGCCTGCGCCTCCTTTTCTCTCCTGGAGGCATCGCAACCTGGGCTGAGGTCCCGGCACGATGCTCCCCAGGCAACGACCTGACAAATTTAAATGTCTCTATTACTCTTTTTTTTTCCTTCCTTGCCTTCTTCCTGGTCTTGGTTCCTTTTCCCTCCTCCTCCCCGTCCAAATCTGACAAGCTGAATGCTAATTGGTCCATTCTGGACGGGGACTCCAATTGGCAGATTTGCCTCATCAGCTTCCCGCCTTCTCCCGAGGCTCCACCCTCCTCCTCCTCCGTCTCGGGCAGTGGTTGGTTCTCTGGGAGTGTGGGAGATTGTGTCACTTCCTGTCCTGTCATTCTGACTTCCAGTTTCACTGCCGGCGCTGATGCCTGTGTATATGTGGGTATCAGGCTGCTGCTACTAGGGATGGCTACTCGACTATACTGTACCGCCATGCTGTCATCTGACTCCAGGTCTGACTCACAATAGTCGTCCTCTCCCGAGCTGTCTGAGGACGCGGGGCCATCCTTCAACAACCGCTCCTGCTGTTTGCGGAAGAAGCGGTCATCGTTCAGCAGCTTCTCTCTGAACGGCCCCGCGCCCTCCAGAATCTCCGTGCACCTGGCTTCCAGGGCCTTTATTTGTTTTTTCAGGCTCCTTACCTGCTTACTGAAAACCGGGCGGTCCTTCCTTGAGGCCCTGTCGCTACGGGCGCGAGCACTCTGAAGCTCCCCACTCATTGCGAACAGGGACCTCCGGGCTCGGTCATATTCCTCCAGGACCGCCTCGATCCTCCGGCTGTAAATGGCGACTTCCTCTCCAGCCTTCCTGATGCCCCATCCTGCGGGTGATTGCGGCAGCGATGACGGTAAGCTTGTGTCTTTTCTACTGCTTGCAGGGACCCTTCCAGAGGGAACCGCATATCCTGCGGCCATAGCCCCCTTCGGGACCGGCTTCACCCGCCACTGCCGCTGATGTTACCGCCGTGGCTGATGTTGCCGTTTTCACGGATCCACCTGCCGAGACTGCTGACACCCCTGTCGCCACCGCTACTCCTGCCGGCATCGCCCGCTCTACGGACGTCGCTGCTCCCGATGCTGTTCCTGATGCTGCAGCCGCCAATGTCGCTGCTGCTGCTCCTGATGCTGCTCCCAATGCTGTTGTCCCGGTCGCCACTCTCATTGAGGCTTGCTGCCTCAGCGACCTCCGCCTGCCCTGCTCTGCTGGTGCTGTGTCGGCAGACATTCTCCTGCCCCCCGCCTGTAAGGTCCGGGGGGCAGGAGCTCCACGCTCCATGATAAGGCTCCCTTCCGCACGGGGAAGGGAGTCGGAGCGACGGTATGTAACACACAAAAGACCGAAAACCACACCCAATAATCGGTCTCCAACTATCCAAAAAGCCTCTTAAGCCTCTGGACTCAGGAGCTCAAACAAATGTGTCTGACTCCCACGGTTGCCCCGAAGGAATTGGAGCAACCCATGTAGCTGGCGGGAGGTGTAAAGTAAAAAATAAGTAAATTAAAAAGGATACTCACCTGTCCCCGGCGCTCCGTTGTCTGCTGCCAGTGTCCATTCAGTCTCATGCCGGCGACTCCTTGCTGGGAGTCCTGCACCTCATATGATCGCTAAGACCAATTAGGTACAGGATTTCCAGAAATGAGGTGCCGCCATGAGACCGAACAGACACAGGCAGGGGGAGAACGGGGTGATGGGAACAGGTGAGTATGCTTTTTAAAAAAATTTTCTTATTTTTACACCTTCCTGGCGGCCGACACAGTGATCGCTCCAGTTTATGGACAACCTCTTTTAAGGGGTTGTCTGGGCCAAATTTTTCTATGGTCACTTCACTGGTCCCCCCACATAGTGGCCTCTTCACTGGTCCCCCATACTGTATGGGGAACAGTGATGGAGCCATTATATTGTGTGGGAGCAGTGAGTGATGGGGGCTAACATCCTGTGGAGGGGACATTAAACTGTGTGGGGCATATTAAAGGGGTTGTCCAGGGTTAATCTTTTTTATGGCCTATGCTCTGGATAGGCCATAAATACCTGATCGGTAGGGGGCTGACACATGGCCCTATCAGCTGTTCGGAGCCACTTCCGGCACCTGTTCTGTATACAATACAGGGCCGGAAGCAGAAAGCTCCATCCGCTGTATAGCAGCCCGGCGTCTTCACTGCAGCTCAGCTCCTACTGACTTCAATAAGTGCTGAGATACAGTGAAGGTGCCCAGCCCCTATACAGTGGACAGAGCTTTCTGCTTCTGGCCCTGTATTGTGTACAGTACGGGCATCAGAAGTGGCTCCATACAGCTGATCGGTCTGGGGTCGGCCCCCTACAGATCAGGTATCTATGGCCTATCCTGAGGATAAACCATAACAAATTATGCCTGGACAATCCCTTTAATATACATCCCTAATGCACCACACTTTAAAGAGATTGTCCAGTATAATTTTTTTCTTTTTTATAATTAGTCTGGGGGAGGTGAATCCCCCCTACCACCCCCCCCCCCGAAAAAAAAAAAAAAACATGCTAAACATATTCACCTGTCTCCGGTGCTCTGGTGTCCTCCCAGCACGGTCCGGTCCTGCAGCTCCGCTGTCTTCTTTTTGCCGGAATTCCTCACTGGCTGTGACGTCCCAGGTCCCTTCCCTTAGGCCACTGATTGGCCTCAGGGGTCACGTGACGTCACAGGTAGTCACGTGCAGAGGGAACGTCAGCTGGAAGAAAACAACAGAACTGCAGGACCGAACTGCTCTGAGAGACACTGGGGACAGGAAAGAAAGTTTGTGGGGGTTTTTTTTGTTTCGTTTTTTTTGTCACCTGCCCCTGCGTTATTAAAAAAAAAATGAAGGAGCCACTGTATGGGGTATAAGCTCCACAGTGGCCCCCACCCTGTATTATAAGCTCCACAGTGGCCCCCACCCAGTATTATAAGCTCCACAGTGGCCCCCACCCAGTATTATAAGCTCCACAGTGGCCCCCACCCTGTATTATAAGCTCTACAGTGGCCCCCACCCTGTATTATAAGCTCCACAGTGGCCCCCACCCAGTATTATATGCTCCAAAGTGGCCCCCACCCAGTATTATAAGCTCCACAGTGGCCCCCACCCAGTATTATAAGCTCCACAGTGGCCCCCGCCCAGTATTATAAGCTCCACAGTGGCCCCCACCCAGTATTATATCCTCCCTACAGTGGCCCCCACCCAGTATTATAAGCTCCATAGTGGCCCCCACCCAGTATTATAAGCCCCACAGTGGCCCCCACCCAGTATTATAAGCTCCACAGTGGCCCCTACCCAGTATTATAAGCTCCACAGTGGCCCCCACCCAGTATTATAAGCTCCATAGTGGCCCCCACCCAGTATTATAAGCCCCACAGTGGCCCCCACCCAGTATTATAAGCTCCATAGTTGCCCCCTCCTAGTATTATAAGCTCCACAGTGGCCCCCACCCAGTATTATATGCGCCCAACAGCCCCCTCCGCTCCGCTTCAGTGCTATTATTATACTTTGGGGTCCTCCTCAGACCCCAGAGTATAATAATCGGAGGCCCAGGGGAAGGTGATTAAAAATAACAAACTCTCATACTCACCTTGCCTTACCTTTCCTTGGCATCCTCGCTCCATCCTGTCGTCTTCAGCGTCTTCAGGCCCTTTTCCGACGATGCTGCTGAGGCCTGTGATTGGGCCTCAGCGGTCACGTGGGGGCGCACTGACGTCATTACGCGGTCGCGCCCCATGTGACCGCCGGGGCCTAATCACAGGCCTCAGTCACATGACGGAGGAGCGCCGGAGAGAACTCTGCGCCCAGGAGAGGTGAGACTATGTATTTATTGTTTTCAGTCACCTCCCCTGGGCTACCATTTATTGGAAAGGGGCCTGCAATATGATAGTGGTCCGGGGCCCCAACCATCTCCAGCTGGCCGCGGGCCCCGTACCCTGCGAACCGCGACTCACTGCATGGGGGGAGGGGGGGAAGCTAGTAACTGCTTCTAAGTGCCGGCAAACTGTAGAAGCAGCGATCAGCAGAATCTGCATCTGCCGATGCTTTCATCTACTGCCGATTAAGAGCCCTAATAGTAGGGAGATTATGGGGCCCCTATGGGTGTTGGGGCCCTGGGCAATTGCCCAGTTCCCCCCCCCCTAACGCCGGCCCTGGGTACTCTAGGGGCTCTGCAAATGGGACATGGCACCTGAAAACTATTCCAGCAAAATCTGCCCTTCAAAAGCCAAATAGCGCTCTTTCCATTCCGAGCCCCGCCATGTATCCATGCAGCAAATTACGATCGCATATAGGGTATTGCTGTGTTCAGGAGCAATTGTGTAACAAACTGTGGGTGGCTTTTTCTCCTTTAACCCCTTGTGAAAATGAAAACTTTGGGGATAAAGTGATGTTTTAGTAATTTTTCATTTACACATCCCAATGTTAATAAATTCTGTGAAACTGCTGTGTCAAAATGCTCAGTATACCCCTTGATAAATTCTGTCAGGGGTGTAGTTTCAAAAATTGGGTCACTTTTAGGGGGTTTCCATTGTTTTGGTACTCTAGGGGCTCTGCAAATGAGACATGGCACCTGAAAACTATTCCAGCAAAATCTGCTTTTCAAATGCCAAGTGTCGCTCTTTCTTTTCCGTGCACTATCGTGTGCCCAAAAATCATTTTACACCCACATGTGGGGTATTTCTGTGCTCGGGAGAAATTGCACAACAAACTGTAAGATGTATTTTCTCCTTCAACCCTTTGTGAATGTGTTAATTTTAGGGATAAATGAATGTATTATTGGATAAAAATGAAATGTCTAAATTTCACCTCCATATTGTTTTAATTCCTATGAAATGCTTAAAGGGTTAACAAACTTCCCAAATGCTGTTTTGAATTATTTGAGGGGTGCAGTTTTGAAAATGGGGTGATTTATGGGGGTTTCTAATATAAAGGCCTTTATAATCCCCTTCAGAACTGAAGTGGTCCCTAAAAAATGAGTTTGGGAAATTTTCTTGTAAATCTGGAAAATCGCTGTTACACTTGTAAACCTTCTAACATCCAAAATAAATTAAAGGATGATTAAAAGATGATGCCGATATAAAGCAGAGATATGGTAGATAATATTTATTTATGTATTTGGATGGTATGACTATCTGTCTGAAACGCAGAGCATTTTACATTTTGAAAATTGCAATTTTTTTCCAAATTTCCCTCAAATTTCCTAATTTGTTATAAATAAATACAAAAATATTGATCAATGTTTACCACTAACATGAAGTACAATGTGTCATGAAAAAACAATCTCAAAATCACTTGTGTAAGTTATAGCATCTCAAAGTTATTGCCATATAAAGTGACATGTCAGTTTTGAAAAATGAGGCCTGGTCCATAAGGCACTTTTAGGCCCGGTCCTTAACCGGTTAATATCAAATGCCTATATACTCAATATATTTAAAATTACTATATACTCTGACATTTTTACACAAAAAGTTCATGCTTTTGGCTAAAATGACTTCTTAGTTCTCAGATAATTTTAGTCTTTTAGTTAGAAATATTTAACCTCAGACACAGGAGTGTAACTACCACAATTACAGCTATAGCAGCTGCTATGGGGCCCATGAACTTCTATCTCCATACAGTAAGGGCCCCTATTTCAGCCCTCCCATACAGTAAGGGTCCCTGTTACAGGCTCCCATACAGTAAAGGTAATAGGGGCCCTTACTGTATGGGGGCCAGTAACAGGGGCACTTACTGTATGGAAACCTGTAATAGGGAAAGTATACCGTATGGGTCCAATAAAAGAGGCAATATATAGCACAGGAACAAATAAAGGGGGCATTATACCATGTAGGGGGCCAGTAAAGGGAGCATTATACCATGTGGGGAGCCCCAGTCAAAAGCTTGCCATGGGGCCCTATTTTTCCTAGTTATGTCCCTGCTTAGACAGAATTTCTTCAGATGTGATGTTAGAAGTAGATATGTTTCTAAGATAGATGTGTAAATTCTGTGATTTTATTATTATTTTTCATTTTGTCAGCACTCTGTAAAAACATTTGCATTGGGTAATACTTAAAACCATCTTAATGAGAATAATCCAAACTGCTAAATTAAATCAAAGTGTTGTCTGAATTGCAGAAAATCAATAGAAGTACTAAATAAGTAAACACAAACCTCAAAGAAGCATGTGAGCAGTTCATATCTGACCAGGGACATCATCTGCAAGGAGTTTGTATGTTCTCCCCATGTTTGCGTGGGTTTCCTCCGGGTACTCCGGTTTCTTCCCTCTCTTCAAAGACATATTGATAGGGAATCTAGATTGTGAGCCCTACATGGGACAGTATCTGACAATCTCTATAAAGCTATGTGAATTTTTATGTATGATATCTTGTATGTACACGTACATGTACTGTATATGTGTATGCAGTAATAATAGAAGAGTTTATGCAGGTGCTGCTCTATCTAAGCAGAAGAGTAGGCACCTGCACGTGGGGCCGGCGGCTGGACACTTTCACCTGTGCCGCGGAGCCGCTCTGTCCCGTGCTGCGGGGGCTTGGAGCTGCCGTTGTGGGGCTGCGCTAGTGGACCGGCCTGGAGCTGTGCGGGCACTGCTGAGGCCGCTGAGCCTGCTGTCGCCCGGGTGGCGGTTTCCCCTCTCTCCACGTGGTGGGCGGCCATCTTCATCCTGATCGGGTCGGCCATCTGCTGATGGGGGGAGCGCTGAGTCTGGAGTTCCTGTTTGTCACCCCGCTGACTGCTCTTCTGGGAGGCCTTTCTTATAATCCAGTGAAGGCTGCGGTATGTACTACTGGACTGTTGAGTTACCATATGTCCTCCTATAGTTCCTCCTGGCAGCCTATGTACTTCATCACTCCGCTACTGGCCTTTTTGGAGGCTTTACTTATAATCCAGTGACTGATGCTACCGGCACTATTGGATCGTTGAGTTACCATCCGTCCCTTCTTAGTTCCTCCTGGCAATTTGTCTATTTCACTGCTCCGCTGACTCGTGGTGATATCGCTCATAATCCAGAGTCTGTTGCCATCGATACTATTGGACTGTTGAGTTACCGTCTGTCCTCGGCTGGCTGATTGGCCCTGGTGGCCCGACATAGAGGCTCCTACTGTGCAACTGCTATTAGCCAGAGACCTCGTTTATAATCCTCTGGGACCGGCCCGGTCTTGCTACCATCACACCTCCTCCTCTGCCAACATATCCACCCGTACGGAGCGCAGGAAGAGCGGCCGCCGACTCTCTAAAATGAGTCGCCCGCAATCAACCTCTGTCTCTGATCGCCTGAGGGGGTTCTCCAGGGCAGCATCCTCTTCTACATCATCATCGCTTGAGGCAGCCTCTCCTGCCCTTCCAGAGGAGGACCCCGAGCCCACTTTAAAGCAAGTTACTGGGCAGCTACTGGAGGCGATCCATGCCGGCACTTCCTCGCTGACCGGGAAAATTGAGGAGGTCAAAATCGACCTGGGCCTGCTCCGCCAGGACTTTCAGACCTTGCGAGGCAGGGTGCGTGAGGTGGAGGATCGGGTCTCTCAGGTAGAAGACACTGTTAACCCACTTCCTGCCAAGTTTCAGGAGCTGGAGAGAGCTGCAAGTTTGTGGACACAGCGTGCGGATGACCTGGAGAATAGATTGCGACGAAACAACCTCCGTATCCTGGGCCTGCCGGAGCGGGCGGAGGGTGAAGATCCTCGGGCCTTTGTGGAGGGGTGGCTGAAAAATGTCTTACCGGAGGCTCACTTCTCGCCAATCTTTGCAGTGGAACGGGCCCATCGGGTTCCGGCTAAGCCGCCGCCCCAGGGCGCACCTCCTCGACCCTTGTTGGCCCGTCTGATTAACAGCACGGATCGAGATACGGCGCTGTGGGCTGCACGCCAGGCCGGCGAGCTTAAGTACAACGGAGCTGCAGTAGCCATGTTTCCAGATTTCTCGGCGGCGCTCCAGAAGACCCGAGCATCCTTTGTGGCCATTAAGAGGCGACTGAGAGAAAAGGCTATACAATACTCCATGATTTACCCAGCACGTCTTCGGGTCGTCCATGACGGCAGGTCCCTATTCTTTACTTCGCCAAAGGATGTGGAGGACTGGCTATCTCTTCTACCTCGATCTCCGAGACAATGATCCTGACGGCGTGTGGTGAGAGGTCCGATCGGACCATACATAGGGACTTATGTATTACGGGATGTCCTTGTTTATTGTATAAGTAGTTTTATGAAAAGTGCGGTTCTGTTATTATAGTATCCTGTAGCCTTATAGTTACCTGGGCTGGCGACCCCCGGGGTGCCGGTGTATGCTACTTACTCATGTGAACCTGGCTCTGTTGAATAGTATATCCCCTAGCCTATTGATCATCTATACCTTTAAGACAGTGCCCCGTATACCAACCACTTTGGGTGCACTTCTTCCCCCGTAAATTGTAGCCACGGTTAATTTAACGCATATTGTTTGTTTATGCCATCAAGATGTTTCACACCCTTTAGGGGTGTAATGGTTCATTTCGTTTGTATATTGTTCTTAGGTTGCTGCACACCACTCTGTGTCTCACTCAGCCACGCACTACACACTCATAGCCGGGTCACTTTTGGGGTCCTGAACTGCCATGATTACATTACTTTCTTAGACGACCATGGCGTCCTTTAGTGTACTATCTTGGAATGTGAGGGGCCTGGGCAGCCCACGAAAGAGGTCGTTGGTTTTTTCTCAGATTAGGAGGGCTGACCCACACCTCATATGCCTTCAGGAAACTCATTTGGTTCCAGACAATTCCAGACGACTTCAGAAGCCATGGGTTCAGTGGGTGGCTCACTCTACACATACTTCCTATTCCAGGGGGGTGTCCATTTTGGTGCATCGTAGACTCAGGTGGGAGCCAGGCCTCATTGTAAAGGACCCCGAGGGACGATACGTTTTTGTCCAAGCCTGGGTTGACTCTGTCCTGTATGTTATCCTGGGTGTGTATTTGCCACCGGCGTCTGATCTCGCTGTGCTCCAGCAGGCTGCACAGTTTGCGACCCGATTCCCTGGGGCTATTGCATTATGTCTGGGTGACTTTAACAAAGTTATGGATATTGCATTGGATCGGTTCTCCGCGGAGCCAGGTTCCCCCTCTCTGCCTCGCCCTACTACAATGGCCGGAGTGATCCGTGAATTGGGGTGGTTGGATTTGTGGCGGGTCCGGTTTCCGGAGGCCCGCACCTTTTCCTGTCACTCTGCCAACAGACATACTCTGTCCAGGATTGACCATGCTTTTGGAAATACTAAAGCATATTCTTGGTTGCAGACCATATCCTATTTACCCAGGGCAGTGTCTGATCATTCCCCGTTGTTGGTCCAATTAAACAGTAGTACGGCTGCTAAGCCACGACAGGGTTGGCGAATCCACCCATTTTGGTTGAAACTATTTGTACCACATGATCGAATACCTGATCAACTTCAGACGTTTTTGACCATTAATTCCCCAAACACTTCTCCACTCCTCTTATGGGAGACTATGAAGGCATATCTTAGGGGTTGTATTAAGTCCTCCATTTCCTTTGTAAAGAGGGAATCCTCGCTGTTGGAGACCACCTTAGCGACCCAGTGTGCCTGGCTCGAAGCCGCCTACGTGGCTAATCCAACTGATGAGGCTAGATCCCAATGGTTGCAGACGGGTAGACAATATCTGCATATACTGCATGACAAGGCACGTAGGTCTATGTTTTTTAGCAAACAGAAGTTTTACGAACTCGGTAACCAGTCAAGCAGCTTTCTAGCTCAACTGATACATCAAAACACAGTCTCACCTGCAATACTACGAGTACATTCAGAGACGGGGGAGGTACTGTCCAATAGCTTGGCCATTAGTGACAGATTTTATAGGTATTACAGTGAGTTGTACCTCTCCAAGCTTAGAGTCACTGATGGAGAGCTTGCTACCTATTTGGGTTTGATCCCCCTTCCTACATTGTCAGAAGACCAACGTGAATCTTTAGATTCCCCTTTTACGATAGAGGAGCTATCGGGAGCCCTGGCAGATATGGCAAAGGGCAAATCACCGGGTCCGGACGGTATCCCGGTGGAGGTTTACGCCCAGTATGGGGGCCTGCTTCTCCCGGTGTTGCTTGAATGTTACAATGCTGCCTTTGTGGGCCGCAGTCTCCCGGAGTCCTTTTATGACGCCACCATTATCCTGTTACTTAAGCCTGACAAGGATCCGCTGGACTGTGGCTCATATAGGCCTATATCACTGCTTAATATAGATTATAAACTCCTTACTAAAATGTTGGCGAAAAGGCTAAATTCTGTTGTTCTCGACCTTGTCCATCCGGATCAGACAGGCTTTATGCCTGGAAAATCCACATCGGATAATCTTAGAAGGGCTCAGGTGATAACTCAGATTGGGGCATCATCCTCACATGACTGGGCGGTGGCTTCTTTAGATGCAACAAAGGCGTTCGACTCTGTCGAATGGCCTTTCCTATTGCAGGTGTTGCGGGGATACGGATTTGGAGAGGGGTTTATTACCTGGATTTCCCTTCTATACTGTTCCCCTAGAGCGGCGCTGTCAATTAATGGCACGTTGTCTTCCTACTTTCCTTTGGGTAGGGGTACAAGACAAGGATGTCCATTGTCACCGCTGTTGTTTGCTTTGGCGGTGGAACCCTTGGCGATACTGCTTCGGAATGACCCCATATATAAAGGCATATTGATAGGCACCCGGGAGGAGAGAACAGCACTCTATGCCGATGACTTACTCCTGTTTATGAGCGACCCCTCCCGGTCCCTGCCCAGAGCCATGGCTATAATTGACGAATTTGGTAATTATTCTGGCCTGCGAACCAATTGGACTAAGTCCTCATACATGCATATTGGCCGCGCATCAAGTGTAGCTGAGGGAAATGTGGTATGTGGATTGACTACAGTCTCAACTTGCAAATATCTGGGCATCTTTATATCTAGGGACCATAGGTGTTTTTTGGAACAGAACATTTTTCCACTCATCTCGCACTTTAGGGTTAAGTTTAATCTTTGGGCTACACTGCCTTTGTCGGTGGCTGGTAGAATCAACCTTGTTAAAATGATAGTACTACCCAAATGTCTATATGCTATAAGCCATTCTGCTGTGTCCGTGCCCCTTAGATTTTTTAAACAAATGGACTCCCTCATTATCTCCTTTATATGGGGAAACTCTAGATCTAAGCTTAGGTTGTCATCTCTACAACGACCGAAGCAGCTCGGGGGCACATCACTCCCTGATCTGTTTCTTTACTACCTAGCAGGACAGCTCCGTTTTATTAGGAAGTGGCTCTCATCTGATTCCCTACCGGGGTCCGAGGCACATCTGGCTCACCACCTGGGTTTGCGTAATTTGTGGCCGGTGTTGGAACACCCGGCCATGTTCAGGGGGAGATTGTTGCCCATCCATACCCTGGTTGGACAGGTCTGGCGTCAGGCGAAAAAGGTGTCCGCTTATTCTGATATACCTGCGGAGACCCCGCTTTGGCACAACCCTGGTCTGCCGACGTTATTTGCCCTGCCTGGCGCCCGGGCCTGGTCGCAGTATGGCGTGTCCTCTCTTAGTGACCTGTATATACAAGGTGTTTTTAAAACATTTGACTCGCTGAGCTCCTCCTATGGCATCCCTAGAACACAGTTCTTTAGATATCTACAGATTAGACATGCACTCTCTTCTCAGTTCCCGGATCGATTGGACAATATATCTGAGTATCCGCTTATCGGCATACTTCGCTCACAGGGCCCTGGGGGTTTGATATCTACTTTATATGCACATCTGATACAGGCCAAGATATCCACATTGGACGCCCCGGCCCTGACGCGGTGGTGCATCAATATCCCAACTCTCACAAATGAGATGTTTCAAGACATCCTTGAATCTCCTCAACATGTGTCACCTTCAGCTAACAACAAACTGATTCAAACATATATTCTACACCAATGTTACTTGACACCTTCCCGTCTCTACAAAATGGGACGTCTGCCCAACCCAGGATGCCTTAGGTGCCCTTGTCTACAGTCAGACTTTTGGCATATGATTTGGGAATGTCCGATCATACAATGTTTTTGGAAAGGGGTCGTGGATCTCCTGGTGGAAGTTCTGGCTAAACCTATACCATTAACCCCAGAGATATGCCTTTTCGGTGTATTAGATGAAGAATTATGGCAACATCATGTTAGAATCCTTTTGAGGGAGTCTTTATTTTATGCTAGGAAAGCTATCGCACTGCGATGGATGGCTCCGAAACCCCCATCAGTATCTCAGTGGAAGAAACTTGTTAATACTGTTCTTCCTTATAACCAGATTGTGTATAAAGGGAGAGGGTGCCCTCAGAAATTCCATAAGGTGTGGGGAGCATGGTGCAATTCTCCGGTAACCCAATATACGGCTCCCTCATTGCGTTCTGCCATTCATTTACTCATGCCGTGAGGGGTGCGAGACACCAGGAGTATCCGCGACCTCTCATTTTGGAGAGTATCCTTGTTGTTACCTTTGACTTATTGACTGCATGTTTTGTACATGATAACTGATGTATACTGTATTGTGCATGTCCTGATTATATCCTCTCTGTACCGAGTCTGAGTTGTGGGGTCCGGTGGGACGAGGGCCTGGCGAGGTGGGATGTAGTGTGTTGAGTGAATTTACATTTAAATTCTCGTTTTCTGGTGCGCAACATGTTATGTATATGTTTTGATTCCTTTTCTAGTGTCTGATACGCAATTTTCAATAAAACGAGTTTAAAAAAAAAAAAAGATTTGTTAATTTTATTTTAAAATAAAATTAACTAAAAAAAAATAAATTCCACCCCACACACACTTTACAAAAACACACAGAGACACAAAAAAAAAAACACCCAAACACACACCCCCCCCCCCCCCCCCCCCCCCCCCCCCCCCCCCCCCTTTTTTTTTTTTTTTTTTTTCCTTTTTTTTACCCCCCCCCCCGAAGAAAAAAAACAAAAGGGAAACCCCCACACCCCCCCCTTTTATTTTCCCCCCCCCCCCCCACCCCCCCCCCCTTTGGCCCCAAAAACCACCAGCAAAATCTACAACAAAAAACGATGTGTTTCCACAACGTGGGCCTTAGCCTTAGACCCAATTTTCTATGTGTTTTATGCCAGATTCCCACTATTGTTGGCCTAGTGTAGGCGGACCTCTACAACAGCAGTCACAAACAGAGCCCGATGGACCCCATTAACTATAATGGGGTGCGTTGGGTGTCCGTTCTTTTAAAATAAACCACCAGACAAAAAAAGTAGGGCTTACAACACTTTTTTGTCCGGTGATTGTTGACGCACACTGCAACAGAGTCCCTCCCATTCTATGTAGCAGAAAACTTTGCCTTTAATCTGGCTTTTATGTCCCTTCCACATGCCTCAGATTGGAGCAAAGGGTTAACGGATTTTAGCAGCATTTGCTGCTTCCTCAATTTGTATAACCCTATCTTGATGTTGCAATTTCAACATTAAGCAGTGTATAAACTAGAGACAGAGTCCAGGGATAGCATCAGATACTCAGACAAGAATTAGATGGCCCTTGCCTGCTTTCAATAGGTCACTACGATTGATTTGTATCCTGTTGCCATAGCAACCAGACACAAAGGTCATGCCCATGACCTGCATCAGAGGAGAGGGCAGTGGTACATAACAGTTACAGATAAATCAGGTGCTTCCAAAGATTTTAGATCAGGTTTCAGCTCTCTAGGACCTACTGTTCCCAATATAGTCACAAAAGCAAATATAGCATCATTGGCTTCCACATCAAGGAGCTTTCTCCATATGACATCACATGACCCATATTAGAATCTTATAAATCCTTCATTCCTAATAGTCTTACTGACATGTTATAACATGTCATGTCTGATATGTTATCAGAGGATTGTAGTACACATTATTGTTCTATTGTTGATAAAAATTATTAAACATAATTACATGTTTGTATGGTATGCCCAGACTTGTGGATGAGGGATGCCCAGACCTGATGGTACTTAACTGCCTTGTACTCCACTCCAACAACTCAGTATCTTAGCTTCAGCCAGTAGATGGTTCTGGGGGCTGTTAATAAGAAAGTCCTTACTGGGCCCAGTTACCTTATGAGGTGGGTCACGGATAACTACTAACTACTGGCAGGCAGGACTCCTTCTGTCCTCCGGGCACTGTGTCTGATAGCAGATAGACTGTTTTTCCCTGTCTCAGGGCTGTCTTTAGCAAAGTTTTGGCCTGTATTCTTCTCCCTCAGGGGCTGTGCGGAACTGCAGGGTACAGAGTGACAGTGCCAACACTAACTGTAAACCACTACACACTACCCTGAGGCCCTAACAGTCCTGAAGAGACTTTTGTCTTCCAGACCCCACCCAGTGACCTGTGATTGGCCAGGGGGTGAACCAAACAAGGAGAAGCTGCATAACAATAAAATACACATAACATATACACAATACATACATAAAACATAACCAGAGGCACAAAGACAATAGAAGCCGTGGCACTCAGGGATGCTGCACATACACCATTATCAGAGAACAGAACACACTCATTGTTGTTTCCGGTTATCACCCATTATCAGAGAATCGTATATATAGATCACTGTTGGTCTCTATTGTCAGCATTATCAATACCAACTCATCAGAATAGTACTTTTATTTTCAAAGGGGCCTTTGACAGATGAAAGCTGGATTAGTTGGTATGAGCAACTGCTTCATTTTTTTCTTTTCCACCTTTTTAGATAAATCATCTCCCATTACATATTCTGCTTTTTCACTGCATATTAAAGTTTACATTGAAGACTAACCCACACTTTATACCCAGGCAATGCAGAGTACTTTCTCTAGTATTGAATAAATAGAGCAGACATGCTGGCAAATGCAGTGAGATCACTCAAAAGTCATATGGCAAGCAGGGCCGGCGTTAGGGGGGGGCAAGCTGGACAATTGCCCAGGGCCCCGTCCCCAAAGGGGCCCCCGGGATCCGGAGCCTGATGACTCCGGATCCCGGAGTCAGGCCCGGCCATATCAATAACAGAAAGGGACCCAGCATCATGTACCGCAGGGCCCCTTTCCAAGGTGAGTAAAAATAACAAACATTTTTACTCACCTGTCCTGGCGTCCGATGTCATGTTCTGGCGTTGCGGACATCACCGCTGAGGCCAGGCCTCAGCCGTAGCGATCACGTGCTCACGTAATCGCTGAGGCCCAATCACAGGCCTCAGCGGTGATGTCCACAGCGCGTGACGTCAGCCAGAGAAGAGGAAGCGGTTGCCGGCGGGGATAGCGGAGCAGCGCGAGGAGGCCCAGCAGAGGTAAGGTAAGGTTAGTATAACTGTTTGTTATTTTCCCTTACCCTCCCCGGGCCTTCGATAATTATACTCTGGGGTCTGAAGAGAACCCAGAGTATAATATAATAATAGCACTGACGGAGTCTGTAGGGCCACTGTGGAGCATTATACTAGGGGTTCCCCTCTGGATAGCATATATATTGTTTTGGGCCACTGTAGAGCATTATACTGGGGAGGGGACCCTCTGGAGAGCATGTTATATTCTGTGGAGCATTATAATGTGGGGGGGGGTCTCTGGAGAGCACGTTATATTCTGTGGGGTTACTTTTGAGCATTATGCTCTCCAGAGGGGCCCCCCCAGTATAATGCTCCAAAGTGGCCCCACAGAATATAACATGCTCTCCAGAGGACCCACTCCCCAGTATAATCCTCCACAGTGGCTCCACACAGTATAATATGCTATCCAGAGGGTCCCCCCAGTATAATGCTCCACGGTGGCCCCACACAGTATAATATGCTGGAGCATTATACAGTGCTGGCCAAAAGTATTGGCACCCCTGCAATTCTGTCAGATAATACTCAATTTCTTCCAGAAAATGATTGCAATCACAAATGCTTTGGTAATAATATCTTCATTTAATTTGTCTTCAATGGAAAACCACAAAAAGAATTGTCAAAAAGCCAAATTGGATATAATTCCACACCAAACATAAAAAAGGGGGTGGACAAAAGTATTGGCACCCTTTGAAAAATCAGGTGATGCTTCTCTAATTTGTGTAATTAACAGCACCTGTTACTTACCTGTGGCACATAACAGGTGGTGGCAATAACTAAATCACACTTGCAGCCAGTTGAAATGGATTAAAGTTGACTCAACCTCTGTCCTGTGTCCTTGTGTGTACCACATTGAGCATGGAGAAAAGAAAGAAGACCAAAGAACTGTCTGAGGACTTGAGAAGCAAAATTGTGAGGAAGCATGAGCAATCTCAAGGCTACAAGTCCATCTCCAAAGACCTGAATGTTCTTGTGTCTACTGTGCGCAGTGTCATCAAGAAGTTTAAAGCCCATGGCACTGTGGCTAACCTCCCTAGATGTGGACGGAAAAGAAAAATTGACGAGAGATTTCAATGAAAGATTGTGCGGAAGGTGGCTAAAGAACCTCGACTAACATCCAAACAAGTTCTAGCTGCCCTGCAGTCCGAGGGTACAACAGTGTCAACCCATACTATCTGTCGGCGTCTGAATGAAAAGGGACTCTATGGTAGGATACCCAGAAAGACCCCACTTCTGACCCAGAAACATAAAAAAGCCAGGCTGGAGTTTGCCAAAACTTACCTGAGAAAGCCAAAAACTTTTTGGAAGAATGTTCTCTGGTCAGATGAGACAAAAGTAGAGCTTTTTGGGAAAAGGCATCAACATAGAGTTTACAGTCATGGCCAAAAGTTTTGAGAATGACACAAATATTATATTTTCACATGATCTGCTGCCCTCTGGTTTTTATGTGTGTTTGTCAGATGTTTTTATCACATACAGAAATATAATTGCATTCATATTATGAGTAACAGAAGCTTATATTGACACTTAGAATGAGTTAATGCAGCAAGTCAATATTTGCAGTGTTGACCCTTCTTCAGGACCTCTGCAATTCTCCCTGGCATGCTCTCAATCAACTTCTGGACCAAATCCTGACTGATAGCAGTCCATTCTTGCAGAATCAATGCTTTAATTTTGTCTGAATTTGTTGGTTTTTGTTTGTCCACCCGTCTCTTGATGATTGACCACAAGTTCTCAATGGGATTAACATCTGGGGAGTTTCCAGGCCATGGACCCAAAATCTCTATGTTTTGTTCCTTGAGCCATTTAGTTATCACCTTTGCTTTATGGCAAGGTGCTCCATCATGCTGGAAAAGGCATTGTTGAGCGCCAAACTGCTCTTGGACGGTTGGGAGAAGTTGCTCTTGGAGGACATTCTGGTACCATTCTTTATTCATGGCTGTGTTTTTAGGCAAGACTGTGAGAGAGCCGATTCCCTTGGCTGAGAAGCAACCCCACACATGAATGGTTTCAGGATGCTTTACAGTTGGCATGAGACAAGACTGGTGGTAGCTCTCACCTCTTCTTCTCCGAATATACTTCAAAACAAAAATAAAAACAACAACGCCGAGCTGCACATAGCGTGATATTGCTTAAAAAATAGGTTGTACATAGATAATTGTGTTGAGAACAGGAGGTAGTCAAATGATTGCAGAAACAACAAGGATCATTCACTGAAAGTATGGTAGAAAGCCACTAAGTAGCACAAAATCACTGGTCTATATTATAGTGAGTGTTCAACTGGCTGGGTCTGATGGTAAACAGTACCCCTTCAATTGGTGATCTCACAACCAGGATAGTTAGATATTATGGATGTTAATATAGGTGGGTTCTCACCTTTTCAAGTTGTGCTGGCCCACAACTAAAACAGTGGATGGATCCAGAGTATGTTTTGGTATATGTGAGCTGCGGAACCTCTAGGTGTCAGAATCTCCTGTTTCCAGACGGTATACAGGTAGTGGATTGGTAGGAGAATCTCCCAAAAAATGAGGTGTGGGGACCGCGCTTTACCAAAGATGCTTTATTAAACTCAAATAACACAACGCGTTTCGGGGGAAATCAGATCCCCTTTATCAAGTGTACAAGAGACTAAACATAAAAACAATAAAAGAATACACATGTAAAGAGTCAGTAATTGGAATTTAGAACCAGTGAAATTAATGATACCATTCTATGGGATAAAAGAAAAGTATCCCACCAGATAGTATTGTCATGGATAGATAGATAAATAAATAAATAAATAAATGAATAAATAGTGGTAATGAATGTACTCAAAAAAATAAATAATTAATAAATAAATAAGTAAAGCTGAAAGGCTAATAAATGCAATATAAAATCAAACTGCACATAACAGTAAAAACTATACATAAAAAGGTTTAAACCAATGTTTTTTGGTACTTACCAGCCTGAGGAGGTAGGCTGTGAGATCTGAAGTGAGTGAGAGGCAAATGTGGAGACCACTTTCAGAAAGGCTTATATAGGTATGGTGAAATGGGACCACCCCTAGGGGGAGGGGGTTCAAACTTGTGGGGAAAGATTCGATTGAGAGATAAAGTTTTAATTGAGAAGGGAAAGAAAAAAAAAAAAAAGAATTTGATTGAAAGATAAAGTTTAAATTGAGAAAAAAAAAAATTAAGAATTGGTAATGCTAAATGTTTCATTCGCGTTCGGAGATCGCTACTGCGCATGTGTGTAGCGATCTCCCGCTCTGAGTCATATGTTTCTGTGTAGGGCGCAGGACTGATCTAAACTATGATTGTTATGAAATATAGCACTAAAAAGAAGAAATAATGTTAATGAGTAATGAGAGGGCGGACATCATGCTCATATGACTGGGGCTAGAGAATGTATCATAATACATGGATAAATGAAAAATGAAAATGGGTAATAAACATATGATTATGGCTAAGAATTATATTTCACTATAAACAAATATATACATAATAATTATAAGTGATAGGCATAGAACAAAAATGATGACAATACATATGCATATGGGTTGAAACGAATGTACTGGAGGGGAGAAGATAATGCCGGCGATGTGTGGATATGCAAATATATACACACGCCTTAGAATACCTAGTCATATACAGACTCAAGTGCTTCATTAAGCCCAGCTGGTGTTAGAGAGTTAAATTTAAAAATCCAATACATTTCCTTTCTCTTGAGCTTTTCAAATCTGTTGTTGGTATGGGCAGGAATGTGGTCTATTGGTGTGATTTTGAATGCATCGAAACAAGATTTATGCGACACCAAGGCATGTTTTGATACACTGTGTTTGAGGTAGCCATTAGTTACATTAGATCTGTGCTTATTTAGCCTCTCCCTTAATGGTCTGATGGTCCTTCCTACATACTGGAGGCCACAAGGGCACTCCAGGACATAGATGACAAAGGAGGATGAACAGTTCAGGAAATGATTGATCTGGAAAATATCGCCTGGCATCAGTCTGAAAAGCTCGTAATGGTTTTGGCTGAATGGTTAATTGTGTGACAACATTTACATTTTTTTGTTCACATTTATAAACACCATTTGGTTGTGGATATGACATATTCTGGTCTACAGGTTTAGTAAGAGACCTCAGTTTGCTAGGGGCCAATAGATTTTTCAGGGTTTTTGCTCTTCTAAAAGTGATTGCTGGCTTATGGGGGATATTCTTATTAAGTAGAGGATCATTCAGGAGTATCGTCCAGTGTTTGTCCAGGATCATCCTGATCTTGTTATGTGCATTACTGTAAGTGGTTATGAAATTATGTCCGAATTCTTTACTAGTATTTTTCCGAAAGGGGACAAGGCATTCAGATTGAGTGAGAAACTGTGCTTTAGATTCTGCTGCTTGAATAATCCGTTTAGGATAGTTTTTTTCCTGGAAACGTTGGGTTAGAATTTTACTCTGGATTTTAAAGTCTGAGTCCTTCGTACAGTTTCGCCGGATACGTTTGAATTGCCCGAATGGTACATTATCCTTCCATTTTCTGTAATGGGAGCTACGGTAATCAAGTAGACTGTTTTAGTCTACCTTTTTGAAGAAAGTTTTTGTACTGATGCCCTCAAGGCTACCATGGAGTTCTAAATCCAGGAAATCAATTGTGTTCTTTTAGGTTGGCCACTAAGGGTCATTCCCCAGTTGTTATTATTGAGATAGTTTGTGAATTCACAGAAGGAATGTTCTGAACCTTCCCATATGAAAAGGAGGTCGTCAATGTATCTTTTATAGAACACAATGCTAGCAGACCAAGGGTGTTTATTTTGAATGTAGGTTTCCTCAAATCGTCCCATAAAAATGTTGGCGTAGCTCAGAGCGAAACGGGTCCCCATAGCAGTACCACGTTTCTGTAAATAGAGTTTTGACTCAAAGGTGAACACATTATGTTCAAGAATGAACTGAATACTATCTATGATAAAAGTTTTTTGTTCGGTTGGCATTGTGGGATCCAGAGATAATGTTCTAGATATCATGTCAAGGCCTTTAGAATGTGGTATATTACTATAGAGTGCGGACACATCTAGGGTTGACCAAATGTAGTTAGGTTTCCATTGTATAGTTAAAAGTTCAGTAATAAGATGTGTAGAATCTTTCAAATAAGATGGAAACCTGATAACATATTTTTGTAATTGTAAATCTATATATTGGGAAAGATTTCTAGTTAGTGCTTTGACTCCAGAGATAATAGGTCTTCCAGGTGGATTCTTTAGATTTTTGTGAATCTTGGGTAAATGATAAAATTGGGAGGTCGAATCTTTCCCCACAAGTTTGAACCCCTCCCCCTAGGGGTGGTCCCATTTCACCATACCTATATAAGCCTTTCTGAAAGTGGTCTCCACATTTGCCTCTCACTCACTTCAGATCTCACAGCCTACCTCCTCAGGCTGGTAAGTACCAAAAAACATTGGTTTAAACCTTTTTATGTATAGTTTTTACTGTTATGTGCAGTTTGATTTTATATTGCATTTATTAGCCTTTCAGCTTTACTTATTTATTTATTAATTATTTATTTTTTTGAGTACATTCATTACCACTATTTATTCATTTATTTATTTATTTATTTATTTATTTATTTATTTATCTATCCATGACAATACTATCTGGTGGGATACTTTTCTTTTATCCCATAGAATGGTATCATTAATTTCACTGGTTCTAAATTCCAATTACTGACTCTTTACATGTGTATTCTTTTATTGTTTTTATGTTTAGTCTCTTGTACACTTGATAAAGGGGATCTGATTTCCCCGAAACGCGTTGTGTTATTTGAGTATAATAAAGCATCTTTGGTAAAGCGCGGTCCCCACACCTCATTTTTTGGGAGATTCTCCTACCAATCCACTACCTATTCTTCTCCGAATAAGCTGTTTTCCAGATGTTCCAAACAATCGAAAAGGGGATTCATCAGAGAAAATGACTTTACCCCAGTCCTCAGCAGTCCACTCCCTGTACCTTTTGCAGAATATCAGTCTGTCCCTGTTTTTTCTGGAGAGAAGTGGCTTCTTTGCTGCCCTCCTTGAGACCAGACCTTGCTCCAAGAGTCTCCGCCTCACAGTGCGTGCAGAAGCACTCACACCTGCCTGCTGCCATTCCTCAGCAAGCTCTGCACTGCTGGTAGCCCGATCCCACAGCTGAAACACTTTTAAGAGACGGTCCTGCCGCTTGCTGGTCTTTCTTGGGC
The DNA here is from genome assembly GCA_947044405.1 of Leptodactylus fallax. NCBI lineage: Eukaryota > Metazoa > Chordata > Amphibia > Anura > Leptodactylidae > Leptodactylus > Leptodactylus fallax. The sequence continues at coordinate 392,410 of CAMRHE010000035.1, read as the reverse complement.
GCCCTGGAGCCTTTTTGGCACCAATGGAACCTCTCTCCTTGAAGTTCTTGATGATGCGATAGATTGTTGACTGAGGTGCAATCTTTCTAGCTGCAATACTCTTCCCAGTTAGGCCATTTTTGTGCAGTGCAATGATGACTGCACGTGTTTCTTTAGAGATAACCATGGTTAACAGAAGAGAAACAATGATGGCAAGCACCAGCCTCCTTTTAAAGTGTCCAGTGGTGTCATTCTTACTTAATCATGACAGATTGATCTCCAGCCCTGTCCTCATCAACACCCACACCTGTGTTAATGGAGCAATCACTGAAACGATGTTAGGTGGTCCTTTTAAGGCAGGGCTGCAATGATGTTGAAATGTGTTTTGGGGGATAAAGTTCATTTTCTAGGCAAATATTGACTTTGCAAGTAATTGCTGTTAAGCTGATCACTCTTTATAACATTCTGGAGTATATGCAAATTGCCATTAGAAAAACTGAAGCAGTAGACTTTGTAAAAATTAATATTTGTATCATTCTCAAAACTTTTGACCATGACTGTACATGAAAAAAAAAGAGGCCTTCAAAGAAAAGAACACGGTCCCTACAGTCAAACATGGCGGAGGTTCCCTGATGTTTTGGGGTTGCTTTGCTGCCTCTGGCACTGGACTGCTTGACCGTGTGCATGGCATTATGAAGTCTGAAGACTACCAACAAATTTTGCAGCATAATGTAGGGCCCAGTGTGAGAAAGCTGGGTCTCCCTCAGAGGTCATGGGTCTTCCAGCAGGACAATGACCCAAAACACACTTCAAAAAGCACTAGAAAATGGTTTGAGAGAAAGCCCTGGAGACTTCTAAAGTGGCCAGCAATGAATCCAGACCTGAATCCCATAGAACACCTGTGGAGAGATCTCAAAATGGCAGTTTGGAGAAGGCACCCTTCAAATCTCAGGGACCTGGAGAAATTTGCCAAAGAAGAATGGTCTAAAATTCCAGCAGGGCATTGTAAGAAACTCATTGATGGTTACCGGAAGCGGTTGCTCGCAGTTATTTTGTCTAAAGGTTGTGCTACCAAGTATTAGGCTGAGGGTGCCAATACTTTTGTCCAGCCCATTTTTGGAGTTTTGTGTAAAATGATCAATGATTTGACTTTTTTTCATTCTCTTTTGTGTTTTTTCATTGCAAGCAAAATAAATGAAGATATTATTACCAAAGCATTTGTGATTGCAATCATTTTCTGGAAGAAATTGAGTACAGTATTATCTGACAGAATTGCAGGGGTGCCAATACTTTTGGCCAGCACTGTACTGGGGGGGGGCTCTGGAGAGCATATTTATTTATTATTTATTATGCTTATTTATATAGCGCCATCATATTCCGCAGCGCTTTACAGACATTGTCAATCACTGTCCCATATAGGGCTCACAATCTCCATTCCCTATCAGTATGTCTTTGGAGTGTGCATATTATACTGTTTTGGGCCACTGTGGAGCATTATACTGGGGGGGCCTCTGGAGAGCATATTATACTGTTTTGGGCCACTGTGGAGCATTATACTGGGGTAACCTCTCTGGGCAGTATATTATACTGTGTGGAGGCCATTCTGGAGTATGTTATACTGAGTGGGGTCACTGTGGAGCATTATTCTGGGGGGGGGCATCAGTAGAGCATATTATATTGCGTGGCACCACTGTGGAACATTATACTGGGGGGACACTCTGGGGAGCATAATATATTGTGTGGGGCCACTGTGGAGCAAAATACTGGGGGGGGCACTGTGGAGCATTATACTAGCGGGGGCCCTCTGGGGAGTGGCCCATTATATTGGGGGGAAGGGGCAGTGTGGGGAGCCTGTTATACTGTGTGGGGCCACTGTGGAGTGTATTATATTGTGTGGGGCTTTTCGGGATTATATTATACTCTGTGGGGCCATTGTAGAGCATTATACTGGGGCGGACTGTGAGCAGCATATTATACTGTGGGGGGCCACTGTGGAACATTATACTGGGGGAACCCCTCTGGGGAGTATATTATGCTGTGTTAGGCCACTGTGAAGCATTATACTGGGGGGCACTGTGGGGTGCATATTATACTGTATGGAGCATATTATATTGTGTGGGGCTGCTGGGGAACATATTGTACTATCTGGGGCCACTAAGGGGTAGTATACTGTGTGGGCCACTGTGGAGTATTATACTGTGTGGAGCCTTATATACCATGTGGAGCCACTATGGGGGGGCTCAGGGGAGCATTTTATACTGTGTGGGGCCACTGTGGAGCATTATATACCATGTGGGAAAACTGTGGAGGGCTCAGGGGAGCATTTTATACTGTGGAGCATTATATACCATGTGGAGCATTATACTGTGGGAGAGGGGCTCAAAATTCCTGCTGCTGGCAGCCCTGTGTGCTATGTCTGCATCACAGCTCCCTCACTATCACAGCTCCCTCACTATAATCTTGCACATATGTGTAGTGCCCCATGGCCATGTCATTCCCCCTTCAGTCCGACACTGTATAACGGAGAACTATTATATATAAGGGTGGGTTACTATATATAATTGGGAAACTTAAATATGAGGGGGCTATTTTAAAAAGGGGAACTATTATTAATAAGACGGGCTATTATTTATAAGGGGGGAACTATTATATATAAGGCATCCATTACAAGGGGGGAGCTATTATTTATAAGAGGGGAACTGTTTATAAGGGGGGTATAATTGTTAAATGGGCTTATTTCTAAAGGGGGCTATTAGTGATAATGGGGACTATTATTTATAAGGGTAACTATTATTTATGAGAGGGCTATTATTAATAAGGTAGCAGTATTATTTTTACGGGGTGACTGTTACAGATAAGGGGGAATATTACTGATACAGGGCACTATTTATAATTTATAAGGGAGCTATTACTGATAAAGGTGTAATATTATTTATAAGCAGGGACTATTATTTATAAGGAGGTGCTATAATTACTGATGACTGCGTGCAAAAATCTATTAGGTGGTACAAAGGTGCTCACTTGAATTGTGTGTGGTAAAATGGGGCTTGTTATTACTTTTTTGTTGGCAGAAAGGAGGCGTTATTATAGGGGTTGCCACTGGAAGACGATGGTGTTGTTTGCATATCAGCATTTGGGGCCCAGCTTTTAATTTTGCCCACTTTGTCTAAAACCGGCCCTGATGGCAAGAATGGTACACTGCCAACTAAACTGTATTTCCTCTATTTGAATAGCATATGTTGCTTATTTTTTGCTCTAACTGTAGAGGAAATTTGCTGCTACCATTCTAATCCTCAGCATAGCCTTTCCTTGTTTGCCTCCGCATTGTTTTCTAATAAATATAATAATAATTCAGGGGAGTGAGCAGGGCAAGATGATGGAGCACACAGTTGACTATTTATAATCACTGAGTGTAGTCACTAAGCTTTCAATAGTCAGATACTAATAATGTATGATAAACAAACCATTGAAAGTGATGGAAGTCATTTTGTAGTGCAAACACATGAGTAATAAGTAATTGATTTAGTTAGAATGGAAGGAGCCACTATATTAATCAACCATATTACAGTCTGTAGTGCCAGCCCTGATCATGACAGAGAATATTCTTCATTAACCCTTTCAAAACTGCCCAAAGTTTTCTAATAAAACTATCATGAGTTCCATAATAAAGTATATTATAAAAGTTTCTAAAATATCTCTCCCTACACATTAAAAAAAACAAAAAAACAAAACACACACTTTAAGGGTAGTTTCATGTTTTTGTGGCAGTTTTCCATTTATTTTTTTTCCAAAGCCAGAAGAGGATTCAAAAGGAATAGGAAATATAGAGGAACAACTTACATTTCTCCTGTTGTATCCACTTCTGGCTTTGGCTCAAAAAACTGCAGTGGAATTTTTCGAAAAATACCATTTGTGAAACTACCCTACATGTGGCATTTATTAGTTACACTCTCTAAAGTTGCAAATGTCTACCAAAAACATAAACATCAGTTACATTAATGGAAGCAAATTAGTAGGTTGTTTTTCTTTTTCTTGCTTAAAAACATGCTTAACAAAAATAGTCTACATCTATTAAACTGCAGTATATAACTACAGTTCTGGTTATTTCTTAGATATGCTTTTATATTGATGCTCCAAAAGGACATTCAATTTATTTTTTTCTGTTTTAATAACTTTGTCAACACTAATAGTACCCAGCGTAGGAACGTGAACTCCTGCCACACTCCAGCTGACAAAATGTGAGCTCATAGCTTAGAAGTGATAACCTAAATGTTCAATAAAGAGTCTTATTTGGCACAGGAGAAGAGTTCACTGTTCAGCACAGCAATAGAAAATATTATATGTTTCCATTTTAGAGGATATCACATTTATCAGTATTTTGTGTGGTCTTAGATTTTTCCTCTTGCTTCACTCAGTGGTGCAGAACTGGCCATAACTCATCTATTCACAAGCTGTATGACTTCGGAGGAACAAGCATTCTCAAACAAACCTAAAATGTTTCTCAATGACTAGTAAAATGTTATAAAATGACAAAAAAAAAAAATCTATCAGCATTTGCGCAAGAATCTTTTCAAATCTATTATACAGACTTAGACAAAATTGTTGGTACCCCTCGTTTAATGAAAGAAAAACCCACAATGGTCACAGAAATAACTTGAATCTGACAAAAGTAATAATATATAAAAATTCTATGAAAATGAACAAATAAAAATCAGATATTGTTTTTCAACCATGCTTCAACAGAATTTTTTAACAAAGAAAACTCATGAAACAGGCCTGGACAGAAATGATGGAAACCTTAACTTAATATTTTGTTGCACAACCTTTTGAGGCAATCGCTGCAATCAAACGATTCCTGTAACTGTCAATGAGACTTCTGCACCTCTCAACAGGTATTTTGGCCCACTCCTCATGAGCAAACTGCTCCAGTTGTCTCGGGTTTGAAGGGTGCCTTTTCCAGACGGCATATTTCAGCTCCTTCCAAAGATGCTCAATAGGATTTAGGTCAGGGCTCATAGAAGGCCACTTCAGAATAGTCCAATGTTTTCCTCTTAGCCATTCTTGGGTGTTTTTAGCTATGTGTTTTGGGTCATTATCCTGTTGCAAGTCCCATGACCTTCAACGGAGACCAAGCTTTCTGACACTTTCTTTCTCTAGAATCCCTTGATAGTCTTGAGATTTCATTGTACCCTGCACAGATTCAAGACACCCTGTGCCAGATGCAGCAAAGCAGCCCCAGAACATAACAGAGCCTCCTCCATGTTTCACAGTAGGGACAGTGTTCTTTTCAATATATGCTTCATTTTTCCATCTGTGAACATAGAGCTGATGTGCCTTGCCAAATATTTCGATTTTTGTCTCATCTGTCCATTGGACATTCTCCCAGAAGCTTTGTGGCTTGTCAACATGTAGTTTGGCAAATTCCAGTTTTGTCAGATTCAAGTTATTTCTGTGACCATTGTGGGTTTTTCTTTCATTAAACGCAACAATTTTGTCCAAGATTGTATATGCATGACAGGTGAAAAAATGTTACAGCCCTTTGTTTAGATGACTATAAATTATATAAATGCCAGACATTATTAATTTCGATGGAATCTACTCATAATCGAATGCTTATGGGGGCAGTGCAAAACTCCAAATATGTTTGTCAAAGGGAGAAACACAAAATGGGTATCTTGAATTTGCCATATCTGAACCTCTACTCCCGTGACAGATAAGCACTGCACTTCTCTGTTGAAATGCAGGCTCAGCAAAACCAGAAAAGTCTCTGCCTAATACCTGCAGTTGTCCCTGATGCGAAGCTACCCTAAGGTCCACTATCTGGCGATTTCCAAACATAAATAATAGAATCTTTAAGATTCTTTCCCTCAGTTTAACTAGAGTGAGCCCTATCATGATAAGGGTCTTCTATACTGCTAGCGCCCCTGGACTTCTATGAGTGACACTACATGTACAGTACAGACCAAAAGTTTGGACACACCTTCTCATTCCAAGAGTTTTCTGTATTTTCATGACTATAAAAATTGTAGATTCACACTGAAGGCATCAAAACTATGAATTAACACATGTGGAATTATATACTTAACAAAAAACAACTGAAAATATGTCTTATATTCTAGTTTCTTCAAAGTAGCCACCTTTTGCTTTGATTACTGCTTTGCACACTCTTGGCATTCTCTTGATGAGCTTCAAGAGGTAGTCACCTGAAATGGTCTTCCAACAGTCTTGAAGGAGTTCCCAGAGATGCTTAGCACTTGTTGGCCCTTTTGCCTTCACTCTGCGGTCCAGCTCACCCCAAACCATCTCGATTGGGTTCAGGTCTGGTGACTGTGGAGGCCAGGTCATCTGGCGTAGCACCCCATCACTCTCCTTCTTGGTCAAATAGCCCTTACACAGTCTGGAGGTGTGTTTGGGGTCATTGTCCTGTTGAAAAATAAATGATGGTCCAACTAAACGCAAACCGGATGGAATAGCATGCCGCTGCAAGATGCTGTGGTAACCATGCTGGTTCAGTATTCCTTCAATTTTGAATAAATCCCCAACAGTGTCACCAGCAAAGCACCCCCACACCATCACACCTCCTCCTCCATGCTTCACGGTGGGAACCAGGCATGTAGAGTCCATTCGTTCACCTTTTCTGCGTCGCACAAAGACACGGTGGTTGGAACCAAAGATCTCAAATTTGGACTCATCAGACCAAAGCACCAGATTTCCACAGCTCTAATGTCCATTCCTTGTGTTCTTTAGCCCAAACAAGTCTCTTCTGCTTGTCGCCTGTCCTTAGCAGTGGTTTCCTAGCAGCTATTTTACCATGAAGGCCTGCTGCACACAGTCTCCTCTTAACAGTTGTTGTAGAGATGTGTCTACTGCTAGAATTCTGTGTGGCATTGACCTGGTCTATAATCTGAGCTGCTGTTAACCTGCGATTTCTGAGGCTGGTGACTCGGATGAACTTATCCTCCGCAGCAGAGGTGACTCTTGGTCTTCCTTACCTGGGGCGGTCCTCATGTGAGCCAGTTTCTTTGTAGCGCTTGATGGTTTTGGCCACTACACTTGGGGACACTTTCAAAGTTTTCCCAATTTTTCGGACTGACTGACCTTCATTTCTTAAAGTAATGATGGCCACTCGTTTTTCTTTACTTAGCTGCTTTTTTCTTGCCATAATACAAATTCTAACACTCCATTCAGTAGGACTATCAGCTGTGTATCCACCTGACTTCTGAACAACACAACTGATGGTCCCAACCCCATTTATAAGGCAAGAAATCCCACTTATTAAACCTGACAGGGCACACCTGTGAAGTGAAGACCATTTCAGGTGACTACCTCTTGAAGCTCCTCAAGAGAATGCCAAGAGTGTGCAAAGCAGTAATAAAAGCAAAAGGTGGCTACTTTGAAGAACCTAGAATATAAGACATATTTTCAGTTGTTTCACCATTTTTTGTTAAGTATATAATTCCACATGTGTTAATTCATAGTTTTGATGCCTTCAGTGTGAATCTACAATTTTTATAGTCATAAAAATACAGAAAACTCTTGGAATGAGAAGGTGTGTCCAAACTTTTGGTCTGTACTGTATATGTCTGGAGGACATGGTTGTATAAGTAAAAGCTTCCAAGGCACCGGATAACTTCTAAAATATAGTTTTTATTTTCACCAACCATAAAAACAATAATAAACAACGTTTTAGGCTCAAAGAGGATACATTTGATAACTAGAGTCTTAGTCTGTCTGGAGGAACACAGCAATATTTTTTTATGATGGGGCCATGTGTCCTTCCCACTATAAAAGAAGCCCTAGATAGCATTATCACAGAAGGAAGCTGAAGTTGTAATGTAGACTGTTTATTCTACATAAATGGTTAAGTAATTATATAACAGTTCAGAATGTGAGTGGTTTCACACCTTCGTGTATGTTGAGGTTATTAGACCTACAGCTAAGAAAGGATTTGCCAAAGTAATACAGACCGTTTAATACAGCCACATTGTGTTCATCTAAATAGGACTAAGTATCCCCTAGGAATCACCTACAAGTATATTTACATATGATATTTATGTGTGTTTGTTGGTATAGTGTGTATTTATGCGGTGTGCATATGTGATGTTTTGAGTGGAATTATGTTGGCATCATAAAACACTGATGGTATTTTATAGGTTCCGTATGACAGTTCTATTTGAGCACTGTATGCATTGTTACATGTAACTGATAAAACCTTTATTCTAGCAATGTATTAGTGGCACTTCTCATATTTAGCATGGTATGTCAGTGTTTGTTTGGTAACTGTATATTATTTAGCCACTTATTGTCAGTGTTATTTTATTGCTATATGGCACTTTGGGAATATAATTTCAAAGTGTATTTGTGTTGGTGGTGTGAAGGATGGGTGTGCCCAAACCTGAGGTCTTCATATCATTGCAGACGTCAAACTGGGGTTTCCAGATTGTTTTAAATTGGGCATGGCTGCAGAGTTCTAGGTGGGAGAGTTCCTCCATGTGGATAAGTCCACTTTTTGTAAGCAAATTTGAAATGAGAAGTCATGGTAGAAGCACAATAGTGTGGGATAAGAGACTTACTTACACTTAGTAGATGTAGCCATAATAGCCTAAGGAAATTCATAGGGAAAGGAGGCCAGAAGTTTAGGAATACCTCTGAAGGAGGAGGTTCTGTTTTGATATATTTGGTCTAAGACATGTAAGACAAAGTAACAAAGTACACCCTCTCCACACACTAACAGAGTAAGGATGCCTGTCTGTTTATATATGTGTGTATGTTTGTCTGTAACTACAACTAAGAGTAACTAAAGATTCATTGGTCATCATTTCTGCTTTACGGTATATTTTGCATTTCCTGTTTACCCTTGTGACCACCTGTGTGCTTATCACAACCCCCCCATAGCTTGGTGGCCACTATCTGGGACTTGTGCTCCCCTCCATTCCACCACAATGGCGGATTTATGTCTAATCCTTTAATGTTAAAGGTCTGAATACAACTGAAAAAAGTTCACAAATATTGTATGACTCCCACAAATGCAGAATCCACATCCTATGCCTACAAGAAAATCACTTGCTCACGTCTCACCTACCAACTATCAAAAACCGCTACTACCCTGTTTGGTTCCATAGTAGCAGCAATCAAGGGAAGACTAAAGAAGCAGCTATATTCTTCCATAAAAGCCTACCTCACAAAATTATTGATACATTCTCTGACCCTCTTTTTCATCTGCGAGATATATGGGGTTATCTACACTGTGGCCAACATTTACTCCCCCAACTCAGACCAACTACCCTTTCTCCTCTCAACCCTCGCTACACTCCAGTCCTTTGCCCAGGGTCACATCATCCTTTGTGGAGACCTTAAACTCACACTTAACCCCCTGATCGACAATTCACCAGGCCAAACCCAAGTACCCTACAATGCCCTCAATAGATTCCGTAAACTCCTGAATTCCCTGCTGCTCTGCGATGCCTGGGGAATACTACACCAAGATCTGAAGGATTATTCCTTTTACTCATACGCCAACGGCTCCTACAGCAGACTGGACTATATCTTCCTCCCCTATGCCCTCCTACCACAAGTCACCACTACCACCATAGGTACCACCTTCCTCTCTGACCACACTCCAGTCACCTGCACTCTTAGCCTTCATCCCCCTGTTAAACACTCTAATTCATGGAGGCTTAATTAATCGCTTTTGCATGATGCTTAATGTTTGGCGGATCTTAAATTAACTATTGCCAAGTTTGTACAGGATCATCTACAAGACGACACCTCCATGCCCACACAAAGGGAAGCTCTGAAGTATGTCTTGAGAGGGGTTCTGTTGACACATGAAGCTCAAATTAAGTGAGAAGCTGGCGCAAAACTCAAGTCCCTCCTTCAGATACTAAGTACTCTTGAGGCACAACATAAGCAATCCCTCCAATTTTACATACTCACTGCCTTGACAACTACACGTCATGAAATCAAATCACTTCTTGAGCACAAGCAACAGCAACTCCGCCACATAGGCTAACGCTCATTCTACAAATGGGGCAATAAAGCGGGCAAACTCCTAACCCATGCAATCAGAGACCGGCAGTGACCCTCAGGACAAATCTCCTACTCGACCCCTGACATTGCCCCAACCTTTCAAGACTACTATGAATCTCTTTTTAACCTGCCCCCCTCCCCAGGTGTCCAACTCGACTAACCCCCCTTGACCTTTCCCAATATATGACTGATACGGCCTTACCTACTCTCATAACAATGAGAGTCATGCGAGCCAACTATATACTCCTTCTTCTACAACAGAACTTGAGCTAGGCATAACTGGCCTCCCTAGGGGTAAGTGCCCAGGCCCGGATGGCTATACTGCTTGCTTCATAAGACGTTACTACCGGACCTCACCCCTTTTCTACTGAAAGCCTTTAGTGCGGTGTCCCCTGAGGCCCCCTTCCACTCTTCATTGCTTCAAGTTCATATTACGAGTATACCTGCAGAGGGCAAAGACCCCCATCTTTATTCCAGATACCAGCCCATCTCCCTGATCAATACTGATGCAAAATTATTTGCAAAACTGATTTCCAATACACTGGGACATCACATAAACACCCTAGTCCACCCCGATCAGGTAGGCTTTATCAGGAGATCAGGAGCAGCTCGGAACAAGCCTCGGGACTAGCCACCAGAGTCAGTAGTGATCACAGCATCCATGGGATCCATGGGCAAGATTGAAACCCCCCTCGCGGAGTCTAAGGGGTTGCCATGGCAACCAGGAGGCCGAGCAATGGCCTCCTAACTGCCGTTCCCTGTCACACATAGGGAATCTATGTGCAATGTACTGCAAATTGAACTGGGGATCAGAGATCACAGGTTCAGGTCCCCTTGTGGGACAAGGAAAAGATTTAAAAAAAAAAAAAAAAAGTTAACAATAAAGAATAGAAAATAAACAAACAATAAAAAGTTTAAAAAAAAACACTTTTAGTTTTAAAAAAAACACATAACATAAACAAAACAAAAATAGTATTATCTATCTTGTACGGTGACAGCTGTAAAAAAAAAAAAAAAAATACCGCAAAGCTCAAAATAACGTATTTTGGTCACCTCACTTTCCCCCAAAAAATAGCATTAAAAAGTGATCAAAAAGTCATACATACCAAATATTGGTACCAATAAAAAGTACAATTTGACCTGCAAATAAAGAGCCCCTACAATTCTCTGTCAACAAAACAGTAAAAAAAATTATAGGCGTCAGAACTTGGTGACCCCTGGAAAATTGTTAATTTTCAGAAAGTGACATTTTATTTGTAAAAGCGGTAAAACATAAAAAAAAACCAATATAAATATGGTATCGCTGTAATCATAATGACCTGACGGACAAAGTTACCCTATAATTTTTAATGCAGAGTGAACACCCTAAAAACAAAATACAAAAAATTATGATATAATTGTGTTTTTTTTCACATGGACCCCCAAAAAATGTTAATAAAGCTAATCAAAACATTATATGTACCCCAAAATGGTGCAAAATGAAAGTACAACTCATCGAGCAAAGAATAATCTGTCACTTAGTTTTGTCAACAGAAAAATAAAAAAGTTATGAATTTTGGTAGACGGGGAGGGACAATATGAAAAAAAAATTGCTGAGCATTAACGTACAAACTACCCTACGTTCTTAAGGGGTTAATTTTCATTTAGCATCATCCACTGCACATTTATTTCTGGAAACCATCTTTTGGGTCAAAATACTCATTATACCTCTTGATAAATTCTGTAGGAGGTGTAGTTTCCAAAAATGGGGTCACTTTTTGAGGCTTTGCATTGTACTGGTACATGGCACCAGAAAAGTATTCCAGCAAAATCTGTCCTCCAAAAGGCAAACATCACTCTTTCTATACTGTACTCTATTCTGTACCCATACCGCAGATTACAACTACATATGAGATATTGCCGTGTTCAGGAGAAATTGTTTAACAAGCTGTTAAATCTGTGAAATAGCTGTAAAACTATTCCAGCAAAATCCACTTCTCAAATGCCCAGTGGCTCTCTTACCCATTGACCTGCTGCCTTGTGCCCAAACAGCAGTTCATATCCACATGTGGGGTATTTCCGTGCTCAGGAGAAATTGCATAACAAATTGTGAAATGTATTTTTCCTTTTAACCCCTTGTGAATGTGTAAAATTTAGGGCTAAATTAATGTATTATCAAAATAAAATGAAATTTCTAAATTTTACCTGCATATTGTTTTATTTCCTATGAAATACTTAAGGATTAACAAACTTCCCAAATGCTGTTTTAAATTATTCGAGGGTGCAATTTTGAAAATGGGGTGATTTATAGAGTACACGGGGTTCCTAATATATAGACTTTTTAAATCCCCTTCAGAGCTGAAGTAGTCTCTAACAAATGTGTTTGCAAAATTTCCTTGTAAATCTGGAAAATCGCAGCTAAAGATCAATTAAAAGATATGGTAGATTAGATATATTAATGTATTTGGATGGTATGACTGTCTGAAAATCAGAGCATTTCACAACTTGAAAATTGCAAAGTTTTCCTATTTTTTTTATAAATAAAAGCAAAAAATATTGATCAGTATCTGCTACTAACAAGAAGTACAATGTGTCATGAAAAAACAGTCTCAAAAACTTAGGTATGTTAGAGCATGTCAAAGTTATTGCAATATAAAGAGACACATTTCAGTTTTGAAAAGGCAGTTTTTGGCTGTGTCCTTAAGGGGTTAATAAGGACTTGCTGATAATTAACTGAGGGTTACATGTCTGACAGCTCAAATATGCATCAATCAGCTGCTATCATTGAAGGTAGTTTCACTCTGATATTACATGGCTCCCTTTCAAAGGACTGGCACTCCATAGTGTACACTGCAGATCATGTACACCAAAAATAGCACAGAACACATAAATCTCTAAAACATAGTTATACATCTTTAATAGAGATAACATTAAAATTCAAACACAGACAACCTGGGAGAGCCCTTCACAGGGTGATTTGAGAATTGCAAGTTGCTGTAAAAGTGGGAGTGTCTTTTAAGGGGCATGACCTTTATAAAAGGCACAGTTACATATATCCAGCCCACATATACAAGTATATATAATACACCAGATTGTTACTATTTAATTAAAATAAACAATTGTGCCATTTTTATTTGTGCTATTTAGTGATCACTTTAACCCCTTCCCGCAGGTGACATTTTTCGATTTCCGTTTCCCTTCCAAACCCAATAACTTTTTTATTTTTCCGTTCTCAGAGCCATATGAGGTATTAATGTTTGCAGGACAATTTTTTTTTTTCATGATGCTACCATTTATTATTCTGCACAATGTACTGAGAAGCTGGAAAAAAATTCAGAATGGGGTGAATTTGAAGAAAAAGTGCACTTGTGTGACTTTCTTACGGGCTTCGTTTTTACGGCGTTCGCTCTACAGCCAAAATGACATGTCATCTGTATTTTATGTTTCGGTATGATTCCGGGGATGCAAAATTTATATGGTTTTATTTACCTTTTAACCCCTTAATAAAAATCCAAAACTGTGCAAAAATTTTTTTTTTTTTTAAAGTCGCCATATTCTGACACCCGTAACTTTTTTATACTTCTGTGTACGGGGATGCATAGGGTGTCTTTTTTTGCAGGACCAGGTGTACTTTTTAGTTATACTATTTTGGGGAATGTCTATTGCTTTGATCACTTTTTATTCAAATTTTTTATCAAAGGCAAAAGGTGAAAAAATGGTGGTTTGTTACTTTTGATTTTTTTTTTTCCCGCTACGGCGTTTACTATAAGGGAAAAATATTTTTATAGATTTGTAGACAGATATTTTTGGACACAGGGATACCTAATGTGTATGTGTTTCACAGTATTTAACTAATTTTATATGTGTTCTAGGTAAAGGGGGATAATTTAAACTTTTAATATTTTAAATTTTTTTTATATATTTTTTTTGTACCTTTTTTTTTATTTTTATTTTGCATTTATTAGACCCCCTAGGGGGTCTTGAACCCCAGGGGGTCTGATCACTAATGCAATGCATTACAATGCTAATGCATTGCAAAAAAAACGGCGCTTCTATTGCAGGCTACATAGAGTAGCCTGCAATAGAAGTTAATGAAAGACAGGCCTGGGAGCCTTCACAAGGCTCCCAGCTGTCATAGCAACAGGACGCCGGCCCCGGAGCTTGGTTGACTGAGATGCCAGAGGGGTTAATGACCGCGATCATTGTGGGCACTGATCACGGGTATTAGCGCTGGGTGTCTACTGTATAATAAAGCAGAAACCCGGCGGCTATGGTGGCTGCTCGGGTCCCGAGCGGCCGCCATATTTAAGTACTATTACGGCGGATGTCGGGAAAGGGTCAAATATTTTTGATGATACTGAATATATTTTGATTTTCTGGCAGTATTTGTGTCATAAATACATTTTGTAATATACTTTATTAACAAATTTTGGCTCATTTCTGTGAAATCCTGCATTTTTCACTCTTTCCCTTGCTTCAGTATTAAGAGCTGTTCCTACCTTTTACTGAATGTTACCGTATATGGGAATACAGAGCTGTATAGGATATAGAGAAAATGAGGGTGGGTGAGGGTCACTTTAAACAGTTATATCTCCGATATTATGAAATATCCATACTTGCTTTTGGTGTCATATGGAAGAGGAGATTTATATTTACATGCAGCTGTATAATATATGATTTAAAAATCCCAATCCTGACTACCTTTTCAACCAGTGATATCTCTGTAAATAATAGAGATAGTCTCACACATCGCCACACTCTGGTAAGTTACTGCATCATTATTTACTTCCATTTATACATATGTTTCCCCTATCCATACTATTTTGCCTATCTACCTCCATATCACACCACATCCATCTGCATTCTCTATTTTAATCCATTTGTTCATCACCTACAAACATACCATATATTTTTAGTTATCAGACTATTACCCACAATTAGACCAAACATCATTAGCCACTTGTTTATAATCCATAATCTTATCATATAGCTTAACCTACTAGACTACAACCCATAATTAGATCACATATCATTATCATATGCATCTCATATACATATGAAGTATTCATATTACTCTGTCTGCACACTACAAATCAAACATTTTATCTTTTTTGTATATGCTATTACAAATGCCACTACTATTGCTACTGTGGAAATCAATTTTATCTGGCATGTCTTTCCATTGTTGTTATCCCTTGTTATGTATATTGTATTTTTAATGTTTCCTCTATTACCAACGCTACATATCTAATATTGCTATTCACCATCATCTTTTCTGTATTTGTTATTACTTTTTATTTGATTTGATTTTTCATCTCTATTTTATTTTGTAGTACTATTGTCGCTATTTTTAACATTACTACTACTAGCCATGACATACTTATACATTTTTTATTTATTTATATGTATGTACTTATATATTTATATGTATGTTTTCTGTCACTTGTTACCTAGTTGGCCTGATGATGACACTAGTATAGTGTCGAAACACGTTGCCCTTTTTTTTAAGTGAAATAAAAGCTTTGGATCTAACTTGTTTATGAGTGATCCTCCTTCACACATTTTTTGAATGTGTCTACCAAATATAGCAGCGCTCATGTAGTCCCCCCCCCTTTTTTTCTATTTATATATTACTACTACTACAACTGACCTACAGCCAAGTGGTCCTGGGGTGAGCTGCAGCTTATCACACCAAGAACGGGAGAGTATCCTACTGGACCTCCCTGGTTATATCCAGCACCTACAAGGTGCCATTTTTACACTAACCAGAGGCACCAGGGTGGGGACATGCTTTTTCTATACTACTAACTTTAATAATAAAACATTGCTAAAACCTCATTTTAATATTTTTTTTTCATTAGATATGATTTTTCTCATACCAAGCTTTTTCTTTTCTTGCATATGTATAATATATAGAGAAATCTCTATATTCCAGTACATTGTATGCTTAGAAAAAATATTATTAAGCATACAACATACTGGCATATAGAGATATCTCTATATACCAATACATTATGTAGGACAGTACAATAATATTGCAATTTGGTATAAGAAAAAACACCTGCTATTGAAACTAAAAGAGCTTGTTACATACTATGGTTTGTGGGTTCAAATGCCCACAGATAATGAAAAAGATGAATAAAGCTAAACTTGATATTGATAGAGAATCTCCCAGCAGAATCACCAGCTTACTCTAGGTTCACACTTGTGCTTGGGTTTCTGCCCGAAAAAAAACGCTTAAGGCTAAGGCCCCACGTTGCGGAAACGCAACTTTTTTGTTGCAGATTTTGTTACAATTTTTTTGAGCCAAAGCCAAGAATGGCTGCAAAAGGAATGGGAAATCTATAAAAAGTATCTATATTTCTACTTTTTGCTCAATCCACTTCTGGCTTAAAAAGCGGTTATCCGCGGAAACCCGCAAACCCCATAGACTATAATGGGGTCCACCGGGTTTCCGCCTGAAAATACAGAGAGAAAAGTCCTGTTTGCAGGACTTTTCTCTCCGCATTTTTCAAGTGGATTCAGTGACAGAATCCCTGAACGGAAACTAAGCACTGGTGTGAACCCAGGCTTAGGCGACATTATGAATGAATACTAATGAGCCAGAAGCCAGATGGGAGAGTCTGTTCTTAAGGTGAGAGGACCTGAAGGCCATGAGATTCCCGGGAATACCAAGTGAGTGAACATGTTTGAAAACAAATGTAAAAATGGAGACAGACAATACCCAACAAGGCAGAGCTACTGTATGAGTATTCATATTTTCAGAAACAATATATTAGAAGCAGAGTCATGGCTACGGGTTCAGCATGGGAGGATGGGGGGGCAAACACATCCAAGTGTGCCCCCAATGGAGGTATACTGATATTATCACTATATGGTGACAATTTAGGTGAATACAGCACAGGAAGCATTTAATGACTTACGGGTGATGTCTGTGACTGTATTCATTCACATTTCCAGTCTCTTTCATCTAGACTGCCATGACAACTTCTTCCCATAGCGACTTGTATCTGTAAAGTTTGCAACACCTCCTGTTTAACCCAGGAGGAAGTGCGGTGCCGCCTTCAAAACACTAAAATAGAGAAATCGCCAGGTCCAGATGGCATACACCCCCGAGTTCTGAGGGAATTATGCATGGTGATAGACAGACCCTTATATCTAATATTTAAAGGGGTATTCCCACGAACATAACCATATCTATATTTGTAGATAATTAAAAGTTAAACATTTTTGCAAATATAAATAGTTAAAAATTCTGCAGTGTTTTAAAGATTTTCTCTAACTATCTTAGTGGTGATAGTCTGTTATCTTGATCGGTTGCCAATGGACACGACCATGAATGCAGAAACTTTCTATGGTCTGGGACTTGTCAGGAACCCAGCCATGATTTTCTTACTGTAGCTGGGTTATCAGGCAGGGACACTACATGTATGAGAAGATATCCCGGCCACAATAAGAAAATCGTAGCTGATTTTATGACCTTAGAAAGTTCCTGCATTCATGGTCGTATCCACTGGCAACCATTCAAGACAACAACTTGTGACAACAAGATATTTAGAGAAAATCTTTAAAACTCTGCAAAATGTTTAATTACTTATATATGCAAAAATGTTTAACTTTTAATTATCTACAAATTTAAAAATGCTTATGTTTGTGGGGATACCCCTTTAAGGATTCAGTAATGACTGGGTCTGTTCCACTTGATTGGCGCATAGCAAATGTGGTGCCAATTTTCAAAAAGGGGTCTAAAAGTGAACCTGGAAACTATAGGCCAGTAAGTTTGACTTCTGTGGTGGGTAAGATATTTGAGAGCTTTCTAAGAGATGCTATCCTGGAGTACCTCAATGTAAATTATAACACCCAATCAGCATGGGTTTATGAGGAATCGGTCCTGTCAGACTAATCTGATTAGCTTCTATGAAGAGGTCAGTTCAAGACTGGATATGGGTAATGCAGTGGATGTGGTGTATATGACTTTTCAAAGGCTTTTGATACTGTACCACATAAAAGGTTGGTATGCAAAATGAGAATGTTGGGACTGGGGGACAACATATGCATTTGGGTTCGCAACTGGCTCACTGATAGGAAATAGAGGGTGCTTATTAATGGTAAATATTCAGACTGGGTAACAGTCACCAGTGGGGTGCCACAGGGGTCAGTATTGGGCCCTCTACTGTTTAATATCTTTATTAATGACCTGCTAGATTGTTTGCAAAGCAGGGTGTCCATATTTGCAGGTGATACTAAACTTTGTAAGGCAATCAAAAGTAAGGAGGATAATAGAATATTACAAGGGGATTTAAGGAAGCTGGAAGCATGGGCCGAGACTTGGCAAATGAAGTTTAATATTGACAAATGTGCATTTTGGTCAACGAAATAAAATGTATGATTATGTACTTAATAGTAAATTACTGGGTAAGACTCCCAATTAAAAAGACTTGGGGATTGAGGTGGACAGTAAGATTACATTTAGTGACCAGTGCCAGGCAGCTGTTGCCAAGGCAAATAAAATTATGGGATGCATCAAAATAGGTCTAGATTCTCATGACAAGAACATAGTTATGCCTCTATACAAATCACTGGTACGTCCACACTTAGAATATTGTGCACAATTCTGGACCCCAGTATACAAGAAGGACATAATCGAACTAGAAAGAGTGCAAAGAAGTGCAACCAAAATTATTAGGGGAATGGGTGGATTGGAGTGCAACGATAGATTAATAAACTTGGGGTTATTCAGTTTAGAGAAAAGACGTCTACGGGGAGATCTAATAACAATGTACAAATACATGAAGGGACAGCACAAAGAACTTTCTAATGATCTTTTTACCCCTTGGCCAGTGACAGTGACAAGGGGACATCCTCTACGACTGGAGGAGAGAAAGTTTCACCAGCAACATAGAAGAGGAATCTTTACAGTAAGAACAGCGAGACTATGGAACTCTCTGCCCCAGGAAGTGGTGATGGTGGATTCATTGAACAAGTTCAAAGAGGGCCTGGATGCCTTTCTCGAACAGAACAACATTACGGGTTATGGGTTCTAGATTTTAAGGGCACGTTGATCCAGGGTTTTATACTGATTGCCAGATTGGCATAAGCCTCATGGGGTTTTTTTTGCCTTCCTCTGGATCAACACTGTAGGGGACTGTAGGGTTATAGGTTGGACTTGATGTACTGATGTCTTCATCCAACCTCATCTACTATGTAACTATGTAACACAGACACACTTCTTAAATAGTGCCCCTTATTAATAAAGCCCCCTATGTGTGCCTCCTAACTAAATGGGTTTTTCAGGCCATCAATAAATAAAAGTCACTGGAGTTCTGACACCCAGGACCCCTGTTCAGGATCAGCTGTTTGTAGGATACAATAGATGTTGTGCAAGTGCCATGACCCCTTCCCTGTTTACATTGTATTGTAAACATAAAAAGGGGTCACCGTGCTTGCATGGGCTCCATGGCTCCTTCAAATACCTCATTTGTAGGGGCCCCAGGTGTCAGACCCCCACTGATCTCTTATTGATTATGATGAGGAAAACCCCTTTAATAAAGCCAAAATACCTCCTTAATTTAATACTGCCCAATTGCCCCCGTTCATCAAATGGGAGTAAGCAAAATGGATGAAAGCAAGAAAAACTCTACAAAACCATGAGGAATTGATACAGAAAGTATATTGGAAAATTGTAAAACTTTTTATTATGCAAACAATAACATTTGTCTCTCAATATTGGTCTAAATGTGGCCAACCCCTTTAGCAATGTAACTTGACCTGTTACAATGTTTTTGATTGAAATAGCTTTTGAATTCAGTAAATGTTACCTCTTAAAGCTTCAAATTGAATAAATGACCATTTCCAGTTCTTTACAAGCTATAAAATACTCTGTTGTTCATAACAATTTGTAATAGTAGGTTTTGATTTTTAATTTGATTGATTTAATTTAATTTTTCAACTCTAAAGGTTGAAGATTTAAAGATTATACTGATTGTCATTTGCATCAACCATTTAAGAAAATCAGAGACAAATATAATTTGCATAATAATTTGGAACGCAGTGTAGTGTCAGCCATTTTTGAACAACCTCTTGAAGTTTCAGCTACAGTGCATGTACCCTGAATAAATTATCATGAAAGACTCTATAACAATGCTCATCTACTGTCCCCTTGACCAGATTGTAAATAGATTTAGGAAGAACTCGCTAAGCTATACATCCACATAGAGCTCAAAGGAAGACACAGTTGCCTAGCGTGGACTTTCTAGTTGCTATGGCAGCTATTGAAATATTCAAAAACTATAAGACTGATGACTGTTATATACTGTACTGCACAATCCAATCACAATACAAAGAACTAATTGTGTGACAACTGCAAGTCAAGTAACAGTGGTAAATAAAGCCGTCTCATTACAACTGTAAAAATACTCTTTCCTCTACCAAATTTTGCAATTTTTCTTATATTTCTATACGTTTTAATTGCCAGTAAAGATACCTTTTTTAAAAATAAAAACTATTAGTTTTAATAATTTACTTCAATATCTTTCATCCCCCATGCAATAAATTATCATGCTCTGTTTTTCTAGACTATTTGTCTTGGCATATGGCAAAACATTCTTACTATATTATCTACAGGCTCTCAATTGATCCCAAATATAAATACAATTGAACAAAAACAACAATTTGCTGTTCCATTGTTGTCCTTACTTTGAAATCAGGTAAAATTAACACCGCTTGATAAAAAAAAAAAAAAAAAAAATGCCATGGGAGTATAAAGAAAATAACCTGTGCTGCATGAGATTCTGAACTATGCCAATGTGCAAATCAGCAAATCAACAATGCCTCCTAGTGGCTTCAACTGTGCTAGGTTTAGCTATATTTTCTCTTAGAATGTACTACAATTATTATTATTTATAGTAATATATGTTAAAGAGAATTTTCAAAAAAGCACATAGCTAAAGCTAGAATACAACCCCAGTTTTAAGATAAAAAAGTACATTTATTTGTAGTTAACTCAATTAATATTGTAAATTAAACTGATCAATCCTCCAGCTAAAATTTGGTTTTAAAACATTTTATAGACAGATTTAGGCTGCTAGGTCGATCTCATGTTTACTGTGGCACTGCTACTGTAGCAGTGGATGTAGGTACTGCAGCGCTGCTGCATAGATTTCAATGGTACAGCGCAGCAGTACCTACACTCGCTGCTACAGTTTGTATGGCGAGTGAGCAGCACGGCTCATGGTATGTAAACAATACTGTGAACCATCTCAGTACCAGTGACCTGCGGCGGTCCTGGGTGTCCGACCCATGCAGATTTAATATTGATGATCTATTCTAAGGATAGGCCATCAATGTTTGAAACCTGATAACCCCTTTAAGCTATGCTTTTGTAGACAAATAAGGTACAGAGGTTTTTTTTTTCCCACTACAAATATAAGTGCTGTCAAAAGTTAAAACAAAATAATAGTAATAAATTATTTGTAAAACTATATCATCTTTAAAATATGTCCTGCATAGGAATATTATCACCTTCTTTAATGATATAGTGAAATGGACTTTACAGTGGGGGAAAAAAGTATTTAGTCAGCCACCAATTGTGCAAGTTCTCCCACTTAAAAAGATGAAAGAGGTCTGTAATTGTCATCATAGGTAGACCTCAACTATGAGAGACAAAATGAGAAAACATATCTACAAAATCACATTGTCTGATTTTTTAAGAATTTATTTGCAAATTATGGTGGAAAATAAGTATTTGGTCACCTACAAACAAGCAAGATTTCTGGCTCTCACAGACCTGTAACTTCTTCTGTCCTCCACTCATTACCTGTAGTAATGGCTCCTGTTTGAGATTGTTAGCAGTATAAAAGACACCTGTCCACGACCTCTAACAGTCACACTCCAAACCCCACTATGGTGAAGACCAAACAGCTGTGGAAGGACACCAGAAACAAAATTGTAGACCTGCACCAGGCTGGGAAGACTGAATCTGCAATAGGCAAGCAGCTTGGTGTGAAGAAATCAACTGTGGGAGCAATAATTAGAAAATGGAAGACATACAAGACCACTGATAATCTCCCTCGATCAGGGGCTCCACACAAGATCTCACCCCGTGGGGTCAAAATGATCACAAGAACGGTGAGCAAAAATCCGAGAACCACACTGGTGGACCTAGTGAATGACCTGCAGAAAGCTGGGACTAACGTAACAAAGGTTACCGTCAGTAACACACTACACCGCCAGGGACTCAGATCCTGCAGTGCCAGGCGTGTCCCCCTGCTTAAGCCAGTACATATCCGGGCCCGTCTGAAGTTCGCTAGAGAGCATTTGGATGTTCCAGAAGAATATTGGGAAAATGTCATATGGTCTGATGAAACCAAAGTAGAACTGTTTGGTAGAAACACAACTCGTCGTGTTTGGAGGAGAGTGAATGCTGAGTTTCATCCAAAGAACACCATACCTACTGTGAAGCATGGGAGTGGCAACATCATGCTTTGGGACAGTTTCTCTGCAAAGGGACCAGGATGACTCATCCGTGTACATGAAAGAATGAATGGGGCCATGTATCGTGAGATTTTGAGTGCAAACCTCCTTCCATCAGCAAGGGCATTGAAGATGAAACGTGGCTGGGTCTTTCAGCATGACAATGATCCCAAGCACACCGCCAGGGCAACAAAGGAGTGGCTTCGTAAGAAGCTTTACAAGGTCCTGGAGTGGCTTAGCCAGTCTCCAGATCTCAACCCCATAGAAAACCTTTGGAGGGAGTTGAAAGTCCATGTTGCCCAGCGACAGCCCCAAAACATCACTGCTCTAGAGGAGATCTGCATGGAGGAATGGTCCAACATACCAGCAAAAGTGTGTGCCAACCTTGTGAAGACTTACACAAAACGTTTGACCTCTGTCATTGCCAACAAAGGATATATAACAAAGTATTGAGATGAACTTTTGTTATTGACCAAATACTTATTTTCCACCATAATTTGCAAATAAATTCTTAAAAAAATCAGACAATGTGATTTTCTGGATTTGTTTTCTCATTTTGTCTCTCATACTTGAGGTCTACCTATGATGTCAATTACAGGCCTCTCTCATCTTTTTAAGTGGGAGAACTTGCACAATTGGTGGCTGACTAAATACTTTTTTTCCTCACTGTATGTCATATTTTCTATAAAGAACACTTGCATTTTAACTTGTAGCTGAAGTAAACTATATGGGGGAAGTTCAAGCTGTTTACTTAGTGAGGATCTCTACCAACTCTACCAACTCTTTCAATCCTTCAACAGGAGCTACTGAACTCAGTCCAGCATCCAGGACCACCCACCTGACCTGATTAACTGAAACTAACACCACTGATTTCTTGAGAATGGATGGGGCTAAAGAAAAAAAATCCATCTGTTCCAGAATCAGTGGATTGGCACCTATAGAAGAATGCAAAGAGTTGCTAGAGGTGGTAAAAGGTCCTTTTTATCAGGTTACAAATGAGTCCTAAACCAATAATAGTGCTGAGTAGTGGTCTTTAATAAGAGAAGAAACATAACTTTTAGGCCACAAAACAATGAAGCAATGCAGAGATAATCATAATTTTATGACTGTTCAAATTAGCCTTCAAGGGCATGGAAGGCAGGCCTGATTTTCTAGATCAGCCATAAGTGCTTTCTCCAGTTCTCCTCTGGAATCCTCGCCCAATGCCACCATATTAGCTGTGAAAGACATTTTTAGTTTCTGTGTTATGTCTGTCTATAGGCAGATCTGCATATTAAAGGAAATCTGTCAGGTCAATCTGGGACACTAAACCACCCACAGGTCCTTATAGACCTGCGCTGTTCTTCAGTGAAGCCAAAGATGGACACCCCGGCTTCACTGCGTAATTGTGGGGCATGCGCACTGAAGCCAAGGAGTACTCCTCTGGCATCATTGAAGAACTGAGCAGGCACGGGGGGAGTATAGCGGCAGGGTGAGTGTAAAGCTTTTTTATTTTTAGTGCGGCCATGGATTGCCTTATAACAGGGTGTTTTGGGACACTAAACCCCAGGTCCATATGGATGTGTGGGTGGTTTAGTGTCCCAAATTGCCCTGACAGATTCCCTTTAAGGGTGCCCAAATGCACTTGCAGGCTGATTTGCATATCCATACAAAGGTGATTAATTCTGTATTGCCTCATGGGTTGTGGACACAAATGCATGCTACTGGCATCCTGCAAGAAACCCTTAGTGGTTTGGGAGACATTTTGGACCTAATAGACATATAGCATATATTTTAACAAACCACGTGCAGGGTCGGACTGGCCCACCGGGGAACCGGTGAATCCACCGGTGGGCCCCGAGCCCCGACTATTAGTCCTCACCTCATGGGGGCCCAATCGGGATCCTGACCATCCCGATCGGGCCCCTGACCAGTGGCGTTACGATCGCGGTCGCAACCGGCAGGGTACGGGGCCCATGGCCAGCTGGAGATGGCCGGGGCCCCGGAACACTATGATAGCGGTCGGGGAAAGCCTGGTTCCCCGACCGCTATACATACTGTTATTGGAAAGGGGCCCTGGCATATTGCAGGCCCCTTTCCAATAGATGGCAGGGCAGGGCCAGGGGAGGTGACTGAAAATAATAAACACATATTCTCACCTCTCCGGGGCACAGCGTCTTCTCCGGCGCTCCTCTGTCATGTGACTGAGGCCTGTGATTAGGCCCCAGCGGTCACATGAGGCATGACCACGTAATAACGTCAGTGCGCCCCCACGTGACCGCTGAGGCCCAATCACAGGCCTCAGCAGCGTCATCGGAAAAGGGCCTGAAGACGCTGAAGACAACAGGATGGAGCGAGGATGCCAAGGAAAGGTAAGGCAAGGTGAGTATGAGAGTTTGTTATTTTTAATCACTTCCCCTGGGCCTCCGATTATTATACTCTGGGGTCTGAGGAGACCCCAGAGTATAATAATAGCACTGAAGCAGAGGGGGGCTATTGGGCGCATATAATACTGAGTGGGGGCCACTGTGGAAATACTGGGTGGGGGCCACTATGGAGCTTATAATACTGGGTGGGGGCCACTGTGGAGCTTATAATACTGGGTGGGGGCCACTGTGGAGCTTATAATACTGGGCAGGGACCACTGTGGAGCTTATAATACTGGGTGGGGGCCACTGTAGAGCTTATAATACTGGGTGGGGGCCACTGTGGAGCTTATAATACTGGACGGGGGCCACTGTGGAGCTTATAATACTGGGTGGGGGCCATTGTAGAGCTTATAATACAGGGTGGGGGCCACTGTGGAGCTTATACTCCATACAGTGGCTCCTTCATTTTTTTTTAATTACGCCAGGGCAGGTGAAAAAAACAAAACAAAAAAAACTCCCCACAAACTTTCTTTCCTGTCCCCAGTGTCTCCCAGCACGGTTCGGTCCTGCAGCTCTGTTGTTTTCTTCCAGCGCAAGTTCCCTCTGCACGTGACTACCTGTGACGTCACGTGACCCCTGAGGCCAATCAGTGGCCTAAGAGAAGGGACCTGGGACGTCACAGCCAGTGAGGAATTCCGGCAAAAAGAAGACAGCAGAGCTGCAGGACCGGACCGTGCTGAGAGGACACCGGAGCATCGGAGACAGGTGAGTATGTTTAGCATGTTTGTTTTTTTTTTTTTTGGGGGGGGGGGGTAGGGGGGATTCACCTCCCCCAGACTAATTCTAAAAAAGAAAAAAATTATACTGGACAATCTCTTTAAAGTGTGGTGCATTAGGGGAAATATTAAAGGGGTTGTCCAGGCATAATTTGTTATGGTTTATCCTCAGGATAGGCCATAGATAGCTGATCTGTAGGAGGCTGACCCCGGACCGATCAGCTGTTCGGAGCCACTTCTGATGCCCGTACTGTACACAATACAGGGCCAGAAGCAGAAAGCTCTGTCCACTGTATATTAGCCAGGCATCTTCACTGCATCTCAGCACTTATTGAAGTCAGTAGGAGCTGAGCTACAGTAAAGGCGCCGGGCTGCTATACAGCGGATGGAGCTTTCTGTTTCCGGCCCTGTGTTGTGTACAGAATGGGCTCCGGAAGTGGCGCCGAACAGCTGATGCGGCCGTGTGTCAGCCCCCTACCGATCAGGTATTTATGGCCTATCCTGAGCATAGGCCATAAAAAAGATTAACCCTGGACAACCCCTTTAATATGTCCCACACAGTTTAATGTCCCCCCCACAGGATGTTAGCCCCCATAACTGCTCCCACACAATATAATGACCCCATCACTATTCCCCATACAGTATGGGGGACCAGTGAAGAGGCCACTATGTGGGGGGACCAGTGAAGTGACCATAGAAAAATTTGGCCCAGACAACCCCTTAAAAGAGATTGTCCATAAACTGGAGCGACCACTGTGTCGGTCACCAGGGAGGTGTAAAAATAAGAAAATTTTTAAAAAAGCATACTCACCTGTCCCCAGCACCCTGTTGTCCCCCACTTGTGTCTGTTCGGTCTCATGGTGGCGCCTCATTTCTGGAAATCCTGTACCTAATTGGTGTTGGCGATCACATGAGGTGCAGGACTCCCAGCAAGGAGTCGCCGGCATGAGACTGAATGGACACTGGCAGCGGACAACAGCATGCTGGGAACAGGTGAGTATGCTTTTTAATGTACTTATTTTTTACTTTACACCTCCCGCCAGCTACATGAGTTGCTCCAATTCCTTCGGGGCAGCCGTGGGAGTCAGACACACTTGTTTGAGCTCCTGAGTCCAGAGGCTTAAGAGGCTTTTTGGATACTTGGAGACCGATTATTGGGTGTGGTTTTCGGTCTTTGTGTTACAGACCGTAGCTCTGACTCCCTTCCCCGTGCGGAAGGGAGCCTTATCATGGAGCGTGGAGCTCCTGCCCCCCGGACCTTACAGGCGGGGGGCAGGAGAATGTCTGCCGACACAGCACCAGCAGAGCAGGGCAGGCGGAGGTCGCTGAGGCAGCAAGCCTCAATGAGACTGGCGACCAGGACAACGGCATCGGGAGCAGCAGCAGCGACATTGGCGGCTGCAGCATCAGGAACAGCATCAGGAGCAGCGACGTCCGTAGAGCGGGCGACGCCGGCAGGAGTAGCGGTGGCGACAGGGGTGTCAGCAGTCCCGGCAGGTGGATCCGTGAAAACGGCGACATCAGCCACGGCGGTAACATCAGCGGCAGTGGCGGGTGAAGCCGGTCCGAAGGGGGCTACGGCCGCAGGATATGCGGTTCCCTCTGGAAGGGTCCCTGCAAGCAGGAGAAATGACACAAGCTTACCGTCATCGCTGCCGCAATCACCCGCAGGATGGGGCATCCAGAAAGCTGGAGAAGAGGTTGCCATCTACAGCCGGAGGATCGAGGCGGTCCTGGAGGAGTATGATCGGGCCCGGAGGTCCCTGTTCGCAATGAGTGGGGAGCTTCAGAGCGCTCGCGCCCGTAGCGACAGGGCCTCAAGGAAGGACCGCCCGGTTTTCAGTAAGCAGGTAAGGAGCCTGAAAAAAACAAATAAAGGCCCTGGAAGCCAGGTGCACAGAGATTCTGGAGGGCGCGGGGCCGTTCAGAGAGAAGCTACTGAACGATGACCGCTTCTTCCGCAAACAGCAGGAGCGGTTGTTGAAGGATGGCCCCGCGTCCTCAGACAGCTCGGGAGAGGACGACTATTGCGAGTCAGACCTGGAATCAGATGACAGCATGGCGGTACAGTATAGTCGGGCAGCCGTCCCTAGTAGCGGCAGCCTGATACCCACGTATATGCAGGCATCAGTGCCGGCAGTGAAGCAGGAGGTCAGAATGACAAGACAGGAAGTCAGAATGACAGGGCAGGAAGTGACGCAATCTCCCACACTCCCAGAGAACCAACCACTGCCCGAGACGGAGGAGGAGGAGGGCGGAGCCTCGGGAGAAGGCGGGAAGCTGATGAAGCAAATCTACCAATTAGAGTCCCCGTCCAGAATGGACCAATTAGCATTCAGCATGTCAGATCTGGACGGGGAGGAGGCGGGAAAAGGAGCCAAGACCAGGAAGAAGGCAAGGAAGGAAAAAAAAAGAGAAATAGAGAAATTTAAATTTGTCAGGTCGTTGCCTGGGGAGCATCGTGCCGGGACCTCAGCCCAGGTTGCGATGCCTCCAGGAGAGAAAAGGGAGGCGCAGGCACCTCGGGTCACGACAAGTGGCGGGGTGCCCGGGGTGCCAGCAGTCAAAATGGCGCCTGATAGTACCTTTCAGGTGGTGGCGGACAAGGAGCTCATGGTTGCGGACAAGGCGCTCATAGTTGCGGACAAGGGCAAAGGCAAAGAAGCCCCCCCCTGCGGAGGGGAGTGGTGTAGGGAAACCTCCCTTCCTGGTAGGAGGTTTTAAAATATCGATGGCTTCCCCCAGAGTAAGGTGTAGGAAAGGGGGAGTGGCAGGTGGGCGTGGCTCATCCTCCTCCAGTGCTGATGAAGCCGGTGATGCGGAGGTCACTTCCGGGGCTAAGGGGGCGTGTCCTCCTACAACATCAGGTGCCGGGGTGACTGTGGATGCGGAGGCCGAGGTAAAAGCGGGGAAGCCATTAGCGAGTGGTGCAGCCGGCCCCGCTGTAAGAAGGAAGACTGCAGGTGTGAATGATGGACGAGTGGAGAAGCTAGTTAAGCAGACAGGTAAGGTAAAGGGGAAAGCGGGTGGGACAAAAGGGGTAATTAATAGTATTCCTGAAGAAGGTGGTGTAGTATGCATGGGGGTCCAAGAGCCTGTAGTCGGGGAGGCTGCGGGTGGAGGGGCTATTACCATTGCTGCTAAAAAAAGTATTTCTACTGCTAGTAATATTTCTGTTGTGGCCCCTGTTGTCTCTGGTATTTCTGCTGTTGTCCCTGCTGTTGTTTCTGCTGCTGTTCCTGATGCTGTTCCTGATGCTGTCGTTGCTCCTGTTGTTACTCCTGTCATTGCTCCTGATATTGCTGCTCCTGTTGTCCTCTCTGCCGCTGGTCCTTCTGCTGCAGTTGGAGTGACCCGGTCCGCGGCGGCTATGCCAGGGCGGACTGTTGCCGCCTCTGGTGCTCCGGTTGCCGTGGCTGGGCTAAGTAGTTCTGCGGGGGTCCCTGGGAGTGGCGCTGGTACTCCGGCAGCGGAGGTTGCTGCGGCCTCCGGGCCCCCACGCTCCTATGCCAGCGTCGCTTCTGGGGCCCCTGGGGGTGCATCATGTCTTCCGCCGGGCTCCAGGGACGGCGATTTGCAACGGCAGCTCCTGGAGGCTTTACGTGCGGACCAGTCCACAATGACCATAGATGGGCAGTCGAGAGACCTTAGGTTCTGGATCGAACGTTTTGGCCTAGGGAAGTTCCGAGAGGAAGGAGGTGAGACCAGATGGACTCTCCCTACACCCGGGCGTAGGGGGCCGACACGGAGGAACGTGGCCCGTCTCGTGTGGGGGGGGAGCCGGCCCTTGTCCCCAGAGGAGGGGGGTCGTGGAACTCCTACTCGGGATGGGTTTCAGGGCAAGCGACATCTTTGCCCTGATTCATCCTGTCGGCTCCTCGGAGTTTGACATCAGCTTTGTTACCCCGGAGGGCTTAGAAACCTTCTGGGGAAACTATAGGCTGGTGAAGGACGAGCCCGCCTGGCGTGACTTTATGGTGTGGGCGGTGTCACGCCAGGATAACATTAAGAAAGTGACCGTTTTAACTCGTAACGAGTCACTTTCTTATATGGACATCATGACCTGGCTGAACAGGTTTGGGGAGGTCAAGGACTTCCCAAAGAAAAATCTCGACGAGTTCGGGATATGGTCGGGGGCCTGGACCTTCATGGTCAAATTGCGACACGAGGATAACTCGGTGATGCATATCCCGTCCTCAACCTTCCTTGGGAAAGACAGGATCCTTGTCTTCTACCAGGGGCAGCCAAAACTCTGTCACAGGTGCGGTGACCCCTCACACTTGAGCGCCTCCTGCCGTGTGCAGAAGTGCGCCATGTGTGGGGAGGTGGGCCATCTCACGGCGACCTGTAGCAGGGTGCGTTGCCACCTGTGTGGTGTCCTTGGGCACCCGATCGGGGCGTGTCCACGGTCTTTCGCCAACACCACCCTTCGGCAAGCGGGGGCAGTTGAGGAGGCTGTCCCTGCTGCGGAGGGGGTGAGTGGGGGAGAAGAGACTAGTCTGCCAAGGCAAAGGGAGAAGGCCCAGCCACCATCAAGGGCAAGGAGGCGCGAGAGGAGGAGGGAGCAGAGGGAGGGGAGTTATGTGCCTTCCTTCTGCCCCTGGCTCTGCTGGGCCGGATCCTGATGCCGAGGCAGCAGTGGGCACGACCCTGGTTGAGGAGATGAGGAGACTGCAGAGGGAGGAAGAGGCTGACCAGTCGTCTTCTTCTCAGTACGTCAGTGCTGGGGAGGGAGAGACGGTCAAGCGGAGAAAGTCACCGAGTAAAGTGAGGGCAAAAACATCTGCCCCCCCCCCCCCCGACGAAGGAACGCAGACTCGACGGCCCTCTAGTGGTAGGTCCCAACCGGTACCAATCCCTCTGTGAGGATGCGTCGGCCTCAGGGGAGGCTTCAGAGGGAGAGGTGGAGCCGTCAGGGGCTGCTGAGTCTCCCTCCGGGAGGGGCCCCCTGCCCTTTGGGGGGGGAGGCTGGCCTGGAGCCTGGAGGAGGAGATGATGCACCCAGGGCCGAAGTTGCTACTGTCTCTGCGACCACTGTAACTTCTCAGGGAGAAGTTGCGGGGGAGGTCCATCCCCTCCTCTGGCCAAACCGCACCGGGGGAGGTGATGGACCAATCCCAATGTAAGAAGAGGACCCGCAAGACGAGGAGAAGTCGCGGGTCCTCTTCAGACTCATCTAGGGGTGGTGGTGATAGGAGGAAAGTGGGTGGGAAGCTGAAGGTCATTGAGCTCAATCGGTCTTAATGGCAGTCCCCTCTCCACTGACGCTGGCCACCATTAACGTGGCCAGCATTAAGTCTGATACGGCTAGGTTTGCAGCCTTTGATTTTCTTGGCCGGGTTGAAGCTGACATTTTGTTTTTGCAGGAGACCAGGCTCTGTACTCTATCAGAGATAAACAGAGCAAGGAGGGAGTGGCGCAGGGGGCCCTCCTACTGGTCTCTTGCGGCTGAGCCATATAGTGGAGTGGCGGTGCTTTTTACCGCAGAGGTGAAATGCCAGTGACTGATCGAGCTCGAAATGGGAAGGTGCCTAGTCTTAGACGTCTTCATGAAGGGGCAAAGCCTGCGCCTCATTAACATCTACGGTCCCCAGACAAAGTGGGACCGTAAAAGCCTCTTTATGAAGATTAAGCCTTTTCTTTTTACGGGCAAACAAGTCATCTTTGGTGGGGATTTTAATACCATAACTAGACCCCAAGACCGAGGAGGTACCAGAGATAGACTGCCCTATGATGGCGCCGCGTTAAATAGCATAGTGAGTGAAGCTCGCCTGGAGGATATCCACATCAGGCATTCCCCAGGTCACCGTGGGTTCACCTTTCTGAGAGGTAGTGTTAGGTCTAGGATAGATAGGTTTTTTTTGAAGGAGAATTCCGTCACCACCCCTGTGTCCGTGGTGGAGGTGGAGTTCTCTGATCACTGTCTAATTTTGTTTTCTTTGAATATTTCAGAGACCCTCCGGAGAGGAAGAGGTTTGTGGAGGCTGAATTCGTCACTCCTTGAGGAGGCAGCTGTAAGACAAGCCTTTGAGGAGTTTCTTCAGGATCAGGTACTATTACTGGGTCTTGAAGGTACTAGGTCAGAGTGGTTGGAGATATTCAAAAAAAGGGTGGCGGGATTTTTCCGCCGGCTCTCAAGCCTCAGGTCACTGGACATGTACAGCATGTACAGTGCACTGAGGAAGAGACTTGAACATCTGGTCTCGACCGGAGGTAGCCAGGAGGATATCTCCGGTGTGAAGGCTTTGCTCAAAAGGTGTCAGTATGATAGGCACGCATCTTTGGTTCTTGAGAGGGATTTCGGGAAATACCGCTCGCCCGACCCCTACAGGAACTGTAAGATGTCAGTGACTTGTAAGACAGTAACAGGCCTGATTGACAGTACAGGATCCCTGACAAGATCCAGGTCAGGGATCTTGGAGGTCGTCAGGTCCTTCTACTCGAACCTTTTGGCAAAGAAGGAACTGAATCGGGATCGGATTTCAGGTTTCTTGGCTGAAGCCATTCCTGAGTCAGCAGAAGACCCTTCTCTTGGTGTTTTGATAGAACCTATAAGGGAAGAGGAAGTCGTCAGGGCTATTGAAGGTCTTGCCCTCAAGAAGTCACCTGGCCCAGATGGCTTAACATCTTAGTTCTATCGGACCTTTAAAGGAGCTTTGGCTCCCCTCTTGACTGACGTGCTTAATGAGTGTCTATCCTCGGGCACTCTGCCGAAGTCAATGAGGAGGTCCGCCCTTATAGTTCTGTCAAAGGGTAAGGATCCGAGCCATATTGAGAACTGGCGGCCCATAGCACTTCTCAATACGGACCGAAAGATTCTGGCGAAGGTACTTTTCAACTGGCTGGTACAGTTTGCGCCCCGGCTCCTCTCGCCGGCTCAGCACTGCTCTGTTCCCGGTCGTAGCACCTTAAGTGCGGTCCTGAGTGTCAGGGAGGCTGTGGAGCAGAGTAGGGCAGGTCGGTGGAAGGGGTACTTGCTGTCCCTAGATCAGGCTAAGGATTTTGACAGGGTGAATCATGAGTATTTGTGATCAACTCTCTCGAGGTATGGCCTGCCTGGGGGGTTCATTCAGTGGCTGCAGACCTTATACGCTGGGGCTGAGTCTTTCCCGCTTGTGAATGGTTGGGTTGGTCGTCCTTTTGAGGTGGTTGGGCGTCCGACAGGGATGTCCCTTGAGCCCGCTACTGTATGTGTTCGCCATTGATCCCCTGATTAGACGGATTAATGGTGGGCCGGTGGCGGGAATCAGGATGGACCTGGAGGGCACTGGCTCCCCTTTGAGGACAGTAGCCTACGCGGATGATGTCACCGTTCTTGTCTCGTCACGGGAGGAGCTTGAATGGGTGATGTCTGAAGTGGACAGTTACTCGGAGGCTTCCGGATCAGCTGTAAACAGGAATAAATGTGGAAGCCTCTGGCTGGGAGGGGGAGAGCTTGGTTTTTCTCTCCCGGACACCCTCCCAGAACCCCAGGGGTCTGTAAAGATCTTAGGCATCCATTTTGGCCAGGGTGATTACCCACTCCAAAATTGGGAAGGTAGGCTTAAGGATGTCGCCCAGAGAGTTGATTGCTGGAAGGGTTGGTCTTTGACCCTGAGAGAAAGGGTTCACCTTGCCAAAGCCTTCCTGCTCCCGTTGGTGATCTATCTAGGTAGCGTCTGTGCCTTGCCAGAGTCTTGTTGGAGTAGGATCTGTTGCCTGTTCTTCCAACTGTTATGGGGGAACAGGCTCAACCTAATCAAGAGGGAGGTTACATACCGCACAAGGAGGCTAGGGGGGTTAAATATGGTTAACCCTGTGGTGTTCTAAATGAACACCTTTCTTAAGATCAATTTACCAAACCTCTCCGCCAAGGGGGCTCCTTCGTGGGTAGCCTCCTGCCAGGTGTGGTTTCGGCCCTTCTTCCAGAAATGGGAGTCAGGAGGGCAAGTGAAAGATCTTCGTGCACCCCATGGATATCTCCCGGCCTATGCTTCCCTGGTCTTGAAGGTGATTCGTCGGTGGGGTCTGGGGGCGTGGGAGATCAGGACTCAGTCAAGACGTTTTCTTGACGACAAGGTCCTGTTGACCCGCTTCCAGAAGCCTCTGGCGCTCAAAGATTGCCCAGGAGAAACCTTAGAGGGAGGGTTGCGTTTTCTTAACTCCAAAAGGTTTCCTCGGAAGTTTTGGGATCTGACGTGGCGCTGCCTCCTAGGTAAGTTATATGTGAGGGGGAACTTGAAGTACCGGAACTCCGACGAGCGAGGCTGCCCTCGGGAGGAGTGTGGCGACATGCTGGAAAGCATGGAGCACTTCCTGCTTCAGTGCCCCTTCAATATAAGGGTTTGCAAATTGGTGGGGACCTCCACCGGTTGGCTGCGGCTGGCTGGCCTTTCCTACGCCGAGTGGGCCTATGGGGCATTCAAACACCCGGAGGGCAGGGACTGCCAAACACTTTTTGTAGTTAGTGCAGTGGTCAGGTTTCACCTATGGTCAGCACGGTGTTTAGTATCGACGAGAGGCAAAATCCTCCCGGAGGTGGAGGTGGTTAAAAACATCATGGTGGACCTGGTGAGGGTGCGCTCTCGGGAGTACGAGGGGCTGGGCGCAGAAAGGGCTGGTACCCTCTGGAGGGGGTTCACTTTTTCTGTTCCCTGAGGGTTAGATAAGGGATTTAAAGTAGGTTAGTTAGGTTAGGGCCAGATAGGGATAGGTAGGGCAAGGTTTGCACGAGGGGTGGGGTTTATTATTTTCTGATAGGGAGGGACAGGTAGGGACAGGGTAGGGACAGAATGATAGATAGGGATATAGCGGTAGGGCGAGTAGACAGGGACAGGCCTCCTGTGCTCTCTTCCTGGTGGAGGGCTGGCGTGTCACCACATAGGCATTTTTGTTTTGGAAATCAGATGGAAGGGTAAGAGGCTTGAGGATAACCGACCCTAGGCCCATGGGAGGTTCATGGGAGGGAAGGTAATTTAACAGGTTATGTAGGATGGTGGGTTTTTGTTACTTGTCTGGTATTTGTTATTTGTTATTGTTGTCGTTCATATGTTGTGTCCATTTTCCCATTTACCATTTTTCCATATCCCATATTCATTTTCCATTTCCATTTTTCATATCTATTTCCATATCCCATATTTCATTTTCCATATTCCATAATTCCATTTGTTTGTTAGTAGTTAAGGGGTTTTTCAGGGGGGTAGGTTGTTTGGGAGGGGGGTTTCTTTTTTGGGGGTGGAGGGTTTGGTTTATAAGTTTTCGTGTGCCCGGCCTGGCTCTGGACTACGCGGACATGGGAGGACATGAGGCGGAGAGCCAGGTTGGGTTTCAGGGGCTTGGTGGTGGGTGGTGCCAGCACCAGGACTATGCGGACATGGGAGGACATGGGGCGTGGTGCTGGCTGGGTGTGGTGAGGGGAAAAAAAAAAAAAAAAATTTTTGTAAGTTTCAGTTGGGGATTTTGTTAGTGTTATAAGTTTCCGTTATAAGTTTCCGTTATAAGTTTCCGTTATAAGTTTCCGTTATATGTTTCCATTGTATATTGCTCATTTAGATTTTCTTTTGTTAGAGTTTTTGACTGACGGATGACTGGAGAAAGACAGGAGAAGAGTGAAAGGTGGCGTGAAAGGCGGAGTGAAAGGCAGAATGGATGGGGCTGGTTCGCGATTGTTTTTTTTTTTTTTTTGTCCCGGTGTTTTCTTGTATTTTATTTGTTGATGGTTTTATGCTATGTTTTAGATTTATGTATTGTCTCTGTTTATAGTTTTTATATTGTATTTTCGTATGTGACAGTGTTTGTGAACTTTTTCTACTTTTCTAATAAAATAGTTCCAATTCCTTCGGGGCAACCGTGGGAGTCAGACATACTTGTTTGAGCTCCTAGCTTCAGAGGTTTACGTGGCTTTTGATATTTGGAGACCGTTTATTGTGTGTGGTTTTCGGTCTTTGTTTGTTACAGACCGTAGCTCCGACTCCCTTCCCCCGTGCGGAGGGGAGCCTTATCGTGGAGCTCCTGCCCCCCCGGACCTTACAGGCGGGGGGGCAGGAGAATGTCTGCCGACACAGCACCAGCAGAGCAGGGCAGGCGGAGGTCGCTGAGGCAGCAAGCCTCAACAAGACTGGCGACCGGGACGACAGCATCGGGCACGGCGGCAGCGACATTGGCAGCTGCAGCATTGGAGACAGCATCGGGAGCAGCGACGTCCGTGGAGCAGGCGACGCCAGCGGGGGTAGCAGTGGCGACAGGGGTGTCAGCAGTCCCGACAGGTGGATCCGTTAAGACGGCGACATCAGCCACGGCGGTAACATCAGCGGCAGTGGCGGGTGAAGCCGGTCCGAAGGGGGCTACGGCCGCAGGATATGCGGTTTCCTCTGGAAGGGTCCCTGCAAGCAGGAGAAAAGACGCCTTACCGTCATCGCTGCCTCAATCACCCGCGGGATGGGGCATCCGGAAGGCTGGAGAAGAGGTTGCCATCTACAGCCGGAGGATCGAGGCGGCCCTAGAGGAGTATGACCGGGCCCGGAGGTCCCTGTTCGCTATGGGTGGAGAGCTGCAAAGCGCTCGTGCCCGTAGCGACAGGGCCTCGAGGAAGGACCACCCGGTTTTCAGCAGGCAAGTAAAGAGCCTCAAAAAGCAGATTAAGACCCTGGAAGCCAGGTGTGCGGAGATCCTGGAGGGCGCGGGGCCGTTCAGAGAGAAGCTGCTGAACGATGACCGCTTCTTCCGCAAACAGCAGGAGCAGTTGCTGAAGGATGGCCCCGCGTCCTCAGACAGCTCGGGAGAGGACGACTATTGCGAGTCAGACCTGGAATCAGATGACAGCATGGCGGTACAGTATAGTCGGGCAGCCGTCCCTAGTAGCGGCAGCCTGATACCCACGTATACGCAGGCATCAGTGCCGGCAGTGAAGCAGGAAGTCAGAATGACAAGACAGGAAGTCAGAATGACAGGGCAGGAAGTGACGCAATCTCCCACACTCCCAGAGAACCAACCACTGCCCGAGACGGAGGAGGAGGAGGGCGGAGCCTCGGGAGAAGGCTGGAAGCTGATGAGGCAAATCTACCAATTAGAGTCCCCGTCCAGAATGGACCAATTAGCATTCAGCATGTCAGATCTGGACGGGGAGGAGGCGGGAAAAGGAGCCAAGACCAGGAAGAAGGCAAGGAAGGAAAAAAAAAAGAGAAATAGAGACATTTAAATTTGTCAGGTCGTTGCCTGGGGAGCATCGTGCCGGGACCTCAGCCCAGGTTGCGATGCCTCCAGGAGAGAAAAGGGAGGCGCAGGCACCTCGGGTCACGCCAAGTGGCGGGGTGCCCGGGGTGCCAGCAGTCAAAATGGCGCCTGATAGTACCTTTCAGGTGGTGGCGGACAAGGAGCTCATAGTTGCGGACAAGGGCAAAGGCAAAGAATCCCCCCTGCGGAGGGGAGTGGCGTAGGGAAACCTCCCTCCCTGGTAGGAGGTTTTAAAATATCGATGGCTTCCCCCAGAGTAAGGTGTAGGAAAGGGGGAGTGGCAGGTGGGCGTGGCTCATCCTCCTCCAGTGCTGATGAAGCCGGTGATGCAGAGGTCACTTCCGGGGCTAAGGGGGCGTGTCCTCCTACAACATCAGGTGCCAGGGTGACTGTGGATGCGGAGGCCGAGGTAAAAGCGGGGAAGCCATCAGCGAGTGGTGCAGCCGGCCCCGCTGTAAGAAGGAAGACTGCAGGTGTGAATGATGGACGAGTGGAGAAGTTAGTTAAGAAGGCGGGTAAGGCAAAGGGGAAAACGGGTGGGATTAATGCAGTAATTAGTAATCTTCCTGAAGAAGGAGGTGTGGGGGTCGAAGAGCCTGTAGTCGGGGAGGCTGCGGGTGGAGGGGCTATTACCGTTGCTGCTAAAAAGAATATTTCTACTGCTAATTTTTCTGCTGTTATCCCTGCTGTTGTTCCTGCTACTGTTTCCGATGCTGTTCCTGATGCTGTCGTTGCCCCTGTTGTTGCTCCTGATATTGATATTGTTGCTCCTGTTGTCCTCTCTGCTGTTGTTCCCTCTGCCGCAGTTAGAGTGACCCGGTCCGCGGCAGCTATGCCAGGGCGGACTGTTGCCGCCTCTGGTGCTCCGGTTGCTGTGGCTGGGCCAAGTAGTTCTGCGGGGGGTCCCTGGGAGTGGCGCTGGTACTCCAGCAGCGGAGGTTGCTGTGCCTCCGGGCCCCCACGCTCCTATGCCAGCGTCGCTTCTGGGGCCCCTGGGGGTGCATCATGTCTTCCGCCGGGCTCCAGGGACGGCGATTTGCAATGGCAGCTCCTGGAGGCTTTATGGGCGGGCCAGTCCACAATGACCATAGATGGGCAGTCGAGAGACCTTAGGTTTTGGGTCGAGCGTTTTGGCCTAGGGAAGTTCCTAGAGGAAGGAGGTGAGACCAGATGGACTCTCCCTACACCCGGGCGTAGGGGGCCGACACGGAGGAACGTGGCCCGTCTCGTGTGGGGGGGAGCCGGCCCTTGTCCCCAGAGGAGGGGGGGTCGTGGAACTCCTACTCGGGATGGGTTTCAGGGAGAGCGACATCTTTGCCCTGATTCATCCTGTCGGCTCCTCGGAGTTCGACATCAGCTTTGTTACCCCGGAGGGCCTAGAAACCTTCTGGGGAAATTACAGGCTGGTGAAGGACGAGCCCGCCTGGCGTGACTTTATGGTGTGGGCGGTGTCATGCCAGGATAGCATTAAGAAAGTGACCGTTTTAACTCGTAACGAGTCACTTTCTTATATGGACATCATGACCTGGCTCAACAGGTATGGGGAGGTCAAAGACTTCCCCAAGAAAAACCTGGATGAGTTTGGGATCTGGTCGGGGGCCTGGACTTTCATGGTCAAGTTGCGACACGAGGATAACTCGGTGATGCATATCCCGTCCTCGACCTTCCTTGGGAAAGACAGGATCCTTGTCTTCTACCAGGGGCAGCCAAAACTCTGTCACAGGTGCGGTGACCCCTCACACTTGAGCGCCTCCTGCCGTGTGCAGAAGTGCGCCATGTGTGGGGAGGTGGGGCCATCTCGCGGCGACCTGTGGCAGGGTGCGTTGCCACCTGTGTGGTGTCCTTGGGCACCCGATCGGGGCGTGTCCACGGTCTTTCGCCAACACCACCCTTCGGCAAGCGGGGGCAGTTGAGGAGGCTGTCCCTGCTGCGGAGGGGGTGAGTGGGGGAGGAGAGACTAGTCTGCCAAGGGAAAAGGAGAAGGCCCAGCCACCATCAAGGGCAAGGAGGCGCGAGAGGAGGAGGGAGCAGAGGGAGGGAGTTATGTGCCTTCCTTCTGCCCCTGGCTCTGGTGGGCCGGATCCCGATGCCGAGGCAGCAGTGGGCACGACCCTGGTTGAGGAGATGAGGAGACTGCAGAGGGAGGAAGAGGCTGACCAGTCGTCTTCTTCTCAGTACGTCAGTGCTGGGGAGGGAGAGACGGTCAAGCGGAGAAAGTCACCGAGTAAAGTGAGGGCAAAAACATATGCCCCCCCCCCCGACGAAGGAACGCAGACTCGACGGCCCTCTAGTGGTAGGTCCCAACCGGTACCAATCCCTCTGTGAGGATGCGTCGGCCTCAGGGGAGGCTTCAGAGGGAGAGGTGGAGCCGTCAGGGGCTGCTGAGTCTCCCTCCGGGAGGGGCCCCCTGCCCTCTGGGGGGGAGGCTGGCCTGGAGCCTGGAGGAGGAGATGATGCACCCAGGGCCGAAGTTGCTACTGTCTCTGCGACCACTGTAACTCCTCAGGGAGAAGTTGCGGGGGAGGTCCATCCCTCCTCTGGCCAAACCGCACCGGGGGAGGTGATGGACCAATCCCAATGTAAGAAGAGGACCCGCAAGACGAGGAGAAGTCGCGGGTCCTCTTCAGACTCATCTAGGGGTGGTGGTGATAGGAGGAAAGGGGGTGGGAAGCTGAAGGTCATTGAGCTCAATCGGTCTTAATGGCAGTCCCCTCTCCACTGACGCTGGCCACCATTAACGTGGCCAGCATTAAGTCTGATACGGCTAGGTTTGCAGCCTTTGATTTTCTTGGCCGGGTTGAAGCTGACATTTTGTTTTTGCAGGAGACCAGGCTCTGTACTCTATCAGAGATAAACAGAGCAAGGAGGGAGTGGCGCAGGGGGCCCTCCTACTGGTCTCTTGCGGCTGAGCCGTATAGTGGAGTGGCGGTGCTTTTTACCGCAGAGGTGAAATGCCAGCGACTGATTGAGCTCGAAATGGGAAGGTGCCTAGTCTTAGACGTCTTCATGAAGGGGCAAAGCCTGCGCCTCATTAACATCTACGGTCCCCAGACAAAGTGGGACCGTAAAAGCCTCTTTATGAAGATTAAGCCTTTTCTTTTTACGGGCAAAAAAGTCATCTTTGGTGGGGATTTTAATACCATAACTAGACCCCAAGACCGAGGAGGTACCAGAGATAGACTGCCCTATGATGGCGCCGCGTTAAATAGCATAGTGAGTGAAGCTCGCCTGGAGGATATCCACATCAGGCATTCCCCAGGTCACCGTGGGTTCACCTTTCTGAGAGGTAGTGTTAGGTCTAGGATAGATAGGTTTTTTTTGAAGGAGAATTCCGTCACCACCCCTGTGTCCGTGGTGGAGGTGGAGTTCTCTGATCACTGTCTAATTTTGTTTTCTTTGAATATTTCAGAGACCCTCCGGAGAGGAAGAGGTTTGTGGAGGCTGAATTCGTCACTCCTTGAGGAGGCAGCTGTAAGACAAGCCTTTGAGGAGTTTCTTCAGGATCAGGTACTATTACTGGGTCTTGAAGGTACTAGGTCAGAGTGGTTGGAGATATTCAAAAAAAGGGTGGCGGGATTTTTCCGCCGGCTCTCAAGCCTCAGGTCACTGGACATGTACAGCATGTACAGTGCACTGAGGAAGAGACTTGAACATCTGGTCTCGACCGGAGGTAGCCAGGAGGATATCTCCGGTGTGAAGGCTTTGCTCAAAAGGTGTCAGTATGATAGGCACGCATCTTTGGTTCTTGAGAGGGATTTCGGGAAATACCGCTCGCCCGACCCCTACAGGAACTGTAAGATGTCAGTGACTTGTAAGACAGTAACAGGCCTGATTGACAGTACAGGATCCCTGACAAGATCCAGGTCAGGGATCTTGGAGGTCGTCAGGTCCTTCTACTCGAACCTTTTGGCAAAGAAGGAACTGAATCGGGATCGGATTTCAGGTTTCTTGGCTGAAGCCATTCCTGAGTCAGCAGAAGACCCTTCTCTTGGTGTTTTGATAGAACCTATAAGGGAAGAGGAAGTCGTCAGGGCTATTGAAGGTCTTGCCCTCAAGAAGTCACCTGGCCCAGATGGCTTAACATCTTAGTTCTATCGGACCTTTAAAGGAGCTTTGGCTCCCCTCTTGACTGACGTGCTTAATGAGTGTCTATCCTCGGGCACTCTGCCGAAGTCAATGAGGAGGTCCGCCCTTATAGTTCTGTCAAAGGGTAAGGATCCGAGCCATATTGAGAACTGGCGGCCCATAGCACTTCTCAATACGGACCGAAAGATTCTGGCGAAGGTACTTTTCAACTGGCTGGTACAGTTTGCGCCCCGGCTCCTCTCGCCGGCTCAGCACTGCTCTGTTCCCGGTCGTAGCACCTTAAGTGCGGTCCTGAGTGTCAGGGAGGCTGTGGAGCAGAGTAGGGCAGGTCGGTGGAAGGGGTACTTGCTGTCCCTAGATCAGGCTAAGGATTTTGACAGGGTGAATCATGAGTATTTGTGATCAACTCTCTCGAGGTATGGCCTGCCTGGGGGGTTCATTCAGTGGCTGCAGACCTTATACGCTGGGGCTGAGTCTTTCCCGCTTGTGAATGGTTGGGTTGGTCGTCCTTTTGAGGTGGTTGGGCGTCCGACAGGGATGTCCCTTGAGCCCGCTACTGTATGTGTTCGCCATTGATCCCCTGATTAGACGGATTAATGGTGGGCCGGTGGCGGGAATCAGGATGGACCTGGAGGGCACTGGCTCCCCTTTGAGGACAGTAGCCTACGCGGATGATGTCACCGTTCTTGTCTCGTCACGGGAGGAGCTTGAATGGGTGATGTCTGAAGTGGACAGTTACTCGGAGGCTTCCGGATCAGCTGTAAACAGGAATAAATGTGGAAGCCTCTGGCTGGGAGGGGGAGAGCTTGGTTTTTCTCTCCCGGACACCCTCCCAGAACCCCAGGGGTCTGTAAAGATCTTAGGCATCCATTTT
The DNA here is from genome assembly GCA_947044405.1 of Leptodactylus fallax. NCBI lineage: Eukaryota > Metazoa > Chordata > Amphibia > Anura > Leptodactylidae > Leptodactylus > Leptodactylus fallax. The sequence continues at coordinate 350,657 of CAMRHE010000035.1, read as the reverse complement.
GGCCAGGGTGATTACCCACTCCAAAATTGGGAAGGTAGGCTTAAGGATGTCGCCCAGAGAGTTGATTGCTGGAAGGGTTGGTCTTTGACCCTGAGAGAAAGGGTTCACCTTGCCAAAGCCTTCCTGCTCCCGTTGGTGATCTATCTAGGTAGCGTCTGTGCCTTGCCAGAGTCTTGTTGGAGTAGGATCTGTTGCCTGTTCTTCCAACTGTTATGGGGGAACAGGCTCAACCTAATCAAGAGGGAGGTTACATACCGCACAAGGAGGCTAGGGGGGTTAAATATGGTTAACCCTGTGGTGTTCTAAATGAACACCTTTCTTAAGATCAATTTACCAAACCTCTCCGCCAAGGGGGCTCCTTCGTGGGTAGCCTCCTGCCAGGTGTGGTTTCGGCCCTTCTTCCAGAAATGGGAGTCAGGAGGGCAAGTGAAAGATCTTCGTGCACCCCATGGATATCTCCCGGCCTATGCTTCCCTGGTCTTGAAGGTGATTCGTCGGTGGGGTCTGGGGGCGTGGGAGATCAGGACTCAGTCAAGACGTTTTCTTGACGACAAGGTCCTGTTGACCCGCTTCCAGAAGCCTCTGGCGCTCAAAGATTGCCCAGGAGAAACCTTAGAGGGAGGGTTGCGTTTTCTTAACTCCAAAAGGTTTCCTCGGAAGTTTTGGGATCTGACGTGGCGCTGCCTCCTAGGTAAGTTATATGTGAGGGGGGAACTTGAAGTACCGGAACTCCGACGAGCGAGGCTGCCCTCGGGAGGAGTGTGGCGACATGCTGGAAAGCATGGAGCACTTCCTGCTTCAGTGCCCCTTCAATATAAGGGTTTGCAAATTGGTGGGGACCTCCACCGGTTGGCTGCGGCTGGCTGGCCTTTCCTACGCCGAGTGGGCCTATGGGGCATTCAAACACCCGGAGGGCAGGGACTGCCAAACACTTTTTGTAGTTAGTGCAGTGGTCAGGTTTCACCTATGGTCAGCACGGTGTTTAGTATCGACGAGAGGCAAAATCCTCCCGGAGGTGGAGGTGGTTAAAAACATCATGGTGGACCTGGTGAGGGTGCGCTCTCGGGAGTACGAGGGGCTGGGCGCAGAAAGGGCTGGTACCCTCTGGAGGGGGTTCACTTTTTCTGTTCCCTGAGGGTTAGATAAGGGATTTAAAGTAGGTTAGTTAGGTTAGGGCCAGATAGGGATAGGTAGGGCAAGGTTTGCACGAGGGGTGGGGTTTATTATTTTCTGATAGGGAGGGACAGGTAGGGACAGGGTAGGGACAGAATGATAAATAGGGATATAGCGGTAGGGCGAGTAGACAGGGACAGGCCTCCTGTGCTCTCTTCCTGGTGGAGGGCTGGCGTGTCACCACATAGGCATTTTTGTTTTGGAAATCAGATGGAAGGGTAAGAGGCTTGAGGATAACCGACCCTAGGCCCATGGGAGGTTCATGGGAGGGAAGGTAATTTAACAGGTTATGTAGGATGGTGGGTTTTTGTTACTTGTCTGGTATTTGTTATTTGTTATTGTTGTCGTTCATATGTTGTGTCCATTTTCCCATTTACCATTTTTCCATATCCCATATTCATTTTCCATTTCCATTTTTCATATCTATTTCCATATCCCATATTTCATTTTCCATATTCCATAATTCCATTTGTTTGTTAGTAGTTAAGGGGTTTTTCAGGGGGGTAGGTTGTTTGGGAGGGGGGTTTCTTTTTGGGGGTGGAGGGTTTGGTTTATAAGTTTTCGTGTGCCCGGCCTGGCTCTGGACTACGCGGACATGGGAGGACATGAGGCGGAGAGCCAGGTTGGGTTTCAGGGGCTTGGTGGTGGGTGGTGCCAGCACCAGGACTATGCGGACATGGGAGGACATGGGGCGTGGTGCTGGCTGGGTGTGGTGAGGGGAAAAAAAAAAAAAAAAATTTTTTGTAAGTTTCAGTTGGGGATTTTGTTAGTGTTATAAGTTTCCGTTATAAGTTTCCGTTATAAGTTTCCGTTATAAGTTTCCGTTATAAGTTTCCGTTATAAGTTTCCGTTATAAGTTTCCGTTATAAGTTTCCGTTATATGTTTCCATTGTATATTGCTCATTTAGATTTTCTTTTGTTAGAGTTTTTGACTGACGGATGACTGGAGAAAGACGGGAGAAGAGTGAAAGGTGGCGTGAAAGGCGGAGTGAAAGGCAGAATGGATGGGGCTGGTTCGCGATTGTTTTTTTTTTTTTTTTGTCCCGGTGTTTTCTTGTATTTTATTTGTTGATGGTTTTATGCTATGTTTTAGATTTATGTATTGTCTCTGTTTATAGTTTTTATATTGTATTTTCGTATGTGACAGTGTTTGTGAACTTTTTCTACTTTTCTAATAAAATAGTTCCAATTCCTTCGGGGCAACCGTGGGAGTCAGACATACTTGTTTGAGCTCCTAGCTTCAGAGGTTTACGTGGCTTTTGATATTTGGAGACCGTTTATTGTGTGTGGTTTTCGGTCTTTGTTTGTTACAGACCGTAGCTCCGACTCCCTTCCCCGTGCGGAGGGGAGCCTTATCGTGGAGCTCCTGCCCCCCGGACCTTACAGGCGGGGGGCAGGAGAATGTCTGCCGACACAGCACCAGCAGAGCAGGGCAGGCGGAGGTCGCTGAGGCAGCAAGCCTCAACAAGACTGGCGACCGGGACGACAGCATCGGGCACGGCGGCAGCGACATTGGCAGCTGCAGCATTGGAGACAGCATCGGGAGCAGCGACGTCCGTGGAGCAGGCGACGCCAGCGGGGGTAGCAGTGGCGACAGGGGTGTCAGCAGTCCCGACAGGTGGATCCGTTAAGACGGCGACATCAGCCACGGCGGTAACATCAGCGGCAGTGGCGGGTGAAGCCGGTCCGAAGGGGGCTACGGCCGCAGGATATGCGGTTTCCTCTGGAAGGGTCCCTGCAAGCAGGAGAAAAGACGCCTTACCGTCATCGCTGCCTCAATCACCCGCGGGATGGGGCATCCGGAAGGCTGGAGAAGAGGTTGCCATCTACAGCCGGAGGATCGAGGCGGCCCTAGAGGAGTATGACCGGGCCCGGAGGTCCCTGTTCGCTATGGGTGGAGAGCTGCAAAGCGCTCGTGCCCGTAGCGACAGGGCCTCGAGGAAGGACCACCCGGTTTTCAGCAGGCAAGTAAAGAGCCTCAAAAAGCAGATTAAGACCCTGGAAGCCAGGTGTGCGGAGATCCTGGAGGGCGCGGGGCCGTTCAGAGAGAAGCTGCTGAACGATGACCGCTTCTTCCGCAAACAGCAGGAGCAGTTGCTGAAGGATGGCCCCGCGTCCTCAGACAGCTCGGGAGAGGACGACTATTGCGAGTCAGACCTGGAATCAGATGACAGCATGGCGGTACAGTATAGTCGGGCAGCCGTCCCTAGTAGCGGCAGCCTGATACCCACGTATACGCAGGCATCAGTGCCGGCAGTGAAGCAGGAAGTCAGAATGACAAGACAGGAAGTCAGAATGACAGGGCAGGAAGTGACGCAATCTCCCACACTCCCAGAGAACCAACCACTGCCCGAGACGGAGGAGGAGGAGGGCGGAGCCTCGGGAGAAGGCTGGAAGCTGATGAGGCAAATCTACCAATTAGAGTCCCCGTCCAGAATGGACCAATTAGCATTCAGCATGTCAGATCTGGACGGGGAGGAGGCGGGAAAAGGAGCCAAGACCAGGAAGAAGGCAAGGAAGGAAAAAAAAAGAGAAATAGAGACATTTAAATTTGTCAGGTCGTTGCCTGGGGAGCATCGTGCCGGGACCTCAGCCCAGGTTGCGATGCCTCCAGGAGAGAAAAGGGAGGCGCAGGCACCTCGGGTCACGCCAAGTGGCGGGGTGCCCGGGGTGCCAGCAGTCAAAATGGCGCCTGATAGTACCTTTCAGGTGGTGGCGGACAAGGAGCTCATAGTTGCGGACAAGGGCAAAGGCAAAGAATCCCCCCTGCGGAGGGGAGTGGCGTAGGGAAACCTCCCTCCCTGGTAGGAGGTTTTAAAATATCGATGGCTTCCCCCAGAGTAAGGTGTAGGAAAGGGGGAGTGGCAGGTGGGCGTGGCTCATCCTCCTCCAGTGCTGATGAAGCCGGTGATGCAGAGGTCACTTCCGGGGCTAAGGGGGCGTGTCCTCCTACAACATCAGGTGCCAGGGTGACTGTGGATGCGGAGGCCGAGGTAAAAGCGGGGAAGCCATCAGCGAGTGGTGCAGCCGGCCCCGCTGTAAGAAGGAAGACTGCAGGTGTGAATGATGGACGAGTGGAGAAGTTAGTTAAGAAGGCGGGTAAGGCAAAGGGGAAAACGGGTGGGATTAATGCAGTAATTAGTAATCTTCCTGAAGAAGGAGGTGTGGGGGTCGAAGAGCCTGTAGTCGGGGAGGCTGCGGGTGGAGGGGCTATTACCGTTGCTGCTAAAAAGAATATTTCTACTGCTAATTTTTCTGCTGTTATCCCTGCTGTTGTTCCTGCTACTGTTTCCGATGCTGTTCCTGATGCTGTCGTTGCCCCTGTTGTTGCTCCTGATATTGATATTGTTGCTCCTGTTGTCCTCTCTGCTGTTGTTCCCTCTGCCGCAGTTAGAGTGACCCGGTCCGCGGCAGCTATGCCAGGGCGGACTGTTGCCGCCTCTGGTGCTCCGGTTGCTGTGGCTGGGCCAAGTAGTTCTGCGGGGGTCCCTGGGAGTGGCGCTGGTACTCCAGCAGCGGAGGTTGCTGTGCCTCCGGGCCCCCACGCTCCTATGCCAGCGTCGCTTCTGGGGCCCCTGGGGGTGCATCATGTCTTCCGCCGGGCTCCAGGGACGGCGATTTGCAATGGCAGCTCCTGGAGGCTTTACGGGCGGGCCAGTCCACAATGACCATAGATGGGCAGTCGAGAGACCTTAGGTTTTGGGTCGAGCGTTTTGGCCTAGGGAAGTTCCTAGAGGAAGGAGGTGAGACCAGATGGACTCTCCCTACACCCGGGCGTAGGGGGCCGACACGGAGGAACGTGGCCCGTCTCGTGTGGGGGGGAGCCGGCCCTTGTCCCCAGAGGAGGGGGGTCGTGGAACTCCTACTCGGGATGGGTTTCAGGGAGAGCGACATCTTTGCCCTGATTCATCCTGTCGGCTCCTCGGAGTTCGACATCAGCTTTGTTACCCCGGAGGGCCTAGAAACCTTCTGGGGAAATTACAGGCTGGTGAAGGACGAGCCCGCCTGGCGTGACTTTATGGTGTGGGCGGTGTCATGCCAGGATAGCATTAAGAAAGTGACCGTTTTAACTCGTAACGAGTCACTTTCTTATATGGACATCATGACCTGGCTCAACAGGTATGGGGAGGTCAAAGACTTCCCCAAGAAAAACCTGGATGAGTTTGGGATCTGGTCGGGGGCCTGGACTTTCATGGTCAAGTTGCGACACGAGGATAACTCGGTGATGCATATCCCGTCCTCGACCTTCCTTGGGAAAGACAGGATCCTTGTCTTCTACCAGGGGCAGCCAAAACTCTGTCACAGGTGCGGTGACCCCTCACACTTGAGCGCCTCCTGCCGTGTGCAGAAGTGCGCCATGTGTGGGGAGGTGGGCCATCTCGCGGCGACCTGTGGCAGGGTGCGTTGCCACCTGTGTGGTGTCCTTGGGCACCCGATCGGGGCGTGTCCACGGTCTTTCGCCAACACCACCCTTCGGCAAGCGGGGGCAGTTGAGGAGGCTGTCCCTGCTGCGGAGGGGGGTGAGTGGGGGAGGAGAGACTAGTCTGCCAAGGGAAAAGGAGAAGGCCCAGCCACCATCAAGGGCAAGGAGGCGCGAGAGGAGGAGGGAGCAGAGGGAGGGAGTTATGTGCCTTCCTTCTGCCCCTGGCTCTGGTGGGCCGGATCCCGATGCCGAGGCAGCAGTGGGCACGACCCTGGTTGAGGAGATGAGGAGACTGCAGAGGGAGGAAGAGGCTGACCAGTCGTCTTCTTCTCAGTACGTCAGTGCTGGGGAGGGAGAGACGGTCAAGCGGAGAAAGTCACCGAGTAAAGTGAGGGCAAAAACATATGCCCCCCCCCCCGACGAAGGAACGCAGACTCGACGGCCCTCTAGTGGTAGGTCCCAACCGGTACCAATCCCTCTGTGAGGATGCGTCGGCCTCAGGGGAGGCTTCAGAGGGAGAGGTGGAGCCGTCAGGGGCTGCTGAGTCTCCCTCCGGGAGGGGCCCCCCTGCCCTCTGGGGGGGAGGCTGGCCTGGAGCCTGGAGGAGGAGATGATGCACCCAGGGCCGAAGTTGCTACTGTCTCTGCGACCACTGTAACTCCTCAGGGAGAAGTTGCGGGGGGAGGTCCATCCCTCCTCTGGCCAAACCGCACCGGGGGAGGTGATGGACCAATCCCAATGTAAGAAGAGGACCCGCAAGACGAGGAGAAGTCGCGGGTCCTCTTCAGACTCATCTAGGGGTGGTGGTGATAGGAGGAAAGGGGGTGGGAAGCTGAAGGTCATTGAGCTCAATCGGTCTTAATGGCAGTCCCCTCTCCACTGACGCTGGCCACCATTAACGTGGCCAGCATTAAGTCTGATACGGCTAGGTTTGCAGCCTTTGATTTTCTTGGCCGGGTTGAAGCTGACATTTTGTTTTTGCAGGAGACCAGGCTCTGTACTCTATCAGAGATAAACAGAGCAAGGAGGGAGTGGCGCAGGGGGCCCTCCTACTGGTCTCTTGCGGCTGAGCCGTATAGTGGAGTGGCGGTGCTTTTTACCGCAGAGGTGAAATGCCAGCGACTGATTGAGCTCGAAATGGGAAGGTGCCTAGTCTTAGACGTCTTCATGAAGGGGCAAAGCCTGCGCCTCATTAACATCTACGGTCCCCAGACAAAGTGGGACCGTAAAAGCCTCTTTATGAAGATTAAGCCTTTTCTTTTTACGGGCAAAAAAGTCATCTTTGGTGGGGATTTTAATACCATAACTAGACCCCAAGACCGAGGAGGTACCAGAGATAGACTGCCCTATGATGGCGCCGCGTTAAATAGCATAGTGAGTGAAGCTCGCCTGGAGGATATCCACATCAGGCATTCCCCAGGTCACCGTGGGTTCACCTTTCTGAGAGGTAGTGTTAGGTCTAGGATAGATAGGTTTTTTTTGAAGGAGAATTCCGTCACCACCCCTGTGTCCGTGGTGGAGGTGGAGTTCTCCGATCACTGTCTAATTTTGTTTTCTTTGAATATTTCAGAGACCCTCCGGAGAGGAAGAGGTTTGTGGAGGCTGAATTCGTCACTCCTTGAGGAGGCAGCTGTAAGACAAGCCTTTGAGGAGTTTCTTCAGGATCAGGTACTATTACTGGGTCTTGAAGGTACTAGGTCAGAGTGGTGGGAGATATTCAAAAAAAGGGTGGCGGGATTTTTCCGCCGGCTCTCAAGCCTCAGGTCATTGGACATGTACAGCATGTACAGTGCACTGAGGAAGAGACTTGAACATCTGGTCTTGACCGGAGGTAGCCAGGAGGATATCTCCGGTGTGAAGGCTTTGCTCAAAAGGTGTCAGTACGATAGGCACGCATCTTTGGTTCTTGAGAGGGATTTCGGGAAATACCGCTCGCCCGACCCCTACAGGAACTGTAAGATGTCAGTGACTTGTAAGACAGTAACAGGCCTGATTGACAGTACAGGATCCCTGACAAGATCCAGGTCAGGGATCTTGGAGGTCGTCAGGTCCTTCTACTCGAACCTTTTGGCAAAGAAGGAACTGAATCGGGATCGGATTTCAGGTTTCTTGGCTGAAGCCATTCCTGAGTCAGCAGAAGACCCTTCTTTTGGTGTTTTGATAGAACCTATAAGGGAAGAGGAAGTCGTCAGGGCTATTGAGGGTCTTGCCCTCAAGAAGTCACCTGGCCCAGATGGCTTAACATCTGAGTTCTATCGGACCTTTAAAGGAGCGTTGGCTCCCCTCTTGACTGACATGCTTAATGAGTGTCTATCCTCGGGCACTCTGCCAAAGTCAATGAGGAGGTCCGCCCTTATAGTTCTGTCAAAGGGTAAGGATCCGAGCCGTATTGAGAACTGGCGGCCCATAGCACTTCTCAATACGGACTGAAAGATTCTGGCGAAGGTACTTTTCAACCGGCTGGTACAGTTTGCGCCCTGGCTCCTCTCGCCGGCTCAGCACTGCTCTGTTCCCGGTCGTAGCACCTTAAGTGCGGTCCTGAGTGTCAGGGAGGCTGTGGAGCAGAGTAGGGCAGGTCGGTGGAAGGGGTACTTGCTGTCCCTAGATCAGGCTAAAGCTTTTGACAGGGTGAATCATGAGTATTTGTGGTCAACTCTCTCGAGGTATGGCCTACCTGGGGGGTTCATTCAGTGGCTGCAGACCTTATACGCTGGGGCTGAGTCTTTCCCACTTGTGAATGGTTGGGTTGGTCGTCCTTTTGAGGTGGGGTCAGGCGTCCGACAGGGATGTCCCTTGAGCCCGCTACTGTATGTGTTCGCCATTGATCCCCTGATTAGACGGATTAATGGTGGGCCGGTGGCGGGAGTCAGGATGGACCTGGAGGGCACTGGCTCCCCTTTGAGGACAGTAGCCTACGCGGATGATGTCACCGTTCTTGTCTCGTCGCGGGAGGAGATTGAATGGGTGATGTCTGAAGTGGACAGTTACTCGGAGGCTTCCGGATCAGCTGTGAACAGGAACAAGTGTGGAAGCCGCTGGCTGGGAGGGGGAGAGCCTGGTTTTTCTCTCCCGGACACCCTCCCAGAACCCCAGGGGTCTGTAAAGATCTTAGGCATCCATTTTGGCCAGGGTGATTACCCACTCCAAAATTGGGAAGGTAGGCTTAAGGATGTCGCCCAGAGAGTTGATTGCTGGAAGGGTTGGTCCTTGACCCTGAGAGAAAGGGTTCACCTTGCCAAAGCCTTCCTGCTCCCGTTGGTGATCTATCTAGGTAGCGTCTGTGCCTTGCCAGAGTCTTGTTGGAGTAGGATCTGTTGCCTGTTCTTCCAACTGTTATGGGGGAACAGGCTCAAGCTAATCAAGAGGGAGGTTACATACCGCACAAGGAGGCTTGGAGGGTTAAATATGGTTAACCCCGTGGTGTTCTTAATGAACACCTTTCTTAAGATCAATTTACCAAACCTCTCCGCCGAGGGGGCTCCTTCGTGGGTAGCCTCCTGCCAGGGGTGGTTTTGGCCCTTCTTCCAGAAATGGGAGGCAGGAGGGCAAATGAAAGATCTTCGTGCACCCCATGGATATCTCCTGGCCTATGCTTCCCTGGTCTTGAAAGTGATTCGTCGGTGGGGTCTGGGGGCGTGGGAGATCAGGACTCAGTCAAGACGTTTTCTTGATGACAAAGTCCTGTTGACCCGCTTCCAGAAGCCTCTGGCGCTCAAAGATTGCCCAGGAGAAACCTTAGAGGGAGGGTTGCGTTTTCTTAACTCCAAAAGGTTTCCTCGGAAGTTTTGGGATCTGACCTGGCGCTGCCTCCTAGGTAAGTTATATGTGAGGGGGAACTTGAAGTACCGGAACTCCGACGAGCGAGGCTGCCCTCGGGAGGAGTGTGGCGACATGCTGGAAAGCATGGAGCACTTCCTGCTTCAGTGCCCCTTCAATATAAGGGTTTGCAAATTGGTGGGGACCTCCACCGGTTGGCTGCGGCTGGCTGGCCTTTCCTATGCCGAGTGGGCCTATGGGGCATTCAAACACCTGGAGGGCAGGGACTGCCAGACACTTTTTATAGTTAGCGCAGTGGTTAGGTTCCACTTGTGGTCATCCCGGTGTCTAGTATCGACGCGAGGCAAAATCCTCCCGGAGGTGGAAGTGGTTAAAAACATCATGGTGGACCTGGTGAGGGTGCGCTCTCGGGAGTATGAGGGGTTGGGCGCAAAAAGGGCTGGTACCCTCTGGAGGGGTTTCACCTTTTCTGTTCCCTGAGGGATAGAATAAGGGATTAAAACAGGGTAGTTAGGTTAGGGCCAGATAGGGAAAGGGAGGGCAAGGTTTTGCACAAGAGGTGGGGTTTGTTTTTTTGGTAGGGAGGGACAGGTAGGGATAGGGTAGGGATAGATTGATAGATAGGGACATAGTGGTAGGGCAAGTAGGTAGGGACGGGCCTCTTGTGCTCTCTTCCTGGTGGAGGGCTGGTGTGTCACCACATAGGCATTTTGTTTTGGAAATAGGATGGAAGGGTAAGAGGCTTGAGGATAACCGACCCTAGGCCTATGGGAGGTTTATGGGAGGGAAGGGGGTGTCAACGGTTTACATAAGATTGTGGGTTTTGTTATTGTATTTTGTCTGGTTTTCTTGTCTGGTTTTTGTTATTTGCTATTTGCCACTTAACATATTTTTTTGTTCATTTCCATTTTCATATTCCCATTGTATGTAGTTAAAAGGGTTTTTTTTTCTTAGGGGGGTAGGTTGTTTGGGAGGGGGGTTTCTTTTGGGGGTGGAGGGTTTGATATAGGTTTTGTGTGTCCGGCCTGGCTCTGGACTATGTGGACATGGGAGTACATGAGGCGGAGAGCCAGGTCGGTTTTCAGGGGCTCGGTGGCGGGTGGTGCCAGCACCAGGACTATGCGGACATGGGAGGACATGGGGTGTGGTGCTGGCCGGGTGTGGTGAGGGGGAAAAAAAAAAAAATTTTTGTTCTAATAAGTTTGTTGGGGTTTTTTTTTTTTGTTAGTATTATATGTTTTCCATTGTGTATTACTTATTTGGATTTTCTTTTGCTTCCAAGATAGGTAGAGTTTTGACTGGCGGATGACGGAAGAAAGACTGGAGAGTGAAAGGCGGAGTGAAAGGCACAATGGATGGGGGCTGGTTTGCGGCTGGGTTTTCTTTTTTTTTTGGTCTTTAATTTTGTCCCGGTTTCTTGTATCTTATTTATTGATGTTATTTATGCTATGTTTTGGATTTATGTTTAGTTTCTGTTTATGGGTTTTATATTGTATTTTCGAATGTGACACTGTTTGTGAATTTTTACTTTTCTAATAAAAATAGTTCCAATTCCTTCGACAACCTCTTTAAAGGATTTATCCATCTTCCTAATATTGATGGCCTGTCCTTAGGATAGGCCATCAATATTACATCTACGATGATACAACAGCCAGGACCTCTGCAGATCAGCTTTTCCAGGACAATGCGGCTACAGATAAAGGTAACAATTCTAGGAGCCACGTTGTTCACTTGCCATACAAGGTGTAGCAGTAGGTTTAGGTAGTGCAGTGGTGCACATGGTATAGTGGGTGAGCAGCGTGGCTCCCGGCATGTTATTACCTTTAGCCGCCCTGTCTCGGTACCGCTGATCTGCAGGGGTTCTGATGGTGGGCCCCTAGAAACAATTCCACTGGTGGGCCCTAGACATCCCAGTCCGACACTGACCACGTGGATAACTTGTACCATTTAGAGCATGGAACTACTTACAATTGGAATATGTTGCCACTTTACTATTCATCATGGGGTTGGAGGCACCTAAAACTACTGACTCCCCATCATTAAACAGTATAGCTGATGCTGAAGAAGGATTTGAGCTCACTCCACCGCAACTGAGTAGGCTTTCTAAGGGGTCAATGATCAAACTCACTTTATTCCAAAAGGGGTCATACTATTGGCTGATATCAGGTGAGAAGCTGGTTATCCCTTTGGTGCTTTTATTATTTATTTTGCTTACTTACTGCATTTTTCAGACTATTAGATGCACCGGACCATAAGACGCACCTAGGTTTTAGAGGAGGAAAATAGGGGAAAAAAATTTGAAGCAATGGTAAAATATTTAATATATGGGAGTTGTAGTTTTGCTGCAAGGTCACATTGACAGGTGGCTCTGCCGCTGTACAGGGATGCATAGGGCATTTTTTTTGCGGAGCCAGATGTTCTTTTTAGTTATACCATTTTGGGGAATGTCTATTGCTTAGATCACTTTTTATTCAAATCAAAGGTGAAATAGTGAAAAAAACAGCAGTTCGGCAGTTTTGATTTTTTTTTCCCGCTACGACGTTCACCATACAGGAAAAATATTTTCATAAGTTTGTAGACCGTGTGTTTTTTGGCACAGGGATACCTAATGTGTATGTGTTTCACAGTCATTTTCTACTTTTATATGTATTCTAGGGAAAGGGGGTGATTTAGAACTTTTATTTATTTTTATATATATATATATATATTTTTTACTATTTTATTAGCCCCCCCCCCCCCCAGGGGGCTTGTATCTGCAATCATTTGATTGTATTGAGTGTATTGCAGTCTATGGGAGATTCTGTACATTATTATTGCTGCTGGTTATAGACTGGCCGCAATAGTAATATTACTATAACAAGCCTGGGATCCTTATGAAGGCTCCCGGCTGTCATAGGAACAGGACGGCTCCTGTGATCTCGCCGTGCGGGAGCCGGCCTGCAACTTCAAAGGTAAGGGGCCGGTGGGGACCGGCCCCGTGGGCTACTTTTTTACTTCAGGGAGAGCTTTAAAGTAGTAATGCCCACGATCAAACTGGAGTCTGATCGCGGGCACTAGCGCCGGGTCTGCGCTGTACATTAGAGCGGCCGCCATCATCTTTACAGACCGGCAGATGCCGGGATGGGTTCACTGACATCCGCTCCTCCGATCCCAGGGCCCGCACATCGACCCACTCCTGCCACTGGAGGAAGCCCCGCTGCAGGAAGCCAGCGGCAGCATGAGTGGGACGATGCTGCGACCCCGCTTCTCCGAAAACCCCCTCCCCCTTCCCCCAACACCCACTTTTGGACAATAAGACGCACCCCCCATTTTCCTCCCAAATTTGGGGAAAAAAAAAGTCAGTCTTATAGTCCGAAAAATACGGTATATAGTGCCATCATATTCTGCAGTAGGGCACACAATCTAAATTCCCTATCAGTATGTGTTTGGAGTGTGAGAGGAAACAACTAGGAACACAGGAGAACATACAAACTCCAGGGCTACAAGGAATCAGTGCAGTCCACTGAGCCACCCTGCTGCCATTTATTGAGCATACACTGGTTTATTATTAGGATTATTTATGATCTTCTGTAAACTATAGAACTGTCTGCTATATGGCAATACATCTGTATGTGCTCACATGTGAAAACTACATTTCTACTTATCACAACATTTTGTTCTGTAATTTGGCAATATATAGTGACAGCTATTCATAATAATAATAATAACTTTATTTATATAGCGCCAACATATTCCACAGCACTTTACAAATCAGAGGACACATGAACAGACAGTATGAGACATTACAATATGACAAAGAAATAAATATATCAAACAGTAGGAGCGAGGGTCCTGCTCGCAAGAGCTTAAATTCTATGAGAGAGCTTACATTCTATTCCTGTTACCCTTACTTAAAAACTAATAAAATTATTGTATCAAAACATATATATTTCCTGATTGTAAATGTTGAAAATGTTCACAGTTGCAGAACACTGTCTTTGTTGTATATTACATTATTTTGTAAGGATGACATGAAAAGATTCTCTGTAGTCTAGTTATTACAGATTGGAGTTCCCAGTCGGCTCACTGAAGACAGATTATCACAGCTAAACACTCTGTTTGAAGATAAATCCAAGTCAGTGACTATAGATGTATATATTTAATCTTCTCAGCAGCTCCAGAAACCCAATCAATAATGATTTTCTAAGATTGGTAAATATACACTTTACTTAAGCCTTAACAACTGTAGCAAAGTCCAGGCTTACATTACATAGAAAGAGTTCTGCATACTTACAAAAAATAACTTTCAAATAAGAACACGTTATAATTGGAATGTACTCAATGTTAAATAAAACATAAAAAACATCTCTACGCCCTTCATCCTGAAGCCAATATCGGTTTCATTTTTTTTGTTTTTTACTACCCACCTTCCAAAAGCCGTAACTTCTTTTTCTTTCTGTTGACAGAGCCCTAAGAGGGCTTGTTTTTTTGTTTTTTTTCCAGGAGAGCTTGTACTTCCTTGTGACACTATTTAATATTCTATTGCGGAAATGTGGACAAAAAAATGTAAATGAATTTGTAAATAAAATGCAGCTGCATCATTTTCTTATAGGTTTTGGCTTTACATCATTCATTTTGCTGCAAAAGTGACGTATTACTGTTGTACAGACCAATCAAGGTGACAGGCCAAATTGCTATAGTTTTTATAATGTTTTAATGCCAAACTTTAAAATTTTTTTTTTTTCATGGCCATATGCTGACACACAATCTTTTTATAGTTCTTTTTTTTTTTTTTTATAAATTCTTTATTTTAGATATTATATAGAAATAACAAACAAACAATGATGGCGTGAGCCAAACAGGCGCTTGACCTCAAGGAACGAGGTATACATCAGCTTCAGTACATAGTAACATGGCAACATGAAATAGATGTATTAGCACATCAACTGCTGCTAATCAAAGTAGTTATCAGGGGGACGAAAAGAACAAAGGGGGGGGGAGCTGGGAGGGGAAGGGAGAAGGAGGGAGAGAACGAAAGACAGGGAGAGAACAAATGTGGGAACATCACGTTAACACACAAATGTCGGACATGCAAGGACCCCGACCTCTCCATGCCGGCAGCGTAAACCCTACATCAAGGTCTACCCGTCAGGTCTCTATAGGCCTGGGATCCCTGAAAGAGAATCCACGGCGTCCAGGCCGCCATGAAGGATTCCCTCTTATCGCGAAGGGATGCCTTGAGATCCTCCATGTACTGGATGTCCTCCACTTTACGAATCCAGTGCAGGAGAGAAGGGGGATTGGACGATTTCCATAGCGCTGGGATACACGCCCTAGCGGCATTGACCATATGTCGTAGGGAGGATTTGCGATAGGTACACGGGGTAATCTGAGAGGTGTAGCAGAAAGAAGGCTGGCGTGTTAGGAATGGAAGTTTGGAATATCCGACCTAGCACCCTGTGTACTCCCCCCCCCCCCCCCACCCCCCCACACCCCCCACCCCCCCCAAAAAAAAAAACACCCCCCCCCCCCCCCCACCCCCCCCCCCCCCCCCACCCAGGGGGGGGGGGAAAGAACCTATTACCAAAAAAAAAAAAAACCACCAACCAACCCAATTTTTTTTCTCCCCCCCCTAATAACCCCCACCCCCCCACCCCCCTGGGGGAAACCCAAAATTTCGGGGCCCCGTGGGGGAAGAAAGGGCCGGCCCCGCCCCCCCCCCCCCCCCTTTTGTTGGGGGGGGGGGGGGGCCGGGGGGGGGGGCCCCCCCGCCCGAAGGAAAAAGGGAAAGGGTGTTTTTTGCGGCCCCCCCCCCACGCGGGGCCCCTCGAACCCCGTGAGGTGTCTGTCATACTGTGAACCGAGAGCAAGGCAGGTGGTTTGGACTCCGCAACCAGAAATGAACGCACACGCAGTAGTTCAAGAAAAGAATATATATTTACTATAAGTTAATAAAGGCTATTTGAAGGTAAAATGACAGGGATAAAGACAAGCAAAATATACAATATAGCATGAACAATTTCAAGGCAAATTCTGCAATGGTTTCTACTTTTACTCTGTCCACTTCTGCAGTATGGACACTGAATGAACAATATACTCAAAACTATCCCTAACTGACCCTGACATCACATTTGGGTGCACCCCCTTTTCCCCAGTGGTCCAGGTGGACCGCTTACAGTCCGTAGAAGAGCGCGGTGGGGCCCAAAGTCATTCCTTTCTTTTATAGTGAAGCGTCCTCTCCTCACTGTTATCAGGATCTCGGGAGAAATGAAGTCCTCTTTAACAGGGAAACCCAATGAATGCAATGTAATCCAACAGCAGATTCCACTCAGCACACTGACAGTCCTGCCGAATCCATACACTGAGCTGGGATGTAAGCCGGGATTTAGCAGGTGCTGTCCAGTACATCAACAGCACTGTGAGTCTCTATCTGTGGTATCCATATACACAGTCACAATGTCAGTCTCACTGATCAGCCACTGAGCACAGTTCCTTTCACGTGGACTCACTAGACCTGTTGTCTCTTTACACTCTGTTTGTCTCTGGACCAAGACACAGCTTAGCTGTACAGAAAAATATCCACACCAGTTCAACACAGCACAGACACCTGTCTTCTCTCTTGCCAAGATGGCTGCTGATCTCTGTCTCGTCACTTCCTGCTTCTCTGCTCACACTCTGTCTGCAGAACAGGCAGGCTGACATAAAAGGGGGGGGGGGTCTCACTCCAGCATCATGTCACAATTACAATGGCTGCTGTCTTAAAGGAACAGAATCACAGAAATACATTCAACATTAACAATTTATACAGACAAATAAAGCTTAGGACAACATTGGCTGTCTCTTACATATTCCCCCCCACTTTAAGATTGGCAGTCCCTGCCTATGACTGTATATCCAGAGGGTTGTACTTTTATACACAGGGTGGTAGTATACCGATGTATGGCAGGCCAAACAAACTCATCTTGCGCATACCGAACAGGGGGAATACCAGCATTTGGCCTAGTGGTCCGTCTGAGGACCAGTGGTATATTATGGGGGGCTGCAGCTATGGGCTGAGAAGGACCAGTGGATTCCGCACCAGAGGGGGCACAGGCCGGAGATACAGTAGTCACAGGTGGAACATCCCCAGGAGCAGGGATCGGCCAACAATCATCCTCCTCGTCGGAGGCCCATTCCGCACCTCCATTCTCTGACTGTGGGAGCTCATTCACATTGGCAGGCCCATCATGATTTGTCCCTTCAGAATGACACAGGCGCAACATATTTCAGTGAAGTACTCGAACACAATCAGTTCCTTCTTTCTGGACCTGGTACACTGGCCCATTCGCATACTTGCGGCCAACAACACGATACGGCAAAGCCTCCCATCGGCTTTCCAATTTCCCTTGGGGTTTCTTGACACGAACTAGCACCAGGTCGCCTGGTTGCAATGGTGCTTCTTGCACTGGGGTCTTATCAGGATGGGGATGTTCTTGCAGGCGCTGCCGCACCAATCGATGGATCGTCTCAAGTCTCTGCCGGTGCGCCCGCACCCAAGAGGTTGGATCCCTCGGAGGGAACCCATCCACATCATCCAACTGTAATTCTCCTATACTTCGCCCAGACCGCCCAAAGAGAAGTGTATAAGGAGAGTACCCCGTTGTAGAATGGACCTGATTGTTATAGGCCCACACCATTTCAGACAAGAACTGAGGCCACTGTAACTTCTTGTCTTCCTCCAGAGTCCGCAGCATCTGTAGCAGAGTTCTGTTGAATCTTTCACAGACCCCATTTCCCTGAGGGTGGTATGGAGTCGTGTGCGACTTCTTTATCCCGTAGATACGTTGAACTTCTTTCATTACGTGTCCCTCAAAGCAGGCGCCCTGGTCGGAGTGGATGCGTTGGGGACACCCATATACTCGAATGAAATCTTGGCACAGAGCACGAGCTGCTGACTCAGCTGTCTGGTCCTTGGTGGCGGTTACCACCGCAAATTTGGTGAAGTGATCCACCATTACGAGGCAATACTGGTGTCCGCTATTGGATGGGCCAACCATTAGATAGTCTATCATGACAATTTCTAAAGGTTCCTGGGTCACGATGGTTTGCAGGGGAGCTCTCTGTTCTATTGCCTTATGGATCTCACAAGTTCGACAGCTGCGGCATACTTCTTCGACCATTTGACGAAGACCAGGGCAGTAAATCAGTCGCTGTAACCAACGAAAGGTCTTCTCATGACCAAAATGTCCATTCTTATTATGAGCCTCAACTGCCAACGAGCGAGCCAGTTCACTAGGCACCACAATTTGGTATCGAATGTCGATCTCAGAAGGTAAATAGACCTTTCGGCATAGCACTCCATTTTTCATCTCCAACTTTTCCCACTGACTCAGAACAGATAATATCTCATGTGTCAGTCGTTCTCTTTCCTCTCTACAGGGCTTCTGGCCTTTCTCAACACACTTGATCATCTGCGCCAGCCCATCATGGGTCTGTTGTATCTGTGCCCATTCCTGTCGTGAGGGACCAAAGAAAGGAGCCGTTTCAGTCCCCTCCATCTCAAACTGATTAGCGGCGGCCAAGGCCTGTGAAAATCTGCTGAAGTCGGGCACCTCCACATGCTCCAACTCATGATCCACGTCTACTGTGGGGGTCTGGGCGGTTACCCTAGAAAGTCCGTCAGCATTCTGGTTCTCTGTCTTGGACCGATACTTAATGCGGTAATTGAACTTAGACATTCGGGCTATCCAACTCTGCTCTAACGCCCCGAGCTTGGCATTTTCCAGGTGAGCTAGTGGGTTGTTGTCAGTCAGTACTAAAACTTCAGCACCGGTCAAATATTCAGAGAATTTCTCAGTCATGGCCCATACCAGTGCCAACAGCTCCAACTTAAATGAACTATAATTCTCGGGGTTTCTTTCAGAATCTCTCAAAGACCGGCTGCCATACGCTATGACCCTCTCCTGGCCATCCTGAAGCTGGGAAAGCACTGCTCCAAGACCATACAGGCTTGCATCTGTATACAGCTGGAACGGCAAGTGGTAATCAGCATATGCCAAGATTGGGGCTGTTGTCAGTGCATCCTTCAATGCCTGGAAGGCTTGTTCCTGTTCAGGTCCCCACTTCACGGACCGGTTCTTTGGACCACCGGATGTGCCTTGTAGGAGAGCATTAAGTGGTGCTGCTACCTTGGCGAAATCCTTAATAAACCGTCGATAGTAACCGGCTACTCCAAGGATTGCCCTCACTTCTCGCAGGGTAGTCGGTATTGGCCAATCTTGAACAGCCGCTATCTTGTCTCTTGATGGTCTCACCCCTTCTCCTGATACACGGTGACCCAAGTAATCAATTTCAGATTGGAACAACCGACATTTACTGGGTTTCAATTTGAGCCCATGTTCCCGCAATCTTCGAAATATTTGCCCCAACTGGTGGAGATGGTCTTCAAAGGTCGCAGAATACACTATAATTCTATCCAAGTAGATGAGAGTGAACTCAAAGTTGAAGTCACCAAGACATTTCTCCATCAACCGCTGAAACGTTCCGGGTGCATTTGTCAACCCGAAGGGCATCCGGTTAAATTCGTATAGTCCCATGGGCAAGATGAATGCCGTCTTCTCCTTGTCTTTTGTGGCCATCGGCACCTGCCAATACCCACTAGCCAGATCTAGTGAGGAGAAGTACCGGGCTCTCCCCAGCGCTGAGAGGGACTCCTCAATCCGTGGCAAGGGGTAGGAATCTCGTACGGTGCAAGCATTTAACTTCCGATAGTCTACGCAAAATCGGATGGACCCATCTTTTTTTCTTACTAACACCACAGGAGCTGCCCAGGGACTCTGGCTTTCTTGGATGATCCCACCCTGTAGCATCTTAGCTAACAGTTCTTTCACTTCCTGATACAACTGTGGAGGAATTTGTCGGTAGCGCTCTCTAATTGGAGGGGTGTCTCCTGTGGGAATCTCATGGTAGATCCCTGTGGTACATCCAAAATCTTCAACATACCGTGCAAAGGTGGCTCGGTTCTCCCACAACAGCTCATCTACCTTCTGCACCCATTCCAGAGAACATGAACTTGCATCCATCTTCATCTGTTCTCGAATTGCACGGCCATTCCATTCAGAGGTGGGTTCCTCATCTTCTCCCATGGACACAGTTACGGTCCACTCATCCCTTTCAGTCGGCTTCAGCTGCATTGGAGTTACTTTCCTTACTTCCTCCGGAGTCACATAGATGTTAGCCAGCTGCCTCCCTGGGGTCAGGTCCACACTCTGGTCCTGAGTGTTTACACATCGAAGTGGTACTCTTCCATTGCGAACTATTGCCAAGGAACGGGCCACTAGCGGATCAACACCTCCTTCGGCTGCCTGCAGTGGTTCTACCAACACAGCTATGCCCTCTAGTTTCCGACAGGTGCCTATGGGCATGGACACTATTGTCTCCCGACTGGGTGGCAGTGTAACTTTTGTATGCAAAGGAACTGAAATTCGAGCCAGAGGACGCTGTGCATCCGAACTTTTCTGTAAGCCACATGTCCGGATCAGCCGCTGGAAAGCTGTTTGAGTAGGCCGATGGGTGGTGGTTTCTTTCCAATAACCGTGACCTTTTTTTTCAAAGAGGATCTGATCTAATTCTTTTAACACATTCATCCCCAAAATGACAGGGACCTTTACTTCATGTGACTCCTGTACCACCACAATGCCTTTCCTACCTAGATCTTGGCCACATACCCGGACATTCATCCAGGCCACTCCCACGACTGGAACTGGTAACTGGTTTGCTGCGACCACTCGTACGAATGTATGGGGATCATATTTCACATGTTGCTGGAAGTACCGTTCATAACAGTCTCTACTCAAGGTCGTTATTTGGGAACCCGTGTCAATCATCCCGGTAACCGGAATACCCTCCATTTCCACCTGTATAACAGGACTTGCAGCGATCAGGTCATCATTAGGGCATTCTCCCCACATAGTCTTCTTGTCAGTCTCCCCTACTACACGCCCTACAGCAGCAGGGGACTTCAGTTTAACGGCGGTCTCTCATAAGTTTGTCGCTGCTCTGGACATCTAGAAGCAACGTGGCCCATCCGTCCACACTCCCAGCAGCGTATCTCCCGTCGTTCTGGCCATCTGTTTGGGCCCCTTCGGTAAGCCCCTTCGATTTCTCCTGACCACTGCACTAAATGATTTGGACCCCTTCGGTAGGTCCTATCCTCATCCCTCCAGCGGGGTGGTGGGTGATTCTGATTTTCTGGGTATGGACGGCTCACCCTTTCACCTCCAGTTTTCTGGAAGTCTGCAATTTTCATAGAATGTTCATCACAACGGGTGTGCAAGTGTTCCATTTGCTCTTGCAGTTTCTGCATTACTGTGAGAATTTCTTTAACCGTCCCCTTTTCTACTGTCTCTGAGCCAGAACTAGCCCCCTGTGACAAAGTAACTCCAACTGCGGTCTGGGGCCTCGGGACCATACTATTGGCACGGGAGATGGCCTCTACCTGTACATCATGGAATTTAGCATCAGTCTCTCGTCGTATAAAATCCTGCATAGTCACAGTTAAACTGCCGTCACGTATCCCCAGGACAAACTGGTCACGGAGAGTCCGATCAGGGTTACAGAAGGCTGGCGAGCCCCCTCTTTCCTTCCCTTAAATATCTCGGAGCAGTTCTTGTAGAGCATTTGCATATTGGGGAAGGCTTTCATTCTCCTGTTGTACCCTCTGAAAGAACCGAGCCTGCAGAGACCCCAGCAATGCAGTTTCTCCATAGATGGTTTCTAGAATCTGGACTACTTGCTCAAATGTCTGCCTTTGTTCAAATGGCCTCAGTATCACCGTGGTCTTAGCATCCCCTTGTAATGTCAATATTGCTAGCTCTACTAGTACTTCTGGTGTGGTCTGGTACATTCGCTGTATCATTCGTATCTGTTCCACCCACATACTCACTGACATATTATTGCCATCAAATTTAGCTAACTGACTCATTATAGCCCCTGCTGGCATTCTTCCTCCAGCACCATTCTCTCTAACGGATGCGTCACCGTCCATTCTGGTAAGCGGATCCTGCCGACTACGCCAATTTGTGAACTGAGAGCAAGGCAGGTGGTTTGGACTCCGCAACCAGAAATGAACGCACACGCGGTAGTTCAAGAAAAGAATATATATTTACTATAAGTTAATAAAGGCTATTTGAAGGTAAAATGACAGGGATAAAGACAAGCAAAATATACAATATAGCATGAACAATTTCAAGGCAAATTCTGCAATGGTTTCTACTTTTACTCTGTCCACTTCTGCAGTATGGACACTGAATGAACAATATACTCAAAACTATCCCTAACTGACCCTGACATCACATTTGGGTGCACCCCCTTTTCCCCAGTGGTCCAGGTGGACCGCTTACAGTCCGTAGCAGCGCGCGGTGGGGCCCAAAGTCGTTCCTTTCTTTTATAGTGAAGCGTCCTCTCCTCACTGTTATCAGGATCTCGGGAGAAATGAAGTCCTCTATAACAGGGAAACCCAATGAATGCAATGTAATCCAACAGCAGATTCCACTCAGCACACTGACAGTCCTGCCGAATCCATACACTGAGCTGGGATGTAAGCCGGGATTTAGCAGGTGCTGTCCAGTACATCAACAGCACTGCGAGTCTCTATCTGTGGTATCCATATACACAGTCACAATGTCAGTCTCACTGATCAGCCACTGAGCACAGTTCCTTTCACGTGGACTCACTAGACCTGTTGTCTCTTTACACTCTGTTTGTCTCTGGACCAAGATACAGCTTAGCTGTACAGAAAAATATCCACACCAGTTCAACACAGCACAGACACCTGTCTTCTCTCTTGCCAAGATGGCTGCTGATCTCTGTCTCGTCACTTCCTGCTTCTCTGCTCACACTCTGTCTGCAGAACAGGCAGGCTGACATAAAAGGGGGGAGGGGAAGGAGGGGGGAGGGGGTCTCACCCCAGCATCATGTCACAATTACAATGGCTGCTGTCTTAAAGGAACAGAATCCCGGCGACAGAAATACATTCAACATTAACAATTTATACAGACAAATAAAGCTTAGGACAACATTGGCTGTCTCTTACAATACCCCGGGGAGTTAGGTAATTTGAGGGAAAGAGGGGGGGGGGGTGGGGAGCCCCCCCAGGGGCCCCGCGCGGGGGGGTCCGGCGTGGTGAGTAGTTCCCGGTGAGACACCCAGTCACCCTCAGAGCCGACCATGTGGGGCCCCCCCCCCCCGCCCCCCACTCGCCACTGCCGGAATGGTCCTTGAGATAAACCCGCCATGAAGGCAGGGTTTCCTAGGATAGGAAGTAAAGGTGAAGGGGAGGGGGAGATCCGCTCCCTGCAGAAGAGCGATCTACATACCCGGAGAGTGGGTCCTATGGTAGGGTGGTGTCTCAGGGCCCCGGGGCGCAGCGAGTCCAACCATGGGAGCGAGTCCAGGGGGGCGTCAACGAATACGTTTTCCAGGGCCACCCAATGTTTGTAAGGGGCGTGACGACACCAGTCTAGCACTATTTGGAGCATGGAGGCCTCGTAATACTTTCGAGGGTCAGGAAGGCCCAGACCACCCCATTGTTTAGGTAGCGTGAGAGTAGAACGCGCCAGCCTAGCTCGCTCACCCTGCCACACAAAGTTAATTAGGTCACTGTACAGTAACTTGAAAAAACCGGGGGTATGTGGATCGGTAAAGTTTGGAAGAGGTATAGCAGACGGGGCATAATATTCATTTTGTATATAGCGCAGCGGCCAAACCATGTGTATGTACCTATGGACCATCTCTTTAGGTCGGATCTAATGGCCCGGAGAAGTGGGAGGTAATTTTTGTCATAGAGCTCGCCTAGGTCCCTGGGTATCATCACCCCTAAGTACTTGATAGCTATTCTTGACCATCTGAAGGGGAAGGAATCCTCCAGAGAGGACTGTATCCCCTGCGGAAGAGAAACGTTAAGGGCCTCAGAATTCTGGAAATTAATTTTAAAGTTGGTAAGATGACAGAACCTGTGGAATTCAAACATTAGGGAGGGAAGGGATTTGGCCGGGTCCTGCAGGAAGAAGAGGAGATCATCTGCATATGCTGCAATTTTCAGGACTCCACTGCCTATCCTTAGGCCACCTATGTCCGGGTTAGATCTGATCTGTCTAAGCAGAGGTTCTAGTGTTAAGACAAAGATCAGGGGGGGATAGGGGACACCCCTGGCGCGTGCCATTCCCTATCGGGAAGGAATCTTTTTATAGTTCTGTCTACGCTGCTGCCTGAGAGCTCTTTTCTTGCAGGGCAAGGTGTAGTTTTCATTGAATTGGGAATATATGATGTTTGCTCACTTTTTTTTTTTTTTTGGAAGCCAAAGTGTTGAAAAAAAATTGCAATTCAAGCATTTTGATTATTTTCCTATTACGGCATTCACTGAATACAAGAAATATTTTTATATGTTAATAGCACTGACATTTTAGAACCTGACGAAACTTAATATGTTTATTTATTTTTTGTTTATTTTTAGTTGTAAAATGGGGAAAGGTTGGTTATTTGAATTTTTATACATATTTAAAAGCTTTCTAAAACTTTTTAATGACTAAGCCCCACGTTGCGAAAACGCAGCATTTTACAGTACCTGCAAATTGGATGGGATTCTGGGTAATCCCATCCACACATTGCAGAAAAATTCTGCAGCAGAAAAGCCGCATTTTCAATTATGTCAATTTTACCTGCGGAAACATTGGTATTTTTCCATATATTTCCATGTATAATAGGAACAGAAAGTTTGCAGAGGAAAACTCTGCGTAAATACAATGAAAAATGTTGCGGAAAAAAAAAAAACGCAATGTGGTAGGGCCATTGTGTCAGCACTTTTTATTCAGGACCACTACTCCACTCTTGTAAAAATTGTCCTTTTATCCCTATGCAAATGAGCAAAAAAGGGCTTTAGGGGCATTGCTTTCCATGAGTGGGCTTTAGGGGCGTTGCTTTCCATCAGTGGGCTTTAGGGGCATTGCTTTCCATCAGTGGGCTTTTAGGGGCATTGCTTTCCATCAGTTGGCTTCACAATCTGCTTCTGTTCATGAACTGTACTGTGCATGTCTGATAATGACACACTGCACCCAGAAGTGAAGGAAGCTAGCTTCAGATGGGGGCCACTGAAGCCATCTTCCTTTACTTCCGGGTGCAGTATGTCATCATCAGACATGCACAGGGTGGAGCTAAGCAGCGGTTAGCAGCAGATAATAAAGCCCATTGATGGAAAGCAATGCCCCTAAAGCACTTTTCTGGCTATTTACAGAGGGATAAAAGGATGATTTTTACAGGAATAGAACAGTGGTCCTGACAAAGAAATACATCATTGTAAACTATGCTGACAGCCCTAGAAGGTACTGTGATTAGTTTATATCTCAATTTTGTGCTAACAGGTTCCCTTAACTCCTTCAGATCTGAGCCCAAAAGTGCATTAAGGAACAGGCCTTATTTTTCAAAACTGACATATGTCACTTTATATGGCAATAACTTTAAGATGTTTTAACTTACACAAGTGATTTTGAGATTTTTTTCGTGAGACATTGTACTTCATGTTAGTGGTAAACATTGATCAATATTTTTGTATTTATTTATAAAAAAATAGGAAATTTGATGGAAATTTTGAAAAAAAAAAATCGCTATTTTCGAAATGTGAAATGCTCTGCTTTTCAAACAGATAGTCATATCAAACAAATACATTAATACATATTATCTACCATATCTCTGCTATATATTGGCATCATGTTTTCATTGCCATTTAATTAATTTTGGACATTATAAAGCTTACAAGTGTAACAGCGATTTTCCAGATTTACAAGAAAATTTCCGAAACTAATTTTTTAGAGACCACTTCTTCTGAAGGGAATTATAAAGGCCTATATATTACAAACACTCATGAATCACCCAATTTTCAAAACAGCATTTGGAAAGTTTGTTAACCCTTTAAGCATTTCATGGGGATTAAAACAATATGGAGGTGATATTTAGACATTTCATTTTTTTTCAATAATACATTCATTTAGTCCTAAAATTAACACATTCACAAAGGGTTAAAGGAGAAAATGCATCTCACAGTTTGTTATGCAATTTCTTCCGAGCATAGAAATACCCCAATGTGGGTGTAAACTGATCTTTGGGCATTCGGCAGTTCAAAGAAGGGATGGTGCGACACTGGACGTTTGAAAAGCAGATTTTGCTGGAATAGTTTTCAGTGCCATGTCTCATTTGCAGAGCCCCTAGAGTACCAAGACAATGGAAACCCCCTAAAAGTGACCCCAGTTTGGAAACTACACCCCTCTCAGAATTTATCAAGAGGTATAGTGAGCATTTTGACCCAACAACCTTTACACAGATTTTCTTAACATTGAGATGTGTAAATAAAAAATTACTAAAATGTCACTATCCACAAAATTTTCATTTTCACAAGGGGTTAAAAGAGAAAACGCACCCTACAGTTTGTTAAACAATTTCTCCTGAACACGGCAATACCCCATATTTTGATATAATCTGCTGTATGGGTACATAGTGGGTTTTGGAATGGAAAGAGCGCTATTTAGTTTTTGTAGGGCAGATTTTGCTGGAATAGTTTTCGGGTGCCATGTTGCATTTACTAATACAACGGAAACTCCAAAAAGTGACCCCGTTTTGGAAACTACACCCCTCACAGAACATATCAAGGGATATAATGAGCAGTTTGACCTTACAGCTGTTTCACAGATTTTATCAACAGTGGGACGTGAAAATGAAAAATTACTTTTTTTCTAATAAACCGTCAATTTAGTCCCAATTTTTTTAATTTCACAAGAGGATAAAGGAGAAAAAGTTCCCCAAAGTTTGTTACACAATTTCTCCTGAACACGGCAATACCCCATATGCGGTTGTAAACTACTGTATGGGTACATGGTGGGGTTCAGAATGGACAGAGCGCTATTTGGCTTTTAGAGGTCAGATTTTGCTGAAATAGTTTTCAGGTTCCATGTCGCATTTGAAGAGCCCCTAAAGTACCAATACAATGGAAGCTCCCAAAAAGTGACCCCATTTTAGAAACTACACCCCTCAAGGAATTTATCAAGGGATGTTATCATTTTGAGCCCAAGAGTACTTCTTGAAAATTAATGTATAAAGTGAAAATTGAAATTTTTAAATAAATATGCCATTTCGGTGCCCAATACGTTGCGCCCAGCTTGTGCCATCAGAGACATGCACTCCTAAAACTATTAATTGGGCTATCCCAGGTAGAAAGAAGTTGCATATGTGGGTGTAAACTGCTGCTTGGGCACACAACAGGGCCCAGAAGGGAAGGAGCATTGCGCTTTTTAGCTTTTGAAGTACAGATTTAGAGAGATTTTCTGGACGCCATGTTGTTTTTGCAGAGCCCTGAAGGTTCCAGTAAATTGGAATTCCCCAAGAAGTGACCCCATTTTGTATGGGTATTTTTACAATCTGTACAAATGTGACACGGCGTCCAAAAACCAACATCTAAATCAGCGGTCCAAAACACATAGCGCTCCTTGACATCTGCGCCCTCCTGTGTGCCAAAAAGTTTATGCCCACATATATGACACTGTTGTACCCAGGATAACATACTTAAAGTCATATGTGGGTATAAACTTCAGTTTGGGCACAACTGGGCACAGAAGGTAAGGAGCACTATTTTGGTTTTTGGAGCACAGTTTGGTTTTTGGACGTCATGCCACTTTTGCAGAGCCCTGAATTGGCAGTAAAGTAGAACCTGCAGACACATAACCCCACTTTGAAAACTACACCACCCAAGGGATTTATCAAGTGGGGTAGCGAGCATTTTTAAACCTTGAATGTTGCATTCATTTAATTTCCAGATATGAATGCGCATCTGATAATTATCATTGAAATCATTGAATTATAATTGAAATTTTTCCATAGATACGCCATTTCAGTGCCCAATATGTTGTGCCCAGCTTATATCAGTAGAGACACACACTCCAAAAACTATTAAGCGGGTATCCCGGGCACAACAGCTTTTGGAGCATTTGTCTCTGATACAAGCCGGGCACAACATATTACACACTGAAATAACATTCCTGGAAAAATTGTCATTTTCTCCTATCACCATCAGCTGCTTATTCATTTCTGGAAAGTTAATTAAAGCAACACTTGGGGGTTAAAAATGTTCACTGTACCCCTGGATAAATTCCTTCAGGGGTGTAGATTGCAAAATGGGGGTCATATGTCAGGGGATTCCACTTTACTGGTGTTTCAGCAACTCTGCAAAAGTGTCATGATGTCCAAAAACCAAACCGTCTAAATCTGTGCTCCAAAAACCAAAATAGCGCTCCTTCCCTTCTGTGCCCAAACAGCAGTTTATACCCACATATGACATTAAAGGGAATCTGTCAGGTCAATCTAAGACACTAAACCACCCACAGGTCCTTATAGACCTGGGGTTTAGTGTCCAAAATCGCCCTGTTGTAATGCAATCCGCAGGTGCATTAAAAATAAAAAACCTTTATACTTACCTAGAGAAGGGTCCGATCAACACTGTTCGGCGAGAACAGTCCAGCTTATTCATGAGCTTCTTCGTTGGCACGCCTCCTAGAGCCTGCGCCTGCGATGTGTCCTCCCCCCCTTCCCGGCTTCACTGCATAATTGTGGGGCATGCGCACTGAAGCCGAGGAGTACTCCTCTGGTTTCATTGAAGAACTGCGCAGGCACGGAGAGTACAGCGGCAGGGTGAGCATAAAGCTTTATTTTTAATGCGGCCATGGATTGCGTTATACCAGGGACACTAAACCCCAGGTCCATATGGACGTGTGGGTGATTTAGTGTCCCTAATTGCCCTGACAGATTCCCTTTAAGTACATTATTCTGGGTACACCAGTGTCATTCATATGGGTAAAAACTGCAGTTTGAATACACAGCAGGGCACAGAAGGGAAGGAGCGCTATGTGGCTTTTGAAGTGTATATTTAGATGTTTAGTATCTGGACGCCATGTCATGTTAGCAGAGCCTCTAAAGTACCAGTAAAGTGGAATCCTCTATGGAATGACCCAATTTTGAAAACTACACCCCTCAAAGAATTTATCAAGGGGTGTAGTGCGCTTTAGTATCCCAGACGTGAATGCACAGCGGATCGTGAAGAGTGAATATGTAAGCTGTGCGGAGTACATTGGGAACACCAAATTCCCTACTAAATCCCCAGTAGCTTCTATGATTTGGGGGGGGGGGGTCACTCTGT
This sequence comes from Leptodactylus fallax, assembly GCA_947044405.1. Lineage (NCBI taxonomy): Eukaryota > Metazoa > Chordata > Amphibia > Anura > Leptodactylidae > Leptodactylus > Leptodactylus fallax. The sequence continues at coordinate 322,092 of CAMRHE010000035.1, read as the reverse complement.
GGGTCACTTCTGTTTTATTTTCCCTTATAAGCTCTAAATTTGGGCTGTCCCCTGATATACGCTCGCACGGCTTATACGTTCCCTTCCTGCCGCAGCCAGTTTTGTTTTTATGATTTGGCGATTTTTGGGGTTTTTGTTTTCACATTGTACAAGCTATATTTTTTTTATTTTTCTGGTGATGTAGCCGTATGAGGGCTTGTTGTTTGCGGGATGATATGAATTTTGTAATGACACCATTTTTGGGTGGAAAGATCTTTGCTTTTTATTGGTACTGTTTTGGGATACATATGACTTTTTGATCACTTTTTATAGCATTTTTTTTAAGGCGAGATGGCGAAAAATCATTATTTCCTTGCTTTATTAAATAATTAAAATTTTTTTATACACTTTACTTCTTTTTTTTTAACTTTTTTTTTATATGTCCCACTAGGACACCTGAACCAGCAATGCTCTTATCGCAGGGGTGCCCAGGGGAACATCTGTCATGGCGGAACTCCTTGAATGCCGCAGTCATGTTTGACCGCGGCATCCAAGGGGTTAAAAACCCCAATCAGTGCTCAGTGCCACTCAGGGGTTAAGGAGCAGGGTGTTAGCTGTCAGTTACAGCTAACACCCACTCCTGACGCCGCCCGCGGCATTCAGTGCCGCTAACAAACACTGAAGATGCCGTGGTCGTTATTGACCACGGCATCTTAAGGGTTAACAGCAGGGATCAGTGTTATCACCGGTCCCCGCTGTTGCAGTGGGAGCCTGGCTGTCAGATACAGCTGGGCTCCCACGGTGATCGCACGGGCTCTGCATCTGAGCCCACTCGATCACTGTCACATACCTGTACATGGGGATACGGTAACTAACTACATTCTCCCACGTACATGTACGTGAGAATGTGTGAAGGGGTTAAAGGCTTGACAACTTTTTTCATATTTTCCATCTCTACCTTATAAAATTCATAACCTTTTTAGTTTTCCATAAACATAGCTACATAAGGGCTTATTCTTTGCACAAATAGTTGTACTTTTAGTTGCAACCATTTTGAAGTACATAATATTTTTTGTTCTTTTTTATAATGTTGATTAAAAATGACCTGGACAATTTTCCCAGTGGGAAATTACAATGTAATACAGTGAGGAAATATGATGCAATTATAATTATACCATATTTTGTGAAAATAAATCATTTGCTAGGGGACAGCATATCGTGACATCGAAAACTTTTTTAATTTTTTGTTGCCTGATCTGAGGGCTCTTTTTTGCCAGACAAGTTGTAGTTTCAATTTGTACCATTTTCTGATATATAAAGCTTTTTGATCACTTTTTATTGTTTTTTTGGGGGGGGCAGGAGAAGGTGACCAAAACTAATTAATTCTTTTAAATTTTTTTTATGGTATTCACTATACAGGATAAATAACTGTATTTTATAGTGTAGACTTCTATGCAAACAGCGATGTCTAATAAGTGTGTTAATTTCATTTGTTTACATTATTATTTTTTAAATGGTAAAGGTTGTATCTTACTTTTATTTTTTATTTATCTTTTAAACTTGTTTTTATCTTTTATTTTAAGTAGACTTGAACCTGGGATCCCTTGATCCCCTAAACCATGTACTGCAACACTTCTGTATTGCAGTACATGGTACATAGATTCCCTATAACCAGCTAAGGGGATATTGATTGGCCTCCTGGCTGTCATGGCAATCCCTCAGGCCCCAAGGTTGGCACAGGGGACCCAAGGGAATGAAATCACCCATGCACTGTGATCACCATCAATCATAGCATGTGAGGAGTTAAGCTGCCGGAGTAAGAGCATTTCCTGACTTTGGCAGCTAGTCCTGCGTCCCAGCTTTAAAATCCAGAACAAAACTGTACTATTACAACATTGAGTGTTAACTATACACTCAAAGCAACATAATAGTACAATGCTGAGCTGGAAGGGGTTAATAATGCTTCTCCAGGTGCTCATGCCCTGGCATTGGCTCCTGCTGGGCATAATGGCTCTTTAATCCATAAGGAGCACAGCATAGAGCTTTCATATTGTATACTACTAAATATTTGAAATTTACTGCTGCAGTATTTAGTCAATGTTAGGCAGAGGCCCCAGATTGCGGAAACGCAGCTTTTTTTGTTGCAGACTTTGCTGAAGTTTTTTGAGCCAATGCCAAGAATGGCTACAAAAGGAATCTGAAATATATAGGAAGTACTTATACGTCTACCTTTTGCTTCTCCTGGCTTTGGCTCAAAAAACCGCAGCAAAATATGCAAAAAAAAAAAAGCTGCGTTTCCCCAACGTATAATATTGCAATTATAATCTATAATCCGCAACAATATTAGATTATAATGTAATGTTGTCTGACAGTACTTGCAATAGAGCAATTTCATCTCTATTCACATTTTTTAAACATACTTTTTTTTTACTGAAGACAATCCTGTTACCGAAAAATGTTTTGTTAAGGACTTTTTGGGGAAGAGTTAACATTTTGTCATTATATACATACTGCTGTTTTAACTGCTAAGTGCTGTCGATTTTGTATACACAAGTCTTAAAAAAAATAACTGAGTTAATTTATATACAAGCTGTTTCTTGTTGTTCATCCAATATACAGTCTAGCCTGCACAAATTAAAAAAAAAAAAAAACATTTTGGATTTTCATGGGGTTGGGGGTTCAGCTCTTGTCTGGTGTCTGACACATACACCGTGTGAAGGAGAATTGTTATTAATCTGACCAAAATATTTGAAGCACTTCTCTGTATGTGCAAGTGTGCATATATAATTATAGATATACATTACACACAGTAGTAGTAGCATATCCTATGCTAATGTAAAAAAAGAATCTCTGTTATTTCAGCTTTTTTTAGTTAATAATTCAGCAATGTCTGTGTGCATTAAAAATGACTGGAAAAAAACAGGACAGGGGACAGACAAAAGGAGGGAGAGGAGGAAACACTTGTGCAAGTACTACTACTAACACTTCCTGAGAATTCTATTCTATTTCTCCTAGTCACAGTAGTCTTCCTCCACTTTTTGATGAGCTGGATGAGAACAGTAAGCATTGTGTGCAAGCAGAGAAGGAAGACATAATAACTGTTGGTGGTGAAGGTAATAGTAGCAAGGAGTGTGGAAGGGGAGCTAATGGGATATATGAAGATGAAAATTCTGATGGTCTGCATGGCCAAGATGATGTGTTATAAAAAAGTGGGGAAGATGATGATGATGACATTGCCGATAATAATTCGCTTACGGATAGGACCTGGCAATCAGATCAGAATGACAAGCTGACATCAGATGACGAGGGTGGTGGCAGTGGTGATAGTAAATACTCCAGCCATTGCGCAGGCCCAGCATCCAAAAAGCCTGCCCAGGGCAGACCTAGGGGAACCTCCCAGGGTGGAGGTGGTGGCAGTGGCAGACATGTTTCCACTGCTGCTGGTGGCACCAACTACATGCCTTGTGGGATTTTTTTTTTTGTACATTGCCAAATGATAAACCCAAGATCTGAGAGCAGAAACTTAGCTATAGCCGTGCAGGGACAAATGTAGGAATGACATCTATACGTACTCACATAAAAGACATCACTCTCTTATTTGGAAAAATAGACTTGACAGCGGCACTGGCAAGGAAGTGAGCAAGGCTGTTCTCCTACTCATCCCCGTGATCTTCTAGGTGAGCAGGCCACATCTACACATGGAACAAGCACAAGGTCTTTGCTAGCATCGTCATAACCAACTAACTGTTTCTCCTCCTCACCAATGTCAGTCATCCCAATGTGTGGCCAGAAAACAGCAATATACGCCCAGTGATCCGGCAGTTGTACAACTTAACTAAAACCTGGACAAGCTGCTGGTGGTGATGTTGTTACCATACCATTTAGTGGATTCCACTGCATTTCACTAACATATGTCATGCACTCAACCTCGATGGAGGATATCTAGCCACCATTATTTCTCTAGGAAAGATGTCCTTGCTATATAACGCCATATGTCTAAGAACGTGGGTCTTTCTTTGGATACCTCAGTTTGGGGAAAGGTGCACGCCACCATCGACACATGGAGCAGCAATTATAGACAAGGAAAATACATGACTTTCACGGCCCACCGGGCCAATGTTTTGAGCGACAGCAGCCACAATCCACTAACAAAGCAAGGCCAGGTGCTAGGATCCTCCTCTCTGAACCCTTTCTTTCCATCATCTTCATCAGGGTAATCAGTTCCACACTCATTTCATGGGTGTAAGGCACAGCGCTGCAATGCAGTTTTGCAATTAATAAGCCTGGATCAGGAGAGCCACACAGGAAGTAGCTGTTTCGCTGTATCCTGCAGCAAGTATCCCGCTGGATGGCTCTTTGCCATCTCCAACTGGGCAGTGTTACCAGCAACAATACAACCAATATTCCCCTTACGTCCGACAGCAGCACAATATGGGGTATCTCTGCCCCTGTGTGTTGTTTAGGACAGGTGGAACCTTTAATTAGCACCAAAAAGGTGCCTCCTACTAGCCCTATAAGAGGGCACAAGAGACCTCCCTCCACTGTGTTTTTTTCTGTCCTGTGTGGAACAGGTGGACGGAGGTCTCTTGTGACCTCCCGTTGCTAGGGGTTTTATTTACTCCTGGCTTACCTTTATGGGGTACCTCGGTCCCAAAGAAAAAACCTCCAGGCCTTCGGGCCTTCGCCCCGCAGCGCAGCGTTATCCGGCATCCATCTGCAGGCAGCGCGATCCCGGAAGTAAGCAGGGAACCTCCTCGGCCGGAACTTTTCTCCGGTCCCGTGTTCCCAGGGGAAGGAAGCCTTTGCGCACCACCGCGCCCTACTTCCGGTTTTCTCAGAAAAAGTGCGGTAAGTTTGGAAATTTAAAATTTAAAGGCAAAATATAGATTTGATTTTTGCTGCTTGTATTTTGAGCCTCTGGCTTAGGCTTATGTTCCATTATGGCGTTTTGACTTGTTTTGGTGCTGTATAAATGTTTCTTTGTTGGCTTCCTCCCCTCGCTGCTGGATTACATTTAAAAGGTCTGATTGCAGTCCTTTATTTGTTGAGTGAGTGGTTTCTAGCTCCTCTGCTGCGGGTTGCGGTGGCTGGTTTTTTTCTGACGGTTTTTTTCTCTCTTCAAGTGACCGATTTAAAAAAAAAAAAAAAAAAAAAAAGAGGTACCCCTTGGTTTTTTATGCGATGCTTGGCGATCTTCCCTGTTTCAGTGTCACGTGGCTGTTTTATGTTTCAGATGTCATCTTCTGCATCATGTAATGGCGATACGCTTAGGAGGAAAAATTCCTCTAAACTTGAACACCTAACGTGTTTGGATTGCAATACCCCTTTACCTGACGGCTATGATTTTACCCGCTGTCACCAGTGTCGCGGACCTCCGCCGGAAGTACCTTCTATAAGAGGTTGTTACTTGGGTAAAGGACTATATGAGGAGTCTCTTAAGGAGATTCGTTCTTCTATTGCCAAGAGACCGCAGATTGAGACACAATCTTCCTTACGGATCTCTGATGAAGATTATCAGATAGTGGACGAGACAAAAAAAAAAAGACTCTCATCTGACAATTCCACTGAAGATCCCAGCAGGCCGTGCTTCCACTCGAAAAATTAAGCCGGCTGCTGAAGTCCATCCGGTCTAAGGATCGTGATGTTGACGGGGGAAGCCTTCGCGTCCACCTATAGAGGGCCTAGGGTCTTCCAAGTGGACCAGACATTACAAAAGTTAATGTCCTCAGAGTGGAGAAGTCCTGAAAAACCTCTTGTGGTTCCTAGGAGGTTCAGCGCTTTATTCCCAGTTGCTCAATGGGATCAATGGGGTCCTCCTCCCAAGGTGGATATGGCGGTGGCTAAACTGTCCTGCCGCACTAAGGTACCATCAGATGATGGAGCAAATTTGCACGATGCCATGGCAGGCGCTTCGACAATACCTTCAAGAAGGCTTATTCAGCTGCCTCGCCCAAGACCGCTGTGGCGGTTGCGTCCTGTGAAGTGTCAGCCAAATTATGTACTGACCTGGTCCACCTCGAAAGTGACCGACTCTGGAGTCTCCAGAGACGAGCTGCTAGGGTTTCTAGGCTCAGTTTCCCTAGCAGCTGAATATTTAATGGAAGCCTCCCACCATCAATTAAGGCTGGCGGCCAAATCCCTGGAACTTACCAAGAACACTGCAGCAGGAAGACCTCTATGGTTAAAACCTTGGAGAGCTGTGTTCCCCTCAAAGTATAATTTGTGTGCATTACCCTTTGAGCCGGGTAGAGTCTTTGGCTGTGCCCTAGACGAGATCCTAGAGGGCTTGGCCGACAAGAAGGGTAAAACTTTACCCCAGGCCTTCAGAGGTAGGTCTGGCTCTGGCCGTGGTAGAGGCTATCCGCCTCGTCGTGGAAGGCAGTCCAGAGAGGCTCTAGTTATTCCTCTAGAGGCGCCGGCCGGAGATTCCGAAGTCTGATGATAAAAAAGTCAAGCCTAGCTTTTGACATCAGAAGCAGTTTTCCTGTGGCCGAGATTCCTGTCGGAGGTCGTGTCTCCCACTTTCTCAACTGCTGGCAGGAAAAAAATTCGAGACCCATGGGTCCAGTAGGTAATCCAAAGAGGTTATGCAATCAAGTTCCTCCGTCCTCCTCAGGATCGGTTTGTGTTAACTCACAGCCTCCCTACAATGCAGCAGACTACATTGGAATGCTCCATCCGAGAGTACATTCACAAGGGAGCCCTGGTGGAAGTCCCTTCTCTAGAAGAAGGATCCCGTGTCTATTCTCCCGTCTTCCTGATGCCAAAACTGGCAGACAAGTGGAGAATGATCATAGACTTAAGGTACCTCAACCGCTTCATCAAAAAGAAGCGCTTCCATAGGAAAACCATAAAGTCTGTCACCACCTTTCTCCTCTAAGGTGATGTTTTTTGTGACTTTGGATATAAAAGATGCCTATTTGCATATTTCTATTTACCTCCACACAGAAAGTTCTTTTCTAAGGATTGCCGTAGTATTTTCCGGCCACAGGAAGCACTTTCAATTCACAGCACTACCCTTCGGGATCTCCTCTGCTTCCCACACCTTTACAAAGGTAGTGGCCCCCATAACGGCCGCCCTCAGGCTTCAGGGGATATTCTTGGTGCCTTATCTAGACGACTGGTTGATAAAGGCCCAGTCAGAGTCTGTTCTGCTCCAGTAACTACAGACAGCCTTCAGGGTCTGTGATGGCTTATAAACTGGGAGAAGTCAAAAACGATCCCTTCAACTCGAAGGAAGTTCCTCTGAGAAAACTACTTCCTAGATTCAGTCCGCCTGCAAATCTCCTTGACACCAGCAAGGAAGGAGAAGCTGGTTGCTGCAGTCCGGCACCTCTTCAAAAAGCCGACAGCCTCCATCAGAACATTGATGAAGATCCTGGGCTTGATGTCTTCCTCAGTGGAGGCAGTCCCATGGGCCTTGTGGCACTTACGTCCCCTCCAGAAGGAGTTACTAGAGGCTTGGGATCGCTCCCTTCTTACATTCAGCAAGAAGATTCGACTCACCCCCAGGACCCGTCTTTCCCTCAAGTGGTGGTTGCACCTGAAAGACGGAAGGTCCATGGTCCAACCTTCTTGGACCCTGTTGACTACAGATGCATCCCTCTCGGGATGGGGAGCCCATTGGACGAAAACCCCATAAAGGGAGTCTGGAGCGCTCCTGAAAAAAGAACCTCGTCCAACTGGAAGGAGCTCAGAGCCGTATATCGTGCCTTACTCTATTTCTTGCCTCTTCCCAGGGGAAGAGCAGTCTAAATCCGGTCAGACAACATGACCACAGTGCTGTACGTGAACAGACAGGGAGGCACCAGATCACCAACCCTCCTTAGGGAGGCAGATCTGATATTTACATGGGCAGAGAAAAATCTAACCCATTTATCCGCAGTTCACATCAAGGGCTCCCTGAACATAGTAGCAGATCGGTTGAGTCGGGGTTATGCCGTATCAGGAGAATGGTCACTCAATCCAGAAGTCTTTCATCAGATTACCCTGAACAGGGGTCTTCCAGAAATAGACCTCATGGCAACCTGACTCAACGCCAAGGTGGAGAAGTTCTGTTCCCTTTACCAGGAGGACAATCCCTTGGCAGTGGATGCCCTGTCCATCCCTTGGAGGTCCAGGCTGGCATACATCTTCCCTCCAATTCCAATAATACCAAAGGTATTAATGAAAATCAGACAGGACCAAGTCTCTGTGATAGCCATCATTCCATTCTGGCCAAAAAGAGCTTGGTTTTTCCCAACTCATGGAGATGAGTCGAGGGATATATTGGAGGCTTCCCCCCATCCAGAACCTGGTTTCCCAAGGATCTCTGAAGTGCCAGGATCTCTGGAGATTCAACCTGACAGCCTGGAGGTTGAGCAGTCCCTACAGCAGGATAGAGGACTGTCAGAGGCCGTCCTGAAGACCCTTTCTTCTGCAAGAGCAGAATCTACCAATAAGAACTACCAGAGGACAGCCAAGATTTTCATGGAGTGGTGCTCCATGAAATCTAGAACCTTCAACGGCTGATATTTTAAATTTTCTTCAGGACGGTTTGGATAAGGGCCTTGCCCCTGCCACTTTGAAAGTGCAGATTGCGGCCCTCTCCGCTTATTTGAACAGACGTCTGTCTCAGGATCCTCTGGTTGCAAGGTTCCTTAAAGGGGCAATGAGGCTAAAGCCATCGGTATCATCCCCAGTGGGACCTTGCGGTAGTCATTACAGGCCTGTGCGGTCCTCCATTTGGACCCTTGGAGACTACGGAGATACAATATTTAGCCTACAAAACCACTTTTTTGTTGGCTAGTATATCTGCCAAAGAGTAGGGGTACTCCAGGCCCTCTCTTCTAGAGAACCGTACATTTTGTTTTTGCAGATAGGGTACACCTTAGGTTTGCCTGGGTTTATCCCTAAGGTCCCCTCATACTATAATAGCAATCAGCTAATTTCGTTACCTGTGTTTTTCCCCTCTCCAACCTCTGAGGAGGAAGAAAAGCTCAACACCTTAGATGTGGTAAGGTGTCTGTGGATTTACCTATTCCACACTCAACCGCTTAAGAAGGCCGAAAGACTACTAATTGATATGCAGGGTAAAAACAGAGGCCTCAAGGCTTCCAAGCCTACTCTATCCACATGGATCAAGGAGACAATTAAGTCTTCCTTTCTTATTCAGGAGTTATTCCCTCCAGTCTTTCTACGGCCACTCGACCTGGGTTGTCGACTTCTTTGGCTGAGTATCGGTCCTTACCATTGGACCAGATTTCTGCGGCTGTATCATGGTCATCTCAGTTGACCTTTTGTTAAACATTATCATTGGACATCCGCAGTTTCCAGACAACTGCCTTTGGTTAGTCAGTCCTTGACGTTGTAAGGCGAGGAAACCCTCCCTAGGGGAATTACTTGCTATCTCTCCATATTGTGCTGCTGTCGGACGTAAGGGGAATCGTTGATTGTAATGTCAATCTGTATTCCCTTAGTCCAGACAGCAGCACAAGGCTTCCCTCCCTAGAAGCTTGTTTCCTGTTACTTTATAATTTACACAGTGGAGGGAGGTCTCTTGTGCCCTCTTATAGGGCTAGTAGGAGGCACCTTTTTGGTGCTAATTAAAGGTTCCACCGGTCCTAAACAACACACAGGGGCAGAGATACCCCATATTGTGCTGCTGTCTGGACTAAGGGAATACAGATTGACATTACAATCAACGATTGTTGTTGCGCTGCATTTAGGACAAATAACACATTGTCCCTGTATAGCGCATTTCCTTTATCTGGTGGTTAGCTGCTTTATTAACTTGTATGGTTAAAATCCAAAAGGAGGCAATTGTAACAAAAAAAGTGAGGTTATATACCGAAATAAACATGAAAAAGAAAACCTCACAAATATAAAATATCTAAATATTTATTAGTATCCAATAAAAAACATGAATCTGGACACACAATTAACAAACAATACAAGTGTAAGTACAATATGGGGAAAGACTTGGAAAGTCAAATATAGTTCCTGTAACCAAACATAGGGCATGGTGGTAATGGAAATAGCATTGCACTAATGCAAATATCACATATAGAATCACAAGAATAATACTCGCAGAGGTGTAAATATATGACAAGGTGAAACAAATTCTACCTGAAAATTACCCTAACCAGAAAGAGAGGATCAACAATTGATAAAACCCACAAACAGGGGACCAACTGAATATGTGACGAAGTCTTAGGTATAGGCTAAACACGCGTTGGGCGTCTGCATGGTGTGGATAAGTAATCCTTTATATCTGCATATCACATATTCAGTTGGGCCCCTGTTTGTGGGTTTTGTTAATTGTTGATCCACTCTCTCTGGTTAGGGTAATTTTCAGGTAGAATTTATGTTTCACCTTGTCATATATTTACACCTCTGAGAGTATTATTCTCGTGATTCTATATGTGATATTTGCATTAGTGCATTGCTATTTCCATTACCACCATGCCCTATGTTTGGTAACTGGTACTATATTTGACTTTACAAGTCTTTCCCCATATTGTACATACACTTGTATTGTTTGTTAATTGTGTGTCCAGATTCATGTTTTTATTGGATACTAATAAATATTTATATATTTTATATTTGTGAGGTTTTCTTTTTCATGTTAACTTGTATGGTGGCTTAAAAGAGGTGCTCCTCATCACCAGAAAAATCTCTGCACATTTCAGCCATTCTTACATTGCAAAAAACACCCTGTTCGATTTACAACGACAAAATGGTCCGCCATTGCACTGCCATATCTGCGACATTCCAAATCAGTGGACCTCCACCTTAACCATTCTAGAGGGTCTGTGTGAGCAGCAGATGGTGGTAAACAATTATTGCATACAGCAGACCACAGGGACAATGTGTTACTTCGAGTTATGTCATTGGAGGCTCTTATCTTCTCAAGTCCTTTGAAGAAGTCACCAAATTTGTCAGCATCAGCGATGTGATCATATATTTTACAGAAAACCCCTACACTCATGCAACGAGGAATGGAAGAGGAAGAACAGTTTCCACCTTTTAGTCAAGTTCATTGTCCTGTGTTGATGGAGGAGGTTTATAGTAGAGGAACTGGGACTCCTGGACTGGAAGAGGAGTAAGACTCTCCCTTGGTTGCAGAGGGGGCCCTTGGTATGTCACAGGCACAGCCAGGGGATGACCCTTGTCTTTTTCAAGATAATGATGATGACAAGGACTACGCTGGCCAAGAACACCATCCATGTCAGGCTCAGGGTCTATGGATACGCTGGCAAGCATAGCAGGCTGTATGCTCCGCTGCTTACATAGAAACAACTGTGTTATTAGCAGAGGGATGAATACTGGATGGCAGTGCTCTTAGACCCTCACTATAAAGACAAAATGGGGGAATTCTTCTCTGCTCCCCAAAGGGAAGAAAAATTAGAATGTTATCAGGATGGGCTGTATACCCAGCTTGCTGCAGCATTGAGGGAGACCGCTGCAACTGCCAGTCGTGTATGTACCCTGGTGAACTCTGCCCACTCCCATTCTACCTCCTCTACCAGTGCGACAAATGTCAGAAGTAAAAGCAGCAGCAGTCAGACCCAGTGCAGTATCTGGAAGATGATGAACCAAAAATTTTTCAGCTCACAGTGTGAACCAGAGCCACAACAGGCAACTGATACCTACCAGCAGCAGCAGCAGGTACAGTTATACTTAGAGTACATCTACAGTCCAGCAGATAACTCTGACATCATGGAATTATGGACCAATAGGTTAGAGCAGTTGAAGGAGCTGGCCCAGTTTGCCATGGGAGTTTTATCTTGTTCAGCCGCAAATGTTATGGCCGAGGAGTCCAGTGCTGCCGATAGCGTTGTAACATTTAAAAGCGCAAAACTGCCCCTAAATAGCGTGGAAAAAATTACTTTTATCAAAATGAATCAGACATGGATACATGAGGATTTTCAAACACGACCGGCTGATGCCTCTGAATAGTGGTGTCAGTCTCCCTTTATCATCTTCCATTTACTGTACTTCTGTTGATGCTGGCTGCTAATCCTATATAGATGACACCTCACAGGCAGGACTGGTCTATCATATTATGCCCTGCTGCACTGCCACAAATGTTGCCATAGCTCTACCACTCAGGCAGACATGTCCTGCAGTGTGGTCCATCATATTATGCCCTGCTGCACTCCCACAAATGTTGTCACAGCTGCCACCACTCAGGCAGACATGTTCTGCGGAACTGGTCCATTATATTATGCCCTGCTGCACTGCCACACATGTTGTCATAGCTGCCTTGTGCCCAGGGCCGTTTTAATACATTGGTGGGCCCTGTGCAAAGCTTTCATAAGTGAACCCCCCCTATTACCACCACCTAGAAATACTTGACCTGCACAAATTATATTATTATTATAGTATAATGCCCCTTAGTGGCTCTCACACAGTATAATGCCTCCCTAGTGGCCCCATATAATATAATGTCCCTCATAATGTCCCCTTCCAGGTTGCCCCCACATTTTCATGTCCCCCTCCAGGTTACCACTCCAGATTCATGTCCCCCACCCCCCTGGTTGCCCCCACAGTATCATGTGTGTTCCCCCAAGTTACCCCCACACTGTCATGTCCCACTCAGGTTGCCCCAACAGTATCATGTTCCCCACCTCTCAGGTTGCCTCCACAGTATCATGTCCCCCCCCAATCCCCCAGGATGCCCCCACAGTATCACATTCCCACACACTGTCATGTCCCCCTCAGGTTGCACCCACAGTTTCATGTGCTCATGAGGTTGCCCCCACAGTGTCCTGCCCCCCAGGTTGCTCCCACAGTATCATGCCCCCCCAGTTCCCAGGTTGCCCCCATAGTCAGGGCCGGTTTTAGACAAAGTGGGGCCCTGGGCAAAATTAAAAGCGGGGCCCCAAATGCTGATATGCAAACACCATCGTCTTGCAGTGGCAACCCCTATAATAACGCCTCCTTTCTGCCAACGAAAAAGTAATAACAAGCCCCATTTTACCACACACAATTCAAATGAGAACCTTTGTTCTAATAGATTTTTGCACCCATTCATCAGTTATTATAGCACCTCCTTATAAATAATAGTCCCTGCTTATAAATAATATTACACCTTTATCAGTAATAGCGCCCTTATAAATGATAAATAGTGCCCTGTATCAGTAATATTCCCCCTTATCAGTAATAGTCAACCTGTAAAAATAATACTACTCCCTTATTAATAATAGCCCTCTCATGAATAAGTTACCCTTATAAATAATAGTCCCCATTATCACTAATAGCCACCTTTATAAATAAGCCCACAATTATACCCCCTTATAAACAGTTCCCCTCTTATAAATAATAGCTCCCCCTTATAATGGATGCCTTATATATAATAGTTCCCCCCTTATAAATAATAGCCCGTCTTATAAATAATAGTCCCCCCTTATAATAGCCCCCTCATATTTAAGTTTCCCAATGACATATATATACCCAACCTTATATATAAAAGTTCCTCCCTTATAAATAAGAGCCCCCTTATATATAATAGTTCTCCGTTATACAGTGTCAGAATGAAGGGCCTTAGGCCCACCAGAGGAACTTGTTCTGGGGCCACACCCAACAGCTTCCTGCTAATAACGTACACCACGGCTCCTTCACTGAAGTCTTACATATGTGTTGACTATCTGGTGTTACTGAGTATGTTCCCAGTATAGTCAGCCCCTATAGTACTGTACGGGCCCCAATAACTCCATGGCCAGTTCATGCACAGTATTGTATGGGGAATGACATGGCCATAATGCTCCACAGTGGCCCCACACAGTATAATATGCTATCAAGAGGGCCCCCTCCCCAGTATAGTGCTCCACAGTGGCCCCACACAATATAATATGCTATCCAGAAGGCCCCCTCCCCAGTATAATGCTCCACAGTGGCCCCACATAGTATAATATGGTATCCAGAGGGGCCCCCCCCAGTATAATGCTCCCCAGTGGCCCTACAGACTCTCTTTATTATTATATTATACTCTGGGGTCTCTTCAGACCCCAGAGTATAATAATCGAAGGCCCGGGGAAGGTAAGGGAAAATAACAAACAGTTATACTCACCTAGCCTTACCTCTAATGGGCCTCCTCGCGCTGCTCCGCTCTCACTGCCAGCGCTGGCTTCCTCTTGTTTGCGGCTGATGTCACGCATTGTGGACGTCACTGCTGAAGCCCAATCAGAGGTCTCAGTGGTGACGTGAGGCAAGCTGTTAGCACGCCCCACGTGATGGCCAGGCCTCAGCGGTGATGTCCGGAACATCAGAAGATGACGTCGGACACTTAGGACAGGTGAGTAAAAATGTTTGTTATTTTTACTCACCTCGGAAAGGGGCACTGCAGTCCCTTTCTGTTATTGATATGGCCGGGTCTGACTCTGGGATCCAGAGTCATCAGGCTTCAGATCCCGGGGGCCCCTTTGGGGACGGGGTCCTGGGCAATTGCCCAGTTTGCCCCCCCCAACGCTGGCCCTGCCCATAGTATCATGTCCCCCCCAAGTTTCCCCCACAATGTCATGCCCCCCCAGGTTTCCCCCACAGTTTCATGTCCCCATCAAGTTTCTCCCTCAGTGTCATGTTCCCCCCACAGGTTGCCCCCACATTTTCATGTCCCCCTCCAAGTTACCCCCCCAGATTCATGTCCCCCCCACCCCCCTGGTTGCCCCCACAGTATCATGTCCCCCATCACCCAGGTTGACCCCACAGTATCATGTCACCCACCTCTCAGGTTGTCTCCACAGTATCATGTTCCCCTACCCCACAGGTTGCCTCTACAGTTTCATGTCCTCCACTATATATATCAAAGAAAAAAACAAACCTTAATACTCATCTTTCCCCATCGCCCCGTTCACTCCTCTCTCTGGTCCCGGAGTCTTTAAGGAGTAACAGGCGCAATGTAAGTGATGACACTACATCTACATCCAGGACACCTGGAGCAGAGACAGCGGCTGGGTGGTGATGCAGGGAGCGGACGGCTCCCTACTTTATCACTGGCTTCAACTCATCGGTGTCCTCCGGACGTCAATAAGTTGGTGCAGCAAGGACCCACTGCCCTGGACAGTGGGACAGCAAATGCAGGACTGTCCCACTGTCCAAAAGCGGCCCCCGCTACCATAGTGCTCGGTGCAAGTGCACCGTTGACCCTATGGTTAAAGCGGCCCTGCTTGTGCCTACCTACCACCACAGCCACTACTCAGCCAGACATGTACTGAGCAGGGCCAGTTTAACACATTGGTGGGCCCAGTGCAAAGTTTTTATAAGTAAACTTTATTGATGACTTTGAGTATGTGTTGTGTAAGTGTTTGGTGCAACTCTTTTGGCAGTGCAACCTGGACGATGGTAAACATCTGGGTCATAGCACCAATAAACTTCCTGGTTATGTTCAGAAGGGTATTACATTATCCATCTATGTGACAATCAGAGCATAGTATGCTCTTTGATTGATAGGAGAGGGGATAACAAGAATAGAGGTCCCTGTTACCCCCCTTCCTTAGGGTCACATACAGGTTATGCACAGACAATGATGATTTGTCATTGTCTCTGCAGTCTGCAGCTCTGCTCGTTCCCTTCCTTCCCCATTCATGCAGCTTTGAGATGCTGCCTGATGCAGGAGGGGGGACACTTTAGAGACCCATATCTCAGGATCCGTTAGGTCTATGAAGATGACTTTGGATTCATTTTAAAGATGAGAATAGCCCTTACAGATTTGGAGTGATTCGCTGTTAAAAACGCTGTCGGGAATTGAGATTTGCATTGGTATCTCAATGCCGAACATCTTTTTCACCAGCGAATCGCTCTGGATCTGTAAGGGCCATCATAATGATCTTGGTATAATTTAAAAGATGAGATTCTCATCTTTAAAATGAATCCAAGGTCATCTTCATAGCCCTACAGTTGTCCCCACAGTTTAATGTCCCTCTCCTACTACACAAAAATAATTAAAAAAAAAACCACACTAATACTCACCTCGTCATCACATCGCGCCTGCAGCTCCCGGGGAAGAGGAGTGACTAATGGTGAAGCAGGGAGCGGATGGCTCCCTGCTTCATCATTGTATGTACCGTAACTGGGGCAGCCCGGAGTGGCGGGACAGCATATGCAAGACTGTCTCGCTGTCCCAACAGGGCCCCCGCTATCATAGGGCTATGGTTAAAGCAGCCCTGGTCCTGAGGCCTTGTCTACCATTACATTCCATTATACCATGCTGTTGGTGCCATTTTAGTGTTGGTATAAAAAAACAAAAAGAAAAAACAGTTTTGATTTCATATCAGCTCCCATCATGGGATCATTTTTGGTGGCTTTTCAAGTGACCATAAATTTGTCTCTCACATAACAATAAGCTCCTGTAAGCTCCACTTACCCAAAAAATCTTGGAGCATTTTTAAATTTAAATGTTAAATGCATACAAGCGAGTGTCAGTGCAGTGTATGGTTAAAGTCGGAGTTTTTATCCTCTGCTTACCATCCGTTTTTCCATAGACATACATGTCACTTTCATTTTGACATAACTTTGGCTGTGTTTGCCTTAGAGAGCTATAAATTGGATAGATAGGTTCCTAGGAGCCCTGACAGTGTTCTATACTATTTTAAAGCCAATTTAATTTAAGCCAATTTTTGATCCAAAACAATTCTTGGAACCGAACTGCCTGAGTGTAAGGGAATTGCCAGTTGAGCAATTCCCCAGTGCTGCTGCAGAACCCTGGGGGGAGGGGCACAACAAGACAGTGAGCCCTAAAGCTGAACCCCCCACTGTCCCTGGCTAACTTGCCCGTTCTGTCCTAGGTGACAGCCAGCAACCGGTCGATCAGTCCCTTTCTAATATAAGTGACACACAGAACAGGACAAGACAAAACAACACAGAAGCAGAGTGAGCAAGCCAAGGGGTCGGTACCAGTCGAGCAATGCAGTACAAAATCATAATCCAAGAGAATAGTCAAAAACAGAGCCAGAGGTAAGAAATAGGAATTCAGGGAATAGCAGAAAAGGAGCTAGCAGGGACAAGTCACAAAACAGAATAAATAGCCAGCGAGCATGTGAGGGCTGACAACCTGTTTATAGAAAGTCAAGAGCCGCCCCAGACTGGATTGGTAGACAGACTGTCAATCACATAGGCAAGGCTGAGATTAACTATTAGTGGAGCAGAGGAAAATCAAGGTGCTGAGACGGGTGTGGTAGAAAATCAATTACATAGTCTAGGACAGTGTTTAGACTGAGCAACAAGAATCTTAAGTAAGGAATCAAACTGATCACGCCTCCTGCGCCGCCACGTGCGGGCGGAGGGTAATGCAGAGACCTGAACAGGCAGAGACATTACACTGAGCCAAAAACAAAACAAATCTTAAGAGCTTCACCTATCTTTACTCACAAGTTCAATGGATGCAATAAAGGTGATATCAAAGAAGGGGTCCTATGTTAACATGTAACTTGGCCTGTACAGATGTTGTTGATTGAAATAGCTTTTGATTTCAGTAAATGTGACCTCATAATGCTGCAAATTCAACAAATGACCATTTTCAATTCTTTACAACCTATAAAATGCTTAGAAACTCTGTTGTACATAATAATTTGGAACAGGGGATTTTGATTTTTGTAATTTGTGGAAAAATTTTCATTGGGCTGTTTTAAGATTTGAACATTATACTGACTGTCATTAATATCAACCATTTAGGAAAATCAGCAAAAAATATCTGCATAATAATTTAGAGCATGGTATAAGTGGTCTGCCAATTCTTGTATGAGTTGCTGTGGCTCCTATACGTTTCCACATTTCAGTACTACTACTCACAGATGATGGTGGGTTATCTAGTAGGCAACAAATTTCCTAAACAGATTTATTACAATGGTGGTATCATATTACAGTACCGTGATACTATTCACTGAGCTCTTTAGATCAACCTATTCTTTCGCAAATGTTTGTAAAGTCAGACTGCAAGGCTAGGTGCTGGATTTTATAGGCCTGTGGCAATGGGGCTGAATTCACTGATTAAGAGGTATGTCCCATACAATGTGCAATGTAAACAGTGAAGACGTCACAAAGTGCCTTTCAAACAGCAGATCGACAGGAGTTCCAAGTGTGGGACCCCCACTGATCTCTTATTGATAACCTATCCTGAGGATAGTTCATCAATAAAAAAAAATTAGACAACCCCTTTAATAGAAATTATTTTTCTGTAGGCAGTGTTAAAAGGAAATACCAGGGTGCTACTGTCCAAGAAGACAAATCTAATAGTATTAAATTCCTTTTTGGACAACTTTAGATTCTACAAAAATAAACTGTTCCTTTCCTGTTATGAAAGCTTTCACTTTCTGCATGTAAAGCCATTAAGAAAGAACAGGGCGAAGAGAGGGCAAGGCTGATTACCTTTGTGTGCAATTTCAGACAGAGCTGTATGAGGATTTGCTTGAAGTTTGGGCTTCCTGAACTAACACATTCTTACGTCAAGACCTCTAATAAGTTCCGAGAGCCATTTTTAAAGTCATTGTCATGTCTTTAAAAATCATATTAGTTTCTATTTGTGCTATATTCCATGTGTCAGGAGAAAGTTGCAAAATGAATTCTAAATATAAAAAGTATGCAGCATACTGTAAAATAATATTGGAACTGTTAAAAGTGTTCAAATTTTAAATCTGTTGTAGGAACGCGGTTTGCTCGCTAATGGCGCTGGTTGCATAGTCTTCATGTTCCGTACCAGGATTTATCTAAAGCAGCTCAATTCCAAGTGTCCCTCTCTCAACCTTGGGGAAAACTACATTACAGCCATGAACAGGGAACAGATTAAAAAAGGGGAGCTATCCAGCTAAACTCATCCGCGTGGACCATCTCTGGCCTCATTATCTTGCCATAACAACCTGGACCCTCTGGCATTGTCACCTGTATCGTTAGGAAGTAAGGCCTCTGATATCTCTGGGTTAGCTGCTACAGTTGATTCCCCTGGGGTCCCCCTCACAAAACAAACTATGCAAAATCTTCTTGACTCACTATGGCTTTCTCTGCAAGCAGATTTCAGAGCCAGGATAACTGATGTTAAAACTCTAGGTGAGTGCATCTCACATATAGAGTCCAAAAACGTAGAGTTGGCCACTTCACACAATAACCTAATCAATGTGGATAATGCATTAGAAAAGGATGTAACACAGTTAAATACAAAGTTTATGACTTGGAACATCGTTCCATATGGAACAATGTCCGAATAAAGGGATCCTGGAGACAGTCTCCGATCATGGTTTGGGGGAATATTTTCATAACTTACTAAAGGATGTACTGTCCAATTCTGCCTCGCTACATCTGATGGTGGACAGGATCCACAGAGTACTCAAACCTAAACTATTGGGGGCCTCAGTACTGTGAGACACTTTGGCTCGTATTGTAACGTCTCTGCCTGTTCGGGTCTCTGCGCCACCCTCCGCTCGCACACTGCGGCGCAGGAGGTGTGTTCAGTTTGATTCCTTGGTTAAGATTCTTGTTGCTCAATCTGAACACTGTCCTAGACTATGTAATTGAATTTCTGCCACACCCATCTCCTGCATCTTTGTTTCTCTCTGCTCCTCTAATAGTTAATCTCAGCCTTGCCTGTGTGATTGACAGCCTGTCTACCAATCCAGTCTGGGGCAGGTCCTGACTTTCTATAAACAGGTTGTCAGCCCTCACATGGTCGCTGGCTATTGATTCTGTCTTGTGACTTGTCCCTGCTAGCTCCTATTCTGGTATTTCCTGTATTCCTGTTCCTGACCTCTGGTTTGGTCTCTTACTATTCCTTTGGATTGTGATTTTGTACTGTATTGCTCGACTGTTGCCGACCCCTTGGCTAGCTGACCTCCCTTTGTTGTTGTTTGTCCTGTCTGCGTTCTGTGTTGTCACCTATACTAGGAAGGGACTGTCGACCGGTTTCTGGCTGTTGCCTAGGACAGAACGGGCAAGTTAGCCAGGGACAGTGGGGGGTTTCAGCTTTAGGGCTCACTGTCTTGTTGTGCCCCTCCCCCCAGGATTCTCCAGCAGCACTGGGGAATTGCTCAACTGGCAATTCCCTTACACGTATACACTTTTTTAAAGTTAAAAAAGTTCTCCCACAGCAATTGCACAACAAACCACACCTCCCTGAAGCTTTTGCGGATTTTTCTATATTACCCGATTTATCAGTAGCAATGCTAGCTATGCAAAGGGAATTTACTTTGTCCACGAAGATTTTAAATGATCACAATCTGCCATACAAATGACAGAAATGGGGCTCTCTTAGTAAGTAGAGTGAAACAATTAACTGCTAAATATAGGATTGAGTAACTGGAAGACTTTAACAATACTCAAATACGAGATCCCACTAAAATAGCAATATTTTGCCCAATATTATTGTACTTTATGCAACTTAAGAGAAGATCAGACGACCCCTCAACCAACCCAAGAATCCATTATGAAGTTCTTAGATTCCTTAAATTTACCATTGATTTCCACATCTCAATTGCACATGTTTAATGCCCCCCTTTCAGACAAAGAAATCCAACAGAAGATTAAGAACGGAAAGCCTCACAAGGCCCAGGGCTCAAATGGCCTCCCACATGAATATTATAAACAATTTTCCCACATGCTGGTACCTTATATGAAACGTGCTGTGTGGCAGATTACCTCCCATATTTCTACAATGGAGCCGACAGCCATAATCTTCACCTTGCCTAATCTGGGTAAAAGGCTGACAAAGCTGGAAAATTTCTGTCCTATTTCGCTCTTAAACTGTAATGTAAACATTTATGCAAAAATATAGGCCGCCTACACCACAATTGTCATGTATAATATCCCCAGAACAGGTCAGGTTTGTGGCCATACGCCACATTAAAGGAGTGGTGGTTGGTGATACTGCCCACTGCATCGGTCTATACGCTGATGATGTAATTATTATGTGTACGGAACCTGTTAGCTTAGGCACGTTATAGCTTCTCACTGGAAATCTCCTGACTACTCTATTATGACAGAACTATAATCGAGGATTAATAATGTAATGTGAGTTAACAATTACAAAAAATTTACATCACTCTATGCTCATGCTTCACAGGTTGTCTCCATGGGCGTCCACGTCGTTTGCCAATATGATATAATCCTGGGTAACTTAAAATGTCATTTTTTGATGCCTCTATTTATGTTCTCTCTATTTTCCTATTGAATAGTTGAAGAATTTTGAAGAGAATGCTGTTGTTATTATCCTTCCCTCCTCCCCTAACCCCTTCCTCCTTAATTCCCTCTCCTAGCCTTTCCCTGCTCCCTGCTCTCCTTTGGTACAAGATATATATTTACTTATTGAGTGTAGACTCCAACTTTGTTTTGTTTATTGTTTGTTTGTATTCTGTTTTCGGTGTTCAAACTGTGTGCTGCAGCCATATACAAATTTATTTTATTGTAATGACTGTAATGTAAAACTATTTAACAAAAATTACATTTGTTAAAAACATATGATGATATAATAATGTAAAATAAAAGCAAGATATAATAAAAAAAAAACACTACTACTGTAGATCATACTATGTGATATATCATCATCTTTTGACCCCGATTTTGACCCCTATATAAACCTAGAGGTAACATTTACATACAGTGCCTTGCGAAAGTATTCGGCCCCCTTGAACTTTTCAACCTTTTGCCACATTTCAGGCTTCAAACATAAGGATATAAAATTTTTATTTTTTGGTGAAGAATCAACAACAAGTGGGACACAATCGTGAAGTGGAACGAAATTTATTGGATATTTTAAACTTTTGTAAAAAATAAAAAACTGAAAAGTGGGGCGTGCCAAATTATTCGGCCCCTTTAAGTTAATACTTTGTAAGCTCCACCTTTTGCTGCGATTACAGCTGCAAGTCGCTTGGGGTGTGTCTCTATCAGTTTTGCACATCGAGAGACTGAAATTCTTGCCCATTCTTCCTTGGAAAACAGCTGGAGCTCAGTGAGGTTGGATGGAGAGCGTTTGTGAACAGCAGTTTTCAGCTCTTTCCACAGATTCTCGATTGGATTCAGGTCTGGACTTTGACTTGGCCATTCTAACACCTGGATATGTTTATTTGTGAACTATTCCATTGTAGATTTTGCTTTATGTTTGGGATCATTGTCTTGTTGGAAGATAAATCTCCGTCCCAGTCTCAGGTCTTTTGCAGACTCCAACAGGTTTTCTTCCAGAATGGTCCTGTATTTGGCTCCATCCATCTTCCCATCAATTTTAACCATCTTCCCTGTCCCTGCTGAAGAAAAGCAGGCCCAAACCATGATGCTAACCAAAGAAAACCTCCATATAAACTTGACTACAAAATTAATATTCCAACACAAGAAGAATTAGTCAAGAAAAGACAAAAAAATCTCAGAAATATATAAAATATATATTTATTAATAAAAATGTAATAAATAATACATTGAGAAAATATATACCAGATCTAATAATACAGGTGACACAGACAAAAGATAAGACACAACACAAGACACATGTGTCACATAAAGAGGCTCAAAAAATATACAAAAGATATATATGAAGATGACAATATATATATAATGGCCAAAGATATATGACTAATACTCAATATGCAAAATTTGCAAACCATATATAAATGAATATCTAGATAGGGGATTTAACCCAATCAATAGTAATTAGATGCCACATAGATAAAGAAATATATATGGAAATGCAAAATTAAAGACACTATCCATATACTGCTTAAATATATTACTGGATATTAATAAATACCATATATAGAAAAAAGCAATGATAAATGGAAAACATGTCAAATGAACCAATGAATAGATACAAAATAATAATGATTACCTGTAGCCATTATAAAGACAAATTTGAGCCCCAGTGAACACAAAGGTATGCGTGGAAACGCACCTCAACGCGTTTCGCTAAAAGCTTCCTCAGGAGGTGACACCTCCTGAGGAAGCTTGGTAGATTTGCAGTGGTCTGATACGCCTTCCATTTCAATATGATCGCTTGCACAGTGCTCCTTGGGATGTTTAAAGTTTGGGAAATCTTTTATACCTTTGTGTTCACTGGGGCTCAAATTTGTCTTTATAATGGCTACAGGTAATCATTATTATTTTGTATCTATTCATTGGTTCATTTGACATGTTTTTGCATTTATTATTGCTTTTTTCTATATATGGTATTTATTAATATCCAGTAATATATTTAAGCAGTATATGGTTAGTGTCTTTAATTTAGCATTTCCATATATATTTCTTTATCTATGTGGCATCTAATTACTATTGATTGGGTTAAATCCCCTATCTAGATATTCATTTATATATGGTTTGCAAATTTTGCATATTGAGTATTAGTCATATATCTTGGGCCATTATATATATATTGTCATCTTCATATATATCTTTTTTATATTTTTTGAGCCTCTTTATGTGACACATGTGTCTTGTGTTGTGTCTTATCTTTTGTCTGTGTCACCTGTATTATTAGATCTGGTATATATTTTCTCAATGTATTATTTATTACATTTTTATTAACAAATATATATTTTATATATTTCTGAGATTTTTTTGTCTTTTCTTGACTAATTCTTCTTGTGTTCCAAACCATGATGCTGACACCACCATGTTTGACAGTGGGGATGGTGTGCTCAGGGTGATGAGCTGTGTTGCTTTTACGCCAAACATATCGTTTTGCATTGTGGCCAAAAAGTTCGATTTTGGTTTCATCTGACCAGAGCACCTTCTTCCACATGTTTGGAAGAAGGATATCTTTGAGAAATGGCTTTCTTCTTGCCACTCTTCCATAAAGGCCAGATTTGTGCAGTGTACGACTGATTGTTGTCCTATGGACAGACTCTCCCACCTGAGCTGTAGATCTCTGCAGTTCATCCAGAGTGATCATGGGCCTCTTGGCTGCATCTCTGATCAGTCTTCTCCTTGTTTGAGATGAAAGTTTAGAGGGACGGCCGGGTCTTGGTAGATTTGCAGTGGTCTGATATTCCTTCCATTTCAATATGATCGCTTGCACAGTGCTCCTTGGGATGTTTTAAGTTTGGGAAATCTTTTTGTATCCAAATCTGTCTTTAAACTTCTCCACAACAGTATCACGGACCTGCCTGGTGTGTTCCTTGGTCTTCATGATGCTCTCTGCGCTTTAAACAGAACCCTGAGACTATCACAGAGCAGGTGCATTTATACGGAGACTTGATTACACACAGGTGGATTATATTTATCATCATCAGTCATTTAGGACAACGTTGGATCATTCAGAGATCCTCACTGAACTTCTGGAGTGAGTTTGCTGCACTGAAAGTAAAGGGGCCGAATAATATTGCACGCCCCACTTTTCAGTTTTTTATTTTTTACAAAAGTTTAAAATAACCAATAAATTTCGTTCCACTTCACAATTGTGTTCCACTTGTTGATTCTTCACCAAAAAATAAAAATTTTATATCCTTATGTTTGAAGCCTGAAATGTGGCAAAAGGTTGAAAAGTTCAAAGGGGCCGAATACTTTCGCAAGGCACTGTATTTCATTTTACTGTCCATCAGCTACCAATGCCTCACAATGCCCTCCTGTGCAGCTGTTGACGGGGAAGGGGGGGTGGAGGGCAATACACTGAGTTGCAAATCTTTATTCAAATCGTATTTAAGTGCCATAAAGGTTTAATTTTTTTTGTTTTTCAATTACACTCATGGCTGATATTGTGTCTCAGGGCTCTTTGGATCACTGGACACAATCTCAAACACCTGTGACAATTAGTTTGCCTGGTGAGCCTAATTAAAGAAAACCTACTTAAAACGGATGTTCTACATTATTAAGCAGGCCACAGGTTTCAAGCCGAATGGGAAAGAGAAAGGATCTCTCCGTTGTTCAAAAGCATCAAATAGTGCAATGCCTTAGACAAGGTATGAAAATAAAAACATTAGATATTTCACAGAAACTTAAGCATGATCATTGTACTATAAAGAGATTTGCAGCTGATTCAGAGCACAGACGGGATTGTGCAGATAAAGGCATAATGAGGAAGGTTTCTGCCAGACAAATTCATGGGATTAAGAGAGTAGCTGCTAAAATACCATTGCAAAGCAGCAAACAGGTATTTGAAGCTGTTGGTGCCTCTGGAGTTCCATGAACCTCAAGGTATAGGATCCTGCAGTGGCTTGTAGGTGTGCATAAACCTACTATTCTCCCACCCCTAAATAGTACTCACAAGAAGAAATGGTTGCAGTGGGCCCAGACATACATGAAGATGAAGACTAATTTTGAGACAGTCTTGTTTACTGATGAGTGCTGTGCAACCCTGGATGGTCCAGGTGGATGGATTAGTGCATGGTCGGTGAATGGCCACCATGTCTCAACAAAGCTGTGATGCCAGCAAGTAGATGGCAAGGACTCATGTTTTGGGCCGGAAGCATGAGGAGACAGCTGGTAGGCCCCTTTTGGGCCCCTGTTTAGGGTCCCTGAAGGTTTGAAAATGACAACTGCAAAGTATATAGAGTTTCTGACTGACCACTATTGTCCATTGTACATAAAGAAAAAACGTGCCTACCGTGGCAAAATAATCTTAATGCATGACAATGCACGATCTCACGCAGCGCAGAATACCTCTGAGTCATTGACTGCTATGGGCATAAAAGGAGAGAAAAGCATGATGTGGCCACCATCCTCCCCTGACCTCAACCCTATTGAGAACCTTTAGAGTATCCTCAACAATAAATCTATGAATGTTCACATCAAAACAGCAGCTCTGTGAGGCTATTCTGGATGCAAAAATTGTGAAGGTGATATTTAAGTCTATGTTAACATGTAACTTGGCCTGTTAAGATGTTTTTGATTGAAATAGCTTTTCATTTCAGTAAATATGACTTCTCCCCCATCCCGCCCCTGAATACATGACCTCGGATGTGGGAGTGATTTATTATCTGTGATTTTATTGAAGGGGAGAGCTGAGAAGGGAGGGGTACACAGACAGTGATGAGAGCAGGCAAATGAATCATGAGAAATGTAGTTTGTCCACAAAGTCACTGCATTTAAAGGGAGTCTATCATTGCAAACGTTTTTTAACTAATCGCACTGTATTGTAGCCTTTAGAAAGGCTATTCCAGCAGTGCCTTTATTTTGAATAAAGAGACTTTTCCTCTTTAGCTGCAGCATCTTCAGAGCGCGCAGGGGGCGTTTTCTTTCTTCACAGCGCACAGCTGCATCATCGCTGGATCTCACCCATTTATCATTAGGTGCTGTCCTCTTCTGATTGTAGAGCCTTCTGTCAGGAACGGAGCTCGCTGGGTCTTGAACCCTTGACTTCCCACTCATGTTCTGCAGCCTTGACCATTATGCCATTGTAGAAGCCTGTTGGTTCTATGCTTTGCTGAGCTTGGTCCTTTCTATTGGAGTGATTAGCTTATGGATCTCACCTGCTCTGTGGCCAATCACAGTATAGCAATCCCTATATAAACCCACAGCTTACTCCATCCTGTGCCTGATTATTCTGGCTGTCTGCTTCCTGTTTGCCCTGATCCTCACCATTACTCTACTGCTCCTGTGTACCGAACTCTGCATATGTCTGACTACAGTTGATCTACTGCTCCTGTGTACCGAACTCTGCAAACGTCTGACCACGGTTACTTCTACTACTGAGGTACTATTCCTTCATCTCTTACTATTTAAGTACTGTACTGTTTGCCTCACCAATTGGACTCCAGATCTGATAACTAGCAGCATTACACCTTCCCCCTAATCTTCATGCTAGTGGCGTCACTAGCATCTCAGCGCCGCTCTGAAGTCTGCCTTTCTTGAAATTCCGTGCATGTGCAGTACACTTGGCCACTTCTGGTCACGGCCGAGTGTACTGCGCATGCTTCCTGTGCTATCGTGGATTTCCAAATGAAGGAGCAAACTGCGCATTCCCAGTATGCTCTTGTAGTTCTATGAGCTACTGAGCATACCAGGCATGCAAATTATGCCCCTTCATTCGGAAATCCAAGATGGTGCACGGGGTATGCGCAGTACACTCAGCCACTTTGGGTTGTGGCTGAGTGTACTGCACATGCGCAGGATTTCATGAAAGGCGGACTTCAGAGCGGTGCTGAGATGCTACTGACGCAACTAGCATGAAGACTCGGTGATGCATCGATGACGCAGCTGTGCTCTGTGAAGAAAGAAAATGCCCCCTGTGCTCTCTGAAGATGCTGCAGCTAAAGAGGAAAAGTCATTTTATTCAAAATCTACAGGATGCATCTTGAAAATAAAGGTAATGCTGAAATAGCTTTTATAAAAGCTACAATACATGGTGTTTAGTTAAAAAACATTTTTTTTGTTTTTTTTGCAATGATAGACTCCCTTTAAATAACAAGATTATACAAGGAGAAGCAAGTAAAATAAAGCCAAGCACAAGGGAACGGTATTTATAACTGCTGCGGATGTATTTACAGATAAATTTTGGAAGCTAGATAATCACTAATCGCTACAAATTTCCATTTTCAGTTCTTTACAACCAATAAAATGTTTAGAAACTCCATTGTGCATAATAATTTAAAACAGTGGATTAAGATTTTTTAATTTGTGAAAAAAATATTATTGGGAGGTTTGTCCAATAATATTTGATTTATACTCTAACAGTTGAAGATTTGAACATTATACTGACTGTCATTAGTATCAACCATTTAGGAAAATCAGAGAAAATCTATCACATATATCTTAGTGAGGGGAAAATAGTACTATAACTAGAGTATGAACATGGTGCTTAAGTACCTGATATGAGAGTTAACTGGTATGTCCAGGGCACAGGAGCAGCAGGGTACACAGGCAGAAACCAAGCAGGAGATACCCAGGTATGTCATGTCAGCTGAATTGGGAGTCATGAGATGTTTTCCATTGCCTGTAGGTAGTCTCCCGTAGCTGTAGAGGACGGAGTTTTGTGAAGCCAAAATCCCCAGAACTTCTGTGAACATTTTTGATGAATATAAACTATACATTCATATGACCAGGTAGTATTAACTAGTTTCTTCCAGGTTTTGAGCCTCAGAGGATGTTTATCAATCCAGCAAGAAAGAGGGTTTCTCTCAGGAATACTCTAATGTGATGTGTCCATTGTTCTTCTGGTAGCAGACCCAGTGGTAAACCTAGCCTCTTTGCTGTAGAAAGACGCCCCCCCCCCCAAAAAAAAAAAAAAAAAAATTGAGTTTCCATGCTATTAGCTTCACATGCTGTTGTCGTCGCACAATATACAGTGGGGGAAAAAAGTATTTAGTCAGCCACCAATTGTGCAAGTTCTCCCACTTAAAAAGATGAGAGAGGCCTGTAATTGACATCATAGGTAGACCTCAACTATGAGAGACAAAATGAGAAAACATATCTACAAAATCACATTGTCTGATTTTTTAAGAATTTATTTGCAAATTATGGTGGAAAATAAGTATTTGGTCACCTACAAACAAGCAAGATTTCTGGCTCTCACAGACTTGTAACTTCTTCTTTAAGAGGCTCCTCTGTCCTCCACTCATTACCTGTAGTAATGGCTCCTGTTTGACATTGTTATCAGTATAAAAGACACCTGTCCACAACCTCAAACAGTCACACTCCAAACTCCACTATGGTGAAGACCAAAGAGCTGTGGAAGGACACCAGAAACAAAATTGTAGACCTGCAGCAGGCTGGGAAGACTGAATCTGCTATAGGCAAGCAGCTTGGTGTGAAGAAATCAACTGTTGGAGCCATAATTAGAAAATGGAAGACATACAAGACCACTGATAATCTCCCTCCATCAGGGGCTCCACGCAAGATCTCACCCCGTGGGGTCAAAATGATCACAAGAACGGTGAGCAAAAATCCCAGAACCACACGGGGGGACCTAGTGAATGACCTGCAGAAAGCTGGGACTAACGTTACGTCAGTAACACACTACACCACCAGAGACTCAGATCCTGCAGTGCCAGACGTGTCCCCCTGCTTAATCCAGTATATATCCGGGCCCGTCTGAAGTTTTCTAGAGAGCATTTGGATGTTACAGAAAAGTATTGGGAAAATGTCATATGGTTAGATGAAACCAAAGTAGAACTGTTTGGTAGAAACACAACTCGTCGTGTTTGGAGGAGAGTGAATGCTGAGTTGCATTCAAAGAACACCATACCTACTGTGAAGCATGGGGGTGGCAACATCATGCTTTGGGGATGTTTCTCTGCAAAGGGACCAAGACGACTGATCCATGTACATGAAAGAATGAATGGGGCCCTTTATCGTGAGATTTTGAGTGCAAACCTCCTTCCATCAGCAAGGGCATTGAAGATGAAACGTGGCTGGGACTTTCAGCATGACAATGATCTCAAGCACAACGGCAGGGCAACGACGGGGTGGCTTCGTAAGAAGCATTTCAAGGAGTGGCCTAGCCAGTCTCCAGATCTTAACCCCATAGAAAACCTTTGGAGGGAGTTTAAAGTCTGTGTTGCCCAGCGCCAACCCCAAAACATCACTGCTCTAGAGGAGATCTACATGAAGGAATGGGCCAACATACCAGCAACAGTGTGTGCCAACCTTGTGAAGACTTACAGAAAACGTTTGACCTCTGTCATTTCCAACAAATATATATAACTAAGTATTGAGATGAACTTTTGTTATTGACCAAATACTTATTTTCCACCATAATTTGCAAATAAATTCTTTAAAAATCAGACAATGTGATTATCTAGATTTGTTTTCTCATTTTGTCTCTCATAGTTGAGGTCTACCTATGATGTCAATTACAGGCCTTTCTCATCTTTATAAGTGGAAGAACTTGCACAATTAGTGGCTGACTAAATACTTTTTTCCCCACTGTACACAAAGTTATAAAACAGTTTTTAAAGAGGACCTTTCATGTCCTCATATATATGCTGTTTTACATACCGCTAGAAAGCCAACAGCGCGCTGAATTCAGCGCACTGCCGGCTTTCTCGGTATGTGTCCCGGGGCTGGAGATATCGGCGGTCTTGGTTTCACGGTTTACTGTCAGAAGGGCGTTCCTGACAGTCTAGCTGGGCTGTGAGGAACGCCCCCTCTGACAGTACAGCGCTATAGGCGAGTACAGAGAGGGGGCGTTCCTCACAGCCCAGCTAGACTGTCAGGAACGCTCTTCTGACGGTAAACCATGAAACCAAGACCGCCGATATCTCCAGCCCCGGCACACATACCGGGAAGGCCGGCAGTGCGCTGAATTCAGCGCGCTGTCGGCTTTCTAGAGGTATGTAAAACTGCATATACATGAGGCCGTGAAAGGTTCTCTTTAAGAATTCTTCCTGCATTACTTCAGTATCAGATCAACAACATGGTATTAACAATGAAACTAACTTCACAAATCTTCTGCTTGGTGGATGGACGAGTCCACATAGCCCCCCAATCTCTATATTAGGAGCCCCGCAGATAGCTGAGTACTGTACTTCGGCTATCTTTGGCACTCCCATTGAAGTGAATGAGAGCCACGCGGGTTTGTCCATCCACCAAGTGACACACCTATATTCAGCCTGGCAGCGTTCAGGCCGAATTTCCACCCAGTGGGGGGGAAAAAAAACAATTTTCAGGCTCAGTGGGGGTCTCAGCAGACAGACCCCCATCAATCAGGTATTTATCCTCATTTAAATGAATACAGGACAGTAACATTTTGTGACTTACAGGTGACGTCTCTGATTAATCCTTCACATTTCCCTTCTTTTCCCTTTGGACCGCCATGACCAGTTCTTCCAGCTGTGACTTGTCTCTGTAAAGTTTGCAACACAGACATCTTTGGCTCCTCACTTTTCCAGGCACCCGACCCACATTGTCCTCACCTACACAAAGCCCCCATCCTGCTGCTACCCCAATTATCTCTTATATATATAAAAATAAGTTTCTGTCTGTCTGTTCTTTATGCGCGACCAAATGACTAGACCGATCCTCACCAAATTTGGCACACATGTACGTCAAGTGTCCGGGAATATTATAGACTGGGTCTCAGCTCTCTTGAACGTACCGTTCCTGAGATACAGTATTCCCAAAAAATGACCAACATTAGCTAATACAAGCCTGTAAGTCTTTCACTCATATTCCAACTGCCATACACACGGTCACATGTCCCTTATCAGCCAATAAGAGCTCGCAGGCGCTTACTCTCCTCAGGCACACAGGTTTCCATAGCAACCTGTATTAGTCAATAGCAGTTCGCAGGTCCTTAAATATTCAGTCATATCACGTGTATCAGCCAATATAAGTTCACATTTAATTTATCAGGTTTCCATAACAACACAGCCATAAATAGACTGTACCTATACTGGACTCAGTGGCGTAACTAGGAATGGCTGGGCCCCAAGGCAAACACTTGACATGGACCACCCTCGGCAACCGCCCCCCCCCCCCCCCGCACAAACTGCATTCCTGCACACAGTATTCTGCCCCATAGTGGCCCCTGCACACAGTATCATAGTGGCCCCTTCATATAGTATTATGCGCACTCCCTGCTACCTCTTCAATGTTGGACCAGATGTCACATGAGCCAGGCATGCATCGCAACGCATAATGACGTCGGACCTGCCCACCGACGTCTGGGACATCACCAAGGATACCCGAAGCCTGCTGAAAAGACCCCAGAGTATAATGATAGCAGTGTTTGTGGGGTTCAGGGCCCGCAGGCCTTACTTACTGATCCTCGCTCCTGCTCAAAGCCGCCTCTGTAGAAGGTGAAGCGCAGGCAGCCATGAGCAGGAGCGTGGATCGGTAGTAAATAGGGCCCGTTACCTGCTGGTGTTACACCAGCAGGTAACGGCCTATTAAAAAAAAAAAAAAAAAAAACCATCAAGGGCCCGCCGGGACCCCTAATGTCCCGGGCCCTGTGGCAGCCGCTACCACTGCTGCCCCGGTATTTACGCCACTGACTGGACTGCCATACTGGATTTCAGCATTCTTATAAATTGAAACGTTTTTAAACTACTCATGCCCCCTGCAGCAAAACGCATGGCTGCTGCTCGAACTAATGAAAACTCTCAGCAGACCCAAGCCTGTCTCTAATCTGACAAGATATGTCACATAGTAGTATAATGTTGTACCGTGTTAGCCATTGAAAGTAGTGGAAGAGTGAAGTTTATGCAAAAATTTCAAACTCTGCAATTTGGACTTAATATTCATGCCAGCTTCATGTCACACTATGTATGAACTGTGAGGGTCACAAATCACCACCTGATAGCAAACAGATAACAGATCCCTCTGTCACGCACCACAACTTTCCAGATTGTTTTTTGACCTGTTGTAAATAACTTCTCTACTTAGATTGCATTTTGTTTTGGTTTTTTTTAAGGACTCTGAAATCCTTTGAAGATCATGTGTATACTGTAGAGTATAAATAATCTGTGAATTTTCAGTTCTTGTATAACACCATGTCTGAAGAAGAGAGCCAGTACTCTTGAAAGCTTACTTATAAATATACTCAGTTAGCCTCTAAAAGGTATCGCCTGATTTCTTCACTCTTCCAAGATACGTCACAGACAACAGTGAGCTGCTGAAACAACCCAGGCAGACCCAAGCCCGTCTCCAATCTGACAAAGCATTGTCAGCCACATGCACACAGCTGCACTCCATGTTTCCATAACAACCCAGCCGTATTTCTTCACTGCTGTAGGTCAGCTTTAAAGGGGTAGGGCGCTGTGGATGACACTGTTACACAAGATCACATACACACAGCAGTGTATGTGACTGTGTGTGTGTATGTGACCCAGCCATTATTCTTCACTGCTGTAGGTCAGCTTTAAAGGAGCAGGGCGCTGTGGGTGACACTGTTAGACAAGGTCACATACACACAGCTTTACTCCAGGTTTTCCATAACAACCGATCGCAGGTCTTTCACTGATATCCAAACTGAGATACTCATGATCACATGACGCTTATGGACCAATGGAAAATCACAGGTTCTTCAGTCTTGACATACACACAGCTTTACACCAGGTTTCCATAGCAACCAAGCTATTTACGACCTGTATGAGTCAATAGCAGTTCGCAGGTCTTTAAATATTCAGTCATATGACGTGTATCAGCCAATATAAGTTCACATTTCATTTACCAGGTTTCCATAGCAACACAGCCATACATAAACTGTACCTATACTGGACTGCCATATTGGATGTGAAGTGCAAAACTGGCCAATTTTTATGGGGTCACTACGCAAACAAAAAATGAAATATACCCGTGCGAACCCGGATTCTTCTGCTAGTCTCTTATATATATAAAAATGAGTTTCTGTCTGTCTGTCTGTTCTTTATACGTAACCAAACGACTGGACCGATCCTCACCAAATTTGGCACACATGTACATCAGGTGTCCGGGAATATTTTAGACTGGGTCTCAGCTCTCTTGGACGTACCATTCCTGAGATACAGTATTCCCAAAAAATGACCAACATTAGCTAATACAAGCCTGCAAGTCTTTCACTCATATTCCAACTGCCATACACACGGTCACATGTCCCTTATCAGCCAATAATAGCTCGCAGGAGCTTACTCTCCTCAGGCACACAGGTTTCCATAGCAACCAAGCTATTTATGACCTATATTAGTCAATAGCAGTTCGCAGGTCCTTAAATATTCAGTCATATCACGTGTATCAGCCAATATAAGTTCACATTTAATTTACCAGGTTTCTATAACAACACAGCCATAAATAGACTGTACCTATACTGGACTCAGTGGCGTAACTAGCAATGGCTGGGCCCCAAGGCGAACATTTGACATGGGACCCCTTTCCCCCAGCAACCGCCCCCTTCCCCGCACAAACTGCATTCCTGCACACACTAGTATGCCCCATAGTGGCCCCTGCACACACTATTAGGCCCCATAGTGGTCCTTGCACACAGTATTCTGCCCCATAGTGGGCCCCTGCACACTGTATCATAGTGGCCTCTTCATATAGTATTATACGCACTCCACACTACCTCTTCAATGTTGGACCAGATGTCACGTGAGCCAGGCATGCATCACGACGCATAATGACGTCAGACTGGCCCACTGACGTCTGGGACGTCATCAAGGAGGCCCGAAGCCTGCTGAAAAGACCCCAGAGTATAAAGATAGCAGTGTTTGTGGGGACCCATAATGTCCCAGGCCCTGTGGCAGCCGCTACCACTGCTACCCCGGTATTTACGCCACTGACTGGACTGCCATACTGGATTTCAGCATTCTTATCAATTGAAACATTTTTAAACTACTCATGCCACCTGCAGCAAAATGCATGGCTGCTCGAGCTAATGAAAACGCTCAGCAGACCCAAGCCTGTCTCCAATCTGAAAAGGTATGTCACAGACAACAGCGAACTGCTGAAACAACCCAGCAGATCCAAGCCCATCTCCAATCTGACAAGGCATTGTCAGCCACATGCACACAGCTGTCCATGTTTCCATAACAACCCAGCCATTATTCTTCACTGCTGTAGGTCAGCTTTAAAGGAGCAGGGTGCTGTGGGTGACACTGTTCGACAAGGTCACATACACACAGCTTTACTCCAGGTTTTCCATAACAACCGATCGCAGGTCTTTCACTGATATCCAAACTGAGATACTCATGATCACATGATGCTTATAGAGCAATGGAAAAGCGCAGGTTCTTCAGTCTTGACATACACACATCTTTACACCAGGTTTCCATAGCAACCAAGCTATTTATGACCTGTATGAGTCAATAGCGGGTCACAGGTCCTTAAATATTCAGTCATATGACGTGCATCAGCCAATATAAGTTCACATTTCATTTACGAGGTTTCCATAGCAACACAGCCATAAATAGACTATACCTATACTGGACTTCCATACTGGATGTCAAATGCAAAACTGGCCAATTCTTATGGGGTCACTAGACAAACAAAAAATGAAATATACCCGTGCGAAGCCGGGTCCTTCTGCTAGTACATTATATAAAGGAGCCAAGTGCTGCTCTCAGCCTATCATGTAGGATTGTCTCTGCTGATGTATCTAAGCCCAGCGTATGTAAATCTGTCAACAGATGTATCTAACCATTTTATGTGTGATACTAATGTATCCAAGCCTGTCATGTGTGATACTAGTAAAATATATAATATAACCCCCCATAATGAATAATACTCCCAAGTGCATCTTTATATTAATAATGTCCTTGTGTACCCTGTATAAATAGTGTCCCTTATTAATAATGCACCAGGTGTTAACTAATTAAAAGGTTTTCCAGGTCATTAATAAACTAATCAGTGGGGCTCAAAAACCCAGGACCCATACTGATCAGCTGTTTGAATGGTACCTGTGTAAGCGCCATGACCGCTTCTCTGTTTACATAGTGTCATTCATCTCATAGTGGCCATGTCATGTAACTACAGCCTCGTCCTATACACGTCAATGTGACAAGGCTGTAATTACATGACATGGTCACTATAAACAGACAGCATATGATATAAACAGGCGCCATAGCCCCTGTTTATAGCACCCCCATTTACACACACTAAAATGTTCCACAGCAGCACCCGCACACTGTATTATGGCTCGCAGTGGCCCCTGCACACATTATTATGCTCCACAGTGGCCCCTGCACACGGTATTATGCCCTGCAGTGACCACTGCACACGGTATTATGTTCCATAGCAACCCCTGCTCACAGTATTATGCTCCCTAGTTGCCCCTGCACACGGTATTATGCCCCATATTAGCCCCTGCACATGGTATTATGCTCCATATTGGCCCCTGCACACGGTATTATGCCCTATAGTGGCCCCTGCACTGGTATTATGTTCCACAGTGGCCCCTGCACATGGTATTATTCCCATAGTGGCCCCTGCACTCGGTATTATGCTCCATATTGGCCCCTGCACACGGTATTATGCCCCATATTGGACCCTGCACACGGTATTATGCTCCATAGTGGCTCCTGCACACGGTATTATGCTCCATAGTGGCCCACCCATGAACTATTATTATACTCTGGGGTCTTTTCAGACCCCAGAGTATAATGATTGGAGACCCAGGGGAGGTGACAAACATAAAAACTTACCTATTAAAACTTAGTGTTACTTACCTATCCTGGACACTGGTGCACTCCCTGTAGCTTTCGGCCCTGTTTAATTGCGCGCACACACGTCACGTGATCAGGCCGGCGATGTGACCTTATGACATCACCAGAAGGCCCAAGCCTGCTGGGAGTAACATCGGATTGCAGGAGGTGAGAAACAATGGTTTTTATGTTCCCTCACCTCCCCTGGGTCTCCGATTATTATACTCTGGGGTCAAATAGTAGTATTTGAGGCCCGCGGCCTCACTTACCGATGCCCGCGGCTGCTCAGCAGCATCCACTTCCCCTTCTGCGTCCCATAGCAGAAGGGGAAGTAGAGGCAGCCACGAGCAGACGCGGGGAAGGTAAATAAATAGGCCGTTACCTGCTGGGGATACTCCAGCAGGTTACGGCCTATTTATATATATATATATATCTATACATAGATATATAGATATATATATATATAAAAAAAAGTTATCCTCACCTACCCACGATGCCTTGATGGAGCCGCCGCCGCCTCCTCTTCTTGTCTGTGTCTCAGAGTAGGAGGCGTGCTGGCGTCATTGTATAGCCGCCTGCGCTGACATGCAGAGGTCTCGTAATCCAGCCCAGGACAGGCCTTTTTTTTTTTTTTTTTAAAGCGGCCTGTCCTGGGCTGGTTTACATTAAATAAATAGTAAAAATGACACCCCTCCGGATAGTGCCGCCTGAGGCGGCTGCCTCACTTCGCCTCATTAGCGGTGCGCCCCTGTGCAGACCGAACAAACAGATTTCAGAAATAGAGGGCACTGGTAAATTTACAAGAGATTGCAGGAAAGAGACAACATCAATCCAGAAGTTTTGAACTGGAGGGCATTCCCAGACCATATGATAGAAATTAGCCAGAGAGGTAGAGCAGGCATGTTGTATTTTTGCCGTTTTTGTAACAACATTCTTGTGCATGTAAACATAGACCAAAGGGTGTAACTAACAAAGACTGGGCACCGTAGCAAACTTTTGACATAGCCCACCCACCCCCACACGACATAACTTCCCCTTTTCTGGCCCTCACACTGTAAAAAGCCCCTTTTACACAGTATAATGTCCCATAGCAGCCTCTCCACACAGTATAATATCTCATAGCAGCCGCTCCATAGTGGACCCACCACACAGTATAATGTCACATAGTGGCCCCTGCACACAGTAAAATGTTCCATAGTGGTCCCACCACTCCATATAATGTTCCATAGTGGCCCGTGCACATAGTACAATGTTCTATAGTGGCCCCTCCACACAGTATAATGTCACATAGTGGCCCCTGCAAACAATAAAATGTCCCACAATGGCCCCTCCACACAGTATAAAGTCACATAATGGCCCGTGCACACAGTACAATGTTCTATAGCGGCCCCTCCACACAGTATAATATCCCACAGTGGCCCTTCACACAGTATTATGTCCCAGTGTGGCCCTACGGTGTTCATTCCAGATATTACAAAAATTTCGGGTTCAGCAGTTTCACAGATTATTATTGTACTCTGGGGTGATATGGGACACACGGGGCCCCCTGGAGGGCAGAAGGGGAAGCAGAGGCGGTCATGAGTAGGAACGGGCATCAGCAAATAAGACCGCAGGCCCATGGCAAGGTTATTTGTTGGGTGATCCCCGTAAGATTCATCTCGCAAGATTCGCCTGGCAGTTCCATTCAGACCGAATACATCCAAACTGAAACTGCTATTATCCGATCATCGATAAGTAAATAGGGCCCATCACATGCTGGGATTACCCCAGCAGGTAACAGCCTATTAAAAAAAAAAAAAAAACAGCAGGGGTTCCCCCGGCCCCCTAAGGTCCTGGCTACAGCGGTAATTACGCCAAAGCACACATGTACATATTGGAGCGGATTTATTAAAATGGCCTAAAAGAAAAACTGTCTTAGTTGCCAGTAGCAACCAATCAAATCACTGCTTTCATTTTGTATTATGCTAATGAAAAATGAAAACTGTCTTGTGATTGGTTGCTATGGGCAAGTAAAAGACAGTTTTACTTTTAAACAATTTTAATAAATCTGTCCCATTATGTTGATTGTGATTTGCACAGTTGTGGATTTAGTCTGTTTAACACAATACAGCAGATTTATTAAACTATCTAAAAGAAAAACTTTCTATCTAAAAAAAAATTGTCTATAGCAACAATTCACAGCACAGCTTTAATTTCATATTCGGCTCCTAAAAAATGAAAGTTGCACTGAGGGGTTGCTATTACCAACTAAGGTTGGGTTCACACTTGTATTGCCAAATGAAACAGATTCTTTTGGATTCCGTGTAATAGAATAAAGTTATAGAGTAAAAACACTAGACTATCCCCAAATATCTTAACATTTTATTAATAAGAGTATAAGAAGATAGAAAAAGGTAAGGAGATATCAAAAAGGTAACATTTCACTAAGAAGAGTATAATAATAATAATAATAATAATAATAGTCCTTTAATAGTCCCACAGTGGGGAAATTCAGTGTGTTACAGCAGCAAAGATAAGATAAGATAAGCAGATACAAATACAAATACAACATGTACAGGAATGTTCCAAGGTGAGAGGCATTACATTAATAGCAGACAGACAGATAGGACGTAGCAAGGGGGGGGGGGGGATTTAACAGGCAGAGAGATATTTCAGTTCTCTGTATGTAATGATCTCCGCTTAGGTCGGTGTTGGTTGTACAGCCTAACCGCGGTGGGGAGGAAAGACTTCCGATAGCGCTCCTTCTCACACCTAGGGTGGAGCAGTCGGTCACTGACAGTACTGCCCAGCGCAATCACAGTCTCATGCATGGGATGGGAGTTATTCTCCCGCATGGAGCTCACCACGGACAGTATCCTTCTGTCACCCACCACCTGCACTGGGTCCAGTGGGCTCCCCAGGACAGAGCTGGCCCTTCTAATCAGCTTGTCAAGTTTATTTCTGTCCCTGGTTGATATACTGCTCCCCCAGCAGGCCACTCCAAAGAAGATGGCTGATGCCACTACAGAGTTGAAGAAAGTCCTAAGAAGTTCCCCCCCGGATTCCAAAGGCTCTCAGCTTCCTAAGCAGGTAAAGCCTGCTGTGGCCCTTCCTGTACAGGGCCTCCATATGATCTGCCCAGTCCAGCTTATTGTTAAGGAGCAGACCCAGGTACTTATAGGTGTTCACAATCTCGATGCCCGTCCCCAGGATGTCCACTGGTTTTGGAGGGCATCTGCCTTTACGGAAGTCCACCACCATCTCCTTGGTCTTCCCCGCGTTAATCTTCAGGTGGTTCTGGTGGCACCAGTCCACAAAAAACCGGTTCAGTTCTCTGTACTCCCTGTCATCATCATCTGTGATGAGACCCACTATTGCAGAGTCGTCAGAATACTTCTGTAGGTAGCAGCTGGATGAGTTGCACCTAAAATCAGCAGTGTACAGTGTGAAGAGGAAAGGGGCGAGAACCGTACCCTGAGGTGCCCCCGTATTACAGATCACGGTACCTGACACACAGTCTTGGGCTCTCACGTATTGAGGTCGATTTGTGAGGTAGTCTAGGATCCAGTTGGAAAGGTGGTGGTCCACTCCAGCAAGGCCCAGCTTGTCTCTCAGTAACCTGGGCTGTATGGTGTTAAAAGCACTGGAGAAATCAAAGAACATTATTCTCACCGTGTTCCCTGGTTTTTCCAGGTGAGACAGAGCCCTGTGCAGAAGGTGGATGATGGCATCATCTACCCCAATGCCCGGTCGATAAGCAAACTGGAGAGGGTCCATAGCGGGGCTCACTAGAGGGCGAAGATGTGTGAGAACCAATCTCTCTAAGATCTTCATCAAGTGGGATGTCAGTGCTACAGGTCTGTAGTCGTTGAGGTCCATAGGGTGAGGTTTCTTTGGAACTGGTACCACACAAGAAGATTTCCATAATTCAGGGACTATTTCCTGCCTCAGGCTCATATTATACATATATGTAATTATACCACACAGCTGGTCCCCACAAGTCTTAATTAGCCTTGCACTGATGTCATCTGGCCCTGCGGCTTTCCTCGCCTTGATCTTTTTCATCTCCTTCCTCACCTGGGCCCGTGTGAAGGTCAGACTGTGGTCAGATAAAGACAGATTTCTGGATTTACTGATCTGTTGGGAAGTAGCCACATGGGGTGAATGGGGTGAAGTCATTGTGGTGAGGGGAGCTGAAGGACATTCTGGGGTGGGGAGGAGCTGGTGTGTGATCAAATCTGTTGAAGAATAGGTTTAGTTCATTAAGCCAGTTAACATCTGCCTCAATCTGGCAGACAGACTGTTTATGACCCGAAATTGACTTAAGCCCCTCCCAGACCCCCCTTATGTCTTTTCTTTCCATTTGCTTTTCCATTTTTTCTTTATAACTGGCTTTTCCTTGCCTGATTTGATGTCTCAGCTCCTTTTGTACTTCCCTCAACCCCTCCTTATCTCTTGTCCTGAATGCCATCTTTTTCTCCTTAAGTAGTGTTTTTATATCAGAGTTAAGTCTTATAAAAAGGAAAAGTATAACAAAAGGTCAAAAGGTCTTACAACAAAGGAAAAAGTATAACAGATATTAGACAGAATAATCAAACCTTGCAATACAGCATATATAGCTAGGTACAATCAGATATCAAAGTCAATCAAACGATGATATAATCAAATATTAAATATCGCAGTCAAACTGTGATATATAATCAAATATCAGATATCGCAGTCAATCAAACTGTGATATATAATCAAATACTTACAACACTTAAAAGTATCATAAAGTATATCAAATCAAATAATCAGATCTCAAAGTCAATCAAACTATGAGATAATCAAATACTTAAAGTATATCAACTTACAATCACATATCAAAGTCAATCAAACTATGATATATTCAAATACTTAAAGTATATTAAATCAACACTTACAATACTGCTAAGCTGCATAGAGGAGTTCTGAAAAGGGTATCTGTAGGAAGCATCACTCATTCATGTGCAGCAGGTCTCGACAAGCAGTCTCAGCAGGCGTCCCCAATCATCTGCTCTCAAGAAAATGTCTCACTAATGCTAAGGGATCTTTCCTCATATACCCTTTGTGTATGTCATACCATGGGCGGTTACAGAAGTGATACACATCTGTAAGGCCTCACCTATCTCCAAGATCACATTCCTGTGAAAGGGGCCAGTTCTCACCTGAATATGATTTTGTGACATATGTTTTAAAACAGAGTTGCTCCTTTGATCTATAATCTATAAACAGCATCCTGTAATATATCCTGTTCATCTGGTTAGCACGGATATGTAACCTTAAACAGAGTCTGTTGTCTAAGTTGTATGGGTATGCAAATACCCCTTCTGACAGCATTGTTGATCTAATTAGTATGTACATATAGATATCACCTTAAACAGCATCCTGTAATCTTCACCTTAAACAGCATCCTGTAATCTAATCTGTATAAGCATGTAAATAGCGTCTTTTGATCTAGACATACAGATATCACCTTAAATAGAGTCTATTGATCTACTCTGTTATCTAATCTGTATGGTTATGTAAATCTCAGCACAGGTACTAGGTTCAACTGAAGGTTACTTATAGCCTGTCTATCATAATAATTTTATCATAAGCAGCCATTTTGTCAAAGGCTGCTATTTTGCAATACAACACTACCGTTATTTAATGTCCATTGCTTTCATCTGTCATAGTTCAATTGCTATTGTAGCTCTATAAGGATGTCTCTTTCTCTTCTGAGGAGATAATAGTGAAGAAAGGAGAATCCCAGAGTCACAGTAAAAACAGGGTTTTACATTCCCAATTGTCTGGCTCAAGAGAGTGACCCCTTCCACTAACATGGCAGCTCATTTGATGAACATTAATGCTGCCAATAGATATAATAAAGGGCATTTGCTACCATACCAGATCATTTACCCCCCGCCCCCCTTCCAGACCAGGCACATTTTCAAGTTTTAGCCATGTCCCAGTTTAACTGCAAATTGCTTTTCTATTACTGTTGCAACCTACATGTATTTGGTCTCCTTTTTCTCAGAACATAATGGGCTTTCACATTTTATAACAAAATAAGCGATATATTTTTTTTAAAAATATAGAGGGAAAAGGGCAAAAAAGTTTAAAAAAAATGTTTTCCTACATTTATACATATGATAACCTCAAAAAATAAATTATAGTAAATATAATATATATATTCTAAAATATATTTTTTTATTTCTGCTGTTTGTATAGATAGCACATTTGAGTATTTTCTCCATTATGTGGGCCTACAGCAGAGCCTACAATGAATGGAATGCAAAGTGGCTTTTGAAGGCCAATTTTTCTATAGCTGGTTTGCTGACACCATACTATCATTACAGCTGCTGTGAAGGCCCAAAACAGTATGAACACCCCATAATGACTCCATTCAATAAATTAGACCCCTCCCCCAAGGTATTCATTAAAGTACATATAAAATATATTGGACCTCTGGTTTTTTCCAGACCTTTCAATGAATTTGGTGGATAAAAAATGAAAACATTTTTTCCCAAATATGTGAATTCAGGTGACTATTTTTAAAATCTGGTGAGTGCTACTTGAGAAACACACCTGATAACATATTTATGCTGTTTTCATAGATACCAAATGTAGGTGCATTCCTTACTTGCTGGGCCTACAGCAGGGCTTGCAATGTATGGTGTGCAAAGTGGCTTCCGGAGGCCAAATTCTCCATATTTGGTTTGCTGACACCATACTATCATCACAGGTTTGTGAAATGACAAAATGACTATGTGGAACAAATTAGACCACACCTCTTCTATTTACATTTATAATTATTCTTCTCATTAGGCAAAATGTTAAAAAAATCCAACAAACACAACTTGTGCTAAAAGTTCTATTTATGTGAAATATACAAACCATTAACATCACTAAACAAGTTATAAATCAAACTAAAACATACTTACATGCAGAAAAGATAAACAAAAATTTTCCTCTAAAAATTGCTAATTTAAAGTTTTCCAGATGTGTGGTATCTGCAGAAACAGTCTACAATGCAGAGTGCAGGCTTTGTTGGGCACTGTGGGCAGTAGTACCTTGAGTCTCTCCGAATACCCTGTTTGATACAAACCCTGCAGCTTTTCTGGGGATTTCCTTTATTTTCTGTTGGGGGGAAGGATGTCAGGAAAGTGTCTGCCATGCAGCCTGCTGACAGATTCTGACTCCATGTTCACAGGAACAGTACCAGATGGATAAAGTAGACTGATGATGATTTCTTCTTTAGGAAGGGAGCCTGGTTTCCAGATTGCTTGTAAATAACAAAAGCATTGTACATTGCCAGTTGTAGCAGGTAGAGAGACACTTTTTTTTTTATACCAGTATCATGATTTGCGCAAGATCAGATATGGTCTAAGCATCTGGTCATTTAAGTCAACTGCGCCCATAAATTTATTGTAGTCCACCACACACTGGGTTTTCTGCCTGCATGTTTCTGTGTAACTGCTACTGAGACTCGGGTATCAGCATGAAAGGTGCTGTATTTTATTGCCAGCAGTTCTGAGCTACACAGGCATGAGGATTCTCCCCGTTTCAGTCTCGTATTTACAAGTATCTCTGGAAAGCCCTTCCGATCGGATC
Organism: Leptodactylus fallax; assembly: GCA_947044405.1. Taxonomy (NCBI): domain Eukaryota; kingdom Metazoa; phylum Chordata; class Amphibia; order Anura; family Leptodactylidae; genus Leptodactylus; species Leptodactylus fallax. Next base: position 278,584 of record CAMRHE010000035.1, on the reverse strand, counting down.
TTGCGGTTCCACAAGTAACTGTGCCCTCCATGTACAGACGCTTAAAAAGTGGTATACTTGTATAATAATTGTCCAAGTATAAGTGATAGCCCTGATGAAGTAATGGGTTTATGAGATCCCACACAATCTTCCCATTAATACTCATGTAGGTTGGGCAACCAGGAGGACTAAGACAGTCTTTTCCCTCATAAATTCTGAAGGCAAAGGTATAGCCAGTGCCACTTTCACAAAGTTTCTAGAGCTTAACTCCATAACTTGCCCTCTTGCTTGGAATATATTGCTTGAATATAAGGCGGCCTGTGAAATGAATCAGGGATTCATGAATTGCTGTTTTAATGAGGGGTGTATACCTCTGCAAAAATTTTGTTGAAATGATTAATGAGAGGCCTTAGTTTATATAGCCTGTCTTTACGCCTTCCAACTCGTGTGGGACAAAGGTCATTATCATTGAAATGTAACAATCTCAATAAAGCTTCATAGCGAGTCCGGGCCATCACAGCAGAAACTACTGGCATGTAGTGATTGGGGTTGGTAGATCAGTATGCCTTTTCTGATTTCTTTGTAAGTCCCATACTACAGGTCAGGGCTAAAAACTGTTTTATTTCTGGCACAGTTGTAGGTTTCCAGTATCTGGGTCTGGCATAGCAGGAGGAAGGATTGTTCACCAGATACTGTTTAGCGCAGGGGTCAGCAACCCCCAGCACGCGTGCCAAGAGTGGCACGCGAGGCTTATTTCCCTGGCACGGCAGCAGTGTGTTCACATATGTCCGGCGCAGCTGTTTCCCTCTGGCGTGGTGCATACAAGCTGGAGGGAAACTGATGCCAGGACGGATCCCATAGTATTCTATGGGATCGGTTCTGGCACAAGAGGCATCAGTTCTGGCGCCGGATCTGTGCCTCAGCCGGATGGAAAAACGTTACCTGCAGCGTTTTTCCATCCGGCTTTCTTAAAATTTCATTAGCGCCGGATGACGGCATCACCCGGCTTCTGCACAGTCTATGTACAGCAGTGAAGCCAGTAATTGCTGGCTTCACTACTGTACCTGAGTGAATTGCTCAGGATTGGTTAAAGCTATAAAGAAACACTTGGATTCATTTTAAAGATGAGAATCTCCTATTTAAAATGATATCAAGATCACCAGTATCGTCCTTAAACATCCTGAGCGATTCGCTGGTGAAAACGATGTTCGGCATTGAAATCCCAATGCAGATCTCAATTCCCGACATCGTTTTAACAGTGAATCGCTCTGAATGTGTAAGGTCAATCATGGAGATCTTGGTATCATTTTAAAGATGAGATTCTCATCTTTAAAATGAATCCAGTTGCATCTTTGTGGCCCTAATAGATCCTTAGAAATGGGGCTCTAAAAATGTCCCCCCCCCTCCTGTGTCAGGCAGCATCTTAGAGCTAAGGAAGGAGGGGGAGGAGGAGCTGCAGAGACAATGTTAACTCATCATTGTCTGTGCATAAGCTGCAGATGACGGGGTAGCAGAGACTTCCATCCTTATCCCCTCTCCTATCAATCAGAGAGCATACTGTACTTTTGCTCTCTGATAGTCACATAGAGGGATAATGTAATACCCCTCTGAGCCTAATCACATAACCAGGAAGGTTACTGGCGCTGTGACCCAGACATTTACCATCATACAGGTCGCAGCACCAGAAGTGTTGCACCAAACACTTACACAACACATGTACAAAGTCACCAATAAAGTTTAAATTTTTTCACTGTCTCTGTCCTGTCCATACCTGATCTTTATAGAGTAAAATGTGCCGCCCGCCTCTCTACTGTAGTGATATCTGTTACACGCTAAAATAATAGTAATAGCAATTATCACTAGTATTATCACCATAATACCGTGTGCAGGGGCTGCTATGTGACATAATACCGTGTGCAGGGGTCGTCAGACTTACAATTATTGACCGCCACTCCGAGTACCTCAACTTTGATTTTTTTAATCGAAATCGGCACGCCGAACAAAAAAGGTTGCCTACCCCTGGTTTAGCGTATAAGTTTGTTTGGAGCACTATATCCTCCAGCAGTTGCTCATTTAGAAAAAGTTTTAAAAAGTCAGTGGGGCCAAAATTTTCACTTGGCACATTTACACCAGCTTGTGCCGTAAAGGGAGGTATAGCAGGTGTGTATGTTGCAGACCTTGACCAGACTGGGTAGATTATTTCTGAAGGGGCACTTTGCATAGAAGCCTGGGGTGTTTGGTCCTGCTGTCTGTGCAACCTCTCACTAGTGATCTCAGTAGCTGCGCTGACTTGGCTGGTAGAGGTCCCTGGCATGTGTGTGCTAGCGCTAGCTGTACACTGCTCGCTGTTGCCAACACATCTTTGTTGCCTTCTCTGTAATTTTTTGGGCCCTTTCTGCAGAAGTGCCATCATCTGAAAACTGTCTGAACTTGCAGATAAGGTATCACTGCCTTCAACATGTACATATTCAGAGCCTGAACTTTCCACACTACTCTCCTCATCAGAGGAACAAAGTATAGCATAAGCCTTCTCAGTTGTATATTCTCTCTGTGACATGTTTTCTGATGCTGACAACCTGACAAATACAATATCTTATAAATTAATAATAACGACTACACTGTCTATAAGATCACTAACTTTATAGAAGACAACCAATAAACTCTCTCCATAATCTATAACTAAAGTAGACTGCCTGAGTCACAGAAGCATTTAAGGGTGCAGATGATAAGGTCATGACACCCTTTGTGGGCCAGATGACCTGGTACCCCAGGTAACTGTCGTTGTCCTAATTGATATGAGCTAAATGCTAGCGGCGAGGGATAGACACCAGACAGAATGTTGGTATATGTTCCTCTTACTTAGCCGACTACTGGAACGCACACTGAAACTTTATTAAGACAGCATAAGTTCATATAGCAGCAAGTATAGGAAAGGGTTAACATAGCAACGTAAGTCCTCATGTTCAATCCTAATTGGTGTAGTTTATCTTAAATGCATAGATAACAGATATAAACAGTTCCGTATATGGTCAGCCATCTCCTGTCTTGCGCAGTGATCCAGGGAGGTGTCTTCTGGCAGCAAGTCAAACACATGTCTTCTTGGAGACAAAAGATTCTCACTTTGGTATGCAGACACTATCTGGTAGTGTAACATTACATTACACTCAGTTTCAAGCATAAACAACCACATCTAATATTTAACTTTAAGGATAACAATGTTTTTTACACACAGTACACCTTAAGCAGATATGAAAATATAAAACAGATATAAAAGTATAAAATTATAAAAAGTTCATTATGATCCTTCACAGTCCCCCCTAAAAACATTGTTATACTTTCCATAAATCCCTAGGGGCCTATAGGCTTACTATAAACCAGGACGGGAAAGGGTAGGGGATTTCTTCACCAATTTAAGACGAGTGACCCCTTGTAGATCACCCCCCTTTGTACTTGGACTTATCAACAAACCTCTGTTGGTTGTAATAGATATTAGGACATCCGCAGTTCTGTGGCGGGAGGCCCAGACATTACAAGATTAATACACATAAGCTAAATTTATATTAAACATAAAAACATGTGGAAGCCACCAGGTGTGGCCTTCACAGTAATAAGCAGCATCTCATACAAGGAGACTGTGGCTACACACCCACGAACATGGCTATTAGATAAAGCACAATAGGAGCTGTATCTCATTAGGACTTCCAAGGGGAGGTGGATGAGCACTCTTATGAGACAAAGAGGCATATACAATGGATAATACACCAGCTTACATCATCCATGCTATACTCATATATATATATATATATATATATATATATATAACATAGGAAAAGAGATAAGAATGACATGCTAGGTGCCAGACAGCCTTTGGAATGCAGCTTTCATACTAAGAACCAACTTATACAGAGGATAGATTATGCACAATCCTAAGCACCCACCACACAGAGTTACATACTAGTATATATACATAAAAGATACACAAAATGGATGATAGATACAAAATGGAGGATCATACTCTAACATTTCCCCATTTTGAGATGGTTGAATACAGAAATTCACATTTAGGTACTTCAATGACCTAATGTCTACTGCTGGACTTTATTTTATTTCCTTCACCAGATTCCTCTCGTGTGCTTCTGTATTACAACCTAATCTCAACACCTTTCCTCATAGGTCCGGCCTTTCATATTTTGGTCGGCTCATCCTTTTACTTATGCACTGTAATAGCTTAAACAAACAGAATAAACATAAGCAAATCAGCACTATGGATGCAGATCCAACAGTCTTTAGGTATCCTTTCAGGATCTATATCCTTTATCAGGACCTGGTGGTGTGTAATCAGTTTATTGTTCCTAAGAACATCATTCAGTGGGGACACCATCGTGACAACAAGGCTTCCCTTGTAGTTTCACAGTTGTACTGGTTGTCAACAGGACCTGGAAGGGTCGGTCGAATCAAGGCCCTTCTCACGTGTCTCTTTATCACCATCAATCTTTGAGTTGTAATTTATGGGTTCCTTCCACTGACTCAGGTTCTGGAGGAAGGAGAAAACTCAAAAGTGTACATTAGTCACATGTTTTGAACAGTCCATCACATAGTCAGCACACCTAGAACAATTAATAATCCAAATCTAGGGGAAGAGGCCAATTCTTCTGTCAGGAGTATACCTTACGGAAAATACAAATACAAGCGACAAGTGATAAATACTCTCCACTACTCTGGGGACGGTTCAGGGTATGGAACACTTGCTGTATCCCCCACGTCCTCCATTATTATTTCTCTCATTACCTGTCCTGTATAGTGAGTTCCATTATCACTTTTGATGGTCTCGAGGATCCCATACCTGCACACTACTTATTCAGTATCTTATCTGCAGTTCCTTTTGCGGTGGATTTCTGCACCAGAAATGCCTCAGGTCATCCTGAAGAGAGATCAATACATACAAGCATGTACCTTCCCACCTTTGGTAACTGTATATAGTTAACCCGCAATCTCCAAAACAGGTAGAAGGGCTTCGGGGTGTGTTTCTGAGAAACCTTTAACTTTTTGGCCTACATTGTGTTTGGCACATGTTATGCAGGCTTACACGTATCTGACTGCAGTGATGCTAAATCCTGGAGCTACCCATCATCTGTTCACCAGGTCACACATGGCTGCTTCTGAGTGATGCACTTCAGCTGCTTGCGCCATCATTAGGAACAATGCTCTCGGTAAACATACTCTCTTACCACTGGCCATAAGGACTTGTTCATACTCCTTGCGGTTTCCAAATCTTTTTCTTTTCTTCTGGGCCGTTTTGGTCCTGCAGTGTTTTTAGAACCTGAAAAGAGAGCTGAGAGTTTTGGTCCAGTATGGTGACCCCCCTGTGCTGAGGCATGTTCCCTAGGCTTTTCTGCAGCTAGTTTGGTGGCAGCATCAGCCCACACATTACCTCTACTTTCTTTTGTATCAGCCTTGGTGTGTGCCTTGACTTTGACTATAGCTGCGGGGGCTCCATCACCTCCTGAATAGCCTGGAAATCCTTTTAGGCTTAACATTAAACGCACAGATCGGACGATAGTCCTGCTATACCAAAAGCACAGCGGGCTTACCCTCAACCATTCTACACTGTTTCAGTGAAAGCTTTAAGGGGGATTCTGCTTGTTTTACCTCGTTTCCAGTAACCATGGCATATCCAGTGTAGAATCTGTCACCTTCCCAAATCGAGAGCCATCTATAAAAGAACTCAAAATCAAGGTTAGCAAAATGAGGGTTAGCAATAGGTTCATCATTTACATAACCAAACCCAATAGTTTCTTGTGGCATAAAAACATATTGTTCTACATTGTCAACAAAAAAGAAAATACTTGTGTGGATAAGTTGTCTGACTTTCCTTTCTCCCCCCCCTGAACCTATTGCTAACAGGTCAAAGGGATTTTAGTGACGTGCAGCGTGCAAAGGTGACATGAGGAGGCATAAATAAGGCACATTGTAATCTGAGTTGTCCAGCCATTCCCATCTGTGTTTCTAATGCTAGATTTATTACCCCTTGTTAACAGTGTCTTTTTTTTTTTTTTTTGCACACAGCTACTCATCCCACACATAGCTGCGCCAGCTCTCCCCCCTGCATCTCACCCTATTTCTTGAAGAACTATAAGCTCAGCATAACCAGACTTTCTGAACATTTTCTGGCATTCCTTCATTGCATCAGCCTCCTCTTTTACTCTTACAATCTCTGTAGCTGGAATTTCTCTATCCTTGGGATCAGCTCCACACCGCCGAGGCAAATTCTCCATGATTTGCCTAACTTCTGTCTCAAACCCTCACCTTCGGCACACCAAGTGTTAATGAGTGCAGCTGTTTATTTAGAACCTGGGAAGATATATCCTGGGTGCACACAGAAGCCCAGGGTTGCTACATTCTCCACCACAATTTGGAGAAGACGGGCGGTAGGACAACCTATCCCAACTTTTCACATGATCCAGCACATTAACAAACCAAATGGGGTGCCAAAAACACAGCACAAATCTCTTATTGGTGCGGTTATACATTGCTGAAACAAAGAGAAGGTGCCATTAGTATAATTAACATAACATGATTGGGTATAAAGTTATAACATGAGTTTTAACAACTAACTATTGGATAAAACATGAAGAAGAAGTTTCATCCCATTATAGATAACAGTTTTCAGTAAAGGAGGGGAATAAGCTCTGGGCAGTGCCCAAGAATGGAATGTAAGATGGCGACAGACAAGCGGCATCACTCATATTTCTCATAAAATATCTATCGAATTCCTTGTGCCTTAAATTCTTGCACCAGGGATTTCACGTTAAAATTAAGATTTTCAAACCCTGGCGTGGTTTGTTTTTGGCGACCGAGGGCGAGTGGCCTGCTCCCCCCAGGTGGCCATTACCCCCACACAGTGGAGATCCAGAATCTTTTACTGTCACCTTTTTGCTCTTTTTGTGGATACGTTATTTCAGGTGATAATAACAGGCAAAACAGTAAATTCACATAACATAGTACAAGACATAACTTCATATGTTTGAATATCTTCCTATACATTATACCTTATTTTTTATTTAACCATAGGTTAACCCTTTTATCGAAACACTTACTTTAGGGCACAAACAGATATCATATATAAACTGCGTACCCTGGTAGCCCAGGGCCAAGCTTCGCTTCTGTGATTTTCTGTGTCCTTGAAGGCTGCTTGGCAATCAACAATGTTTTGTTATTCCTTGCAGAACATCTGCAGAGCACTACATACAGAATACAGGAATACAATTCAAGCAGATAGCAGTTAATACTGACACCAAAGTTACATATTAATATTTCTGTGCAATTATCAGATATTTTTCATGACAAAACCCCACCTTTTGTAATTACCACAGGCATTCAGAACCCCTGAATTGTACTTCATGTTACCTTAAGGACAAACTGCCAAACTTTAAAATTTTCTTCACTGGATTCCAACTAAAAGTTGAACCCCTGTGGCACATCACAATATCCTTACAAAAGGCATAAAAAAAAAGGGATCGCCACCATTATAGGGTGGCAGCGGTCCCCTTTGTTTAACATACATAAACCCACAACTGTTGCCTTTTTTTTTTTTTTTTTTATCTTTACATTCAACTTCTATAAATCCTTCTTTGGCTATAGCACATGCAGCTCTAAACCATGCTTGTGCACTTCATAACATTCCTTTATCCTCCAAAACACCTTTATTCTCCTTAATAGCAGCTGCCTACTGGGCTGACTGCAATCTCCCCTTCCTAGGCATCTTACACATTTCCATCAAACTTTTCATGTTCCGTACATACTGCTTTCCTTCTCTCCTCGCAACTAAATCACGAGGGTTCTCATGTCCCTCAGGGACAGGCTCCTTAGACTTAAACATAAACCGTAAGCTTTCCATCGCATTACAGAGTTTCTGCAATGAGGACTGAAACACTGACAACGCCCCGAGATTCGAGTATCCGCGTCTTCACCTGAGGCGCGATGAGTACCTGTGTCTTCACCTGAGGCACAGCGGGGCACTCCCAGAGATCAGCACCACCACTATCCCGAAACCCTCTAAGTCCTGGGGTCTCGCAGCATAGGGCAAATAAATATATAGTGTCCCGCGCCCCTCCACAAAGGAGAAATTACTGGTCTCTGCAACTATATAAGTTTCCCGAAATTTTACTCACAACACATACACGTTATATGTGTCTTCCCTCGGATCTCCTCCGTTAGTCATGCACAGTCAGAATAACCAACAGACAGCCGGTCGCGACTTATAAATAAACCGGGTTCTTGGGACTACACAGCAGGGATACTCCCAGTCGCTCAGGCGGGCCACAAAGGCCGACAAAGCGTCCCCAAACTCACACAAGACCGTCTAATACACAGATAAGCTACAGATTCAGAGAATCAGCAGACTTACCGTGTTTCAGTGGAGGTGATCAGTCTCCGGATTTAGACGATCCAGGGTCATCCGGGTGGGCTCGGCGTCGGCCAGAGTGGTCTCTCGTCCCCTCGAGTGTAGCCCCACATTGATGCGCCAATTGATAAGGTCATGACACCCTTTGTGGGCCAGATGACCTGGTACCCCAGGTAACTGTCGTTGTCCTAATTGATATGAGCTAAATGCTAGCGGCGAGGGATAGACACCAGACAGAATGTTGGTATATGTTCCTCTTACTTAGCCGACTACTGGAACGCACACTGAAACTTTATTAAGACAGCATAAGTTCATATAGCAGCAAGTATAGGAAAGGGTTAACATAGCAACGTAAGTCCTCATGTTCAATCCTAATTGGTGTAGTTTATCTTAAATGCATAGATAACAGATATAAACAGTTCCGTATATGGTCAGCCATCTCCTGTCTTGCGCAGTGATCCAGGGAGGTGTCTTCTGGCAGCAAGTCAAACACATGTCTTCTTGGAGACAAAAGATTCTCACTTTGGTATGCAGACACTATCTGGTAGTGTAACATTACATTACACTCAGTTTCAAGCATAAACAACCACATCTAATATTTAACTTTAAGGATAACAATGTTTTTTACACACAGTACACCTTAAGCAGATATGAAAATATAAAACAGATATAAAAGTATAAAATTATAAAAAGTTCATTATGATCCTTCACACAGATACTGACCACACTCTGCACAGCCAGTAACAGGTTGTAGACAATAATCAATACATTTCTTCCCTATACTATGAGCTTCCAGAGCCACTGCATGTCTGCACCCTAAAAGTATGACAATAACCTTCATGTATATAGCACAAAAAAAATCTGCTTTTATATGACAAATGTATTTTAGGGTGCAGAAACATGCAGCGGCTCTGACTGCACGCCGGTAACAAGTTGTAGATAATAAATTTTGTGCCGCCCGAACCGCTGTGTTTCTGCATCCTAAAAGTGGAATAATAATCTTTATTTATGGGTCACAAAAAATATGAATTTAGATAGATACTGTAGATATGGGAGACAGAGCAGAGCGGGGGGCACTGAAGGGTGGGGGGAGTGTGTAGGTATAGTGATTTTACTTACCAATCTCCCTCTCTGTCAGAATCTGAGGAGAGGGAGATTGGTAGCCACTTTTTATATTTTTATTATTTACTAAATAAACTTTAGTTGAGCACTGTGACAGGCTTTCACAGTGCTCACATGCCCCAGAGACCACTATGCCCAATCAGGGTGGTCTCTGGGAAAAACTCAATGATCATAGCTGTCTTCTGACAGCTGACCATGGAGTATTGCAGGGGGTGGAGGCAGAAGTGCTGATCTCCCTCTCTGATAGGCTAAGGAGAGGGAGATCGGCGTTCAGCCAATGAAGTTTGTCACTATGTGGCTGTCACAGGCTGGTCTCCGTGAAAAGCTTATAGGTCTCTGCTGCCTATTGACAGCAGAGACTTTGGAGCTGTGTGCAAGGCGGATGGAGGGAAGGGGGGATGCAGAAGAGCATATTCTGCTCATGTGCGAGACAATGTGATCACTATGACTGGCTGCCACACCGATCACATGCCTGGAAACTGCACAGGCTAGTCTCCAGGCAAAGCTATAAGGTCTCCGCTCTCAATAGACAGCGGGACCTCAGAGCTAAGTACAGGAGGGGGGTGGGGCCACAGCGTAGCAATCTGCTCATGTGCCGATTGTCATTGTGATCGCTGTGACTGTATGTCACAGCGATCACATACCTGGAGACCACACAGAGTGGTCTCTGGGCAAAGCACTGTGGTCTCCGCTGTCTACTTACAGCGGGACCTCAAGCTCAGTACAGTGGAGAGGGAGGGGGCCAGTAGAGCAAGTTCTGCTGGACGTACCGGTAAGTCGTTGCAGAACTAGATAACCACCTTCTGGACGTATATACCCAATGGGTGGTCTAGAAGTGGTTAAAGGGGTTTTCCGGGCAAAAACTTTAAAAAAAAAAAAAAAAAAAGGTCTTAGTGCTATTAATGGGTTAATAAGTGCACCCAAATATCTTTAGTAGTGATTACTGGGTTTCTCTGGGAGCGCCTAGCATCTTCCACATTTGTTTACATGGTGTAGCTTTCTGCTGCCTTAGTTAATGCAACACTCTCTAACACCCCCTCCCTGTCTCCCTAGCTATCCCGCCCACTACTAGACCTTCCCAACTAACTCAGCCCATCCCCCCTACCCCATTATACTTACCTGTCTTCTGTACAGACTTCCTTCTGCGGGGAATGGCTCCTCCTCTTCTTTGATTCTGCCAGCGCCTGCGCAGCAGTCCCGGCATTGTGCTTTCACGCCATCTCTACTTCACAGGTGTGGGCGGCTCCTTTGGGTTCCCATGCTTGCACAATAGAGAGGGCGTGTCGGGTACAGCGCAAAGCCTGGACTCTGACTCTTTTGCGCACGCAGATGGTTATATCAGAAATACGCTTGTTTTCTGATTTTTAGCTCTGACGTTATCTCTCAGAAATGACCTTTGGCTTGTTACTGGAAATCCACTTTTCTCCTGATTTGGCCTCTGACATTATCATGGATTCTGGTTTGATTTCAGTTAGTGGACCATTTATTTCTGTGGCAATAACTTTTGCCTCAAATTTACAACAAGCCAATCTGACTTTGTGCTGACTCTGTTGAAGGTGTTTGAGTGTCTGGGATCTAACTCTCAACACTGTATAGGATTTAAACTGCTAAATCTACTGATCTCTGTTGTCAACCAGTTTCTGTAATTTCTGAAATTTGCTTCAGAGACAACACTACTGTTGTTCTCAGCATCATCATGGAGGCGATACATTTGATTAATGTGCCAGTCATGTGTTTCCAACACCATATTGTTCATGGAGTCCTGTTGGGCTGTCAAGTCTTCTATTGTATTATCCAGATTCTGCACCTCAGATTTCAAGCAATATAGTTACTGTTCCTCCAACCATTCTACAAAGTGCTCCATTTCAGATCTTTTAGGAAACAACTTCATATATTCTCTTCAATCCCAATTAAAGTAAACATAGTTTGCAGAGGCTTCAAGAAATGCAGAGATTGAGAGTATTGCTGTGCAATTTTTACTGGTAAAGTGAGAGTATGATGCTGCATTATTGCAGCCACCATCTTTACATGGAGTAGACAGGCAGAGTGTCGCTATCTGACACTATGACATTCATGTATGCCAAATGTTGGGAAAAGGTTAATTATATAGCTAATGTAAGAAGGGCCAGTTGGCTCAAGACAGTCAGCGTGCCAGTCTGGCTTCCAATCCCATGAATCTGCATCCGTGAATTCAGAAACTTAATGGGAATTGATTTCGTTCAAGAGGATAAATTACACCAGCCAGAACATTTCTATGGACCTTAACATAATGAGGAAATATTTGACATTTCCTCTACAAAAATGTCCCTTTTCTAAGAAATGCCCTTTGCTTTATAACCAAACCAAGCCTTGATCCAGTCTTGGGGCTTCCTTTAGCTCAAGGAAAGATTTCTAGTGTGCCGGTTGGGGTAAGAGGCTGGATAAATCGCATCCTCCCAGTGTAAAAATTTGACATCTTTAGTGACCACAATACATATATGTACTCACTAAGGGACTTAAAATGGAGTTTTGCACCAGAGATCCATACTCACCGTGTCTCTCCTGTTCCATACAGAAGGGACCTGACAGCAGTGTCCATTATTGGAGATAGTTCTGATCACCAAGAAAAAAAAAAACCCTCAAATACGATCATAGCATCTGAGTGGTTACTTTCACTTGCAGTCTCCTTTTTGGCTATGCAATGGTTCTGCCATAGGTAGGTCATGGGAGCCATTCTATTGCTATGGCAGTCAAGAGCTTTTTGAAGGCTCCCAAACCCAACAATTCTCAGGTGTGTAATTTCAGGGGGTGCAGTCACACCCAGGCCCAGAAGTCTTAGGGGCCCATAACGTCTCTTGCCAATATGAGAAGACCAGTGCTTTAAATGATACATTATAGTTGGGGCAACTGGTAAAGATTTTCCTTGGGGCCCAGAAGCTTTATATTACACCTCTGGCAATGCTATATTACTTTTCTTACCTGACTGTGGCAGGGCTTAATAGTAACATTGGAATTTTGCCATAGATTGCAATACTGTTGTATTGCAATCTATGGTATAAGTAATATAATGATTGCTACTTATATATATATATAGATTTTTTTTTTTAAATAAAAAAAAATGTATGAAATATAAAAAAAATCAAATCACATTAGGTATCCCCACATCTAAAAATGTTCATATCACTAAAATATAAAATATTTATAAAACACACAAAAGAAGGGCTAATAATATAAGGTAACAAAAAGCGTTGTGAGCTAGACAAGTTTAGCATATCACAAAAATTAAAGCACACAAAAATAATATACATAATATCGAAAATCTTTATTAGTATATAAAGGTTATAAATTCACAAGGAGGGCAAGAGTAAAAACCACATAAAAAGAATATTCCATAGTGGTAGATTAGGGAGTATACAAATTACAGTAATAGTGTGGCTGAAGGTACATACATATTAGGCTGGGTTCACACCAGCGCTTGTACTCCGTTCGGGAATTCCGTCCCCGAACCCGTTTAAAAAAATGTCGCCCTTTTCGGGTGGAAACTCGGCAGACCCCATTATAGTTATGGGGTCTGCGGGTAACCGCTTTTTTAAGCTGTTTAGGTTTCTGTTCAGGGGGTCCCCCAAGCGGACTCCCCCAAACGGAAACCTAGAACACAGGCGTGAACCTAGTGTCAGCTATCGTACTATTAGGACTGCATACATAATAACATTAGTCACAACCAAAAGTGAAGGAAGGTGTATATGCAAAACAAGTTATATATGACACTGACAGCATCAACATGCACAAACAAAGTACAAAAGATATCACTCTATAAAAACCCTGTAGAAGGAACACACCCCGAGGTGCGTTTCACCAATGGCTTCATCTGGGGCATGAAGCATGGAGGTAGCAGGGCTCTTTGTGAATGAAAACACTGACTTAGCAGAGCTGGGAGTAGAGGAAATTTAGGGGTAGCAGAATGTTGAGAAAAGAATGCAGTATAGGGGAAAAACATGGAGATAGTAGAACTGGGTGTAGTGGGGAAAATGGAAATAGCAGAGCTGGTGAGTAGGGGGAAAATGGAGGTAGGAGAGTTAAGTGTAGGGGCAAAACATGAATGAAGTAGAACTGGGTTTAGAGGAAAACATGGAGGTAGCAGAGTTGGGTGTAGGGGGAAAACATGAAGGTAGCAGAGTTGGGTGTAGGGGGAAACTTGGAGGTAACAGAGCTGGGTGTAGGGGGAAAATGGAGGTAACAGAGCTGGGTGTAAGGGGAAACATGGATGTAGCACATTTGGGTGTAGGTAAACATGGAGGTAACAGAGCTGGTTGTAGGGGCAATAATGAGGTAACAGAGCTGGGTGTAAAGGGAAACTTGAATGTAGCAGATCTGGATGTAAGGGAAAAAAATGGAGATAGTAGACCTGGGTGTAGGGGGCAAACATTGAGATAACACAGCTGGATGTCAAGGGAACTTGGAGATAGGAAAGCTATGTTGAGGAGAACATAGAGACAGCAGAGTTGTTTGTGTGGAGGGAACATGGTGGTAGCAGAGCTGTGTTTAGGAAGGAAACATTGAGGTAGCAGAGCTGCGTGTGTGGAGGAAACATTAAGGTAACAGAACTGGGTTTAGGGAAAAACAAAGAGGTAGCAGGGCTGTGTGTGGAGGGAGTATGGAGATAGCAGAGCTGGGTGTATGGCGAAACATGGAGGTAGTAGAGCTGAGTGTAGGGGGAAACTTGGGAGTTAACCCCTTAGCAACACAGGACATAATAGTATGTCCTAGATGCCAAGGTCCTGGCACATCTGGATGTACTATAAGTCCTGTTTTGCTCGCAGCTCACTATTTGAGTGGGCAGCATACGGAGCAGGATACCTGGTTGATCATGTCAAGTTGAATGGAAGTCAGCTTATACGCCTGCAAAGGCTAACTTTCTTTATACACTGTGTATTGCAGTGTATACTACTGAATCAGCGATCAGAACATCGCTGGTTCAGGTCCCCTAGTGGGACATAAATAAGTAAAAAAAAAGTGTTACAAAAATAAAGTGAATAAAGCCCCAAAAATGCCCCTTTCTTGTATAAAAATAAATTATATATAAAAAAAAAAAAAAAAAAAACCCTACAACTTAATAAAAACAATACATATTTGGTATTACTATGTACATAACAACCCCGTTCAATAAAACTGAAACTTTATTTAACCTGTACGGTGAATATTAAAAAAAAAAATATATATATACATCTTTTCCCATCTAGCCTCGCATGGCTCGCCCCGCAAAAAATAAGCCCAAATATGTAAAAGGTAAAAAGTAATGCCACAATTTATGGGTTTTTTTTTAATCCACCAAATAAGAGTTAATAAAATTTAGTCAATAAGTTATGGGCACCATAAAATGGTGTCATTACATATTGCATCTCATCCCACAAAAAAAACAGCCCTCATATGGCTTCATCACCAGAAAAATAAAAAAAAATATAGCTTGTACAATGTGAAGACAAAAACCTCCCAAATTGCCAAATCATAACAACAAAGTTGGCTGCGGAAAGAAGTGAATGTATAAGCTGTACGAGCGTAAAATAGTAGGGAATTTGGTGTTCTCACGGACAGCTTACATATGAATGTACAGCAGATGGTGAAAGTGAATGTCTGGGAAACTAATGCTCACTACGCCCCTTGATAAATTCTTTCAATGGTGCAGTTTTCAAAATGGGGTCACTCCCTAGGGGATTCCACTTTACTGGTACCTTAGAGGCTCTGCAAACTTGACAAGGAGTCCAGATACCAAACATCTAAATCTGCGCTCCAAAAGTAATATAGCTCTTCTTCACATCTGTGCCCCGCTTTGTCGGTGAGAGGAGAAAATGGCAATTTTTCCAGGAACACGTCATATCAGAGCACAATATGTTGTGCCCAGCTTGTATCAAAGATGAACGCTCCAAAAGCTGTCGTACCCGGGATAGCCGCTTAACAGTTTTTGGATTGTGTCTCTCTGCTGACACAAGCTGGGTGCAACATATCGGGCACTGAGAAGGGAGTATCTTTGGAAAAACTGCAATTTTCACTTTTCATTAGCTCTGCATTCCTTTCTGGAAATTAAATTAATGCAACACTCAACGGTTAAAAATGCTCAATAAGCTGCTTGATAAATCCCTTGAGGGATGTATGTGCTTTTGGAGATTTGGCAGATTTAGGGGCCATTCACATCATGTTTTTCAAGTCAGTTTAAATGATCAGTTTAATGGATCCGTTATTATAATAAAAAAACTGATGCAAACTTATGTCAATTCATACATCTGCATCTGTCAAAATGGATCCGTTAACGGATGTGAATCTGTTTGCATCAGTTTTTCATAAAAAAAAGAAAATGGATCAGTTTTTCGTTTACCTTTTGTAACACTATATAAAGTTTGTTGATAGAAGATGGTCAGATGTTATAGAGGTCCGTCTGACTGATACGTTATTACAACTGTTTAGCTTATAAAATTGTGTCAGTCAGCGGACCGATTGCCACCAAATTAAAAAAAAAGTAAATTAAATATAGTGTCCGTTAAGGATGCTGTATGTCGCAGTCCGGTATTTCAGACAGAAAAACTTGTACTGCCACACTTTTCTGTCCTTTAAAAAAAAAAAAAAAAAGGTAATTACTTACCGGTAATTGGATTTTCCAGAACCCACGACAGCACCCAGAGAGAGGATCCTCCCCCAGGGACAGGAAACCTATGGTATAAAAAGGTGGAGCCTCTCCTACCCCTCAGTTGTTTTATAGAAGCGAGAGGGAGACTCCAGTTAACTTGTAACTCATGACCCTAAGGTCAAAACTTTTTTTTTTTGCTTGCTACACCCAGTGCCAAACAAAAGTCCATCACCAAGAAAAAAGGGAGGGATAAAGGACGGTGCTGTCGTGGGTTCTGGAAAATCCAATTACCGGTAAGTAATTACCATTTTTCCCTTCACCCACGACAACACCCAGAGAGAATAAAATAGGAAAACACTAGGGAGGGACCACCGCTTGTAAAACTTTCCTTCCAAAAGAAAGATCAGCAGAAGCCCCAATGTCCAGCCTATAATGGCGAAAAAAGGTAGAAGGTGAAGACCAGGTTGCCGCTTTGCAGATAGATTCTATGGAAGCATCAGCTCTCCCGGCCCAGGAGGTGGCAATCGCCCTAGTAGAATGTGCCCTGAGCCCCACTGGGGGGGGGGGGGGGGAAGGCCCAAAGAACTGTAGGCCAGGGAGATTGCTAGTCTCACACATCTAGCCAGACTACACTTAGAGGCCGCCTTCCCATTGTTGGGACCTGAAAAGAGAACAAAAAGGGAAGTAGATTTCCTCCAAGAGGAAGTAGAGGACAAAATACTGGATTAGGCAACGTCTTACATCCAAACAGTGGTATTCCTGCTCTTTAGCATTACTTGGGTTAGCACAGAGGGAGGGGAGAACTATCTCCTGAGATCTATGAAATTTTGAGGCTACTTTAGGCAAAAAAGCTGGGTCTGGTTTAATTATTACCCTGTCCTCTGTAATAACAGTAAAGGGTGGATTAACTGATAGAGCCTGCAATTCTCCTATGCGATATGCCGAGGTAAGGGCCACTAAAAGAATCACTTTCAGGGATAAATTTTTAATAGGGATAGAGATCAATGGTTCAAAGGGAGGTTTAGTTAAGGCAGACAGAACTAGGTACAAGTCCCAGGGAGGAACTCTGGACCTAACCACCGGTCTACTTCTAGAGGCCGCCTTGATGAACCTAATCACCCAGGGATCCTCAGCCAATTTATCATTTAGTAGAACACTAAGGGCTGAAACCTGGACTTTTAAAGTGCTAGTACAAAGCCCCTTTTCTAGTCCCTTCTGAAGGAACTCTAGAATCTGTTTTCTAGGTATATCCCTAAGCTCCCCCGGAGAACCCACTAGAAATTCAAAAAAACGGAACCAAGTCCTAGCGTATATTTTAGTAGTGACCGGTTTTCTGCTTTTTAGAAGAGTGGAAATGAGATTCTGAAAAAACCTTTAGAAGCTAGTAATCTCTGCTCAAATTCCAGGCCATCAAATGTAAGTGGCTGGACTCCAGATGGAGAATGGGGCCCTGACATAGAAGGTCCTGGCTGACTGGGAGAATCCAAGGGTCCGAAACAGACAGGATCCTTAGCCAGGTAAACCAGGCTCTCTTCGGCCAAAAAGGGGGCAATTAGAATAACCCTCGCTCGATCCTCCCTGATCTTCCTCAGAACTGCTGGAATGAGATAGAAGGGAGGAAAAGCGTAAGCTAGATTGAAATCCCACTAGTAGGATAGAGCATCCACCCCAAAGGGGGGTTCCTCTGGGTTTAGGGAAAAAAAAATCTCTCCACCTTCTTGCTTGACCGACTGACAAAGAGATCTATTTCCGGGACTCCCCAAACCCTGGTGATCTCTAAAAAGATGGATGGGTTCAATTCCCACTCACTCTGATTCAGATTGTGACGGCTCAAGAAATTTGCCCTGAAGTTGTCTGACCCCCTGATATGCAGAGCAGACCAGGAGAGAACCAGAGGCCATGACAGATGTAGAATCCAGGCCATTATTTTCATAAGGGGAAGGGACCTCGTACCCCCTTGCTTATTTATATATGAAACTGCTGTCATATTGTCGGACATGATCCTTACATGGCGATTCCGAATACCCTGACCTACGACTTT
Organism: Leptodactylus fallax; assembly: GCA_947044405.1. Classification (NCBI taxonomy): domain Eukaryota; kingdom Metazoa; phylum Chordata; class Amphibia; order Anura; family Leptodactylidae; genus Leptodactylus; species Leptodactylus fallax. The sequence continues at coordinate 260,440 of CAMRHE010000035.1, read as the reverse complement.
CAAGGTCTCCAAAAATCGCCATTAGTTCCCTCTGATTTGAGGATGCCTGAGAAAGACTCCTTGACCAGCAGCCTTGGAACACCTGATCCCTCATGTGGGCACCCCACCCCCAAGGGCTGGCATCCGTGGTAATAATTAGGGGGTCCGAGATCTTCCATGGATCTCCAATTTCTAGGTGACCCCTGACTAACCACCAACTCTTGTTGGCTGAGACACCCACATAAATTTGTCGAGAATTTTCTCTTCCTGACGCCAGGCTGCCAGGATTTCCCACTGGAGGTCTCGGGAGTGGCTCTGAGCCCAAGGTACAGCTGGAATACAGGCCGTGAGAGTCCCCAGGATGGACATAGCCTTTCTTATAGTGATCCTGGGGGACTGGATCAGGGTTTTTACTAGGGACAGAAACCTCTCTATTTTCTCTGGAGGGAGAAAAGATCTCTGAGCCGTGGAATCTAAAATGATCCCTAGAAACTTTTTCTGTTGAGAAGGAACTAAACTTGACTTCTCTAGATTCACCATCCTAATTCCTCCAGAATGTTCAGTACTACTCTGACACTTTCTAAACATTCTATTCTGGATCTTGCCACAATGAGAAAGTCGTCTAGATATGGAATAAACAGAACGTCTTTCTCTCTTACATGCGCCCCCATTTCTGCCACTATTTTGGTAAAGACGCTTGGGGCCATGGAGATTCCAAAGGGAAGAGCCTGATATTGGTAATGCTGAACCACCCCTCCCATCTCTACTGCTACTCACAAGAACCTCTGGTGACCTGGAAAAATTGGTACATGGTAATTACCTGGAACATGGTAATAAGCATCTTTCAGGTCTATCACCGCCATCCAGCAATTGGGAGTTAATCTCACTGCTGACTGCACTGTCTCCATCCGGAATTTCTTGTAAGACAGAAACTGATTTAACCTCCTTAGATTTATTATGGTTCTGTAGGAGCCATCGGGTTTCCTTACCCAGAACAGATGGGAATAAAAACCCCTTATGAAATTTTCCTCCAGGCAGGAAGGAATTTCCTCAGTCTCCCCTCTACCCGGGGCCTGGCGTCATTGCCTATTGGGTCTTGGATCTTTATTACGGGGTGAGTTGTTAAATAAGAACCCCTTGTGTTTCTTATTGATTCTGCCCAGCTATTATCTCTGGACTTGACAATTTTCTGCCCTCTGTATGCTGCAAAGGGACGAAAGAACCTCCGTGTCCGACCAGAGGAAGGCAAAGGAAAAACTCTTTTTTTTTTTTTTTTTTTATCTGCTGCCTTAGCTAAGATGTCATCCAAGGCTGGTCCAAAGAGATATTCACCGTCACAGGGCAGATTGCACAGCCGGGTCTTAGACCCTACATCACCTGTCCAACTCTTCAGCCATATAGCCCTCCTGGCAGAGTTGGTCAGGGCAAGGGAGCGCGCTGATAATCTTACAGCGTCAGCTGAAGCGTTTGCCAAAAAATCTGCAGCTTTTCTAATAGTCGGCAGGGCTGACAGAATCTGCTCTCTTGGGGCCTTATCCCTTAATTGATCTTCCAGCTTCCCTAGCCAGATCATAAGGGATCTAGCAGTACAGGTAGCCGCTATATTGGGCTTGAGGGACGCTCCTACTGACTCCCCAGAACGCCTTAGGAAGCTTTCTGCTTTCTTGTCCAAGGGATCCTTCAGGGTACCCATGTCCTCGAAGGGCAGTGCCGAGTTCCTAGAGGCTCTGGCTATGGCAACATCAATTTTTGGTACATTATCCCAAGAAGAGCAAGCTTCCTCTTCAAACGGGTATTTACGCTTAACTCCTCTAGGGATAAAACCCTTCTTGTCTGGCTTTTTCCATTCCCTCTTGATAAGCGATGTAATATTTTTATGGACTGGAAAGTGTCTCCTTTGACGAACCTCCAAACATAATGTCCTGTATAGAACGGGAGGGTCTAGAGTCCTCAATCCCCATAGTCGCTCGAATGGCTTTGAGCAACTTGTCAGTGTCCTCAACTGGAAAACACGACTGTCCTCCCTCTACATCAGATATGGAGGAAGAAGAGACATCATCGGATAATTCTCCACTTTCACCTTGAACAGACTCCTCCTCAGAAGAGGAGTCTTGACCTTGGGTAGAGGAACTGGACTTCTTTTTCTGGCCACTTTTACCCTTAAGGGAACTCCTGACCTCCTCCTGTATCATAGATCTGATACCCTGTAAGAATGACGGGGACTCCTCAGCAATAGTTCTATTAATACATGATGGGCAGAGCTTTTTCTCATAAGAAGAAGAAAGTCTAGTTCTACATAAGGCACATTCCTTATTCTTAGATTTCACCAAGACTTTCCTAGGTCCATCCTACAAAAGACAGGGGAAACCATTAATCAATAAAAAATAAAGGGTTGGCACGCAGCCACTTACTTCCCCCTAGAATACCGAGGAAGAGGGAGGTGGACCTTCATCTTGCCCTCCATCTTGGGGTCTTCCTCCTGCCGGCGGCAGCTGCTGTGGCTGCTGCTGCTCTTCCATACTATAGAGACTCGGTGCATGGAGGGCCAGGAACTGCTTAGCAGCTCCACTTTCCTTCAATCTGCATTATATGGCCATTACCAGTAAGCCACGCCCCTTCCACCGGAAGCCACGCCCACTTCCTGCCGGGCTGGCACCTCCATGTGTCTCCCTGCAGGCCCGGAACTCCTGCGGCCTAAAGCAGAGGAAACACACTCCTGCCTGGATATCGGAACCCCCGCGCCCGGAACACCAGCGGCGCATAGCTGGGGGGATGGCACCTGACTCCAGACTGGGCCACAGCCACCCCTGGAAGAAGAGAGGCAACCCCTACCAGGACCAACTCTTTCCTATGCCATCAGGTAAGCCTGCCTCAAGCAGACACGTAGGTCTCCCTCCAGGGACAGGAAACAACTGAGGGGTAGGAGAGGCTCCACCTTTTTATACCGTAGGTTTCCTGTCCCTGGGGGCGGATCCTCTCTCTGGGTGCTGTCGTGGGTGAAGGGAAAAAATCTGTGACGGTTCCCTTTTATTTAGCCTTGTTTTCTATGTTTAAACATTCCATTATTGCTTTTAATTTCAGCCAGGGAGAACACTCTCCTTCATTAGCCACAGCACCGCCCCTCTTTTTGGTGCCAAAACCACGGAGCAGGGGCTTGTGGGAAGGAGTACCCATCGCAGAAGTATAAAGGTAAGTAACAACAAACCCCCCACCCATCCCTCTGATCCTACCAGAAATGACTGCTGCTCCACTCCCAGATTTTAGAGGGAATGGCTCTTACAACCACCACTACCCCCATTCTGGCTTCTTTCCCCCTACTCCCACAGGGGTTATCGCAATGGCTACCGCTTCTCCCACTGGGTCCTAGCTGGAATGGCTCCAGCCACCACCACCCCGTTCTGGCTTAGTTCCCTCCCGATGCTGTGACGTGGAGTGCTTGGGGACAGCTCCTCTGGTAGCATACGTGGGGGGCAGCCATTAGGGTAACCCTTGGAGGGGGGGGGCAGAAAGGGGGTGGTGGTGGTTGGAGCCATTCCAGCTAGAATCTCGGTGGGGGGAGGGGCAGCAGCCAATGCAATAACCCCTGTAGGTTGGAGGTGGTTGTAGGAACCATTCCCTCTAGAACCTGGGAGTGGAGCTGCAGCCATTTCAGGTATGACCAGAGGTTGTGGTGGGTTGTCATTACTTACCTTATGGAGAGCTCCACTGGACAGCAGTACAAAGGTCGATTTCGGCAAAAAAGAGGGGCGGTGCTGTGGCTGATGAAGGAGAGGGTTCCCCCTGGCTGAAATTACAAGCAATAATGGAATGTTTAAATGGCTGCAAATTGCTTGAATGCATTCCACATAGGGAAGTAGTAGTGACGTTCTGTTTCCAGAAACGGATCGTCACTGGATAACTAATGTCCCTGGGGCGGATATGGGTAAATATACATTTTTGATTAATTATGTTATTTAGAAAGTAGCCGGGGCAGTGTATAGATTAGTGTAGGGATTTCCATTCATCCCAGACAACCCCTTTAATGTTAAAAAATAATGCCACTTGACTTCCATTATAAAACCATTACTTTTCATACACAAAAGTCCTGCACCCTGGATTTTTGTGTCCGCGAAAAAATAACGGACACGTGGCAGATTTGGTGTAGATGGACACCATATAAAATTCCTCGTGTCTGTTGCTAAAATCTTGTAACAGTCACCAATGGTAGTGTGAACAACCCCTTAATCATAACAACATAGTGTTTAAATTGAAGGGGTTGTTCCTAAATTATATGTCCGACAAATAAGCAGAACTTAGTGAGACTGTGAGGATCTCTGTGACCAGAGAATGAAGCATAGGCGAGCCAGGACCTCCAGAGGGCCCCCTCTTGTGCAGGCATATGCTCTAATAGAGAATATGCAATAGTAAAGGATTTCTAGGCCGATAATCTCCTTGCTTGGTAACGAGCAGTGGGCACGATGACTACACTCGCCGTACGTGCCCAGGATGCCAATGAGCGCACACCACACAAGTTTCAAATCGACTTCTGGGATTTAAATTCAAATACGTAAACGACTTCCTCGAAGTGTTGCATGCCGGGAATCGTAGTTCCCGCCCAGCTTTGTAGATTACATAGGGGCCTTGAGAAAACCAGCTTTCCCAGAAGCCTGTGGGCGGTCCCCGTGCTTGTTGGTGCGAGAGTGAATCAGTGGCGTTGTTATTAACGCCATATTGAGAGCAGAGGGAAGGAGCCAGAGTCTGGTAACGCACGGCGTTATTGTAAGTGGGCACAGCATCCTTCGCCATCCACCCCAGCCCCACAGCTCAGGGCCCCAGGTGAAGCTGATATCTGTGCGGCACACTGCGCGGAAGCTGAAGGACGAAGAATCGAGCAGTGCGGGTGGCCGGGGACTGAGGAGGCAGCGCCTGAAAAGAGGCCGGGGAGTGTAGGGAGCGGAGCGGCGGTGTGAAGCTACCTGGGCCGCCTCGTAGAGCGACATATTTACCGTCCTTGCTCGGACATGGCCTGCGGAGCCACCCTCAAAAGGACTATCGATTTTGACCCGCTGCTCAGCCCGGCGGCTTCCCCAAAGAGAAGGAGATGCGCCCCTCTGCCCCCCTCCGGTCCCTCCCCACAGAAATACCTCCGTATGGAGCCGTCACCCTTCGGGGAAGTGTCCTCCCGGTTAACCGCAGGTAAGGGCCTTGTGCGCTGGAGAATGGGGGGAGGGGGTGATGGGAAGGGTGTGAATCGTGGGGTTATCCGGGGGTGACCGGTAACTGTGCTATATCATTGGGGGGAGGGGGCGCTGTGCAGACTACTGAGGGTGGGGGGTGGCATGCCCCATGTCCTGCCTATGGCTGATGACAGGGAGGATTCTCCAGCTGGAATCAGCCATTCATTGACTGGAAGGGTAATGGCTTTTGTTCCCCATTATACACTAGGATGAGGACCGCTCCTCTCAGCAAGTAACTGGATGAGGCTTCATGTGCTGAAGGTGACACTATAACCTATTAAAGGAGAGCTCTACCCTCCCCTTAGGTTGTCTGTATGGAGGTCCCTATGATCACCCAGCTCTGTGTGGCCCTATAGTTCATCTTTAGGACCAATACTTTGAAGGGGGAAAAAGATCCTATATACTTAGCATTAAGATGGAAACTTTTTTTTTTTTTTTTTTTATCATTGTCCTTAGGGTACACGACTACACCTCAGAGGCACACAGGTGGCAGTGTTGTCAGTGACACCAGGTCTGCCATCAGTTGTTAGATGGGGTGCTTGTCGTATCTTTGACTCTCCAGCTGTTAGAAAACTACCATTCCCAGCAGGCTTGTTGCTGTAGCGCCTCCTGTGAGTTGTAGTTTGGCAACAGCTTGAGACTCACAGGTTGTCAAACCCTGATCTTCACTTTCTTTGCAGGTCCACTTATCGGTCTAAAGTTTAGGCCACATTACCTGCAGCAGCAGCACCCTATGTTCAGCTGATCACAAGGGTGCATCTGCTGGATCCTCAGCTGTTAGCACTGGGTTAAGCTTCTGCCCTCCATGTAAAACGAGTGCAGAGTTCCCAGCTCCTCATGTGCACACTGGCAGCGGACACTGACTGTCACCAAAGGTAGTATCTATTAACTGTGGGTGTCCAAGGGGAGCGAGCACCTGCTTGGTATTGTTCTCATGATCCAAACCTGACAGAGTTATCAGGAAGTGGGGCTGTCGGGTACCATTGGTGTCTGTAATGCAAGATATTCTTCCCCAGCTTGATTTCTGTTTCTTTTCCTATGACTGGACAGAAACCTGTATGGCACAGCTTAGAATAAGACTTCCACAGAGGGGTATTGGTCCTTTCTGCAACTTGGATTTGCTTGGAATTTTCTGGTGGGAAAACTTTTTGTATGATGTTAGAAGGCAAGAAACTTTTTAAATTTGTTGCTAGCAGTGTTCTGGCAATATTTCCGCATCATGTGGCAGGACACAATTCCTGTGGCTCTGTAGCTGCGGAAAGTCTCAGTGTACGTCAGGTCTTATGCTGGTGTGCAGTGGGGGTTTCAGCTATGCGTTCCGGAGGATGGAGATGGTTTACTAACCTACTTGTTCTTTACGCATTCTGGGATCTAAATTCCCTCGGGCTTCTGTAAATTCCAGTTCCATTAAATGGATCAGTTAAAAAACACATTAACATCAGTTAGTCCGTTAATGTCTGTAATGATACGTGTCCGTTATTTATTTACTTTTTAAATCGGACGTTATCAGAACGGATATCCAACGGTAGTGTAAACACCCCCTAAATCTAGTGACTAGTCTGTTCTACCTGTGTTTTTGAAAGAACCTACCAAATTTTACTGTGCTGCTGAATTGGTGGCCTTTATGCTCAGTGGCGGGTACTATGTTCACACATTAGGGTTTCCTTTTGCTGCTGTGTTTTAGGACCCTTAGTATTTGTGTTATGGCTGGATCCTTGGGGGGGGATGGGGGGGGCAGTACTATGGTTTATAAAGGTGTCAGTGCATGCTTCTCTTTGTGGCTTAGTAAAACGTGAAATCTGGAACCACTGAGATATTGGAGCACGACTTAAATCTCATTGTTCCGCTCTATTATAAGAAAATCTGTAGGACAGCAACAATTATCTGCTTATGGGCATATTGATAGTAGTATAATGTTGTACCGTGTTAGCCATTGAAAGTAGTGGAAGAGTGAAGAAATCAGGCGATACCTTTTAGAGGCTAACTGAGTATATTTATAAGTCACAATATACAGGTATCGCCTGATTTCTTCACTCTTCCACTATGGGCATATTGGGCAGCTTCACAATCTATAGGTAGTGTAGACTGCCTCAAGTAATTCTAACACCCCTACCTGTATATAAATTTGCAATGTACGTTTGCAGGTATATGTCAGTGTTCTATAGAGATGATTACAGTGCGCATATTATCAATGCTGATGTATGCAAAAAGAACACACAGGTTGGGTCAGTCGGGTCCTATGCATCTCTTCAGGATGTGTGAAAACCATTGTGTGAACAGAGCCATACATGGGGCAAATATTTGATTGGCAATTGCCACTTGTAAATTCCTTAATGTAAACTATAGTGGTGCAGAAGGTTTACAGTAATGGGGTGGATTGTGTATTATTGTGCTAGTTTGTGTCTATTGATCAGTATAGGCCATAAATGACGGTTACATATGGGTTGGGATTGATAGAAGGACCCCTCTGTTAGGAGAACCAGTGTTAGCCAGAGTTTATGTAGTGGAGCCTGACTGATCTTGTCTTAGAATGGGGATCAATGCTCACACCTAGAAGTATGCGCTAGCTGGCCAGTCATATTGCTCTGTGCTGAGACTTCTGCATGCCTCAATGGTTTGACAAGTCATTGGAAGCAGTATATATCGTTGTGCAACTTCTGGGCCTAGCTATACAGGAGCTTGCTCTGTTTTCCCATCCTGTTATTACACGTATGGAGTACATGTTTGTGTTTCTGGGGTTTTCTCCTTTGCACACTGGAGTTCTAAGGGTAGGTTCACATCTGCACTTGGTGAGAGCTCGAGGATTCTGTTACCCATTCCACTTTAAAAATGTGGAGAGAAAAGCCCTGCAAGCAGGATTTTTCTGTCTGCGTTTTCTGGGTGCAAAACCGGTGGACCCAATTATAGTCTATGGGGTCCAAGGGTTTCCATGGGAAACCGCTTTTTAGGCAGATTGGGTTTCTGTTTTTTCCCCCAGCGAACCTGAAGAATAGAAACCAAGAGCAGATGTGAACCTAGTGTAAGTCAGTCTTGGTGGAATCTTTGTTGCTGTAATTTGCAACAAATGTATTAAATGTAACACTGTACGTGACTAAACGTTTTTTGTATACTTTTCATATAGCAGTTCATGTAAACAAACTTTATATAGTTCATATAAGAAAAGTTCTTTGCTTATTTGCCTCTTTCTGTCCCTTATCAAATCTGTATAATAGAACTTTATGAAGAAAGGGAGGGGGAGGAAAAGGAGAGCTCCTCAGCGAGACATCTGTAATATAAAGAGACCGTTCTTCACAACACAGCAGGGTTGTCGGGATTTAGTATCCAGTTGCTTTCTGAAAGGGATAACTGTAGGATAAGTAAGGACACAGCTCTTTTCTTTAGTGAAGTATATTGCAAAGGTCCCTTCACCTGCAGTATTTTATGAAAAAATAAATATTTATGCTTTAAGTCTATAAATTCTGTCCTAAGATATTACCACAAACATTCTGACTTTCTGAATCTCCCCCTTATTGAGGTGAGATGGTGATGATTTGTTTGAAACTTTTTTTTTTTTTTTTTGGAGGGCAGCACATAATATTCCTTCCAATGAGTGTTACTGGCATTTGACTACATTTCAAACAAAAGTGGAGTCGATGCCTAGACACATTTAGGTACATGTCAGCTGAACACACTAGGGAGAATTTAAGACTGGTTTTATATATGCCATTCTTAAGTCCCTGACAGGCGGTAACTGTGCCTGAATTAAGAGACTCTTCCTCAATTCGGATGCGCTCCTGTGTGCCAGAATTGAAATCCATGCTAGTCAGTGTGGCATAGACCAGTTTCCTAATGTGAGTTATAGTAAATTATTCAGGCTAGGTTCACACTCGCGTTTAAACTATGTTCGTGGTTACCGTCCCTGAATTTGCTTGAAAAATGCGAAGAGAAGTCCTGCAAGCAGGACTTGTTTTTCTGCATTTTCTGGGCAGAAACCCAGCGGACCCAATTGTAGTCTATCGGCTCCACAGGCTTCTGCGGGTAGCCGCTTTTTAGGTGGATTAGATTTCCGTTCTTCTGGTCCCCAAGAAGACCCAAAGAACGAAAAGCCGAATGCTAGTGTGAACCTAGCGTCAAGCTGAGGTGTCCCCAGCCTGAACTGCCTTGGTCTTTGCCTATCTTTGTAAACAGTGGAGAGCGGAATGCAGGAAGATGGAAGTGGCACAACTTTAGTGCAAAAAATAGGTTTATGCGCAACATCTATTCTATCTATGCCAGCTTTCTTGCATAGAGGGACTAGTAAATTCCCCATTGACTTTTTCAGGATCAACCCAGAAATCTAATGTGTTTGGGGGTTACCCTAGTGCAGACAGTGATTATCATGTATGGACAGACACTGCCTCACTATATATATATATATATATATATATATATATATATATATATTCAGCTTATTTCAATCTAACACTAGGTTCATACTAACGTTCATGTTCACTTGGGGACCTGAGAGATGGAAACCCTATCTGTTTAAAAAGTGGTTAGATGTGGACCCCAAACACTATAATGGGGTCTGCTGGGTTTCTACGGAGACAAAAGTCCTTCTTGCAGGACTTTTCTTTCCGCCAATTTTAAGCAGAATGTGGGACGGAGTCTTGTACCGAGACTCAAACACTCGTGTGAACCTAGGGTAAATGTACTTTTACACCACAATTTTTAGGTGGTTTTCACATGACTGCGATTGGACCTAGAAAATCTGTAAACACGTCTTTAAACAAACAAATGCATTTAAAGAGAACCTTTCACCAACTCCCAACAAGTCCAGTTCTTTACATCAATTGAAAGCTGCTGCTCCACTGATTCTGGCACTTTTGGAATTTTTTTCTCTAGTCCCTGCTGTTCCAGAGTAATCAGTGGTGTTAGTATACAGTCTAAATAGTATATCAGGAGGCTACCTGATATCCTATGAACTTGAATTGGTGTAGATGGTGAAGGTCCTCTTTAAAGGAGACTTAGGCATCTATAGAAACATGTCTGTGGACTATATATATATAAATTTATATTATTGCTGTTTAAAAATTGCTGACATCGGTTTGTGGTGACAACCCCACAGACCCTGTCCTCATACTATATTCAGATGGTTTTCCCAATTTAGACTTTTATCCCCAGTATAGGGGACAAATGTCTGATTGCTGACGGGGACACCAGTGATCACAAGAATAGGGATCTGGAACAGAGATCTCTGGCTGCCCATAGGAGTGAATAGAGTAATGGTCAATGGTATACAATTTGCCTTTATACAGTAGAACACAGCTGGATAGCTGGTACAAGGCCACGTTGAAGCTTTTTGTGATTTATGTAGCACTGAGAAGAATGTGGTCTGGGTGTACTTCTCCAGAGAGTTGTTGTTCTTACTGTATGGTACCTAGCTATTACTATGCAGGAGGTGTGTAGGGATCTGGTATATTTCAGAGAACTACTTTTAGAGCGGGGGTTTAGTCACAAGCTGTGGTTATAACACATCTGTCAAGAATAGTTTTCTTGCACAACTTTATTGCTGACGTCTTCAGTAACTTCCTGCCCAGTTTGAGAAGTTGATGCTTGTTATGACGATAAAAGGCTCTGTTCACATGGTGAGTGAACCATATGTCAGACGCCATAAAGAGTGTGTGAAATCTCATTAGAAAATGGAGGTAATTTCTGCAGGATATATATAGTCTGCTACATTCACACTACCATTATTGTCTGTAGCTGCCTTCCATCATAGGATGACTGCAGTGGACATTACCTGTACCAGAGTAACGGATACAGATGGTGCCCCCTCCGCCTGTGTCCGTTCCTATTGAATCCAATGTAAACAGCATGATGGAAGCTTTCTTTCTCCATGTTTACTTTTGTAACAGTAGAAAAAGTCCTGCGTGCACAACTATCAGCAGTCCTGACTGGACAGTGTACAGTTGGTGACATATAGAAGTCATTGATGTCAATTATTTGAGCTGACTTTCGGTTTATTTTTTCGATTAATTGCCCAGCCATTTGTACATACTATGAACACTATATACATTTCTATCATTCATCAATGTGAACGTGCTGAGGAACAGAACTGACCTGCATGGCGATCCCTACTATTTTGAGTAAAAGGTTTAGAGTTTAACATTTTAACCACTATTTCAAATTCTTTTGCAGAACAAATCCTTTATAACATAAAGCAGGAGTATAAGCGCATGCAGAAGAGGAGACATTTAGAAAGCAGCTTTCAGCAAACAGAAGCCTGCACCAGTGAAGGCCAGCCACACCATTTTTTGCCTGTTGGACAAAACTTGCCCGGTACGTAGATGGCCTTGAGCTTTCTAGGTAATTGGTAAAAGACATGCGCATCTTGAATTCTGTGTTTTTTGAGGCTTCTGGCATTCCCAGCATTTTGTTCATTACCTGTGGTAAAAGCCACATCCAGCACAAAGTGAACTCAATAGTCTCTGCAAGGAAAACGACACCCTATTTACCCAACAAGGGATATGCAAGTGGTTGGCCGCTGGCTGATTCACATGTAACTTGCCTAATAATTTTGCATTATAGTTTTCATTGCATTGGTGGTAGCTGAATTACATAGCAGTTCCCAGCAGAGTCCCTACAAACGGTGATTTTTGACAGTGTGACATGGACTGCTAATATGACCCTTTACTGCAGAAAGTTAACTTTTTTTTTTTTTTTTTTTTTAGTGTAGTTGGAGAGGTTTTAGTGTCATCTGGACCCTCCTTCCACTACTTCAGTTTTCTGCATCCCATGATACTTGAAGTCAGTTTTTCCAATTGCATGATTTTGACCCAGCCAATGACACAAATTTGTCCATCTGGTTGTACTATTGATGTGTATTTGTTAGACTCTGTAATAAAATAATCCATTAGTCATGCCATTAAATGTAAGCATGATTCTGTTCTTTCAAGCAACATCGTCTGCATTACCTTTAAGAAAGGAGCAGCCACTATTTACTCTGAGACAGGTTGGAATGATATGTGAACGTCTTTTAAAAGAACGAGAAGATAAAGTTCGGGAAGAGTATGAAGAAATTTTGACTACAAAACTGGCAGGTAGGATACCCTTATACTGATGATTCTTGCATATGAATATGGGTAGAGGATCCTCAAAGTTGCAGGTTCGGTATGTAAGCCGTATTGGCTGCACAGGATCTTTTTGTTAGTGGACCTTTAGGTACTGCTGGATATCGTCCTAAAGAGCTACAGAAGAGTTACATTTAGGGAATGTGATGCACATACAGTTTAAGTCTTTATACATTATATATGTCTTAGGTCACATTAAAGGGGCATTCTCATCTTGGACATTTTATGGTGTAGCCACACTTACAACATAAATGTCTTTTTAGATGGGAAGTGGGGGGGGGGGTTGTTCTTGACCTTTTGGAGTCACATCTGACTTCAGGACAGGACCTGCAGCGCTCTTCATATGTTTCTGTGTGAGTTAAAAGAAAGGGTCGGTTCACACTACCATTGTTACAGTTGCTCTCATATTTCATAAGTTGAGAGCAACAGACTTTAAATGGTGACTGATGCAGACATAGCACTCTGTCTGCATTCACTCTAATGTAAAAAAATGACCCTAACTTTCATGTATGCAGGACTATTTCTTCAATTAGAAAAGTAAACAAGTTTTTTCTTTTGTTTTTTTTTTTTTTACATTGTTGAATAGGAACAGATGCAGACGTAGAGGGCTCCATCTGCATCAGTCACACTATCACACTTTTAAGTCCTTTACTTTCGTCCTGTGAGGGAAGAGGGCAACACATGTTATTAACAGTAATGTGCATGTACCCAGAGTGTGTTCTTAGAACTTGCAGAAATGAATGCAGAGAGCCATGCTTGTGTGGTTACTTCCCCTTCATAGCAGGCAGGAGACCTTCACTGAGCTGGATATGGGTATAAGAGGCTGGACCTACATATAGCAGACATTTTTGGCTTGTCTTGTGGATATACTATAAATGTCTAAGATGAAATGATGAATGAAAAATACATCTAGGTAGTATTTGTGTGTGTTTGGTGTAAACTTTTGATAAGAGCCTAACTTGGTTGTAGTTGACTAGGACATTGTATACAAGTTTGGTTATCTGAGCCACAATTTGAGGGCTATAGATTGCTCATATTTATTGAATTATGTTCTCACCTTTTCTCACAGAACAATATGATGCTTTTGTGAAGTTCACGCATGACCAGATTATGCGACGATATGGAGAGCAGCCTGCTAGCTGTAAGTATATCCCAAGAAAAATAAGATCTAGTAGGAGTGCAGTCTTCTGATTGTGATGCTTGCTTTCTAGGGACTTGAACTGGTTATTAACAGGATATGGTCTGAAGTTGGTCTTGAGTAATTGCATCTCTTGTCCTTGTCAATAGGGTCAGGCAGCGTATACATAAGTGGAGTAACTTTTCTAATGCAAGATGTGATGTCTGTACGATGTGACTTGCATGCTGAAGTAGTGTGTGCAAGGTGGCAGTCCCATACCACCATTAGTCTTGTGACATGCATAAACTATGGCGTCTTGATGTAAACTGCAACAACAAAGCAGTGTTTCCAACTATAGCAATTTATGAAGTGAAGTGACTACTCTGCATCTCCACACTACTCTGCAGATCCATGGCACCTCTTGCTTTACTAAAGGAATACTTTTCACTTGTGCTATGTGCGGACACCAGTGCTTGGAGAGAAAGGCAGCTTCTGCTGTTAGTGCTAATTTGGGGAATTGGAACATATATTTGTCCATGGTTTAACTATATCTTCTTTTCTCTACAGATGTCTCATGAATTGTTCTTCGCCTTTCCCGGCTGTTCTCCCCATATTGCTGCAAGATGTCCTACTTATGAATTGCAGCAAGGCCATATTTCCCTACCCTGTGAACACAGCTTATTTCAAGCTTCTGTCAGTGGCAACCACTCTTATGCAGCAACTGGTTTTTGAGTGCTCCCTGATGTCAGTGCCACCTGGATGTGGATCTATGCTACCTGTATTAATATTCCAGTGGCCTCATTGCTGTATCATTGAAATCTGGCTTCTTTTTGTTAATGTTTTAAAATGGATTAAAGCTGATGTTCAGGAACATGCCCTGTAACTGTTGTATAAATCAGTCATCTTTTAACAGTTCACTACAAACACAGCATCCACTGTCTGAACAGTGGCCGACACAATGGGACTTTTTTTTTTTTTTTTTAAATGACATTTATCGGATCTGACTCTGGAACAAGAAAATAGGGCATGTGCATTTTAAAGAACTCTTTTTGGGGGAGGTAAAACTGATTTGATGACTTGTTTTGTAGTTTTTATTTATTCTATCCGTCTTTAACAAATGTTTAATGCATTTTTTTTCTGTCTTTCATTGTTTAACTGCCTTGTAGTACTGGAATTTAGTTGGTAAATAATAAAAAAAAAAAAAAAAAGTACAAAAGCAATTTCTTTCCCAATGTTATATAACTAATGGTAGTTTACTGTGACTATTTGGAAATGGGGTTTCTTATTCTTGAGGGTCATAAATCTTGTTTACTTGGGGGGGGTATTGCATTAGTTATCCTGGTTCATGACTATCTGAATTACACCAGAACCACACTGCCTTTGTATTCGGACATCACTATTCAGATTTCATGCTAGAGCTGGACTAATGGCAATGGCTACAGTGTTAAATAGCTGGCAGAAAATCCAGTTGGGGAGTCATTCTTTTAAGGAATTAAACACTGTAAACCTCTATATTTGCCAACCAGACCCTTTGATCCCATCTGAATGAGCGAGTGTGGGGGAAGTCCCTTGGGGACCCCCGAACGGAAACCTAATCCGCATAAAAAAAAAAAAAAAAAGCGGTTACCTTAGGAAACCCATAGATTATAATGGGGTCTGCTTGGTTTCCACCCGAAAAGGGTGGAAACAGGCGGAGAGAAGTCCTGCTTGCAGTGCTTTTCTCTCTGCATTTTTCATGCAGAGAGGGGAACGGAATCCCTGAGCGTAATGCAAGCGCAGATGTGAACCTAGACTAACTCTGGTTTTCAAGAGATATGATATCAGGCAGTTTGCTTACAACATGCCTCATTGTTTTCTTGTGGAGTAAATAAGCCACCTCCAAAGATGCCTGGCAGTAGCTTACTCTTCATTTCCTACTAAACATATGTGGTCATCAAAGGTGAACTAGCATGTATGCAGTGTCAGTATCAAGAGGGATAGTTTGCTGAGTGAGCGTTTGCTAACAGCTATCTTACATGTATAGTCAGCCTTTGGGTGAGAACACACAGGACTGAATCTGAAAGGAACTGGCTCATAATGCAGGGTTAAATCTCATCAAAGCTTGCATTTTTATTGTGATTTTCCTTAGTTTCCACAGCATTTTTTCACTTTTTGCTCCCTCAGCAACAATGCAGTCTCCACAAAGATGATTGATACGCTGCATTAAAAAAAAAAAAAAAAAAACTGGTTTATTTTTCTCTGCAGATTGTTTGAGCAACATGTAAATGATTTATAAAATCTCATATTCCTTTCTTAGGATGTGTCTCCACAGGAGCAAAAAAAGCTTTTCAGCTGTTTCCCCCAGTCTAAGGTTTTTGGGAATCTATGCCATTTTTTTTTCCTTCTAAATAGTTGGACTTTGCCTGAGCACAGTCTATGGTTATTATCATTTAGGGCATCTGTATTATGAAATGAGTTGACAGAAATCTAAATCCACATCAACTAGTGGCTTAAAAAAAAAAAAAAAAAACTTGACATTGTGCTCAAGGGTCACATCTCTTCAACATGGTCAAGGCAAATTCCAACCCTGCAAACACTTCACTCAACTTGTCCAAGCAAGTGTTTACAGCACACCTAAACATTCAATTGAATTTTGATTTCCTGCCAGCATTTCTCACTAAATACATTAATGAAATTCTGTGATGAAATCTAAGTCCTAATGACAGAGTGTGCAGACTGAGGCTCATCCATGGCTCCGTTCCATGGAACTCAATGGGGGGATGAAGGCACTCATATGACAGAGTTCAGATTTCCCCAGCCTGCACACTGTCATGTCTTTCTCCTATTAAAGAGGGATGGGCTCTGGTATTCAGGGAAGATGAGGTTGGGGATTTGCATCATTTCACTTATCTCATGTACTATAAAATGTAGAAACCTGGTTCTGCTGTTATATGAAAGATGAGGTTGTAATTCTGCCTTTATTTAAAGTGATCCCCAGTAGAGAACACAGTTGGGGTTTGTATCCTGCTGCTCAGAAGTAGTAAGGCTTTCTGCTGCCTGTCATGTGAAAGAATACAGAGATGACAGTGGATTTCACAGAAAGGAGCCAAAATCCGTTAGAAGTATATTAATGACACACATGCCTAAAGCAAATCTGCAGATTAAGGTCTTGTTCAGATGGCAATATTCTGGCCAGTATTTTGCATCACTATTTGAAACCCAAAACCTGGATTAGAACCTACACTGTAATGGAAAGAATTGTACCTCTTCCGTGTTTTAGGTTTTTGCTTACAAATGCTGAGCACAATACTGCCTATAGGCAACTGGGGACTTGAGCCAGGTGCTAACAAACTGGAGGCAAGTTTCCTGTCAGGCCTGCCTCCATTTTATTTTCTCTGTGTGTAGGGCAGCAAGATTCTGCTGACATGTTCCCACAGCTAGAGAAAATATTGACAACTGTCTTTGGCTAGAGATATACTAACGCTTGTACAAACAAATCTGTTGTATGTTCTGTCTCTAAAGGTTCATTTACAGTTTTCATCCCCACATTTTGGGGTAAAAGTTCTCAAAATAAAAATAAATTGTACCTGAGTATATATATAATGAGCTTTAGAGTATGTTCACGCATGGCAGATTCATTGCCTTGCAGTGCTGGTGTCCTGGGTCTGCATCCAAGCAGGACAACATCTGCATGGAGTTCATATGTTCTCCCTGTGTTTGAGTTACTCCAGTTTCCTCCCACATGTCAAAAATATACTGCTAGGTAAATTGGCTTCCCTGTGGGTGTTGGGGGAAGAGGGTGCCTGTACAGCAACCACTGCCTTCCCTCCACAACTTGTTTTTTTTCTGGATCATGTGTACAAATTTGTGCAGATAAATGTGACACGTGAAAACCCTTATTGTAAGACTGAGGCACATTCATGAACTAAGGGTGGGTTCACACCTGCGCTTGGCGCTTCATTTGAATGGGTTTTTAAAGCAGTGCGCAGGTGTGCGCTTACACCCTCTGCGCTGCGAATCCTTTTTTTTTCGTCGGAAACAAAGTCGGACATGCAGGACTTCGTGTCCGACGAAAAAAAACATTGTGCTGTAAGCTACACAAAATTTATCAGTGGTGTTTGATAAATTTTGCACAATTTATTCCATACTATTATTGTACAGTAGCAGAATAATGAATGAGACTGCACCAAATCTTACAGTTGAGAGGAATCTGTGGTGTGGGTTTTTAACCTGCAGCAATTCCTGCAAATGTGCCGCTACTAAAACCAGCCTATTTCAGGCATTTTTGTGCCATGGATTTCAGTAAAACAGAATGCAGCACATCCTCTCTGTGCGACCCTAGGTTTAGGGGGAAATTACACTTAAATTCATGGGTAACAGGCAGAATTGCAAGCTGCCTCGCTCATCACAGAGAACCTCTTTTATAACTCCCGTAAAACACTTTCAATGGGGGCAGTTGCTTCAGGAGAAATCTAGTATTACTTGTTGCTTAAAGTATGCCTCCAGTTTTGTAAGGGAGACAATTACAGTAAAGGATTTGTCACTATAATCATTTTCCTGACTCACTGTTTTAGTCTATTCACAGTCTGCAATAAAACTTAGCAAGCAAGCGTTCCACTGTTGTTGCTAGACATCCGTCTTCAGTGTGGGCACAAGCCCCAAAGATTCTATAGCTGTGTCTGTCAAGCTAGAGACTGTAACCAGAGGAGCAGGGCAGGAAGTTTGCATTGGCATAAAATGCACCAGTTCTGGCACATTTTGGTGAATCTAGTTTTGACTTGCTTGAACAAAGTAATGGTTTACTGAAAGGGAGTGGTTTAAACGTGCCAAAATTTTGAAGTCAACTTCTGCCCCAAATTAAGCCAGTAGGTGATATAAAGTTTAGTTTAGACAGTCATGCAATGTAATTTCCATCTTTAAACTGCCTCCCACTGTATTCAATGGAGGCAAAGGCCAAAGCATAATGGTGAAAAAAATAAGTGTACTGCTCGATCTAGCCACAGAATCTGCCGCGTGAGCCACTTTGCTGATCAGCCCTATTTACGTGAGCGCCATGTTGGAGAATGAATAAGAATTGTGAGGCAGAACAACCCTTTAAGTGGAAATACTCCTCATGTGTTCTTTTCTGTTATTCACAAAAAGGAAAAACACAAGCATCATTGCATTAACAGCTGACTTGTATTCCCATTCCTTTCTCTCCCTCTGCATCTTAAAATGTCCCATTAAAACCACAACCCGCAAATCTTCAATAGAGTTAATAATAAGTTAATGCAAAAATTTCACACTCTGCAATTTGGACTTAATATTCATGCCAGTTTCATGTCACACTATGTATGACCTGTGAGGGTCACAAATCACCACCTGATAGCAAACAGATCCCTCTGTCACGCCCCACAAGTTTCCAGATTGTTTATCTCTTGACCTGTTGTAAATAACTTCTCTACTTATATTGCCTTTTGTTATTTTTAAAGATTCTAAGATCCTTTGAAGATCCATGTCTTATGTGTAGAAAAAGTCTGTGAATTTTCAGTTTCTTGTATAACACCATGTCTGAAGAAGAGATCTAGTACTCTCGAAAGCTTACCATCAAATATACTCAGCTTCTAAAAGGTATCTCCTGATTTCTTCACTCTTCCACTACTTTCTATGGCTAACACGGTACAACATTATACTACTGATCACAATACTGTCAGGGAAGGTCAAAATTAGTGACGTATAGCCTGCATCCAGCAGTACACAACATGTAACCTTCCTGCTTACAAAAGATCAATATACAACTTAACCTTTAATAATCTATTAATTATTGATGAAATAATTGTGTATTAACTATATACAGAAAAGAAGAAAAAGACATTTTTAAATGCATCTGCAGTGTATACCGCTTACATTCTTGTACACATTTTTGGTATACAGTCATGACCAAAAGTTTTGAGAAAGACACAAATATTATATTTTCACATGATCTGCTGCCCTCTGGTTTTTATGTGTGTTTGTCAG
Organism: Leptodactylus fallax; assembly: GCA_947044405.1. Taxonomy (NCBI): domain Eukaryota; kingdom Metazoa; phylum Chordata; class Amphibia; order Anura; family Leptodactylidae; genus Leptodactylus; species Leptodactylus fallax. Next base: position 241,061 of record CAMRHE010000035.1, on the reverse strand, counting down.
ATGATTTTATCACATACAGAAATATAATTGCATTCATATTATGAGTAACAGAAGCTTATATTGACAGTTAGAATGAGTTCATGCAGCAAGTCAATATTTGCAGTGTTGACCCTTCTTCTTCAGGACCTCTGCAATTCTCCCTGGCATGCTCTCAATCAACTTCTGGACCAAATCCTGACTGATAGCAGTCCATTCTTGCAGAATCAATGCTTTAATTTTGTCTGAATTTGTTGGTTTTTGTTTGTCCACCCGTCTCTTGATGATTGACCACAAGTTCTCAATGGGATTAACATCTGGGGAGTTTCCAGGCCATGGACCCAAAATCTCTATGTTTTGTTCCCTGAGCCATTTAGTTATCACCTTTGCTTTATGGCAAGGTGCTCCTTCATGCTGGAAAAGGCATTGTTGAGCGCCAAACTGCTCTTGGACAGTTGGGAGAAGTTGCTCTTGGAGGACATTCTGGTACCATTCTTTATTCATGGCTGTGTTTTTAGGCAAGACTGTGAGAGAGCCGATTCCCTTGGCTGAGAAGCAACCCCACACATGAATGGTTTCAGGATGCTTTACAGTTGGCATGAGACAAGACTGCTGGTAGCGATCACCTCTTCTTCTCCGAATAAGCTGTTTTCCAGATGTTCCAAACAATCGAAAAGGGGATTCATCAGAGAAAATGACTTTACCCCAGTCCTCAGCAGTCCACTCTCTGTACCTTTTGCAGAATATCAGTCTGTCCCTGATGTTTTTTCTGGAGAGAAGTGGCTTCTTTGCTGCCCTCCTTGAGACCAGGCCTTGCTCCAAGAGTCTCCGCCTCACAGTGCGTGCAGATGCACTCACACCTGCCTGCTGCCATTCCTCAGCAAGCTCTGCACTGCTGGTAGCCCGATCCCGCAGCTGAAACACTTTTAAGAGACGGTCCTGCCGCTTGCTGGTCTTTCTTGGGCGCCCTGGAGCCTTTTTGGCACCAATGGAACCTCTCTCCTTGAAGTTCTTGATGATGCGATAGATTGTTGACTGAGGTGCAATCTTTCTAGCTGCAATACTCTTCCCAGTTAGGCCATTTTTGTGCAGTGCAATGATGACTGCACGTGTTTCTTTAGAGATAACCATGGTTAACAGAAGAGAAACAATGATGGTAAGCACCAGCCTCCTTTTAAAGTGTCCAGTGGTGTCATTCTTACTTAATCATGACAGATTGATCTCCAGCCCTGTCCTCATCAACACCCACACCTGTGTTAATGGAGCAATCACTGAAACGATGTTAGGTGGTCCTTTTAAGGCAGGGCTGCAATGATGTTGAAATGTGTTTTGGGGGATAAAGTTCATTTTCTAGGCAAATATTGACTTTGCAAGTAATTGCTGTTAAGCTGATCACTCTTTATAACATTCTGGAGTATATGCAAATTGCCATTAGAAAAACTGAAGCAGTAGACTTTGTAAAAATTAATATTTGTATCATTCTCAAAACTTTTGGCCATGACTGTACTATTCTGTCCTCTCGTATGGAAGCAGCTGGCTTCATCCCCTGTGTAGTGGCCATGAATGGTAGCTGAGCTGCAGTGATGATGAACAGCTGCAACACAGTGGCCGGAGCCATCTGCTTCCAGGTCCGTGCACTGTATAGTCCCTGTATCAGCTGATAGGTGGGGGTGCCAGGAGTCAGATCCCCACTCATCTGATATTGATAACCTATCCTGAGGAGAGGCCATGAATGTGGAAAGCCTGGGAAACCCCTTTAGGCTAAGACCTCAGCAAAAAAGTGCTGCGGGAAAATTATACCTATAGGGGGGGAAAAAAAAAAAAAAAAAAAAAAAAAAAAAAAAAATCGCTGGAGTTTTCCCACGACAGTTTTGGAAATCGCAGCGTATCTGCAGTGCATATTTTTTCACAAGGTGCTATAACTGTAAAACTCCACATGGGGCCCGGCATTAATCAGTATAGTTTGATCCTCTTTGGGACCAACACTACAACAGCAGCGCTCAAAATTTTACCCTTTCCCTGTTAGTATTGTGCATAGGGTAGATAGTGGTGCAGGTACTCTCAAGTGAGTGTCTCTTTCCCTAATTATTAATCTACATTAACCTAGTTAACTGCTTGAATCCTACAGACGCTTCACCATTGACCTTAAGTCAAACAGACCAGAGACAAATGAAAAAAGTGACTTCTGGTTCACAGTGAAGAGACTGCAGTATTCTGGTAGTCACATTTTGGTCACATGGTAATGGAACAGAGGCTGATAATTAGTGTCAGGGTTCCACTTAAATATCAATACCCAATTCCATATAAGATGGTACAACAGTACACCTGAAAAGTGTGAAGAAAACAGGGCTGTCAACATTCACCACAACCCTTTTACAAATGGGTTTTCCTTTCTGTTTACTGCATACAGCTAACACCCATGAGACACATATTTAAAGAATTATTAAAAGTTAAAGGGGTGTCCCAGTTTATTTTTTCAACTTCCAGGGAGGCTTTAAAATAATAAACAGTGCATACTCACTTGTCTGTTCTGTAGCGTTGAGTCTCAATTCGTTCCCTGTTTTTTTTTAACTTTCTGCATATGCACAAGCATGTTAGCCAATCAGTGGCTGACATGCTTTCAGCCAATCAACTGTGTTGATACACAGCTCTTCATATAAACTTAGCACTCAGATGCAAACGTTGCCGATAAGTGAGGTTTATTAGTAAATAACAAAAATCCAAATGTAATAGTTGTGTAATGTTTCAGTCTAACATAACAGATCTTCATCAGACACAGATTGAACAAAAGGAGAGGAGATGATGTGAGGATGCCATAGGAGTGGCCAGTAGAGACGCTTGTTATGTTTATATGAAGAACTGTTACGGGATAGAACCCTATGCAGGCACCAAATCCAGAGTAGAGCCACGTGCAGCCCTATCCTCATGTTGATGATACACAGCATCAGTTCTCAGCCATCTAGTGGATGACGTGCTTGAGTTCAGACCAAAATTCAGAAAGACCAGAGACCCAAACTAAACCCTGCCCGAAAAGACAGTTGAGTATGCACTTTTTATTATTTTGAGCGTCCCGACAGTTTAAAAAAAAAAATGAACTTGACTGCTGGAAGTAGTCTATGGTGAAAATGTATAACAAAATCAAATCTTAACACACATCTGCTACTAGAACTTCCCAATTTGACCTCTGCTCATTTTTCTGCATCCTGGGAAATTTAAAAATATACTTCAATTCTATGATGGAAAGGAGCATTGGATTATTAGAATTTTGGAGTATAAAATGTTAGACTAAACAAATTTCACAGCATATATTTTAGATAGTATCCAAGCTGTTACATGGAAGATAATAAAAATATTAATCTGTTAAAAAAAACAATAAGTTATTGGCTATTGCTTTGAAAGTTTTGCAATTTTTTTTAATGTCATCTCAACACTAAGTCAGATTTAATTTTCAACAAATGAATATCTGGACATTCAATTTGTACAAATCTGTGAAAGTATTACAATATAAAAGTATAACATACAAAAAGTTCATCTTACGTTTATACAGAGTTTTCAAAGATATTTAACTCATTAACATCCACCCCAGGTCAGTCTTGCCACATGGTCGGTCTTCTGCTTTGTAGGCTTTACAAATCCAAGAAGCTCCAGCTCAGAGACCGCTCTGATGAAACGTGCACTGGAAACCAGTTAAGGATCTATTGCTCAGGTAAATGGGCCTAATCAGTGGGGAGTCTCAAGCTGAAGACTCCGCAGTAAGATCTAGGTCTCCCTTTGAAAACAATGGGAGCCAAAATCAGGGCAGAATCAACCACAAAATCAGTGGCAGATTCCACTATGTGTACATGGCCTTAATGCAACAGTTTTTATGCCATGACATGTATTCCACAATATCTCTCTCTTTAGTGCTCCACTAAATAGTAAGTACCTACATGTGGGGTGTTATTTCAAAGGAGGATTTGGGAAGGATCTCCTGCAACTAAATTACCCCTGTAACCAAAAAGGAATGGAATGCTGCATGGACTACTGCAGGCCTCAAAACAGACAGCTGGGGATTATAACCAAGGCATGCCAGCAGTACCTCTATAAAAATCTTTGCTTTCATCACAGTGAAAACACAGATAACTAAAGCCAACTTTTTGTCTGAAAACCCATTGAGGCACTCCATAATCCTTTATTACATGTAATGTGTAAAAGAAAGAGTTGTAGCCTAAGGCCTAATGCACACAACAAAGTGTACAGCTAGAAAGGGGTTCCAAATTTTAATGGAAGGCCCCCAGATGACATTCAAATGCCTTTAGTCTTACATTGATTTCAGTGGGTGGTTCAGCTTTGTTTTCATGAATTTATAGGACATGCTCCATAATTCTTGAAATGGAACCGAGCATCAGAACCCCCTTCAGATTGCACACTAAGTCATGTTCATGAAGCCCTAGTATATAAAAGCATCAGAAGTTGAACTGGTGACATTAATCATAACAATAACCTGAAGTAGGCAAAACAAAAGCCAAAAAAGCCAATTGTTTACAGTGCTGTTGTTGTCCCATCAGCAGGACATTTTGACTTTACCTCACTCTTGTGCAACCTCTTTTTGGATTTACCTTAGTCTTGGACAACCTATTGTCATATACCCAGTTAGGACATTTGGACAGTACAGAGGGGAGTTTCCTACCCGAAACCCCATTAATGAGCCAGAGTGGAGAACTACCTTTATTCACTTCTACCCATCACTGGATGAATTGTAAGAAATAATATAAGTTGCTTGTTTAGCCAAGACTATTTGTGAGCTATTACAAATGACATAACAAATCTAGTATTGAGAATGTCCAAGTTATTAATGAACCACCAAGAGAACTGCATCCAAGTTCTGGACACAGGACAAGCCTTTACATGTGCGACATTTCTAAATGTTCAGCTGCTGCTTCACATTCTCTTTACTTTAGACAGACAAATAAAAAGGATACTGAGTCATTTCATCCACTTGCTTGAGAGAATCTGAATCACTGTCATCATCGGCACTGACAACTGTTGCAAATGCCTGCAGATATGTACATATGAAAATTAAGTGGCACTGCTTGCTGCAATAAAACCTCATGCAAAAACACACCATAAATTTTGCTTCACTGAATGTCGCTTTAAAATAAAAACAGTGCACAAGAACCAGAAATTATCTGAATATTTCATCAAATCATAGATTCTATTAGATCAGCTTTACCACACAGTGGATTGTATAGAAGGTAGTAAGTGGGGTTCTGATATAGTCCAGTTATATTCACTTAAAGCTATGTTTGGGAGCCCATGACAGGTAACCATTATATTACTGCCAATGAACTACACTGTACTTTTCTTAAACAAACTTCCATACAGCAGCATGGTGTCTACAGAGTATATATTATGTGCCATATTACTCTCATACCTCTAACCAGTCATAGAGGTTAATGAGTCTTCCACATTCAAGATGCAGTTTGTATGCAATGCATATATCAGGAGCTGCACTGGACAGAGTTCCATCGTTTTCCAAGGACTAAATGGAAAGAAGAGATTAACGTTACAATGTTGAATATAACATTTCAGGGACATACAGTGAACAAGGATCACTTATAAATATAGTCTGAATCATTCTAGTCATTCTATGACACAAGGTATGAATTAGCTTTACTACCTTTAAATAAGTAGAAGGGTTGTTCAGAGCGGTGTGCAGGGCGATGCGAGGCACGGCATTCAGGTGTTTGCGGAGGATGCTGGCAGCACTGAAATATACGACTTCATACAAAGGTTGTTCTTCTGGACGGGTTAAGAAGTCTCTGAAACAGGAAGCAAATCAGGGTTATAAGCAAAAGTAGAGAGTGATTCTGCTCATTATATCTTTTTGTGTAAGAATGTAAAGCGGTTCTGAAGCAAGCACATAGTGGGAAGCCATAAATGTTGTTTTGTCACTCAACATGGCACACGAATGTACTCAAAATCTCCTCGTACACCTTGCACCAAGGATGAAGAATTTTATCCTCAAGAGTCTGCTAATTGTAACCATCAAACAAAATGCAAAAAGTTTCAATTTCCTTCTTCACGGTTTATTAGAAATGTTTTTTTTTTTTTATCTATTGTCTAATACCCTTTCATTATCTTACTGCTCTAAGCTGCATGGTAAGAGCAGACCTCTGAACCAGAATTGTTTAAGGCATACTTGTACACAAAAAAAAAAAAAAAAAAAAAAGTAAAAATCTCACAATTTTTCTTTTGGCCATTTACTAAATCTAGTGCTGTCAGAATTTTTTCCAGTGTTTGGAGACTTTTTTTTCACTGTACAGCAGACATCATTTCTCTCCATGGTAGCTAAGTAGGCAGGCTCTTCCTGATGTGAAGCTACTGTCACATTCACAACAGCCTGTTGTCTTCCCACATCTGCTCCCACATCATAAAAGATTATCACCACTACAATGATTTGAAACAACTGCAACATTTTTAATTCTTTATATTTGCAAAAATGTTTAACTTTTAATTGTCTAAAAATTTAAATATGGTTATGTCCATGGAAAAACTCCTTTAAGGATCTGTTCACAGGTACGTTGTGGTCTCTATTATAAACACAAAGCACAACAGAATGTCGGCTTTGTCTCATGCCAGACACCACCTTTACCCATAAGATCCCACTGCCTTATAATGGGGTCTGTTGACTTATTTCATGCTTTTACACTGGACATTTCTGGTACACACTCATTAAAATTAGAAAGCTGTCTAAGAAGGATGGAGTACTACAAGTCCCAGTTCAAAATAAATAAACAATGAACTGATTTATAATTTTCAGCAAATTAACATAATTAAAGCTTTCAATGCTTATCTATCACCCATGTGCTGACCACTCAATTGTCCAGGGTCTGTGCAGGTCAGTCACAAAAGCAGTGTTATATCACCTGGAGAAAACAGCAACCAAAGAGGAGTGAAAGGTCAGAGAGGAGAAACATTAGCAGACAGGGAGTTTCAGACTGACCACAGCAAGATTAGGAAGGGAAGACACTGACTATATGGCTGTAGGCCATCTTGACCTCAGTGGGCCCTAGAATCTGCCCAAGATTACTGGTTCCTGACTCCGGCACAGTTTGTACTGTGCTTATTCTGTTGACTACATACATCCAACTGCACATTATGGTGGACCTAACAGACCCCAGATAACTCATTGCCATAATGGTCTGTGTAGTCAGAGGGGAGGCACCATTCTTTGAATCCTGTGGGCCTTAGAATTATTCTGATTTGTGTGTTACAGAATACTAAACAGACAATTTAAAAAAAAATCTGTAAAATGAATAATTCTAAATGGCAATGAATATACAATTTAAAGCAGACATCTCTGTTCTTACATCTGTGGCCTATAGCCCCAACTAAGGATATAATTTTGCCAGTATGAATGTAACGTCCTTGCCTGTCCGGGCTTTGGCACCGTCCTCCGGGCGCACGCTGCGGCGCAGGAGGCGTGCCCGGTTGTGATTCTTTTCTTTGGGTTTTTCTTGTACTGTCTGAACACTGTCCTATTCCCTCACCTCCTTAATTGATTTTCCACCACGCCCTTCTCCTTCACCTTGCTCTCCCCCTGCTCCACTAAGAGTTAACTTTGGTCCTACCTTGGTGATTGACAGCCTATCCTCCTATCAAGTCTGAGGCGGGTTCTTTCTCCCTATTTATTGTTTGCCCACTTTCCTATGGGCGCCTGCTATTGCATTTTGCTTACTGGCTATACTTCTTGTTATTTGTTACCTGCTCTTCTGAATTTCTGACCACTGGCTTTGACTATTCTCTTGGATCTCGATTCTGTGCTGCATTGCTCGATTGTTACTGACCCCTTGGCTAGCTGACCTCCCTTTATTGTTGTGCGTCTTGTCTGCGTTCTGTGCGATCACTTATTATAAGGAGGGACTGTCGACGAGTTGCTGGCTGTCACCTAGGACAGATCGGGCAAGTTAGCCAGGGACAGTGGGGGGATTCAGCTTAGGGTCCACTGTCTCGTTGTGCCCCTCCCCCTAGTTCTCCAGCAGCTTCTGGGGAATCGCTCCTCTAGTGATTCCCTTACAATGAATATTCGATATACGTGATTAAACTCTATGAGGTATTTTAGGATTATGGTACAACCTCTTTATCTGATATAAGTGGCAGTATAAGTAACAAGTAGCAATGTAGGACTCATTCAAACAAACTTGCTAAATTTTATATTACTAGACCCAGACTAAACCACATTTCATGATACATACCTAACAAGGCCATCAAGGAAATCTACCACCTCAAGGCGAAGAGACTCAAATCTACTTGGTTTCTTTGTTCTTCTTGTTTCTTTCATTTCTAGCAGTGTCTAGAAAGAGACACAAACGGAATATATTACATGAGACATGGTCTGTCTAAATAAATATCTTACATCCTAACATCAGGTTCCAATCAGATGTTGTTCTAACCTGCTGCTGAACCCAGACAGAAATCTGTTCGGCTATAAACGTGAACATGTATAAAGTAAAAACAACAATGGCATGGTATTTGCAATTCACATTTGTGAATAGCAATGTTTTCTTGTCTAGCGCACATTATGTATCCTGGATGCACTATGCTAGATGGCACAAGAAAAACACTACACAGTTCTTCTTGTCAACGTCTAAAGTGGGGAAGAGGCAGGAAAATTCCACTCCTACAAGACTGTAAGACATACCCCGGATCATTACATTACATCTGCAGATGTTTCAGCAGAAATCAAAGTGAAAATCAGGAATATGTCTGTTTTATCCAAAGTTTTTGCTGATTTAATTCAGTATTTTTATGTAAAAAGGTGTTTATATGCTGCCAGGACTCCATCCACATAGAGTGACTGACACTCATATAACTTAAAAAAAAAAAAGTTGTCACTTTAATCTGAAATGAAGTGAGACATTTTTTGTACAGTGTTTTTCTTAAAAGTTTTAAAAATGGAAACATTATGATGTCGGAAATCAGATAGGTCAGTAATCTTTGACCAGGTAAAGCCACTGGGGTTTGATATTCTGCTCTTAACAAAAACAGGTTAAGTGATGACAGTGATATTTTCCCTCTGTCTTGTCAACTGACAAAGGATTTTCTGGAATCAGATTTATGTTGTGCATCCCATCATTTAAAGTGCTCTCCCTGGAAGAAAAACACATTCTTTGTTTTGTGTGTCAATATTCCAGACTAGTGCCCAGCGTTATCCACCTGTTCTAGCAAGCAATAGCAAGAATAACTTGCAGTGACTGCCCATGCTCTGATGTAAACTGCTGCCAGCAGTCCAGAGTCAGCACTCTGTAGTTTTACTTACTCTACTAATAAGGCTTGTAATCACAAGAAATTGGCAAGTTGGATCATCATCTTGTATAAAAGCATGGTACTTAAAAGGGTTGGCCATTTTCTTCATTTAAACATTTAAATGGTATATGCCATAACTAGAAATGTAATGTTACTCATTCATATGTTGTGCTTCCCACATCCAATCTGTAACATGCATTGAGGATAGGGGAAGCATTAAAAATAATGCAGTAATAATAAAATAAAAATAAAATAAAAAAAAATAATACAGTAACAGAGCTGGCAGATAAGCTAATTCATCTTACAGTTGCATCTATAGTTACCTGTTTGCTTATCCATATCTGCAGATGGCACTAGTACATCACTTCCAGTATTATTTACATGCTTCCCTGCATGTTACAGATCAAACGGGAGATGTGCAACTTATTAAAACATCTTATGAGTGAGTAAAATTACTTTTAGGCTAAGGTCCCACAATGCGGAAAAGTTGCTTTTTTGTTGCAGACTTCATTGCCAAAGGAATGGGAAATATAAAGAAAGCGCATACTTCTCCCTTCTACTCCTGGCTTTGTCTCAAAGAACGCAGCAAAATCTGCAACCACAAAAAAAAGGAGCTTTTCCGCAACGTGGGGCCTAAGCCTTAACGTCTGACTACTTTCTGAATGTAATTGGCAAACGCCAATAGATTGTAAGCCCTTGCTGGCCGTGCCCTCTATCCAACTGTGTCAGTTGGTCACTGTTAGTATTATCTGTTCTGTATATCTTGTGTACCGTATGTAAACCCTCAAATGTAAAGCACCATGGAATTAATGGTGCTATATAAATAAACATTATTAATAATAATACTAATAATAATACTAATAATAATAATAATAATAATAACGCCCTACAATTTTACATCTTATGTATAGCACAATCCAATAGACATCAAAATACTACATACTTTCTGAAGCTGGTAAAGGTCAGTCTTCTTTTGCAGGCCTTTTTGTGTGGCGCTCTCTTCATCTTCTACATTTCCCAAATTATCTCCTGAAATGAACAGATTTATAAAAAGAAATACCAGTGTCAATTCAAACACTGGATTTATTTAAAGTGTAACTCCCATTTTATTTTATTTTTGCTACTGTGTCGGGGGATCTGTTGTGAACATTTTAGTAATATACTTTATTCATCTATCAAACTTCCTTTTAATAGTAAACAGGCTGTAAAGTACCCATTAGCAATGCTCTAACTGCATTGCCAGGAAGACTCTGTACACCCCTACTCAATGCAGCATGTAGAGCTGAAACATTTACTAAGGGTAAATGGTAACTTCAAATGGCCTTACCTCCGGTTTTATACTGCCTACAAAAATGGTTCTGTTATCAGAAGAAAGATGAGATTCTTTGCTTTCATATGAATTACTAGCTGTAAAAATTAGAGATTTAGAATTTGAGATATCACTAGTTAAATGCAGAGTCTGGAATGTGATTATTATATGCAGTATGAACTGATGCATATTAAGTTCAAATTCCCAACTGTGTTTTTAACTAGTGATATCTCAGGTTCAGTTATAGCTACTACTTAATAGTTTCTTATGATTGCAAAACTATTTTTCTTTGTGGTATAAAACCAAAGATACAGCCAAATAAAGTGCCCATCTCCCCCTTTGGTAAATGCTTCAGCTCTGCATATTCACAATACAACTGTGTGTACAGACTTTCCCCAGTAACATCTCAGTTAGAGGTTTGCTAGGGAGAATGTTACAGCCTATTTTATAATAAAAAGATATTTAGATCGGGTGATATGGTAATAAAGTATAGTACAAAAATGGTCACAAACACCCCCCCCCCGACATAATAACGAAAAAAGATTGGCAGTTACACTTTAACTTGTTGTCTAAAACTCATCCGATTCATCGTACCTACATTTATTTTAACCAAAAATATAGATAAAAGGTAACTTTTAAAAATGTTTGATCAATGGGTGTCCAGAGGTTGATGCCCCTGCCAACTGCTAAAATGAAAGGACAGAAGCGTTCGGCTGATCTCCTTCATGTCAGATTAGCTCTCCTGGAAAAGCAGAGCAAGTGCTGTACTGACGAACAGATTTTTTACAAACCTATGCAATGCCTGCTGTTCTGCTCTCTCAGGAGAATCCAAAAGTAAATGAAAACAGGGCTCACCAAATACTTCTGTTACTTCTTCTTAGTGTTTGGTGGGGGTCTCAGCTGCAAGAACCCCACAAACAACACTTCTGACATGCCAAAAGTTTATAAAGTCATCCTTGCCCGCAATAAAAACATAAAAAAAAGCTTTATACTCATCCTGCCACTGTACTCCTTGCACCGCTGCAGGTCTTCACTGAAGCCAGAGGAGTACACCTAGGCTTCAGTGTGCATGCCCTGTACTTCTGACACTGCCAGTGAACCTGGGGTGTATGTGCTAGACTTCACTGAAGAACTGCGCAGAAGCCAGGAGCACCAGAGAGGAGTCTGATGAGATCCATCTGACTCATTTCTAGGCAAGTATAAAGGTTTATATTTTTTTCCAATGCGGGCACAGATAACTTGAGATACTAAACCCCCAGTCTATACCTGTGAGTAGTTTAGTGTTCCAAATCGATCTGATGAAGAGATAAAGAAAGAAAAAGAGAGAGAGAGCTGTAGTTTAAAGAGACACTCCAGCATTTTATTATTTTTAGCTATGCAAAGTACTTATTGAAGTAAATTCTGGCATTGCTGATGTCACCCATGTCTAGCAACTGTTTTCATGTTAGTACCTGTAAGCCATGTGTATTTCCTATTTCTGCAAAACACTGCAGAGCTAATACTATATAGCCACAAGAACCTAGGGCTGTGATAAATCTACAGGTCCTGAAAGCTGCACAAACTGTTGTTAACACTGGGCATGGTGACATCAATGAGAGAGGAGAGAACTGTGGGCAACATGTGAAAGAGGGGGCTATAGGGAGCAGATTAAGAAAGAGGCAGAGGAGGTATTTTCACAGAGGAGTTAGGGCAAAAAAACAGGTGGCAGGACTCTGAATGAATCTGGGGGTCATATGATAGTTCTGTAGAGAGAGGTCTCTTGTTAAACGCAGCAACCCATGCTCAAAAAGAAAAAAAAAAAAAAAAAGTCACACTGTGGATAGGTGATTGATTGAAGAAGGTGAAAGCAGGAAAAGGAAAGATATTGTGAGTAGACAATATTACTATTGATATGTTCTTTCAGAAAATATAATGGTGTGTCCCTTTAAATCTTGTTAAATCTCCTTAGTCTTCTGAATAGCGATTGCAGTTTCTGAGAAGATTGTCAAAGGGAGGACAGAAAAATAAAAAGTTATGGGTCTTGTAAGGCAGGAAACTGAAAACTAAAAGGGTTCCATGTCCTTAAGAGGATAAAATTTTAAGTGAGATCAAGCAGCTATAAAAAACATCATTATTATTTTAGAAGTCTAAAAAGGCAACATATTTTAAGCAGATGAAAGCACAGGTGTTAAATGGTTAATCACTGGTTCTCAGCACTGTCCTCTCCCTCTAAAATCAGGTCAAGAGAAAAACAAGATGATAAATGAATTGGAGGCCACCCATGAGCCAAGGCATGCTTCACTTAAGACAAAGGAACATACAGAAATAGCAGAGTGCACTGGCATGGTTAGGAATTTATGAACAGAAATTACTGTCTCCAAAAAACAAAGATATGTAGTTTCTAAATTCTTAGATAATAAGTCCTCCAGATGTCTGAAAATACAATGTAATATATTCACCTTCAAGACACTGAAATTGTGCCAAGAACGCCTTCACTTTTTGTAACGTCCTGTCCAGCTGTCTTCCAGAATATGGTTTCAAAACCTCCAAGCACTTATGAAGTGTGGTCACTAGCTCATCCTTTGCCAGCATTCTGCATTGAAAAATACAAGGAGAAATCATTAGCTTAAATAACAGCATGTAACACTACAAATTACCTAGGGAACTTACCAAGACCTGGCATTTCATTATCAAGTCATAATATGAAGATTGCTAGAGTAAGACATGCTGACCTTAGGAGGTAGACGCCTCCTAATAAACTTCGTTTATTTTTGGCTGCCTGATGAAATTTGTACCTGCTATGAACAAGCTTTTTTGTACGATTTCTAGAGCATAGAATAATAAATTTACCAATCCCATGGTATCCCATCCCAATTAATCATGCCCAGTTTTTTAAAAATGTATTGGAAAATCCTATTAAAAGTGTAGCGACAAATCGAAAAAAAAAGTTGTAAATGTTGTGCAATGTGGCTTGTGTGTCCATCACATGACCATGGTCTGATTTTTATCTACTGAATGTAAGCAGTATGAAATGACAGCAAGCAAAGATCTAGAAAACTGTGAGGAATTGATAGAGAAGTTATATTATCATTGTTTGAATAATGAAAATTTGTACAATTTTCCAATATACTTTCTGTATCAGTTCCTGCTGGTTTTCTAGATCTCTGCTTGCTGTCATTCATTCTGCTTACTTTCTGTGGATGAAAATAAGACAATGGTCATGTGATAGACATACAGGTGCCAGGTTCGTTACCAGGCAGATGTCTGATTACTGTGCTGTGACTGTATCGAGCTGTGCACCTGTGTGTACATCACATGACCGTGGACTGTCCATCACATGACCATGGTCGGATTTTTATCCATTTGAATGACAGTCGGTAGAGGAAAACAAGGAATTGATACAGAAAATATATTGGAAAATTGTGTAACTTTTCATTATATAAAATAATAACATTTATTAGCTGAAACCAAACTTCCCTTTAAAGAGAACCTAGTACATGAAACTGAAAGCCTAAACCACCAACATATCCTTATGGACTGGTATTTTATTGTCACAAATATTCCTCTAGTGTGCCTGCTGCCCCAGGGTTAATAAATAATCGAATACCTATCAAGAGATGAGGCTGATTTTTTCATTTCTGGTTTTCCCTGAGCACCTGGGACAGTACACCTTGGACGCCACATCCGCTGGACATCTAGTGCATGCACAGTGAAGCCGAAGTGTACAATTATCATTGAATAGAATGACATTTTATTTCATAATCCCAGGGTGAATATGCATACTAGAAACGTTAAACTAAAACACTATTCTATAAAGACATGCTGGTGATGTTGTCTCCCCAATTCTCCTGACAGGTTCCCTTCACAAAATGTATTATGTAGAATGAGTTGTTCTTGTAATTATTTATTAGGAAGCCCTCGTGCTCTTAAGGATGATGCGCTTTCAGCACGCTGTGCCTTAGAAGGCCCTCAACATATGAACTACTAACATAAGAAACTAATGTAGCCCTATTTGGGGGGGGTATGAGTATTATCCCTCCTGCAACAGACTCTGGCGCTGACCTGTGTGTATAATGGGACCTGAAGCCTTCGCTGAAGGGAAGAGTGGGAACATATATGAAATATATCAGTGCCTCCACCCAGGATAGAGCCTCTGTATTACAGGGAGGATCTCTTCCTGGGACTTACCCATGAAGTACAGTTAGTAGCCTTAACAAGGATCACTGTACTAATCTCACAGTCTGAAGAATACATACAGATACCACATAAGGTTATAACAGTAGCTTTATAAGAATCAACAGGGTAATAATACATACATAAAATATACTCAGAACACAGCAATACTACAACAACCAGCAAGTCCTCAACCGTCTTAGGTTATATACCCGGGTATATATATAGATATATAGCAAGAGTCCAGTGCACAATACCTCCAGGCAACAGAAGAGATGCAGGGGCCCCTGTGGATGACTGTGGATCCTCGGATTCTTCCAGGAGATGACAGACAGCCGATCAGGAGATGATGATGATGATGGTGAGATTCTTCACAGGCAGCAAACAGGGCGACGGTGACGGCAGTAGATGCAGGCCTGACTACCCTAACACTGAGTCCTTAACCTGCCAGCTAAACTACTAGTGCCACCGGGCCTCTAACTAGCTAGTTGGCCTTCGGAAGCCTAACCTATCACTGCCCTGAACTGTATATATATATATGGATCCCTAACTACGGTTACTAGCTAGGTCCTGTGAGTATATAGGGGGTAACACATACCTAACTATATACTGTGAAGTAAAGAGGAACAAGTGGCTCTTAGACTCCCCCAGACATAACATGTCTGTCTCAGCAGCTCTGCTCACATCTCTCCCCCCAGCAGCTCTGCCTCACATGTGTCTGACTCACTGTATTTACAAAACAAAACTTGCACTAAATGCCTGGGGTCTCTGAAGCCAAACTGCAGGGGCAAAGAAGCCAGATACATTATATACTAGTAGAAATGGCAGTTCCCTACACTCTCCCTCTGGTGAAATCTTTACGTCACGTCAAAGACATACAAAGTCATAGTATACAGTCAACATTACCAATGACAATATCAATATGGTTGCTTTTGCATTTACAGAGTCACAACAGGTTAATAGGTATACATGCCAGCAGGAGCGAAAATTGGTAACATATTGACCAAAGTGGACACTGCACCCACCCAAGCATGGTATAAATGAGGCTGAGTAGTAAATCTGGGGTCCCCCAAACTATCATATGTCAGCATAGGTGGAGGGTGTCTAATTCTCTCTCCTCTCCGTACCTCTCTCTGAGGTAAACTAGCATGTCCAGGCCCTAAACTAGGGTTGTCTGCCATGGGAGGGGATGGTGCTGGTGGCGTAGGAGAGCTAGATCCCTGCTCATCTGTAGACACAGATCTAGGTACGAATTCTGGAGTTTGAGGGTTCATAGGTCTCCCTGAAGGAGAAGATACTGGTGATCTAGGAACTTCAGGAGCCACAGTCCAATCACTCTCAGGAGTTTCAGGAAGGTCAGGTGGAATATCGGCTAAGGACTGTGGAGAATCGCAGGCCGAGCCATCATTGGAGATATCCATACCATCAATCTGAGGTACAGGCAACAAATGATTTCTATGCCAAGTCCTGATCCTCCCGTCCCGTCCTTTTATCTTGTAGACTGGTATTCCAGGAAACCGATCTACCACTGTAAAGAGTTCACTCCGCCATCGATCAGCCAGCTTATGTTTTGCAGATGCTCCCAAATTCCGTAGCAGAACATGGTCCCCAGGGTTCAATTCTCGGTATCTTACTCGAAGATCAAATCTCCTTTTATTTCCTTCATTCACTTTGGCCGCATTTTCCTCAGCCAGCTGATAAGCACTCTTAAGCGTTTCTTTCAAACGTGCCACGTATCGGTAATGATCTCGATGACTGATACCATCGGTAGAGACTCCCAACAAGATGTCAATAGGTAGCCTAGGCTCTCTTCCAAACATCAAAAAGTATGGTGAATATCCTGTGCTCTCGTGCCTTGTACTATTATAGGCATGCACCATAGCCTCCACTTTTCGACTCCAGGATCGCTTATCCTCAATTCGTAAGGTACCAAGCATATCAAGTAAAGTTCTGTTAAATCTTTCAGGAAGGGCATCTCCCTCTGGATGGTAAGGCGTCGTCCGACTTTTGCGGATGTTCAACAACTGAAGTAACTCTTTGATCAGGTTACTCTCAAAATCCCGGCCTTGATCAGAATGCAACCGGTGTGGTAAGCCATAATGGATAAAATACTTTTCCCAAAGCACTCTTGCAACAGTGACTGCTTTTTGATCCTTAGTCGGAAAGGCTTGAGCATATCGTGTGAAGTGATCAGTCACCACCAATACATTTCCAAATCCTCTGGAGTCGTTGTCAATACAAAGGAAGTCTATGCAGACAAGATCCATGGGGCCCGAACTCTTCAAGTGTCCCATGAAGGCCGCTCGAACCGGGACAGTCTTCCTCTGCAAACATCTGCGACAGCACCTACACAGACGAGTCACGGTATCTCTCATTTTGGGCCAGTAGAATCGGTCTTGTATTAGGCCATAAGTCTTCTCAGGTCCCAAATGACCATGATAATCATGCAGACTTCGGAAAATCATCTTCTGAAAGCAGCTTGGAATAACTAGTTGGCGCCTTCCAGGGTGATCATGATACAGCACCACACGATAAAGTAGGCCATTGTCTATTTCAAACTTCTCCCAATCTCGTAGAAGTTGACTGCATTCAGAGGGTAGGGATGTCTTTAACATTTCTCTGTCTTGAGAACTCACTGCTTGATAAAGAGGTCCAATTAAAGGATCAGTCTTTTGACTCCAGATCATTCGCTTTGAAGATATAGAACAACTCTCAAAGGATCCTAAAGCGGCAGGGTAGGCAAACATGTCTGGTACAGCTTCGGGACCTCCCCCAATAGAGTCAATAAGCCGAGTTTCAGAAAAGGCTACTCGGTCTTCAACTACAGCAGCCATGGCACACAAAGCTCCTACTCCAGGACTTGGCACTTCTTCCCATTCATCCACTACTTCCGGACTAGGTAATCCAGGCCGTCTTGATAGAGCATCTGCCCCAATGTTCTTAGGCCCCGATTTATACTTGAGTGTGAATTGGTAGTTGGATAAAGCTGCCAACCAGCGATGTCCTGTAGCATCGAGTTTAGCGGTTGACAAAACGTATGTCAGTGGATTGTTGTCTGTTCTTACTTCAAACGTGGCTCCGTATAAATAGTCATGTAATTTATTAACAATGGCCCACTTGAGCGCCAAAAACTCCAATTTATGTACTGGATAATTTTTCTCGCTGGGAGAAAGACTTCGACTTATGAAAGCTATGGGCCGTAACCCGGCCGGGTATTCTTGGTGCAGCACGCCACCTAATCCTTCAAAGCTGGCATCTACATGTAGCACATATGGCTTCTGTGCATCAGCATAAGCCAGAACGGGAGCTTCTGTCAATTTCTTCTTCAACAACTTAAATGCTTCTTCACAATCCGCAGTCCACCTATCGCCAAAAAGGCTTTTGGAAGACCCTTTCTTCTTTCCCGGATCTCCTGCATCACTCTTCAACAGGTCGAGGAGGGCTCGAGCAATTTTTGAATATCCTTCCACAAATCGTCGATAGAATCCACAAAACCCCAAGAAAGATTGCAACTCCGTAATATTTTGCGGTCGGGGCCAATTCACCACAGCTTCAATCTTACCAGGATCGGTAGCAACTCCTTCAGCAGAAACAATATGACCTACATAAGTGACCGAAGATCTACAAAATTTGCATTTGTCAGCCGACAACTTCAGCCCCTCTTCTTTTAAGCGATGGAGTACTCTCATGAGTCGTTCTTCATGTTCTTCCAGCGTCTTTCCAAACACAATAATGTCATCAAGATATACAAGGCATTCCCGGGGCACTAAATCACCTAACACTCTTTCCATCAACCTTTGGAACGTTGCTGGCGCACCTTTTGTACCTTGCGGCATACGAGTGAACTGAAAGAAACCCAAGGGGCATATGAAGGCTGTCTTTTCCTGATCCTCAGGTGCCATTGGGACTTGATAGTATCCCGATCTTAGGTCCAGCACTGTGAACCAACAGTTTCCATTCAGAGCTTCCAGAGCTTCTTCAATTCTCGGCAGTGTATACTGATCAGGTAAGGTTCTCCGGTTCAGAGTTCTGTAATCCACACATAGGCGAATTGCTCCAGATTTTTTTCTTACCACCACAATAGGTGAGGCATAGGGGCTCTTACTGTCCACAATGATCCCCTGACCTTTCATTTGCTGTAGAGTCTGTCTTAACTCATCAACATCCTTTGGAGCAACTCTCCGTGGTCGCTCCCGGAAGGGAGTAGAATCGGTCAATCGGAAAGTGTGTTGAGCACTTTTAGCACAACCTACATCCATATCATCCATGGAGAACACTTCCGATAATTCAGACAACTTCTGTGTCAGTCGCTGATTCCAGGCCTCTGGTAAATGTGGATCACTCAAGTCAAGATTGAGATTAGGGATTGCATCTCGGATTTGAATCCTGCACACTTCAGCGTATGGATTTACTCCAAGCACAGGGTAGCAGTGGGCCACATTCTGGTATGGTCCAATTACAATCGGATGCGGTGAACAGTTCCTCACTGTCACACAGGTAGATAACTCCACTTTATTTCTCCAGTCCTTTCTCTCTGGGATCACCATCCAGCCATTCTGGTTAATCATTTCTTCAGGGGTTTCCATAAGGACATAACTCCCCCCTTCAAGCAAATCGGGAGCAATGCTGGAGGCTACTCTCAGAACTCTCTCCCCGCCGGCAGGAACTTCCACGGTTCTCTCACCGATATGATATACCATTCCATGTCGATAGCCAGTAGACAGGGCATCACAGAGTTCTCTAAGATCAGAAGATATATTCACCGGCTGAGCTGCAGGGTTCCAATCTCTTCCAAGAAACTTCTGAAAAGCATAATGCACTGCGGGACAATTAGTGCCAAGTATCACAGGAGCTGCACAAGAATCCCCTGTATCAGGACAGACAAGAGCCGTAATCTTCATGGGAGCGACACTCTGATCTTCTAATTCAGGGACAGCTATAACTACTTGTAGGCTGCCATCTACAGGATATGATCCTGAATTAAGCCCCCACAATTTCATTTGTCCTGTAGACTGAAGAGGTATATCCCTCAGATACTTTTGGTAGAACGAGCGATAAATCAGGGTCACTTGAGATCCTGTATCAAACAGGGCAGGAGCGGCATGACCATTGACAGTGACTTTGACAACGGACCTGGAGCCCGCGATAGCGCCTCTGGTATTTACTCGGCCCGCCTTCCTTTGGTGTCTTTGATTCTGAATAGAGAAGACAGCACTGTGTCCCAATCCCTCACTGTCCTCCGTACACTGTCTGGCAGTATGGCCCGTCTGACCACATTTATAACAGGTTCTAGCATCCTTCCTCCGTTGAGTGGCAGTGGGTGGAGTGGCGGACTGTCTAAGTTCTGACCGCTCCGCTGGTTTGTCCTTGTTTGAATTAGGAACAACATCTTCTTTAGAGATGCTTTTCGCTTTCTTAGGGGTACTAAAACTAATGTCAGCTTCTTGTTTCTTCACTAACTTCATTAAGTCAGGAAATGGAAGGACTCTATCAGATAGTAAGACCTTGAGTACTTGAGCAAGAGGATGATGAGGTTGTAACCCTCTCACCAACTGACTGGTTCTCATAGCGTCTACCTCTGAAGTAGATATAGCTGCGTGGTACACCAGACGTGAAAGAAGTAGCTGTAAACGGTTAATAAAAGTAGAGACATTTTCCCCTTCTTTTTGACGAACCATTCGGTAATCAGCAACCATCTGGGCAAGGTCATAGTATGGCTCAAAGTGATCAGATAGTACTTGTATATAGTCCAATGCACTCACTCCTTCATGAGAGTCTCTGTACAAGCGGATCAATTCTGCAGCAGGAGACCGCAAACTTTCACTGATACGCTGCCGCTTGCCTTCTTCAGAGCAAGACCATTCCTTCAGGCATTGGAGAGTATGTTCTTTCCATATCTCAAAGTTTTCCTCCCCTTGTGGTACTGAGACATTACCAGAGAATACTTTTAGTTTCTTGTAGTGAGTGGCCTGCAGGCCCTGAGCTAACATTTCAGTCAGCCTGGCTAAAGTGCTAATAGCACTGTCACTAGAGGAACTGCTAGCGACGGCCATACTGGGGGGGTAACTGGCTGAGCGGGGTTCTTCCTTTACCTGAACCAGGGGAGGAACAGGCGGTCGGTAATCCCATGTAGTAGCTAGTGGGAGGTTCCCCTCTGAGCTATATCGCTTCTCCATATCAATGACTATTCCCACTTCTAAATCTCAGCAGTGCCTCCAAATGTAGCCCTATTTGGGGGGGGGTATGAGTATTATCCCTCCTGCAACAGACTCTGGCGCTGACCTGTGTGTATAATGGGACCTGAAGCCTTCGCTGAAGGGAAGAGTGGGAACATATATGAAATATATCAGTGCCTCCACCCAGGATAGAGCCTCTGTATTACAGGGAGGATCTCTTCCTGGGACTTACCCATGAAGTACAGTTAGTAGCCTTAACAAGGATCACTGTACTAATCTCACAGTCTGAAGAATACATACAGATACCACATAAGGTTATAACAGTAGCTTTATAAGAATCAACAGGGTAATAATACATACATAAAATATACTCAGAACACAGCAATACTACAACAACCAGCAAGTCCTCAACCGTCTTAGGTTATATACCCGGGTATATATATAGATATATAGCAAGAGTCCAGTGCACAATACCTCCAGGCAACAGAAGAGATGCAGGGGCCCCTGTGGATGACTGTGGATCCTCGGATTCTTCCAGGAGATGACAGACAGCCGATCAGGAGATGATGATGATGATGGTGAGATTCTTCACAGGCAGCAAACAGGGCGACGGTGACGGCAGTAGATGCAGGCCTGACTACCCTAACACTGAGTCCTTAACCTGCCAGCTAAACTACTAGTGCCACCGGGCCTCTAACTAGCTAGTTGGCCTTCGGAAGCCTAACCTATCACTGCCCTGAACTGTATATATATATGGATCCCTAACTACGGTTACTAGCTAGGTCCTGTGAGTATATAGGGGGTAACACATACCTAACTATATACTGTGAAGTAAAGAGGAACAAGTGGCTCTTAGACTCCCCCAGACATAACATGTCTGTCTCAGCAGCTCTGCTCACATCTCTCCCCCCAGCAGCTCTGCCTCACATGTGTCTGACTCACTGTATTTACAAAACAAAACTTGCACTAAATGCCTGGGGTCTCTGAAGCCAAACTGCAGGGGCAAAGAAGCCAGATACATTATATACTAGTAGAAATGGCAGTTCCCTACACTAAATATCAATATTTTTGTAACACCATAAATGCTGCTACAGCTTGGACTAGTCTGTTCAAAATTTATGAGGAAAACTGTGTTACATCAAAAAAGCTACTAAATATTTAGAACACACATGAAATCAACACTGAAAGCTTACATCATCATTCAGGGTAAATAAGGACAGTTACTTGGATTTCAGACATCAAATGTTTGGCAATACCGAGAAATAGGAAATTGCAAATATTCTTTGCACAGTCACAGGTTCACTTCCCTAAAATAAAAAGACACTCTTAAAATGTTTTAGTATATGCTTTTATTCATCATGAAATAAACAATTCTGGAGGATCTTTTCTTAGATATGTGCTTTAGTCTGTTCCTCTGTTATTCCTCCTGATTAATTATATATAAATTGGGTGTAACTGTTTACATCATCAAAGGCATCAGTTCCTATATGCGGTCAGCACTGACAGGACAGTGTCAGCATCTGTAGGGACACAACCTAATTGGTGACACCCAGTTGTTAATGCATGCATACATTTCTAAAAAGAATTACAGAGGAATAGCACAATGCAGTTATGCTCCAGTATTGTTACTTCATAAGGAATGTAAGCATTTAGTAAAACAAACACGTTTTAAAAAAAATACATTAGGAATATGCACACAAGAATAGATAGTTTGGGATATTTTATAAGAACACACATGCATTTTTGTTTAAATTACATTTGTTGTTGGGATGTCACCTAGCGGCCACTGTGATCACACATGTGGAATTAGAGCTCCTGCCACATATATCCTAACAGAAAAACTGAGAAGCCTGACACTAAGTTCACACCTACGTTTGGGGGGTTCCGCTTGGGGACCCCCCCCCCGAACGGAAACCTAATCCACTTTAAAAAGCTGTTACCTTCGTAAACCTGCGAACCCCATAGACTATAATGGGGTCTGTCCGGTTTCCGCCCGAAAAGGGTAGAAAATGTGGAGAGAAAAACGCTGCTTGCAGGACTTTTCTCTCCGCATTTTTAAAGCGGAATGGGGAACAGAATCCTCAGACGGAGACCAAGTGCAGGTGTGAACCTAGCCTTAGCAGGGTGATAACAATAGAAGGGGACCCCAGGGTCTAAACTTCAGTGCGCTCCAAGAAGGTGGGTGATGCCAGCAAGTCTATTTCCAACATTTGCACTATATACAACACTGGGCCAGAAGTATTTGGCTCTATGCCCTGTATAGTGGCTGGGTACCGGTACTGCAGTTCATTCATTATAAAGGGAGCGGTTATCTGCTTCTAACCCTATGGTAAGCATAGTCTGGGTACCAGAAGTGCCCCAAATACAGCTGATTGGATAGGCCATAAAAACTTAAAGGGGCTGTCCCGGATAAAATGATAATTTAACACTAACCTAAACAACCTTCCCCCCCGTACCTAACTAACTTAATCAAAAATGTATATTTGCCCAGATCGCCGGGGTGGCCATGTGATCGCCCTAGGCACATTTTCTGATTTTCCGGTTACGTTACGTTTCTGGAAATGGAACGTCACCAGTACTACCCCCCCCCCCCAATCCCATCATATTTACCTGTCTTCATGTCCTGATCTTCTGGGCACGAAACGTCACTTCCTTCACTTCTGCTGGCGCCTGCACAATACAGCCGGTGTGTCGGAATGCGCAGGCAGATGTAAAGAGGAGAAGGAGCCAGTCTCCCACACCTGCACAACAGAGCCAGAATCTCCCGTGCCCAGAAGATCCGGATCGGAAGACAGGTAAGTATGATGAGGTGGGGGGAGGGGGGGGATACCAGGAGCTCCCAGAGAAACCCAGAAATCACTCAAAACACTGCTAAAGGTATTTGGGTGCATTTATTAACCCATTAATAGCACTAAAAAGCACTAACACACTTTTTTTTTTTTTTTTTTTAAGTTTTTTTGCCCGGAAAACCCCTTTAAATCCCAGACAACTCCTTTAAGTTAATAGTTTTTATGTGAGGCTCCAGGGGGGAATTAAGGATTATCTGATGGAAGGAAATCTTCCATTTCCCTTTTTCTGTTTCATGGAAACAGAAAGAATGAGTATACCTTCTGACATGACAGTAGTGTTTAAACGGATAAAGAGGTTCATATGGAAGATTTATAGTCAGCAGAGTTCGGCCCTGAACCTCTTAGGAGGGGAGGTTCAAGTAAGGCATGATAATATAAACACAAGATGGAATCATTTATAGGAGTTGTCCAGCTTCAGGCTAATATTGAGAGACTATGTTATTGCTTGTATACTGAAAAGTTATACAGTTTTCCAATATACTTTCTGTATCAATTCCGCACACTTTTGTAGATCGCTGCTTAAAAATCCCACTGTGCCGGTTGGTCACTGTTAGTATTGTACTTGTTTTGTATAAAACATGGGATACCCAGAATTAAATGAGAAAAAAAAGTTACAACTGTGCAGGAAGGAGGCACTACCAAAGGCTGGAATAGATGGTCATGGCCATAAGTTTTGGCACTCCTGAAATTTTTCTAGAAAATGAAGTATTTCTGCTAGAAAATTATTGCAATTATACATGTTTTGTTAATATACAGAGAAAAAAAAAATCCAAAAATATAATTTCAAGCAAAATTCCAAAAATGGACCGGATAAAAATTACTGGCACCCTGCAAACTGCTCCAGGACTCTCATATTTGAAGGGTGCCTTCTCCCACCAGCAATTTTAAGAGCTCTCCATAGTTGTTCAATGGGATTTAGATCCAGACCCATTGCTGGCCACTTCAGAACTCTCCAGCACATTGCTTCCGTTTGTTTTCTGGGTGTTTTTTGAAGTTTGTTTGCTCTGCTTGAAGACCTATGACGCAAACCCAGCTTTCTGACACTGGGCCCAACATTGAGTCCCAAAATCCTTTGGTAATCTTCAAATTTCATGATGCCTTGCACACAGTCAAGGCATCCAGTGCCAGAGGCAGCAAAACAACCCCAAAACATCTTTGTCTGTTGGTGCTGTGTTCTTTTCTTTGTAGCCCTCATTCCATTTTCAGTAAACAGTAGAATGTTGTGCTTTATCAAAAAGCTCTATCTTGGTCTAATCTGTGTAAAAGATGTTTTCCCAGAAGGATTTTGGTTTACTCACGTACATTTTGGCAAACTTCAGTGTAGCTTTTTTTTTATATCACACTGTCAGCAGTGGGGTACTCCTGGATCTGTTATAGTGCTTCATTTCATTCAAATGTTGATGGATAGTTTGAGCTGACACTGATGCACCCTGAGCCTGCAGGACAGCTTGAATTTCTTTGGAACTTAACTGTGGCTGCTTATCCAGCATCTGAACTATCCTGCGTTGCAACCTTACGTCAATTTTTCTCTTCCATCCACATCCAGGGAGATTAGCTACAGTGCCATGGGTTGTAAATGTCTTGATTATGTTGTTCACCATGGACAAAGGAACATCTAGATCTCTGGAAATAGATTTGTAATCTTGAGAATATTGATATTTTTCCACAAAAAGTCCTCAGACAGTTCTCTTCTCCATGCTTAGTGTGGCACAAACTGCTAAAATTCACACAAAGACACACAAAGCAACTCCTCTCCTTTATATCTGGTTTCAGATTTTTATATTGCCCACACCTGTTAATTGCCACAGGTGAGTTTGAACGAGCATCACATGCTTGAGACAAAGTTATTTACCCACAATTTTGAAAAAGGTGCCAACAATTTTGTCCAGCCCATTTTTGGAGTTTTGTGTGAAATTACCGTATTTTTCAGACTATAAGATGCACTTTCCCCCCCCCCCAAATTTGGGAGGAAAATGGGGGTGTGTCTTATCGTCCGAAAGTGGGTGTTGGGGGAAGGGGGGGGTTGGAGGAGCAGGATCGCAGCATCGTCCCACGTAGGCCCTGGGATCGGAGGAGCGGGTGTCAGTGAACCCATCCCGGCATCTGCCATGCTATTACGGCGGATGCTGGGTCTGTAGAGATGATGGCGGCCGCTCTGCTGCAGAGCGGTCGCCATAGCTACCGGGTCTCACGCTGTAATGTACAACGCAGATCTGGAGCTAATGCCCGCGATCAGACTCCAGTCTAATCACGGGCATTACTGCTTTAAAGCCCCCCCTAAAGTAAAAAAGTAGCCCCCGGGGCCGCTCCGGCCCCGTACCTTTGAAGTTGAAGGCTGACTCCCGCGCACCGAGATCGCAGGAGCCGACCTGTTCCTGTGACAGCCGGGAGACTTATGAAGGCTCCCAGGCTTGTCATGGTAATATTACTATTGCGGCTGGGCTGGTCTATGACCAGCCACAATAGTAATGTACAGAATCTCCAATAGACTGCAATACACTTGTATTGCAATATATGGGACTTACAATCAAATCAAATGATTGCAGGTTCAAGACCCCTAAGGGGGGCTAATAAAATAGTAAAAAAAAAAAAAAAAAAAAAAAAGTTCTAAATCAATCACTACCTTTCTCTAGAATACATATAAAAGTAGAAAACTACTGTGAAAAACACATACACATTATGTATCCCTGTGTCCGAAAACGCCTTATCTACAAACATATAAAAATATTTTTCCTGTACGGTGAACATCATAGCGGGAAAAAAAAATCAAAAGCGCCGAACTGCCGTTTTTTCACTGTTTCACCTTTGATTTGAATAAAAAGTGATCTAAGCAATAGATATTCCCCAGAATGGTATAACTAAAAAGAACATCTGGCCCCGCAAAAAAAAAAAAAAAAAAAAAAGATGCCCTATGCCTCCCCGTACAGCGACAGGGCCACCTGTCAATGTCAACTCCCATATATTAAATATTTTACCATTTTTTTCTTCAAAATAGTCCGAAAAATACGGTAAGTCCAATTTGCCTTTTTTTCTCTGTCTTTTTTTTTTTTTTTTAGTGTTGTTCCAATACACACAAAAGGAAATAAACATGTGTAATTGCAATAATTTTCTGTGAGAAATACTTACGGCCATGACTATTTTTTAGCAGTGTAGTGCCAACATTTCAGCACGTGGGATTACAAAGACAGATGGGGATCTTGCACCAGAATATTGATGCATTTAGTTGAGAGATCATGTGTTTCTGAGACAAGCTCATGGTAAACCAAAATTACAACTGCAAGAGTGTGGTGATACTGCAAGCAGGCATTGGAAATAGGCGAAAGTACCAAATATACCCCACTGTGGGACAATCCAACTGTGGAAGAAATATCAGCTGGAAGGAATGAATATGTGGAAGCAGAAAGGGGTGGAGTATTTGTACCATCTGTATAACAATGGGATGTTAAAATCTGGGAAAATCTTGGCAATGCTATGTTTTACCAATATCGGCAGACACGCACTGCATGCATGCACAAGTGGAATCAGTAAATTTTATATTACTGCTCTAGGGATTATGGATTCTTTGAGCTCTACTGATATCCATGGCATACAAATGTATGCTGCTCAAATATATAAAGGATCCTATGGCAGATGTAAAGGGAAAATAGGACCAGGATCAAGAGTCTTCGGTGGCAGAAGAGTGGCTTCACTGGGTAAACTGTCTATTAATGTAGCGCAACTATGTAGAGAAGATCACAACTATTTTTGGTCCACAGAACCCCTCTAATTCTCTGGAAAATTGGGTTAGAGAGCATGCCAACTGCCCGAGATGTCAGGGAGGGGATTGCTATAATGTATATGTTTTAGGACCTTAGCAGGGCTGTGGAGTGATGTGACGGATTTCATTTACAGGACGTTTGACGTTAGGCTGCCGGAAACATCGAAACTAGGTCTGCTGGAGTGAGTATATGGGGTAATTTCAGGAAACAAATGGGGGAAATGCAAGGATTATTCAGGGCTGGAGTCCTATTGCATAGCAGAATGTTTCATCCGATGGGGCCTATTCCAGGGATGGCTGATCAAAGCTGTTAAGTGATAAAGAGTAAATAAGAGGAAACAATGGATGTACAGCATGGTTACAAGGGCTGTAAAGTGGTCATGACAAGTACGAGAAGTACGTCTAGTAGTTTAGGATAGGGAAAGGTATCAGGGTGAGCTATGCATAGGGTAGAGGGGGTATTGGGTTGGAAAATAGCTTTCGCATTATTACAGATATTGCAGATTATCTTTTCAACAAAAATGAAAAAAGCTAACAGAAAAATGTTCCAAACATACACCAAAAATAACAGTGTTTTGTCATTTTAAATTTGATTTACTTTTGTATCCAAATGTACAGTTCTTACATATATGGCAGACATGATATGAATAACATCTTAACCATCAGCAGGCGTCCGACTAGACCTTATTCAGAGACAAGAAACTGATGCAGAACTGCCTACTGATGGATATACAGGGAATCCAGAGGTAATTTAAGATTTCCCCAGGTAGCAATGCTGTATTTCCAATTACTCCTTCAACTAATGGAAGCAAAACTAATAAAATCATATTAAGGAACCATGTTCCACAAAGTACGGGCACAAGTCAGCCTGCACTTTACATGTGATACCCCATTGCCTCTTTTGAATTTACAGAGGTGTAGTGTCCTATACCAGGGGTAGGCAACCTTTTTTGCTCGGCGTGCCGATTTCGATTAAAAAAATCAAAGTTGAGGTACTCGGAGTGCTGGTCAATAATTGTAAGTCTGATAACCCCTGTACACGGTATTATGTCCCATAGCGGCACCTGCACACGGTATTATGTCCCATAGTGGCCCCTGCACATGGTATTATCCTCCATAGTGGCCCCTGCACACGGTATTATGTCCCATAGCGGCCCCTGCACACGGTATTATGTCCCATATCAGGCCCTGCACACAGTATTATGTCACATATCAGCCCCTGCACTGTGGGGTCTCTTCAGACCCCAGAGTATAATAAGTGGAGGGCTAAGAGAGGTGACAAACATAAAAAACAATGTTACCTTTTTCTGTGCTCCACAGCCGCTGTGTTCTCTTCGGGCGCTTCTGCCTGTAGTCAGCGAACGCCGATTGGGTGTCAGGGGTCACGTTGCGTCATTATGCGTGACATTGGACGGACCTGAGGCCCTGTCATCGGTGTCTTAAGTCAGGCAGAAGCGCCCGAAGAGCACAGAGCGGCTGCGGATCCAGAGAAGGTGAGTTAACATTATTTTTTTATGTTTGATCACCTCCCCGGGGGTTCCGCTTATTATACTCTGGGGTCTGAAGAGACGCCACAGTATAATAATAACAATTTTGTTTCGGCTGTTTTTGGTCCGATCGAAACTGCTGGGTGAGGACTTGGGCTGCCGTGCCAGGGAAATATGCCTCGCATGCTACTCTTGGCACGCGTGCCGGGGGTTTCCGACCCCTGTCCTATACAGTACAGTGGGTACGGAAAGTATTCAGAAATGTAGATCTTTTATTAATTTATTAAAAATTTATTAAAAAAGAAAAACTGAAATATCACATGGTCATAAGTATTCAGATCCTTTGCTCAGTGTTGAGTAGAAGCACCCTTTTGAGCTAGTATAGCCATGAGTCTTCTTGGGAATGATGCAACAGGTTTTTCACATCTGGATTTGGGGATCCTTTGCCATTCTTCCTTGCAGATCCTCTCCAGTTCCGTCAGATTGGATGGTGAACATTGGTGGACAGCCATTTTCAGATCTCTCCAGAGATGCTCAATTGGGTTGAGGTCAGGGCTCTGGCTGGGCCAGTCAAGAATGGTCACAGAGTTGTTCCGAAGCCACTCCTTATTTTAGCTGTGTGCTTAGGGTCATTGTCTTGTTGGAAGGTGAACCTTCGGCCCAGTCTGAGGTCCAGAGCACTCTGGAAGAGGTTTTCTTCCATGATATCTCTTTACTTGGCCGCATTCATCTTTCCTTCAATTGCAACCAGTCGTCCTGTCCCTGCAGCTGAAAAACACCCCCATAGTATGATGCTGCCACCACCATGTTTCACTGTTGGGATTGTATTGGGCAGGTGATGAGCAGTGTCTGGTTTTCTCCACATATATCGCTTAGAATTAACGCCAAAAAGTTCAATCTTCATCTCATCAGAGCAGAGAATCTTATTTCTCATAGTCTGGGAGTCCTTCATGTGTTTTTTGGCAAACTCTATGTGGGCTTTCATATGTCTTGCACTGAGGAGAGGCTTCCTTCGGGCCACTCTGCCCTCTGGTGGAGGGCTGCAGTGATAGTTGACTTTGTGGAACTTTCTCCCATCTCCCTACTGCATCTCTGGAGCTCAGCCACAGTGATCTTTGGATTCTTCTTTACCTTGTCACAATTCTGTCTCTGAGCTCCTTGGGCAGTTCCTTTGACCTCATGATTGATTCTCATTTGCTCTGACATAAACTGTGAGCTGTGAGGTCTTATATAGACAGATGTGTGCCTTTCCTTATCAAGTCCAATCAATTTAATTAAACACAGCTGGACTCCAATGAAGGAGTAGAACCATCTCAAGGAGGATCAGAAGGAAATGGACAGCAGGTGAGTTAAATATGAGTGTCACAGCAAAGGGTCTGAATACTTATGACCATGTGATGTTTCAGTTTTTCTTTTTTTAATAAATTTGCAAAAATATCTACATTTCTGTTTTTTTTCTGTCAAGATGGGGTGCTGAGTGTACATTAATGAGAAATAAAATGAATTTTTGCTTTTATCAAATGGCTGCAATGAAACATAGAGTGAAAAATTTAAAGGGGTCTGAACACTTTCCATACCCACTATATATGACACAGAGTGCAAAGTATCTAAGAAATAAACAGGCTTACCGTAGGAGGTTTAATGCTGAGATGTAGTCTTCTGTATCCCAAATATTCTTTTCCAAACAAGCACAGTAAAGTTCTCTAATCTGGAAGCCAAGCACAGTAAAATGATTGTTTTAACCCCATTCACAACCAGATTTATTATTGTGATGCCCTGAGGACTAGAAATGTCTACAAATATAAAGGGCTCACCTCCACACTTCTCAATACCGTTGCATGATCATGTTTACATAAAACCATGAGTAAATACATCCTCTCACAAGACAACCCCTTTTCTAAATAAGTACTCCCTGGGTGATGAGCTGATCACCAAGCGACCAGCAAATGAAACGCAGGTCACTCACAACTGATGCTGCAGCAACCAAATGGGTGTCACTCTTACAGTGGCTCTCCATTCTGGCTACAAAAGGGGGACACCAGCAGAAGACTTTCCCTTCCACTATGGCATACATATACAATAAATAAATTAGATAGAGGGTGACAGAATCAAAAAGCCCCTTTTAATGGGGAAAAAAAAGTATTAGTTTATCTAAGGGACACCATATTTTAGTAGATTATTCATCTAATTCAAGGTATAAAACAATCTGAGCCCTTTATGGCTGATGTGGAATTAACCATCCTTATGCCACAGCCAGAGGTGGGTGGGATTATGGAAACAGCCAAGCTGGCTATGTGATGCAGTTTCTACAACTTTCATTGTAACGTGCAGTGGGCTGTAGTTCCACTGTGCTACCTAACCAGTGTGTCTTAGGCAACACCCATGGGTGTTGCCTAAGTAGGCTCCCTGCTATTCACTGTTTAATCCCCGAGTTTGCTGCGGTGAAATTACCAGGTCTCTACCTCTCAGAGTGTAGGTTACAACTGGCCAGAGATCACAGAGACACTGGGGTGCAGCACTGAAGGGTCAGGTAGGGATGAGGCCAGATATAGGCCAAGAATTCGACAATAGGCAGAGGAGTATGAATAGACAGGAGTCAGGACAAGCCAAAGACAGTAATGGGTATCAGGCAAAAACAGGGTGGCAGGACAACAGACAATACATGGAGAAAGATAATGCAAGACAAGCCAGAAGAAGGTAAGCAATCCACCATGACAGAAATGGCGGGTAGCAGTCTGACAGACTGTTTGAAAAGTAGATAGACTGAGACACAAGAAGAAATATCCAATATGTTTGGAGATGAATTGTCTGGTTCCTTGGATCAGTGATGGAAATACATTTAATCTCCTCAATTTAAAGAGGTAAGCACTAAACACATGCAGGCATAGTGGACTCTGGTCACTATAGAACAATATCTACCACAAAACTTTATCTTTAACCCCTTCCTGCCGGTGAAATTTTTCGATTTTCGTTTTTGATTCCCCGCCTTCCAAATAAAGCCATATTAGGGCTTAATGTTTGTGGGACAAATTGTTCTTCATAATGGTACCATTTATTATTCTGTACAGTGTACAGGGAAACTGAAAAAAAATTCAGAAATGGGTGGAATTGGAGAAAAAGTGCATTTGTGCGACTTTAAGGGCTTAGTTTTTACAAGTCACCTGTATTCTAGGTTTTGGTACGATTCCAGGGATACCAAATGTATAAAGTTTTATTTAAATTTTAACTCATAACTTTTTTTATATTTCAATGTACAGGGATGCATAGGGCATCTTTTTTGCGAGGCCAGGTGTACTTTTTAGTTATACCATCTTAGGGAATGTCTATTGCTATGAACACTTTTTATTCAATTTTTATCAGAGGCAAAACAGAGAAAAAACTTTGGTTCGTTCGATTTTTTTTTCCCCCCGCTACAGCGTACACCATATGGGAAAAATATCTTTATAGGTTTGTAGACCGGGGATACCTAATGTGCATGTGTGTCGCAGTATTTAAGTACTTTCATATGTGTTCTTGTTTGGTGTTTGAATTGTTAATATTAATTTTTTTTTAATAATTTTTTTTTTACTTTTTTTTTTTTTTATTTCTTTTATTGTATTTATTAGACCTCTGAATAGGTCTTGAAGCTCAGGAGGTCTGATCACTAATGCAATGCATTACAATGCTATTGCATTGAAAAATATCAGAATTTTTATAACAGGCTGTCATACAAATGAATGGCAGACAAGTCTGGGAGCCTTCAATAGGCTCCTGGCTGTCATGCCAACGGGATGCCGACCCCGGATCTCGCTTCGGGTGCTGGCGATCCCCCTGCAAAATGGCGCCATGGTCAACTTTGACTGATGTGCCAGAGGGGGGTTAATACCTGTGGTGCAATACAGCAGAAACCTTGTGGCTGAGCGACCACCATATTTAAATACCCGACATCCACCGTACTATTACAGTGGATATCGGGTAGGAGTTAAAGGAATGCGGATATCGTTATTCCCTAGTTACGACCTGAATTCCCATTCCTTGCGCACAAAGTGTGAAGATACCCTGACAGAGCACTCAAACAAATTAATGAATACTCAGTCCTTAACAGAGGCCACAAATCTTTTTGAAACACATAAAAATATCCCTCTCTTTGAGGAGAAAAAAAATAAATAAATAAAAAGGTTAAAGACTGAAAAATACTTGAGAGATCATAAAGCTGGTAATATGTACGACTGGTCTAAAAAATGTACTAGAAACACAACAGGCAATAGTAAGGACAAACAGCTGAGAAAGACAACACCAAAATCAAAGATATCAGACACTGACATTACAGATCAGTCAGACTCTGATAACCGTAATGCAAGCCACAATAATTATAAACGTCCGTACAATTAAAATTTAAGTACCAGATCCACATTATTCCCACAGTCTCAAGTTTTTTTTTTGGTTTTTTTTTTTTTACAAGGCAGACACAGATGGGGGTATCCCAGTTGCAACACTGGAAAAGGGAGAGCCAGGAGAAGAGAACAGAAAATTCACAGTCCTTACATATTCAATTCTCCCAACATACCAGTGGCAAGAGTAACAGAGACTGATAGTATCTTTGATTCTCAGGAACTACTGGCAATTGACACATCGGAGACTTCATTAGAGAGTCTGAAGATCATGAGCTTCCACATACTAGTAATAAGAACTATACAGCACAAAAACTGAAATCAATATGCCGTCTCTAGATATTTGTCCCCATGTAAAACTCTTTGTGGACATGGTCACAACTGACATACAAAAACCGAACGATAATACTGACATTAGTAACATCTCAATAGATGAAAACTAAAAACTCAGAGAGTGGGATGATGTAGTTTTCCAAGAGTCAGATAAAAGTGGCAATGTCGTTATATGGCCCCATAAGATATATGCGAGGGAGGCTAAAAGACAGCTACATTATAAAGATTGGTACAATATTTTGTGGGGAGACCCTACTATATGATTTCTTCAAGAGTATGAGGATATGATTACAGCAGGGTTCATGGACAGAGCCATTACTAAACAGGAACCAGAATTCTTTAACAGTCAAACACCGCAGGGTTGCAACATTCTACCTATTACCTAGGTCCATAAAAATTTACAACCACCACCTGGACGCCCAATAATGTCATGCCTGGGGTGTCTGACTGAGAATTGCAGCAAATAGCTGGACAATGGACTTTGAGGTCTGATGTATGACCTGCCATCGTACACTAGAGATACTATGCAGATACTTAGGTCCAGGTGAAATGTTGGTCACCTGTTACGTAGAGAGTTTATATCCGAGCATTGGACATGACTTGGGTTGTGCTGCGGTGGAGTAATTTCAAATGAGGGACAAGGATTTTAATCTCAAAAAACAGGAATTCATACTCAAAGCATTTAAATTCGTTTTAAGACTAAATTACTTGCGTTTTTGACGGCCGCTTCTTCCTACAGACCCAAGGAACAACGATGGGCACGGCAAGTGCACCTACTTTCGCAAATTTGTTCTTTGGGTGGTGAGAAGTGGCATCACCTATTCTGAATACATACAACATGTCAGCATATGGCAGTGCTATATTGGTGACATAGTATTTATATGGTGTGCAATTGAGCCTGAACCATTCCGGTTTATTGAGTTACTCAACACAAATCCGTATAATAATAAACTGACTTTGCTATACAGCCCTACCCAGGTCCCATTCCTGGATATCTTAATTAAAACTGAATCACAGGGGAACATTGGGACAGAGTTGTATAGAAAAGAGACAGTGGCCAATGGATTATTAGATGCCAATAGCGCACACTTGCCAACAACCATTAGGGGAATCCCAAAAGGGGAATTTTTGAGACAGACAAAATTGGTCTGACTTTTTGGACTTTGAAAGACAAGCTCAAAACCTCAGATTGAGATCACAAGAGAGGAACTATTCAAATAGAGTAATTAAAACATCATATAATCCTGCTATGAGAACAGAGAGGTCACCTTTAATACAGCCAAAAGTCAGAACAATAGCAGACAATTCATTGAGGTTCATTACCACACTGCACTCACAGTGGGAAAATATGCAAGTTATTCTTAAAAAGTATTGGGCTTGTTACCGAAAGACTAATACCAATCGGTAACAGTGTGGTTCTGAGCCATTTTAAGCGTACCAGTCTCAATAAACAAAAAAATCCCTGGATTCTTTCCATGTGGCATCTGTACCACATATCAAGTCTTACTTAAATGCAGTAAAGACTTTACAGATACGAACGGAAATATGTACAGAATCTATGATCAGATCACATGTGACACTCAGGATGTGAATTATGTACTCCAATGTACCTGTAATATGCTCTACGTGGGCAAAACTCAACGTCAGTTAAAAGTTAGAACTTGAGATTATATCTTGAGCATTAAAAATATCAAATCAATTAGAAATAGATATCCAAATTCCACTGGTTGTCAGGCATTTTAAGGAAAAAGCCAACTATAATTACAAAGAACTGGAGGGTTGGGGCATTAGCCATTGATGCTCTGACACGCACAGTGGCATCCTGGACAGTTTACTTTTACAAAAAGAAAGTTGCTGGATTTTCAGATTGACTACAATCGAACCACACAGTCTTAATGACACATATAATTTTGAATGCTTTTTATAAAGACGACTTTTTGATACGGAGAATAACAGGTTGGGTAACAACCTTACTAAATATACACATTGGGAAAATATCACTGTTTATTTTGATATAAATACGTATATTAGGGATATGCAGTGTGGGGGGGGGGGGGGGGAGTATTTAGTCAGCCACCAATTGAGCAAGTTCTCCAACTTAAAAAGATGAGGCCGGCCTGTAATTGTCATCATAGGTAGACCTCAACTATGAGAGACAAAATGAGAAAACATATCTAGAAAATCACATTGTCTGATTTTTTAAGAATTTATTTCCAAATTATGGTGGAAAATAAGTATTTGGTCACCTACAAACAAGCAAGATTTCTGGCTCTCACAGACCTGTAACTTCTTCTTTAAGAGGCTCCTCTGTCCTCCACTCATTACTTGTAGTAATGGCTCCTGTTTGACATTGTTATCAGTATAAAAGACACCTGTCCACAACCTCAAAACAGTCACACTCCAAACTCCACTATGGTGAAGACTAAAGAGCTGTGGAAGGACACCAGAAACAAAATTGTAGCCATGCACCATGCTGGGAAGACTGAATCTGCAATAGGCAAGCAGCTTGGTGTGAAGAAATCAACTGTGGGAGCAATAATTAGAAAATGGAAGACATACAAGACTACTGATAATCTCAATCAATCAGGGGCTCAACGCAAGATCTCATCCCATGGGGTCAAAATGATCACAAGAACGGTAAGCAAAAATCCCAGAACCACACGGGGGGACCTAATGAATGACCTGCAGAAAGCTGGGACTAACGTAACAAAGGCTACGTCAGTCACACACTACGCCACCAGGGACTCAGATCCTGCAGTGCCAGACGTGTCCCCCTGCTTAAGCCAGTACATATCCGGGCCTGTCTGAAATTTGCTAGAGAGCATTTGTATGTTCCAGAAGAGTATTGGGAAAATGTCATATGGTCAGATGAAACCAAAGTAGAACTGTTTGGTAGAAACACAACTCGTCGTGTTTGGAGGAGAGTGAATGCTGAGTTGCATCCAAAGAACACCATACCTACTGTGAAGCTTTGGGGTGGCAACATCATGCTTTGGGGCTGTTTCTCTGCAAAGGGACCAGGACAACTGATCCGTGTACATGAAAGAATGAATGGGGCCATGTATCGTGAGATTTTGAGTGCAAACCTCCTTCCATCAGCAAGGGCATTGAAGATGAAACGTGGCTGGGTCTTTCAGCATGACAATGATCCCAAGCACACCACCAAGGCAACGAAGGAGTGGCTTCGTAAGAAGTATTTCAAGGTCCTGGAGTGGCCTAGCCAGTCTCCAGTTCTCAAACCATAGAAAACCTTTGGAGGGAGTTGAAAGTCTGTGTTGCCCAGCAACAGCCCCAAATCATCACTGCTCTAGAGGAGATCTGTATGGAGGAATGGGCCAACATACCAGCAACAGTGTGTGCCAACGTTGTGAAGACTTACAGAAAACGTTTGACCTCTGTCATTGCCAACAAAAGATATATAACAAAGTATTGAGATGAACTTTTGTTATTGACCAAATACTTATTTTCCACCATAATTTGCAAATAAATTCTTTAAAAATCAGACAATGTTATTTTCTGGATTTTTCTTCTCATTTTGTGTCTCATAGCTGAGGTCTACCTATGATGTCAATTACAGGCCTCTCTCATATTTTTAAGTGGGAGAACTTGCAGAATTGGTGGCTGACTATATACTTTTTTCCCCACTGTAAATATCTTAATCTATCTTAGTATTTTGATATTTTTACTATTCTTTGCAGATATATATATATATATATATCTATATATATATATATAGGTATCAGGAATAAAAACTTCACCCTTTATACATGTTATGGCCACTCCATAAATCTGAAATAAGCAATACTCTATGCCATCTGGTAACAAAAATAAAAAATAAATATTGAGAGATCGTATATATATATATATATATATATATATATATATATATATATATATACACACACATACACGATCTCTCAATATTTATTTTTTATATACATACATACATACATACACACACACACACACTCTATCAGGAGCTAGGAGTAAAAAAGTTGTTGTTTTGGTTACCATTCCCCAGCTATTTTTTGCTAATTGGTGGCTTTGATTAAACATTTTTGAAAGAGAATTGTTTACATGATCTGATAGTCCATAATATACAATGTATGCACTGCACCTAAATGTAGATCTGGGTGCCTTGTCTATTTTCCTTCAGAGTGTTTGAAACTATATTTGGTCCCTAATTACAAAGGAACCCGTCCCAGAAGAAGATGCAAAAGTAGACCCGGCAAAACGTACGCAGGGATAGCTACTACTATCAGGGACAGTCCCCATTGTGCTATTAATCATATCCATCTCCTATCAAATTTACTATCAGGAACTTGTTTCCCCTCTCAGTATTACTACCAGCAACTAGGGGAGGTACTGCGGGCACACTACCCAAAGTACGTAACTTTACTATCCCCCCTACAAACATTTGTGGCCGCGCAAGACCCTTACGGCCAGCACGAAAATTGATATCACTCTGGAGCTAGCTTGACAAAGAAGCAGCAGACAACTTTCTCTGGGACATCTTCCAGTACTGAGAGCGCTTGTGTCTAGTGGTGGGTGCCTGTGGACCGATGGACCCCAGTCCTGGGGAGTATGGGCTATTGATTTGGCATAACATATTATCCATCTGGTCATCGCAACCCAGTTTATTGCGCTATACATACATAACTATTGTTATAGCTAGCTAGCATTTCTTTATGCCAATTTATTTTATATCCTAATTACAGCCGATCTGGGAGTTAGGATATAGTAATCAAACTAGCACAAGATAGGAATATAGTGATTAAATTATAATGTGCCCTGAGCAGTAAATAACAGGGGACCTTTTCACTCCAGTTTTAACACTTTCTATTATACATCTACATTAATTAAAAGTTAAATTTAACTTTTTATCTTTCCACTGCCCTAGTCACATCTTTTTCTCTACTGATATGATTTTGTTAAGCTTTGAACCTATATTTTGCAGGTAAAGTGTGGCTAGTGAAGCAGACCTTTATACACACCTAGGCCAACAGAATTTGGCTGGAGAAGAATCACAGTTGTGGGCGCTTGCCCTTTAAGTTGCAGGCAGGCAAGCAAACAGGAAGGACGTGCCCATCCTATAGGCAGAAACAGCAGCATCAAGAATGGACTAAAGCGTGAAGGAGCAGGAAGATAGGGTATAGCAGAGGTAACTGTTTAACATCTATGGAAACAATGTAACAACATACAAGCAAGTATTTACATCTCAGCCATAAAATGCCAAGATGGATGTAGCCTCCTTTAGATGCCCACACACCTTCAATGACTGTCCTTCCAACTCCCCCTTACACCCGTATGACCTGACGAGTATGCATGTGTCGTCAAAGAGGAGAGGGAAGTGTATATAAACCTCAGGCGTTGTCTTATCTCTCCTGAGAACAAAAGGATCAGGTATTGAAATACAACATGCTCAGTCGTTCATTCTGCCAACATCATTGGTTGGTGAAGAGTCAGGAGTCCAGAACGCTAAAAAGGTCTTGCCAAAATCAGGGGATTTAGCCAATTTGAATATGTGGGAGAGTAGAGCAAGTCAATGGTACTTTATAATAAAAGAAGAAATACTACAGAAAAATGGAGTGATTATAACTGATATAAGAGCAGGGGTGTAACTAGAAAAGACTGGGCCCCCAGCAAACATTATAATGTCCCACAGTGGCCCCTGCACATGGCATTATGCCCCACAGTATTATGCCCCACAGTGGCCCCTCCACACAGTATTATGCCCCATAGTGGACCACCCACAAAATATTATACTCTAAGGTCTTTTCAGCGCAGGAGAGGTAATTAACATAAAAACCTATGTTCGCTCACCTCCCCTGGGCTTCTGATCATTATACTCTTGGTTCTGAAAAGACCCAGGCTCACGGGCCCGCGGCTCACTTACCGATCTGCTCTCCTGCTCGCAGCCACATCCGCTTCTCTTTCTGCCTTCCAGAGGACCCCAGCAAAATCATATGGGATGTGGAAGGGGAAGCGGAGGCAGCCGTGAGCAGGAGCGGGAATCGGTAAGTAAGTGGGGTTCGTTACCTCAGGGGTCCCCAACCTCCAGTCCGTGGACCGGGCCGTTAGGGTTCTTTTGCTGGTCCGCGGGGCAGCAGGCTGGCCTGGATAAATGCGGCTCCCAGCACATTATGCCGGGAGCCGCAGCTCCTACCATAGCTAATGGCGGGGACCTGGTCTACAACGCTGTACACCGATGTCCCGCCAGAACAGCCCCGGTCTACAGCGCTGTTTAGAGTATAACCCCGCCCCCATATCACCAAAGCCCCGCTCCTAAACTGCCTGCCCCGTCCCCCCCACTACCTTCCCCGCCGGGCCGTGGCAGGGAAAAGGTTGGGAACGTTACCTGGTGGGGTTACTTCAATACAGTTTAGGGACCTAAAAGGTACAGCCCAAATGTCTATATATGTCAGTATATCACTATCTTTAGAGATGAACCATAAATTTCACCCACACCGAGGCAGAATTAGCAGTATATAATTCTTCCTACACAGCAATGACATATTATATTAGAACTTGGTAATTGATACTGCACTATTCATATTATCATCACTAAGGCTTCATATAACCAAGTGTGCAGCTCAAGGCTCTTCTGATGCTTTGTTCCGTTTTGATTTTTTATAGGATCTGCTCTATAAATATCAGAATAAAATAGAGCTTGGGCTGCACTCAGGCATAAAGCCGTAGGTTCTTTTAACATTTAAGTAGCTAATTCCATGGGGACCATCACGCACCAGTGGTATGTGTCATAACAGATCTTGCAGGGTGCCAGGTGTGGCTTCTTTTATGGATGGAGGATGTGTGAACAGTCATAATCTGTGCTATGTACATTTTTATTATTATTTGTAGTCCAGATTATATTGATTATGTTTTTTTAACCCAGGATACGATTTGTATTGACCATCATTGTAGCTGTGAGGTTTGCAGTAGTAACTAAAAGGTCTCTCTAGGGACATTACTGGATCACTTTTGAAGCACAATTATTTAGCAAACTGAGGCTGTGGATCTTTGTCTTCCCAGGTATTTTTTAATGCAAGACTAACTACACAAAAATGAATGTGTGAACTTACTGTACATTTAGTTCTCAATGTACAGTTAGACTATTAATCTGTCCTTTATCATCACTGCCATCTGCTGGTTACAGTAAGATTTGCAGTGGAAGGGTGAAGAAATCAGGAGATACTTTTTAGAGGCTGAGTATATTTGATGGTAAGCTTTCGAGAGTACTAGCTCTCTTCTTCAGACATGGTGTTATACAAGAAACTGAAAATTCACAGACTTTTTATACACAGCAGACATGGACCTTCAAAGGATCTTAGAATCCATCCACACCGCTGACAGTGTACCTGTCCCACAGTCACAACAGGTGCACAGAATTAGGGGGACATTTTCCTGCAGGTCTTCCACTGTGGTGTATCTCATAATGTGTGTGCAATGTCCCACCACAGGCCTCTATGTGGGTGAAACAGGGCAGAGACTGTCAGCACATGAACTCACACAGATCCACCATTAATAACAGCAGAACAGATCTTCCAGTGGCCGCACATTTCTCCGGAGAAGACCACTCTATTGA
The DNA here is from genome assembly GCA_947044405.1 of Leptodactylus fallax. NCBI lineage: Eukaryota > Metazoa > Chordata > Amphibia > Anura > Leptodactylidae > Leptodactylus > Leptodactylus fallax. Next base: position 199,779 of record CAMRHE010000035.1, on the reverse strand, counting down.
AGATTTGCGATTTGTGGTTTTAATGGGATATTTTAAGACGCAGAGGAAGAGAAAGGAATGGGAATATAAGTTAATGCAAAAATTTCACACTCTGCAATTTGGACTTAATATTCATGCCAGTTTCATGTCAACTGTGAGGGTCACAGTTTGCTATCATGTCAACTGTGAGGGTCACAAATCACCTCCTGATAGCAAACAGATAACGGCAAGAATTACTGAACCCTCCATCACGCCTCCAGATTGTTTATTTTTTGACCTGTTGTAAATAACTTCTCTACTTACATTGCATTTTGTTTTTTTAAGGATTCTAAGATCCTTTGAAGGTCCATGTCTTCTGTATATAAATAGTGTGAATTTTCAGTTTCTAGTATTACACCATGTCTGAAGAAGAGAGCTAGTACTCTCGAAAGTTAGCCTCTAAAAGGTATTGCCTGATTTCTTCACTTTTCCGCTACTTTCTATGGCTAACACGGTACAACATTATACTACTAGTAAGATTTGCAGTCATATTAGATCCATGAATACTAAGCATTACCATTTCAGTTGTACCACTATTATGCACAGATACGGAACACCTTTGTACTGTATATGCTACATTTTACACATTATTTCATGTCATTTTGTTCAGACAATGTAGAATTCACATTGCAAAATCATTACTGTACTCTTTAGGCGCTCCTGAAATCATGCTAAGAGCATACACTAGTTATACAAAAGAAAGATCTCTGATGTAAACCTCGATTGAATGGACCCCGATGTGTAGGAATATAATGCCATAGTCATTATTAGGCTCATTTTATTAGAAAAAAAAGTACCATTTAGTGAACACCTGTATGGAATAGTGCAATCTACAACTATCATCCATCAGGTAAATAAAACCACATACAAACATCTGGTGTATACACTGGAAGTCTTTTACAGCACATACCAGTCTTGATGATGTGAACAAAGCCTTAGCAGCATTTACCTCAGAATTTTTGTTGACAGATACTATATAAGACTGTGGATATGAAGATCACTGTTAAACACAGATATGCTCTGTAATCTAATCAGCAATGTTCCTAAGGCCTCATTCACACAGCAATATTCTGTTCAGCATTTTGCATAGAAATTTGAAGGCCAAATCCAGTAGTGGGTCACTCTTTCTCTCTGTTGATTCCTATTAAATGACAGAAAGCAGGGATCTTCAAAACTGCGAGAAAATTATAGAGAATGGGGGAATTTACTAAACTTGTTATGCATAAACCCTATAAAACATATAAACGGTATACATTGAAGGAGCTTTATTGACAGAAACAAATCAATCTTATCCCTTAAAATAAAACGTTGGGGGCTCTAACAGGTCTGAACACAATCTTATATAGAAGCCACACAGATAGATCTTTACCTGCTTTCCTAGGGGATACTTAGGAAGAATGCTTGTGAAATGGTGTAGACACCTCAAAACTGGGATATAATTTTCATGGTATGTGTGCAAATCTTCCAAAAGCTTTTGGGTCATCGCCTAAAATAAAAAAAAATAAAAAAATTATATATAATTATTTGGAAAGAACTCCAGAAGATAAAAGCGTTAAATGAGTTTTATGGGATTTATATACTAATGACCTAACACAGAATAACCAATTTAATCAACAGTGGCGCTCCAGTGAGCAACACTTCCACTTCACAGGGCAATGACATCATACTGTTTAGTCACATTACTTGCATGCAGCTCGGTCTCACTCAAAGGTGTATGACCGATAATTGTGCTGTGAAGGCTCCTCAATCCTTCCCATCTGCTTTTGTGTGACAGATCTAGTGGTCTCCTGGATGGACGCTACATTGGCCACTGAAAAGCAGAGGGGAAGGGTACTGTGTCCCCAAGTATAATTAATCTGCTATAAATTCCCAATACTTTCAACAGTTCTGACCATGAAAATACTGTGTAATGTACAGGCAGCATGTTATAGAAAAGGAAGAACTGATCAGATTAATATATAGTTTAGTGGGAATAGATTCAGCAATATTTTCTCAGTTATGCCTTTCTTTCTCTGTTTCATTCTATGTTTGATAGGAAGAGTCCAGTGGGTGGTCATATCAATTTTAGGGCACCCCACCGGACTCAAATATTCCTTCCAAAACATAAAAAGAACAGAGAGAAATTATTGTCATGTTATCCTGAATTTTTTTGACACATAACTATACATCAATCTTCTCAGCTCCTTCTATTCTATAACATGATGTCAGAAGATTAGTCTGCATTTTCATGGTGACATGTTCCCTTTAAGGCAATAAAATCAAGACAAACTGCCACCAGTTTAGAATAATTTCCCCAACAAAACCGCATTGATAAATCACAATTGATCTGCCCCACATGAATTAGTCACATCAGTCCCTAGTGATCTTGAAAACAGCAGTATCAAGTCCTCTAAGAGGATTGACCACACATACATGGTCCTTTTGTATTACAGTGGATTGGAGTATAGTGGAAGAATGGAGTGTACTCATGTGCCATCAATGCCAGTGGTTTTTTTTTTTCACCCTTGTTCGCTACCCAGCAAGTAATCTGTAAATATCTTTATTGCACCTACTAAGTACACACTCGACAAGTTTCTGCTTGTCATCATAGAAATTCTGGAAAAGTTTTCTAATACTGAAATCATATACAGCTGCTTGAGGGTAAGGCACTGCATATGTTCTTCTTCATGATTTCTTTCATTGTGGTCATGTGTTACCATGAGAAATAAACTGTTAGCCTCTCCTGATGTCTTCATTTGTAATATTGTAAATACAATTTGCAGGTAGCTTTTCACTGGCAAAGAGAGACATGGAGGAGGTGAAGAAGGAAAAAAAGACAGAAAAATCAATAGTCTTCCAATTACTCCGAGAACAAGACAAGCGGGGTTGAGTGAAGCACACCCATGGGAGTTCAGAAACGCAATTGTGAAAGGATGAAAACTAGCTGTACCTGAAAGGCAGAAAAAGTAGCATCAATCAAGTTTGATAGAAAGAAAAATACATACTTTGTGATCTGCCCTGAGAGACAAGATGTGGTGACATTAAACGCAATTAGTCATCTTCTCTTTTGTGAGCAGTCAACGTGTTAAGATGAAAAAAACACCTAATAAGCAGTTCTCCTATATTACAGCTACAGTGACGAAGCACATTGCAAACACTGAGGAATGTATTACATTTCATTCTAATGGTTATATAAATGTATAATGCACAATACCTATGACACCATTGTGAGATGTTAATGGTGATTAGCAATTTTTGAGGATCTGTAATAGAAGCTTGATCAATGTATAAATGAAAAGTTCTGAAAGTTTTTAGTATGTTTATATTGTGTTTCCTTTACTTAACATCTTCAAGATCTTTGCTTGCTGTCAGGAAATGCAAACTTTTTCAATGTAATTTGTAGGCAGCATGTTAAAAAGCAGGGCAGATTGATAAATAGTTTTGTGGGGAAAAAAAAGCAATACAACAGTCATTTATTCATTGAAATCCCTGCCCCTTCTATGTTGCAAAGTGAAGGAGTGGTCCTATCAGTGGCTGCCCGCCTCCCCCCATGTGACTGTGCTTACAGAGATGGCTGTTAGTCACTGGTAGGACCGCTCCTTGACAAATGATTGTTCCTAAGCATTGTAATAGCAAAATTACAAGTACAAGTTTTCAGAGATTCAATATAACTTGCCATTTATACCTTTACTCTTGCGATGCTTAAAAATAATCATCTAGTCATGGGAGTGGTCCTATCATTAACTGACTCTTTATGTACAGTCATTGAGGGAAGGCTGTCAATCACTGATAAGACCATCTCCTTGACCTCTCAACACAGAAAGAGCAGAAATTTCAATAGATAAATGATAAACTGTAATTAATCTTTCCCAAAATTATATATCAGTCTGCTCAGCATCTCCTCAAAAAGAAATGCTGCCAGGTTACAGATTACACTTAATTTTCAATGAGCTTGAAATTCTACAAACCTAGTCCAGTCTACAGCTTCATACTTGTAAGAGGTCCCACACAACACTGGCATATATACATGAAGGATATAATCAAACTAAAGTGAGTGCAGAGAAGGGTGACCAAAATTATTAGGAGAATGGGTGGATTAGAGTACAATGATAGATTGATAACTTTGGGGGTATTCAGTTTAGAAAAAAAACGTCTACAGGGAGACCTAAAAACAATGTACAAATACAGTGGGGAAAAAAGTATTTAGTCAGCCACCAATTGTGCAAGTTCTCCCACTTAAAAAGATGAGTCCGTCCTGTAATTGACATCATAGGTAGACCTCAACTAAGAGACAAAATGAGAAAACAAATCCATAAAATCACATTGTCTGATTTTTTAAGAATTTATTTGCAAATTATGGTGGAAAATAAGTATTTGGTCAATAACAAAAGTTCATCTCAATACTTTGTTATATATCCTTTGTTGGCAATGACAGAGGTCAAACGTTTTCTGTAAGTCTTCACAAGGTTGGCACACACTGTTGCTGGTATGTTGGCCCATTCCTCCATGCAGGAATGGGCCTGCATGATCCAGGGTTTTATACTGATTGCCAGATTGGTGTCGGGAAGGAATTTTTTCCCCTGAAATGGAGCAGTTGGCATAAGCATCATGGGGTTTTTGCCTTCCTCTGGATCAACACTGAAGGGTATTGTAGGGTTATAGGTTGGACTTGATGAACTGGTGTCTTCATCCAACCTCATCTACTATGTAACTATACTGGAGCCTTATATCTGAGGTATACGCCCACACAGCAGCTACAAGGTTATCCGCTCCCAAATTATGGATTACCTCGCATATTTAGTTACCAGGCTACCAGAGACGCTGAACAGGTGTCTTGAAATCCTGCCCCAGTGGGCGTGACGGATTGAGGAGTTGTCCCCTGCCCAATGATGATGTGGAGCGCTGGGGTTGGGCGCAGCTCCTCTGATCATCAGCAGAGGGGCATGGCTTGTTTATATATAGATATCCATAATTATATATATAGATATATATATATATATATCTATATATATATATATATCTATATATATATATAACACACACACACACACACATATACATACACATACACACACACCCAAACTGTTTGCAGGCGCCGCTTATGGCCACATACCATGGCCGGGAGACACTAGGCTGGGTGTTGGGGAAATCGATATCAGTATCCCCTTAACACTTTAATATTAGCCACCAGCTACCTCTGATGGCATTTTTTATGAATTGTCTATTAAAAGTTATATTTTAGTGTACTCCATTTTTCCAGTTTTGTGTGGTCCCTAATGCTTTAGACTTAGGGTGGGTTCACACCTGCGCTTGGTGTCCGTCCGTCGCCAATCCAGTGAAAATCTCGGCGAACTGGATTGGCGTCGGATACAGACCGGTCAGCGGCGCATTGGTTAAAAACCCATTCATTTGAATGGGTTTTTAAAGCAGTGCGCGGGTGTGCGCTTACACCCTCTGCGCTGCCAATCCTTTTTTTTTCGTCGGACACGAAGTCCTGCCTGTCCGACTTTGTTTCCGACGAAAAAAAAAGGATTGGCAGCGCAGAGGGTGTAAGCGCACACCCAAGCGCACTGCTTTAAAAACCCATTCAAATGAATGGGTTTTTAACCAATGCGCCGCTGACCGGTCTGTATCCGACGCCAATCCAGTTCGCCGAGATTTTCACTGGATTGGCGACGGACGGACACCAAGCGCAGGTGTGAACCCACCCTTACTGGTATATTACTTTGGCCATTGATGCTGTAGTGCTAAGGATCGCATACTTAGCTACCAAGGTCAACATCATGCTGGTACCAAATGCACCCATAAAAGATGATTGAAGGAGTATACAACTAAAAGAAAATCACTGATGACAAGTCAAGGAGCAGCTGTGAAGTTATGTCACTAGCTTCATTGACGTGAGCTAATGACAGGTCCTCTTTAAAGACTTTCCATGTCCTCTAAGATACCGCTGCAAGGCTGACAGTGTGCTGAATTCAGCACACTTTCAGATTCGCCAGTATCAGCTCCAGCTCCAAAGATATCGGTGCCGTTAGTTTCGGCTACCAATATCACTACACTGTCATAAAGGCCAGCCTCAGTGCTTAGTGTCATGACTGGGCAGTGAGAAAAGCCCCCCCATCAATACACTTCTATAGACTTGTACTGTGAAGGGGGGCATTCCTCACCACACAGCGATGATGCTGAGTTGTGAGGCTGACCCCTCTAACAGTGCAGGCATATAGGTGCTGAAACTAACAGCACTGATTTCTCTTGAACTTGAGCAGATACCAGCAAAACTAAAAGTGCGCTAAATTCAGCTTTGCAACGGTATACTCACCTTCCAAGAAATAATTGGCATTCACAAATCACCAGAATGGTTGTGGATCATGGACACAGCTACATCAAAGTCTAGACATACAGAATATCGCCTCATAACCAATATGACAATAAATCACCACTACCATGATACTGTACTTATCTCTGTCTTTACACAGTATAATATTTTTGTTATGTATTGATTGCTCAGCTCCATAACAGTATGGTACTGCGATGTAACAGGCGCAGGAGCTGCTACATCGTTGCGAGGTATTAGCCATTAAAGGGGTATTCCCATGAACATAATCATATCTATATTTGTAGATAATTAAAAGTTAAACATTTTTACAAATAGAAGTAGTTAAAAATTCTGCAGAGTTTTAAAGATTTTCTCTAACCATCCTAATGGTGACAGTCTGTTGTCTTGATCAGTTGCCAATGGATACGACCACAAATGCAGAAACTTTCTATGGTCTGGGACTTGTCAGGAACCCAGCCATGATTTTCTTATTGTAGCTGGGTTATCAGGCAGGGACACTACATGCATCAGAAGATATCCCGGCCAAAATAAGGAAATCATGGCTGATTTTCTGACCTTATGTGATGATTCCACTTAAATATGGCTATAACTCAAAGCTGTATTTTGATTTCTGGGTATCGTATCTCCCTCTTAGTTCCATTTACTCATAATGTGTGCAGCCCTGATCCTAGTTTTATGTTATCAGTAGAGGCAACAATATAACAATAGGGCTTTGTATCCATCCCAGAATAGCTCCATTGAATTCTTACATAGCCCTGGGTGATCAAATAAACATGCATTGTTCAGCCTGGGCTGGTAGATCAGACATGGTTGATAACATTATATCATTTCACTTGGTCTCAGCTCCTATATATAAAGAATCTGGACTTGAGGGCATTAATCAATCAGACTTGCCGTCGCTGGTGACCTCATTCTGGGAGGTGTAATCAAGGGTATAAAAGATGAGGTAAGAGGTCAGTGGGAGGAGATTGGGCTGAGACTACCACTGAGAGAATACTGTGCAGAGACTACAAGAGACTATGATGAGACCACTGTGAGACAGACTACTGGAGGATACTGTGATGAGCATACAGGCTGGAATACTTTGTTGATGCCACATGCTAGGAGCCACCACTGGTTAACTCCACATGCTATGTGTGAGTGTTGGATTATAGAGCCACATCCAGGATGTGTGTGGTAAAGTAATTATTTCACTTTTATTCCCTTTTATTTTATTGTACTGTATCTTGTATCTAGTAACTGTTAATGCTTGTATATATCTACATATCTGTTCTGAACTGTATATGTTAGATGTTAATACCGACCCATTTAGGGGTTAATAAATATATAAAATTTAGAAAGCTTGTCTTGTATTTATCTTGTGAACCCAGCACTCACTGGCGGTGAGTGTGGTTTTTATGAAAGAAGTCTCAGGTGTGGGCCAAAGCGGTGTTGGCGCACTGAGGATCTTTCACACCTTAGAAAGGTCCTGCATTCATGGTCGTATCCACTGGCAACTGATCTAGACAACAGACTGTGACCACAAGATATTTAGAGAAAATCTTGAAAATTCTGCAAAATGTTTAATTACTTATATTTTCAAAAATAATTAACTTTTAATTATCTACAAATTTAAAAATGATTATGTTCATGGGAATACCCGTTTAAGGGATTGGGACCATCCATCTTTCACCCACCAACACCAAACAACATATACAAGTTAGTATAAAATAAATCAATAGATTTTTGTACTCAATGTAAAATCCTTTTCTCGTTGTATTAATTCGGCACCATAGGTATAGTCTTGGCCACTAGAAGGCTAACACTAGGAATAACAAAAGATGTTGGCTCTGCCTCTGGGCTATACCCTTTCCACAGACACTATGCTAGCCAGTTTGTGTCGGAGCTGTATGAAAGAAGACACAAAGAAAAAAAAAATTAACGCAGAACACAGAACCAACATGTCCTTAACCCGAAAAAGAACCAAAACAGTCCAGGGCAGGAACAACAAAAAAAAAAGGGTGGGATATGTGTCCCCTAATAAATACCATGAGAAAAGGATTTTATGGGGATTACAGAAATCAATTTTTCTTGCTTATTTCATTGGATCATGGGATGTCCTAAAGCAATCCCAAAGTGTGGAAATTACACAGCCATGCGATCAACCTAGCACACAGCCGCTTGCAGAACTTTACAACCCAAGCTGACATTGGCAGAGGCCACAGATTGAATCTGGTAGAATTTGATAAAAGTGTAGAAGCCTTGAAGACCTGAGCGGTGGAAGCCTTATGCCAAACAGCCCAGGAGGCCCCAACAGCTCTTGTGGAATGAGAAGTCACACAGAAAGGAGACGGCCTACCCTGCAGATAGGCCTCCCTGATAGCAGACCAAATCCACCTAGAGATGGAAGCCTTAGAAGAAGCCAGGCCATTGCAAGAGCCGTCAGGGAGAACAAACAAGGCATCCAAACGAAGGAAGGGGTCCGTGAGAGATAAATAGACTCAGATCATGTCCGGATAGTGAGAGAGCACTCATGCGGGTGCTTGGGGTCCAGTTTCCGGGACAGGGCAGTCAGTTTGGAGACCCTGCAGATGGAAGTAACGGCCAATAGAAAGGTGACCTTCCAGGGAAGAAGGCGAAGAGCGATCTTGCACAAAAGCTCAAAAGGGGGAGACTGGAGCGCCTCAAGGACAAGATTGAGGTTCCATGGGAGGACAGCAGGGAGGAGCACAGTGCACCACTCCCTACAGGAAAGTCTTACCTGAGGCCAGAAAGCCAGGGTCTTCTGAAGAAGAATGGAAAGGACAGACACCTGCCCTTTAAGAGAGGAAATACCAAGTGCCTGGTCCAGACCGGATTGGAGAAAAGGCAAGATCCTGCGAAGAGAAAAAGAGAGCAGATAGAAATCATCACTCTCGCACCATTGCAATTAGGCCTTCCACATGCGATGATAGATCTTAGCAGACTAGGGTTTGCAGGCCTTGAGCATGGTCTGGTTAACAGGCTCCAAAAAATAGCGATGCCTCTGGACCTCAGCTTCAACAGCTACGCTGTTGAACGCAGCTGGGGTAAAGTGGGATGGAACAGCGAGCCTTGGGATAGGAGGTCGACTTGAAGAGGAAGGAGCATCTGCCAGCAGGAACATGAGATCCATGCACCAGGCCCTACGGAGTCAATCTGGAGCCACCAGGATAGCTGGAACCCCCTCGGTCTTGAGTTTCTTGAGGACCCGAGGGAGAAGAGGAGGAAACAGATAAAGAAAGTGGAAGTCTGACCAAGGAATCACAAAAGCGTCGGTGGTGATGGCCTGAGGGTCCTGGGAACTGGCCATGTAGAGAGAGAGCTTGTGGTTTAAGCAAAAGGCGAAGAGGTCAACGTCCGGGGTGCCACTCCGGAAGCGCAACTGGAGAAAGATCTGCGACCACTCACCCATGTCCGGCTTTTCTCAGTTTAAGTAGTCTGGGGCCCAACTGTCCACTCCTGGAATGTGGACCGCAAACAGGGCTGGAACATAATGCTCTGCCTAAAGAAGAGAGTGGGAGGCTTCTTGCATGGCCACTTGGCTCCTGGTGCCCTCCTGATGATTCAAGTAGGTGACCATGGTAGAGTTGTCGGTTTGGACTCTGGCCCCCAGTTCCAGTAGTATGATTGGGAGGGAAGTCTCTGACTTGAACCACAGGCCCTAAACGGTCAAGGCACCGAAGACCGTTCCCCAACCGGAAAAACTGGCGTAGATGGAGCTCACCTGCCAACATAGGGGGAGAAAGGACTTCCCCTGAAAGATCCCTGGGGAAGAGAGCCACCAAAGACGCTCCCAGCGAAGGATCAGGCAGTCAAGGCTGGACAGAAAATTGCCAATTACAGAGGACGCGAGTGAAGTGAGCATAAGGTATGGCCTCGAAGATTGACACCATTGTGCCCAGGACCTGCATGCAGAGACAGGAGAGTTCCACCAAAGGCGAGACACACCAAATTGGAGGGCGTCGTTGATGTTGGCTAGAAAAATCTCCTGTAAGGAGAGCAGCTGTACGACCCACCCGAGGAGCCCCAAGTGGGGGAAGACCTTCATATAGAGGAGGGCTTGAAAGAGGACTGCCAGGCAGGTCTGGCCTTAAGAGAGAGCTTCTTGGAACTGGAATCTTGGGAAGATTGCCCTCAGGAGTGAGAGGTGGGACCACGAAAGGAGATGGTCGGATGGCTGGTGTTTAGAACACTGCTTAGGAAGGAGGAAGGTTTTTTCCTCCAGTAGCTTCCAAGATAAGCTTCTCTAAACCCTTGCCAAAAAGCCTGTTTGTCCTGAGAGAAGGGAAGGGCCACGGCCACTTTCTTAGAGACGGATTCAGCATTCCAAGATTGGATCCAAACAGTACGGTGGATTGCCACCTCGTTGGCAGCTGCCTTGGCCGAATGGCGAGCTACTACCAAAGAGGCATCACACAGATACTTGGAACCATTCAAAATCTGGGAGACAAGCAGCTGATTGTCCTAGAGAGGGGCTCCAGAGGAGAAACCCTTCTGCAGCTGTTTAGCCCAAGAAATGCAGGCGTTGCTGACCCAAGATGCAGCGAAGGAAGACCGCCTTGGAGAAGTCCACTCACTTCTCTGAGAGATCGCTGAGGGAGGCGGAGTCCGCCAAAGGCAGAATGGTAGTCTGGGACAGCCTAGCTATTTTGGGGTCCACAGCGGGAGGCTATGACCACTTGGAGACACACTGATTTGGAAAAGGAAAGAGGACGTCCAACTTTAAGATATGATCAAATGGCCCGATATGCGAATTAGAGTCTCTAGTGTCAAGTGGGTGGTCTTGGGCTACAGAAGACTTTATTTTTACTGCTCTCACCACATCCGATAAATAACTGTGGGAGAGAGCTCAGAATCACACTCCCTTGCCTGCTCCTGTCTGACAATGTCCACCTGACAGTAGAGAGCCCAATTAGCATATCTGGCACCAAAACCAACTGTACTGATTGCTTGGATATGGTGAGAAAAAACAGCAACTGTGCTAGAATCAGTGGAATGATGACTATTAAAGGATGCAAAGAACTGAAGGTGGAGAAAGATGCTTTTTACATAGTTAAAGGAACTTCATTGCAATAACAATCATAAAATGCATATTTAAATAATAAAATAGTGAAAAATTACCTTTACACAACCGTCATCAGTCAGAAGCTTTACTTGTGCTTCTGGTGTCTGACCTTCAACAAAACTGGAGGAAGAAAAAAAAAAAAAAAAACATTCAAGTGTAATGACCAAGACATATTACAAAAAAAAAATTACTAATGGCTTTTCGTGCTTAAAGTATGTTCTAACATTGGTCTGTCATACACGGACAGTCAGCAGAATATTACTGCCTGAATCATATGTGTTAAGTATGAAACATATCAAAAAATGACCCAAGTCTACTGACAGGGAATCTAAGGGAAAGTCCTCAGGGTTTACCTTATGCTCCCATTAGTAAACATGCCCACATATATGAGAGCTGTTGGATAAAGAAGACTGTAAATCCCACTCAACTTATCGGTTCTAGTACAATTTTCATTTGGCAGCTGGAAGCTTTGGACTTATTGCCTATTTCAGCACTTTTTTGCCACAAGGGATGAGTTCATGTCTTCTATACATACAAATAACATACTTACCTCATAAAAGATGCCAAATGACGAATGTTTTCACACTGATTTTTTGATAAGCTCTTCACTCGATGTTTCATGATGGAAAGACCACAACATAAAACACTCAAGGGCTGAGAGTTAAAATGCTCCACCACAGACAGCTAAAACAAAATAACAGTGAAATACTGACCACATGTATAAAGGCTGCACCATCACATAACCAGCAAGAAAACACAGAAGAGAGGAAATTCCATTTGAAAATGAAATATGTAAACTTCTTAAACATCAAATATTCTAGACTTATCTAAAGGTTCATACTTCTATGTTCAAAGAGGTTGTAAAGTTCTTTTTTAATGATAACCTTTCCTCGGGATAAGTCATCAGTAAACGATCATTGGGGTCCAACCCCCCCGGGACCCCTGCTGATAAGCTATTTGATGGGGCCATCGCACTCATGCAAGCATAGTGATCTTCACAATTTACATGATTCATCACAAGGTCACTATGAAACAAATTATGTAACTACAGCTGGCTGTGTGAGCCAGTCACCAATGTCCTTTTATGAACAGATATTCAGATTGGGCTCCCCAAGGAAAATCTTCATCTTATCTGCTGTGTATGTATTTGGCCTTACACATTACAGGACACAAACACAGTATGCTATCACCAGAACACAGCATATCAAGCCAGCTCAGCAGGTTAGTTTTGTCTGAATCAAATGGTGTTTCCCCATTGTGAATTGGTGTCTCCGTTGCCAGGATATAGCCCTTTTTGTCAATATGCAAATGAGCTCTTGGGAGCAAGAGGGCTTTGCTTCTTACCTCTCTGCAGCAATGGTAACTTCCTCATTGCTCCAAAGAGTTCATTTGCATATGAACAAAAAAGGCAATATATATACACAATGGAGGCAGTGATTATTTATGCAGTATGTACTTTATGTCCATTGATTGTGGGTACACTGATAACACTTTACAGCCTAAATAAAAGATGAACGGCAGACCTTGTATTCCGGTCCCCACAAGACACAATAAATAAGATTTCATCTACTGTCTAGATCACTGAAATATAACACCAACCACTGAAATATCAGAAATGGGCTTCTGATCTCCTGACAAAATATTAGTATAAGACGAAACATGCATCAGGGTTCTAGCTGTGTTTGTGTGGGGGTCATCCACGTTATATACCACCATGTCTGTGGGTAAGTTGGTGTTGTTCATTTACGTATTTGACTGCATTCTTTAAGTTATTCATTTACGCATATTATATCGAATTTTCTATATATTTCTGCACCTCTCAACAGGTATTTTGGCCCACTCCTCATGAGCAAACTGCTCCAGTTGTCTCGAGTTTGAAGGGTGCCTTTTCCAGACGGAATGTTTCAGCTCCTTCCAAAGATGCTCAATAGGATTTAGGTCAGGGCTCATAGAAGGCACTTCAGAATAGTCCAATGTTTTCCTCTTAGCCATTCTTGGGTGTTTTTAGCTGTGTGTTTTAGGTCATTATCCTGTTGCAAGACCCATGACCTGCGACTGAGACCAAGCTTTCTGACACTGGGAAGCACATTTCTCTAGAATCCCTTGATAGTCTTGAGATTTCATTGTACCCTGCACAGATTCAAGACACCCTGTGCCAGATGCAACAAAGCAGCCCCCTCCATGTTTCACAGTAGGGACAGTGTTCTTTTCAAGATATGCTTCATTTTTCCATCTGTGAACATAGAGCTGATGTGCCTTGCCAAAAATTTCAATTTTGTCTCATCTGTCCATAGGACATTCTCCCAGAAGCTTTGTCAACATGTAGTTTGGCAAATTACTTTTGTCAGATTCAAGTTATTTCTGTGACCATTGTGGGTTTTTATTTCATTAAACGAGGGGTACCAACAATTTTGTCCACATGTGTATATTACATAGGTAGCATTATTGATGTAATTTGATGTATTTTTGGTGGATTTCTTACCAGTTCTACTGATTTACACCTGCTGTTCAGCCATTCTCTGTTGACAATCTGCCCTAGGCATATACAGTGGGTATAGAAAGTATTCAGACCCCTTTACATTTTTTACTCTGTTTCATTGCAGCCATTTGCTAAAAGCAAAAAAGTTCATTTTATTTCTCATTAATGTACACTCAGCACCCCATCTTGACAGAAAAAAACAGAAATGTAGATATTTTTGCAAATTTATTAAAAAAGAAAAACTGAAATATCACATGGTCATAAGTATTCAGACCCTTTGCTCAGTGTTGAGTAGAAGCACCCTTTTGAGCTAGTACAGCCATGAGTCTTCTTGGGAATGATGCAACAAGTTTTGCACATCTGAATTTGGGGATCCTCTGCCATTCTTCCTTGCAGATCCTCTCCAGTTCCGTCAGGCTGGATGGTGAACATTGGTGGACAGCCATTTTCGGGTCTCTCCAGAGATGCTCAATTGGGTTGAGGTCAGGGCTCTGGCTGGGCCAGTCAAGAATGGTCACAGAGTTGTTCCAAAGCCACTCCTTTGTTATTTTAGCTGTGTGCTTAGGGTCATTGTCTTGTTGGAAGGTGAACCTTCGGCCCAGTCTGAGGTCCAGAGCACTCTGGAAGAAGTTTTCTTCCAGGATATCTCTGTACTTGGCCGTATTCATCTTTCCTTCAATTGGAACCAGTCGCCCTGTCCCTGCAGCTGAAAAACACCCCCATATCATGATGCTGCCACCACCATGTTTCACTGTTGGGATTGTATTGGACAGGTGATGAGCAGTACCTGATTTTCTCCACACATGCCACTTAGAACTAACGCCAAAAAGTTCAATCTTCGTCTCATCAGACCAGAGAATCTTATTTCTCATAGTCTGGGAGTCCTTCATGTGTTTTTTGACAAACTCTATGCGGGCTTTCATATGTCTTGCACTGAGGAGAGGCTTCCTTCGGGCCACTCTGCCATAAAGCCCCGACTGGTGGAGAGCTGCAGTGATAGTTGACTTTGTGGAACTTTCTGCCATCTCCCTACTGCATCTCTGGAGCTCAGCCACAGTGATCTTTGGGTTCTTCTTTACCTCTCTCACCAAGGCTCTTCTCCCACAATTGCTCAGTTTGGCTGGATGGCCAGGTCTAGAAAGAGTTCTGGTCCTCCCAAACTTCTTCCATTTAAGGATTATAGAGGCCACTGTGCTCTTAGGAACCTTGAGTGCTGCAGAAATTCTGTTGTAACCATGGCCAGATCTGTGCCTTGCCACAATTCTGTCTCTGAGCTCCTTGGGCAGTTCCTTTGACCTCATGATTCTCATTTGCTCTGACATGCACTGTGTGCTGTGAGGTCTTATATAGACAGGTGTGTGCCTTTCCTAATCAAGTCCAATCAGTTTAATTAAACACAGCTGGACTCCAATGAAGGAGTAGAACTCTCTCAAGAGGATCAGAAGGAAATGGAAAGCATGTGAGTTAAATATGAGTGTCACAGCAAAAGGTCTGAATATTTATGATCATGTGATATTTCAGTTTTTCTTTTTTAATAAATTTTCAAAAATATCTACATTTCTGTTTTTTTTTCTGTTAGGATGGGGTGCTGAGTGTACATTAATGAGAAATAATATGAACTTCTTTGCTTTTCGCAAATGGCTGCAATGAAACAAAGAGTGAAAAATTTAAAGGGGTCTGAATACTTTCCGTACCCACTGTATTGTGATGCTTTTCCTATGTGAATTTGTTATAACTGGTATAATTCACTAGGAATCTGATAACATGGTGTGTATCCCCCCTCCCCATCACTTTCTCTTTCTTCCCGTGTTCTCCATTGTTGTGGAGACAGGTTATATTTTATACATTTTTCCTACTTTCAATGTTGCACTGATGCATATTGTCTATTTTTGATATTGATGTATAGGATGTATTAATAAATTTATATGATTTATAATTATTCTTTGCTCTTGGTGAGTTTTTTGGTTTCAGTTCTAGTTATATTCCAATAAGCTGTTTTCTGTATATTGTTGGGGTGTTTGTTGTTTCAATAGGCTCTGATCACATCAAAATTTGTCCTTTTGTTAGTATGTACAACAGGAAAGTTCTGACATACATGCAAAACATGTTCATAGTCATCAAATGTTAGGTGGAGGTCAAAAGAGTGTCCTTTTGGCCTCTATTTCTCCAGCAAAAAAAAGAAAAAAAAAAAAACAATATGGAAAACCTTTCCAATCAAAGTGTCCTGTAAAAAAAATCTGATTCATTTAATAGGGGCTATTGCTATTACTGCGGTGACACGCCCACCCAAACGACGCTTGAAGAGGCCTCTTTACCCTTACCAATAATAAAAATAATATTTTTTATTAATATAGCCCAACATATTCTGCAGCACTTTAGAAACCAGAATTGTAAAGTACCAGGCACAGTGCCGTACATTGTATAGTGGCTGTGCTTGGAATTCATTCATTCATTTTTTTCATGGTCAGTCACATAAAAAATAATGTTTACAATTAAAATGTATTTAAACCATTTGCCATATTCTAATTATACATTCCTTTTAAGTGTCCACATAATGCTTCTTAAAATCCACCCTTGTGTCGGTGATAACAATCAGATAATCTTACCTGAAGACCCTTGATGAAGTTCTGCACAGAGAAATCATGGTACAAAAATATTGTGATGAGGACCTGAAGAACCCGTCCACTCAGCTTGAATGGGAACTGATTGGAGAGAAGCAGCTGACAAGAAGAGAGGATTCTATATTATATACATATATAAACACACACACACACACACACACACACTCAGAAGTTCCAGGTTACTGCAATTTCATCATACAAAAATCAGTGCTTTGTTACTGAAAATACTGCACTTATCAAGCACCAAAGTAAAGTTAGAAACATCATTTAACAGAATTTAAGTGTTGTTCCAGCCATCATCATTTATAACTTATCCACACCCACTTCAAATGACTAGCTGGCTATTGCCTCCTCTGGCAAAATGAACTGCCAGTGGTGCAGGGAGCAGGACCTGCAGTGATCACCTGATCACTGCGGTGACTGAATTATCAAAAGGGACAACACCTTTAAACCAATTACATTACAACACAAACATACAGCAAGTCATAATAATCTGAATAATGCAAACATAATAATTTACCTTATCTACTACAGTTGCCAAATGTTCTGTGCATGACAAGGACTGAAATAGTTCTATACACAGCAGGGAGGACACAGAGTGAGACAGAAGTCTGTGGATTATCATTGGAGATGTGGCAATGCCAAATACCAGAACCAGAGGCAACTGTTTGCAGTAACGACTAAAACAACATAAGGAAAACAGAAAAATGAATTAATTATATCAGGCTATGTTCACCTCACATTTGTGATGTGCGTTTAGCTTATACACCAGAAAACATTTACATATTTTACTGCATAAAAAAAACAAATATGCACTCTAGTATCCATTAAAAAATATATACCATGCAGTTTTAAGTGTTTTTCAAATACACCCTATAAGTGACAGATGCCACTGTATGGCAATTGTTACAAGCATCTATTCAGATTACACTTAAAAAACAAACTACACTTCAGGATATAAACTGAGAGCAGCTAATGTCAGATAGTGATACAGAGGATAAGGCTAGGTTCACATCTGCGTCGCAAATTGTCGGAGAGAAAAGTTCTGCATGGGGTACTTTTCTCTCCACCAGTTTCAGTTTAAAAACGGTGGAAACCCGACGGACTCCATTATAGTCTATGGGGTCTGCGGGTGTCCGCTGTTTTAGCGGACAGCTCTCCTTCAGGGAACCCAAACAACAAAGAGCCCAACACAACTGTGAACCTAGCCTAAGTGAGAGACATTTAAATCTACGCTGAATAGTATATAGCAAAATGTATACCCATAGGAAACAAGTATTAACGTTTTAAATTACAGCCCCCCCCAAGGCTTATAGTTATGGCTAAAATGGTGATAAACAATAAAAAAAAAAAACACATTTAAAAAATATAAATCTGAAGGGTCAGCTAAAAAAAAACAAAAAACAAAAAAAAACACACACCACACACGATCAGAACAGGTAGGTCCCCTAAATAATGGTAATGGAAAATTAGTCACTGGGAACCAAGAAAAAATAGAGCTACTAAATGGTTTCTTTAGCTCTGCGTATACAGAAGAACAGGGAGTAGTTGATGTAGGTGTCACCAATGCTGGTAATACATCAACCAATATAATAAACTGGATAAACATAGAAATGGTCCAAGCTAAACAAAATAAACATGAGCAAGGCTCCGGGGCCAGATGAATTACACCCACAAGTACTTATAGAACACAGTTTGGTTATTACTATACCCCTATTCTTAATTTTTAGGGATTCTCTAGTGACTGGTACAGTGCCAAGGGACTGGGTGCAAGGTTAATGTGGTCCCTATTTTCAAAAAGGGCTTTATGTCTTCCCCAGGTAGTTGAAGACTGGTGAGTTTAACATCTATTGTGAGGAAACGGTTTCAGGGGCTCTTAAGTGACCATATGTAGGAGTATGTGACTGTATGTAATTTTATAAGTGACAGCATGGTTTTACTAAGAAAAGAAATTGTCAGACTAACCTGATTTGTTTTTATGAAGAGGTGAATAGAAGTCTGGACAGAGGGAAGGCTGTGGATATAGTGTTCCTGGACTTTGTAAAGGCATTTGATACTGTACCTCATATACGTTTAACCCTTTCACTGCCAGTGGTCTCCGGAAATTTTGCACCTCTTGTAGCCAGAGCAATTTTCACAGTTTTGAAAAATGAAACCTAAATTTCAACATTAAAAAATCATCCAACCCCCCATACCTACAGTTGTGCTAAAAAGTTTACATACCCTGGCAGATTTTTTTGACCTTTTTTCAGAGAGTATGAATGATAATAGAAAAACTTTTTTCTCCACTCATGGTTCGTGGTTGGTTGAAGCCATTTATTGTCAAACTTCTGTGTTTTCTCTTTATAAATCATGATGACAACCAAAAACATCAAAATGACCCCGTTCAAAAGTTCACATACCCCAGTTCTTAATACCGTGTATTGCCCCCTCTAACATCAATGACAGCTTGAAGTCTTTTGTGGTAGTTGTGGATGAGGCTCTTTATTTTCTCAGATGGTAAAACTGCCCATTCTTCTTGGCTAAAAGTCTACAGTTCCTGTAAATTCCTGTGCTGTCTTGCATGTACTGCGCGCATGCGATCTCTCCAGTGTGGCTCAATGATATTGAGGTCAGGAGACTGAGATGGCCACTCAAGAACCTTCACTTTCTTCTGCTGTAGCCAATGACAGGTCAACTTGGCCTTGTGTTTTAGATCGTTGTCATCTTGGAACGTCCAAGTACGTCCCATGCGCAGCTTCCTGGCTGATGAGTGAAAATTTGTCTCCAGTATTTGCTGATAAGTGCTGCATTCATCTTTCCTTCAACTTTGAGCAAGTTTCCTGTGCCTTTGAAGCTAACACATCCCCACATCATCAGTGATCCACCTCCGTGCTTTACAGTAGGAATGGTGTTCCTTTCATCATAGGCCTCGTTGACACCTCTCCAAATGTAATGTTTATGGTTGTGGCCAAAAAGTTCGATTTTTGTCTCATCACTCCAAATTACCTTGCGCCAGAAGTTTTGAGGCCTGTCTCTGTTCTGTTTGGCGTATTGAAGGCGAGATTCTTTGTGGCATTTGCGCAGTAATGGCTTTCTTCTGGCAATTCGACCATGCAGCCCATTTTTCTTCAAGTGCCTCCTTATTGTGCATCTTGAAACAGCCACACCGATAGTTTTCAGAGAGTCCGGTATTTCAGCTGATGTATATATTTCCTTAATACAGGATATAAAGTCGCCGTCTGGGAATCCTTAGTAAATATATATAGTAAATATATTTTCTGTACTTACTATGACATTGTATATTTCATATGTATGTTTGTCAATACTGTGTATACTAAATGTCATATTCTATATACTGTAGAGTCTGAGGAAGGCCTTATATAGGCCAAAAACGTTTACAACTCTACAGTATACGTTGTTCAGATACCTCTATAAACCTGTATGCTACTTGAAAACACCGGATCGGTGATAAATAAACAAGCAATATATATCACTATTTGGAGTCTGAAGTCTTTATAAACTACATGTCTGACGGGTTGGGACCCTACTTCTTTATTCCTGAAAAACTCAAGACTAAAGTGTTGAACCACACCCCATCCTGAACTTTTGAACAGTGTCATTTTGATGGTTTTGGTTGTCATTATGATTTATAAAGCTAAAAACACAGAAGTTTGACAATAAATGGCTTCAACATACCACTAACCATGAGCGGAGAAAAAGTTTTTGTGTTATCATTCATATTCTCTGAAAAAATGCTAAAAAAGCAAAAAAAAATAAAAATCTGCTGGGGTATGTAAACTTTTTAGCACAACTGTATATATTTTCTTAAAGTAGACACCTGCAGCATTGTCAGAATGCCACTTGGTACTGTATACCAACAGGCACCTTCATGCAATTTTGATTTAAAGTGTATGTTTTATAAAAACAAAAATGCAAATAAATGTAATATTAGTTGCTAAACGTGGAAACCAAAACAAAAAGTTATATGCACCAACCCTTCTTAAAACAACATGTGCAGTGTTCCTTCACATCACTAAGGCCTAAACCTTATCTTCCTAAACATATCTTCCTAAAATTGGAAAGAACAAAAATTTGCTTTGAAGCTGGAAATATTAAAAAAGTATCATCCTATAAAACGTAGGGAATACACACTGTGAAAAGCAAGTGAACCCCTAAACCTTAAATATTTCTTGAAAGTAGACAATCTGAAGATTACATGTGTCTCAATGGGTTATCAATAACCATGTCCACCTTCATGTAACTTTGTGACAAACACAATTTTTTTGAAAAAAATGCACTAAAACATATAGTATATTTTCACCTAAAACTCCTATTCAATCTTACATTCACACACAAATCACATATAAAATAATAGATCAAGGTGTACACAATTTATATATACCACAAACATCAACTACAACAAGAGCTCGTACTCTCAAAAACACTAATACAGAAGACAAGCAATATTTTGCTGTTTTTCACTAATATGTTAAAAATCTAAACTGTACATAGCAAACTGTGATCGTGATACCAAAAATCTAACTTTTATGAGATTGCACAGCATACCGTATATAAAAATACAACTTAATATTTCATATATACAACCACTTTCATGCAACTTTGCAGAAAACAGAGATTACAAGCAAAAATTGCACAAAATTTCAAATTTGCCACTAAAGTGCGTGTTCAAGCACTTCCTTTCTGCAAACAAAATGTACTTTCTAAAAAACTGCAAGATGTGAGGAATTCATACATGCCACACATATATATATATATATATATATATATATATTTTACTGGTGGAGGTGTTAAAGAAACGCCAACAATCGCAGAAATGCGCAAACCAATTTTGTGCATGCAAATTAAATAGGAGCTTACATAAGAATATAATTTTCTATCCCCCTACAAAAATTGTAGCAATTTATACGTTCATCTCTAGTTGCTATTATTTTATCATATAACGGATATCGCTAGAGAGGCGGCTGGCGTATTTTACTCTATAAAGATCAGGTATGGACACGGTCAAATGTAAACTTTATTGATGACTTTGTGCATGTGTTGTATAAGTGTTTGGTGCAACTCTTTTTGCGCTGCGATCTGGATGATCGTAAACATTTGGGTCACAGCGCCATTAAACTTCTTGGTTATGTTATGTTCAGAGGGGTATTACATCAGATACCCCTGTGATTAGGCTCAGAGGGGTATTACATTACCTTTCTATGTGACAATCTGAGAGCAAAAGTACAGTATGCTCTCTGATTGATAGGAGAGGAGATAACATGGACAGAAGTCCCTGCTACCCCCCGCCCCCGGGGTCACATACAGGTGATGCACAGATCCTCCCCCTTCCTTCTTCCTACATGCTGCCTGAGGCAGGAAGGGGGGACACTTTAGAGCCCGATATCTCAGGATCCATTGGGGCTATGAAGAATCTCATCTTTAAAAGGATACCAAGGTCATCATGATAGCCCTTACAGATTCGGAGCGATCTGCTGTTAAAAATGCTGTCGGGAATTGAGATCTGCATTGGGATCTCAATGCCAAATAGCATTTTCAACAGCGAATCGCTCCAGATTTGTAAGGGTTATCATGATGAACTTGATATCACCTTAAAGATGGAATTCTCTTATTTTAAATGAATCTAAGATCACCTTTATAGCCTTAACCAATCTTGAGATATGGACATTAGTAGTAAGGACGTATTAGATACGTCCTCGGCTACAAAAGTGTCACCCTGGGAGGATGTATAAATACCTGGTTGGCAGGGAAAGGGTTAAAAGGGGTTGTCCGGGATAAATTCATATTTGTAATCTAAGTTAGCCTTCCCCCAACCGCCTACCTTCTAAATTACTTAACAAAAATCTATAATTACCTAGATCGCCGGAGTGGTCATGTGACCACCCCAGGCACATTTTACGATGATGTTTTGTTTTCTGGAAACGGAATGTCACCAATACTAACCCACCTCATCATACTTACCTGTCTTCCTGTCCGGATCTTCTGGGCAGAGGACGTTATTTCTTCTGAGCAGCCAGCACCTCCTCTTCTTGACGTCTTCTGGCTGCCCACGCCTGCGTAATAGAGCCGGTGTGCCGGAGTGGGGGTTTGAGTTAGTTAGGAAGGACTAATAGTGGGCGGGCTAGCTAGGGAAACTGGGAGGGAGTGAGAGAGGGAGGGAGTCAGCTCTAAGTGAAGCGCAAGGCATCATGGTAGCTGTTGGAAAACAGAACAGGAAACTACTCATGCAAACAAACGTAGACGATGCCAGGAGCTCCCAGAGAAACCCAGAAATCACTCAAAACACTGCTGAAGATATTTGGCCGCACTTATTAACCTATTAATAGCACCAACTGACTTTTTAAAAAAAAAAAATTTTTGCCCGGGAAACCCCTATAAAGAGTAAAATCAAGTCCATTGGCTTGGAAAATAATTGGATTGAAAACTGGTTAAAGGATCGTATCCAGAGAGTTGTAATCAATGACTGCAGCTCAGACTGGTCCTCTGTTATAAGTGGTGTTCCTCAGGGTATAGTGCTGGGTCTGCTGTTATTTAAACATATTTATTAAAGAAATAGAAGATGGGACTAAAAACGTTGTCTCTATTTTTGCAGATGACACCAAGCTATGTAGTAAAGTACAGTCTATGGAGGATGTATGTACAGTGGGGAAAAAAGTATTTAGTCAGCCACCAATTGTGCAAGTTCTCCCACTTAAAAAGATGAGAGAGCCCTGTAATTGACATCATAGGTAGACCTCAACTATGAGAGACAAAATGAGAAAACAAATCCAGAAAAATCACAGTGTGATTTTTAAAGAATTTATTTGCAAATTATGGTGGAAAATAAGTATTTGGTCAATAACAAAAGTTCATCTGAATACTTTGTTATATATCCTTTGTTGGCAATGACAGAGGTCAAACGTTTTCTGTAAGTCTTCACAAGGTTGGCACACACTGTTGCTGGTATGTTGGCCCATTCCTCCATACAGATCTCCTCTAGAGCAGTGATGTTTTGGGGCTGTCGCTTGGCAACACAGACTTTCAAATCCCTCCAAAGGTTTTCTATGGGGTTGAGATCTGGAGACTGGCTACGCCACTCCAGGATCTTGAAATGCCTCTTATGAAGCCACTCCTTCATTGCCCTGGCGGTGTGCTTAGGATCATTGTCATGCAGAAAGACCCAGCCACGTTTCACCTTCAATGCCCTTGCTGATGGAAGGAGGTTTGCACTCAAAATCTCACGATACATGGCCACATTCATTCTTTCATGTACACGGATCAGTCGTCCTGGTCCCTTTGCAGAGAAACAGCCCCAAAGCATGATGTTGCCACCCCCATGCTTCACAGTAGGTATGGTGTTCTTTGGATGCAACTCAGCATTCACTATCCTCCAAACACGACGAGTTGTGTTTCTACCAAACAGTTCTACTTTGGTTTCTTCTGACCATATGACATTCTTCCAATACTCTTCTGGAACATCCAAATGCTCTCCAGCAAACTTCAGTTGGGCCCGGATATGTACTGGCTTAAGCAGGGGGACACATCTGGCACTGCAGGATCTGAGTCCCTGGCGGCGCAGTGTGTGACTGACGTAGCCTTTGTTACATTAGTCCCAGCTTTCTGCAGGTCATTCACTAGGTCCCCCTTGTGGTTCTGGGATTTTTGCTTACCGTTCTTGTGATCATTTTGACCCCACGGAGTGAGATCTTGCATGGAGCCCCTGATCGAGGGAGATTATCAGTGGTCTATTATGTCTTCCATTTTCTAATTATTGCTCCCACAGTTGATTTCTTCACACCAAGCTGCTTGCCTCTTGTAGATTCAGTCTTCCCAGCCTGGTGCAGGTCTACAATTTTGTTTCTGGTGTCCTTCCACAGCTCTTTGGTCTTCACCATAGTGGAGTTTGGAGTGTGACTGTTTGAGGTTGTGGACAGGTGTCTTTTATACTGATAACAATGTCAAACAGGTGCCATTACTACAGGTAATGAGTGGAGGACAGAGGAGCCTCTTAAAGAAGAAGTTACAGGTCTGTGAGAGCCAGAAATCTTGCTTGTTTGTAGGTGACCAAATACTTATTTTCCACCATAATTTGCAAATAAATTCTTTAAAAATCAGACAATGTGATTTTCTGGATTTGTTTTCTCATTTTGTCTCTCATAGTTGAGGTCTACCTATGATGTCAATTACAGGCCTCTCTCATCTTTTTAAGTGGGAGAACTTGCACAATTGGTGGCTGACTAAATACTTTTTTTTCCCCACTGTAGGTTACAAGCAGACTTGGACAGACTGAGTGTTTGGGCATCCACATGGCAAATGAGGTTCAATGTGGATAAATGTCAAGTTATGCATCAGGATAAAAATAATCTGCATGCAACATATGGGAGTAAAGCTGAAAGAATCAGTGGTGGAGAAGGACCTGAGTGTACTTGTAGATAATAGGTTAACCTCTTCACGACGGATCACTGATATAAACGTCGGCTCTTGCTGGGCTTTGTGCAGAGCCAACATTTATATGCTGACCCTGCTAAATTGGGGATCGGGTCTCCCCAAGGGTCAGGAACTCCGTGAACACAGAGTTAATAGCTGCTGGTGTCCACGGAGACATGGTAAGGACCTGATAGGTTCAGGTCCTGATCGTGTAGCCGCCATATCAGGGAAAGTTTGTTGCAGTAACAAAATTTCCCTGATATTCACAGCCGCCCACGGGCTGTATCTGATAGCTAACACCCTGCTTCATAATTCCAGGTCGGAGCTGAGCTCTGATCGGGGTTTTTAACCCCATGTTTGACCACAGCGTCCAGGGGGTTACGCGATGCCAAATGTCCCCCCCGACACCCATATGGCGAGTTCGGGGGGGTGCCTATATGTATCTTCTGCAGCCTGGGGTCTGACTAATGACCCCAGACTGCTAGGTGCCCCCAGTACCTGGTTTATGCTGCCGAGAACTGAGGAAGTCAACCTATGCTTCTGCATAGGCTGACTTCCTCTATAGACTGCAATACACGTGTATTGCAGTCTATAGTGCTGAACCAGCGATCAGTGCATCGCTGGTTCAGGTCCCCTAGTGGGACATCTCTAAAAAAGTAAAAAAAAAAAAAAACAACAGTTGAAAAAAAGATGTGGTGTGTATATATATATATATATATATATATATATATATAAATAATATAATAAAGCAAGGAAATATTGATTTTTCGCCATCTCACCTTAAATAAAATGCTATAAAAAGTGATCAAAAGGTCATACGTACCCCAAAACAGTACCAATAAAAAGCACAGGTCGTCCGGCAAAAAATAAGCCCTCAACCAACTATGTCAACTGAAAAAAAAAATAGCTAAACATCTCAGAAGATGGCGATGCAAAAATAATTGATTTCTTTCCCCAAATGGGTTTTTGTTCTGCAAAACAAGTAACACATAAAAAAAAAACAATATAAATTAGGAATCACCGTAATCGTACCGATCCGCAGAATAAAGATAACATGTTACTTTTGCTCTATGCCGAGTGGAGAAAAAAAAAAAAAAAAAAAAAGAATTGATGGGTTTTTTTTTTAATCCACCAATAAAGAGTTAATAAAATTTAGTCAATAAGTTATGGGCACTCTAAAATGGTGTCATTACATATTGCATCAAATGCTGCAAAAAAACAACCCTCATATGGCTACATCACCAGAAAAATAAAAAAAACTATAGCTTGAACAATGTGAAGACAAACCCCCCCACCCCAAAAAAAAAAAAAAAAAAAAAAAAAAATGGCCAAATCATTAGAAAAAATTTGGCTGCGGCAGGAAGGGAATGTACAGTGCCTTGCGAAAGTATTCGTCCCCTTGAACTTTTCAACCTTTTGCCACATTTCAAGCTTCAAACATAAAGATTGGTGAAGAATCAACAAGTGGAACACAATTGTGAAGTGGAATGAAATTTATTGGTTATTTTAAACTTTTTAAAAAAAATAAAAAACTGAAAAATGGGGCGTGCAATATTATTCGGCCCTTTTACTTTCAGTGCAGCAAACTCACTCCAGAAGTTCAGTGAGGATCTCTGAATGATCCAATGTTGTCCTAAATGTCTGATGATGATAAACATAATCCACCTGTGTGTAATCAAGTCTCCGTATAAATGCACCTGCTCTGTGATAGTCTCAGGGTTCTGTTTAAAGCGCAGAGAGCATCATGAAGACCAAGGAACACACCAGGCAGGTCCGTGATACTGTTGTGGAGAAGTTTAAAGCCAGATTTGGATACAAAAAGATTTCCCAAACTTTAAACATCCCAAGGAGCACTGTGCAAGCGATTCTTATTGAAATGGAAGGAGTATCAGACCACTGAAAATCTACCAAGACCCGGCCGTCCCTCTAAACTTTCATCTCAAACAAGGAGAAGACTGATCAGAGATGCAGCCAAGAGGCCCATGAGCACTCTGGATGAACTGCAGAGATCTACAGCTGAGGTGGGAGAGTCTGTCCATAGGACAACAATCAGTCATACACTGCACAAATCTGGCCTTTATGGAAGAGTGGCAAGAAGAAAGCCATTTCTCAAAGATATCCATAAAAAGTCTCGTTTAAAGTTTGCCACAAGCCACCTGGGAGACACACCAAACATGTGGAAGAAGGTGCTCTGGTCAGATGAAACCAAAAATCGAACTTTTTGGCCACAATGCAAAACGATATGTTTGGCGTAAAAGCAACACAGCTCATCACCCTGAACACACCATCCCCACTGTCAAACATGGTGGTGGCAGCATCATGGTTTGGGCCTGCTTTTCTTCAGCAGGGACAGGGAAGATGGTTAAAATTGATGGGAAGATGGATGGAGCCAAATACAGGACCATTCTGGAAGAAAACCTGTTGGAGTCTGCAAAAGGCCTGAGACTGGGACGGAGATTTATCTTCCAACAAGACAATAATCCCAAACCTACAGCAAAATCTACAATGAAATGGTTCATAAATAAACGTATCCAGGTGTTAGAATGGCCAAGTCAAAGTCCAGACCTGTATCCAATCGAGAATCTGTGGAAAGAGCTGAAAACTGCTGTTCACAAAC
The DNA here is from genome assembly GCA_947044405.1 of Leptodactylus fallax. NCBI lineage: Eukaryota > Metazoa > Chordata > Amphibia > Anura > Leptodactylidae > Leptodactylus > Leptodactylus fallax. The sequence goes on along the minus strand of CAMRHE010000035.1, from coordinate 172,257 downwards.
GCTCTCTATCCAACCTCACTGAGCTCGAGCTGTTTTCCAAGGAAGAATGGGCAAGAATTTCAGTCTCTCGATGTGCAAAACTGATAGAGACATACCCCAAGCGACTTGCAGCTGTAATCGCAGCAAAAGGTGGCACTACAAAGTATTAACTTAAGGGGGACGAATAATTTGGCACACCCCACCCCAGTTTTTTATTTTTTACAAAAGCTTAAAATATCCAATAAATTTCGTTCCACTTCACGATTGTGTCCCACTTGTTGATTCTTCACCAAAAAATAAAAATTTTATATCCTTATGTTTGAAGCCTGAAATGTGGCAAAAGGTTGAAAAGTTCAAGGGGGCCGAATACTTTCGCAAGGCACTGTATAAGCTGTGCAAGCGTATATCAGGGTATACCCCAAATTTAGAGATTACAGGGGAAAAGACACCGGAAATGACCCCCAGAGTGATCCCCAAAGCATAGGAGCTACTGGAGAAATAGTAGGGAATTTGGTGTTCCCAATGTACTCCACACAGCTTACATATTCATCATCTGCGGTCGCCCACTACAGCTCTTTATAAGTTCTTTGAGGGGTGCAGTTTTTAAAATGGGGTTCCTAAGGGATTCCACTTAACTGGTTCTTTAGAGACTCTGCAAACATGACATTGCGTCCAGATACCAAACATCTAAATCTGCTCTGCAAAAGCCACATAGCACGCCTTCCCTACTATGCTCTACTGTGTGCCCAAACTGCAGTTTAAGCCCACATGTATGACACTGGTGTACCCAGGATAATGTACTTAATGTCATATGTGGGTATAAACTGCTGTTTGGGCACAGCAGGGAAGAAGCGATATTTTGGTTTTTGGTGCACAGATTTAGACAGTTTCGTTTTTGGACGCCTTTACACTTTTGCAGAACCCGGAAATGCCAGTAAAGTGGAATCCCCTGACACGTGACCCCGTTTTGAAAACTACACCCATGAAGGAATTTATCCAGGGGTACAGTGAGCATTTTTAACCCCCAAATGTTGCATTAATTTATTTTCCAGAAATTAATATGCAGCTGATGGTGAAAGGTGAAAATGACAATTTTTCCAGGAATATGTCATTTCAGTGCATATGTTGTGCCTGGCTTGACGAATGGTCCAAAAGCTGTTGTGCTCAGGATACCCTCTTAACAGTTTTTAGAGTGTTGTGTCTCTGCTGACACAAGCTGTGTACAACATATCGGGGACTGAAATGGCGTATCTATGGAAAAATTGCAATTTTCACTTTTCATTATCAGCTGCACATTCCTTTCTGGAAATTAAATTAATGCAACGCTCAAAGGTTAAAAATGCTTGCTACCCCACTTGATAAATCCCTTGAGGGGTGTACTTTCCAAAGTGGGGTTATGTGTCTGCGGGTCTACTTTACTGCCAATTCAGGGGCTCTGCAAATGTGGCATGACGTCCAAAAACCAAAATAGCGCTCCTTCCCTTTTGTTCCCAAACAGCAGTTTATACCCACATAGGGCGTTGTTAAGTACGTTATCCTGGGTACGACAGTGTCATACATGTGGGTATAAACTGCCGCTTGAGCACACAGGAGGGCGCAGATGTGAAGGAACGCTATGCGCTTTTGTACCGCTGATTTAGATTGTTGGTTTTTGGATGCCATGTCACATTTGTAGAGACTCTAAAATTTCCACTACAAAAATGGGGTCCCTTCTAGGGGAATTCCAATTTACTGGCACCACCAGGACTCTGCAAAAACAATATGGCGTCCAGGAAATCCCTCTAAATCTGTACTCCAAAAGCTAAAAAGCATACTGCTACTTCCCTTCTGAGCCCTGCTATGTGGCCAAGCAGCAGTTGAAACCCACATATACAACTTCTTTCTACCTAGGATAGCCCACTTAGTAGTTTTAGGAGTTCAAGTCTCTGATGACACAAAGTGGTTGCAATGTATTGGGCACCGAAATGGAATATTTCTTTAAAAATTTCAATTTTCATTTTGTACATTAATTTTTGAGAAGCACACTTGCGCTCAAAATGATAATACCTCTTGATAAATTCTTTGAGGGGTGTAGTTTCTAAAATGGGGTCACTTTTGGGGGGTTTCCATTGTATAGGTACTTTAGGGGCTCTGCAAATGCGACATGGCACCTAAAAACTATTCCAGCAAAATCTGCCCTCCAAGAGCCAAATAGCGCTCTTTCCTTTCCGAGCCCCACCATGTTCCCATACAGCAGATTACAACCACATATGGGGTATTGCCGTGTTCAGGAGAAATTGTTTAACAAACTTTGGGGAGCTTTTTCTCCTTTATCCTCTTGTAAAAATAAAAGATTTGGAACCAAATTGCAGTTTATAAGAAAAAAAAAAAAAAAGTAATTTTTAATTTTCACGTCTCAATGTTAATAAAATATATGTGAAACAGCTGTAGGATCAAACTGCTCATTATATCCCTTGATATGTTCTGTGAGGGGTGTAGTTTCCAAAACGGGGTCACTTTTGGTGGTTTCCATTGAATTGGTACTCTCGGGGCTCTGCAAATGCAGCATGGCACCCGAAAACTATTGAAGCAAAATCTGACCTCCAAAAGCCAAATAGCACTCTTTCCATTCCAAGCTCCACCATGCACCCATAGAGCAGATTATGACCACATATGGGGTATTGCCATGTTCATGAGCAATTGTTTAACAAACTATGGGGTGATTTTATTCCTTTAACACCTTGTGAAAATGAAAACGTTGGAGATAAAGGGACATTTTAGTAATTTTTCATTTACATATCCCAACGTTAATAAAGTCAGTGAAAAGGCTGTTAGGTCAAAATGCTCACTACACCTCTTGATAAATTCTGTGAGGGGTGTAGTTTCCAAAACGGTGTCACTTTCTCCTCTAACCCTTTGTGAATGTGTTAATGAATGTGTTATTGAAAAAAAATGAAATATATAAATTTCACCTCTATATTGTTTTAATTTCTGTGAAATGTAGAGGTGGACTCCAGTAAATAAAGCAGAGATAAAGATTTTTGGAGGTCTTATTCTGCATATGGGCATAGTGAAGAAACCACAATTTCGAGAGTATTGAAGTACAGACGACTAGTATAATACACTAATCTATTGAATGGCCATGAGCAGGACACATTTTGAAATTATCCTGATAACGCACAGTGCCTGCCCCAAGTTGCCCAAAACTTTTACAGCAAAATCTGTCTTCCAAATATTTTTCTGTCCCTTCTCAGTCCCACTGTGTGACCATACAGCAGTTACATCCACATGTGGGGCATTTCATTAGTTAGGAGAAATTGCTTAAAGAGATTTTATCATTAAAAAAATCGATTTTTAAACTAAAAGCACGTTAGAAAGGCTATTCTTCGCCTACCTTTATTTTTCAGGTCCGCGCCGCCATTTTTGAGTTTTATCTTCTTTCTTCATTATGCAAATCTGTCTTCAGAAAGCACAGGGGGCGTGGTTACACGAGACCACCAGAAAATGGCGACAGGACATGCGCAGTCGTCTGTTCTGTTGGCCATTTTGCGGTGGTCTCGTATAAGAAGAGGAGTGAAGAGGAGGAGACGCGTCAAGAGCAGAAGAGAGAGGTGGCGCTGGAAACTATGACGAACCTGTGCTTTTAGCACAGGGAAACGCTCCCTGTGCTTTCTGAAGACCAATTTGCATAACAAAGAAAAAATTCAAAAATGGCGGCGCGGACCTGAAAAATAAAGGTAGGAGAAGAATAGCCTTTCTGAAGGCTATTCCGACGTGCTTTTAGTTAAAAATCGATTTTTTAATGATAGAATCGCTTTAATGAAACGTGGGGTGCAATTTCTCCTTTTATCCCTTGTGAAAATGAAAAATTTGGGGCTAAAGTGACATGTAAAAAAAAAAAAAAAAAAAAATAAGTAACTTTTCATATTCACGTCAATGGCATAAAAAAATAAAAAAATCTGTGAAACACCTGTAGAGTCAAAGTGCTCACTATGCCTCTTGATTAATTCCTTGAGGAGTCTAGTTTCTAAAATGAGGGCCTTTTTTTTTTTTTTTTTTGGGGGGGGGGGGGGGGGTGGAGGGGGTTCCACTGTTCTGGCACTCTGCATATACAACATAGTGCCTGAAACAATTCCAGCAAAATCTGCTCTCCAAAATCCCAGTAGTGCTACTTCCGTTCTGGACCATACGATGTGCCCATACATCAGTTTACATCCACATGTGGGGTATTTCTGAAATTGGGAGAAAATGCTTAAATTGTAGGGTGCATTTTCTCTTTTAACCCCTTGTGGAAATGCAAAAAATCGGGGTTAAAGCAACAGTTTATATTTTCCTGGCCCAATTCTGCGTAACACAAGAAAGGTGAAAGTGCTCATTACACCCCTTAATAAATTCCTTGTGGGGTCTAGTTTCCAAAATTGGGTCATTTTTTTTTTTTTTGGGGTGGGGGGGGGGGGGAGTTTCAACTATTCTGATACGTCAGGGGCGCTGCAAATGCAACATGGTGCCTGAAACAGAATCTGCCCTCAAAAATCCCAATAGCGCTCCTTCTGTTCTTTACCCTACTGTGTGTCCATACATCAGTTTACATCCACATGTGGGAAAATTTCATGCTCGGGAGCAATTGCATAACAGATTGTGGAATGCATTTTCACCTTTAACCCCTCCTTGTGAATGTGTACATTCTAGGGCTAAATGACTATATTAGTAACAGAAATTGAAACGTGTAAATTTGACCTCCATTTTGTTTTAATTGGTGTGAAATGGTATTGATGGTTATAGACTGTCTTGAAATGTATAATTGTATAAATATATATGTATAATTGTATATGTATAATTATGTATATGTATAATTGTATATGTATAATTGTATAAATGTATAATTGAAATGTATAACTGAAATGTATAGACTGTCATGCCCTTTTCCATCCCCTGAATGGACATCTTTCTTTTTTCAACCGTTATAACTATGTAACACAGTTTAAAGACGATCTGATGACCTATGCTAAGGACAGGACATTAATATTATATGGTTGGAATACATCTAAAACCAAGGAATGTCTAATTTCTGTATAGTTCCAGAGCGATTCACTCTTGAAAACACTATTCAGCATTGAGATCCCATTGCAGATCTCAATTCTCAACAGCGTTTTTAACAGCGATTTGCTCCGAATCTGTAAGGGCCATCATGAAGATCTTAGTATCAGTTTAAAGATGAGATTCTCCACCTTCTTAATACTCCTAACGGATCCTGAGATATGGGGCTCTAAATTGTCCTCAGGAAGCATCTTAAGAGCTACTGTAGGAGGAGGAGGGGGAAGGAGCAGCCATGCAGACTGCACAGAGATGAGAAATCATCATCATCTGTGCATAACCTGTATGTGACCCCAGGGGGGGGATAGCAGGGACTTCTGTCCATGTTATCCCCTCTCCTCTCAGAGAGCATACTATACTTTTGTCACATACAGGGATAATGTAATACCCCTATGAGCCTTATTAGAGGGGTATTCTTATGTAATACCCCTCTGAACATAACCAGGAAGTTTATTGGAGCTGTGACCCAGATGTTTACTGTTGTCCAGGTCGCAGCGCCAAAAGATTCGCACCAAACACTTACACAACACATGCACAAAGTCATCAATAAAGTTTACATTTCACCCAATCCCTGTCCTGTACATACCTGATCTTTATATATTGCGATATCCGTTATACGATAAAATAATAGCAATAATGATTATCACTAGAGATGAACATATAGATTGCTACAATTTTTATAGGGGGATAGAAAATTATATTTTAATGTAAACTCCTATTTAATTTGCATGCACAAAATTGGTTGGTGCATTTCTGCAATTTTGGCGTTTCTTTAACACCCGCACCTGTAAATATATATATGTGTGGCATGTATGAATTCCTCACATATTGCAGTTTTTTGAAAAGTACATTTTGTTTGCAGAAAGGGATTGCTTGAGCATGCACTTTAGTGGCAAATTTGAATTTTTGCGCAATTTTTGCTTATAAATCTTTGTTTGCTCCAAAGTTGCATGAAGATGGTTGTATATATGAGATATTAAGTTGTGTTTTTATATATGGTATTCTGTGCAATCAAAAAAGGTAGATTTTGGTATCACAGTCACAGTTTGCTAGGTGCAGTATAGATTTTTAACATATTAGTGAATAACAGCAAAATATTGCTTGTCTTCTGTATCAGTGTTTTTGAGAGTACGAGCTCTTGTTGTAGTTGAGGTTTGCTGTATATATAAACTGTCTACACCTTGATCTTCTATTTTAAATGCATTTTGTGTGTGAATGTAAAATTGAATAGGAGTTTTAAGTGCAAATATATGTTTTAGTGCATTTTTACAAAAAATTATTTGTGTTTGTCACAAAGTTACACGAAGGTGGATGTGGCTATTGATAACCCATTGAGACACATGTAATCTTCAGGTTGTCTACTTTCAAGAACTATATAGGGTTTAGGGGTTCACTTGCTTGCCACAGTGTGTAATCCCTACATTTTATAGGATGATACTTTTTTTTTTTTTTTAACATTTCCAACTTCAAAGCAAATTTTTGCTCATTCCAGTTCTAGTGATTTTCTGAAGATATGTGCATGCAGGTTTAGGCCTTAGTGATATGAATGAACTCTGCACATGTTGATCTCTTATTTTTAGGTTTGGTGCATATAACTTTTTGTTTGGTTTTCACTTTTAGCAACTAATATACATTTATTTGCATACTTTTTTTTTTTTTTTTTTTAAAACATTCACTTTAAATCAAAATTGCATGAAGGTGCTTGCTCACATACAGTACCAAGTGGCATTCTGACAATGCTGCAGGTGTCTACTTTAAGAAAATATATAAGTATGGGGGAGTTGGATGATTTTTTAATGTTGTGATTTAGGTTTGATTTGTCCATCTCAAAACTGAGAAAATTGCTGTGGCTACCGGAGGTGCAAAATTTCCAGAGACCCCTGGCAGTGAAAAGGTTAAATGATTAGGAATTGATCTCTTAAAACATTGCTAATAATTCTAGATTTAGAAGTATGCCCTCATGAAGTGAAGGGAGATATTTGTAGAGGGTATCCCCAAGAAAGGGAAATTGTTTTGAAGGCCCCCCATGGTAAGAAAGAATGGAACATACTGTACTATATGCTAATAAAATATTTGCACATACACAGACCCCTTTAGATGTCAACATTTCGATTGTGGTGGTCATGAAAGGGAGCCTTTCATTAGGGTGAAGCATTTCACCCTGAAGTTTAATAACTTGTAACAAAGATAGGTCAGACTCACCTGAATGTAATACCTTTTTCCCCATGAAAATTTGTGCCTCCATTGTCGAGATATTAATTTATTTCACAATATGCAAATGAGCCATTTGGAGCACTAAGGGTGGCTCTGTTGCTCCAAACTGCTACACTCCACACTGCTCTAATATGCCCTCCCTTCCCTTCTGAGAGACAGGGCCAGGGCCAGGGCCAGGGAGCTATTCTAAAATCCATCCTTGTGTTCTTGCAATCGCACCGGCGTATTAGAGCAGTGTGCTTGAAGCAACAGTGCCACCCTTGGTGCTCCAAACTGCACATTTGTATATTATGAAATAAATTAATATATCAGCAATGGAGGCACAAATTTTTATGGGAGAAAAAAAAAAAAGTTACATTCTGGTGAAGCTGACCTGCCTAACTGTGTTACTGGTTTAATACTGGTCCCTGGTGACAGACTCTCTTTAAAGTAAAACATGCACTGACCTTCACAGCTACGTACCTGCTAATAACAATAAATTCTTGCAGTACAGAAGAAGTAAAGCTTTCTAGATCTTTGAAGACAACAATTAGAGGAGGTGCTTGCCAATTTTCTGATGAAACTGGTCTCTTTTTCTTTGGAGAACTTGCTTTCTTCAGTGAAATATAAGCAAATACCATTACAATCTCTTAGGCCCGGTTCACATCTGCTTTCGGGTTTCCGTTCGGGGAGTCCGCTTGGAGACCCCCCGAACAGAAACCTATACGCATAAATAAGCAAGCAGCATTTTTCTATTTGCATGTTTCGTGTGGAAACCACACACCGACCCCATTATAGTCTATGGGGTCCGCGGGTTTCCCAGGGAAACTGCTTTTTTATGCATATAGGTTTCCATTCTGGGCGTCCCCAAGCAGACTCCCAGAACGGAAACCAGAACCTAGATGTGAACCGGGCCTTACATAGACAACCAGGCAAGCACACAAATCTGATGGAAAAAACAACTATATTTACACACCATTATAATAGTGTTTCCAAGCATGTACTCATTCTACAGAATGGTGGACTCATTCAGAATACTTATATGGTTGCAAAGCTTACCAGGCTAATTCCTATTATTTACAGATATTATGTGGGTATGCCCATATCCCATACCCACAAAATATGTCATATACAGTACAGACCAAAAGTTTGGACACACCTTCTCATTCCAAGAGTTTTCTGTATTTTCATGACTATAAAAATTGTAGATTCACACTGAAGGCATCAAAACTATGAATTAACACATGTGGAATTATATACTTAACAGAAAAGTGTGAAACAACTGAAAATATGTCATATTCTAGGTTCTTCAAAGTAGCCACCTTTTGCTTTGATTACTGCTTTGCACACTCTTGGCATTCTCTTGATGAGCTTCAAGAGGTAGTCACCTGAAATGGTCTTCCAACAGTCTTGAAGGAGTTCCCAGAGATGCTTAGCACTTGTTGGCCCTTTTGCCTTCACTCTGCGGTCCAGCTCACCCCAAACCATCTCGATTGGGATCAGGTCTGGTGACTGTGGAGGCCAGGTCATCTGGCGTAGCACCCCATCACACTCCTTCTTGGTCAAATACCCTTACACAGTCTGGAGGTGTGTTTGGGGTCATTGTCCTGTTGAAAAATAAATGATGGTCCAACTAAACGCAAACCGGATGGAATAGCATGCCACTGCAAGATGCTGTGGTAACCATGCTGGTTCAGTATTACTTCAATTTTGAATAAATCCCCAACAGTGTCACCAGCAAAGCACCCCCACACCATCACACCTCCTCCTCCATGCTTCACGGTGGGAACCAGGAATGTAGAGTCCATTCGTTCCCCTTTTCTGCGTCGCACAAAAACACGGTGGTTGGAACCAAAGATCTCAAATTTGGACTCATCAGACCAAAGCACAGATTTCCACAGGTCTAATGTCCATTTCTTGTGTCCTTTAGCCCAAACAAGTCTCTTCTGCTTGTTGCCTGTCCTTAGCAGTGGTTTCCTAGCAGCTATTTTACCATGAAGGCCTGCTGCACACAGTTTCCTCTTAACAGTTGTTGTAGAGATGTGTCTGCTGCTAGAACTCTGTGTGGCATTGACCTGGTCTCTAATCTGAGCTGCTGTTAACCTGCGATTTCTGAGGCTGGTGACTCAGATGAACTTATCCTCCGCAGCAGAGGTGACTCTTGGTCTCCCTTTCCTGGGGCGGTCCTCATGTGAGCCAGTTTCTTTGTAGCGCTTGATGGTTTTGGCCACTGCACTTGGGGACACTTTCAAAGTTTTCCCAATTTTTCGGACTGACTGACCTTCATTTCTTAAAGTAATGATGGCCACTCGTTTTTCTTTACTTAGCTGCTTTTTTCTTGCCATAATACAAATTCTAACACTCCATTCAGTAGGACTATCAGCTGTGTATCCACCTGACTTCTGAACAACACAACTGATGGTCCCAACCCCATTTGTAAGGCAAGAAATCCCACTTATTAAACCTGACAGGGCACACCTGTGAAGTGAAAACCATTTCAGGTGACTACCTCTTGAAGCTCATCAAGAGAATGCCAAGAGTGTGCAAAGCAGTAATCAAAGCAAACCTAGAATATAAGACATATTTTCAGTTGTTTCACACTTTTTTTGTTAAGTATATAATTCCACATGTGTTAATTCATAGTTTTGATGCCTTCAGTGTGAATCTACAATTTTTATATAGTCATGAAAATACAGAAAACTCTTGGAATAAGAAGGTGTGTCCAAACTTTTGGTCTGTACTGTATGTGTGATAGCTTCTGTTCCATGCACCTATCTCTAAAACGGGGGTTCCTGTCCACCGCAGACAGACAGTAAAGGGTGTAGTGGCCGAGACTCACAATCAGTCTTCTCAATCGTCCATTAATTTTAAGGGCCATTATTGGTGAATTAACATGATAATTTGCTAGTTTGCAACTACAGTGCTGTAGATATTATAACACCACCACTTGGCCAAGCTACAAGTTTATTTTCCTTTATCATTTCAATGTTGCATATTTACAGGTCTTATGGACTTGTAAAAAAATAAAAAATTACCTTTGCAACCTTTTCATACCACCCAGAAAGAGAGGCCATGGAGCAGTTCATCTTTCTCTGAGAGATGGAAGCATGGTCATCTCCTTCATCAAGATCTAGATCAGCTGCACATCCCATAAGCTGTGAAAGGACCTTCTGAAGAAGCTGCTTTATCCCTGGAAGAAAAAGAATAATCGTAATCTATGAATTCAGCCAAAGCGAAAAGTGCCTTGAAAAGAAATGGGAAATATAAACAGCACATAAAGGAAGCACTCATACTTCACATTTTTGCTAAATTCACTCCTGGCTTTGGTTATACACACACACACACACACACACACACACACACACACACACACACACACACACACATATATATATATATATATATATATACACATATATATACACAGTACAGACCAAAAGTTTGGACACACCTTCTCATTCCAGTTTTCTATATTTTCATGACTATAAAATTTGTAGATTCACACTGAAGGCATCAAAACTATGAATTAACACATGTGGAATTATATACTTAACAAAAAAGTGTGAAACAACTGAAAATATGTCTTATATTCTAGGTTCTTCAAAGTAGCCACCTTTTGCTTTGATTACTGCTTTGGACACTCTTGGCATTCTCTTGGTGAGCTTCAAGAGGTAGTCACCTGAAATGGTCTTCCAACAGTCTTGAAGGAGTTCCCAGAGATGCTTAGCACTTGTTGGCTCTTTTGCCTTCACTCTGCGGTCCAGCTCACCCCAAACCATCTCGATTGGGTTCAGGTCTGGTGGCTGTGGAGGCCAGGTCATCTGGCGTAGCACCCCATCACTCTCCTTCTTGGTCAAATAGCCCTTACACAGTCTGGAGGTGTGTTTGGGGTCATTGTCCTGTTGAAAAATAAATGATGTTCCAACTAAACGCAAACCGGATGGAATAGCATGCTGCTGCAAGATATTGTGGTAACCATGCTGGTTCAGTATTCCTTCAATTTTGAATAAATCCCCAACAGTGTCACCAGCAAAGCACCCCCACACCATCACACCTCCTCCTCCATGCTTCACGGTGGGAACCAGGCATGTAGAGTCCATTCCTTCACCTTTTCTGTATCGCACGAAGACGCGGTGGTTGGAACCAAAGATCTCAAATTTGGACTCATCAGACCAAAGCACAGATTTCCACAGGTCCAATGTCCATTCCTTGTGTTCTTTAGCCCAAACAAGTCTCTTCTGCTTGTTGCCTGTCCTTAGCAGTGGTTTCCTAGCAGCTATTTTACCATGAAGGCCTGCTGCACACAGTCTCCTCTTAACAGTTGTTGTAGAGATGTGTCTGCTGCTAGAACTCTGTGTGGCATTGACCTGGTCTCTAATCTGAGCTGCTGTTAACCTGCGATTTCTGAGGCTGGTGACTCGGATGAACTTATCCGCAGCAGCAGAGGTGACTCTTGGTCTTCCTTTCCTGGGGCGGTCCTCATGTGAGCCAGTTTCTTTGTAGCGCTTGATGGTTTTGGCCACTGCACTTGGGGACACTTTCAATGTTTTCCCAATTTTTCGGACTGACTGACCTTCATTTCTTAAAGTAATGATGGCCACTCGTTTTTCTTTACTTAGCTGCTTTTTTCTTGCCATAATACAAATTCTAACACTCGATTCAGTAGGACTATCAGCTATGTATCCAACTGACTTCTGAACAACACAACTGATGGTCCCAACCTCATTTATAAGGCAAGAAATCCCACCTGACAGGGCACACCTGTGAAGTGAAAACCATTTCAGGTGACTACCTCTTGAAGCTCCTCAAGAGAATGCCAAGAGTGTGCAAAGCAGTAATCAATGCAAAAGGTGGCTACTTTGAAGAACCTAGAATATAAGACATATTTTCAGTTGTTTCACACTTTTTTGTTAAGTATATAATTCCACATGTGTTAATTCATAGTTTTGATGCCTTCAATGAGAATCTACAATTTTTATAGTCATGAAAATACAGAAAACTCTTGGAATGAGAAGGTGTGTCCAAACTTTTGGTCTGCACTGTATATAATAAAAAAAAATGCAGCACAATCTACAACAAAAACCGAAATTTTCCCGAAACATGCAGTTATCGGGGACTTAAACTATACTGAGGTCAGCAACTTAAAATCAGCAGAAAGCACAACACCCAGAACCCCTGTGGATATTGCTTCACACAACTTAGCATCTCTTCGTGAGCACAGTTTCTGTTTTACAGGCCATATGACGGCATGTTCATCAGTCACATTGTCCTGTTGGTAGATTAGTCCTATTGAAGTGAATGGGCTTTGCTGTGATACCAAGCACAGTTGCTATACAAATGTACGGCGCCATGCTTGGTAACCACTCACACAAACGCTGAAAACTCTTCAAACAGTAGATCAACGGGGATCCCGGGTGCCAGATTCCACAGATCTTCAAATAATGACTTATCCTAAAGATAGGTCATCAGTTACTAAGCTTGGAAAACCCATTTAATCAATTCCTCTTCCGGTGACAGATGCATCAGAATTATTAAGATGCTCTAGCCTCTTAAAGCATAACTAAACAACTTTTGATTGTCTGGCAGTATTTGTGTCATTAATAAATTTTGCAATATACTTTTAACAAATTTTGGGTCCTTTCTGTGAAATCCTGCATTTTTTCACTCTTTCCCTTGCTTCTGTATTAAGAGCTGTTCCTGCCTCTCACTGAGTAACTGTGTATGGAGTATGGGCTTGTAGTACGAGGCTGTGTAAAATGAATAGAATATGAGGGTAGGGGAGGGTCACTTCAAACAGTTATATCTCAGACATTATAAAAAGTACAAACTTGCTTTTGGCATCTAAATTATCAGCAGCTCAAAGTTCATAAGAACCAGGTAGCTTGGGATGTCAGCTGAGGAAAGAAAGACTGTGGTCCAGCAGGAAAGCGGGACTAGTCTGTAGGGTCCGCCACAAAACAAAATAAATTCCATAGTTGAAAAGGAGGAGGAGAGGCCAGGCCTGTGGGTCCAACCAACCACAGCTAATTGAGGTGTGAAGGCACACAGTCCAGGACTAAGTGGTCTGAATGGATCACTCAAGAGCTGGGGCGAGGGAGGGAGGAAGGGAAGGGAAGGGAAGGGAAGGGAAGGGAAGGAAGGGGGGGGGGGGGGGGGGGGGGGAAGGAAGGAAGGAAGGAAGGAAGGAAGGAAGGAAGGAAGGAAGGAAGGAAGGAAGGAAGGAAGAGAATGAATGAATCAGGGAGCCCCAAAATGCAGCCGTAAGAGACCAATGTCCTTTGGAGGCTAAGATGGCAAGTAGTGAGTTCTCAATGAAGTTGTGTGGCAGAAGACCCCTGGGAAGGGATACAGAGCAGAGATTGCCCACTAAGATCGTCATCAAGAGACGAGAAAACAAAGATTCTCATCAGGAAACTTGAATCCATGAGAAGATCAGGGAAACTAGGGGACCGTCCTTCAGAATAGGTAGAATCCCTATTCAATAGAAGAAGGCCAGTCATGCCTAAGCTGCTACAAGCTAAGTAGGAAGACCAAGAGTGTTCCAGAGAAGCAGTGGCCCCCTAATCGGAAAAGGCAAGAGGAGGATCCTGACTGTGAAAAACAAGGCCCCCCCTCCCCCCAGGAAAACCTTGATGTGCTGGGAAAAAAGGAGGAACATCCTTCCTAGGACCAACAAGTCAGAAGACGGAAATGGTAAGACGTGGGAGGCCTTATTCCATGGGGACGTGGCAAGACAAAGCGTAGCGACAGCTACTACCAACCCAATGATGCTGGGAATGGGTTAAGAGGCACCTAGACGTGGCAGCAACTGAGTAGGTAACTGCTGAACCAGGAGTCTGGGATAGGATTAGCAGACCGAGGACTACAGAAACCAAGACACAATGCTGGGGTATGACCAGAATAGGAGAACTACACACCAGCAAAGAGGAAGTGCAGCATAAGGAGGGCTGGAAAAGGTCATGAGTTCATGACAAGCCCACAAACTGGAAAGGTCCAAGCCGTAAACTACCAGGAGGCCACAACGAAGCAATCATTCCATAATAACACAGCAGGATGCTGGGGAACTCTGATGGACCAATTCTGGGACTAAAAGGAAGATGAGAGACAGAAGCACTCAGAAACAAAAAAACTGAGAATGGAGGGCGGCTGAGGCCCTGGATGACTGCCTGCGGCAAAACATGTGAGAAGAGGATGGCTGGACAGAACCTGACGTCTGAACCATGGTCATGTAAATAGCTCAGTAGATCCATCCTCTCAAGAGGGGATGGCAGGAGGTTTCGGAGAGGCCTGACTGTCTTAGGAGAAGAGACATGGGAAAAAGATGACTAAACAAGGCAGGTCATTTCAGATGAAGTACTGCTGCTATTGCCTGTCCAGGCCATCTAAATGTCGCTCAAGGAGGACAAGAGTAGGTGAGGGAACCAGTTGCAGGGATGGAAATCCCAGCAATCTCTGAACTTACATCCCCTGGTGCCCTGAGCTATGGTTAGGCACTAGTAGGTCACTAAGGCCTGCACAGAGAAAAACCTGTGACAACGAGGTACTGGAAAGCTCCCCAGGGTAACCTAAACAGCCAGGAGGTGTCAGGAACCGAAGGCTCGCTACTGACAGGCGGCCTAAAGAATATACACCATTACTGAGCAAGAAGAGTAAAGGAGGGCCCTTACACCATTTTACTTATTCTTGTTGTTTCTCTCCTCTGCGTCTTGTTCAAACGAGGCTCCAAGGGTCAGACCAGGAGTGTTTGGAGGTTGGAAGCTAGATAGTCATCCGTACACCATGCTAGCAGTCTATGCCAGCTCAGGTATGGATTAGTGTGGTCCATAAGGTCTCTCAGAATGTTACATTGGCACAGTTCACTAACAGGAACTGAAAAAGGGGCAGACAGCCATGCAGTCTGCAAAAACACCTACAGGCGTCGTGAGAGGCACAAAAAGTGTAGGAGACCTTAAAAAGTGTGGCACCTGATTAAAATGAGCCCCATCCCCATAGAGGGGACTGTCTGGGTGTTACTACTCCACAGAGGGGGAGGTCAACAGGGTCCCAAACAAGGAAGGACGGAAGACTCAGCCATGTGCAGAGGGAGTCCTGTACAACCTGTATAGCAGGAAGGTAGTTTCGTTCAGACACAGGGCCGGAGTCAGAGAGGTCCCCCAGGGAGGCAGGCTAACTTATCTTTGTCAGAAGAAGTCTTGTGAGGAAGTGGCCAAGAGGGAGGCAAATGGGACTAAGAGAGAACTGTATCCAATCCTCCAGGGTACTGCACCTTGCCCTAGTGACAAAGGGGGAAGGAACAGAAGGAGCGTTAAATCAGAACTCCAACCTGCAGCAGGAGCCAAAGGGGACTGCAACACACAAAAAGTTATTCTGAGAGAGGGGATGCCAGAGAAGCAGCTCCCCAGCTTCATGTACAAGATGACATTGGGCTGAACCGCTTGGATCCCATCACTGCTTTCCAATGTGTCTTGGACTGAACAACATGATTGCCCTGAGAGAGGGGCTATGTAGGCCAAGGTGGAAGGTCAAAGTCACACCTGTAGTGGAGAAAGCATCTTAGTCTGGACTAAACCCCACTACCGCCTAAACTAATGCAAGGGTAGTGAAGGGCTCAGAGCCTCTGGATTAGGCAGATGTTTATCCCAGGGTGATGCTCCCCTGTTACGGGCACCAATGAGGAGATGGTCACTATTGCTGAGCCCAGGGCCAAGAGCCAATAACTAAATGTGCCTGGAGGAGGCAGAAGGCTGAATATGGGAGAGAGGCCTGATATAATGGGCCTGGAGTCAGAGGCTTCAGCCAAAATGAGTCTGTCTCAGAGATAGACAAGGAGGAGGGGCCACTGTAGCCAGGAAAGAAATGTACTGGGAGTACAGATGGTGGAACACCATCCGTTAGATCAATCTACTCAAGAGGGCAGAACACCACCCATAGCAGGAGGGAGAGGGCCCCCCAAAAGGCCTGAAGAGCACAGGTCAGATTGGTAAGGGGAAGGCTCCTCCCACCCTTGCAAAAGTCTGCTCTGACACAGGGGAGAGAGAAACTCCCCCTAGAGGCAGGCGTAAAAGCTGGAGCTGAGGGCACCTGAGAAAGAGGAAGTGGTAGGAAGGGCTTGAGATCTTCACCCACATTGAAGAGTATCCCAGGGACATACCAGAAGTGACACAGTAAGGGCACCTAACAGGGGAGCATGGCTGGGACTAACATGAATGGATGCTGTGCTGCAGCATGTGGGAGCTTGGAGGGGCACAGTAATGCAGAAAGCTATGTACTTGGAGGGACATTAGTTGGCAAGCCGCAGGAAGATGGGGCCACTGAAGATAGGGCCTAGCAGGGAGGGGATCCAGGGATTGAAGCTTACTCATCTGTCTGAGGTCTTTGGGGGCTTGCAGGGTCACCCCTTCAATAAATTTGTACTGAAAAGTGAGATTACCGGCACTCCATCTGCAGCTGCAGACAAGTAGGGGGACTGGGTGACCGGCAGTGAGGAAAGACACAGGCCTGTGCAGGGGAACCCTTTTTGTTTAACTCCTAGCACCCACATGGGTGTACAACTAATGTGGAGGTGCACACTGAGGACCACCATATAATCTGAAAGAGAAAAGAAAAATATAAAACTAAAGTAATAAAAAGCAGAAGACTTGAAAGCAGGACATGTCTTCCTCCTATGGACATTAGGCTAAAACTGATTCACTTCCTGTCTGTGGAGAGCGTACAGCCCACTCGGGCGTAGCCAACACTTTCTTATTTCCTAGTGTCAGCCTCCTAGTGATCAGGCCTATACCCATGGTACTGTGTCCCCCAGTTATATAGATGATAAATTCAGGATTTCACAGAAAGAAGACAAAATTTGTTAATAAAGTAATAATATTATTATTAATAATACATTTTATTTATATAGTGCCAACATATTCGCAGCACTTTACAATATTAAGTATATTACAAAATTTATTAAAGACACAAATCAAAAGTTGCCCAATAGTTTAGTTACGTTTAATAATTCGGGCACCCCACCAGGTTGTCCTGTGCATCAGAAGTAAAATCTACAAGAGTCAGTTACAGCAAATCAGACAGGCAAAGGCAACAAAATCAAAACCCAGACTTAGTGGTCACTTTTCCCTCATGCAGGTAGTTGCTATACCATGGACCTTTGACACAGAGTTTAAATTATAAAGAAAAGCATATATTGCAAAACTAGGAACAGTATTTGGCTATATAGACAGAATGTACCACAATAAGATAAAACTTTTATCTTCATTTTTCTGTAAATTACTACATAATTGGATGCATCACTTTTTCTGGAAAAGAAAGAAAATCTGAAGAGCCTGGTACATCTAGCATACCTCTAATATATAACATTCAAAATAGTTATGCTACTGTAATGAAAACTATAGAAAACATGTTGTTACCGGGACATTCCTTTGCTTGCAACAAAACTACGTATGGAGATACATGTTCATTAAGAACATCCAAGAGGCTGTTGAAGGTTAGCTCATGGTCAGTGACATTGACACCTGGAAAATGAAAAACACATCATATTACAACGAACACAGTCCACTCGTGCCATATACAAAGATGACTTCGGATTTCAGTTGTTTCAGACAACAGTTAAGTAGGTCATACATTTTATATCACCATGACTCTGTCTTGAGACTCCAATTTCTCTATACTCCTTAAACTGTGGAGACAAGGTACTTAAATGGAGCAGTGGTCGAGCATGGGAATTATGAAAAGGCTGAGATGTGCACCATGTAAACGGTTTCTCACAGTACAATATAATAGGATAACAGTAATTTCAAATTTTTATGGTCAAAAGAAAACCCAGAAGAATGCCCAAAAGCAGCCTGAAACAGAAAACCTAGTACTGTAAAAAAAGAAGAGGATGGACCTACCAAGTAGAAGGGCTGCAGTAGGGATCTCACTAGACTTAACTCTGCAATCCCAGTCATTTTTTTTGTTCCAAAAATCAGAGTGTGATTTCTTCAAAAAGCATATGAGATTGTCAAACAGTTTCTTGTTCAACTCTTCCTGCAATTGCTGAGGCACAAAATGAAAACTTGAGTGAGAGATCTTAAACACGGTTAGGAATTGATACACAACATAGGGTAGAAGGCTGCACAATCAGAAAATTCCCAGTATTTCAGGAAGGCTCCAAGATCACTGCCATTTGTACTACAGAGGATCTTGTCATGACAACATAAGAGCATCCACTATCCACGTAGATAATAAAAAGCCAGTACACAATATATGTAAAGCAATATGCTAAAAAAATTACAAATAAGCTCCATTTACAGCACCATTTTTACTAAGAAGTTACATTTTAAAGCTCTTAATGTTAAGATCGGCAAAAATTTTTATATGTGAACCATATAGATTTGTTTTACGGTGGAATTAACCTTTTGTTATACATACATACAGTTACATGTTAGGGCCTCAGAAAAAAGTATTTAGTAATATGATTAACAAACGAAATGCTCTTGACAGTAGATCAGTCATCTATGCTATGATATGTGATCATGAGTGATGTTCAACTGATACTATGTTCACAGTGCATATCAGTATACATCGGGAGGATTCAACGGATCCCTCCGATATATGCCACTGTACAGCCATATAGTAGCAAAAAGGTATACTGACATACAAAGGCCAAAAGGACTCCGTTGTTCTCCATAGGGGACTATGGATGAATTTGATGTACAGTGGGGAAAAAAAGTATTTAGTCAGCCATCAATTGTGCAAGTTCCCCCACTTAAAAATATGAGAGAGGCCTGTAATTGTCATCATAGGTAGACCTCAACTATGAGAAACAAAATGAGAAAACATATCCAGAAAATCACATTGTCTGATTTTTAAAGAATTTATTTGCAAATTATAGTGGAAAATAAGTATTTGGTCAATAACAAAAGTTCATCTCTCAGGGCTGTGGAGTCGGTATGCCAAATCCCCGACTCCGACTCCTCAATTTCCCCTGACTCCAACTTGCTTACTCCAGATAATGGTGCTAAACCTTATAGGTTCACTCAGAACTCAGTCCCATCATTATATGAGGAATAGAACAGACCTTTACAGGACATTTCATCATTTTCAACATTTCATCATTTTCCCAAATTCTTATGAAAATATATTCAGCACATACTGCATTGTACTACTAACTGTACCAATTTATTATATATTTTGGGAGTCGGAGTCGGTCCATTTTATACCGACTCCGACTCCACCAAAATAGGCACCGACTCCGACTCCACGACTCCGACTCCACAGCCCTGATCTCAATACTTTGTTATATATCCTCTGTTGGCAATGACAGAGGTCAAACGTTTTCTGTAAGTCTTCACAAGGTTGGCACACACTGTTGCTGGTATGTTGGCCCATTCCTCCATGCAGATCTCCTCTAGAGCAGTGATGTTTTGGGGCTGTCGCTGGGCAACACGGACTTTCAACTCCCTCCAAAGGTTTTCTATGGGGTTGAGATCTGGAGACTGGCTAAGCCACTCCAGGACCTTGAAATGCTTCTTACAAAGCCACTCCTTTGTTGCCCTGGCGGTGTGCTTGGGATCACTGTCAAGCTGAAAGACCCAGCCACGTTTCATCTTCAATGCCCTTGCTGATGGAAGGAGGTTTGCACTCAAAATCTCATGATACATGGCCCCATTCATTCTTTCATGTACACGGATCAGTCGTCCTGGTCCCTTTGCAGAGAAAAAGCCCCAAAGCATGATGTTGCCACCCCCACGCTTCACAGTAGGTTTGGTGTTCTTTGGATGCAACTCAGCATTCACTCTCCTCCAAACACGAATGAGTTGTGTTTCTACCAAACAGTTCTACTTTGGTTTCATCTGACCATATGACATTCTCCCACTACTCTTCTGGAACATCCAAAAGCTCTCTAGCAAACTTCAGACGGGCACGGATATGTACTGGCTTAAACAGGGGGACACGTCTGGCACTGCAGGATCTGAGTCCCTGGAGGCGTAGTGTGTTACTGACAGTAGCCTTTGTTACGTTAGTCCCAGCTTTCTGCAGGTCATTCACTAGGTCCCCCTTGTGGTTCTGGGATTTTTTTTCTCACCGTTCTTGTGATCATTTTGACCCCACGGGGTGAGATCTTGCGTGGAGCCCCTGATCGAGGGAGATCATCAGTGGTCTTGTACGTCTTCCATTTTCTAATTATTGCTCCCACAGTTGATTTCTTCACACCAAGCTGGTTGCCTATTGCAGATTCAGTGTTCCCAGCCTGGTGTCCTTCCACAGCTCTTTGGTCTTCACCATAGTGGAGTTTGGAGTGTGACTGTTTGAGGTTGTGGACAGGTGTCTTTTATACTGATAACAATGTCAAACAGGTACCATTACTACAGGTAATGAGTGAAGGACAGATGAGCCTCTTAAAGAAGAAGCTACAGGTCTGTTAGAGCCAGAAATCTTGCTTGTTTGTTGGTGACCAAATACTTATTTTCCACCATAATTTGCAAATAAATTCTTTCAAAATCAGACAATGTGATTTTCTAGATATGTTTTCTCATTTTGTCTCTCATAGTTGAGGTCTACCTATGATGTCAATTACAGGCCTCTCTCATCTTTTTAAGTGGGAGAACTTGCACAATTGGTGGCTGACTAAATACTTTTTTTCCCCACTGTACGTGTTGCAAGCTTTTTTGCCATACAGCGCAAATACTGCAAGTGCAATGTGAATGCAGTTTCAGTAATTTCATGAGCACACAACCACAAATGGAATTTTTTAAGTAGCCGTTATAACTGAGCATACAGGTCCTTGATCATTCATCTATTATAAAAGTGTTTGTCTGTCCTCTATAGGCACGAATTAGCCCAAAATTTGGCACGTAGGTTAATCAGGTATGCGGGAAGATTTTTGTGAAAGTATCAACCTTGGGGACCTCATAGGGCCATGGTAGGATGGATAGAAGGGTGCAATCTCCAGCCACAGTTACAGGGGAAGATTTATTAAAACTGAGTGTCTTAGTTGCCCATAGCACCCAATCACAGCACAACTTTCATTCTGAATTCTGGTCATGAATAATGAAAGCTGCATTGTGATTAGTTGCTATGGGCAACTAAGACAGTTTTTCTTTTTTTCTTTTAGTCAGTCTAATAAATCTGCCCCATTGTCTCCATCTTCTGCCCTCTCAGTCTTACCAACTGCTTCACCTGTATGTGAGCTGAAAGTTTAGTCCACATTATTGTTGGTCTCAGTTATTAAGACATTATCAGTTGATTGCATACTGATCCCTGATCACTATTGTTGTCTGTTATAAGCCATTATCAGAGAATTGTATCCAGAGGATAGATAAATATACCTCTCTAACTCTCCGTCCACGCTCTCTGACCAGAACCTGCTGACATTCTCTGCCCTCTCCTCTGTAATAGACCCTCCAACCCCTAAACCAACATGCCCCATCAGAAACCTTAATCGCCTTAACATATGCACACTCGCAGACTCTCTCCTACCACTCGCTGACATAATCTCACTCCAGGATGTAGATACCGCCACTGACTTCTACAATACCACCATTACTTCAGCCCTTGACTCTATGGCCCCCTTCACTAACACCAGAGCCCGACCAATTTAATAGGCAACCCTGGCACACTGACCTGACTAAAAAACTGAGACGTGCCTCACGGGCTGCAGAACGCCTCTGGAAGAAAAGCCACTCGCAGGAGGACTTCCTTAGGTACAAATAAGCAGTACTCACATTCAAGAATGCACTCACCTCTGCAAAGTAGGTCTACTTCACCACACTCATATCTGCCCTATCCCGCAACCCCAACCTTTCCCTTCCACCTTCAAACATGCTACCGTCACATCTATACTTAAGAAACCCTCCCTTGACCCGTCCTCTCCAGCCAAGTATCGCCCCATCTCACTGCTCCCATACGCCTCTAAATTGCTGGAGCAACACATCCACTTTGAACTATACTCCTATCTCTCGTCCAATGTTTTCTTTGACTACAGTCAGGCTTCAGACCCCATCACTCCACAGAAACTGCCCTAACCAAGGTCACTAACGACCTTCTAACTGCCAAAGCCAAACGTCACTATTCTGTCCTCCTCTTCCTCGACCTCTCCTTTGCCTTTGACACTGTCGACCATTCCCTCCTGTTAGAAATACTCTCATCCCTGGGCATCTCAGAACTTGCCCTTTCCTGGATCTCCTCATACCTCACCAACCGCACATTCAGCGTCTCCCACTCGCACACCACCTCCTCGCCATGCCCTCTTTCTGTAAGTGTCCCCAGGGCTCCATCCTAGGACCCCTCCTGTTTTCCATCTACACCCTCAGCCTTGGCCAACTCATAGAATCTCATGGTGTCCATTACCATTGCTATTCTGACGACACCCAAATATATCTCTGGGGACCAGACATTACCTCCCTGTTGTCCAGAGTCCCAGAATGTCTAGCAGCCGTAGCCACCTTTCTCTCCTCCCGCTTTCTCAAACTCAACATGGAGAAAACGGAGTTCATAATCTTCACCCCTCCACGCACGACCCCCTTACCTGATCCATCTATCAAAATTAATGGAACCACTCTCACCCCAGTTCCACAGGCCCGCTGCCTTGGGATAACCTTCGACTCTGACCTATCCTTCAAGCCGCATATTCAAACCCTCAACACCTCCTGCCGCCTCCAACTTAAGAACACCCACCGAATCCGCTCCTTCCTCACCCCTGAAACTACAAAGATGCTAGTTCACGCCCTCATAATCTCCCGCTTAGACTACTGTAACATCCTTCTCCATGGCCTCCCAGCAAACACTCTCTTCCCCCTCCAGTCCACCCTAAACTGTGCTGCTCACTTAATACACCTCTCCCCCCGTTCTTCATCAGCCGCTCCCCTCTGCCAATCCCTTCATTGGCTACCCATCACCCAGCGAATAGAGTTCAAACTACTAACGCTGACATACAAAGCCATCCACAACCTGTCCCCTCCATATATCTCCGACCTAATCTCCTGCTACCTGCCCGCACGTAACCTCCGATCCTCCAAAGACCTCCTACTCCGCTCTGCTCTTATCCGCTCTTCACACAAACGTCTCCAAGACTTCTCCCATGCATCCCCCATACTCTGGAACTCATTACCAAGACACATAATACTGACCCCTACAGTCACAAGCTTCAAGAAGGCCCTGAAGACTCACCTATTCAGGAAGGCCTACAACCTCCATTAACACTACTGTCACCACACCACCATATGTACAGTCTCTACCCCCACTTTCTGTCTCTATCCCTCTTCCCTCATAGACTGTAAGCCCTTTTGGGCAGGGTCCTCTATCCCACTGTGCCAGTTGGTCACTGTTTGTATTATCTGTTTTGTACATCTTGTGTACCGTATGTAAACCCTCAAATGTAAAGCACCATGGAATTAATGGTGCTATATAAATAAACAATAATAATAATAAATAATAATAATAAAAAATAATAATAAATATACAGTTACTTCAGGTCATCATACTGCAGGAATTGTGAACATAATACGGCCTCAAATATCTGTCCCAGTCTCCAAAGATTCTAATTTGATGGGAATTTATATTTTCTTATCTGCCAGTAGATAATCAATCAGGTGCCATTACGACAGGTAATGAGTTTATAGGTGACCAAATACTTATTTTCCACCATAATTTGCAAATAAATTCTTTAAAAATCAGACTGTAATTTTCTGGATTTGTTTTCTCATTTTGTCTCTCATAGTTGAGGTCTACCTATGATGTCAATTACAGGCTACTCATCTTTTTAAGTGGGAGAACTTGCACAATTGGTGGCTGACTAAATACTTTTTTTCCCCCACTGTATGTGTATAATTATTATATATATATATATATATATATATATATATATATATATATATATATAAAACACACACATACATATTCACACATACATACACACTCCTGCTCAACTACAAACATACAATATGTATAACCACATTAAATTAAAAAGAATGCTACTTTCAATGTGTATATAGGATGTCAAAAACCACAATTACTGAAATATGCTAAATAGACATATTATTAGTCATGTGATCATAATTAAAACGGACAATCCTAAAATGTACCACAATAGATCTTACAGTGACATGCAAAAATATTCATACCCCTTCAATTTTTTCACCTTACAACCTCAAACTTAAATGGATTTTATTGAGATTTTAAGTGATAGACCAACACAAAGTAGCAGATAATTGTGACGTGGAACGAAAATGATATATGGTTTTCAAAAATTTAATCACATAAAAATCTGAAACGTGTCACGTGCAAAAGTATTCAGCCCCCATATAACAATACTTTGTAGAGCCACCTTTCGTTGCAATGGCAGCTGCAAATCTTTTGAGATATGTGCTTTGCACATCTAGAGACTGAGATTTTTGACCATTCTTCTTTGCAAAATAGCTCAAGCTCAGCCAGGTTGGATGGAGAGTGTCTGTAAACAGCAATTTTCACGTCTTGCCACAGATGCTTAATGGGATTTAGGTCTGGACTTTGACTGGGGCATTCTAATACATGAATATTCTAAACCATTCCACTGTAGCTCTCGCTGTATGTTTAGGGTCACTGTCTTGCTGGAAGGTGAATCTCCTTACCAGTCTCAAGTCTTTTGCAGCTTCCAACAGGTTTTCTTCCAGGATTGCCCTGTATTTATCTCCATCCATCTTCCCATGAACTCTGACCAGCTTCCTGATCCCTGCTGAAGAAAAGCATCCCCACAGCATGATGCTGCCACCACCATATTTCACAGTGGGGATGGTGTGTTCAGTGTGATGAGCAGTATTACTTTTCCGCAACATATAGCGCTTTGCATTTAGGCAAAAAAGTTCAACTTTGGTCTCATCTGACCAGAGTGACTTCTTCCACGTTTGCTGTGTCCCTTATATGGCTTGTGGCAAACTGCAAACGGCACTTCTTGTGTCTTTCTTTCAACAATGGTTTTGTTCTTGCCACTCTCCCATAAAGGCCATATTTGTGGAGTTCACGACTCACCAGTGCTCTCCTTGCTCATTCTGTTAGTTTAGGTGGATGGCCATGTCTTGGTAGGTTTGCAGTTGTAGAATACTTTCTCCATTTTTGGATGATGGATTGAACAGTGTTCCTTGGGATGCTCAAAGCTTGGGATATGTTTTTATAACCTAACCCCGCTTTAAACTTCTCCACAACTTTATCTCTGACCTGTCTGGTGCGTTCCTTGGTGTTCATGATACTGTTTGTTCACTAGTGTTCTCTAACCACTGAGGCCTTCACAGAACAAGTGTATATATACTGATACTAAATTACACACAACTGGACTCCATTAACTCATTAAATGACTTCTGAAGGCAATTGATTGCACTGGATTTTATTTAGGGGTAGAGTATAGGGGGCTGAATACGTTTGCACGTTACACTTTTCAGATTTTTATTTGATTAAAATTTTGAAAACTATGTATCATTTTTGTTGCACTTCACAATTATGTGCTACTTTGTGTTGGTCTATCACTTTTGCAAGACACTGTATAGCCCTTATCTAAAAAAAATACACTTGGGAAACCATAACCCTGATCACTGTAAAATGACCATGGGATAGAAACCTTGTATTCATGGTCAACCATTTTTTCAGATGATGCACTAAACGCAATTTTCTAATTATGTCACTTTAACCCTTTAATGACGCAGCCCAAACCTGTATCAATGACCAGGCCTCATTTTTCAAATCTGACAGGTGTCACTTTATGTGGTAATAACTGTGAGACACTTTAACTTATCAAAGTGATTCTGAGACTGTTTTTCTGTGACACATTGTACTTTGTGTCAGTGGTAAATTTTGGTTGAAAGGTTTTGTCTTTCATTATGAAAAAATAGGAAATTTGGTGAAAATTTGGAAAAAAAAAAAAATGCGGTTTTCAAACTTTGAAATTGCATGCCTTTCATATAGAAAGTCATACTACCCAAATTACTTCATGAATATAATTTACCATATCTCTGCTTTATGTTGCAATCAAATTTTAATCACCCTTTCATGTTTTTGAGATATTATAAGGCTTACAAGTCAAGCAGTAATTTTCCAAATTTTCAAGAATATTTCCAAAACACATTTTTCAAGGGACCAGTTCAGTTCTGAAGGGGCCTTGAAAGGCCTCTCTAATAGAAGCCCCCATAAATCACCCCATTTTCAAAACTGAACTCCTGGAAGATTTCAAAACAGCATTTAGAAAGTTTCTTAACCCTTTCAGCATTTCACAGCAATTCAAACAAAATGGAGGTCAAATTTACACTTTTCAATTTCTGTTACTAATAAATTCATTTAGCCCTAGAATTTACACATTCACAAGGGGTTAAAGGAGAAGATGCATTCTGCAATCTGTTATGCAATTTCTCCAGAGCATGAAATTATCCCACATGTGGGTGTAAACTGATGTATGGACACACTGTAGGGTAAAGAATGGAAAGACGGAAAGAGAGCCATTGGGATTTTAGAGGGCAGATTTTGGCTGGAATTTGTTTCAGGCACCACATTGCATTTGCAGAGTCACTTAAGTGCCAGAACAGTGGACCCCACCCCCCCCAAAAAAAAGACCCCATTTTGGAAACTAGACCCCTCAAGGAATTTATCAAGGGGTATAGTGAGCACTTTGAACCTACAGGTGATTCACAGATTTTTTTTTTTACCATTGAGACGTGAAAATGAAAAATTACTTTATATTGTTAAAAAAAAAAAAAGGTCACATCAGCCCCAAATGTTTTCATCTTCACAAGGGGTTAAAGGAGAAATTCCACCCCACATTTTGTTACACAATTTCTCCTAAACACAACAATACCCCATATGTACGGGCACATGGCAACAATCCGAAAGGAAAAGTGCTAATTGAATTTTGGAGGCCAGATTTTGTTGTAATAGTTTTGAGATACCATGTCCCATTTGCAGAACCCCCAAGGTGCCAAAACAGTGGAAACCCCCATAATGTGACCCCATTTAGGAAATTATCGAGGGGTATAGTGAGTACTTTCGCTTTTCATGTGAAATGAGAATTGGACCAGGAAAATGGAAAGCAACATTTTTTTTCTATAAAATGTTGCTTTAACCCCAATTTTTGCATTTCCATAAGGGGTTAAAAGAGAACAATTTAAGCATTTTCTCCCAACTACAGGAATACACATGTGGATGCAACCTAATGTATGGGCACATTGTAGGGTCCAGAACGGAAGGAGCGCATCTTCACAAGGGGTTAAAGGAGAAAAAGCATCTATTTATTAAAGGGGTTGTCCGGTATAAAAGGTAATTCCTACACTAATGTAAACACCCTCTCCCCGCCTACTTTCTAAATAACATAATTTATCAAAAATGTATAATTTACCCATATGACCACCTCATATAATAATAGTCCTTTATGACCGCCCCAGGGGCATTTGCTGGTTATCCGGTGACAATCCGTTTCCCCGTTTCCGGAAAATCACTACTACTTCTCCCAACCCCACCAATCCACTCCATTATGCTTACCTCTCTTCCTTCCAGGCTTACTCATGTGGGACGGCTCCTCCCTCTTTTCTTACTGCAGGCGCACGCACTAGTCCTAGTGCTGCTCTGTAGCCGATAATCCACCTCTACTGCGCAGGCGTGCGAACCGCTCCCATGCCTGCACAGTAGAGGTGGATCATCGGCTGCACAGCACAGAGCAGCGCAGGGACTACTGCGCGTGCTGGCAAAATCAGAAAAGAGGGAGGGGGGGAAAGACTGGAAGGAAGTCGCGCAAGTAGAATGGGGTCGGGGGGGGTGGCATAGTTAGAGAGACAGGGAGGGGGTTATGGGAGGGAGGAAGTGAGGTGAGAGGGAGCTAGTGTGAAAGCTATGTAGCAGGAAGCTGAACCAACCATGCAAACAAATGCAGAAGATGCCAGGAGCTCCCAGAAATCACTCAAAACACTGCTAAAGGTATATGGGTGCATTTATTAACCTATTAATAGCACTAACAGACTTTTTATAAAAAAAAACAAACAAAAAAAAAAAACACACCACAACAACATTTTTTGCCCGGAAAACCCTTTTAACCCTTTCTCCCAACTAAAGAAATAATTTTCAGGCACAATGTTGCATGTGCCAAGCCCCTGAAGTGCCACAACAGTGGAAACCCTCAACAAATGACCTCAGTTTGAAATTACACCCTTTAAAAAATTTATGAAGGGGTATAGCTAGCATTTGGACCCCACTGATATGACAATTTATTTTCCAGAAATTACTGCATAACAGAAGAATAAAGGTAAAACTGTGCAAAGTACATGACAGTTTGAGGAGGTGATATTTCATGGAAAATAAGTTAAAAAAAATTAATAATCCATGTCAGTATGATACAGTCTGAACCACTCTTTCATGCATAGGTCAGGTTTTTCAGGGTAGGTGTCACACTAATAAGTGGTATCTTTCCTTGTTCCTCTTTTGGAATAGACTGCACTTTTTTTTGGCTCTTCCTTTTCTTTGCAGTTTGTGGGACATCACTGGGAAAATGTTTCCCTGGTACAATACGGGCACCTTGAGTTCCAGAAATACTGGGGCTGGCATTTCTTGGTCCCCAAATATCAGGGTCTTGATAACTGCCTCCTGTCCGGCCTGCACGACCAGCGTTTTGTACCACACTCTTGTTTTCCGCATGGCACTTTATGGCATCAGATAGATCAACCCTTCCCATGTATCTGTTATAAGCCAGGGTGCAGTCTGGCTTGTGGTCACTGGTACCATGAAGAGGGACAGGGGTGCTGCCACTGCCATGAACTGTGATCAGTACAAGGACATCCCTCTTGTCCTTATACTAGACCAGCAGCATATTTTCATTGCAGACGGCCCTACTCTCATCCCAGGCGCTGCGCAATATGTGCCCTAGGGAGGCCTCCCTGATTTCTGCACACTGTCCCACAAGCTGCAATTCCTCTGGAACTGAGGCACCTAAAGAGTGGGATGTTGGTGTAAAAGTTATCCATATATAGGTGATAATCCTTGTCCAGCAGTGGGTGCAGCAAATCCCACACTATTTTCCCATTAACTCCTAGGATTGGGGGACATTCTGGGGGCTCAATTCTTGTGTTCCTTCCTTCACAAACCCTAAACTTGCAGGTTTACCTTATACATCTTAATGCCATGCCGTACCGTGCCTCTTACTGGGCAGGTATTGGTGGAATTTCAGCCTCCCTTCGAAACTGATCAGAGAGTTCTAATCAGGGATGTATGACTCAAATTTGGCGCTAAAGTGGTCAATAACAGGCCTGACTTTGAATAGGCGGTCAAAGTTTGGGGCATCTCAATATATATATATATATATATATATATATATATATATATATATATACATATACATATAAACATGATATACTGTATTATCAATAAATTGAAGTACTATACAAGATGTCTGTATTCCAATACTGTTGAATGTGTGGTTTCTTCACTATGCCCACATGCAGAATAAGACCACAGAAAATCTTCATCTCTGCTGCATTTACTGGGGTCCACCTCTGGGGCCTAGCATATGAAGAGGTGGCATTTTGTTCCATAAATTGCTGGCCATACAAATTTGTTTGGGCCACCATTAAATCTATAAACTCATCAGAGAAAAAGATTTAGAAAAATTCATTTTCTCTAAAGCCTCAATTTGGATTCCTGACCTGCCCATAAAGTCAGGAAGCTGAAGCTCATAATTTTCTGGGGGTGGAGTCCACATTGTTTCCGCACTTTGAGGAGTTACCTCAGCTATTGTTCTGGGGTGCCTCTCTTGGGGTCTCATCACTGGATGATGAGGAGGAAAAAGAAGAAAAATAAAAAGGAATGGAACATCTTCCTTTTCTCCCATGCTGACAGTATCAGTTTCAGAGGTCAGTAAGGCATATAAGGGTGGGTTCACACCTGCGCTTGAGTCCGTCTGCTGCCAATCTGAGTGAAAATCTTGGGGAACGGGATAGGCATTGGATACCGACAGGTTAGCGACGCATTGGTTAAAAACCCATTCATCTGAATGGGTTTTTAAAGCAATGAGCGGGTGTACGCTTACACCCTCTGCGCTGCGAATCCTTTTTTTTTTTTTTTTGGAAACAATGTCGGACATGCAGGACTTCGTGTCCGACGAAAAAAAAAAACGGCTTTGCAGAGGGTGTAAGCGCACAGCCGCGCATTGCTTTAAAAACCCATTCAAATGAATGGGTTTTTAACCAATGCAACGCTAACCTGTTGGTATCCGATGCCTATCCCGTTCCCCGAGATTTTCACTCTGATTGGCAGCGGACAGACTCAAGCGCAGGTGTGAACGAAGCATAACTCTTCTGCTGAATGCATTCTTTGGGACGCGTGGTCCATTTTTGTGTTTGTTGTTTTTTACACCTGTATATAAACTTTATTTCTTGAAAATTGAAAGTGTGGGGAGTATGTTGTGCTTCAACACGTGTATATATGTCAAAAAAAAAAAAAAAAAAAAAGACTGAAAATGTAACACACACACTATCTGAGAGAGAAACTACACACACTGCTCAAAAAAAAGAAAGGAAACACTAAAATACCACATCCTAGACATCAATTAAATATTCCAGTTGCAAATTTGTATTCCTTATATGGTGTAATGTGTTGAGAACAATAAAACATAAAAATGATCAAGGTAAATGTAAATTAATATCCCATGGAGGTCTGGATTTGGAAGGATACTAAAAATCAAAGTGGAAAATCAAGTTACAGGCAGATCCAACTTCAGTGGAAATGCCTCAAGACAAGGAAATGAGGCTCAGTAGTGTGTCTGGCCTCCACGTTGCCTGTATTACCTCCCTACAACACCTGGACATGCTCCCGCTGAGGCGGCGGATGTTCTCCTGAGGCATCTCCTCCCAGACCTGGATTAAGGCATCAGTTAATTCCTGGAAAGTATGTGGTGCAACGTGAATGGAACGAGACATGATGTCCCAGATGTGCTCTATTGGATTCAGGTCTGGGGATCAGACAGGCCAGTCCATGGCATCAATGCCTTCATCATGCAGGAACTGCTGACACACTTTAACCACATGAGGCCTAGCATTGTCATGCATCAGAAGGAACTCAGGGCCCACTGCACCTGTATATGGTCTCACAATGGGTCTGAGGATCTCATCCCAGTACCTAATGGCAGTCAAGGTACCTCTGGCTAGCACATGGAGGGCTGTGCGTCCCTCCAAAGAAATGCCTTCCCACACCATTTCTGACCCACTGCCAAACCGGTCATTCTGGAGGATGTTGCAGGCAGCAGAACGTTCTCCAGACTCTGTCACATGTGCTCATTGTGAACCTGCTCTCATCCGTGAAGAGCACACTGTGCCAATGTCGAATCTGCCAACCTTGGTGTTGTCTGGCAAATGCCACTCCCCCTGCATGGTGTTGAGCTGTGAGCACAACACCCACTTGTGGGCATCGGGCACTCATACCACCCTCATGGAGTCTGTTTCTGACATTTTAAGCAGACACATGGATATTAATGGCCTGCTGTAGGTCATTTTGCAGGGCTCTGGCATTGATCCTCCTTGCACAAAGGAGGAGGTAGTGGTCCTGATGCTGGGTTGTTGCCCTCCTACAGCCCCCTCCACGTCTCCTAGTATACTGGCCTGTCACCTGGTATCTGCTCCATGTTCTGGACACTGTGCTGACAGACACAGCTCGCATTGATGTGCCATCCTGGATGAGCCGCACTACCTGAGCAACTTCTTTGGGTTGTAGAGACCACCGCATGCTACCGCTAGGGGTGAATGCAATGCCAAAATGCAAAAGTGACCAAAACAACAGCCAAAAAGGATGACAACAGAGAAAAGGTCTATGCTCACCACCTGCAGAACCATTCCTTTATAGCGGTGGTCAAGTTCATTGTCTATCATTTCTACCTGTTGTCTGTTCCATTTGCACAACAGCAGGATAAATTGATTCACATTCAGTGTTGCTTCATAACCAGACAGGTGGATTTCACGGAAGTGTCATTGACTTGTTGTTACATTGTGTTGTGTAAGTGTTCCCTTTATTCATTTATTTTTAACAGTGTCCCCTCTCTCATCTATCTGTCAACTGATTCTAACTACGATTCCAAAAAAAAAAAAGTGCACAAATGCGAAAGGTTTCTACTAATTCTAGCTAAAATTTAACACACGCGCACACACACACACAATTTATTTTATATATAGGGTTAAGCAGCAGCAAGGTTGGGGGGAGGCTCTGCACAGATGGATGGATAGCTGAATGGAGATGGACAGTGGAAGAGGGATGGAGGGTGGATGAGGCTGGAGGAGATTGAAATTTGGCAAAGGAAATTGGAGGATGGGCAGAACAAGAAGGCCACTATCAGAGGAGGATCACAGGCAAGTTGCAGCGGTAACGCACACAGTAGCGCTCAGGACAGCACAGTGACTGCTCTACTAGCAAATCCCAGAGGGAGTGACGTGAGCAGAGCAGTGACTTTTATTTCACCCTGCCCTGCGCACCTGCAATTGGTCGGTTGATCAAACCCCCCCCGTGTGCAAGGAAGAAGATTGTCTGCTGTCATATATTGCTTATTTGGGGCCTCTTTTATACAGTCCTTTAATTATATCTAGAAGAGATAAATATTAACAGTAATCTGAAATATGACTAGTATTATACATTATTTGACTATACATATATTAGTTATGGGCCTCTCTTTAATTCCACATATGTTTCACTTTATACTGGTCCCAAAGGCTGGGAGAATAGGTGTGTATTTCTGGTTCAGATTATGGATCGGATTATGTGCACTATCCTATGTGTGTGACATATGTCCTATGCAGGTTGTAGGTCCACATATGCCCTGGTTCACCATGAATAAAAGGTTTCCATCCCATAGTCATTTTACAATTATCAATAAGGACAGATATATATATATATATCTCGTTTCACCGAGATAAAACATAACTTAATAAAAAAATAAAAATAATATTAAAATGATTTGGTGCAATAACCAACTCCACCATCAAAATACAGCAGCTGCTCACTGACAGAGTTGCAGGGAGTAGGAACCGGATTATCCGTTCCCCCTATGAATAGTATGAGAGTAGCTATAGATGCTACAAGTCCCTATGCATACTGACTCCCTGCCAAAGATATACGCAACAAAGTGCTCAGAAAAGCCAGACCTCTGCTTATAAATGCAAGACTGCCCAGAACAACCAAAATTAGCCTTCCAGGGATGAGGCTACTGACCTAATGCCACACCAACACCCCCAAAAAGGCTATATAAAAAGGTCAGTCAAAAGCCAGGAATGGTGTTTGGAGTCCCTACTGAACTGAAATTACCGTACATGTTTCTCCATATAAAGGATGGATCTTCAGGGGTTAAATAATAGCAGCCACCACTGCCCGATGAAATAACAGCACAGGTAGCACCAAATGCATTGGTGATTCAGTTTTGCTGCTCCTGGTGATGGCGGAACTACATGAAGGCCGATATTGACCTTATATCACACCTCCAAAATCCAGACCTAGGAGTTTAATCCAATCAATGTGGGCCACTGAGTACCCAGCCAATGGGGGGCGAGAGCACCGCAAAACCGCCCAAATAAGTCACGCTCACAATGCAGGCAGACCTGGAGGGGAACTGCAGCGCCAACCAGAATGGAAAATGCCCAACTCTAGTGACGCCGACATCTCCAGGGCATGTCCTCCACAGGCCACACATACCATTATGGCAGACCTGAAGGAAAACCGCCCAAAACAGGAGAACAGCGCTCAAGAGGCGGGGACACTCGTGGCTGTCTAGAAGATCACAAGAACGTGGGCCAAGCTAAGTATCTGAAGGCAATGGGGGACACCGCCGCAACCCATCCACCACTGCAGGGCATATCGCTGATCCACCAATAAATAAAACAAAACAAATAGCCAATATAGAATGTATGTTCATCGGGGTAAATTAAGCAGGCCCTGTCTAAAGGATCTGCGAGTGAAGCCAGGTCATCTGTGTAAACATGCACGGTAACACAGGTGTAAAGTGGCAATGCATCAAGGGGCATGAACCAAGAGGTAGCCCTAACTAAGTGGACTACATATTGATCGCAACCAATACATACAGAAAAACTACTCATTATGAATCCAATTAGGAGACACAGAGGAGGGCTATTGCAATGTGTGATATAATTGGGGAATGATGCAAAGAGGTCATCATTGATCCCCATATAAAGAACAGAAACACTAATTTAGACTACAAATTGCTTCAAAGTTTCACGCAAAAGAGAGATATAACCAGATCTAATCAGATGTAATTAAACATAAGGATTTAAATTAGATCCCTGTCAAACTGCAATACAACAGAACGGATCCCCATATTCCCAATGGTGTATATCTCTATGGCGATGCTGTTCATCATCCACAAGGAAAAAGGGACCAAGTGCTTTATATAACAACCTTTGTTTGTTGGCCCCTTTTCAGTCATGGATGACGTTCAGTTGTATTGGATTAACATGTGCCGGATGGCATTTGCTAGTAAATTATGATGGGGGATGTATCCATAGATTTACTATTGCTATAATAATTGAAAGCACTTGCACTTTTAATTAGTTCACAAGACTGTTACAGTATGAATATTGGAAGTAGCCGTCTTCCTCAGAATTTGCACCCAGGTTGCATATATATTGTCGCTGTGCTGCTTTGGACTTTTTTTTTTATTTTTAGATATATAGATATGACTGTAAATCTTCTACAGCACTCTCCAATTGTATGCATTATGTAAATGAAACAATTACTTGAGCGGCAAGGTAAAAGGAGCGTAATGATTATAGTATGCTGATCAACATCTACTACCCATCAAAGATAAAAGATTTTACTGACCTCTGTCTGAGATATCATATGCAGCCATAGCAACTGGCAGCTCTCAAAACGCATTCTGCCATCTTCAGAATTGTTAAGACTTTCAATAAAATAGTCAGCTGGAAATAAAGAGAGGTAGTTGAATTCCGTGACATATGTACATAAAGTGTCTGACAATTCTAACAATGCAGAATATAACAATGTGATATCTGTGGCCTGATTTAACATGTTTCATAAGTGAACCAAACATACACCTAAGGCTAGGTTCACATTTGAAGTGGCGTTTCAGTTTTTCTGTTCCTTTATCAGGATGGCACCCTATTGACTATAATGGGGTCTTTCATTTTACTGGAAAACAACTGCACTCTCAAAACAGATGTGAACCTAAGGAAATGTATTCATATTAACTTAAGTGAAAAGTGTCTTGTTCTGAAGTTATAACCAACATTGCAACCAGTTCTTTTTCACTTAAAGTATTCTCCAAGCTAAAAATATTGCTGACCTATCCTGAGGATAGTCGATCAATATGAGATCAGTGGGCTCTGACACCCACACTGATCAGCTTTTTTCACATACAAAGAAAATGGAGCAGGAAGCAGACAGCTCTATTCTCTGTGTAGCGGTCAGACCAGGTTACTGCACCTTCAATGGAAGCTAAGCTCCTGTGACTTGGTTTAGTTACCGCTTAGAGTACAGGGCTGTCCTCTTCCTGGTCCATTCTCTGTGTATCAGCTGCTGGAAACAGCTTATTGGTGGGGGTGAAAAATGTTGGAGCACCACCAATCTTATATTGATTACTTATCCTTAAGAAAGGCCATCAATATTTTTAACGTGGAAAACTCCTTTAACCCCTTCACACAAAATCAAGTACGTGATTAGGCATGAGGGGGTGTATGGAGAGGGCTCAGGAGCTGAGCCCTGTTAATTGACAGCGGATGCTAGCTGTATAATATAGCTAGCACCCGCCGCTAACAGCTGTGATTGGTGCCAACACCGATCACAACTAACACTTTAGATGCTACGGTTAAATGCGGCCGCGGCATCTAAAGTGCGCATGTGCCATTGGCGCTACCATCTTTAACCGAACACCGCCCTCCAGAACGTCATCGAATAGCGGCGATCGGTTGCCATGCCAGCCAGAAGCCTATCGAAGACTTCCAGGCTTGTCATTAGTATGGCTCTATTACACGCTGCTACAGTGGGGAAAAAATTATTTAGTCAGCCACCAATTGTGCAAGTTCTCCCACTTAAAAAGATGAGGCCGGCCTGTAATTGACATCATAGGTAGACCTCAACTATGAGAGACAAAATGAGAAAACATATCTAGAAAATCACATTGTCTGATTTTTTTAAGAATTTTTTTTGCAAATTATGGTGGAAAATAAGTATTTGGTCACCTACAAACAAGCAAGATTTCTGGCTCTCACAGACCTGTAACTTCTTCTTTAAGAGGCTCCTCTGTCTTCCACTCAATACCTGTAGTAATGGCACCTGTTTGACATTGTTATCAGTATAAAAGACACCTGTCCACAACCTCAAACAGTCACACTCCAAACTCCACTATGGTGAAGACCAAAGAGCTGTGGAAAGACACCAGAGACAAAATTGTAGACCTGCACCAGGCTGGGAAGACTGAATCTGCAATAGGTAAGCAGCTTGGTGTGAAGAAATCAACTGTGGGAGCAATAATTAGAAAATGGAAGACATACAAGATCACTGATAATCTCCCTCGATCAGGGGCTCCACACAAGATCTCACCCCGTGGGGTCAAAATGATCACAAGAACGGTGAGCAAAAATCCCAGAACCACACGGGGGGACCTAGTGAATGACCTGCAGAAGGGTAGCACTATCGTAACAAAGGCTACCGTCAGTAACACACTACGCCGCCAGGGACTCAGATCCTGCAGTGCCAGACGTGTCCCCCTGCTTAAGCCAGTACATATCCGGGCCCGTCTGAATTTTGCTAGAGAGCATTTGGATGTTCCAGAAGAGTATTGAGAGAATGTCATATGATCACATGAAATCAAAGTAGAACTGTTTGGTAGAAACACAACTCATTCGTGTTTGGAGGAGAGTGAATGCTGAGTTGCATCCAAAGAACACCATACCTACTGTGAAGCATGGGGGTGGTAACATCATGCTTTGGGGCTGTTTCTCTGCAAAAGGACCAGGACAACTGATCCGTGTACATGAAAGAATGAATGAGGACATGTATTGTGAGATTTTGAATGCAAACCTCCTTCCATCAGCAAGGGCACTGAAGATGAAACGTGGCTGGGTCTTTCAGCATGACAATTATCCCAAGCACACCACCAGGGCAACGAAGGAGTGGCTTTATAGGAAGCATTTCAAGGTCCTGGAGTGGCCTAGCCAGTCTCCAGATCTCAACCCCATAGAAAACCTTTGGAGGGAGTTGAAAGTCCGTGTTGCCCGGCGACAGCCCCAAAACATCGCTGCACTAGAGGAGATCTGCATGGAGGAATGGGCCAACATACCAGCAACAGTGTGTGCCAACCTTGTGAAGACTTACAGAAAACGTTTGACCTCTGTCGTTGACAACAAAGGATAATTAACAAAGTATTGAGATGAACTTTTGTTATTGACCAAATACTTATTTTCCACCATAATTTGCAAATAAATTCTTTAAAAATCAGACAATGTGATTTTCTGGATTTGTTTTCTCATTTTCTCTCTCATAGTTGAGCTCTACCTATGATGTCAATTACAGGCCTCATCTTTTTAAGTGGGAGAACTTGCACAATTGGTGACTGACTAAATACTTTTTTCCCCACTGATTATGTGCGTGTATATTATATATATATATATACACACATACATACACACACACAGTATATATGATATTTCTTGGAATGTGGGGAGGGAAAAACAAATGCAAAAATGAAAACTGGCTTGTCCTGAAGGGGTTAATATATCCAAGAAAAAAAAAAAAAAAAAAGGATGCATCCTACTGATCACAAACATCCTATATTCCATACCTATAGTTCCTATATCGAATGTAGGTGTTTCCATGATTACAGATTAGAAACAAATTCACTATCTCCTAACCTACTGGGACACTGTAGTGTCACTTTCTCATAGAAAGCACAGCTTGCATAAGCAGCATGCGAGAATGCAAAAATACAGACACACAGACTAAAGGAAGGAGGAAAACAGAGAGCATACTTTACAAGGAATGCCCATTCAAATCGGAACTTGCAGCTTCCCATGAAGGCATGCCAGACAAACAAAAATTTTGAAAAAAAAAATAAAAAAAAAAAACCACAGAAGAAATCAGGCAATACCATTGTAGAATAGCAGTGCAGTTTGAACCTGCCCAGGTACACAGATACATATTTGGATACCCAATATTATCAGAATCTATGGACTTTTCTTGGCCTAATAGGAAAGGCCGTAAATATATGATTGGTGGGGGGCCAACAGCCAGCCCCTACATAGATCAGCTGTTCGGAGGTGCATCCAGTCCCTTTACTATACGGTACAAGGAGTCCGAAGCAATTGGCTCCATGCCCTACAAAGTGGGCCGATACCAGTACTGTATCTCAGATTCAACTGAATTCAAAGGGAGCTAGATTGCAGTACTGGCACCCAGCCTTCATACAGGGCACTGAGCTACAGTATCTGCTTCTGGTCTCAGACATTGCATACTACAAGGATCAGACACACCTCGAAACAGCTGATCCACGTTAAGCACCGCCAATTGCCTAAGTCATTTGCCAGCTAAAAAGAGATATCTAGAAGGAGATATTCGCTATACACACCTGCTGTAAGGGATAGCTTTTTCTTCTTCGCACTAGGCTTGAACACAAAGCAGCCCTTAAAATCAGAAAAGAAATGTACAGATTTGTGTGACAGCGAGGGGATCATTCATGGACAAAACATAAAATAAAGCTACCATTACAGCTTCTAGTTAGGCTGTCACCAAAATGCCCTGGGGTTCCAAACAGCAAACCTGCAGAAACAGAGGAGGAAGAGGCTGCTGGGAGGAAAGAGAATAGACAGAAACAGGCTACTGCCAGCTAGTAAGTGGCTTCTTGTCTCCTTCTACAGTTATCCTACTTACTATGCATACTTGAGCTAGCAGAAGCCTTCTCTTCCTCCAACTTGGACCCATTCTGTGTGTGAGATTGACAGTCATTCTCTGCATACAGGTTCTATTAGTAATAACAGACTAAGCCCCCTTGCAGACAACCGTATGTCTGGTCAGTGTGCTAACAGGTCCTATTCCTGTCCGATTTTGCAGCCCTGCTTCCGTGGCTCCTATTCATTTAATGAAAGGGGCCGCGGAAGCACGGCCGGTGCACGGGTGACATTCACGTGTCCCCCGTGAGCTGCCTGTGTCGTTCATTCATGGCAGCCGGTTAGCACACAATCATGTGCAATCGGCTTAAGTGAAGGCAGGGGGAAGGAAAGCATTCTGTTAAATGGTGATAGATCTTATTAAAGAAAGATGCTTCTATTACAAAGTTTCTTATTTTCACTTGTACTATTAGTTTATGAAAATATGTTTTATAGTTGGAGGCACACTTTAATTGTTCCCTGCAGTACTACAACTGCTTTTTGGGTTTTGACCAAGTGAAAGATCATAACACTTACTTCAATATCGGCCTTAAAGGGGTATTCCCAGGTACATAACCATTTTTAAAATTTGTAGATAATTAAAAGTTAAACATTTTTGCAAGGATACTGTAAGTAATTAAACATTTTGCAGAGTTTTATAGATTTTCTCTAAATATCTTGTGGTCACAATCTTGTTGTCTTGATCGGTTGCCAATGGATACGACCATGAATGCAGGAACTTTCTAAGGTAAGAAAATCAGCTATGATGTCCTTATAGTGGCCGTGATATCTTCCGATACATGTAGTGTCCCTGCTTGATAACCTAGCTATAATAAGAAAATCATTGCTGGGTTCCTGCTAAGTCCCAGACCATAGAAAGTTTTTGCATTCATGGTCGTATCCATTGGCAACCTATCAAGACAACAGACTATCACCACTAAGATAGTTAGAGAAAATCTTTAAAACTCTACAGAAATTTTAATTACTTATATTTTCAAAAATTTTTAACTTTTAATCATCTACAAATATATATATGATTATG
This sequence comes from Leptodactylus fallax, assembly GCA_947044405.1. Taxonomy (NCBI): domain Eukaryota; kingdom Metazoa; phylum Chordata; class Amphibia; order Anura; family Leptodactylidae; genus Leptodactylus; species Leptodactylus fallax. The sequence goes on along the minus strand of CAMRHE010000035.1, from coordinate 132,120 downwards.
TTCATGGGAATACCCCTTTAAGATAAGAAATAAAACTCTTCACCCATGCTCACAATGTAACCTTTCTGAATAAGAAACAATTACAAACCAATGCCAGAAACAATTCTTTACCAAGTAAAAGCAAATTACCTTGGAAACTGATGATGTTGTCATAATGGATTTCTACAATAAAACAATATAAAATGAGATTACAATATTTCCTGATAGCAAATTACATCATCGGTGAACTATAAAAACAAAAAGACACACAAGGGTATGTACAAACAGGACACATGGAAGTATTCTGCAGCTGAAAATCTGTGAAATATATAGTGAAGTCCACAGGCTCTATTCAGATTACGTTTTTACATTTGTTTAATGAATACAAAAAAAATCATGCAGAAAACGGAACGCAAACTGATGGCCATCTGCACCATCAAAAGATGATTATCTCTGCAATGCACCATTGGTTTGTGGCCATAAAGGTATGTTTCTGCTCCTTCTAAATGCCCCTACATGCATTATTATTGGTTTGGGAGGCATTTTGGACCAGACAGACTGCCAAGGAAGTCTATCATAAAAACCCAATATACCCAGCCCTGCAGATAGAAAGGTAAGGGCATCAAATGGTGTTCTCTTCTTGTGAATCAGTACCTCTGTTGCCGAGATTGTATATTAACAAAAATGACATTAATGAGCTCTATGGAGCAACAAGGGGGTTGCAGCTTACCTCTCTGGAACAGCAGCAACAATTTCGTTGCTCCAAAGAGCTCATTTCTGTATTGACAAAAACATCAATATCTCAGCAACGGAGGCAGCCATCCACAAGGGGAAAACACCATTTGTTTAGGGCTGGGTTTGAGATCCATTTAAAATCAATTAGTTGCGCTACAAAAAGTCACATTGTAGCCATGGCCTAACTACAACCGGTAAAGTAATCTCGAAAACATTTGCGCTAGTCATACTAAATGTTTTTCTTTATGTAAGGCCTTTTTAACACTGACATTTGTTCTTCTGTGACAATGTCCATTTTGCATCAGTTTTACGTTCATGTGTGATTTTTCATGTTTTTTTTACTTTGGTTTTAAAAGAAGAAGAAAAAAAAAAACGGTTGGGGGGGCGCTAATCCACTGAAAAAGGTGACGATGGCATGAAAAGCTGTTGCAGAAATGCAATTTTCAGAGAACCTCCTAGCAAGGGACACGCTGACTTAATTAGGCGGTTTTGTTTGAAAAATAAGACACACACTTTCCTCTCTATGGAACCATGAGGAAAACAAGTAAAAAAAAAAAAATATATATATATATATATCAATATATCCATGTGCATATACAATCAGTTACAAGAGGCTTCAGTCAGAAATCTGCAAAACTTTAACCAGTAAAAGCCAAGCAGAAGCCCGATGGATCCTATTTAAGTTAGTAGGATCAATCTAGACCTGGTGGAAATTTGAAATGAACATCTGCCTGAGATTCCTCTTGATTTTCCATCCCCCAAACGCCAAAGCAGAGCTGCGGTACAGCGTGCCTTACAAAGCTGAGCTCCAGTACTCAGAAGGAGGTGGGCAGCGCTGTTGACATCAATGTTGCTGGGGAGAGGATTGAAACAAGAAGATGCTCAGTCGTGCTTGGCCATGCCCCTGATGCACTTTTTTCTAATTTACATTAGAAATCTTATTTTCACAAAATTCAAGCGACCATTCTGCAAACCAATTATAAGATTTTGTTCACGGCCCTGAGCACTATAAAGGTACTGGTTTAATGGTGACTTTCTTGTTGAAAGACATCCTTTAAAGAGGACCTTTCATGTCCTCATAAAAGTGCGGTTTTATATACCACTAGAAAGCTGAATTTAGCACACTGTTGGTTTTCCCGTATGTACCCCAGTGGTGGAGATATCTCCCCAAAGTTATAAGGACGTTCATCATAGTTCAGCATCATCGCTGGGCTGTAATCAACACCCCCCCCCCCCCACAGTACCCATCCATAGACTTGTACTGGGAAGGGGGGGGGCGATCCTCACAGCTCAGCGTCATCACTGGGCAGTAAGGAATGCCCCCTCTGACAGTACAGCAATGAAGCTGACCAATGAGGAACACCCTTCTGACAGTGGGGAGATGTCGGTGCCAAAACTAACGGCACCGATAGCTCCACCACTGCGAAAACCAACAGTGCCATGAAATTAAGCGCACTGTAGGCTTTCTAGCAGTATATAAAATCTCACTTTCATGAGGACATGAAAGGTCCTCTTTAAGACCGGCGCAATGGAGTTATCTAAGAACTTGAGGTGTAAAATTAAAAATAAAGCACACTCACCTATCCCCAGTAGTCAGTTGTCTGCTGCTGGTATTCATTCGGCCCCTGGATATCGGAAATCCTCAGCCTTACATGTCCGCTGAGCCAATCAGTAGCTTCAGCGGTCCCTGGAGAGGGATTGTGGCATCACTCACATCATACAGTTGTAGCAGATTGGACCTGAACTTGTGCAGTTGGTTAAACTACTGCGGCATGACTGCAGTGGTCAGCAGAAAAATATTTCTCAATTACTTTTCATAGTTTTTTTGTTGTCTTCTGTGATAAGATATCATGCTGCAGCAATTTAACCAAGTGCACAAGTTCGGGTTACTCTGCTACAGCTGTACGTCACCGGTTCCTTGCCAGTGACCAAAAGGAGGAGAACGTGCGACATCCAAACACCAGCATAAGACTAAACGGACACCGACAGAGGACAGAGTACCAGAGACAGGTCAGTATGCATTATTTTTTATATTACAACTCACCTGGCCTTGTGATGGGTACCTCCAATTCCTAGACAACTCCTTTAAGGTGAGTGCCGTGAATTCTTTGTATACTAGTCGGACAATATTGATTCCTAACTCCTTGGACTGGAGTAGGCATGGTGCCAGGTCTCACATCAGACAGCTGTGCTAGTGAGGGCGCTTTATAACCCAGCTACACAGGAGCGGCACTAATGTCTCCTCCCCACTGGCCAGTGTACAGACCTTAGCGCCGGTACCTTCTCCTTCCCGCAGTTTCCTCCGGTGTCACAAACTTTCAGGCCTTCCCTCCAGTGCTATCACGTGACCAGCGCGGGCAGCGATTGGGGGAGAGCAGCGCCGAAGGCTGGTCACTAGGAAGCACGTGTGTCTGTGTGTGGTGCTGCTTCCTGTGTCCTCCGTTCACACGGTGCTGGCATTCTCTTAGCCCTTTCTGCTGGTGCTGGGTTTCAGTACTTGTGCTGCGGCGTGCACTGCGGGGGGCCATGGCTTGTTTCTTCAGGAGAGCAATAGCAGAGCAGGTACTGAGGTGTCCTTGTCTTGGCGCGGTGCATTGTGGGAGCTGAGATCTTGTAGTGCTGGCCACTAGTTCTATCTGTTCCGTATGTATAGTGATAACTCCATGTGACACATGAGCAGAGGGGAGTAGAGTAGTGTCTGTTGCTGCCGTAAAAAGAAAGCATACAGACTGCGGTTTACTTCTGCTGTCATGAATATGACCTTGCAGCCATTTTGTGGTTGGGGGGCTTTATCAGAACATACCAACAGAATCCTGACTGTAGTTTTACACACGATGATACCAATATGCAGTTATCGACAGTATAAAGTCTACATTGACCTTCAGGTTCAGTACTACTGTAATGCACAATAATGTCAATGGGAAAACATAGCTACTGCCATGGAGAGTCAAAGAATCGCAAACACAAAGGTGGAACATAGTGGCCTTTCATCTAAGTGGTTTGTAGGGGTTACGGCACCATCTTCTGACGGGTTTTTGCGACATCTCTCATGAGATGTGTTTGCTAATCATATTTTCTCTTCTAAACTAGCTTTAGGTTATTTTCAGATCTTCCTCATGCCTCCCATTAAAAACAAACTCCATAGGCGACCACGGAAACGCATTCCCTAATAATGGGTTTGTCAGATTCCCTTGTGGAGTCCATTGTTTTGACTGAGAGTAAATTGTCTATAAACCCGCCCATACAAGTTACATAGTTGAGAAGGTTGAATAAAGACACAGGTTTATGGAGTCCAATCCTATCATTGATCCAGGGGAATGTAAAACAAACCCCATGATGGAACCCCCTGAATGGAAACCTAGCAGATTAGGTTTCCATTCGGGGGGTTTTTGCCGGGATTCCGGCTGGGGTCCGTCAGGTTTCCGCCCAAAAAGGGCAGAAAATGCAGAGAGAAAAACGCTGCTTGCAGGACTTTTCTCTCCACATTTTGTAAGCGAGTTTGGGGATGGAAACCCCGAACGGAGTTCAAGCGCTGGTGTGAACCCAGCCTGCGGTGGGTGCCAGGTGACCTAAGGAAAAAATTCCTGACTCCAAATATGCATTTCAGAATACAACACCATTCACATCTCCTTTTCTACATCCTTTTTAATGGATGCAAACTGATGGCCATCCCTTTACATAGACATCATTGTAAAAAAAAAAAAAAAATATCCGTTTCTGTCTTATTTTTTGAAGGACACAAAAATGTAGTATACCATACTTTAGATTCGTCCAAAAAAAACCAGATAGAAACTCATAGTTTATTTATTTATTTTATTTATTTATTTAGCTTACTTGTATAGCGCCATCATATTCCGCAGCGCTTTTCCAGACATTGATAGTCACTATCCCATATAGGTCTCACAATCTACATTCCCTATCAGTATGTCTTTAGAGTGTGTAGTTATTTTCTTAACAACTGTCTCTTTTGTAAACAGATGGCCATCCATTTGTGTCCAATTTTATTTTTTTGCATTTGTTAAACAGATCTGGTAAACAGATGTAAAAAACATTATCTGAACTGAATCTAAATCCCTGGATTAACACCCCATCCAGGAAATGTAGTTCCCATAATTTGTGATATTTTTGGTTTTAAGAAAGGTATCCTGGCCCCCGCCCCCCTCTTGAACTTGCACAATGAATCCACCATCACAAGAGCCTGTGGTAGAGAATTCCATAGTCTCTCAGCTCTTCCTGTAAAGAATTCTCATCTATGATGATAATACTGTCTGGTTACAGGCCAAGGTGTAAAAAAAGATCCTTAGAAAGATGAACTGCCGATACATTTGTACATTGTAATTATGTCACACCTACAGTGTAAACTGTATTTTTTCCAATTTGAATAATCCCAAATTTAATAGCATGTACTTTAATCCACCTATTCCTTAGGTACTGAACAAGCAACTGTGTTCTGACTTCCCTAGTCAAACACCCCTCTGGAGGATCAGAGGATCTGATCCATTGTCTGCTGCACAGTGAACAAAAAATGAAAAATAATAAATTGAAAATATATCGCTAAACTAAACCCCTTCCCTTTGCCTAACTTCTAATTTACTTCATTAAAAAAAAAAATTATATTTACCTATATACCTGGGGCGGTCATGTGACCGCCCCAGGCACATTTTCTGATGATCCGGTGACGTTCCGTTTCCGCATTTCCGGAAACGAAGCATCACTAATACTCCCCCCGTCCCCATCATACTTACCCATCTTCAGTCTTCTGGCATGAAGCGTCACTTCCTCCGCTTCTGCCTGCGCAATATAGCTTTATTGTACACTCGCCGGCATAAGTGAAGAGCGCATACCACGCATGCGTAACAAGTTCACAGAAGAAGATGCCGGCGGGACTGAAGAAACTGATCTCCAGGACACAGAAGACAGGTAAGTATGATTGGGGGGGATTGGGGCTGAGTTAGGTAGGTAGGTAGATAGATAGGGCTAGTAGTCCACTGGCTAGAGAAACGGAGGGAGTGTGAGAGGGGGATCATGGGAGTTGTAGGCTAGGGAAGCATGTAAAGAAATGCAGAGGATGCCAGGAGCTCCCAGAGAGAGCCAGAAATCACGCAAAACACTACTAAGGGTATTTTGGTGCAATTATTAACCCATTAATAGCACTAAAATACCTTTTTTTAAAAAAAGTTTTTTGCCTGGAAAACCCCTTTAATTTTTGGTAGGAGCTGCCAAGTATGATCTACAATGTGTAACCAACTCTAAACTAGTCCTCTTGTTTGCTGTAGGTTTCACGAGCTGTCGGAGTGCCGTCAGAAAAATTAATCCACCATGTTCATGCAATTCCATCCAACAGGAAATGGTGAGATGGTGACCTTTTTTTAATTTATTTTTGCCTATCAATATATAATGAATTCACTGACTTACTAAAGATAAACTATCTCCTCATTCAAAAATAATTTCACAGACCCATATAACAGAGATACCGATATCTAAAACTTCACTTTTAGTAGTGTAAATTTTAAAAGATAATAACCCACTTTCTAACAGGGCTCAAATAAATAATCCGCTAATATGTAGAGCTAGACAGATCTACAGATTGACATGATTTAAGATAAGGACTAGCAGTCCATTATTCCAAATAACTTAAATGAATGAGTATGACCAAACCTGCAAAAAAAAGAAAAAAATTTTTTTTGGTTTAAATAGATAACTGCACCTCACCCTATATAATCAAACTGAACTGCCTCAATCCAAATCAAGTCTGTTTGCAGGTTGAATCTTTTGTCATAAATGTTGTCTATCAAACACCAATGGAATCCTGCATTCCTATTTAACCTGAGGTTACTGGCCTAACGCCACGCCAACAGGAAAAAATGGATCAGGTATTCCAATAAAAGACAAGATATGTTTCCACACTGCAAAAAACTTAGAACTATATAACTCTTCTAGTCCTTAAATTGCCTGCCCGATTAACATGATTTAAGATAAGGACTAGCAGTCCATTACTCCAAATAACTTAAATGAATGAGTATGACCAAACCTGCAAAAAAAAAAAAAAAAGGTTTGGTTTAAATAGATAACTGCACCTCACCCTATATAATCAGACTGAACTGCCTCAATCCAAATTTTTTTATTTTTTTTTGCAGGTTTGGTCATACTCATTCATTTAAGTTATTTGGAATAATGGACTGCTAGTCCTTATCTTAAATCATGTCAATCTGTAGATCTGTCTAGCTCTACATATTAGCGGATTATTTATTTGAGCCCTGTTAGAAAGTGGGTTATTATCTTTTAAAATTTACACTAATAAAAGTGAAGTTTTAGATATCGGTATCCTTATCAATATACAGTACCAGTGTAAAGTTTGGACACATCTTTTCATTGTTTTTTATTTATTTTATTTTTCTACATTGTACATTCATATTGAAGAATTAAAAACTATGAAGGAACACATGTGGAATTAAGTAGTAAACAGTAAACTATTACCCCTTAAGGACGCAGCCTTAAGACTTAAAACTGCTTGAAAGGGGTTGTCCAGGCTTAAAAAAAAAAAAAAAAAATTATTAAATTTGGCTGGGGGCGGTGAAAAAAACAACTTACCTGTCTCTGGTGTCTCCCCAGTGCCGTCCGGGTTCTGCTGCTTGGTTGTCTTCTTTTGCCAGAAGTCCTCACCGGTTGTGACGTCCCGTGTTGCTTCTGCTAAGGCAGCTGATTGGCCTCAGCATGTCAGTTGCTCAGGTGTCTCCCAGTGCGGTTCGGTCCTGTCACTCCAGTGTTTTCTACCGGCAGAAGTCCCAGCCAACACATGACCGCTGAGGCCAATCAGCTGCCTTAGCAGAAGGGACACGGGATGTCACAGCCGGCGAAGACTTCCGACAAAAGAAGACAACCGAGCAGCAGAACCAGACCGCACTGGGAAGACATCGGAGCACTGGGGACAATGTGTTTTTTTTTTTCCACCTCCCCTGGCCTAACTAAAAAAATATTTTAGCTTGAACAACCTCTTTAAGGACACGGCTCCATTTTTCAAATCTGACATGTCACTTTATGTGACAATAACTTTGAGACGCTTTAACTTACCTAAGTGATTTTGAGATTGTTTTTTCTTTCCACATTGTGCTACATGTTAGTGGTAAACAGTGATCCATATTTTTTTCATTTATTTTCAGTTTTCAAAATGTGAAATGCTCTGCTTTTCAGACAGTCATACCACCCAAATACATTAATAAATATTACGTACAATATCTCTGCTTTATTATTGGCATCATTTTTTAATTGTCCTTAAATTTACTTTTTTTATTTTGGATGTTAGAAGGCTTACAAGTCTAACAGCAGTTTTTCAGATTTACAAGAAAATTTCCCAAACCCATTTCTTAGGGACCACTTCAGTTCTGAAGGGGATTTTAAAAGCCTGTATATTAGAAATCCCCGTAAATCACCCCATTTTGAAACTGCACCTCTCAAATAATTCAAAACCCTTTATGCATTACACGGGAATTAAAACAATATAGAGGTGAAATTTAGACATTTCATTTTTTTTTCAATAGTATGTTCATTCAACCCTAAAATTTACACATTCACGCCCTGTAGAATCCATAACTTTGCTCACTCAATGGCAATATTCTCCGTTATCTTTACACTTCCCTTAAGAAGACACATAACCTCCACCTACCCCTATCTCCATTTGAACGCCTTTGTACTTCCTCTTAACCCGACTTCCAGAGTTTACTGCCAGTTGGGAACGTAAGCGGAGGATGTCCTTTTCGCCAGATGTGTGGCATCTCGCCTTTCAATCCTGCCATAAATTCTCCATCTCCTGCAAAGCACAGGAAACAAACTATAAAATCTTATCTTGTTGGTACAGAGTTCCTTCTGTGCTACATGAGATTTCCCCTCCACCTCAGATCGTTGTTGGAGGGGAAAATCACAGAACAGGGCACGATGGTGGAGTTGCTCCCTGTTGCGCCCCTTCTGGAATGAAGTCCGGAGCGTCATCAAAGCATTCACTGGAGTCAAGCTTGAAGATAGCCCAGCTTCTCCCCTTTCTCCTTTTTCTTCCATAAAGTTGACAAACACTTGCGCAAACTCCTAGGATTTTTCCTGATAGCAGCTAGGATTGTTATTCCTAGGTTGTGGAAATTCCCGTCTCCCCCATCCCTCCTGAACCCTTTGTTTTCTTGTTGTTCCTGCCCCGCGTTTTTTGGTTCATTTTTGGGTTCAGAACACAAGAGGGGAGGGGAGACACAAAGACGCTGAAAACTGACCGCAGCATCTAAGGGATTAAAGGGTTAAACAAAGCAGAATGTGTGTTTGTATTTTAGATTCTTCGTTCTTTTTTTAGCTTGGATGACTGCTTTGCACACTCTCTTGGCATTTTCTCAATCACTATATGAGGTAGTCACTTGAAATGGTTTCTAGTAGTCTTATTCAGATCATAATTATAGCACCTTTAAAGTGTGATGCCAACATATACAGTTAGGTCCATATATATTTGGACACTGACACAAATTTAGTTTTTTTTACCTGTTTACTGAAGCTTATTCAAGTTATAATTATATAATGGACATGGACATAAAGTCCAGACTTTCAGCTTTCATTTGAGGGTATCCACATTAAAATTGGATGAGTTTCATCTCCTTAAAATGTGCCACCCTGTTTTTAAAGGGGCCAAAAGTAATTGGACAGTTGACTCAAAGGCTGTTTCATGGGCAGGTGTGGGCAATTCCTTTGTTATGTCATTCTCAATTAAGCAGATAAAAGGCCTGGAGTTGATTTGAGGTGTGGTGCTTGCATTTGGAAGATTTTGCTGTAAAGAAAACATGCGGTCAAAGGAGCTCTCCATGCAGGTGAAACAAGCCACCCTTAAGCTGAGAAAACAGAAAAAAAAACCATCCAAGAAATTGTTACAATATTAGGAGTGGCAAAATCTACGGTTTGGTACATCCTGAGAAAGAAAGAAAGCACTGGTGAACTCATCAATGCAAAAAAACCTGCACACCCACGGAAGACAACAGTGGTGGCTGATCGCAGACGAATTTCCATGGTAAAGAGAAACCCCTTCACAACAGCCAACCAAATGAACAACACTCTCCAAGATGTAGGCGTATCAATATCCAAATCTACCATAAAGAGAAGACTTCATGAATGTAAATACAGAGGGTTCAATGCACGGTGCAAGCCACTCATAAGCCTCAAAAATAAGGCTAGATTGGAATTTGCTGAAAAACATCTAAAAAAGCCAGCACAGTTCTGGAAGAACATTCTTTGGGCAGACAAAACCAAGATCAACCTCTACCAGAATGATGGATGGAAAAAGGTATGGTGAAGGCGTGGTACAGCTCATGATCCAAAGCATACCACATCATATGTAAAACACGCCGGAGGCAGTGTGATGGCTTGGGCATGCATGGCTGCCAATGGCACTGGGTCACTAGTGTTTATTGATGATGTGACACAGGACAGAAACAGCCAGATGAATTCTGAGGTATTCAGAGACATACTCTGTGCTCAAATCCAGCCAAACTGATTGGTCGGCATTTCATAATACAGATGGACAATGACCCAAAACATAAAGCCAAAGCAACCCAGGAGCTTATTAAAGCAAAGTGGAATATTCTTGAATGGCCAAGTCGGTCACCTGATGTCAACCCAATAGAGCAGCATTTCACTTGTTACAGACTAAACTTCAGACAGAAAGGCGCACAACAAACAGCAACTGAAATCCGCTGCAGTAAAGGCCTGGCAGAGCATTAACAAGGAGGAAACACAGCGTCTGGTGATGTCCATGAGTTCAAGACTTCAGGCAGTCATTGCCAACAAAGGGTTTTCAATCAAGTATTAGAAATTAACATTTTATTTACAATTATTATTTTTTTTTTTTTTCAATTCAAATATTTTATTGAATTTTCACAATTAACAACAAAGACCAAAACAGACCGTAAACACAGAGATACAAACAATGCGGATCGGAGCCACCATGGAATCCCAGAATGGCCACAATCAACTAGGCAACAAAAACATTGATTAAGGAAGTTGAAGAAGAAGTGGAGAGGGAGGGAGAATAGAATGAGAGGAGAGAAAGAGAAGAAGAGGCGGGAAGAGGGGAAGAAGAGATAGACAGGAGGAAGAGGAAGAAAGGAAAAAAAAGGGGGTGGGTGTGGGAAGGGGGGTTGGTCTGACAGGGGAGGTAATGGGGGAGTGAATAGGGTAACATACCATGTGTGGGCCCAGAGGCTAGCATGTATCAGGACCACAGTAGAAGGACCTGAAATTCATCATGTAACGTGAGATGTAGCTGCACATACAATTCTAGGACAAATGCAAAGGTGTAAGACTAAGCTCAGAACTCTGAGTCCAGCGTTCAAGACCGGGAAGGGGGCCCAGAGCCCAGAAGTGCCTGATACTCTGCAGAGTGTTGGAATTCCCACCAATAAAACAATTATTTAATTTGTCCAATTACTTTTGAGCCCCTGAAATGAAGGGATTGTGTGTAATAAATGCTTTAGTTCCTCACATTGTTATACAATCATCTTGTTCAACCCACTGAATTAAATCTGAAAGTCTGAACTTCAACTGTACCTGAATTGTTTTGTTCAAAATTCATTGTGGTAATGTACAGAACCAAAATTAGAAAAATGTTGTCTCTGTCCAAATATTTATGGACCTAACTGTATAAGAAATATGGTGAATAATAATATCTATGAACTAATTTGGTGGTATGACTGTCTGAAAAGCAGAGTATGTCAAAGTTTGAAATTCGCTAATTTTTTTCACATTTTTGCCAAATTTCCTATTTTTTCATAAACACAAAATATATTAATCAAAATTTACCACTAACACAAACTATAATATGCCACGAAAAAACCTCAAAGTCACTTGGATAGGTAAATGTATAATGAAATTATTCTCGCATTAAGTGAAAGATGTCAGGTTTTGAAAAATGAGATGTTTAATCGCCTGTATCCAGAACTCATTCAATGATATAGGTGCGTCTTGGGTGGCCCTACACCTTAGATGGCTGTCAATAGCCAATCCTACTGCCCTCCTCCCCATACAGAAACAGGCTTAAAGGGGTTTTCTGGACAAAAAACTTAAAAAAAAAAAAAAAAAAAAAAAAAGGATTTTAGTGCTATTAATGAGTTAATAATTGCACCAAAATACCTTTAGCAGTGTTTTGAGTGATTTCTGGCTTTCTCTGGGAGCTCTTAGCATTCTCTGCATTTGTTTACATGGCTAGCTTCCTGCTTCCCTAGCCTACAACTCCCATGATCCCCCTCTCACACCCTTCCCTGTTTCCCTAGCTAGTCCGCGGACTACTACTCTATCTACCTACCTACATACCTAACTCAGCCCCAGTCCCAATTAGAAGTTAGACGGGTGGAGGGGGTTTAGTTTAGGGTTTGATTTTCAATTTATGCCAGACAACCCCTTTAACCCAGATGAGTTTGTATGTGTTCTCAATTGGGAGAAGGGAATAAGCTACTGCTAACACCTCTTATGGCAGCTTAGCTTCCTTGGGAGCAAAAGAATTGGCAATGGTAAATCCAGCATACCTTTCAGCAGAGAGTTGGAAACTGATTCTCAGAGGGTCCCACTGACATTTCTCTAATTTTGGCCACCTCTATGGCACAGTATTGCAAGAATTGTACATTTACTCTTGCCATTCAGCACACATTGTAGTGTGTACAAAGTGGGGCACTGACTTATTATAGTGAATAAACCCCATTATTCTTATTTGGAGTTACTTCTCAGGTCACAGGAGAATCACCTTTGAAGGGAAAAAATAAATCTAAAATATGTATGGTATTTAGTAAATGAAAGCACATCATGCGTAATAGCATTTGTCTTTATTCCCACTCTAGCTCTTCAGCTGATTTTCAGCTTCATTTGAGGTCTGCAGTGGATGGTCTTATTGATGTGACCTATTTCCAGGAAAAGGCAGAGGTACTGGCATGTAAGGTACTGCAAATTCTTCTTTATGGGAAATAATTTTTGTATATGTACTGAATATACAGTCATATGAAAAGGTTTGGGCACCCCTATTAATCTTAATCATTTTTAGTTCTAAATATTTGTATGTTTGCAACAGCCATTTCAATTTGATATATCTAATAACTGATGGACACAGTAATATTTCAGGATTGAAATGAGGTTTATTGTACAGTCATGGCCAAAAGTTTTGAGAATGACACAAATATTCTATTTTCACATGATCTGCTGCCCTCTGGTTTTTATGTGTGTTTGTCAGATGTTTTTATCACATACAGAAATATAATTGCATTCATATTATGAGTAACAGAAGCTTATATTGACAGTTAGAATGAGTTAATGCAGCAAGTCAATATTTGCAGTGTTGACGCTTCTTCTTCAGGACCTCTGCAATTCTCCCTGGCATGCTCTCAATCAACTTCTGGACCAAATCCTGACTGATAGCAGTCCATTCTTGCAGAATCAATGCTTTAATTTTGTCTGAATTTGTTGGTTTTTGTTTGTCCACCCGTCTCTTGATGATTGACCACAAGTTCTCAATGGGATTAAGATCTGGGGAGTTTCCAGGCCAGGGACCCAAAATCTCTATGTTTTGTTCCCTGAGCCATTTAGTTATCACCTTTGCTTTATGGCAAGGTGCTCCATCATGCTGGAAAAGGCATTGTTGAGCGCCAAACTGCTCTTGGACGGTTGGGAGAAGTTGCTCTTGGAGGACATTCTGGTACCATTCTTTATTCATGGCTGTGTTTTTAGGCAAGACTGTGAGAGAGCCGATTCCCTTGGCTGAGAAGCAACCCCACACATGAATGGTTTCAGGATGCTTTACAGTTGGCATGAGAAAAGACTGGTGGTAGCGCTCACCTCTTCTTCTCCGAATAAGCTGTTTTCCAGATGTTCCAAACAATCGAAAAGGGGATTCATCTGAGAAAATGACTTTACCCCAGTCCTCAGCAGTCCACTCCCTGTACCTTTTGCAGAATATCAGTCTGTCCCTGATGTTTTTTCTGGAGAGAAGTGGCTTCTTTGCTGCCCTCCTTGAGACCAGGCCTTGCTCCAAGAGTCTCCGCCTCACAGTGCGTGCAGATGCACTCACACCTGCCTGCTGCCATTCCTCAGCAAGCTCTGCACTGCTGGTAGCCCGATCCCGCAGCTGAAACACTTTTAAGAGATGGTCCTGCCGCTTGCTGGTCTTTCTTGGGCGCCCTGGAGCCTTTTTGGCACCAATGGAACCTCTCTCCTTGAAGTTCTTGATGATACGATAGATTGTTGACTGAGGTGCAATCTTTCTAGCTGCAATACTCTTCCCAGTTAGGCCATTTTTGTGCAGTTCAATGATGACTGCACGTGTTTCTTTAGAGATAACCATGGTTAACAGAAGAGAAACAATGATGGCAAGCACCAGCCTCCTTTTAAAGTGTCCAGTGGTGTCATTCTTACTTAATCATGACAGATTGATCTCCAGCCCTGTCCTCCAAAAAAAACACACACATATTTTTGTTAAAAAAGAAAAGGGGGGGGGTTGGGTGTTTGTTTTGGGGGGGGGGGGGGGGTTATTTTTTTTTTTTTTTTTGGGGGGATTTTTTTTTTTGGGGAAGTTTTTTTTTTTTTTGTGTTTTTTTTTGTTTTGTTTTTTTTTTTTTTTTTTTTGGTTTTTTTGGTTTTTGTTTTAAGAAAAAGGGGGGGGGGGGTTTTTTTTTATTTTATTTTTTTTTTTTTTTTAAAATTTTTGGGGGTGGGTGTGGTAAAAGGAAATGGGGGTTTTGGGTTTAAACAAAATTTGGTGGGGGGGGAAAGTTGGGGGGCCCCAAAAGAAAAGTGGCATTTATATTTTGTAGATCCTCCTTTTGCAAAAATAACAGCCTCTAGTTGCTTCCTGTAGCTTTTAATCAGTTCCTGGATCCTGGATGAAGGTATTTTTGACCATTCCTCTTTACAAAACAATTCCAGTTCAGTTAAGTTTGATGGTCGCCGAGCATGGACAGCCCGCTTCAAATTATCCCACAGATGTTCAATGATATTCAGGTCTGGGGACTGGGATGGCCATTCCAGAACATTGTAATTGTTCCTCTGCATGAATGCCTGAGTAGATTTGGAGCCCTTTTTTTTTGTTTTTTTTTTTTTGAATTTTTCAACCCCGGCATAACTTAAAATTTGTCACTGTTTTTTGTACTTTTTTCTCAAGATTCTGCTGATACTGAGTTGAATCCATGTGACGGCCTCAACTTTAACAAGATTCCCGGTGCTGGCATTGGCCACACAGCCCCAAAGCATGATGGAACCTCCACCAAATTTTACAGTGGGTAGCAAGTGTTTTTCTTGGAATGCTGTGTTTTTTTGACGCCATGCATAACGCCTTTTTGTATGACCAAACAAATCAATCTTTGTTTCATCAGTCCACAGGACCTTCTTCCAAAATGAAGCTGGCTTGTCCAAATGTGCTTTTGCATACCTCAGGCGACTCTGTTTGTGGCGTGCTTTCAGAAACGGCTTCTTTCGCATCACTCTCACATACAGCTTCTCCTTGTGCAAAGTGTGCTGTATTGTTGACCGATGCACAGTGACACCATCTGCAGCAAGATGATGCTGCAGCTCTTTGGAGGTGGTCTGTGGATTGTCCTTGACTGTTCTCACCATTCTTCTTCTCTGCCTTTCTGATATTTTTCTTGGCCTGCCACTTCTGGCCTTAACAAGAACTGTCCCTGTGGTCTTCCATTTCCTTACTATGTTCCTCACAGTGGAAACTGACAGGTTAAATCTCTGAGACAACTTTTTGTATCCTTCCCCTGAGCAACTATGTTGAACAATCTTTGTTTTCAGATCATTTGAGAGTTGTTTTGAGGAGCCCATGATGCCTCTCTTCAGAGGAGATTCAAATAGGAGAACAACTTGCAATTGGCCACCTTAAATACCTTTTCTCATGATTGGATACACCTGGCTATGAAGTTCAAAGCTCAGTGAGGTTACAAAACCAATTTTGTGCTTCAGTAAGTCAGTAAAAAGTAGTTAGGAGTATTCAAATCAATAAAATGATAAGGGTACCCAAATTTTTGCACCGGTCAAATTTTGGTTTAATGCATATTGCACATTTTCTGTTAGTACAATAAACCTCATTTCAATCCTGAAATATTACTGTGTCCATCAGTTATTAGATATATCAAATTGAAATGGCTGTTGCAAACACCCAAATATTTAGAACTAAAAATGATTAAGATTAATAGGGGTGCCCAAACTTTTTCATATGACTGTAATTATATCGCTGTATTGTTTCTGAAAGTATTCATTGGGCACATTTTGAAAACTCCACACTGTAATTTACACTCATGAGCACGTTTGTGAAAGATCCTCAGTGCGCCAACACCGCTTTGACCACACCTGAGTCTTCTTTCATATAAAACCACACTCACCGCCAGTGAGTGTTGGGTCCACAAGATAAATACAAGACAAGCTTTCTAAATTTTATATATTTATTAACGCCTAGATGGGTCGGTATTAACATCTAACACATGCAGTTCAGAACAGATATGTAGATATACACAAGCATTAACAGTTACTAGTTACAAGATACAGTGCAATAAAATAAAAGGGCATAAAAGTGAAATAATTACTTTACCACACATCTCCTTGCTGTGGTTCTGTAGTCCAACACTCACACATGCTCTGGCATGTGTGAAATAACCAGTGGAGGCTTCTTAGCATGTGGCATCAATCAACAATCCAGCCTGCATGCTCTTCACAGTGGTCTCTCACAGTGGAAGTCTGTCTGTAATCTCCTTTAGTCTGTCTGTAAAAACTCCTCATAGTGTTCTCTTGTAGTCCCAGCACAATCTCCTCCCACTGACCTCTTACCTCATCTTATATACCCTTTATGCCACCTCCCAGAATGAGGTCACCGGCGACAGCAAGTCTGATTGACTAACACACTCAAGTCCAGATTCTTTGTATTGAGCTGCGACCAAGTGAAATGATACAATGTTATCAGCCATATCTGATCTACCAGTGCAGGCTGATCAATGCATGTTTCTTTGATCACTCAGGGCTGTGTAGGAATACAATGGAGCCCTGCTGGGATGGATACAAAGCCCTATTGTTCCAGTCCGGCCACTATTGGCAATATACCTATGAGTAGGCTGTGCACATTATGAATCAATGGAAGGAATAGGGAGATACGATACCCAGAGATCAAAATACATCTCTGAGTTATAGCCATATTTAAGTGGAATCATCACAACGTTCATTCAATTTTGTGTAAAAGTAGTGAAAAATACAATAAATATACAATACATGTTTCTACAAGTCTAACCCATGCATAGTCTTAGATGCACAGCACCTCTTAAAAATGAAAGTACAAGATTTGCTATGATGCCATTTATGCTAATGCAAAAAGCACTTATTTTATCAACATCTGCAGTAGATGCAGGTAAATATTATATTTTCTTTTAAGTGTGGTTTCATACGCAGTGTTTTGTCTTGTGTGTTTTTTTTTTGTTTTGTTTTTTTTTTTTGTAAACCACCACTGCAATTTTTTTGTTTCAAAGTGTTTATTGAGAAAAAAACGCCAACATAACTCAAGCAGTGAAAAACCAACAAATAGCATCAGGTAACACTGTGTATAAGACCATCCATGGTAAAAAATTCACTGCAGGGTCTGGAAAACAGTTATTACTACTAAGGCTAGGATCACATCTGCATTGAAGTCTCCGTTGAGAGATTTTATTGGTCTGTTTGTCTATTCTTTTGCTCCATCAACAGACCAGAAGAATGGACTCCCCATGGTAGTGTGAACCTAGTGATCATCATGTATAGGTGCTAAGTAGCAGAGGTGGTCATGTGTAAGTAGCAATAAAAATTTCTTGGTAGTAAAAAATTATTGCAATAAAACAGATAATTAGGGTGCTTCTTATTACAGGATTATACAGGTGCGTCAGACTCTATTCTGCAATGACATGGTGAGCTGAAGGCTCAAGTCTCCTGCGTACAAAAACCAGGGTTGCCATGTCTTGCTTATTTGAATATGAACATGCTCCCCATCCACTGCAGCAGCTTCTGGCACCTGAACAGCTACTCTGTATGGGGTGTGGGTGTTGGACTTTTCCGGATCACATACTGATGACCTATCCTGTAGTTAGGTCATTGATATTAAATGCAATACAAAAAAGAAACACCGGGTGGCAATGCTCCAGCTTGGTCAGTAAACACGGACTAGATCCGCACTAGGAGAATGGTTAAAGGGAATCTGTCAGGTCAATCTGGGACACTAAACCACCCACAGGTCCTTATAGACCTGGGGTTTAGTGTCCCAGATCGCCCTGTTGTAATGCAATCTGCAGGCGCACTAAAAATAAAAAACCTTTATACTTACCTAGATAAGGGTCCGATCGACGCTGTTTGGTGAGAACGGTCTGGCTTATTCATGAAGCACGCCTCCCGGCGCCTGCGCTGTTCTTCAGTGAAGCAAAAGATGGATACCCCGGCTTTACTGTATAATTGCAGGGCATGCGCACTGAAGCCGAAGAGTACTCCTCCGGCTTCATTGAAGAACTGCGCAGGCGCGGGGAATACAGTAGCAGGGTGAGTATAAAGCTTTTTTATTGTTAATGCGGCCATGGATTGCATATAACAGGGTGATTTGGGACACTAATCCCCAAGTCCATATGGACGTGTGGGTGGTTTAGTGTCCCAAATTACCCTGACAGATTCCCATTAAGCGGACCGCTTAAACAGGTGGTGCTCTTCATACTTAGTATGTATACACATTGAAATATCCACAAAACGTAAACAAGAAAAAAAAGAAAGTGGCACTCCCCAAATGAGTCCTAAAAAAGTTGCATCTTTATTCCAACATGTCTAAATAAAAACAAATTGCTGCAGTGTGGGAGAGAGGCAAATGCATATAAGGCAAAAGGCAACAATCGTTTCGCACCACAGGCACTTTCTCAAGACTCATATGAACCATACTGAAACTGTCAAGTTACATATATATATATATATATATATATATATATATATATATATATATAGGATTCACTCTCATCCAATGGAGCAGGGAATTCAGAGGGCGGGGAGGGGAAACTCCCAAAGACAGGGCTGTCTCCACTCCCCACCCCCCCCCCCCCCCCCCGGAGATCGCCCCACCCCCCTCCGACCTTAAGGAGAACTGAAAACTCCTCTATGGGCAAAAGAGGATCTTATAGGCTGTCACAGGTCTGAAAAAATGTCAGTCCAGAAGGAGAACTCTCCTCTTCTACAATTAGCGTAAGCCTCCATTCACCTGTATGAAAAGCTCCATTTGGGGCAAGAAAACACCTTTAATGGAGATGGTTGAGACCTAATGGCTTCCTTTAGAAATGGTAACACAACAATGTTGCCAACTAGGTAGCAAGATCTGGAGACCCAGGTTCCTCTCCTATTGTACCATAAAGGGGATTTTCGCAGTTACTGGTGACTGTGTCATGGGGGAGTACAGAATTGGGATGATAATTGAGCAAAGTAAGAAAGATATATATGTAAAGGGTAAGCATTATATCAGGGGTGGCCAACCCCTGGCACACGTGCCAAGAGTGGCACGCGAGGCATATTTTCCTGGCACGGCAGCCCAAGTCCTCACCTAGCTGTTTCGATCGGATCAAACATGACCGAAACAAAACTGCTATTATTATACTGTGGGGTCTCTTCAGACCCCAGAGTATAATAAGTGGAGCCCCAGGGGAGGTGATCAAACATAAAAAATAATGTTACTCACTGCTCCGGAGTAACACTCTACGGTCTTCTGTAATTCTGCCTGAAGTAAGAGACCGCTGATAGGGCCTCAGGGGTTACGTCAGCATCATTACACGTAATGACGCCGATGTGTCCCGAGACCCAATCAGCGGTCTCTGACGTCAGGGAGAAGCGCCCGAAGAGAACAGAGCCACTCAGGAGCGCAGGGAAGGTGAGTAACATTGTTTTTTATGTTTGCTTGGCCCTCCACTTATTATACTCTGGGGTCTGAAGAGACCCCAAAGTATAATAATAGCTAGTGAGTGGTGAAAATTGGAATATTATACTGTGTTGTGGGGCCACTATGGGACATAATACCGTGTGCAGGGGCCGTTATGGGACACAATATTGCGTTCAGGGGCCACTATGGGACATTATTCTGTATAAGGGTGTGTTTTTGCACAAAAAACGCTGTCAAGTTTTTTTTTGTGCAAAAATACACCATGTAAACACAGTTTTACATCGTAAAAGTTCCAGTGGCCTAAGAATATAGTTGCATCCAGATACATAGTGTTTCCACCATAAGGCTGTTGCCACATGATGCTCCTGGACACATACATTTATCACTCATTGGGGGATACACATGTACTTTCATTGCTAATGGAAAAGTACAGGTGAGTCCCAGGAAATAGCAGTAAACGCATGCGTCCTGAAGCATCTTGTGGCAGCACTTTTGTGTTATGGTTTGTGGTATATAACCTTAGTATAGGGGTCGCCAGCCTTCCAATTATTGCCCGGCACTCCAAGCACCTCATCTTTGATTTTTGAATTTAAATCGGCACGCCGAACAAAAAAGGTTGCCTACCCATGCACTATACTATCTGCTCTGATGGAGTAATCAGGAAAAAGGAGGGAAATCCAAACAAACATGTTCACAGATAGAAAAGTAACTTTCCTGCTTATTTCGTTGGGGGACACAGCACCATGTGGTATAGACCTGGCTACTAGGAATAGCAAAAGATGTCAGCTCTGCCTCTGGTTTTATACCTTTTGCACAGACACTATGCTAACCAGTTTTAGCCTAGTGTCCGTAGGAGACAGGCACGACCTGACTCAAGTCATTCTCTTTTGCATCATTTTTATTATTTCTTTCAGGTGCTGGGGGGGAGGGGGTCTTCAGCATGTACGTCTTCCTGGGCCCCCAAACTTACAGCTTCCCTCTTTGTCTTTTTTGGGCCACACTTGGCATCATGCAATGGGATCTCCATTGTAGAGGATGACTCCCACTTACTATGAGAGCACCCGATTTTTAGTAGGGATCACTGTTCCTGATTCCCGGCACCTTTTTTCTAGGCCTCCGTCAGCCTTCCGGAGCTTCCGATCAGCACCCATAGGAGGTGCTCCCCGGGGGTTCTACTTTAGTCCCCAGTCTCAGCCAGGGACTAGGCCGCAACTAGGCCTGCCCTCTCCCTGGGTTTCCTGGACCTCGAGACCCCTCCTATGCCTTCCTATTGGTCAGGGAGGTCTCTCTCTGTCTCCTTATCCCATGCCGAGCGGGAATCCCTGGGGGGAGGACCTTTTGGTTCTCCTCAGAAAATACTTTTCTTTTTTTCCTGTTTTTTTCTGCTTCACCAGCAGTTCCTGCAAGCTCCTCAGGAATACTTTGTCTTCTTGAGGGATACAGCATCCGGGTAACCTTCCCTGTGCAGCCTCTCAGCAGCAGTTGGCGATCGGACATTCTTTCAGTGGTCTGGTAGGTTAACCCCTCTGGTTAACCCTATTTTTCTTGGGCACCCTCCGCCATGTCCTCCTGTGAAGAGCCAACCCGCCCCCATTTTAAACATGTGCTCGCTGTAAAAAAAAAAGTTACCATGCTGCCAGCCTGAGCTCATCTGCTCTCTCTGACTTCTACCTAAGCCAGGTCAGGACCTTCTCCAGCGGATTTCCCCCCTCCAGACTCCTTTACCCCTTGCCATAGGCAAACTTGCCAGCCTTAACCAGACTGTGGTGGAAACTTTAGAATGGCTGCCTTCCCAGATTGCCACTCAGTCAGCGACTTCTAGGACCGTTCCTGGGTGCCATCATCGCTAAGGCTTTCCCCCACTCGGGGCTGCTTTGGTGGGGGGACAGCTTCTCTCCTTCCAGAAGATCTGGCTTGCCAGTGTAAACGATGCCTGGGTCCGAGAGGTGGCATCGACCAGCTACTCCATCGAGTTCTCGTCCCTTCCAAACTGAAGATTTTTTACGTCCACTTTGCCTTCTTCCCCTTCTTGAGCGGCCACCTTTCTTCAGGCTGTTTCCTTTCTTCAGCGGCAGGGCAACATTGTTCTTGTCCCAACTGACATTGTCTTACCGTCTTTCTGCCTGGACCCCAAGCACCCACGTGAGCGCTCCCTTCATTGCCTAGATGTGGTCTGGGCAATCTGGATCTTTTTGTCTCTCACCGAACCCTTCCATCGTTTGGACACCTTGTTCATTCTCCCTGAGGGCCCTCGCAAGGGCCTGGCTGCTTCCATCTCCAGATGGATTCGGTCGGTCTGCTATCAGGGAGGCCTATCGGCCTATCTCCCCTCCGTGTGACAGCTCACTCCACGAGCGCTGTCAGAGCTTCCTGGGCTGTTCGACATCAGGCTTCCACTGCCCAGGTCTGCAAGGCTGCCACCTGGGCCTATGTCCGCACGTTCACCAAGTTTTACCAGATCCATTCTGTGGCCTCTGTCGATGCCATCTTTGGTCATAAGGTTCTGCAATTCACTGTGTGCTAGGATGCTCGCATGGCTGTGTAATTCCCACCCTCTGGGACTGCTTTAGGACATCCCATGGTGCTATGTTGTCCAATAAATTAAGTGAGAAAAATGGATTTTTGTACTTATGGTAAAATACTTTTCTCGTTTTATTCATTGGGGGACACAGATCCCACCCTTGTTTTCTTGTTGCTCCTGCCCTAGGCTGTTTTGGTTTGTTTCTGGGTTCAGGACATGGTGGTGGTGTTTGTTCCGAGTTCTTCTTTTTTTTTTTTTTGTCTCCTACTACTGCGGTAAAAACTGGTTGGCATACTGTCTGTGGAGAGGGTATAGCATAGATGCGGAGCTGACTTATTTTGCTATTTCTAGTGTCAACCTCCTAGTGGCCAGGTCTATACCCCATGGTGCTGTGTCCCCCAATTAATACAATGAGACAAGGATTTTATGGTAAGTACAAAAAAATCCATTATTTTCTTGGCTCAACATTTGAGTTCTATTTTTCTGAAAACCTCAGACTTTTTAGTCAGTAGCTTTCAAGGTCCTTCTAAGAAATTCAAGATCCCAATGGCTATTTCCTCATTACTATTTTCATTATAATCCATAATGGCAGGTAGCAAACGTGGTCATGCAGCAACTCTTCCATTCATTTCAGTAGGAGCAGGAGCAGATTTTTTTCCTCTAGCTGATTTTTTTAGCAAACGGGAAAAAAGAAGCTTTATGATATGAATGATGTGAATTCTACCTTGCAAATCCCATTGAAATGAATGAGGCATAAAACGGCATTCTTGCTTGAGGGCCAGATTTGCTTATATTGAGCTTTAAAATAACACAAAGATTTAAAGGGGTATTCCCAGGAACATAATCATATCTATATTTGTAGATAATGAAAAGTTATACATTTTTGGAAATATAAGTAGTTAAAAATTCTGCAGAGTTTTAAAGATTTTCTCTATCTTAGTGGTGATAGTCTGTTGTCTTGATCGGTTGCCAATGGATACGACCACGAATGCAGAAACTTTCTATGGTCTGGGACTTGTCAGGAACTCAGCCATGTTTTTCTTATTGTAGCTGAGTTCTCAGGCAGGGACACTACATGTATCAGAAGATGTTTCAGCCACAATAAAGAAATCATGGTTGATTTTCTGACCTTAGAAAGGTCCTGCATTTGTGGTCGTATCCACTCGCAACCGGTCAAGATATTTAGAAAAAAATCTTTAGAATTCTGCAAAATGTTAATTACTTATATTTGCAAAAATGTTTCACTTTTAACTATCTACAAATTTAAAAATGGTTATGTTTGTGGGCATACCCCTTTAAGCTCTAACTTTTAATTTTTTTACTCATTTCTGTCTTTGGAAATTTTGCTTTTCTTTGTGTTCTTTTTTTCATGCCAAAAAACTCTATTGTTGTTAAGCAAAATGTGGCACTGACATTTTTTGTGGTACTACATTTGTTCTATATGAAAAAAAAAGATGGAAAGTAATTACTATACTTAGAAACTCTGCCAAGTAAAGAAGTTGTTTTATAATAGGAGGTATGTTTTATGCTATATTTTTGTGGTTACATTTGGCATAAGTTCCAGAAGCTTAGTGGCGCCTAAGCCAAACGATAAGTAAAAGCAGCACTTCCCTTATATTTTAACTGTAGCAATTATTTAACGGAAACCTGCTACCAGGTTTGGGACCTCTAAACCAGCAGCATGTCCTTATGGTTTAGCAGCCCTAAACCTGACAGGTTCCCTTTAAAGTTATGGTGTATTACATGTTTCTTTTACAATAAAGGGTGAATCATGGTACACAGTCAGAAAATGTGAACTTTTTATGGCCAAATCATGTTTATAATTTTCAAAATTGTTCTCATAATCCACAAAATTCATCAATCCATCTCATAATATTTCAGCTGGTTTCTGACTCGGTGATAAATGAGGTCAGCTTGGCACGGGGAGTCCTGACTTTCAAAGTCAACAGATCTTTATTAGTAAAGGTGAGTTTTGTAAATAGTTTAAAACCTACAATGCACATGGAAAGTGTATGCTATAATTGTCTCTGTATTGTTCTTATTTTAGAAAGTTCTGCAAAAAATAAAACAAGAGGACTCCAGGTATGGATTTACCTCTGAGCTTTTGTCAGGCTTCCCAAAAGGTTTAACGCTAGTAGAATACAGGTATGTGTCACTTTCGCACCAATATAGAGGTTGCTTCATGCAGAATTCTAAAATTTTAGATTGTTTTGCTACAACAGAGAACATTAGAGTAAATTCATTAAAAATTGTTTTGGTTCAAACAAATCTGCAGGCCAAAGACTACATAAATTGGAATTATTTGTGGATAACATTATTTTTATGATAACTAACCCTCTCTCTTCATTAGGAGACATTAATAAAATTATAACTGCATTTGGTTCAGCTTCATATTATAAAATAAATACCAATAAATCAGAAATACTGAGTTCAAATCAATGGCAAACCTCTATACCTTATTTGGGCATACGACTGCTTTCATTTGACTAATCTAGTTAAAATAAATTTTTGCCTCCATATAATCTGAATTGTCCCATATGCTGAAAATAGAGGCTACTTTGTTGGGATGGTTAGTACGATATAAAATTATATTATCAAAGATTAATATATTATTTTCATACATTACCTGTCTCTATCTCAGATACTACTATATCTAAATTTCAGAAACGGATGTTAGCTTTTATATGGAATGATAAGAGGCTGAGGGTTGCTGCTTCTATTTTAAATAGACCAAAGGAAATGGGAGGATTAGGTGTTCCTAACTTAAACATATATAATAAAGCTATTAAACTTGGGGGTATTGGGGCTTTGTGTTCTTATTTTGCTGGATCTAGTTGGCCAGCAGTAGAACTCCACTCCAATGGAAACAGACACTTAAGCTCTGTGCTTCTGGCTTATCATTTAAAACCTAACCTTCCCTTCCCAATAGTTCCAACTATACGTGCGACAATAGAAGCATGGGTAGCATTAATTGCTAAATTACAGCAATACTGTTGTTTTACTACATTTTTTTATACCCATTGAAACTTTAGAATATTGTATACCTAATATCTCTTTATCCGTATGGAAAAGAAAGGGAATTTTCACATTATCAGACATATGTGATGGAACAAACATTTATCTCCCTCCTACAAATAAGAGATAAATATGACATGCCTTTTAGTGAGTTCCTTACTTATTTTCAAATAATGACTTACAGTATGTCCAAAGTCTCTCCACACGTGAGATGTCTTTTTCTACTATAGTTTATGATTATATTTTTATGGAGAAAAGATCTCCAGGTATACCACTCAATGGTTTTATGCTATTTTCTTAGAAAACTCGTAACATATGAAAAGGCACATATATCTAACTGGGAAAATATTTTAATCAGGTACAGTGCCTTGCAAAAGTATTCATATCCCTTGAATTTTTTCACATTTTGTCACCTTACATTTCAAACTTAAATGTATTTTATTGAGATTTTAAGTGATAGACCAACACAAAGTAGCACATAATTGTGAAGTGCAACAAAAATGATACGTGGTTTTCAAAATTTTATTTCGAATACAAATCTGAAAAGTGTGACATGCAAAAGTATTCAGCCCCCTTGATAAAGACCCCTGCCTGGGTCGATACGTGGTGTGTGATGCTATTGTTTGAATAAAGAAAGTTCCCATTATGCTTTATATGGTTGCTGACTGAATGGACTGCTTTTCTTCCTATATATTTTGGATATTGGATTTTTGTACTACAATTTTATAACATAATCTAAGTAGTTTTTCTTTTCTTTTCTTTTCTTTTTTTTTTTGTGTAACCTGTAAATGAATATGGGCCTTGCATATATATGTACCCAACATCTGTTTGTAATTTTTGTTTGGAAAAATTAATAAATATTTATTATTAAAAAAAATGTTTTAGATCTGTAAATATAGACAGAAAAAATACTAATTATTTTTCAAACTATCAACGTAATAGTAATGACCCATAGAAGTTATGAAGTTATCATGTCATTTATTCCACACGGTGAATGCCATTTAAAAAAAACAAAAAAAAAAAAACCATTGCTAGACTTTTTACCTCATTTTCCCTCCCTCCCACCTCAATTTTTTAAAAAGGTATATACACTGAATTGTGTGCCACTGTAATGGAAAAATGTGGAGATGAAAAACTCTGTAATAATATATAGATTTATTTGTTTATTGTTAAGTACTAAACTAGGCCACGTCTTTATGGAGTTAAAAGGACACTCTTTGAATAATAATTGGCCCAAGTCCAATTTAGTTAATCATAATAAGAACTTGATTTTTGCTTCTTTTGCAGTTCACCCAATATTGGCAAAAAATTTCACGTTGGTCATCTTCGCTCTACAATAATAGGTGAGATATTACATATTTGGTGGTTTATGATTTTTTTATTTATAATTCTTGTTCATTTTGTGTTCTTTCACCGCTTCCCGCTCCACGCCGTAATAGTACGTTGCGGCATGTATATAGTTCACGCTCAGCTCAGTACTATTACGGCACTGTAATGCCGCGGGCACAGAAGCTGTACCTGCGGCATTACATCTTGCTCTCGGCTGTATTGCACAGCTTAGGGGCGGGACCAGCCGCCGGAGTCGGAAGATACTCCGGTGGATTAACCCCTTGGACTCCGTGATCAATAGCGGTCAAGGCATCCAGGAGGTCCGGGGGCAAGATCGCCTGTCAATCCTCAGACCCCCCCGTGATAAGATCATGGGTTTCGAGGGGTTGCCATGGCAGCCAGGAGGTCGGGCCATGGCTTCCTGACTTCCTATGCACAGTTCCTATAGGACACAGGTGTCAAACACAAGGCCCGCGGGCCGAATCTGGCCCGCTGCCTTCTGTTATCCGGCCCGGCACTTAGCTGGCCTGCAGGGCTGCGGCATTTTTTATTGTCTATGTACATTATGTAATGTAAACCAGCCCAGGACAGGCTGCTTAAAAAAAAAACAAAACAAAGCTACGCGATACCTGTCCTGGGCTGGTTTACAAGACCTCTGCATGTCAGCGCAGGCGGCGATACAGTGACGTCATCACGCCGCCTACGCTGACACGCAGACAAGAATAGGCAGCGGCGGCTGCATGAAGGCATCGCAGGTAAGTGAAGATAAGTTTTTTTTATATATATATAAATAGGCCGTTGCCTGCTGGAGTATCCCCGGCACGTAACGGCCTATTTACTTACCGATCCCCGCTGCTGGTCGTGGCCGCCCCCCGCTTCCCCTTCTGCTATGGGACGCAGAAGCGGCTGTGTGCAGGAGCGGGGATGGTAAGTGAGGCCGCGGCCGGCGAACCCCATCAAATACTACTATTATTATACTCCGGGGGCTTTTCAGACCCCAGAGTATAATAATCGGAGACCCCGGGCAGGTGATAAACATAAAAACCAGAGTTACTCACCTCTCCTGCGATCCGATGCTGCTCCCAGCCGGCTTCGGCCTTCTTTGGTGACGTCCCAGGCGTCACGTGAGCTAGGCCGACGTCATTATGTCGCGACGCCGGTCTGTGCGACATTGAAGAAGGCCGAACGCAGGGAGCGCACCGGGGCCCAGGTAAGTAACACTGATTTTTATGTTTGTCACCACCTGGGTCTCCGATCATTATACTCTGGGGTCTGAAAAGACCCCAGAGTATAATAATAGTTCATGGGTGGGGGGGTCACTATGGGGCATAATACCATGTGCAGGGGCCACTGTGGACTATAATACCGTTTGCAGGGGACACTGTGGGGCATAATACCAATGCAGGGGCCACTAAGGAGCATAATACCGATTGCAGGGGCCACTATGGAGCATAATAACGTGTGCAGTGGCCACTATAGAGCATAATACCGTGTGCAGGGGCAACTATTGAGCATAATACTGTGTGCAGGGGCAACTATGGAGCATAATACCGTGTGCAGAGGCAACTATAGAGCATAATACCGTTTGCAGGGGTAAACAGTATTTGTATAGTGCTTAATTTTTTATATATTCAGAAAAGGATGAGGATAGTATGTAACATGCCAATGTCTTAGGTTTTAACAATACATTATGTTCTTCCTGGTTGACCTCAAAGGGCTGATTGTAACAGTAGTAATGTACAAATGTAACTACTGCTTAATAGCTCGCTTATCTGTTAAGGAGAAGTTACTTTTATACATGTGTAAAATAATCTTGGCCCTTCAAGGTACCCCATGAGGCTGAAGTGGCCCCCGGAGAAAATGAGTTTGACACCCCTGCTATAGGAACTACTGTGCGATGTTCTGCAATACTATGTATTGCAGGACATTGCACTGGGGATCTGAGATCCCAGCTTCAAGTTCCCTTGCGGGGCATGTAAAACGTGAAAAAAACAAAAACAAACACATAGTAAAAACACACAAAAATAAACAAAAAGTAAAAAAAAAAAAACCCTCCTTTATATTCAAAAAATGTATAATGTAAACAAAAATAAATAAACAAACATGTTAGGTATCCCCACGTGCATATAAGCCCCCACTATCAAAAAAATTGTGTTATTTATCCCAGACGGTGAACGTCGTAAAAAAAAATATACTGCAATGTGCAAATTAACGTATTTTGGTCACTTTGCTTTCCTCAAAAAAATAACAATAAAAAGTGATCAAAAAGTCATACATACCAAATATTGGTACCAATAAAAAAGTACAACTTGCCCAACAAATAAAGAGCCCTGACATATCTCCGTCAACAGTACTGTAAAAAAAAATTATAAGCGTCAGAAGGCGGTGATCCCAGCAAAATCATTCATTTTCAAAAAATGACGTTTTATTTGTAAAAGCGGTAAAACGTAATAATAACCAATATAAATCTGGTATCACCGTAATCGTAATGACCTGCCGGACAAAGCTGTCATGTCATTTTTAATGCAGAGTGGACGCCATAAAAACAAAATGCAAAAAACTATGACAGAATTGTGTGTTATTTCACATGGACCCCCAAAAAACTTAAATAAAAGTTAATGAAAACATGATATGTACCCCAAAATGGTGGCAAATGAAAGTGCAACTCATCATGCAAAGAATAAGCCATCACATAGCTATGTGGACAGAAAAATAAAAAAGCTATGAATTTTGGAAGATGGGGAGGGAAAATATAAAAAAAAGTCAGAGAGCATTAGCGTACAAACTACCCTGCGTCATTAAAGGGTTAAAGGATCTGTGATAATATTTAAGTGGTATCTCAGACAGGCGATTGTGCTCAGATTCTGACTACAGACTTCCACTCACACAATGGAAACATGTAATAGTAGCAGTTTATAGCCAGATTTTGAGCTCTTCATGCCAGAAACTTGAATGTCATAGCACAAGGACATGTTTATAAGTATTGTATTAAGAAGCCTATTTAGCTTAGTTTCGGTAATATATGATATGTCCTCTTTGCCAATCTGTTAGGGGTGGTGTTTTGTTTTTGTTTTTTTTTTTTATCTTGGCTAATGCTTCGGCCCCATGACTGAGACGCCATTTTGGGATGAATCGCTGGCCTCTGAAACAAGGTCCATGAGCAACAATCCATTATCATGACAGCTGGGAGCCTAATGAAGGCTCCAAGGCATGTTGTTATATCAGTTCTATTACAGGCTTCTCTAGGCAGCCTGTAATAAAACTATATTGATTTTACAATGCATTGCAGTATTATTGATCATACCCTATTGATCAGACCCCCTGAGGTTCAAGACCCCTAGGGGGGTCTAAAACTAACATTAAAAAAAAATTGTATCCACTTATTTATTAAAAGCTGTCATACACATTATGTCTGTCACTAATTTCACTTTCTCCAGTGGGTTGCCCCCCCCCCTCCTCTTTGTTCCCCCTTTCCCCTTTTCCGGTGCTGTTATTTTGTTGTTATGTTATTTTTAACGTGTCATCGTGGCCTTCTGCGTAACGCCTCAACCTGTACCTTATATAATACATGTCCCATTACACGATTTACTGTTTTACTGGTATATTGTGTGTGTTTCATCACACTCTCATGTATGCTTTTCCTTTGTAAAACTTAAATAAAAATTTATTTGAAAAAAAAAAAAATTGTAGTTGTAGTTGTAATCATGCTGACCTGCAAAATATAGGTAACATCTCATTTTTGCCACACAGTGAAGGCTGTAAAAACAAAACCCATAAGAATGTGGCACAAATGCAGCTTTTCTCTAATTCCTCTCCATTCCGATTTTTTTTTTTTCCCAGTACATCATATGGAATACTAAATGGTACCATTATGAAGTAGTTTGTCCTGCAAAAAATAAGCCCCAATAATATTATTATTAATATTACTACTAATAATAATATTAACTTATTTATATAGCACCAACATATTCCGCAGTACTTACAAATCAGAGGGTACATGAAGAGGCATTATTTGACATTACAGTGTGACAAAGAAATTAGCATATCAAACAATAGTGGTGAGAGCCCTGTTTGCGAGAGCTTACATGCTAAGAGGAAATAGGGAGACACAAGAGGTAAGAGGGCTTGTTTGGTATAATGGTCCAGACATTTATTTTTAACATAGAAATGGAGCTTAACATCAATAAATTAAAAACATTGAAAATCGTCAGAATAAAGAGAGACCTTGGGGGGCTCTAACAAATGGAGTTTCTGAAGAAACCAAAAAGAAAAAAAAGCAGGAAAGAGAAAAAAGACAATAAGAAAGGGGGAGGGATGAGGGAAGGTGGGAGTGATGGGGAATGGGGCTGGTTTATTACGTGGGGAACTCCCGTCAGATGCCTGATCAGGTCAGTGACCCGGGACCAACATTGCAGAAGTGGGGGGCACTGCCACCAAATATGTAACATAGTGACCCCCTTCTGTTCGCATCGCCAATACCTGTCAGAAGTCGAGGGGTAGAGCACATGTAGAATAGAAGGGACTCTATACCACCTTGTCAACACTTTATAATTGGTTTCTTGAGCTTTGTATGAGATCATGAGTTTATGGCATAACACCTGTGAAAGATCTGTCCCAATCTTCAGGTGATGGAGAGAGTTCCAGCTATCTTGAGATAAATATGGTCATATAACTGAAGCTGTATGAGCCCGTCACCACCATCGGTGAATATACATATACTTAGTGCATGGTAACCCCTAAAGGGGTGGTCAGGTTCTGAGAAATAGAGTAGGAAGCATAGCTTAGGATAAGACATGTTAGTGTTTGGAGGTGTATAACAAAGTAATTTTAGAGCAGTTTTGAAGCTGCTTTAGTTTGGTATTAAGCTGATTGTCCGGGTTAAATCGTTCAAGAGCACTGGTGCAGCCCAAGAAAAGTCTTGGAGATGGCACTGGAATGTTTGGATAACAGAGGATACAAGTCTTAGGTTATTGGTAGAACGGAGAGGACGGTTAGGGTGGTAGACAGTGACGAGGGAGAAGCTGTGGGGAGTTGCAGCGTTATGGATGGATTTATGGGTGAGTGTGATAATTTTATATTGTATTCTGAGGTGGATGGGCAACCAGTGCAGTGACTGGTACAAAGTAAGATGCATCTGTGTACCGATTTGACCAAAAGAGTCTGGTGAATGCATTCAGGACAGATTGTAGAGAGGAGAGTTTAGTAAGAGAGAGACAAATTATTAGAGAATTGCAATAGTCAAGATGAGAGTGAATTAGAGCAAGAATGAGAGTTTTTTATGTTTCCACACTGAGAAAAGGGTGAATTCTAGAGATGATTTTGAGGTGCAGGTGACAAGAGAGCACAAATGTCTGAATTTGTGAGGTGAAGGTGAGATCTGACTTAAATACAACCTGAGACAGTGGGAGTAAGACTACAGACAGAAATGGAGATACCAGGGTTAGGTCGGTTAGTAGATGGAGGGAACACAAGCTCAGTTTTTGAAAGATTCTGTTTCAGATAAAGAGAAGGCATGATGTTAGAGGCAGCAGAGAGACAGTCGCTGGTGTTCTGTAGTAGAGCAGGGGTAATTTCAGGGAATAACGTATATAGTTGGGTGTGATCAGCATAAAGATGGCATTGAAAGCCAAATCTGCTGATGGTTTGTCCAATAGTTGTAGAGAGAGAAGAGGAGGGGACCTAGGACTGAGCCCTGAGGAACACCAACAGCAAGGGGAAGAGGAGAAGAAATAGCACCAGCGAATCATACACTAGATGAGCAGTCAGAAAAGGAAGGAAACTGAGGCCAAAAGAGTGGAGCATAATGAGGAGGAGTTTGTGATCTACAGTGTCAAATGCTGCTCAGAGATCCAGAAGAATAAGTAGTGAATAGTTCCCTTAGATTTAGCCATCAGGAGATCGTTGGAGACTTTTGTAAGGGCCATTTCTGTAGAGTTTAGTGATTGTATAGGGTACAGAAGAGAGTTAGCAGAGAGATTGTGGATTTGGTGGGAATAGACCAAGTGTTCAGGAGTTTAGAGATGAAGAGGAGGTTAGAGATGGGTTGATAGTTAGCAGCACAGGATGGGTCAAGGGAGGGTTTTTTCAGTAGTGGAGTTATGACATGTTTGAAGGAAGAGGGAAAGATTCCAGTTTTAGTAAGGTGAACTGTGAATATTTGTTGTATTTTAATAAGGTGAATGGAAAAAATTATGGCTTTTGGAAGGAGTGGAATAAAAAACAAAAATCGAAAATCTAAAAATGGCTGTGGCTGAAAGGGTTTACAATTTAATGTAGACTTTCAGGATTTTCCAGTGTCCATTTGAAATATAGCCATGATGCTACTGTGAACAAAGTCTGGTTTTCGGTGATCTGCACTATGTACAGTATGTTATGGTGTGTGGGCAGTCTGCATATCAGTCAGTGCAGCCTCTTGTCTGCTTGACTTTTATATTTCACCCTGCTTTCTCTTCCTCTGATTTGATGATACCTTTTACTATGCAACCCCCTGCCCCATGTGATAAATAGAGATAGAACGAACAAGAGGAACAGGAACAGCTTTGAGTAGCGTGTCCCTGTAATAATAATTGGAAGCCAGAGTCAGGTTTTTTTTTGTTTTTTCTTTCAGGAAATTTTATAGCAAACCTCAAGGAGGCCGCTGGTAATAAAGTTTTAAGAGTAAACTACTTGGGTGACTGGGGCCTGCAGTTTGGTAAGTGATATACAGATGAAACATGGCATCTACATATGTATGTTTTAATAATATTCCTAATCTGGTAAAATAAAAAAGTGTAGCTAATGCCTTTTATTGTTCCCATTTCTTTTTTTTTAAACTGTAATTTTTATTGAATAAATTTTTCAGAAAGGAAATATGAAACAAGTACAACAGGAAGAGTGAGGGTTATTTCTCGCTGTCAAGCAATCTGGAGAACAATAAAACATACACAGTGAATAATATCAATGGATAGGAGGTGACAAGAGACAAAGGGAAAAACGGGAAGGAAAGAGAGGGAAGGGTCATGAGGGAAGGTCCATGGTCAGAAGACTTGCAAAATACAGTATGTGTCCCAAGGGGTCCAAATAGCCTGCAATGTCTCCGCCGTGTTGTTAAGAATAGCAGTTAGGAATTCAAGAATGCAGACATCCCTCATCCTAGCAAGGAGATTGGGGCCTGAGGGAGGGGCCACCCTCTTCCACTTCTTGGCATTGAGTGTCTTCACAGCCGTACATAGATAAAGAGCCTAGGCATTTTCTTTCCTAGGTGTGTGGGAGGGAGGTTCAAGAGGTAAGTAAGTGGGTCCAAGGGAACCCATTTGCAAGAAGAGGGCATCCGTTAAAGCCTTGACCTCCCTCCAGAAACCCAGGATTATCAGGCATTCCCAAAAAAATATGGTACAAAGTACCTGTCACACTGTGACAGCACCAGCACTCAGAGGGGATTGATTGGTTTAGCGAGTGGAGAAGGGCAGCAGTTTGGTACCAATGCATCAGAAGTTTGTATTGGGTTTCTTTAAAGGTCAAACACACAGAGGACTTCATGGCACAGGACCACACAATCTGCCACTGCCCCTAAGAGATTGGTCTACCAACCGCCTACTCCCACTTAGACATGTACCAGTGGGTGGTGGGTGTGCTGCCCTCTGGAGAGGAGAGTAAGTGATAAATGAAGGAAATAAGGCCCAGCATGTGGAAGTGCTGGCTCGACAAATCTTCTCAAAGGAGGTGGGAAGGGAAACTACAAGGGCACCATGTAGTGAGTGGACAGAATGAACCACCTGTTGGTAATGAAGCCATTCCGTTGTCGGGAGGTTTAAGGTAGTGGTGAGGTAGAACCTGAGCCCCAATGTAGCAGGGTCAACCATATCTACAATTCTGAACAGGCCTGCTCTCGACCACACACAGACCAAATTAGTCAACAGTCCCTCAGGGAGGAGAGGGTTGAACAGAAAGTAGACCATCGAGGAATGCTTAGATGCCAAGGGGAACAATTGACGACAAACAGACCAAATGGCCGTAGTGAAGCGGATGGGACCTAGTAAGGGAAGAGAAGGAGGCGAGGTGGAGGGGCCAACCCACAGCAAAGCATTGTGGGTTGCATAGGTGCAAGCCACAACTTTTCAAGTTCCACACATTTGGCGTATGTAGGAAGAGCCGCCCAGAATGGGATACAGTGCAGGTGGTTGGCCCAATAATAATGTAGAAGGTGTGGGATGGCCAGTCCCCTGCACCCTCTCCCCGCCAACATCACCGACCGGGAATGTGGTGGCATTTCAAATAAATTGGAAGATAGCTTTTTGTAAACTCTGAAGTTCCACTTGAGGGATCTCCATAGGGAGCGTCTCGAAATAATAAAGCAATTTCGGTAGAAGGGTCATCTTGACTGCAACGATGCGACCTAGTAGAGAGATAGGTAGGGGTCACCACTTATCTATCAGGGTCCTGAGTTTGCAGAAAAGCTGTGGGTAGTTTGCAGAATATACAGTAGATGTCAGGGATGTTACATATGTTGTTGCTGCTTTAAAGTTGTCAGGTCAACAAAAAGGATTGCTGGTTGCTGCTTTAAGGTTGCCATGACAACATTGGGAAACTTCCTGAGCAGGCCTTTTTAAACCACTCCCTCCTCACTCAGCTTTGCTGGCTATCAGTTTCCTAAACTCCTGCTAAGCGCCTGACTTTGATTTGACTGCTCCTATACCTGACCTTTGGCTGTGTACCTGGATTCCTCTTTTGTCTTGCGATTTTGTTCTGGCATTCCTGATCGGTTCCCACTATTGGCTTTGTTTCCCGGATTTGTCTTCGTCTTGTGATTTGGATCTGTGTTGCCCTCCTCAGCTGCTGACCCGTGATTGTCGACCATTCTGTTTTCTCTGATCCTGTAAGTAGTGTGTGGATTTGGTGTAGGCTTCTGCTGCAGTGCATTTATTTGTGATACACTTTCTGTTCTGGTGACAATTCCGGTCTTCAGATTCAGCGAAAATCCATCTTTTCTTGCGAGGAGCTCTGGTGAAGGCGTCTGAGGCCGGTCTTGGCTCGCAGTAGTGTTTTGCCTTTAAGTAGCACTTTCTACTGCTCGCAGTTGTCAGCCCATTTCTGTTGCTGCTCTCCTGTAGACCAATACATTTCTTACCTTGCATCTGAATCATAACAATAGGGTCGCGTATGTGGGGTTAATGTGAATCCCCAGATAATGAATGGAAGTGGTCCTCCACTGAAAGTTATAATTACTATGGAGAAGTGATAGGAGTTATACAGTTTGGAATAGTAAGATTGGAAAGCCAACACAACGTCCTCTGGATGATGCTGTAAATCGAGAGATCCGATTTGCGGTAAACAACAGCTGTGTCTGCAGCTGCATTTCCTTTTGAGCTGAGAGGTCAGGGCCAATGCAATGCCCCGACATGACTGCCTTGTGGGCCACCCATAAGACCGCGATGGAAGCTGCCGAATAGAGATTATCCTGAAAGTAAGTCGTCAGTTGGCACCTCAATGTAGTGTGACAACTTGGGGGGACTAGTCTCAAATGGCGGCAGACTCCTGGTCCGGACAGCAGTGGTTCGTGGTACTGGGCGCCGGAGAGAGAGCATTCAGACGGTCCAAGTGTAAAATAAAACTGGCTTTATTCAGCATAGGTACAACATAACAAAACAACAAAAACCCTAGGCCACAGTTAGGGCACTAACTGACTCCTTGAGCCCCTAACTATCCTGACTACTGCTCAGCTGCAGCAAAAGTCCCCTGTGGACCCCAGCCCTTCTGGGACAGACCGTCTCTCTCTGTCCTTGGCTGGCTGTCCCAGTTCCCGCTCCATGCAGGTTTCTCCAGCCTTCTGGAGATACGCCCCCCACCCAAAGGCGTGGCTGAAAGCCTTTTCTGGCCTGGCCTGGGTTGCTCAATAGCGCCCTCTGGTTCACATACTCACATACCCTCCCCCTCAGCTCACTACGCATGGGGTGAGCTACAATGGGACGAGACATCCTATGTCAAAGTCCCTCTTCAACCATGTATGCCTGTCCAGTGTCTCTCCAGAAGTCCCAATCTGGCGGTCTTTTCTTCCAAATTCCGCTCCATCGAGTTTTCCGTCTTCTCATCACTTTAAATGCTACGCCAAGATCCTGGCCATTCTGTGCAAAGGCAAGTTTTACTTCATCACCTTCACAATTCGCCATACAGGGGATCACATCATTTTCATCACATTTCTCGCCATAGTCTTCAGCCATGCCATTGCATGACTTTGATCCCTTTAGTAAATAGCCGTAAGAATCTTCATCTTCACCTATCACAAATCCACAGGAGCTCAGACACCAAATAACACGTACTTCATGCACATCAATGTCTTTAGAGTATAAACGTTTCACGGGTACCTTTTCCATAACCTTCATCTCAAAGCAAACTTTGCCATCACTATCAAGGCTTAGAAGTTTAGGAGACATAGGCTGCTTGCTCTCCTCTTTGTTTGAGATACATAAGCTGTGTACCACAATATCTTCTCCTTCTGCACAAGGGCCATACAGTACACCCTTAGAAAATATATCACGCTGAACTACATTTTCTGGTATGTCTTTAATACTGCCGCCATTCGTTGACTTCACTACTTAGCCGAACCTGCTTTAGTTCATGCAAGTTTTGCTCTGACTGCAATGTCTGCACCATAGATTCTAAATCACTCTCTTGGTCAGACACATGCTTCCTCAGCTCTGCAATTTCATTTTCTTTATCAGTTAATGCAGCCAAAAGTTTTTCACACTTCCTGACTTGGTCATCCAAACATTCTGACTGACACTGCAAAAATTCACTTCTCTCACATATAGCAGTTTCAAGGTCATCTCTTAATTTTTCAATGATACTTTCCTTGGCAATGGAATCTTGGACATGCTGCTCCTTTAAATCCTGCAATTGCTTCTCAAGCACTTGCTTTTGCTCTACACTCTGTATAACTTTATTAGATACAGCACATTTCATTTCTGAAAACTCCTTCTTAGTGACACAGTCCATTCCAGGCAAACCCAGCACCACATTTTCACAATGACTAGGATATGAACTCTTCATAGAGTCAAGCTCTTTCTTTAACTTAAGGTTCTCTTTTTCTGATACCTCAAGTTGCCATTTCTAATCAGATATTTCATCCTCATAAATGAACCTGATGGTTTTAATCTCATCTTGAAGCTGCTGCACCATAACATTTTCTTCTTTGGCGCTTTCATGCACTCCAGTATGAGACACACAGTCAGCAGGGACATATTCATTCATAGAACAGAGGTGCTTCAGAAAAACTGAGTCACTCTCATGCAACCCATTATCTATACTTGCACTCCACATGCTCTGTTCTGTGTTTTGTGTCTCTCTGCCTTTAGACTGTTGCAGTAATAAACCTGTGCAAAGCTTTTCTGCTTTCTTACAAACTGAAAATTTTTTTTTCTTGCCCATGGTTTAATAACAAGATTACACAATATTCCACAGCAACCTTGGGTTCAACCAGCAGCAACTTTTTACTATCTTCTGCAGTCACATGTATTCAAATAGTTAACTTATGTGGCACTACAACAACCAGCATTTTCTTCTTTCTTACGCAGAAAACACCAACATGGCACCATAGCCTTTCACATAGACTGTTTGCAATATCCAGCTTCTACACACATTGCTTACTTTCTTGCCATCAGCAAGCACTTTACAGACTTCTGTACCACAGTATATACAAAGTCTATTCCCTGGATTCCTCTTCCAGAGTTTTACTTTCACCAGTTTTTGCACACAATTTGCTATTTTGCAGTTCCACTCACCCCCTCCTGGGTTTCTCAGTTGAAATCACAGATTTCTTCCAGCTGTAGGACACAATGCACATTTAGCAGTACTGCAGTCACCAAACACTTCCAGGACTTGCGTGGATCTCTTTATGCCCGCATCC
Source organism: Leptodactylus fallax (assembly GCA_947044405.1). Classification (NCBI taxonomy): domain Eukaryota; kingdom Metazoa; phylum Chordata; class Amphibia; order Anura; family Leptodactylidae; genus Leptodactylus; species Leptodactylus fallax. Next base: position 93,744 of record CAMRHE010000035.1, on the reverse strand, counting down.
GAAGTACCATATGTGGCAATTTGGGGGGATTTAGCTTCAAAGGCGGCAGCCTCCTGGACTCAACAGCGGTGTAGGTGGTACTGGGTGCCGGAGAAGCAGCATTCAGACAGTGCTAATCCAAAGTAAAATGGCTTTTATTCATCTTTCAAATGGAACAAAAAATAACAAACAACCTGGCTCAGTTAGTCCTTTCAGGACCCCAGTCCTCTTGGGACAGACCGCCTGTCCGTCTCCGACTGGTTCCCCGTCTCCCGGCAGGTCTCCACAGCACTCTCTCCTGCTGCAGACACTCCATCTGGAGTTGGTGCCCCCCCCCCATGGGTGTGGCTGAGGAGCTTTTCAATCCGGGTTTTGGGTCGCTCACTAGCGTCCTCTGGGTTCACACTCTCACAGGGGCTACATCTTATGGGAGTGGTAGAGTCAATAGAGAGGTCCATTACAAAATTAAAACCATCAATAATCAAAAGGCCCTTGGCTGAGGCCTTAATCTGGGGGAGTAGTTTAGATAAAAAATTGGATTGGCGTTTGTTGAGGAAATATTCATTATAGATAGTGTATAGCACAGGTGATTTCACAGTTGAGGCCAATACATCTACCCATTGGGTCTTGTGTCACAGATATGAGAGTGAAAGCGACACTATATATATATAGTGTCCTATACTGTCACCAAGACGCCTTTGCGCTTGGCAGGATCAGAGGCCAGGAATACTTGTGGGAATTTTCTTATGAGTAATTTTAGGAGTTTTGTCAACATGAAAGTGGGTCTCCTGAGCTAGCAATTTTCAACCTCAATGCCTCCTGCCAAAGTAGATTGCGTTTGTAAGGGCTATTAAGGTCTTTGGTATTAATAGAAGAAATTTTAAGCACCATGGTGGATCAGGATTATTAGTGCAGGGTAGGAAGACGGTCGCACCTAGTGTGCGTTTAGGGTCAATGCAAATAAAAGGTCAAATGGATGGTAAACCATAGTAGCAGCTGTAGTAGAATAAAACCAAAAATCAACAAATAGAGCAACAAATTAATGCAACATAGGAAGATCAGTAAAATATCTGAAAGTCAACAGGGTCATAGCGCACTGCAACAAAATCTCCGGGGAAGGAAGAAGGCGTAGTAATATAACAGTTCTATAAAGAGAATAGAACAATAAAACTACCTGAGCTGATAGGACAAACATCTTAGAAACCTGTAAGAAGAACAATTAATAGCTTAGTGAGTCAATGAGGCCTAGAAGCCGTCAAATTCTGTTTTACCCCACCGACTACCACTCCTGGGTCAGATACTTCGGGGAGCGTCATTCTTTCAGAGAACCCACAGGGGCTGGAGGAGTAAGATACCAGAACTGCAGCAGTTTCAGGCCATTAGGGATGGATGAGATCACAGTCATGGTGCTATTGCGAGATGCTAGCAGTTTGGCGGGGGACCCCCCAACGATACCTGATGCTGTGGTCTCGTAGTGTTTTAGTAATAGCAGAGAATTCCCTTCTAGCCTGCAAGGTGGGCGCAGATGAATCCGGATAAAGTTATACGGCAGCATACAAGTCCGGGAGCATTTTCAATTTCCAGGAGGAAAACATAATGAGTTCCTTAAGATGGTAAAAGTGCACTCTTACTAAAGGGTCTCTGACTCGAAGGTGCAGGTACCAGAGAGTGGAAGCTTTTTAAGATCAGAGGGGGAAATCTTCTGGTATACCCCTTACTTTTAAATTGTTCCTACTGGACCAATCCTTAGAGTCCATGGCCTTGTCTTTGAGCCATTTCACGTCGTCCTCCAGAGAACTATGGGCATCCACAAGGTTGTTGTGAGCCTTAGAAAACTCCTCCATTTTCTTTTCCAGATGATCAGTACGGTTGCCCAAGTCCTATACATTGAACTGAATCTGCTTAAGCAGGTAGATGATGTTGTGATTGATGCCATTTTTGAGCACCACCAGCATATCCTTCAAAGTACCCATTGTGATTGGGTCGTTGTTAGACGGAAAAGCAAAAAGATTGCACTGTGGATTTAGCAAAACTTGAGAGAGGATGAGCATCGTCTGACAATGGTTTCTTGGAGGCTAGCCCGTTACTCGCCGGAGAGGCATTAGGCGAGTTAGCAGCAGTATGATTGCCAATGTCCATAGTGCCCCCAAATTTTGTGGGTGTCTGAGGGGCAGAAAGAGCGGTGGTGTCAGATGGAAATTGCAATTCCACTTGGGGGGGATAGGGGGGCTCCAGACACAGAAGATATTTGTGAGTTTCGCGAGTTAGAGTCCTATCATGGTAATCTCATGCGTACCGAAAAAGTCCATAAGCTTCCTAGGAACCTCAGACTTAATCTTCTGTCTAGTCATCATGCAGAGGGGGTAGCACGAGGCAGATAGCAGCAGTAAAGTAGCAAAGAGACTATTGCAGGATATGAGGTGATGGTAGTGCCAGGAGGTGTAGACAGAGGGTCCAGACTGTCACAATAATCAAATGAGCTTTGTCGCCAATATCAAGGCCCCTACAGGGGAGGGAGGTGGAACAGAAGGCGCTATTAAGTATAGCCGTGGAAGCCGTAAGAGATGCCAGGAGGAGCAACTGAGTGGCGAGCAGAGATAGCCCCCAGGGCGAACAACAAAATTACGCAGTGGAATGTATTGTCCTACCTGGAGGGTTTTTTACAGCTCCAGGCAATTGTGGGGGTGCCAGATGGAGGGGGCAGCTTCCAGTTGGTCCCCTGAATGAGCGCTGGGAGATCCACATGTTTGTGAGGCCCAGAGCAGGGAAGAGATCTTCGTCTCTAAGTTTTATTCCTCTTGCAGGTGTTATTTTAATATGGTATTCTCAGAACACGTAAACAGACTGTCAATACCGCATAGGTCCTTAAATTGCACATAGATCCAATTAGTGAGAAAATTCCGACGTTTAATCAGGTCCCATACGACCTATGGCATGTGGATAAACCCAAGGCACGTTCTTGCACATTTTTTTCCCACCCCAATAAACGCTCCTGCCATTGCTTGTAGACTCGGATATTGGCACCCTTTCCTGGTCTGAGCCGTCGTAGTAACCTTGTCCTCTACTCTGACACCCACAAGACGATGTCATTAGCGTCTTAATGAATCCTTACTTAAGAGCCCTTCCACTCTGACTACTGTGAGTATGTGAACCAGAGGGCGCTATTGAGCGACCCAGGCCAGGCCAGAAAAGGCTTTCAGCCACGCCTTTGGGTGGGGGGGGCATCTCCAGAAGGCTGGAGAAACCTGCATGGAGCAGGAACTAGGGGAGCCAGCCAAGGACAGAGAGAGACGCCAGAAGGGCTGGGGTCCACAGGGGACTTTTGCTGCAGCTGAGCAGTAGTCAGGCTAGTTAGGGGCTCAAGGAGTCAGTTAGTGCCCTAACTGTGGCCTAGAGTTTTTGTTGTTTTGTTATGTTGCACCTATGCTGAATAAAGCCAGTTTTATTTTACACTTGGACCGTCTGAATGCTATCTCTCCGGCGCCCAGTACCATGAACCACTGCTGTCCGGACCAGGAGTCTGCCGCCATTTGAGACTAGTCCCCCCAAGTTGTCACATATGGTGCTACGGATTCGGGCATAAAGAGATCCACGCAAGTCCTGGAAGACAAGGGGTTGGTGACTGCAGCACTGCTAAGTGTGCATTATGGCCTACAGCTGGAAGAAATCTGTGATTTCAACGGAGAAACCCAGGAAGGGGTGAGTGAAATATGCAACATAGCAAATTGTGTGCAAAAACTGGTGAAAGTAAAACTCTGGAAGAGGAATCCAGGGAATGGACTTTGTGTATACTGTGGCACAGAAGTCTGTAAAGTGTTTGCTGATGGCAAGAAAGTAAGCAATGTGTTTAGAAGCTGGATATTGCAAACAGTCTATGTGAAAGGCTATGGTGCCATGTTGGTGTTTTCTGTGGAAGACAGAAGAAAATGCTGGTTGTTGTAGTGCCACATAAGTTAACTGTTTGAATACATGTGACTGCAGAAGATGGCAAAACGTTGCTGCCGGTTGAACCCAAGGTTGCTGTGGAATATTGTGTAATCTTGTTAGTAAACCATGGGCAAGAAAAAGAGAATTTCAGCTTGTAAAAAAAGCAGAGAAGTTATGCTCAGGTTTATTAGTGCAGCAGTCTGAATGCAGAGAGACACAAAACCCGGAACAGAGCATGTGGAATGCAAGTAAAAATAATGGGTTGCATGAGAGTGACTCAGTTTTTCTAAAGCACCTCTGTTCTATGATTGAATATGTCCCTGCTGACTGTGTGTCTCATACTGGAGTGCATGAAAGCGCCAAAGATGAAAATATTATGGTGCAGCAGCTTCAAGATTGAGATTAAAACCATCAGGTTCATGTATGAAGATGAAATATCTGATTGGAAATGGCAACTTGAGGTATCAGAAAAAGAGAACCTTAAGTTAAAGAAAGAGCTTGAGACTATAAAGAGTTTATATAAAAACTCAAGCTTCTACTCGATACTGAGCAAAGGGTCTGAATACTTATGATCATGTGATATTTCAGTTTTTCTTTTTTAATAAATTTGCAAAAATATCTACATTTCTGTTTTTTTTCTGTCAAGATGGGGTGCTGAGTGTACATTAATGAGAAATAAAATGAACTTTTTTGCTTTTAGCATATGGCTGCAATGAAACAAACTTTCCGTATCCACTGTATATCATTGGGGGACACCACACCATGGGGTATAGGCCCTGCCACTTGAAGGCTGACACTAGGAAGCAAAAAAAAAAGTGTATACCCTCTCCTCAGACATTATGCTAGCTAATTTTATACTAGTGTCTGTAGAAATTTCTTTTCTCTGTTAATTTTTCTCTTTCAGGTGCGGGGGGGGGGGGGTCACCTGCCTGTACGCTATATTATTTGTACCCCCCCTGTGGGCACTCACCTGTTTTGAAGGCCTCATTGGTCACCCAGTCCACACTGCCGCATCTGCGGCCGGAGTACCGTTTACCCCACTCTCATGTGCGAGATCACCAAAGGTGCAACCCTGCATGTGCCTGAAGACTATTATCCCCCTCCTCCCTGCTGATCTACAGCGGTTGACCCCCACTCTGTTACCCTCCAACCCCCCCGGTCTCCTTCCCTTTATGCTCTGCTATCGTTCTCACCCATAGTTTGTCCCCGGGGACCCTGCCTTCCCCTCCTGTCCTCCGGGGTCTTGCTGTTTTCTTCCCTTCGCAGCCTTCTAATTTAGTTAATGACTTTGGCTGCAGCTAGGTCCAACTCGTCCGCTCGTGGGGAAGGATGGCGGCTTTGGCTAAATCTAGGCCATGGCAAGGCCCAAGGCACCATCCGCAGCATCCTGGGCCGCAACTAGGCCATTTGTACCTCTTTTTACTTTCCTGGGCCTCTTTTAGCACTCCACCAATCCCCTTGGTGTGGGAATTTTGCTGGGAGGTCCTTTTCCTCTCCTACAGTTTCTATCCTCAGGGAGTACTTTTTGTCCTGGTCCCAGGCTCCTACAGCAGCAGCCTTGGCTAGTACAGTGGGGAAAAAAAGTATTTAGTCAGCCACCAATTGTGCAAGTTCTCCCACTTAAAAAGATGAGAGAGGCCTGTAATTGACATCATAGGTAGACCTCAACTATGAGAGACAAAATGAGAAAACATATCTTGAAAATCACATTGTCTGATTTTTTAAGAAGTTATTTGCAAATTATGGTGGAAAATAAGTATTTGGTCACCTACAAACAAGAAGATTTCTGGCTCTCACAGACCTGTAACTTCTTCTTTAAGAGGCTCCTCTGTCCTCCACTCATTACCTGTAGTAATGGCGCCTGTTTGACATTGTTATCAGTATAAAAGACACCTGTCCACAACCTCAAACAGTCACACTCCAAACTCCACTATGGTGAAGACCAAAGAGCTGTGGAAGGACACCAGAAACAAAATTGTAGACCTGCACCAGGCTAGGAAGACTGAATCTGCAATAGGCAAGCAGCTTGGTGTGAAGAAATCAACTGTGGGAGCAATAATTAGAAAATGGAAGACTTACAAGACCACTGATAATCTCCCTTGATCAGGGGTTCCACGCAAGATCTCACCCTGTGGGGTCAAAATGATCACAAGAACAGTGAGCAAAAATCCCAGAACCACATGGGGGTACCTAGTGAATGACCTGCAGAAAGCTGGGACTAATGTAACAAAGGCTACCGTCAGTAACACACTACGCCGCCAGGGATTCAGATCCTGCAGTGCCAGACGTGTCCTTCTGCTTAAGCCAGTACATATCCGGGCCCATCTGAAGTTTGCTAGAGAGCATTTAGATGTTCCAGAAGAGTATTGGGAGAATGTCATCTGGTCAGATGAAACCAAAGTAGAACTGTTTGGTAGAAACACAACTCTTCGTGTTTGGAGGAGAGTGAATGCTGAGTTGCATCCAAATAACACCATACCTACTGTGAAGCATGGGGGTGGCAACATCATGCTCTGGGGCTGTTTCTCTGCAAAGGGACCAGGACAACTGATCCGTGTACATGAAAGAATGAATTGGGCCATGTATCGTGAGATTTTGAGTGCAAAAATCTTTCCATTATCAAGGACATTGAAGATGAAACGTGGCTGGGTCTTTCAGCATGACAATGATCCCAAGCACACTTCCAGGGCCACGAAGGAGTGGCTTCATAAGAAGCATTTCAAGGTCCTGGAGTGGCTTAGCCAGTCTCCAGATCTCAACCCCATAGAAAACCTTTGGAGGGAGTTGAAAGTCCGTGTTGCCCAACGACAGCCCCAAAACATCACTGCACTAGAGGAGATCTGCATGGAGGAATTGGCCAACATACCAGCAACATTGTGTGCCAACCTTGTGAAGACTTACAGAAAACGTTTGACCTCTGTCATTGCCAACAAAGGATATATAACAAAGTATTGAGATGAACTTTTGTTATTGACCAAATACTTATTTTCCACCATAATTTGCAAATAAATTCTTTAAAAATCAGACAATGTGATTTTCTGGATTTGTTTTCTCATTTTGTCTCTCATAGTTGAGGTCTACCTATGATGTCAATTACAGGCCTCTCTCATCTTTTTAAGTGGGAGAACTTGCACAATTGGGGGCTAACTAAATACTTTTTTTTTCCCCACTGTATGGTGGGACACAGTTCCTGCGGAACCTCTCTGTGCAGTCTATTTCCCTTGGGCTACTTCCCTTTCTTTCTGGACCCTTTTTCCACTGCCATGTCCTCCACCTGCAAAGAGTCCCACCGTTCTCTGGCCACTGCCAGTGCTGCCACATTTTATAAGTGTGCCCGCTGTAATAAAAAGCTGCCATGTGGCCAGCCTGAGCCCATCTGCTCCCAGTGCCTGCCACCTAAGCTTGCCCAGGACCTTTCTGACCGCCACCCGTGTACCCTTCCCTACCGCCACTCGCGTACCCTTACCCGGGCTATAGGCGACCTTGTGGTTGACAAACAGTCTGTGGTTTAAACCTTGGAACATTGCTCTACCAAATAACCGCTCAGCACCCCTCTGTCCCCCTCCCTAGCACGGGCCCCGCTCCCATTCCAGCTCCAGAAGTTGCCCCTGTAAATGAACCAGGAAATCCTCCTATAGGTCTATCTCCTACTCCCCAGATAGGGTTGCGGTCCATGGCTCTACTCCAACTGCTCGGTCTGTTTCTCCTGGGGACGCCTCTGACTTCGACTCGGAGCCTCAGCAAGGCTCATCTTTATCAGCCAGTATGCAGGACCTCATTCAGGCGGTTAGAGATACCCTTCCAATATCTGAAGACCCTGACCCCGCCACCCAGGAGAATGTCTGTCTCTTTGCAACACAGTTTCCACAGCCCTCTGGTCTTCCCAAACCACGAGGCCTTTGACCAGATGTTGAAGAAGGAATGTCTCCACCTGTACCTCCAGTGTCTTCCAGAAAGAAGTCGGATGTTCTGTTCCCCTTACCAGACCAGTGTGTCTCCAGTTGGGGTCTGTACCTCCTGCTGTGGATTCGTCCATAGCTTGGCAATCTGAGCTACTATGCTGCCATTGGCGGACTTCAACTTCCTTAATGACCCTTGGACAAGAAGGTAGACTCCCTCTCCAAGGCAACTTTTGAGACAGGCGGCTCTGCTCTTTGGCTCTTCGGTTTGGATTCAGTCGTGGAATGCAGAATCTACCTGTAAAAAGATGAGTCCCGGACGAACAGGGCAGACTCTTTGGCAGAGTGTGTCCCTCCTCCATAGGAACTCCCCTTGCTCAATTCGCCTGTGCATCTGGGTTTTGGGCATGATTGTGATGACCTTTGAGACCATCCCTTTGTATGCCCAATTCCACTCTCACTCTCTACAACTGGTAATTCTAGGGCGCTGGGACATGTCTCCATCCAAAGTCGACTGCCTGTTTCTTCTTCCTCCATAGGTTCAGCAGAACTTTTCTGGTGGCTATCCTCCCCAGGGATCCCTCAAGGGAAGTCCTTTCTTCCTCTCCGTTGGCAAGTGATCTTCACCGATGCTAGTCTCTCTGGATGGGGAGCAGTCTTCAGTGCGCTTCCGGTTCAGGGACTGTGGTCCAAGAAGAGGCCTCTGTCCAGATCAACCTTCTGGAACTGAGGGCCATTTTCTTTGCCCTGCCCTTTCTCTTCGTCATCTTACTGCAGGGTCTCTGAGCTGGCTGCCCTGTTTCGAAAGCCTCCCTTCTCATTCTCGACAAGGTCGTTCTCTGTCCACTTCCTTCTTTTCTTCCCAAGATTGTTTCCTCCTTCCAAATCAGTTAAATAGTCTTACCATCCTTTTGTCTGGACCCCATACACCCCTGTGAACATTCTCTTCACTGCCTTGACATGTTCCGGAGCATTCCGGGTCTGTTTGTCTCTCACGGACTCATTCCATCATTTGGTCTCCTTGTTCGATCTCCCTGAGGATCCTTGCAAGGGCCTCGCCGCCATCAAGTCCTCCATCTCCAGATGGATCCAATCTGCTATCAGGGATGCCTATAGAGTTGAGGGCAGTACACCGCCTCTTCAGGTGACTGCTCACTACCAGATATATCGGAGTCTCCTGGACAACACAAGTCATTCCAGATCCATTCTGTGGCCTCTGCCGATGCCAGTTTGGGTCTGAAAACAGCTGTGCGTTAGGTTGCTCGTGTGTCTGTGTTATTCCCACTCTCTGGGAAAACTGGAGTTTCGTGCATCTGAAAGAGTTGTGCTTTCATCCTTTCCTGACTTTTATTTTGACATATGAAAGAAAGTTCCTGTTAACATGACAAAACATATAGACAAAATGTAAAGTAATTTTAGGTCAGCATCTTGGGACTGTTAATTTTGGATATCAAGAATCAGAAAATTGTTTCTTTTTAGGCGTTAGTTTATCAGACGTGTAATATTCATTAAAATATCTTATGTAAAAATACTTATACTGTTTTGACTACTAACCTATTTAGTTTTGTTTTCTGCAAAAAAACATTACATAAAAGGTGATTGGTGAATCAAAGGGGATATCACACAAAGAATAGTGGGACAGATTTATGAAGAGTGGTGTTACTAATGACAGTCTTCATAGCCCCTCTTCCAGCAGAGGGTGCGCTTCATTTATGCACCCTCTGCACTCCTCATAAATGATGTACACCCTCCGCTGGTCTATGCACTTGGAGGGTAAATGTATGCCAACTTGTAGCTAGAGCCCACTTTATTTATGCAAGATTTCAGGTGTAAATGATCAATTGGGCACGGCCTTATCACGACACCTTTTCATGGAAGTTGTGAAGGCAGCGCAGAAGCTAAAAAGTGGCAATTTTTTTGTGCAATCTGCTGATGTATAAGGCATAATAAATATGCCCCATTTTTATTTAAATGTCTATATTTTGTTTAACTCATTAAAAGATGCAGGTATACAACTTGTAGGCTTATTAAGATAAGATAAGATAAGATAAAATAATCCTTTAATAGTCCCACCATGGGTAAATTCATTGTGTTATAGCAGCATAGATAATACAAATACAAATACAAAAGCTCCAAGGTAGAGGCATTACAGTGACAGTAGGTACAGATAAAAAAAGTAAAGGTAAAATAAAGTAGTACAAGGGATATCACTACTTAAGATCTTTCAGTTCTCTGTATGGAATGATCTCCGCTTAGGTCGGTGTTGATTGTACAGCCTAACAGAGACAGGGAGGAAAGACTTCCGATAGCGCTCCTTCTCACACTTAGGGTGAAGCAGTTGGTCACTGACAGTACTGCCCAGTGCTATCACGGTCTCATGCATGGGATGGGAGTTATTCTCCCGCATGGAGCTCACCACAGACAGTATCCTTCTGTCACCCACCACCTGCACTGGGTCCAGGGGGCTCCCCAGGACAGAGCTGGCCCTTCTAATCAGCTTGTCGAGTCTATTCTTTTCCCTGGTTGATATGCTACTCCCCCAGCAGGCCACTCCGAAGAAGATGGCTGATGCCACTACAGAGTTGAAAAAGGCACTAAGAAGTGCCCCTGGACTCCAAAGGCTCTCAGCCTCCTAAGCAGGTAGAGCCTGCTGTGGCCCTTTCTGTACAGTGCTTTCAAGTGATCTGCCCAGTCGCTTCTATTTTACTAAATCTTCTTCAAAGGTGGATGTGCATGTACCATTCCTCTGCTCATCCAGCTCTCATCTGCAATGTGCAAGGATTCCTATGGTGAGGAGAATGAGAATCTGCATCATCTTTCTGCTTGTCAGATTGGCTCGGAGCAAAAACCGTGACATTCTTTTTGTCTGACAAGCAGAGAACATACAAAATACTTCACCTACTGTTCATACTACAGTGGGATTAAAGTTACAGTGATAACAAGTGTATGGGGAGGACTACTTTGTGTACATCTTTGAGGAGGGATACTATACAGATGTAGAACTAGAGAGTCCAGAGACAGTGTGTCGTGTGATAAACACTGTGACCCAACAACGCAGTAGTATAGAAACTAATTGGGACCACCAGCAATTAGGAGGATAGGAAATATAAGTTTCCCTGAGGGCACATATGCCCTCCATTGCTTCATGTGAAGTAGTGTGAGTGCACCATGCGAATGGAGTGATGCACCCCTTTCACCTTTATGTAACTGCTTAATATCTCTGTCCCAGCAGTCATATAGAAGTAAATGGAGTAGTGGCCGCTCATGTGTACCATCACTCAATTCCTTATGAAGCATTCAGAGGCTCTTTTTGGGATCCTGTTCTTTTAATTATTGAGTGTCCCAAGAGTCGGACCTCTACTGATCAAACTCCTATTCTGTAGATAGGGAATAAATATCATTAATGGGAATTCCCATTTAAAGAGAGATAAAATTCTCTACTATTCAGTAACGTTCAATTAAAAACATTACTGGCAAATTTACATTACATGCCAAAAAAAATAATAGATATATATATATATATAATTGCACAGGTTTATCTAATTGGAATAGAGTATACAAGTACAGACCAAAAGTTTGGACACACCTTCTCATTCCAAGAGTTTTCTGTATTTTCATGACTATAAAAATTGTAGATACACACTGAAGGCATCAAAACTATGAATTAACACATGTGGAATTATATACTTAACAAAAAAGTGTGAAACAACTGAAAATATGTCTTATATTCTAGGTTCTTCAAAGTAGCAACCTTTTGCTTTGATTACTGCTTTGTACACTCTTGGCATTCTCTTGATGAGCTTCAAGATGTAGTCACCTGAAATGGTTTTCACTTCACAGGTGTGCCCTGTCAGGTTTAATAAGTGGGATTTCTTGCCTTATAAATGGGGTTGGGACCATCAGTTGTGTTGTTCAGAAGTCAGGTGGATACACAGCTGATAGTCCTACTGAATGGAGTGTTAGAATTTGTATTATGGCAAGAAAAAAGCAGCTAAGTAAAGAAAAACGAGTGGCCATCATTACTTTAAGAAATGAAGGTCAGTCAGTCCGAAAAATTGGGAAAACTTTGAAAGTGTCCCCAAGTGCAGTGGCCAAAACCATCAAGCGCTACAAAGAAACTGGCTCACATGAGGACCGCCCCAGGAAAGGAAGACCAAGAGTCACCTCTGCTGCGGAGGATAAGTTCATCCGAGTCACCAGCCTCAGAAATCGCAGGTTAACAGCAGCTCAGATTAGAAACCAGGTCAATGCCACACAGAGTTCTAGCAGCAGACACATCTCTACAACAACTGTTAAGAGGAGACTGTGTGCAGCAGGCCTTCATGGTAAAATAGCTGCTAGGAAACCACTGCTAAGGACAGGCAACAAGCAGAAGAGACTTGTTTGGGCTAAAGAACGCAAGGAATGGACATTAGACCTGTGGAAATCTGTGCTTTGGTCTGATGAGTCCAAATTTGAGATCTTTGGTTCCAACCACTGTGTCTTTGTGCGACGCACAAAAGGTGAAGGAATGGACTCTACATGCCTGGTTCCCACTGTGAAGCATGGAGGAGGAGGTGTGATGGTGTGGGGGTGCTTTGCTGGTGACACTGTTGGGGATTTCTTCAAAATTGAAGGAATACTGAACCAGCATGGTTACCACAGCATCTTGCAGCGGCATGCTATTCCATCCGGTTTGCGTTTAGTTGGACCATCATTTATTTTTCAACAGGACGATGACCCCAAACACACCTCCAGACTGTGTAAGGGCTATTTGACCAAGAAGGAGAGTGATGGGGTGCTACGCCAGATGACCTGGCCTCCACAGTCACCAGACCTGAACCCAATCGAGATGGTTTGGGGTGAGCTGGACCGCAGAGTGAAGGCAAAAGGGCCAACAAGTGCTAAGCATCTCTGGGAACTCCTTCAAGACTGTTGGAGGACCATTTCAGGTGACTACCTCTTGAAGCTCATCAAGAGAATGCCAGGAGTGTGCAAAGCAGTAATCAAAGCAAAAGGTGGCTACTTTGAAGACCCTAGAATATAAGACATATTTTCAGTTGTTTCACACTTTTTTGTTAAGTATATAATTCCACATGTGTGAATTAATAGTTTTGATGCCTTCATTGTGAATCTACAATCTTTATAGTCATGAAAATACAGAAAACTCTTGGAATGAGAAGGTGTGTCCAAACTTTTGGTCTGTACTGTATATATTTTTCACTTCTCCATCTGCTTTAGGCTATTTTGAAATGGAGTTTGCTCTGCATCCTACTCACCCTGTGTTCACACTGTAGACCTATTCCAGGTCCAAGAGAAGTATATTTATTTAGTGTAGGTTCCCATCTGAATGAGGTCGCCTTGTCGTGGCAGGTGGGCTTCTTACTATTTGATCAAATGTGTATAACAAAGAACCTCTAAATTATAGATCATATTAGGTGTTTTTAACTATATCAGTAATATATGTCGTTGTGCTGTGTGCAGAGTGCCCTGCAATTTTGTAATTTTTATGTATTGCTTCGCAGTGAGCACCTGTTCACACTGGGGTGTGCAGTCTTAACCATTTTTGTGTGTGTATATATATATATATATATATATATATGTGTGTGTGTGTGTGTATATATATATATAAATATAATATTTTATTTATATATGTATATAAATAAACTTAACATTAAATAATTTCCATATCCATTTACTAGGACTTTTGGGCGCTGGTTTCAGCAAGTTTGGTTGTGAAGAGAAGCTCAAATCTAATGCTCTACAGCATCTTTTTGATGTAAGTCTTACTGCTATGGCTTTAAAAGTATGGATTTATTTTCATGCATAACCAGTGTAGCAGTTCCCACAATTATTAGAATATTAGTTATAGTTTCTCAAGATGTTTTGTATTTCATATTCAATGCACAGGTATATGTGAAAGTCAATGCAGAAGCAGAAAAAGATGAAGAGATAAAACAGTCAGCCCAGGAATTTATGAAAAAACTTGAGATTGGGCATCTGCAAGCCCTTTCTCTATGGACCCACTTTAGGGGTTTGAGTATTGCGGAATATGCTAAAGTCTATAAGGTACAGTATATATTGATTAAAACACCACACAAATCCTAACATAAATGAATGGTCCGGCTTAATGACAATCTGTTACATTGAACAAGTGGCATGTTATTGTAACACCATCTGGCTGTGGCTGCCACAATACTCTCTGATCTCTGTACTTCTCTCCCAGGCCACAGCTTCTGTGCTCATAACCTTGTGTGTATGGTGCATTCACTGACCTTTTAAGAAGATGTTTAACCCTTATGTGCACCAGGACGTACATGTACATCCTGGTGCACGTGACTAAGTATGGCAGCCACTGTGTGCCACTCCCCCCCGCGGGAGCTTTGTGAAGGCTGCAGCAGGCTTCAATAGTTACATAGCAAATCTGCAATACAGTAGTATTGCAGTCTATGGCACAGATGAGCTAAAGATCATCTGTGATCTAAAAAGAAAAAAAGTTTTTAAAAATATAAAAAAACAAAAAAGTTTAAATCAAACAAATAAAAGTAAACATAAACACAATAGGCATACCTAAGTCCGAAAAAGCCAAACTATTAAAATATAAAAACATTTGTCCATAAATGCCATAGCAGAAAAAAATAAAAATGGCTGATTTGTTTTTTTTTCATCAAATTGCGTCCCCAAAAAAATGGAAAAAAAAAGTGATCAAAACAACATGAATGTCCTGCAAAAAAAATACACCATACACAGCTCTGTATACTGAAATATAAAACAGTTACAGGTGTCAGAATATGGTGATTCAAATAATTTTTTTTTTCTTCAAAATTTAGAATTTTTGCAGTTATTAAAACATGAAAAAACTATATAAATTTGGTATCATTGTGATCGTGCTGACCTGCAGAATAAAGCTAACATAGCCTTTTTCACCACAGAGTGGAAGCCGTAAATACAAAACGCATAACTGTTACTGTGTTTTTTTGTCAATTCCACCTCATACTGAATTTTTTTTCCTGCTTCCCAGAACATTGTACAGAATAATAAATGGAACCATTTTGAAATACAACTTGTCACACAAAAAACAAACCCTCATATGACTATGTAAACAGAAAAATTACAAAGTTATGGCTTTTAGAATCAGATAATCTTAGATAATCTGACCACATTTTACTACTAATCTGCAAAATCCAGGTATTTGTAATGGGTTCACTAATTTTTTTTTGCATATACATTTTTTTTTTCTTTTCTTTTTTTTTTAATAGTTTTCAGTGTGAATAGCATCAAATAGCTGTAAAAATACTTTCTTCTGGTGCAGCTTGTACTTGAATACATTAATATTTGATTTCATGTTCAATCATTTGTCTATTGCAGCGACTTGGTGTACAATTTGATGAATATTCTGGCGAGTCGTTTTATAGGGAAAAATCACAAGATGTCTTAAACCTTTTGCGGAGCAGAAACATCCTTAAAATTACCAAGTAAGATTTGCTATAAATATTTTGTGTACAAGTTTATTTTTCAGATTTTATTACATATGAAACAACATTCATTAATGAGTAGCTGAGGTGAATAAAAGAAACTTAATACTATTTGTTATTAAAGAAATATGATTTCTTCTCCATTCATCATACCGAGTTACTCTTTACATATTAGTCTATGGAGAGGGAAGGAGACTGCTGCTGAGTCAGGGAGATTTTCTGGCTTTACTGAGTCTTCAAGGTTCACACTTGCGTACGGCTCTCTGTCATTTGGTTGCGTGTGGGGACCTGCAAGACAGAGAGCCTATCCTAATGGTCTTCCTTGCAGGACTTTTCTCTCCTTTGATTTTAGGTGGAATCTAATGTGAACCCAGCTTAAAACTTTATCATTGCACAGGATGAGGCAATAAATCAATTAACTAGCCTGCAGCAGGCTCCCCCTCCCCTCTCCATAGAATTCTTTATGTGAGATGAATGCAATCTCTATGTAAGCAAACTGCCTGAATGAAGAGAAGGAGGAGATCAGCCTAGTAAGTAGAGAAGGAAACCTATTTTTTTAATAAAATCTATTGCAAAGTTCTTTATTTTTCATATTCAGCTGTACTATTAATTTCTAAAAAGTTATTTTATAACTGGAAGTACACTTTAAATGCTATCCACTCCCAAAAGATGAGAACAGCAGCCATCTACCATCTAGAATGGGTAATTGAGATGACCTACAGTGCTGGCCAAAAGTATTGCCACCACTGCAATTCTGTCAGAAAATACTCAATTTCTTCCAGAAAATGATTGCAATCACAAATGCTTTGGTAATAATATCTTCATTTATTTTGCTTGCAATGAAAAAACACAAAAGAGAATGAAAAAAAAAAGTCAAATCATTGATCATTTTACACAAAACTCCAAAAATGGGCCGGACAAAAGTATTGGCATCCTCAGCCTAATACTTGATAGCACAAACTTTAGACAAAATAACTGCGAACAGCCGCTTCCGGTAACCATCAATGAGTTTCTTACAATGCTCTGCTGGAATTTTAGACCATTCTTCTTTGGCAAATTTCTCCAGGTCCCTGAGATTTGAAGGGTGCCTTCTCCAAACTGCCATTTTGAGATCTCTCCACGGGTGTTCTATGGGATTTAGGTCTGGACTCATTGCTGGCCACTTTAGAAGTCTCCAGTGCTTTCTCTCAAACCATTTTCTAGTGCTTTTTCAAGTGTGTTTTGAGTCATTGTCCTGCTGGAAGACCCATGACCTCTGAGGGAGACCCAGCTTTCTCACACTGGGCCCTACATTATGCTGCAAAATTTGTTGGTAGTCTTCAGACTTCATAATGCCATGCACACGGTCAAGCAGTCCAGTGCCAGAGGCAGCAAAGCAACCCCAAAACATCAGGGAACCTCCGCCATGTTTGACTGTAGGGACCGTGTTCTTTTCTTTGAAGGCCTCTTTTTTTTTTTCCTGTAAACTCTATGTTGATGCCTTTTCCCAAAAGCTCTACTTTTGTCTCATCTGACCAGAGAACATTCTTCCAAAAAGTTTTTGGCTTTCTCAGGTAAGTTTTGGCAAACTCCAGCCTGGCTTTTTTATGTCTCTGGGTCAGAAGTGGGGTCTTCCTGGGTATCCTACCATAGAGTCCCTTTTCATTCAGACGCCGACGGATAGTACGGGTTGACACTGTTGTACCCTCGGACTGCAGGGCAGCTAGAACTTGTTTGGATGTTAGTCGAGGTTCTTTAGCCACCATCCGCACAATCTTTCGTTGAAATCTCTCGTCAATTTTTCTTTTCCGTCCACATCTAGGGAGGTTAGCCACAGTGCCATGGGCTTTAAACTTCTTGATGACACTGCGCACGGTAGACACAGGAACATTCAGGTCTTTGGAGATGGACTTGTAGCCTTGAGATTGCTCATGCTTCCTCACAATTTTGCTTCTCAAGTCCTCAGACAGTTCTTTGGTCTTCTTTCTTTTCTCCATGCTCAATGTGGTACACACAAGGACACAGGACAGAGGTTGAGTCAACTTTAATCCATTTCAACTGGCTGCAAGTGTGATTTAGTTATTGCCACCACCTGTTATGTGCCACAGGTAAGTAACAGGTGCTGTTAATTACACAAATTAGAGAAGCATCACGATTTTTCAAAGGGTGCCAATACTTTTGTCCACCCCCTTTTTTATGTTTGGTGTGGAATTATATCCAATTTGGCTTTTTGACAATTCTTTTTGTGGTTTTCCATTGACGACAAATTAAATGAAGATATTATTACCAAAGCATTTGTGATTGCAATCATTTTCTGGAAGAAATTGAGTATTATCTGACAGAATTGCAGGTGTGCCAATACTTTTGGCCAGCACTGTATACACATTAGATTAATGTCGGCCAAACCCGCTGACCATCTAATTAGTATGGGAGTGTCCCAAATCTCCCTCAACGGTAGATGTTGGGGGAAGAATGATGTGTAAAGTCATATGCTGATTTAGCGAAATATCTTTTTAAATAGGGTAGTGTATTTTTATGTCTTATTCACTTATAGAGCTAACATTTAGTGTATAATACACTGATTTTTTTTTTTTTGGTCGCAAATTTACCTGTCTACAGTAATTGTGGTTACCCTGTTTCTCCAGAAATAAGCCCTACCCCGAAAATAAACCCTTTTCGGGATAACTTGATTTGTAGGGTTTTTGGGGTAGGCTTGAAATATAAACCCTACTCCAAAAATAAGCCTTTGTTACAGTCAGCGCCTCCAGTGCTTAGGTTATGTCACGTGACGTCTCTGATGTCACATAGACGAAGAATAGGCTCCCAACCGTCCTGGCCAAGTGGACCACTACCTCCCAACACGGCAGGGCAAAATCTGCTCAACCGCTCCCAAGTCCTGCCTCCTGTCTCCCGAGTCCGCCTTTCAAGTGCTGCCTCCTGGGTCCTTCCTCCTGGCTGCTACTATGCTGTGGGCTTGGTTACCTACATGACCAGATGTCAGGTGCCACCCATGCTCGCTCCCACAGACGCAGCCACTCTACAACAGCACCTCCCTCTTAGTGTAAAGGAGACAAGATAGAGAGGGCACAATGCCACTGCCACACACAGTGTTTAGAGAGCGTGCCAGTAAGTTTGTTTAAGACCCACTGACACTGCACCATCAATTGTGAATGTAAGTTAGGGTTAGGCTAACTATCCCTAACCCTAACCATTTTACAAGATTCGTCCAGAGCAAATCAGAAAAGATTCTGTCTCTCTCTGATGCCTGAAAAATAAGACCTACCCAGAAAATAAGCCCTTGCCCCTTTCTTGGAGAAAAAAATTTTTGGGGGAGAAACACAGTGTGATGAAGAAACCCCCAGTTATGTACACACGTGGACAAAATTGTTGGTACCACTCGTTTAATGAAAGAAAAACCCACAATGGTCACAGAAATAACTTGAATCTGACTAAAGTAATAATATATAAAAATTCTATGAAAATGAACAAATGAAAGTCATACATTGCTTTTCAACAAAGCTTCAGCAGAATTTTTTTAAAAACTTATGAAACAGGCCTGGACAGAAATGATGGTACCCTTAACTTAATATTTTGTTGCACAACGTTTTGAAGCAATCACTGCAATCAAACGATTCCTGTAACTGTCAATGAGACTTCTGCACCTCTCAACAAGTATTTTGGCCCACTCCTCATGAGCAAACTGCTCCAGTTGTCTCGGGTTTGAAGGGTACCTTTTCCAGACGGCATGTTTCAGCTCCTTCCAAAGATGCTCAATAGGATTTAGGTCAGGGCTCATAGAAGGCACTTCAGAATAGTCCAATGTTTTCCTCTTAGCCATTCTTGGGTGTTTTTAGCTGTGTGTTTTGAGTCATTATCCTGTTGCAAGACCCATGACCTGCGACTGAGACCAAGCTTTCTGACACTGGGCATCACATTTCTTTCTAGAACCCCTTGATAGTTTTGAGATTTCATTGTACCCTGCACAGATTCAAGACACCCTGTGCCAGATGCAGCAAAGTAGCCCCAGAACATAACAGAACCTCCTCCATGTTTTACAGTAAGGACAGTGTTCTTTTCAAGATATGCTTCATTTTTCCGTCTGTGAACAAAGAGCTGATGTGCCTTGCCAAAAATTTTGATTTTTGTCTTATCTGTCCATAGGACATTCTCCCAGAAGCTTTGTGGCTTGTCATAGAATTTTTATATATTATTACTTTTGTCAGATTCAAATTATTTCTGTGACCATTGTGGGTTTTTCTTTCATTAAACGAGGGGTAGCAACAATTTTGTCCACGTGTGTATGTGTGCATTTCTTGTATTGCTTCTTGCTCATATTGTGGGGTTTATGATGGTTCTTAGGAATGTTGTAGTTAAGCTGTGTTTACATTGGTGGTCAGTTCGCTTCAGTGGTTTTATGTGTATACCATGGGATATTGCCTTTCTGGCCAGCCAGTTAATTACTCCTGGACAACAGATGTCAAATGGGGGAGAGAGGGCTGATGACCCTCAGCTTGACCCCAGACACACATCTTTCCCCAGCTAGGAAAACATCCCACTTTCTTCAGATCCTGCAGTGGGTTGAGAGGAGGGGGGCTACCTGGAGGGGAGGTGTGGCTGGACACTAGCCTTATACTGCGAGGAAGGGCTAGATTCTTGGTCACTGAGGAAGGAGGCAGCTAGGGGTTAGCTGCTCTGTAACTTGCTTAAGGAAGTGCCCTGAGGCTCAACACATGGAGGCCCAGAGAATCAGACTACAAACTTGGTCTGGGTAATACTTTTCTGTCTTTTATTCCCATTTTTTTTTATATAACTGTAATTTTATTGAAAAATTTTTCATTAACAAGGAATAAAGAAAAAACAAAAAAACAATAATAATCAAACAAACAGGAAGCATTGAGGTAAATAGAGGCTATCCGCCTCCTCCCCCTTAAGCAATATGCATTTAAATTAAGCAGTGAACAAGGGAGGGGGGAATGGAGGGGTTAAGAAGACAAGGGTAGGACTAAAGGGAAGGGGGGGAGGGAAGGAGAGGACTAGAGATCAGAGACCCTGTGATGTACAATACATGTCCCAGGGTGCCCAAATAGCCCCAAAGGCTTCCCGTGAATTATGTAGGCCAGCAGTCAGGTATTCAAGACTCGTCACATTCTTCATTCTAGCCACAAGCTCAAGACTAGATGGGGGACTCACCTTCTTCCAGTTTCTAGCTATGAGAGTTTTAGCTGCAGTACAAAGATGCAAGAAAAGCCTGGATGACTTATTGCTCAGGTGTCTGGGGGGAAGGTTCAGGAGATAAAGAAGAGGGTCAAGAGGAACCTCTTGCAAAAAGAGAGCAGTCGTCAGAGTCCTGACCTCCCTCCAAAAACCGAGGATGAGAGGGCACGTCCAAAAGATATGGTGCAGGGTACCCACCGCAGCTCCACAGCGCCAGCACCATGGGGGAACTAATGGGTTTAAAGTATGAAGGAGAGCCGGAGTATGATACCAATGCATCAACAGCTTATACTGCGCTTCCCTAAACGTAATGCACTGAGATGATTTCTGGGCCCGAGACCATACAATCCGCCACTGCTCCTGGGAGATGGGTTTACCCACCGCCTCCTCCCATTTAAGCATATAGCGATGATTAACAGGAGAGCCTGTAGTTTGTGAGTTAAGAAGTTGGTAAATAGAGGATATAAAGCCCCTAGTGGACGTGCCTGCACGGCAAATCTTTTCAAAAGCGGTGGGGAGTGACACCTTAAAAGACCCATGGAGGGAGCGGACAAAGTGAACCACCTGCAAGTAATGGAACCATTCAGTACCTGGCAGGTTTTGATTAGCTGTAAGATGAGCAAAGGACCTGAGTTCCAAGGTTCCAGGGTCAACCATATCAGCAATCCGGTAAAGGCCAGCTTCAGACCACACTTTAGTCATGGCAGAAGTCAGGCTCTCCGGGAGAAGGGGGTTGTATAGTATGGAGACCATAGATGAGCGCGGGGACATCAGGGAGAATCTAGCACAACAGGTAGACCAGATAGATCTAGTAAACCGAATGGGGCCCAACAGGTACGAGGCAGGGGGGTGGGGGGGGGGGAGCTGACCCACAGAAGCGCGTTAGGATGCATGGGTGCCAGCCATAGCTTCTCTATCTGCACCCATCTGGTGTATGCTGGCATAGCCGCCCAGAATGGGATATGGCGTAAGTGGGCCGCCCAGTAATAATGTAGCAAATGTGGGACAGCCATACCCCCAGACCCCCTATCCGCCAGCATAACAGATCTAGGTATTCGGTGTTGTTTTGCTTTCCAGATAAACTGGAAGATAGCTTTCTGTAGGTTCCGTAATTCTCCCCGAGGTATCGCGACCGGGAGCATCTCGAAAAAATACAGTAGCTTCGGGAGGAGAGTCATCTTGACCGCAGCAATTCTCCCCAAAAGGGAGATAGGCAAGGGTTGCCATTTGTCCAATAGGGCTCTTAGCTCACAAAACAACCGCGGGTAGTTTGCCGAGTAGAGGGTCGCATAGGAGGTGGATATATGGACTCCCAGGTAGCGGATAGAGGACTCCCGCCACTGGAAATCGTAATTACTGCGGAGGAGAAGGAGAAGGTCCCGTGGGATGTTAAGTGGGAGTGCCTCAGTCTTCGCGGGGTTCACCTTATACCCTGAGAGATCACCATAGGTCTCCAGGGAGTGCAGCAAGTTTGGAAGGGTAGTATGAGGGGAAGTGAGAGTGAGGAGTACATCGTCCGCGAAGAGAGATACCTTAAATTCCTTATCTTGGACCATGATCCCCTTGATATTAGGGTCTCGCCTAATCTTGGCCGCTAGCGGTTCAATGCAGAGGGCAAATATGATGGGTGACAGGGGGCAACCCTGCCTAGTGCCATTTCGAATAGGGAAGGAGGGCGAAGATGCATGGGGAAGCGTAATTGCTGCTGAGGGTAAGGAGTAAAGGGCCTGGATAGCTGTGAGAAACGGTCCCGTAAGCCCGAACGCCTTAAGCGTAGTATGCATAAACGACCAATTTATGCGGTCAAAAGCCTTTTCAGCGTCCAGGCTCAAGAGAAGGGCCGGGGTAGAATAATGATTGGCCACCTCCACCAAATCCACAGTCCTCCTGGTGTTGTCACCACCCTGACGACAGGGGATGAATCCCACCTGGTCCTTATGGACAAGCAGAGGGAGCCAAGCATTCAGTCTATTGGCTAAGAGTTTGGTGAAAAGTTTCAGGTCCGTGTTCAGCAAAGCAATCGGTCGGTAGTTAGCACAATCCTGCAAGTCCTTACCCGGTTTAGGGACCAATGTGAGTAGTGAAGAGAACATAGTCGGGGGTATAGGGGAACCTGAAAGGAAGGAATTGAAGAGGGACAATAGATGAGCAGAGAGTTCACCCTGGAAAACCTTATAATAATTGTAAGTGAACCCATCTGGGCCTGGGGCTTTCCCATTTGGTCATAAGTCATACAGCTTAGAGTAGTAAGAGTGGAACGCCAGCGCCACAGCATCAGGGTGATGTTGAAGAGTACCCGCGGGGTCACGGACAGAGTGTGGTGTGGAAGAGGCCCGATGATCCCTGAGGGTTCCTGCCAGGAGGGTATGAGATTTATTACCTCGTTCAAAAAACCTCTGACGGGTATAAAGGAGAAGTCGTTCCACATGGCGGGTCTCCAAATCACGGAGGTCCGCCCGGGCCAGGACCAAACGGCGAAGAACCCCAAGGGATGGATGCGCTGCCAAAGTCGTCGTAAGGGACCGAATACGGGCTTGGAGGAGCTGTTCCTGGGCCTGTCTGTCCCTTTTAAGCCTAGAAGCCAATGCGATACAGCATCCTCTCATGACCGCCTTATGGGCTTCCCAGAGAATGGCAAGAGAGTCTACCGAGCCTAAGTTGTCCCTAAAATAATCTATCAAGTGCGTGCGCAGGGTCTCGAGGGAGGTCGGCGATTTGAGCAGTGTTTCGTTAAGACGCCAATGACATTGGCGAGTAGGCACTGGAGTCGTAGATAAGGTAACCACGACTGGGGCATGATCAGACCAGGTGAGAGGGCCAATGTTCGTGTCCCTAAGCAAACGAAGAGCGGGAGCATTTCCAAAGAAGTAGTCAATGCGGGTGTGAGTGTTATGAGGGTGAGAAAAGAAGGTGTAGGAGCGCGCCGTAGGATTGTCCACTCGCCAAAGGTCATACAAAGAGTGGGCGCGGATCAGCCTGCGGAACTCCCTTGCAAGTTGGGCCAACCTATGGGGGGTTGGGCCCTGGGGTAACGCCAGACGATCTGCCCGTTCAGAGAAGACCATGTTAAAGTCTCCCCCCACCAGCCAAGCTGATGGTGGGAGAGCACGCAGACGGGAGAATACCCGGCGCAAGAACGGGATCTGCGCTGAATTGGGGGCATAGACATTGCATAAAACAATCGGGGCACCATAAAGGAGCCCCTCCAAGATAACAAACCGGCCACCTGGGTCTATGTGGGAAGTCGTCACTGTAATTGGGCAGGATCGAGAAAGAAGGATAGCCACCCCAGCTCTGCGTCGATCGTGGAAGGCCGAAAAAGCTACGGGAAAATAATGCTTAGCGAAGGCAAAAGTACCAGCGCGGTCAAAATGATTCTCCTGAAGAAACGCCACATCCGCTCGTAAGGAGCGGAGTTCTCTAAGGACATGGCGCCTTTTAATGTTGGAACCCAGGCCCTTGACATTAATTGTCACGCACCTAACCATTGGGACCCAGGATTGGAGGACAGTGGCGGATTGCAATAAGCTCACCCATCTCACATGACGCTGGCAAGTTTCCCTCGGAGAGGCAAAAGGGCAATCCACAAACAGGAACCCAAAGTCGAGGCAGGGTCTCTAGATCAGGGGGGGGGGGGGAAAGAGAGGGAGGGAGGGAGGCAAAAGACATCATAAATGACAAAGTAAAAATAAAAACAGTTAAACAATACTTTGTGGGCGAGGCTAAGTCACTCGCCTGGGGACCAGTGAGGACAGCCAGAGGTCCAACCAGGATCAATGGCCGCACAGTCCAAGTATCCCCTTAGGGGGGAGAGCGTGGACAGGAGGTCGGAGGGGAGGCGGTGGATCCCCAACCACCAGTAAAAAGAAGGAAGGAAGGGGAGTCATCGGGACCCCACCCCGCCCCACTCCGCTAAAACAATCCAATAATAAGCATAATAGATGAGACCCGTAGACCGAAAAAAGAGAAGCAAACATAACATTAAGGCATGCAGATTCCAAAGCACCACCGAGAAAAGGGAGAACGTCTCAAGGGGGGGGCAGCCTCCTCAGGGATCAGTCTCCAGCCGGGGCCTCCGAGTGGTCACCACCGCGGAGGATGCATGACGTCGTCTGGGCTCCAATCATTGCCAAACTGGTGGTGGGGGAGGGGGTGGAGAGAATAGCTCCCAGTCTGTTAAATCCGGCAGGGGAACATCCAATAGGTCACAGAAGAGAGGCAAATCCGCAAAGGAGCGAAGCGTAGCGGAGCGACCATCCCTACGAGCAATGAGAGCAAACGGAAATCCCCACCGGTAAGGAATTTGGTGCTCCTGAAGAATCTGGAGGAGGGGTCGGAGATGGCGGCGTTTCTGGTGGGTGATTAGCGACAGATCCTGATAGAATTGTAGTGGAGCTCCCTGAAACTCGAAGTCTTTGAGTTTGCGCACTTTGCTCATTATGGCCTCTTTAAGGGTGAAGTCGTGGAGGCAGCAGATGACATCACGGGGTGTGGCGGAAGATCCTCTGGGTCGAAGGGCTCGATGTGCCCTATCAAACTTAATTTTGTGGGACGGGGGCTCCTGCAGTATAGTGTTGAAGACAGCCTCCAGCAGAACAGGCAGATCCTCAGATTGGTCAGCCTCTGGGAGTCCCTTGACGCATATATTGTTGCGCCGGCCCCTGTTGTCAAGATCCTCCAAGTGGCGTTGCATGTGCCGTATAGCTGAACCCTGTTCAGTGGTAGTATCATGCAGTGAGGCAACATAGTCCCTGGTAGTGTCATGGTCATTCTCCAGCGTGTCCATTCGGTTAGCAATGGAGTGTAAATCAGTGCGGAGGGTAGCAATTTCAGATCGGAAGGATGCTGTGATTTCCGCAACCATACTTTTAAGGTCTTGTTTAGTAGTGAGTTGAGGAAGAAGGTCCGCCATGGATGATGGTGATGAAGATGGGCCTGGAATGCAGCTCTGGGGGTACAGGACTGGATGGGGGGAGCCATAATCCTTGGGAGTGTGGGGCAGAGGAGCCCCTACGCCAGCACCTTCCACCGCGCCATCCCCCCCTGAGCTATGGAGAGGAGGGGCGATGGGGGAAGATAGTAGGTGGGGGGCCACAGAGACCAGCTCTGTGGCCACAGGCTGCAACTCATCAGCGGTGTAGGAGGGAGCAGAGCCACTGACCTCAGAACTCCTTGAGAAGCTGGAGACATCCGGGGTCCTCTCATGCCGCTCTTCCAGGAGTGCTGGTGAAGCAGAATGTAGTTGCTGGGACATCCCAGGGCGAGGAGACTGTGGGATTACTCGTGATGGGGAAACTCTGGGTTGCCCAGGCGCCGACAGCGATCTCTGTTGAAGCGGCGCTCCGCTGGCTGACAGGGGGAGCGCGGGAGAAGAGAAGCTGCGCTGCGACCCCTGTGCCTGAAGAGCGGAGGAAGTCCAAGATGGCCGCCCCACAGCAGCCTGGCCCGGTAGAGAAGGCCGCTGGGCCAGAAAGGCGTCCAGGGTGGCCCCCCCAGACCTCTCCATGGGCGCTGGGGTGCCCGGGGCCACCTTCCTCGGCAAGCGCTTGCCCATACTGCGCTCGCTGAGGGGTCCACGGGTCTCAGTAGCGAGCGGAGAAGGACCTGCGCGCGTGCTACTCCATGCGCGTCCAGGTCACGCCCCCTTTATTCCCATTTTATTTTCTGTACTGTAGTATGCTTTTACCTGTATTTGCTTGACCATTCATTGATGTGTATTTCTGTATATGTTCGTGGCTAGTACCGACTCAATTTTTGAAGCTCGTTTCATATTATCCTATGAACTCAGTCCACTTACCAGGCGTGAGTGGGATGTTATGAAGGGTGTTTGCAGGTGTGCCAACCGGCTTGGCAAAGTGAGATCCTTCACACACAGTATTTATAAGCATACTCCAGGAATGAATTCATATGTCATGTAATAATGGGCACTAATAATTACTCGTCTTTTTATTGCAGAGAAGGTACAGGAGTAGTAGACCTGACAGAAAAAGAAGACTTGTCAGCCTATTCAACAGTGATGCGTAGTGATGGGACATCTCTGTATATTACAAGGTGGGAATATTTATGCAGGATTTCTTTAAATGATCTGATGCTCATTCCTGAACCAATTTCCAATTATATATGCACTATCTTTCAAAATGAGCGTTTGTGCATCTCTTTAGGCTTATATCAGAAATCACATTTAACAGATCATCAGAAAATTGAAGCCGTAATTAAATTCCTCACAGCTTATATAGTGTATATTGTACAGTTATAATCTACTCACTGAGGTTTACATTACCTATTTAATCATTATAATCCTGAGATGTAGCTACAGGTCGATATATTGCAGAGTGTTATCCCCTTAATGCCCAGTGCTTAATTCCCATGGGTGTTGTCCACCATTAGTTAAATAGCCTAATGTGCGTTCACATGAATAGGAGTACCGGAGTGCATAGGAATTCTCCAGCTTTCAGTTTACTTTCCGGACGCAAGAGACATCAGGGTTCTCCGGTGCTCAGTTGTACTCTCTGGCCCCGAACTCTCGTAACACTCTGTGAGATTATGGATGTTTACGAGAGTCTGGAGTCGGGAATAGGAGCGTAGCGCTACAGGTAAGTATAGAAGGTTTAGCAAAACTCAGCTAATTTATGATATGCATGGGTATGCTGAGCTGATTGGGTAGGCCAATTTATGTGGGTATATGCGGCCGGAGAGCATAAGGACGCCCTATAGACATATGATTGATCTATCCCTGACACGTTAAAATAAAAACTCCGGGACATGAGATAGGCTATAAAGCAAGGTCAACTTTATGTTATATGGATTGTTATTAAGTATCCCAATGAACTGTATTATTTCTGCTTCAGCTCCAAATGAAGATGATATCATCAATATAGCAACGCCATATATTCATATGTCGAGTATATTCAGTAATGGTTCTACTAAAGACGACCGTCTCTTTCCACCACCCAAGGAACAAATTGGCAAACATTGGTGCACAGGCCATGCTCATCGCAGTCACTTGGGTCTGTAGGAAGAATCGACCGTCAAACACAAAATAATTTCCCTTAAGAACAAATCTCAGTGCTCTAAGGACAAAATCCCCTCTAACAAGGTTGTATTCCTGATCTCTCAACAAAAAATATTCCACTGCTGAGCATCCCAAATTATGGCCAATGCTTGTATATAAATTTTCAACGTCAAAGGTGACAAGCAATTCACCTGGTCATAGATGACAATTGTTAGGTAGCTGCATGGTATCCCTAGTATAGGAGGGTCTAGCCACTTGGTGCATTTTTCGGCCAGGCCAGACATAATCAGCATTCCGTTTGGATTTTCCAAATTTGTATGAACTTTAGGTAATAGATAAAATGTTGCTGTCCTGGGATGCCAGATCGTGAGAAACTCATGTTCTTGTTTAGTTATGGCTCTATTCATAAAGCCAGCTTCAATCATATTATCATATTCTCCAAGAAATTGTTGGGTAGGATCTCCTCATAACATTTTGTAGCAGTCTTTGTTATGCAACTGTCTTTTGGATTCTTTGATGTACATTTCATGGGGCCAGATAACCTTATTTGCCCCTCTTGTCGGATTCTTTAAATACTACATCGTCCCACTTCTAAAGGGTATCTAATGCTTTTCCCTCTTCTATTGACACATGATTTACATTTACATTCCCCTAATTTTTGTAGGTCAGAGGTGACTATATCCACAAATATTTTTACATGTGGGCACAGATCTAAAGGAGGCATATTTGTTATAAATAGGTTTAAGTTTGTGTCTACTCTCATTCTTTTTCATAAGTTGAGAGAGGACCTCTGATTCCATCATAAGGGATACTAGGTAGTCAATCGCTTGTTATTCCTGTGAATCTAAATTGTCACTTGGTCCTTATCCAAATTCAGATTAAGGATTATTTCTCTTTTTGTGCAAAGATCTTTTTATAGACCATTTTCCGTCCAAATAGATAGTGGTCCTTAATAGCTTCAAATTTATTAAGGCACGGAGTGATACTAAAATTAAAACCTTTTTTAAGTATACAGACTTGTGCTCCCGTAAGAGTGTGATAAGAGAAGTTGATAATACGAAGTGACGTGTTTGACGTTTTCTCCAGGCTCTTTCCCATTGGGTCAACTGGGATAAGCCTATTTGTGTCTGTCCCGTAAAAAAATCCGGGACTATGGAGGCAAATGGGAGTTAGTGCATGACCCCTAATTATTAGGCAGATGATTGTGACATAAGCTCCCTGTGGTATTGTTTTCGGAGTCTAGTTGGTCTGTCGCATCTGATTCAGATATTTCGGTATTCATACCTTGTTTCTCAGTTTCTGTGTTTACTATTGTCCCCTTGGTCATTTTGTCTCTATTCAGTGTTCATATGTTTCTTAGATTTTTTTAGACTAATCATTTCTGCCTTTTCCTGTATTTAAATTTAATCTCAATTCTGTCAATATGTTGCAATACCTGACTAAATTTATCTTCAAAAAGAGGGGCATCCCTAAGTACAACTAGAAGTTGTGTAGTATCAGTAAGCCTCTGATCTAAATTCCATAATCATTCATTTTCATCTTTTAGAAGGATGCTCATTAATTTTCTTTAGCATTACGTCTGAGTATCTTCCCAATTAGTTCGTAATATTGGGGAACGTTGGTCATAACTGGGAATTGGGGAGATCCGCATTACCTTAAATTTGTACTAGGTATTGTTTCAGGTTGGCCCGTGTCCACCAACTTTGTATGTGTTTAATGCTTTGTTCTTTGAATTGTTTAAGTAAACTGACCATTCTGCATCTATTTATTTGCCTGTTCAGATGTATTCAAGCCTTCCTCCCCAAATACATTTAGTACCTCCACTTGTAATTTTAGATATCTATTCTTTACATGATCTAATATACCGCTGTCCATTGCTGTCATTAGAGGAGAAGACAGTAGCTGATATGGTAAAATAAAAAAGAAAGAAATGTGTCCAAGTAGAACTCCATATAACTAATTATAACTTGTCTATCAACTCCTACTGTGGAATTACATCTCCTCTATGTACGTATTTACCACTGCAAGCAAACGCCGCTATGAGAGTGTTATAATATAACATATGGAAGAAAAAGAAGAGAGAAAAGGAGCAAAGATGGCAGTGGCAAAATAATTTTTTATACAAAATAAAATATAACTTTTATTATGTTTGTTAAAATGTATTCACAATCAATTGTTATCATTAAAATGTCAAAATATAATAAATCCCATGGAGTGAACAGTCCCCTATATTTCACTCTTCAAGGATTATCAATTCTATTATACTTTTTACAGTGCCTTGCGAAAGTATTCGGGCCCCCTTGAACTTTTCAACCTTTTGCCACATTTCAGGCTTCAAACATAAGGATATAAAATTTTAATTTTTTGGTGAAGAATCAACAACAAGTGGGACACAGTCGTGAAGTGGAACGAAATTTATTGGATATTTTAAACTTTTGTAAAAAATAAAAAAACTGAAAAGTGGGGCGTGCCAAATTATTCGGCCCCCTTAAGTTAATACGTTGTAACGCCACCTTTTGCTGCGATTACAGCTGCAAGTCGCTTGGGGTATGTCTCTATCAGTTTTGCACTCGAGAGACTGAAATTCTTGCCCATTCTTCCTTGGAAAACAGCTCGAGCTCAGTGAGGCTGGATGGAGAGCCTTTGTGAACAACAATTTTCAGCTCATTCCACAGATTTTCGATTGGATTCAGGTCTGGACTTTGACTTGGCCATTCTAACACCTGGATACGTTTATTTGTGAACCATTCCATTGTAGATTTTGCTTTATGTTTGGGATCATTGTCTTGTTGGAAGATAAATCTCCGTCCCAGTCTCAGGTCTTTTGCAGACTCCAACAGTTTTTCTTCCAGAATAGTCCTGTATTTGGCTCCATCCATCTTCCCATCAATTTTAACCATCTTCCTTGTGCCTGCTGAAGAAAAGCAGGCCCAAACCATGATGCTGCCACCACCATGTTTGACAGTGGGGATGGTGTGTTCAGGGTGATGAGCTGTGTTGCTTTTACGCCAAACATATCATTTTGCATTGTGGCCAAAAAATTCGATTTTGGTTTCATCTGACCAGAGCACCTTCTTCCACATGTTTGGTGTGTCTCCCATGTGGCTTGTGGCAAACTTTAAACAAGACTTTTTATGGATATCTTTGAGAAATGGCTTTCTTCTTGTCACTCTTCCATAAAGGCCAGATTTGTGCAATGTACGACTGAATGTTGTCCTATGGACAGACTCTCCCACCTCAGCTGTAGATCTCTGCAGTTCATCCAGAGTGATCATGGGCCTCTTGGCTGCATCTCTGATCAGTCTTCTCCTTGTTTGAGATGAAAGTTTAGAGGGACAGCCGGGTCTTGGTAGATTTGCAGTGGTCTGATACTCCATCCATTTCAATATGATCGCTTGCACAGTGCTCCTTGGGATGTTTAAGGTTTGGGAAATCTTTTTGTATCCAAATCCGGCTTTACACTTCTCCACAACAGTATCACGGACCTGGCTGGTGTGTTCCTTGGTCTTCATGATGCTCTCTGCACTTTACACAGAACCCTGAGACTATCACAGAGCAGGTGCATTTATATGGAGACTTGATTACACACAGGTGGATTATATTTATCATCATCAGTCATTTAGGACAACATTGGATCATTCAGAGATACTCACTGAACTTCTGGAGTGAGTTTGCTGCACTGAAAGTAAAGGGGCCAAATAATATTGCATGCCCCACTTTTCAGTTTTTTATTTTTTACAAAAGTTTAAAATAACCAATAAATTTCGTTCCACTTCACAATTGTGTCCCACTTGTTGTTGATTCTTCACCAAAAAATTAAAATTTTATATCTTTATGTTTGAAGCCTGAAATGTGGCAAAAGGTTGAAAAGTTCAAGGGGGCCGAATACTTTCGCAAGGCACTGTAAGTCCCCAATATTTGACTGCTCTGAGTGTTATAATGTTCTATATATAGCACACCCACCACTGGGGTGAATTCAAACTCCTGTATGCCTGAACGTATAGCAGGGTTTACTATGGAGTTTTAAGAATAAATTGCTCTCAGGGATTTTGGAAGATGCCTTCCCTGTCATTTGCCCTTATAAGGGTATGTTCACACTGAGTTTTTTGCAGGCAGAAAAAATCAGCTTCAGGAATTAGGAAATGTTTTTTTGACTTGTTTTTTTGACATGACACTGTTTTTGGCGTGGTTTTTTTCGTTTTTTTTTTTTTTTTTGTTCCAGCACACTGTATGGACCTGGAAACTTCTCTTTAAAAAACGCTAGTGGTTTCTGCAAAAACCGCGTCAAAAAACCACGGCGCGTTTTTTCCGCCTCCCATTGACTTCAATGGGTTTTTCCAGGCGGAATCCACCTGAAGATAGGTTATGTCGCTTTTTTTTTTCCGCTAGAGGAAAAAAACTGCTACTGACTCCCATTGAAATTTCACGCAGATTTGGAGGCAGATTCCATGTCAAAATCCGCCTGCAAAAAACTCCGTGTGAACACAGCCTAAGGGAACAGCAATAATGTGTTAGACGAGACCTCTGAAATTCTTTGGTTATTTCTCTGGTTTATAGCGGTTCATTATAATTACTATGACCCACATGCACTTAGCACTTCGGTGAAGTAGAGGATCCACTTGAAGGACTTTATATTCTTTTTAATATACACCTATTAAAAGTTAAATTTTATATTTACTCTGTAACTTTTAAGTGACTCTGGCCTAGAACCTCAGCCTACATAGTCCCTCTCTCAGGGCAATAATGTTGCTCAGTCCAAGACACACTGGCAAGCAGCGATGGGGGTCCTAGCAGTTCAGCCCAATGTCATCTTTTACATGAACCTTGGGGGGGCTACTTCCCTGGCATCTATCTCAGAATAGCTTCAGCCCCTGCTGCATTTTGAAGCTCTGATTAACACACCTTATGTTCCCTCTCCCTTTGTCTCTAGGGCGAGGTGCAGTTTCGTGGAGGGGCTGGATACGGATACTGGATCTCTATTAAGAGTCCCATTTGCCTCCCTCTTGGGCATTTCCTCACAAGACCTTCTGGTGAAGAAAAGCTAGCCTGCCTCCCTGGGCGAACTACCTTCCTGTCATGCAGGATTCTATGCAGGCTGTACTGGACTACTGCTGCATGAGATTGAGTCTTCCATCCCTTCTTTCCTCACAACAGGCACTGATCCTGTTTGGGACCGTGTTCAGCTTCCCCACTATGGAGCAGTAATACTTACACAGTCCCCTCTTCGGGGATGGGAGCTGATTTTATTCGGGTGCCACACCTTTTAAGGTCTCCCACGATTTTTGTGCCTCTCATGACACCTGAATGTGTCTTGACAGGCTGCATGGTTGTGTGCCCCTTTTTCAGTTCCTGCCAATGTAACATTCTGAGAGACCTTATGGACCATACTAATCGGACATACGGATGAATGTCTAACTTCCAACCTACAGACACTCCTGGTCTGACACTTGGAGTTGCGTTTGAACAAGACGCAACAGAAGAGTGAAACAACAAGAATAAGCAAAATGGTGAACGGGCCCTCCTTTACTCGGAGTGCTACAGGGGTCAGCATGGGGTGCTCTCCTGTTTAATATGTTTATTAATGACCTGGTAGAGGGTTTACAGAGCAGGGTGTCCATATTTGCAGTCTGTACTAAACTCTGTACTTAAAGGTAATCAGTAATAAGGAGGACAGTAGAATATTACAGAGGGATCTAGGGAAGCTGGAAGCATGGCCGGAGACTTGGCAAATGAAGTTTAATATCGACAAATGTAAGGTTATGCATTTTGGTTGAAGAAATAAAATAAAATCCTGCTGCTGCCTTACATCCAGAGAGGAACTCTCTGTCAATCGGTTCTACTGTGCTACGTGGTGGTTGTGACCTATTTCACAACCACTCAAGGTGAGACTTCAATTTACTAAACCTACCTTGTTTCTCACCAAACGGCGTTACACTATGGACTGCTTGTTGCTGTTGTTTTTTTTCATTTGAAATATACTGAAAAAGACTTGGGGATTTTGGTGGACAGTAGGCTTACCTTTAGTGACCAGTGTCATGCAAATAAAATTATGGGATGTATCAAAAGAGGTATACAAAAGTGGTTACGAGTTCAGAGATTACTGGGGGTTTCCATCCCTGCAACTGGCTCCCTCACCAACTCTTCTCCTTCTCGAGCAATGTTTAGGTGGTCTGGAAAGGCACTTGAAGCAGTACTTCATCTGAATTGACCTGCCTTGTTACATCATCTTTTTCTTGCATCTCTTCCCCTGAGCCAGTCGGGTCTCTCCGAACCATCTTGGCATCCCCTCTTGAGGGAATGGATCTAATGAGCTCTTTCCATGACCTCTGTTCAGTTATGCTTCTGTCTGGTTCAGAAGTCAGGTTCTGTCCAGCTGTCCTCTTTTCACATGCCTTGCTGGTCTCCTGGTAGTCTCTGGATAGGACCCTAGCAGTTTGTGGGCTTGTGGACCCATGACCTGTTCCAGCCGCCTTCATTACGCTACATTTCCCCATTGCTGGTATGTAGTGCTCCTATTCTGTTCACATCCCAGCAGGGTGTCCTGTTTTCTTTAGACCTCGGTCTGCCAATCCAATGCTGGACTCCTGGTTCAGTGGTTACCTCCTCAGTTGCTGCCAGGTCCAGGTGTCTCTTAGCGTATTCCCTGCATCAAGGGGTTGGTGGTAGCTGTCTCTACACCTTGTCTGGCCTCGTTCCCATGGAAGGACGACTCCCATGTCTTACTAGTTCTTGCTGGTCCAAGCTTCTTCTGACTTGTGGGTTCTGGGAATGATGTTCCTCCTTTTTTATCCCAGTACATCAAGGCTCCCACAGTCAGGACTCTCCCCTTGCCTCTTCCAAGTAGGGAGTTTCTGCTTCCCTGTAACACTCCTGTTCTTCCCATTTAGCTTGCAGCAGTTTACGGACATTCCTTTGTCCATCTCGACATGCCACTTCCAGGGTGGCCTCTCTTCCCTCTTAGTGGGACCAATTTCAGGCTGTCTTCCCCAGTCATGACTGGCCTTCTGCTATTGAATAGGCATTCTTCCTATTCTGAATCATGTTCACTTTGTCCCCAGTTTGCCTGCTCTTCTCATGGATACGAGCTTCCTGACAGGAAACTTTGCTTTCCTTTCCCTTGATGGCGATCTGTGAGGGCATCCTCTGCTCTATATCCCTTCCCAGGAGTCTTCTGCCATATAACTTCAAAATCTCATTACTTGCTATCTTACGCTAGGTTCACACTAGCATTCGTCTTTCCACTCTTCAGGTCTGCTTGGGGCCCTGAAGAACAGAAGCCTGATCCGCTTAAAAAGCGGTTCGGGTTTCCACCCGAAAAATGCAACAGAATTTCTCTCTGCGCATTTTTTAAGCGGATTCGGGGACGGAAACCCCGAACGTAGAGCAGACGCAGGTGTGAACTTAGCCTTAGCCTTCAAGGGGTATTGGTCCCTTACGACTGCATTTGGGGCTCCATGATTTATTAATACCTTTCTTTCTGGCAGGATACCTTGTCCCAGCTCTTGAGTGATCCATTCAGGACCACTCAGTCCTGGACAGTGGACCTTCACACTCTGTCAGCTGGTGTTGGTTGGACCCAGGGGCTTGGCTTCTCCTCCTTTTCAACTATGTAATTTATTCTGTACTGTGGCGGGTCCTACAGACTAGTCCAGCTTTCCTGCTGGACCTTAGTCTCTCTTTTCTCAGCTTACTGTCCTCCCATGCTACATGGTTCTTATGAACTCTGCAGATTGCCTCTCCTGGAGCTTTTGCAGTGGGCACTCCTTATGGCCGCCTTGCAGTGTTCTCCTTCTTTACCTACCTCCTCTTGCTGCGTCAAAACTGTTGTCCCCCCATTTCCTTGTGGTCAGGCCTGACCTTGCGGGCCTCCCTATGCGGTGTGCCTTCTTTCTGCTTGAGGTCTGTTCCTTGGCCCCCTTCCCCAGGCTCGTTTCAGTCCTCTTCTCCCAGCTGAGTTATGAGCTTGCTTTTCCTTGCCTCTGCATCGGGTGGGTTAGTGTTGGTGATTTCCACTGTCCCAGTATATCCTGCACATCCCTCGCCAAGGGTGCTCCCATCTTAGATTCTTTTACTTCTGTCCTGTTTTGGGCCATCTTGGCTACCTTATGGGTCTGCCCCTGCCCTCTCTTCCCTTTGGGATCTCTTGCCCCTCCTCCCACAGAGCTGATCTTTTACTAACGACCTCCTATTGCGCACCTCTCTGGAGCTTGCAACCTGGTTTAGTCCAGAGGGCCCTGCTAACTACTTAAGTACCTTGGTAACCCTCAGCATTTATCACTCTCCACTGGGTGACTAGATTGTCTAGATATTGGATAGAGCTCTCTCTCTGCCCCTTCCCATAGCTAGGGGGCTCACCAGGCCCCTCTCGCTTCTCCAAAAGTTGGGTTATATGGAACCTTACTATTACAGAAGGTGAATTGGGGAGCCCCAAATAAACACAAACGGATCACAGAGAAATCGGTCCCAGAAAAAAAGAAAATAATAAAACGTAACTTTTGTTCAGATATTTATATGTAAAATAATGTGAATTCACAAAAGTATAATGTTCGGCTTAAAAGGGAATTCCTGATACCAGTACAAAATGGTTGCGGGAGCGATATTCTCTCCCTATCACATCACTGGTGTCAGTAAAAACCCAAATTGTAGATATACAGGTAGATGTATATCCCCTGTGTGTCAGGGTGTCTAAAGAAGGGGGCACACAGCTCCATCAAATTCAGAAGGCCCATGGGTGAGACCCGGCGCTAATTCCCGTGATCAGAGTTCACTCTGTACGCAGGCATTATCTGCCTCAATAGTAACATCGCAAATCTCCCATAGACTGCAATGCAGTTGTATTGCAGTCTATGGGACTTGCAATCAAATGATTGCAGGTTCAAGCCCCCTAGGAAAGCTAATAAAATAGTAAAAAAAAAAAAGTCTTAAAAAATATATACAAAAAAAAATAAAAGTTCAAATCACCCTACTTTCCCTAGAATACATACTGTACAAAAGTAAAATATTACTGTGAAACACATTGTTGCAGGAAATACCACTTTAGACCTCAAATCTTCAAGAAGTATAATTCTTTATTCACCTCGAGGTGGGAGAGTACAACACATTGTACAATCGGCAGTACAAAGATATTACATTCTCAAAGGCATACAGGTCTCAGTTCTCCTTTATCCATTAAAACCCCCATTTATGACATCATTCTCAATTCCTATTGGAGGACGCTTACATCAATCACTGTTGTCATTAATAAGTTCCTTTACACAAAGCCCAGACACATGAGCTTAGACAGATGTTTCTCATATCTGGGGCACCTAGAAAGCCTGTCCACTATATTAATAATCAAAGATAACCTTTGACATCAGCTCATGGCCACCTCCACCTAAGCAATGTCTCACAGGATATAACATTTCTTAAAACACATATGGGTACAATTACCAATTATGAGAATACATAGAACACACACTTATTCATTACATTATTTTATGTAATGTGATAATATGGTACCACCAGTGGATATGTATTTAATAATTCCTCTTCAACATACACATCCCTGTGTCCAAAAACACCTGGTCTACAAACTTATAAAAAAATATTTTTCCCTTACAGTGAATGCTGTAGCAGGAAAAAAAAATCAAAAGTGCCAAACCGCAGTTTTTTTCACTGTTTCACCTCTGATAAAAATTTTAATAAAAAGTGATAAAAGCAATAGACATTCCCCAAAATGGCATAACTAAAAAGTACATGTGAACCGAGAGCAAGGCAGGTGGTTTGGACTCCGCAACCAGAAATGAACGCACACGCGGTAGTTCAAGAAAAAAATATATATTTACTATAAGTTAATAAAGGCTATTTGAAGGTAAAATGACAGGGATAAAGACAAGCAAAATATACAATATAGCATGAACAATTTCAAGGCAAATTCTGCAATGGTTTCTACTTTTACTCTGTCCACTTCTGCAGTATGGACACTGAATGAACAATATACTCAAAACTATCCCTAACTGACCCTGACATCACATTTGGGTGCACCCCCTTTTCCCCAGTGGTCCAGGTGGACCGCTTACAGTCCGTAGAAGCGCGCGGTGGGGCCCAAAGTCGGTCCTTTCTTTTATAGTGAAGCGTCCTCTCCTCACTGTTATCAGGATCTTGGGAGAAATGAAGTTCTCTTTAACAGGGAAACCCAATGAATGCAATGTAATCCAACAGCAGATTCCACTCAGCACACTGACAGTCCTGCCGAATCCATACACTGAGCTGGGTTGTAAGCCGGGGTTTAGCAGGTGCTGTCCAGTACATCAACAGCACTGCGAGTCTCTATCTGTGGTATCCATATACACAGTCACAATGTCAGTCTCACTGATCAGCCACTGAGCACAGTTCCTTTCACGTGGACTCACTAGTCCTGTTGTCTCTTTACACTCTGTTTGTCTCTGGACCAAGATACAGCTTAGCTGTACAGAAAAATCTCCACACCAGTTCAATACAACACTTGCCAAGATGGCTGCTGCTCTCTGTCTCGTCACTTCCTGCTTCTCTGCTCACACTCTGTCTGCAGAACAGGCAGGCTGACATAAAAGGGGGGGGTCTCACTCCAGCATCATGTCACAATTACAATGGCTGCTGTCTTAAAGGAACAGAATCACAGAAATACATTCAACATTAACAGTTTATACAGACAAATAAAGCTTAGGACAACATTGGCTGTCTCTTACATATTCCCCCCCCACTTTAAGATTGGCAGTCCCTGCCTATGACTGTATATCCAGAGGGTTGTGCTTTTATGCACAGGGTGGTAGTATACCGATGTATGGCAGGCCAAACAAACTCATCCTGCGCATACCGAACAGGGGGAATACCAGCAT
Organism: Leptodactylus fallax; assembly: GCA_947044405.1. Taxonomy (NCBI): domain Eukaryota; kingdom Metazoa; phylum Chordata; class Amphibia; order Anura; family Leptodactylidae; genus Leptodactylus; species Leptodactylus fallax. Next base: position 55,424 of record CAMRHE010000035.1, on the reverse strand, counting down.
TTGGCCTAGTGGTCCGTCTGAGGACCGGTGCTATATTATGGGGTGCTGCAGCTATGGGCTGAGAAGGACCAGCGGATTCCGCACCTGAGGGGGCACAGGCCGGAGATACAGTAGTCACAGGTGGAACATCCCCAGGAGCAGGGATCGGCCAACAATCATCCTCCTCGTCTGAGGCCCATTCCGCACCTCCATTCTCTGACTGTGGGAGCTCATTCACATTGGCAGGCCCATCATGATTTGTCCCTTCAGAATGACACAGGCGCAACATATTTCGGTGAAGTACTCGAACACAATCAGTTCCTTCTTTCTGGACCTGGTACACTGGCCCATTCGCATACTTGCGGCCAACAACACGATACGGCAAAGCCTCCCATCGGCTTTCCAATTTCCCTTGGGGTTTCTTGACACGAACTAGCACCAGGTCGCCTGGTTGCAATGGTGCTTCTTGCACTGGGGTCTTATCAGGATGGGGATGTTCTTGCAGGCGCTGCCGCACCAATCGATGGATCGTCTCAAGTCTCTGCCGGTGCGCCCGCACCCAAGAGGTTGGATCCCTCGGAGGGAACCCATCCACATCATCCAACTGTAATTCTCCTATACTTCGCCCAGACCGCCCAAAGAGAAGTGTATAAGGAGAGTACCCCGTTGTAGAATGGACCTGATTGTTATAGGCCCACACCATTTCAGACAAGAACTGAGGCCACTGTAACTTCTTGTCTTCCTCCAGAGTCCGCAGCATCTGTAGCAGAGTTCTGTTGAATCTTTCACAGGCCCCATTTCCCTGAGGGTGGTATGGAGTCGTGTGCGACTTCTTTATCCCGTAGATACGTTGAACTTCTTTCATTACGTGTCCCTCAAAGCAGGCACCCTGGTCGGAGTGGATGCGTTTAGGGCACCCATATACTCGAATGAAATCTTGGCACAGAGCACGAGCTGCTGACTCAGCTGTCTGGTCCTTGGTGGCGGTTACCACCGCAAATTTGGTGAAGTGATCCACCATTACGAGGCAATACTGGTGTCCGCTATTGGATGGGCCCACCATTAGATAGTCTATCATGACGATTTCTAAAGGTTCCTGGGTCACGATGGTTTGCAGGGGAGCTCTCTGTTCTATTGCCTTATGGATCTCACAAGTTCGACAGCTGTGGCATACTTCTTCGACCATTTGACGAAGACCAGGGCAGTAAATCAGTCGCTGTAACCAACGAAAGGTCTTCTCATGACCAAAATGTCCATTCTTATTATGAGCCTCAACTGCCAACGAGCGAGCCAGTTCACTAGGCACCACAATTTGGTATCGAATGTCGATCTCAGAAGGTAAATAGACCTTTCGGCATAGCACTCCATTTTTCATCTCCAACTTTTCCCACTGACTCAGAACAGATAATATCTCACGTGTCAGTCGTTCTCTTTCCTCTCTACAGGGCTTCTGGCCTTTCTCAACACACTTGATCATCTGTGCCAGCCCCTCATGGGTCTGTTGTATCTGTGCCCATTCCTGTCGTGAGGGACCAAAGAAAGGAGCCGTTTCAGTCCCCTCCATCTCAAACTGATTAGCGGCGGCCAAGGCCTGTGAAAATCTGCTGAAGTCGGGCACCTCCACATGCTCCAACTCATGATCCACGTCTACTGTGGGGGTCTGGGCGGTTACCCTAGAAAGCCCGTCAGCATTCTGGTTCTCTGTCTTGGACCGATACTTAATGCGGTAATTGAACTTAGTCATTCGGGCTATCCACCTCTGCTCTAACGCCCCGAGCTTGGCATTTTCCAGGTGAGCTAGTGGGTTGTTGTCAGTCAGTACTAAAACTTCAGCACCGGTCAAATATTCAGAGAATTTCTCGGTCATGGCCCATACCAGTGCCAACAGCTCCAACTTAAATGAACTATAATTCTCGGGGTTTCTTTCAGAATCTCTCAAAGACCGGCTGCCGTACGCTATGACCCTCTCCTGGCCATCCTGAAGCTGGGAAAGCACTGCTCCAAGACCATACAGGCTTGCATCCGTATACAGCTGGAACGGCAAGTGGTAATCAGCATATGCCAAGATTGGGGCTGTTGTCAGTGCATCCTTTAATGCCTGGAAGGCTTGTTCCTGTTCAAGTCCCCACTTCACGGACCGGTTCTTTGGACCACCGGATGTGCCTCGTAGGAGAGCATTAAGTGGTGCTGCTACCTTGGCGAAATCCTTAATAAACCGTCGATAGTAACCGGCTACTCCAAGGAACGCCCTCACTTCTCGCAGGGTAGTCGGTATTGGCCAATCTTGAACAGCCGCTATCTTGTCTCTTGATGGTCTCACCCCTTCTCCTGATACGCGGTGACCCAAGTAATCAATTTCAGATTGGAACAACCGACATTTACTGGGTTTCAATTTGAGCCCATGTTCCCGCAATCTTCGAAATACTTGCCCCAACTGGTGGAGATGGTCTTCAAAGGTCGCAGAATACACTATAATGTCATCCAAGTAGATGAGAGTGAACTCAAAGTTGAAGTCACCGAGACATTTCTCCATCAACCGCTGAAACGTTCCGGGTGCATTTGTCAACCCGAAGGGCATCCGGTTAAATTCGTATAGTCCCATGGGCAAGATGAATGCCGTCTTCTCCTTGTCTTTTGTGGCCATCGGCACCTGCCAATACCCACTAGCCAGATCTAGTGAGGAGAAGTACCGGGCTCTCCCCAGCGCTGAGAGGGACTCCTCAATCCGTGGCAAGGGGTAGGAATCTCGTACGGTGCAAGCGTTTAACTTCCGATAGTCTACGCAAAATCGGATGGACCCATCTTTTTTTCTTACTAACACCACAGGAGCTGCCCAGGGACTCTGGCTTTCTTGGATGATCCCACCCTGTAGCATCTTAGCTAACAGTTCTTTTACTTCCTGATACAACTGTGGAGGAATTTGTCGGTAGCGCTCTCTAATTGGAGGGGTGTCTCCTGTGGGAATCTCATGGTAGATCCCTGTGGTACATCCAAAATCTTCAGCATACCGTGAAAAGGCGGCTCGGTTCTCCCACAACAGTTCATCTACCTTCTGCACACATTCCAGAGAACATGAACTTGCATCCATCTTCATCTGTTCTCGAATTGCACGGCCATTCCATTCAGAGGTGGGTTCCTCATCTTCTCCCATGGACACAGTTACGGTCCACTCATCCCTTTCAGTCGGCTTCAGCTGCATTGGAGTTACTTTCCTTACTTCCTCCGGAGTCACATAGATGTTAGCCAGCTGCCTCCCTGGGGTCAGGTCCACACTCTGGTCCTGAGTGTTTACACATCGAAGTGGTACTCTTCCATTGCGAACTATTGCCAAGGAACGGGCCACTAGCGGATCAACACCTCCTTCGGCTGCCTGCAGTGGTTCTACCAACACAGCTATGCCCTCTAGTTTCCAACAGGTGCCTATGGGCATGGACACTATTGTCTCCCGACTGGGTGGCAGTGTAACTTTTGTATGCAAAGGAACTGAAATTCGAGCCAGAGGACGCTGTGCATCTGAACTTTTCTGTAAGCCACATGTCCGGATCAGCCGCTGGAAAGCTGTTTGAGTAGGCCGATGGGTGGTGGTTTCTTTCCAATAACCGTGACCTTTCTTTTCAAAGAGGATCTGATCTAATTCTTTTAACACATTCATCCCCAAAATGACAGGGACCTTTACTTCATGTGACTCCTGTACCACCACAATGCCTTTCCTACCTAGATCTTGGCCACATACCCGGACATTCATCCAGGCCACTCCCACGACTGGAACTGATAACTGGTTAGCTGCGACCACTCGTACGAATGTATGGGGATCATATTTCACATGTTGCTGGAAGTACCGTTCATAACAGTCTCTACTCAAGGTCGTTACTTGGGAACCCGTGTCAATCATCCCGGTAACCGGAATACCCTCCATTTCCACCTGTATAACAGGACTTGCAGCGATCAGGTCATCATTAGGGCATTCTCCCCACATAGTCTCCTTGTCAGTCTCCCCTACTACACGCCCTACAGCAGCAGGGGACTTCAGTTTAACGGCGGTCTCTCATAAGTTTGTCGCTGCTCTGGACATCTAGCAGCAACGTGGCCCATCCGTCCACACTCCCAGCAGCGTATCTCCCGTCGTTCTGGCCATCTGTTTGGGCCCCTTCGGTAAGCCCCTTCGATTTCTCCTGAGCACTGCATTAACTGATTTGGACCCCTTCGGTAGGTCCTATCCTCATCCCTCCAGCGGGGTGGTGGGTGATTCTGACTTGCTGGGTGTGGACGGCTCACCCTTTCACCTCCAGTTTTCTGGAAGTCTGCAATTTTCATAGAATGTTCATCACAACGGGTGTGCAAGTGTTCCATTTGCTCTTGCAGTTTCTGCATTACTGTGAGAATTTCTTTAACCGTCCCTTTTTCTACTGTCTCTGAGCCAGAACTAGCCCCCTGTGACAAAGTAACTCCAACTGCGGTCTGGGGCTTCGGGAACATACTATTGGCACGGGAGATGGCCTCTACCTGTACATCATGGAATTTAGCATCAGTCTCTCGTCGTATAAAATCCTGCATAGTCACAGTTAAACTGCCGTCACGTATCCCCAGGACAAACTGGTCACGGAGAGTCCGATCAGGGTTACAGAAGGCTGGCGAGCCCCCTCTTTCCTTCACTTGAATATCTCGGAGCAGTTCTTGTAGGGCATTTGCATATTGGGGAAGGCTTTCATTCTCCTGTTGTACCCTCTGGAAGAACCGAGCCTGCAGAGACCCCAGCAATGCAGTTTCTCCATAAATGGTTTCTAGAATCTGGACTACTTGCTCAAATGTCTGCCTTTGTTCAAATGGCCTCAGTATCACCGTGGTCTTAGCATCACCTTGTAATGTCAATATTGCTAGCTCTACTAGTACTTCTGGTGCGGTCTGGTACATTCGCTGTATCATTCGTATCTGTTCCACCCACATACTCACTGACATATTATTGCCATCAAATTTAGCTAACTGACTTATTATAGCCCCTGCTGGCATTCTTCCTACAGCACCATTCTCCCGAACGGGTGCGTCACCGTCCATTCTGGTAAGCGGATCCTGCCGACTACGCCAATTTGTGAACCGAGAGCAAGGCAGGTGGTTTGGACTCCGCAACCAGAAATGAACGCACACGCGGTAGTTCAAGAAAAAAATATATATTTACTATAAGTTAATAAAGGCTATTTGAAGGTAAAATGACAGGGATAAAGACAAGCAAAATATACAATATAGCATGAACAATTTCAAGGCAAATTCTGCAATGGTTTCTACTTTTACTCTGTCCACTTCTGCAGTATGGACACTGAATGAACAATATACTCAAAACTATCCCTAACTGACCCTGACATCACATTTGGGTGCACCCCCTTTTCCCCAGTGGTCCAGGTGGACCGCTTACAGTCCGTAGAAGCGCGCGGTGGGGCCCAAAGTCGGTCCTTTCTTTTATAGTGAAGCGTCCTCTCCTCACTGTTATCAGGATCTTGGGAGAAATGAAGTTCTCTTTAACAGGGAAACCCAATGAATGCAATGTAATCCAACAGCAGATTCCACTCAGCACACTGACAGTCCTGCCGAATCCATACACTGAGCTGGGTTGTAAGCCGGGGTTTAGCAGGTGCTGTCCAGTACATCAACAGCACTGCGAGTCTCTATCTGTGGTATCCATATACACAGTCACAATGTCAGTCTCACTGATCAGCCACTGAGCACAGTTCCTTTCACGTGGACTCACTAGTCCTGTTGTCTCTTTACACTCTGTTTGTCTCTGGACCAAGATACAGCTTAGCTGTACAGAAAAATCTCCACACCAGTTCAATACAACACTTGCCAAGATGGCTGCTGCTCTCTGTCTCGTCACTTCCTGCTTCTCTGCTCACACTCTGTCTGCAGAACAGGCAGGCTGACATAAAAGGGGGGGGGTCTCACTCCAGCATCATGTCACAATTACAATGGCTGCTGTCTTAAAGGAACAGAATCACAGAAATACATTCAACATTAACAGTTTATACAGACAAATAAAGCTTAGGACAACATTGGCTGTCTCTTACATACACAGAAATATTAAAAAAAAAGTTACAGGTGTCAGAATATGGCGATTTTTAGAAAAAAAAAATCTTTTTTGCAAAGTTTTAGATTTTTGTTAAGGGGTTAAATGTAAATAAAACCATAAAAATTTTGTATCCCAGGAATCGTACCGAAACATAGAATACAGGTGACATGTCATGTAACTGCAGAGTGATCACCGTAAAAACAAAGCCTGTAAGAAAGAGTCGCACAAATGCACTTTTTCTTCAAATCCACCCCATTCTGAATGTTTTACCAGCTTCCCAGTACATTGTAAAGAATAATAAATGGTAGCATTATGAAGAACAATTTGTCCCGCAAACATTAAGCCCTCATATGGCTCTGAGAGCGGAAAAATAAATAAGTTACGAGGTTTGGAAGGTGGAGTCAAAAACAAAAATTTTAAAATTCCTCCAGCGGGAAGGGGTTAAAGAGGGTTGTCAGGGCAAAAAAATTATTTTTAAAATAGGCCGGGGAGGTGAAAAAAAAAAATCTTACTCACCTGTGCCTGGTGCTCCGCTCCGGTGTCCTCACATCACGGTCCTATTTAGAGTATAACATTTTTGCTTGGACAACCCCTTTTAAGTATGCTATCCTGCGTTCAACAATGTTATACATGTAGGCATAAACTGCTGTTTGGGTACACAGCAGGGTGCAGATGTAAAGGAGTGCTATGTGGCTTTTGGATCACAGATCTAGATTGTTGGTGTTTGAACGCCATGTTACTATTGCATAGGCCATAAAATGACACTTATAAAATGGGGTCACTTCTTGGGGAATTCCACGTTATTGGCACCTCCGGGGCTCTGCAAAAAACAATATGGTGCCCAGAAACCAGATCCTCTAAATCTATACTCCAAAAGCTAAAAAGCACAGCTTCTTCCCTTCTGAGCCCTGCTGTGTGCCCAAACAGCAGTTTATGCCCACATATACAACTTATTTGTACCCGGGATCATCCACTTAAAATTTTTAGGAGTGCTTGTCTGTGTTGACACAAAGTAGGCACAATATATTGGGCACTGAAATGGCGTATTTCTTATTTAAATTTAAAATTTCACTTGCACATTCATTTTTTGGGAAGCACTCAAAATGAAGGGCTCAAAATGGTAATACACCTTGATAAATTCTGTGAGGGGTGTAGTTTCCAAAATGTGGTCATTTTTGGGGGGGTTTCCATTGTACTGGTACTCTAGGGGCTCTGCAAATGTGACATGGCACCCGAAAACTATTCCAGCAAAATATGCCCTCCAAAAGCCAAATAGTGCTCTTTCCATTCTGAGCCATGTACCCATACAACAGTTTACAACCACATATAGGGTATTGCCATGATCCGGAGAAATTGTGTAACGAACTGTGGTGTCATTTTCTCCTTTAACCACTTGTGAAAATAAAAAATTTGGTGATAAAGTGACATTTTAGTCATTTTTCATTTTCACGTCACAATGTTAATAACATGAAGTACAATGTGTCACGAAACGTTTCAAAGTTATTGCCACATAAAGTGACATATGTGGCTTGTTGGTAGTTTTAATTCACAGCCTAGTTAAACAGGTTGTCCAGGAATTTCACAACCCAAGGAGTAGACCGGGGAAGGTGACACAAAAAAAACAATCATTCTAGTATTTGACTCTGCTGCGACAGAGCTTTTGTCTCCCTCCTCCCCCTATTTTCCCTCCCTGCTCCCTAATAGCCATTTCTTGTTCTTCCAACCCTACCCACCTCCCCCCTGATCTTCCCTCACCATGTGTTTCTTTTATTGCAGATGTCTTGTTTGGCCTGTTTTTTTGGCATTATACGAAAATTTCAATACAATTCTTAAGTAAAAAGAAAAAAAAAAAAGAATCCTACTGCCCTGTCCCCGGCGCTCTGGTATCCGCCTCTACTGACCGGACCAGCGTGTTCCGTGCATATGCCAGCGAAAATTCTGCACCATCCATGACCTCTGAGGCCAATCAGTGGCCACAGGAAAAGAACTGGTGACGTCACTTCCATAAGTCACCAGTTCTTTTCCTTAGGTCATTGATTGATTGGCCTCAGCAGTCACTTGCAGTGCAGGACTTCCTCCAGAAAGGAACGGCGCGCAGTGAGGAATGTGCTCAATATAGTAAACAAAGTGGGAAAAAGTTGAACATTATTGAACTTATTTTAAAAAGGTTTTCCAGGACTTCATACTGATGACTAATCTTAATCTAGATCTAGGATCATCAGTATCAGATAAGTGGGGGTCCAACACCAGGCACCCATACAGATCATCTGATTGAATAGGCCTTGACACAGCTCCATCCATGTACAGTGGCCCACAATGGTATTGAAACTTCATCCCACTTATTTTAATGGTAGAGTATCACTGTTTTGGGCCATTGCATAGTGGATGAAGATGTTTTATTGCCAGCTATGATGCAGCTTGTTTAATCAGCTGATCAGTCAGCCCCAACTGACCTGAAAAGCATATTCTATTTCTAGTAGTCTCTTTGATGTAAACTGAGGTGCCAGTGAATTACTTCTTTCAGTCTCTCTATATATAGAAAACATTTCATGGCACTGTCAGTTGGTGAATAAATTTTCAATCCATTGATTGCAGCAGATTGATAGTGCCATGAATTGTTTTCTAGGTCTGATGTCAATGACCAGTGCTAAAGGTATCCATTTTTATGTTTCTCCTATAGATTTCATTAAACTTGTTGACCACTTATTGATCGCATGCACTGCTTTCTTATTTACAGAGACATAGCTGCTGCAATTGATAGAATGGAGAAATACAACTTTGATGAAATGGTCTATGTGGTATGTATTTTTGTTTTTGAGAAAAATAATTGATTTATTGTTACCTAACCTTTTGGGGTTTGTTTGTATTTTAATCTTATGACAGCTAGTCTCCTACAACCAGCTCAGAGAGAAATGCAAACCGCGGATAGAACTTGCAGAGTAGAAAATTGCTAAAAATTGCAAAATCAAAGTCATGGCCACAAAATGCAAATTTTGTTTAACCCTTTCGCTTCCAGAGGTTTCCAGATATTTTGCACCTCTTGTAGCCAGGGCAGTATTCACAGTTTTGAGATGGACAAATAAAACCTAAATTGCAACGTTAATTATATTAACCCGCCCATACCTATATATTTTCTGAAAGTAGACACCTGCAGCATTGTCAAAATGCCACTTGGTACTGTATACGAACAGGTACCTTCATGCAATTTTGATTTAAAGTGTATGTTTTATTAAAAAATGGTAATAAATTTATATTAGCTGCTAAAAAGTTATATATATCAAGCCTTCTGAAAATAAAAACTCAACATGTGCAGAGTTCATTCATATCACTAAGACCTACACCTGCATGCACAAATCTTCATAAAAACACAACTTGAAGGAAAAAAAATCTTTTTTTGAAGCTAGAAATGTTAAAAAAGTATCATCCTATAAAATGTAGGGATTACACACCGTGAAAAGCAATTGCACCCCTAAACTCTACATATTTCTTGAAAGTAGAAAACCTGAAGATTATATGTGTCTCAATGGGTTATCAATAGCCATGTCCACATTCATGTAAACTTTGTGACAAATACAAATAATCTTTTGAAAATATGCTCTAAAAAATATATTTGCACCTAAAACGCCTATTCAATTGTACATTAACACACAAAAAAAACATATAAAATAATAGATCAAGGTGTACACAATATATATATACAGTACTGCAAACATCAACTATAACAAGCGCTCATACTCAAAAACACTGATACAGTAGACAAGCAATATTTTGCTGTTATTTACTAATATGTTTAAAATCTGTGACTGTGATACCAAATTCTAACCTTTTTGAGATTGCACAGCATACCATATATAATAACACAACTTAAAGGGGTTGTCCAGGCAAAAATGGACAACCAGTTAAATTTTTAAATCAGCCATGGAAGAGTGAGGAAATCGCCTGATTTCCTCACTCTTCACTACTTTCAATGGCTAACACGGTACAACATTATACTACTAAATCAGCCATGGGCAGTGAAAAAAAAAAAAAAATTCATATTCACCTTTCCACAGTGCTCTGGTGCCTCCCACCGCGGTCCGGTCTTCTCGGTCCAGTGTTGACGTGTGGCGGACGTCCCAGCCACATGTAACCGCTGAGGCCAATCAGCAATCTCAGTAAAGGGCCTGAGATGAGATGTCACTACCTGTGACATTATGTGTCTCTTGCTGAAGCTGCTGATTGGTCTCAGCAGAAGAGATCGGGGACGTAATAGCCAGTGAGCAGTTTCACTTTGAGAAGACGCCAGAGCAGCAGGATTGGACCACACTGGGAGGACACCAGAGCACCGGGGACAGGTGAGTGTGATTTTTTTTTTTTTTTTTTAAGTTTTTTCACCTCCCCGAGCCTATGAAAAAAAAAATTATAATAGCATTTGACACTCATGGACACCGCGCTCTCCTGGTTCTCCTCTTATCTCTCTGACTGCACTTTCTGTGTATCTTTTGCGGGCTCTGTTTTTTCCCCTCTTCCACTTGCCATTGGGGTTCCTCAGGGCTTGGTCCTAGGCCCCCTGCTCTTCTCCCTCTACACGGCCCCCATTGGACAAACCATCACCAGATTTGGCTTCCGGTACCATCTTTATGCTGATGACACCCAATTATATACGTCATCCCCTGAAATCACCCCTGCACTAATACAGAACACCAGTGACTGTCTCTCTTCTGTCTCAAATATCATGTCTTCGCTTTATCTGAAACTGAATCTCTCAAAGACTGAACTACTGCTGTTTCCACCATCTAATAGATCTGTCCCTGATATCTCCATTGCAGTCTCTGGCCTTTACCATAACTTCTAGGCAGTATGCCCGCTGCCTCGGGGTTATGTTTGACTCAGACCTTTCCTTAAACCCCATATCCAATCACTCGCATGCTCTTGTCATCTCCACCTCAAAAACATCTCCAGAATACACCCTTTCCTTACCACAGATACACTAAAGACACTTATTGTTGCCCAGATTCACTCTCGTCTTGACTACTGTAACTCCCTACTAATCAGTCTTCCCCTTACTAAACTCTCCCCTCTACAATCTATTCTGAATGCAGCAGCCAGGCTCATCTATCAGTCTAGACGCTACAGCGATGCCTCCGGTCTGTGCCGGTCACTACATTGGCTGCCTATTCAATACAGAATACAATATAAACTTATCACCCGTATCCACAAGGCTCTCCATAATGCTGCACCTCTCTACATTTCCTCCCTCATCTCTGTCTATCGCCCAACCCGTGCTCTCAGTTCACTCAATGACCTAAGACTAACATCCCCTATTATCAGAACCTCCCACGCTCGTATACAAGACTTCTCCTGAGTTGCACCTCTTCTTTGGAATGCTCTATCCCGGACTATCAAATTAACCTCCAATTTCTATAGCTTCAAGCGTAAACTAAAGACATATCTTTTCAGACAGGCCTATCACAACTCCTAATGTAAACCCTTCCGTAGTTAGAATCCCTAAAACGTACCCTCCTCTGTTTAGGCTCCCAAATTTCAGACTAACTTTATATGTCCAGGTACCATCTGCACATTAAAGGACACGACTGATGACGGCTCATACAGTTTTATATGTGTGTAATGACAGTAACCTCTTTTACAAAATTGTCTGACCATTGTATAAGCAATGCTACCTCTGATACCGCCCCTGCTACCTCTTGTGTCGCCCCCTCTACCCCATAGATTGTAAGCTCTTGCGAGCAGAGCCCTCAGTCCCATTGTGTGAATTGACTATTTCTTTGTAATGTATCTTTTTTGTCTGTACTTGAACCCTACAAATTGTACAGTGCTGCAGAATATGTTATGGACAGGGACATCTCTCCTTGAGGAGAGCACCAGTTAAGGTGTGTAGAGTTTTGAGTTGCCTTTCGCCCTCTACTAAGCATCTACATATCACAAGGCATTATGGGAAAGGAGCTGGGAGCTCATGCGTCCTCTGTTGGATGTAACAGATCCTCAGTTTGCTTTTGACTCACCGAGTCTTGAGACAGCAAAAGGGATTTTAGCCAAGCCAGTTTCACAGAATATGTTGGCGCTATATAAATTAAAATGTATTATTATTATTAACATGGCCACTGAATGCTTATTTACATAACAGACAGGCTTTTCAGAAGTACTATTGCTTCAGATTATCATTCACATGAACTGTAAACTGGTTCTTCTTTTACTTTGATATGTTCAGTACTTGCAGCTGCTAAAAAGCCTATTTTTATAAAAAAAAAAAAAATCACAATTCAGTGCAGTAGGTCAATGGAAAAGTAAAGGCATATGGAGGTAAATGCAGGTAACCTAGTAAAGGGTAATCAGCTTTGAGTCCTGTCTGTGACCATGCTTTCTTTAAGTTTCATAATTACATTTATAACTAGCATTTTGTATTTTCTTATCTTAACTGAAGACAGATAAAAGTCAGCAAATCCATTTTCAGAATTTGTTCAAAATATTGAAGATTCTTGGAAAAGACAAAGTAGGTTGGTGAGTATGATGTAATTCTTGTCACTTATCTGGCCATAGGAATACTATGTAAGCCATTCTTTAGACAATATATATATTATCTGACTACTTTTGGCAGAAATCACTACAGTCATTTGCAGTCAGTAATAGTCAAATATTGCCAGATGCACCATGCAAGAGATGGATTCACTGATAGGCCCAGGCTCTAATACAATAATGTTTCAGACCCAATGTTATAGAGTACTATGGTCTATTTTTCACACAGAGCAATTTGTGTCAAACAATTAGATGAGTTCATCAAGCATGTCCTAAAGTCAGATCAATGGGCGTCTGGCACTGTAGATACCTGGACACTACCAAAATGGAATCTATCACTGAGAGAGGGATCCATGTATTGGTAGTTTCTCTTTAATTGAATTTTGGGACTGGCCCCACCCCAGACGACACCATACAAAATAAAAATTAAAAAATATATAATATAAATAAATAAATAATGAAAAGTGAAAACAGACACATTTTCCCTCCTCTTTTGTTTGCATTTTCCCGGATATAAAAAAATGTAAAACACATGCAAAAATAAAAATAACATGAAAATAAAGCCCTATGTGTCATCGAAAAAATATGCAGAAATTAGTTGAATAACGCAAATGATAAAAATGTTACAGCCTTCAAAATCACACATACAAAAAATCCGAAAATGTGTCTGGTCCTGAACCAGAAATTGGCCCGGTACTGAAGTGGTTAAAGAAAGAGTTTTATTCCTATAAAATTTCTGAAATTGTGCTTCAGAACTGCAGAAGAACCTTGCAATTAGTAGTCTTCATTCGGCTGATATTGTGTCCAGTTTAATGCTACAAACAGTACAAGGCTTCTGCTTCCATTTGGAATTCTGTATCCTAAGATCTTTAGTCTATGGGACAGTGCCGAAGATAGAAATACTAATAATTTGAAATTAATTGAAGGATGTATAACTGGCCGTCTATATAGCGAATTATTATTCCAATGGTGTATCAGTTCACTACTATCTGCAATTTTCCAGGAAGAGAATTAGAAAACCTTAATGTTATGTTTACAGGACTGAAATATTTTACTCTGGATATAGTTTATATAGTTCATAAATTATTGTTAAAGGGGTGGTATACAGCAAGCTAATACAGCACTGTATTATGTTATATATTACTATTGCTCTGCCATCTGGTCAAAGATCCCCTTTACTTTATCACAATGTCATTTATTCCCCCATATGAATGTTTATATGGCCCTTTTCTCTTTTAGCTGTAAACATGTAACATTTGGGCGAGTACAGGGGATGCAGACAAGAAGAGGAGATGTTGTTTTTCTGGAAGATGTCTTAGATGAAGCACGTGCGAGAATGCTGCAAAATATGGCCAAAGCTGCAAGTAAGACTTCACCACTTTATATTTCAGTTAAAATATTATCATATTAAAACATAACCCTTATTTCTCACTTATTTCATTGGGGGACACAGCACCATGGGTATAGACCTGTCCACTAGGAGGCTGACACTTGGAATATCAAAAGAAGTCTGCTCCGCCTCTAATCTATACCCTCTTCACAGACACTGTGCTAGTCAGTTTTAACCTAGTGTCCGTAGGAGGCAAGCACGACCTGACTCCCCAGTCCCCACTCACCGCATCAGCAGCCAGAATGCCAGGACCCCACTACTACGTGCGAGGTTCACCAGATAGGGGAGTATGAGAATCCCCCCCACCTTGGCTGGACAGGCTTTCTTGGCATCCTGGCCGCCATTTTCAGCGCGTCACAGTGAATGACCCCCATTTTCCCGGCGCTCGGGCTGCCATTTATGCCTACCTGGGCTTTCACTTCTTGGGGGCTCCTTCCAGGCACTCCAGTTCCTTTTTTGACCCTTTTCAATGCCCCCGAACAACGTCTTCTAATGCCCCCTCTGATTGGCCATGGGGAGGTCTTTTGTTTCCTGTCCTATCCTGTGGAGACAGGAAGAACTGTGGGAGGGGTTTTCTGCCAGTGTTTTTCTTTAACTCTTTCTCTTCTCCTCAGCATTCCTGCAGCCTGTAGCTTCCACAGGACTTTTTCCAGTCTGTCCTGAGGGACACCGCATCTGAGATACCTCTCCGTGCAGTAGTTGGCGACAGGACCTCTCCCAGAGGTCTGATAGGCTAACCCTCCGGGTTTTCCCTCTTTTTTTTTTTTTTTTTTTCCTGGGCCCCTGTCACCATGTACTCTCACAATGCCAATTCGCCCCCTGGCCCTTTCTAGAGGCGTCCTAGCGCCAGCCACCCTCCTCTAGCTTCTCTCAGGATTTCCACTCTTTTTGTGACTCCACCTTCTCATTGCGGAGGACAGTCTTCCTGGGACTCACTCTCCGAGATGTCCTCTCTTCTAGCCCAGGTCTTCCTGGCATTCTCGCTCCGAGCCTTCCAGGCTTTTCCTCTTACAAGTCCTCCTCTGCATGAGATCTTCCCCCTCTCGAGACTTCTTCGGGTGGGGGATGGCTGCTCTCCTTCCTGGAGACCTGGCTTGCCAGCACCGACTACTCCTGGGTCCGAGAGGTGGTGTCAACCGGCTACTCCATCGAGTTCTCATCCGTTCCAAATGGAAGTTTTCTCTCATCCTCTTTGCCTTCCTCCCTCACTTGAGCGGCCGCCTTCCTCCAGGCTGTCTCCACTCTTCAGCAGCAGGACGCCATTGTCCCCGTCCCCGCTTCAGAACTTTTCCGGGGTTTTTCATTCTTACATTTTCACCGTTACCTAGAATGACAGCTCTCTTCGTCTCATCCCGGAGCTAAAGAGGCTCAACAGGTTTCGCATGAAGCCCCTGTGGTCTGTGATGGCATCTCTGGAGACCGGTGACTTCCTGTAGTCCATCGACTTTCCGCGACGCTCACCTCCCCAAGTTTTTCCCAGGTGATTGCGTCCCTCCTGAGTTGCCCTGATTCTATACTTGGATGACCTCCTTGTTCAAACTCCCTCTTGGATGGACATTCTGACCAGCTTGTGGATCACCTTGGACTCCCTTTGCCGATTTGTCTGGCTCATCAGTGAGGAAAAGTCCTGTCCTGTGCCTTTTCAACACATGAAATTCCTGGGCATGATCTTCGATACACACCAGGGCAAGTTTTTCCTCCCGGAGTCCAAGATCCTGGCCCTCTGATGCAGTGTGTCCTTCCGTCAGAGGAACCATCAGTGCTCTCTTCGCTTCTGCCTGTGAGTCCTGGGCATGATGGTCCTGACCTTCAAATCCGTCCCTTTTGCTCAGTTTCGCTTGAGCCCTTGCAATTGGCATTTCTGGCTTGCCAAGACAAGTCTCCATCCAATTTGAACGCCTGTTTCTCCTGACTCCCTGGGTTCGCCAATATCTTCTTTGATGACTCTACTCCCCAGGAATCTCTCAGGAGAAATCCTTCTTTCCATTCTTTTGCAGGTGATCCCTCCGATGCCAGTCTTCCGGCTGGGGAGTGGTCTTCGATGCCATGACTATTCAGGGCCTGTGGTCCAAAGCCAAGACCTCCTCCAAATCTATCTACTGGAACTGGTGGACCATCTTCTTGGCTCCTGTCTCATTGGACCTCTCCCCTCATAGGGTGTGTGGTCAGAGTTCAGACCACCAAATCCACTGCAGTTGTCTGCTTGATCCTCCAGGAGGCACCAGGAGCCGTGTGGCCTTGGTAGAAGCCTCCCACTTTCTTCTTTGGGTGGAGCATCTTGTTTCAGCCCTGTTGACTGTCCTCATTCCAGGCGTGGAACAGGCGGCAGACTACCTAAGCCGAGGAAAGCTCGTCCAGGGTGCATGGTTGCTTCTCCAGAAGATCTTTCTACAGTTGTTCCCCCGTTTGGGCAGTCCCAATGTAGACCTCCGCCTCCCACCTGAACCACAAGCTCTCCCGCTACATGGCCAGGTTCCAAGAACCCTTCCGACATAGCCGCCATTACCTCATGATTTCCTGGTTGGACTTCCTTCTTCTGTACCAGTTCTCTCCTCTTTCTCTTCCCCCTCGAGTTCTCAAGAAACTCAAGACTGAGGGAATTCCAGCCATCCTGGTAGCCCCAGTTTGGCCTCGCTGCGCCTGGTACACAGATCGTCCTCTGCTAGTCGCCCTCTTTCTCAAAGACCAATTTTCCACCTTACCTCAGCTGCGTTTACCAACGTGGCCATTTAAGATGAGGTCCTGAGGCGATGCAGTTTTTTGGAGCCTGTTGTCCAGTCCATGCTCAGGGCCCGAAACTCCTGGTCTTTCATCGATCATGGAAGGCCTACGTATGGTGGTGTGAGGGTAATGACTTCCATCTGCCTTCCTGCAGGAAGTGATACACTTTACTCCTCCCAACCGTCCTCCTTGAGATGCTTCAGGCTCCCCCTTTTGAGCCTTTGGTGAGATCTCTCTTCACTTTCTGTCCTGGAATGTTTCCTTCCTGGTGGCTAACGCTTCCATCCGCAGGGTCTCCGGTCTAGCTTCACTGTCCCGGAAGCCTCCCTGTCTGGTTCTCCAGAAGGACAGGGTTGTCCTTCATCCGACACCTTCATTTCTCCTCAGGTGGTTTCTTTCTTCCACATCATTAAGGATAACATCTTACCATTTTTCTGCCCAGAGCCTAAGCACCGCGTTAGCAATCTCTTCCTTGCCTGGATCGGGCAATCCAGGTCTATTTGTCTCTCTCTGACCACTTCCGTTGTTTGGACGCCTTGTTGTTCTCCTAGAGGGCCCTTGCATTGGGCCTAGCTGTTTCCAAGGTTTCCATCTCCTGATGGTTTCGGTCTGCTATTAGGGATTGGCCATTGCCTCTCCGTGTGATGACTCTTCCTCGAGACCTATAGGCGCCTCCTGGGCATTTCGGCATCAGGCTTCTGCCGCCCAGGTCTGCAAGGCTGCCGCCTGAGCCTCTGTCCACACCTTCTCCAGGTTCTACCAGATCCATTCTGTGGTCTATGCCGATGCCACCTTGGGTTGTAGGTTCTGCAGCGGCTGTGCTCTAGGATGCTGGGACTGCTTTAGGGCATCCCATAGTGCTGTGTCCCTCAGTAAAATAAGTGAGAAAACTGGATTTTTGTACTCACCGTAAAATCCTTTTCTTGATCCTAGTGTCAGCCTCCTAGTGGCCAGGTCTATACCCATGGTGCTATGTCCCCCAAAGAATACAACGAGAAAAGGATTTTACAGTGAGTACAAAAATCCAGTTTTCTTTGCAGATAAAATCATTCCTTATTTATTATACTTAATACATAATTTATTATACATAATATATTTGATTATAGCGATTCACACAAGTTATGAATGTATATAAAGTGCTTTACATTGCTGTTAATGCTTAATAGATAAATGTATTCTTGTAATGGATTTTTTTTTTCAATAGCAAGTAAAGCCACGGAAGACCCAGCTGATACTGCAGAAAAAATAGGTGTCGCTGCTCTTATCATACGGGTATGGTAGATCCTAATTTAAAGGGAAAATCAGTTTAATGGGGCAGCCATATTGGAGATGCTCACTTCCTTCCTGTATTGTCTGATGGTTATGACAGACTGTTAGCCTAGACTCAAATGAACTCAGTCCTTGTGTTCGCCAGATTTACCAGCTTGAACTTCATGCCAGGAGAGGCATTTTTTTCCAGTTAGCAGAAGAAATAAGCGTCATGCTTGATCTTTAAGCAGATTCCACCTGGTAACTCTCATTGTAGTGAATGGGGCGCAGAAAAATTCTGACTTGCTGGTGTGGAATTTGCAAATTTGGTCAAGCAGAAAAATTCAGCTTCAAACTCCACCGTGTAAACATACCCCTAAGGTGTATTTTACACATGGCAGCTTTATTTAAAATTTTGTTCATTAAAGTATTATCCATATTTCTGAATATTTTTTGTATTTTTTTAATTTTTATTACTGCAGCATTCACATTAATTTATATTCAGTTAAAGGATAGGGCAGTGTGCACAACAAATCTGCTACAAGTAAATATACTTGTATAGTCTTCAGAAAGTAATGGAGTACAGCAGCCCATACCTGAGAAGATGTATACAGATCCACCCCCCCCCCCCTTCATCAACTGTTTGAAGGGGCTTAGCCTCATTCTCATCTATGGGATAAGACTGTCATCAAATTGCATGGCTGTTATAAATTGGATGGTTGCAATATAAACCATGCACAAATGCTGTGGCCCCATCAGATGATCAGCAGGGGTGCCACATGGCGCACTCTCACCTGATCTTTTATTAATTACCTATCCTGAGGAGGAAATGGATAGCAAATAAGGGATTTATATGTTAAATGTTTATATATATTAATGTTAATATACCAAATTATGCCCATTGAACATTTATGGTGAAAAAAACATCCTGAAGCAATTGATTTCTATCCCCCCTTCCCTTTATTAGAAAGGAACACAATAGAAAATGGTCAAAAGAAAATGGATTTGGTATATTGTAGTTAATGGGTTTTTCTGGGCACAAAATTAATTTTTAAAAAAGGTATGTTAGTGCTATTAATAGGTTAATAAGTGTCTAAATACCTTTAGCAGTGATTTGAGTGTTTTCTGGGAGCTCCTGGCATGCTCTGCATTTGTTTACATCTGCATCTTCCTGTTCTAGGTTTTTACTACAAATGCTCACTTAGCACTCCCCCCTCCCTTTTTCCCTAGTTACCCTGCCCACTACACCCTCAGCAGCCATCTTTAGACTCCTTGATCTCACTCAGTTATACAGTAACTGCACATGGGCTCGTTGAAAATATTGGAGAGTTTTCCAGGACAGAACTACTACACTCTTGCTCCATATTGGGTGGAATGGGAGAGAGAGTGCTAGTGAAAAGAGAGGGATGACTGTTGCACACTATATCTCCTTCCATCCAATTTAGGCAACAGTTATTCTCCTCTTCTTGCACTCTCTGCCACTCTTCTTTCATCCAGTTTAGTCAACAGTCATTCCTCTCTTCTCACTTGCACTGTCTCTGTCGTGCCATCCAAGACTGGCAGGAGAGAGTGCATGTGAGAAGAGAGGAATGACTGTTGCCTAAATTGGATGGAATGGAGAGAGTGAGGAGAGAGGAATGGCCATGTACTCGCTGTGGGAGATTTATCAAGCAAAATATGCCAGATTCTGGTGTAATTTGTACTACAAAACTGGTTAACATGTTGTGCATCACATTTATCAAGTGTTTTTGACACTTTTTTATGACTTGTATGATATAAGGCTTGGCTTCGTGGAAAGGGGCGTGACCTAATTTGTGATGCTGTTGTGAAAAAGGATAAATAACATGACATTGTATAGACTGTCTTAAGAACAAGAAAAATTAATAATTGCATTAACGTTAGGGCTGGGCGATTAATCAAAAAACCAAAACAGAGCATCAATGAGAATTAAGAAAATCATGTCGGTTTTTTACAGTTTGGTTATTAAAATATTTGCAGTTTCATTCAGACCGAACATGGCCAAACCCGAAACTGCTATAATTATACTGTGGGGTCAGGGGAGGTGAGGAAATATAAAAAAAAAAAAATCAGTGTTACTTACCTCTCCTGCGCTCTGCCGTGACTCTACTGTCTTCGGCACTTTTGGCTAAAGTCACAAGGCATCGCGATGCTTGTGTCTGTGTGTCATGACGATGTCACATGATGCTGAGGCTCAATCAGCGGTCCCTTACGTCAGCCAGAAGTGCCCAAGACAGCAGGGAGTCGCGACGGCTCACGGGAGAGGTGACTAACAAAGTTTTTTTTATGTTTCCTCACATCCCCTGAAGAGACCCCACAGTATAATAGCAGTTTCAATTTGGCTGTATTAGGGCAGAATGAAACCGCTGGATGAACCTCGCGAGACAAATCTCGCAGGGTTCGGCCAACACTTAACCATACTGTAAAGGGGGCATGGCTTAAACGGGGCATGACCTAAATAATCACTATTAATCACAATTGAGGTAAAATAGACGATTAATCGCGGTTATAAATGTCCAGCCCTAATTAATGGATTTGCCCATTGGGGGATTATTAATTTAGCTGAATAGCTTAGGGGAACCTTCAGTGCTTATGGGATGGGAAGTTTGTTGTATTGTTTTCGCTTACTCCTTTTGCTGATGTAAACCTTTTGTGTCATTTGTGTATTGGATTGTATGTACAGTTATACAAATACAAACTGGAAAATAATGGAACTTAGGTTATGTAGCAATAAAGACACATCCACAGTCAGATCTGAGGAGAAATGGCAATGAACAGGAATGTTTGCAGATTGGGGATTTGTTATAATTCATTAGTGTTTGAGAGGGAGTAAACTGAATATGGTTGTTACATGAATTATCTTTTTTTCACTTTATTATAAATTAATGATATTGTAAACACTGGCTTATTGAAAGCTTCCCCCTATAAAATGTTAAGTTAACAGTTTTTGGCTACATATCTGTGACAGTTGGATTATGTTCACGGATGAACCTAGCCTCTCTGCTGCCTGAGGTGAACTGTAGAAAGACGAACACCCCCCTGCCCCTCCGTCCGCCCCCTCCCAAAAGAAAAGAAAAAAAAAAAGATACCCACCCGGCTATCTTTGGTTGCGTGATGAGCCCCCCCTAAATAGGACACACACCCCCATTGCAGATCAAAAAATACCCTTATTGGACCCCCACATAGTATAACACCCCCTTTTTTTGACCCCCACACGATATACAAACCCCCTTTTTGGGGGGCCCACCCCTTAATACATGCTCCCCCCCCTTTTTTTGGCCCACAACATGATACATGACACTCTTTTTCAGGCTCCCCCACACGGTATATGGCCCCCTTTTTTTTGCCTCCCACAGTTTATGACCCTGTTTTTTATGCCCCCCCCCACAGTTTATGACCCCGCTTTTTATGGCTCCCCACAGTATATGACCCCTTTCTTATTGCCCCCTCCCACAATATATAACCCCTTTCTTATGGCGTCCCCCATAATATATGACCCCTTTTTATGGCCCCCACACGGTATATGACCCCTTTTTCTTACCCCCCCCCACACAGTATATGATTCCCCCCCTATTTATATTCCCCACACAGTCTATTACCCTTTTTATACCCCACACACACACACAGTATATGACCCCCTTTTTTCCCCTCACTCCCACACAGAGTAGCAGACAATAATTTTGACTCAATCGTCCACGCTCCTCTTCTGACAGCCCTCCGCTGCCAGCGTTGAAGAACTCCGTGATGCTACGTTGTGACTAATGTTGCATCACCTAGACGCGGCAGCGTTGAGCGGCTAGGACAGGATCGTTGAGAGGTGAGTGAAAATTATCGGAAGCTGCTAATTGCAATAACACAAATAAGTAGCTGCCAATTAAATAAAATGCCACCCCCTAGTTTATTCCATAGAAGAGCTGTCTGAGGCATCAGGTCGCCTCATGGAAGAAGCATCCCTGATTATGCTCAGCCCAGATATGTAAATACCTGACTGAAATCACAACTGACATCCATTAAAACTGAAATGCTGTTTTTCGCATATATTTGTTTTTGAGGATTTTAAAGGCCCGCTTCAGGCAGATTACCATTTCAAATGGGATGAAGCACTGCAAAGCATTGGAGACACTGGAGTCTTTTTACAGTATACACATGCACGACTGCAAAGGTGAATTAGAAATATCTAAATGATTTATTCAGTGTTTATTTCAGATTATTTCATTATAACAAAATCTATATTTTACGCATTCCTCCAATTATATAGCAAAATGATGATAGTTCAAGAAAGTGCTCAATAATTTGAGCACAATGCATTACAGATTCTGATGCTAAAGAGCAGCAGAGACCAGCAGTTGTCAGTACTGTGGGATACTCATACCTATTCACTAATAGACTGTCTTAAACGTCTGTATCCACTATGGTAGCCTGCACTGTAGTATGTCATGTGATTTGTGGGAGCCAGCTAATTCGATATGGGAGCATAGGCAACAGAGCAGAACACTCTGTTCCCTAGTGCAAAGATATGAGCAGCCTGCAGCATTATAGGCCAGTCTGTGGTTATTTAGAAGCAGGAACTATGTACACTCTTATGTACACTACTATAATGTTTTATATACTTGGAGATACAAACTAACCATTGTTAAATTGGGTTTACATGCTTGGTGTTTTCATCATGTTGTTTTTTTACACTTGTATGGGATCTGTTTAGATCAGGGGTGTCAGAATCATTTTGACCAAGCCAGCATTATGGTTGCCTCCAAAGGTTCATAAGACTGTATAAAATGTGCAATCTATAAATCTAGACTACTGCAATGTAGTGCAGTCATAGATGTATTGAAGGAGGCTATGGAGCCTGGCTATGTGCACTGTGATGGTATTTCTCTGGATTGCATATAAAAAAATAACCTAAAATAAAATAAGTTGACTTTGCTGGTATATTTCCTTGCTTGACCAGTTTTAACAGTCCCTGTTATTAACAGCTTGCTTACTCTTTGGAGTACCAGAGAGGAGGAAGATTTTAGTGTATCCTGCCTGCAGGAACCTTCTATCATTGCC
Organism: Leptodactylus fallax; assembly: GCA_947044405.1. Taxonomy (NCBI): domain Eukaryota; kingdom Metazoa; phylum Chordata; class Amphibia; order Anura; family Leptodactylidae; genus Leptodactylus; species Leptodactylus fallax. The sequence goes on along the minus strand of CAMRHE010000035.1, from coordinate 32,448 downwards.
ACACTGCAGCACTTTCTCAGGTAATATCCTTCATTCTGCAGTCACAAACTATAGTCATAAGTCTATGTTCAGGGAGATGACAGTGATGTAAAATATGTTATTTCAAGGAAGACAAATAGTACATTAGTGATTGACTCCAGTACTCTGGAAAATTTTTGTTTTCTGGTGCATAGAGCTCCTTTGTGTATTGGTGCATGGTCATTGCTTTGTAGTCTTTGAAGAAATGCTTCAGATAAAATGATAATAAATGTTATAGTTCTGCCACTGTCGAAAGTAAACTAATACACCACTCCTTTAGCTTTAAACTAAGCACTTTGATACTGTGTTTTATTTTAAGCAAATATGCTCACTTCAGCCGCAAATAATCATATGTACAGTTGGGATACATGGCTGGGAAAAATTTGACACTAGCAGGTTTTTCTACTACATATTTAATTTGCATCACAGTGAAAAGGAATTTAAAAAATCTCATTTAAATGTAACATTTGTATGATATGCGGCTACAAGGTCAGATACTAAATACTTATGGTCCAGTATTTTATTCATTTTTTTTTTTTTTTTAATGCAGATATGATGAAGTAATATACAAAACACTGAAGGAGCTTCAACCAAGATATTTGGTTGCTTACCTCATGGGCCTTGGGTTAGTAGCAATTCTTTTCTCACAGTATTTTCACCATTACATGTTTGAGTTAGGAATACACGGATCAAACTCCCAGCCAGGATTACAGAAACAGTTTCTGTAACTCCCATAGAAGTAAATAGGAGTTACAGAAACACTATTATTTTCTATGGTTGTTGTGTAAATAGTGTAGCACAGCTACATTCATATGTTTCCGTAATCCCGACCACCACAAGTGGCTGGAAACATGATTATTCTCATTTTAGCCATGAAAGGCTAATGGAAACATGTATATTCTCATTTCAGCCATGAAAGGCCGACAAGAGAATACCTCTTTAAGATAATGCAACTTAGACTTTTTTCCACGAATTACATATAGTTGACCTATAAGTCATCAACATGTTGTTGGTGGGGACCCCCACGGATGAGTTGTTGAGTGCGGCAGCATTCAGGTGAGAGATGCAGCATTTTCACTGAGTACCAAGCACATCACTGTACATTGTTTAGGGGCTGTGTTTGGTATTGCAACTCTGTTCTATTCACTTGAATGAGAGTGAGCTTTTGCTGTACCCTGTAACTGATGAATGTGACATGATTGGCACAAGGAAGGCTGCTATCTTGTCCCATGCCATAGCTGAGCAGTGTATGAATTAGCCCGCAAAGCCTCACAGTTTCAGGATCCACTGACCCCCTTTCCTCCTCACGTGTATCCTGATATACTAGAATGCTCTTAATGTTGTGTAAAATCTTGTGTTGACATGACCTGCAATAGTTAAACAGATAATGCACAAACTGTCTAATAATATATATGTGTCTGGTGCACATTCTGTAGACCTCTCTTGCGTCTTTTGGGGGGTTTTCCTGATTGACTTTGTATAGGAAAGCATAAAATCTGCAAAGATATCCAGTGAGGAAAAAAAAGTGGATTTTACAGTAATGGCAAGCATTTCTGCATCAAAATCAGTGAACCCTTATTCTCTCCCTTGCTTGCAGCCAAATTGTTTGGTAAGCCACAGCTTACTATAGGTTCAGGTCTCTTGCGGACCCAAAAACAGAGAAGCTGTCCACTTAAAAAACTGTTACCTGCGGACCCCATAGACTTGCAGGACTCCTCTCTCTGCCGATTTTAGGCGGAATCCTATGGAATCTCCAACAAAACTGTGAACCTAGCCTGAATTTGGCAAAACCACCTTTTTACCAGGGTTATCAGGAATTGGACCAGACTTAAAACCTGCAACAAAATGATACAATGCAAGTGAATAAGGTTTTTCTAAACTTCATTAGCACACTGCACAAAACCCCACAAAAATCATATCCACATTGTTGCTGCTGTAAATGCTGCAGACTTTCTACCTGCAATTCCATGCGCTGCACATTACATCTATGGGACATGATGTGCAACGCACCTGGCCCATTGAAGGCTGAAGAGGGAAGAGGAGGCCGCGAGCAGGAGTGGGAAGTGAATGCAGCCAGGTTCTTCCCAGTTCTGCCAATCCGGTTGTTAAAACTTGATTGCAGATCCGGGGAGAAGTGGCTCTCCTGACCTGGTTCTGCTACTGGTAGAGTAGGAAGCCACAAGTTTCCTACTCTACCACTGTCTTATTTTTAGGCCACAGGCCACATTGAGCTTGTAGCCTGCAAGCTGACTATCAGTACTTACCTGTCTACTCTCCAGCCCCTCCTGCTTCTTCCTGCTCCAGGCGCACATGACATCACAACAGTGTGCCCAGAGCAGAGAGAAATAGCGGGACCAGGGAGCAGATAGGTAAGTAATGACTCAATACTGATATAAGGCCCCTCCCCCCATACAATGGCCACTTCACTGCTCCCCCCCATACAGTGGCCCCTTCACTGGTCCCCCATACTGTATGGGGACCTGTGATGGGGCTATTATATTGTGTGGGGACTGATATCCTGTAGGGGGGGACTTTAATGTGTGGGGAAATATTAAAGGGGTGTGGGTTTGGACTTGGTGTACAGAATGAGCACCGGAAGCAGATCCGTACAGCTGATGGGGCTGTATGTCAGTCCCCTACCAATCAGATATTTATGGCCTATACTAAGGATAGGCTATAAAAAAAAAAAGAAACCCGACAACCCCTTTTAATATTCCTCCCAATACCCCACACACTTTAATGTCCCCCTCCACACAATATACTGGCCCCATCACTGTTCCCCACACAGTAGGGAAGTGGCCACAAAACAAATTAGATACAGACAACCCCTCTAAAAGGTTGTCCATAAATTGCAGTGACCCCTGTGACGGCCAGGAAGGTGTAAAATTTAAAAAAAAAATTTATTTTTTTTTTCACCTGTCCCCCACCTTTGTCTCTTCGGTCTCATGGCGGTGCCTCATTTCTGGAAATCCTGTAGCCAGTTTGTCTCTGTGGTAACATGAGGGACCCTAGCTGCATGGACACTGGCGGCAGACAACAGAGTGCTGGGAACAGGTGAGTATGCTTTTTTTATTTTTTATTTTACTGGACAACCTCTTTAAAGGGTTTAACCATCTTTTTAATATTGATAGCCTGTCCTTAGGATAGGCCATCAATATTACACCAGCAGGGGTCCGTCAGCCAGGACCTCTGCAGATCAGCTTTTCCAGGACAGTGTGGCTACAGGTAATATTAACAATTCCAGGAGCCATGCTGTTCACTTGCCATACAGAGTGTAGCGGTGGGTTTAGGTGGTGCACATCTTATGGCAGGTGAGCAGCATGGCTCCCGACATGTTATTACCTGTATCTACACTGTCTTGGTACAGCTAATCTATAGGGGTACTGATGGTGGGCCCCTCAAAACAATTCCACTAATAGGCCCTAGACATCCCAGTCCAACACTGCTTGGAGATGTATCTTTAGTGTGTCTCTGCATAGGTAACACTTTCTAGCATGACACTGTCTCACTGACTGAAAAGTACAGCACTTGAACGATTTGGTTCCATGAAAATGAGAGCCTGTTCTTATTACATACTATGTAGATATCGTATTTGACTGTTCATATGCATTCTAACTATTACACTTTGAGACGTTCTTAATTTGTCATAGGTACCTGATATGTCAACACCAAGTTTTTACTCAACATATTCAAGAAATAGATTTTTCATTTGTCATACATTTTCCAGCTAAGCTAGGTTCACACAAGCGTTTGGATTTCCGTTCTTCGTGTCCTCTTGGGGACCCGAAAAGTGGAAACCCTATCCACTTAAAAAGCCTGTTACCTGTGGAAACCCGCAGACCCTATAGACTATAAAGGGGTCTGCCGGGTTTCCGCCCAAAATCGGCGGAGAGAAAAGCCCTGTTCCCGAACAGTCACACAACACTAGTGTGACCGCAGCTTTAGATGTCAATTTTTTTGTAATCCACTCTTTATTCACCTATTTACAGGAAGAGTAAGAGAGGAATGGCTGTACTGGATAAAACAAAAGGGGAAAAAACTCTTATAATGATGCAGGCTAAAAGCATAGAAAATATTGAGTAACATTTTTTTTTTACCATTTTAACATACACTAAATCCTATTTCTTATTTTATAGCCATTTAGCCAATGTGTCACATCAATCTCTTGAAGTTAAAGGAAGCCCCCCAGAAGTTGCACACGTAAGTCCCACAAGATGGTGCCAAACATACATTTTACATTATTGTGTTTGCTAGTTCAAGTGCCCAACCTTATAGCCATTGCCAATTGCACATTCACATTTGTTATTTCAGTCTCCAAAATTTAAATATCACACAGTTTAACATGATAGGCTATGATATAAATACCATTGTTTCTACAGGCTCGGCTTTATTTCTTCAATGCTATACGGGTAGTTATGGCAAGTGGAATGAAACTGCTTGGGATTAAACCAGTTGATAAAATGTAAGAAATACCACCATGCATTATTTTAATAAAAACATCTGCATACAATGGAGTCCTCTTCTTTGAAATATTAACATGTGATATATGATCAAAAAACATTTTTTTCCCTTCTCCCATGACAGCACCAGAGAGAGAGGATCTGTCCCCAGGGAAAGGAAAAAATAAAGGAGGAGCATCTACCCACCAGTAGTTTGCTGTCCCAGGAGACAAAAGGATTTACCTGGAGTCTGGAGTGCGGACGGAGGCAGGAGATTGATCCTAGTTGGGATCCTCTACTGGATCCCTCAAATCCTAATCGGTTGTGGGTTGCCTTTTTCTGGGGATTGCTGGGTCAGAAGGCTGCTGGGGTCCCGAGTATCAGTGAGGGCAAGAATGCAATAGCATAGAGGTCTGCTGAGGTCACCAGAAGTCCCAGCTTCCACTGGAGGAGGAAGATACTGAATTGTTACACTGGAACGAATAGAGTTGGTCTTTTCGCGGGAGAGGCAGGGCAAGAAGAATCCCGGCAGCTCCTAAATGTTTCAAGAGGATGGATGCAAGTTAAGACACTGATAGAGCCACTGGGTTAGGGAAGCGTTAGTAAAGTCCAACAACAGAGTGTGCCTTGTTTAAGGTTAAAGGGATTCTATCATTAGATTTAGGCAAATTTGCCTAACAACATGTTGAAATAACCTTTAGAAAGGCTATTCTAGCCCTACCTATCTTTATCTTTTCTCCGATGCCGTTTTTTAAATAAATATTTTATTCTTATAAGCTAAATCTGTGCACGGAGCACAGGGGGCGTTCCCCTTGTGCTCTGAGCACTGCACTGTCATATCCAGTATTCCGCCTCCTCTTGCTACTGCACACCCCTTCATGTGAAGATATCCTCTTCTTCTTATTCTTCGCTGTGTTAGCATCAGCATTTCTCACTACAGCGCATGTGCGGGATTTGCATGCTGTGTAGTGGAATTCCCCTCCCTGTTACAAGCCATTAAAATGTTGGTTAAAGAAGAGGTCTGAAGATCCCTTAAGGGCAGGCTGACCCATAAGGAAAAGCCAGGCTCCTCGTCTGGAAGGGGTCTAGACTCCTCTTCAGAAGACAAAAACCTCCCACATCTAATTGTTCCTCATCTTTCTTCTCGGAAATGGAGTATGGTGGATCTTCCTCTTTGCCGATAACCATGACTATTTGCGGGCTTCATTAAGGTGCCGCTATAGCTCCACCTCCGATGACACTGACTGCTTGTTGGCTTCATTAATGCGCCATAACCATGACTATTTGCGGGCTTCATTAAGGTGCCGCATTGGCTCCACCACCAGATGCTGTTGCGAACGGCGCCATATTACCTCACTTAAGTGAAGCCAGAGCAGCGTTCAGACAGTGTCAGCATCCGGAGGCAGGGCAAGTGTGGCGCAAACGACGCCATATGTTTTGCTGACACGTGTGTCATGGTGCAGTTCGTGCTGCACTTGCAGAGCTCCACCCACTGCCGATAACCATGACTACTTCCGGGCTTCATTAAGGAGCCTCGCTTGCCCCGTCTCCGATGACACTGACTGCTTGCTGGCTTCATTAATGCGCCGTTCGTGCCTCGCTTGCCCCATCTCCAGATGCTGATATGAACGGCGCCATATTACCTCACCTAAGTTAAGCCAGAGCAGCGTTCAGACAGTGTTAGCATCCGGAGGCGGGGCAAGCGCAGCGCGAACTGCGTCATATTATCTTGCTTAGTGAAGCCAGCAAGCAGACAGTGTATTTGTCTCTTAGTGAATTCCATTATTGAAGCCAGAGCAGCAAGCAGCCTTATATTCAGACAGCTGCAAACACTGCTCACAGCCGCAGATTTGTGTCAGGCAGCTCCAAAAACTTCTGCCAGCCGCAGATTTGTGTTAGCTGCAAAAACTTCTGCCAGCCGCAGATTTGTGTTAGCTGCAGACAATTCTCACAGCCGCAGATTTGCTCAGGCAGCTGCAAAAACTTCTGCCAGCAGCAGATTTGTGTTAGCTGCAAACAATTCTCATAGCCGCAGATTTGTGTCAGGCAGCTGCAAAAATTTCTGCCAACCGCAGATTTGTGTTAGCTGCAAACAATTCTCACAGCCGCAGGTTTGTGTTATTTGCAAAAACTTCTGCCAGCCGCAGATTTGTGTTAGCTGTAAACAATTCTCACAGCCGCAGATTTTCTCAGGCAGCTGCAAATACTTCTCACAGCCGCAGATTTGTGTTAGCTTCAATATTATGGATTTTTTTTCGAAGTGACACACCACCCGAGTTATGCTCAGTTTTTTGGCGAATTTTGACATACCGAGCTTAAAAGGTTACGACCTGATTTTAGGTCTTTCTTTTCTCTACAAAAGAGCGCCTCACTGGTCAACCAGTGCCCACCCACCACATCAGCAAATGGAATGCCGATGACCCCACTCCCATGTGCGAAGTCCTCCTAAGGGGTGACCCTGTGGCGCCCAAAGACATCGGGTAAGGTGAGTACACAAAAATCCCCATCCCAAGGCCCCCTGAGCCTCCCTTTGGGTCTTTTTTATTTTTACTGGGGCCATCATTTTAGATAATAAGCCCCTCTTTCTTTGGCTGCTTCTGGCCCTTCCTTGCCACTTCTACCGAGCGGTCCCCATCAGGGGGGGCACCCAGTTCTTACCCCGCCTTTGTATGGGGACCCCAGTACCTTTTTCAGGCCTCCGTTGGACCTTCCATAGTGCCCGGCCGGCCTCCGTGCTGAAGGTGTCTCACTGCTACCGCAATTCTAATTCCCAGGTGAACGGAGGTCCCATCTGCTCCTTCCCATTCCCTGGTCCGCTGGTCCTAGCAGGAATTCCTGTGGGAGTGCCTTCCTTTTTTCCTCAGAACTGTTTTTATTTCAAATTTTTTTTTCTGGGCTAGCTGGCTTACAGCAGCCCTGCTTGTTACTGCAGCTCCTCAGGACCTTCTTCTCCAGTTTCTTGCGGGACACAGAACCTGGGAATCCTCTCTGTGCAGCCTCTTGAAGTAGATTGTGATCGCACTTCCTCCAGTGATCTGGTAGGCAATCCTCCCTTATTTACCCCTTAGGGCCCTTTTCGCCATGTCCTCCCGTGACGAGCTAACTCGCCCCTTGGCCCCTATGCTGCCACATTTTACACCTGCACCCACTGTAATAAAAAGCTATCATACGTTCAACCTGAGCCCATCTGCTCTCTCTGCCTTCTGCCTAAGCCAGCTCAAGACATCCTGGCCCCTCTCTGGCGGTTTCTCCCCCGGATTGTGCGACTTCTCTTACCCGGGCCATAGGCAACCTTGCCAGACTTAACTAGTTCGAGGTGGAAACTCTGGAACGGCTCTCTTTCCAGATTGACACTCCCTTTCCAGGTGACTTCTAGGCCCCTCCCTGAGCCCTCATTGCCCCCAGCTCCAGGAGCCATTCTCAAAAAAAGGACTAGGAAATCTTCCTACAGGTCAATGTCCTCCTCGCCTTCCTCTGGGCACTCCCCAGATAGGGCCACTGCTCATGGCTCCACTCTGACAGGCAGAACTTTGTCTCACCCTGCAAGGTCTGCTTCTCCTGGGGACGCCTCTGACACCAACTCAGAGCATCAGCTAGGCACATCTATATCTGCTGCTACACAGGAACTTATCTCTGCGATCAGAGATACTCTACATATCTCAGAGGACCCGGATCCTACTTCTCAAGAGGACATCTCCACCACAGTCGCTGCCCTCCTCTGGTCTTCCCCAACCATGGGGCGTTTGACCATAACTTAAAGGAACAATGGCTTCACCCGGATCGTCCTCTGCCTTCCACTAGAAAGTTGGACATTCTTTTTCCTTTTCCAGACCAGTGTGTCTCCAAGTGGTCAGAGCCTCCCATGGTGGATCCCGTGATAGCTAGGCTCTCCCAGGCTACTATTCTGCCTTTAGCAGATTCCGCCTCCCTCATCGATTCCCCAGACAATAGGGTGGACTCTCTGGCCGAGGCAGCCTTTGTAGCAGCTGGCTCCACCCTGGAGCCTTTCTTTGCTGCATCCTGGGTTAGCAAGGCCTGCATCTCCTGCCATCCTTTGACACCTGCTAGACTTACCTCCACATTCCCATTGTGCTGTGTTTTCTTTGTTTCACGGTGGGTTTGTGTCATTTTCAGTGGGTTGCTCTCCTCTTCGGGTTGGCCTCTACCCCCCAAGTATTTACCAAGGTGCTGGCATCTCTCATGGCCATCCTCTGTTCCTGAGGAGTTCTCATGATTCCATACTTGGACAACCTCCTGGTGAAAGCTCCCTCCAAGACAGATAATCTGACCAGCTTACAGATCACTTTGGACCTCCTTCACCAGTTCGGCTGGCTCATCAACGAGGAAAAGTCCTGTCTAATGCCTTCTCAGCGCATTGAATTCCTGGGCATGATCCTAGATACGCACCAGCACAAGATCCTCCTCTCAGAGTCCAAGATCCTGGCCCTCTGATCCGGTGTGTCCTTCCTTCGGAGGAACTCCCCATGTTCTCTTCAGTTCTGCATGCAGGTCCTGGGCACCATGGTCTCAACCTTCAAGGCTGTCCCTTTTGCTAAGTTCCACTCGCGTCCTCTACAATTGGCGATACTGGACCTCTGGGACAAGTCTCCATCCAGCCTTGACCGTCTAATTCTCTTGTCTCCCCGAGTTTGGCGAGAGATTCTTTGGTGGCTCTCCTCCCCAAGAGTCTCATGAGGAAAGTCCTTTCATCCCCTCCGTTGGCAGGTGATCTCCACTGACGCCAGTCTTTCCGGCTAGGGAGCAATCTTTGGTGCCTTTACCATTCAGGGCCAGTAGTCCAAAGAAGACACCTCCCTCCAGATCAATCTACTGGAACTGAGGACCATCTTCTTAGCCCTGTCTCATTGGACCTCTCTCCTCCAAGGGAGTACGGTCAGAGTCCAGACCGACAACTCCACCGTGGTCCACCTTGAACCATCAGGGGGGCACCATGATCCGTGGGGCCATGCATGAAGCCTCCTGTCCTCTTCTTTGTGCAGAGTGTCATGTTCCAGCCCTGTCAGCAGTCCATCCTCCAGGTGTGGACAATTGGGCGCAGACTTCCTAAGCCGAGAAAAGCTTGACCTGGGCGAGTGGTCACTTCACAAGAAGATCTTTATCCAGTTTTGCTCCTTGTGGGGCAACTTCTCTGTCTCCCTCATGAACCACAGGCAACTCCCAGGATTCTTGGGCCATCCCCACCAACGCTCTTGTGATACCTTGGTTGGAAATCCAGCTTCTCCACCTGTTTTCTCCTCTTCCTCTTCTCACTCAAGTTCTCAAGAAACTGAAGACCGAGGGGGTTCCAGCCATCCTAGTGGCTCCAGATTGGCCTGGAACGCGGATCTGATGTTCCTGCTGGCAGACGCTCCATGGCCTCTTCCTCTGCAAGTCAGCCTTCTGTCTCAAGGACCGCTGTTCCACCCCACCTTACCTCATCTGCATTTAACGGTATTGTTGTTGAAGCAGAGTTCCTGAGGTGTTACAGTTTTTCAGAGTCTTTTATCCAGACCATGCTCAAGGCCTGGAAACCCCAGTCTGCTAACATCTACAGTGGGGGAAAAAAGTATTTAGTCAGCCACCAATTGTGCAAGTTCTCCCACTTAAAAAGATGAGACGTCATAGGTAGACCTCAACTATGAGAGACAAAATGAGAAAACAAATCCAGAAAATTACATTGTCTGATTTTTAAAGAATTTATTTGCAAATTATGGTGGAAAATTAAGTATTTGGTCAATAACAAAAGTTCATCTCAATACTTTGTTATATATACTTTGTTGGCAATGACAGAGGTCAAATGTTTTCTGTAAGTCTTCACAAGGTTGGCACACACTATTGCTGGTATGTCGACCCATTCCTCTATGCAGATCTCCTCTAGAGCAGTGATGTTTTGGGGCTGTCACTGGGCAACACGGACTTTCAACTCCCTCCCAAGGTTTTCTATGGGGTTGAGATCTGAAGACTGGCTAGGCCACTCCAGGACCTTGAAATGCTACTTACGAAGCCACTCCTTCGTTGCCCTGGCGGTGTGCTTGGGATCATTGTCATGCTGAAAGACCCAGCCACGTTTCATCTTCAATGCCCTTGCTGATGGAAGGAGGTTTGCACTCAAAATCTCACAATACATGGCCCCATTTATTCTTTCATGTACACGGATCAGTCGTCCTGGTCCCTTTGCAGAGAAACTGCCCCAAAGTATGATGTTGCCACCCCCCATACTTCACAGTAGGTAGAGTGTTCTTTGGATGCAACTCAGCATTCACTCTCCTCCAAACACGACGAGTTGTGTTTCTACCAAACAGTTCTACTTTGGTTTCATCTGACCATATGACATGCTCCCAATCCTCTTCTGGAACATGCAAATGCTCTCTAGCAAACTTCAGACGGGCCAGGATACGTTCTGGCTTAAGCAGGGGGACACGTCTGGCACTGTAGGATCTGAGTCCCTGGTGGCGTAGTGTGTTACTGGCGGTAGCCTTTGTTACGTTAGTCCCAGCTTTCTGCAGGTCCCCCCGCGTGGTTCTGGGATTTTTGCTCACCGTTCTTGTGATCATTTTGACCCCACGGGGTGAGATCTTGCGTGGAGCCCCTGATCGAGGGAGATTATCAGTGGTCTTGTATGTCTTCCATTTTTTAATTATTGCTCCCACAGTTGATTTCTTCACACCAAGCTGCTTGCCTATTGCAGATTCAGTCTTCCCAGCCTGGTGCAGGTATACAATTTTATTTCTGGTGTCTTTCCACAGCTCTTTGGTCTTCACCATAGTGGAATGTGGAGTATGACTGTTTGAGGTTGTGGACAGGTGTCTTTTATACTGATGACAATGTCAAACAGGTACCATTACTACAGGTAATGAGTGGAGGACAGAGGAGCCTCTTAAAGAAGAAGTTACAGGTCCTTGAGAGCCAGAAATCTTGCTTGTTTGTAGGTGACCAAATACTTATTTTCCACCATAATTTTCAGTTCTATAAAAAAATCAGACAATGTGATTTTCTAGATATGTTTTCTCATTTTGTCTCTCATAGTTGAGGTCTACCTATGATGGTAATTACAGGCCTCTCATCTTTTTAAGTGGGAGAACTTTCACAATTGGTGGCTGACTAAATATTTTTTTTCCCCACTGTATCATCACACATGGAAGACCTATGTCAGGTGGTGTGAGAGTAATGACTTCCATCCGCTTTCCTTTTCTCTTTCCATGGTCCTGGCTTTTTTCTAGTCCGGCCTGGACCAAGGACTTGGTCTTTCTTCTCTTAGGGGCAGGTTTCAGCCCTTTCCATTCTTTTTCAGAAGAACCTGGCCTTACAGACTGAGGTGAAGACTTTCCTGCAGTGAGTGGCACACTGTGCAACCCCCTACCATCCTCCCTTGGAACCGTGGGACCTTAAACTAATTCTTGAGGTGCTTCAGGCTCCCCCCTTTTTGAGCCCTTTTATGAGATTTCTCTTCGCCTTCTGTCCTGGAAGGTGGCATCCCTGGTGGCCATTACTTCCATCCGCAGGGTCTCTGACTAGCTACCCTTTACCGGAAGCCTCCTTTTTATGTTCTCCACAAGGACAAGAATGTCCTTCATCTGCTACCTTCTTCTTTGCCTAAAGTGGTTTCTTCCTTCCATATCAACAAGGACATTGTCTTAATGTCTTTCTGCCTGAACCCCAAGCACCCGCATGAACGCTCTCTTAACTGCCTGGATGTGGTCCGGGCGATCCGTGTCTATTAGTTTCTTTTCCATCATTTGGATACCTTGTTCGTTTTCCCCGAGGGCCCTCATAAGGGCCTGGCTATTTCCAAGGCTTCCATTTCCAGGTGCATTCGGTCTGCTATCAGGAAGGCATATCAGCTCAAGGATAGGCCGCTACCTCCCTGTGTGACAGCTCATTTCATGAGAGCTGTCGGAGCTTCCTGGGCTGTTCGGCATCAGGCTTCCTCCACCCAGGTCTGCAAAGCTGCCACCTGGGCTCTGTCCACACTTTTACCAGGTTCTATCAGATCCACTCTGTGTCTTCTGCTGATGCCAGATTGGGTCGTAAGGTTTTTCAAGCAACTGTGTGATAGGTTGCTCGCATGGCCTTTGGTGCTGTGCCCCAATGAAATAAGTGAGAAAAAATAGATTTTTGTACTCACTGTAAAATCCTCTTCTCGTTGAATTATAAGGTTCCTAGGGCCCAAATATTGGAAGCCCTTCCTTACCATCTGTAAAGTGGTTGACTTTCTTACCAATAGATCCACTGATGCAGTTAGATTCTCAGCCCGTTGTCTGTCACTGGCTGATTCTTCCAGATGTGCTGTCTGGTGATGTATCTTCCAAGACCTGGTTATGTAATCTCCTTTGTGACGGGTAGTATTTATTCGGTCCAGCTTTGGAGGGTATCAAGGCAGCTGATAAAAAAGGTTTTCCTTCCTCTTCTTCGGTTAGGCCTTGCAGGTCCTTCCGCCTCTTTGGGAAGTTTAATAGGGGAAAAGAGGGTACAAACAAAAATGGGACCTGGTCAGACCCTGGTAAAAAGCAGAAGAGATTCTTGTTCAGCAATTCTTACTGAGGTAGTGACCAAAAATCCAACAAACAATGACACACCCCCCCTCCCCCCAGGTAGGATGGAGACTAAAAATTTTTCTTCTTCTGGTCCAAAATGTCATCAAGCCCCTCGATTCTGGATACCATAGAAAATAGACTGAAGCCGGAATTTCTCTCCCCTCCACCTTTAATATTCCACGTTACAAGGACACAGTCTTCAGTATCTTCTTAGTCTAAACTGGATATTCAGAGCTTGATTCTCCAAGGGAATCCTTGTGCCAGTACCTCCTGACGAAAGGATTTTACTCTCATCTGTTTTTATTAACCCTTTCCCACCGGTGACATTTTTCAGTTTTCATTTTTGACTCCCCGCCTCCCAAACACCATAACTTTTTTGTTTTTCAGTTCACAGAGCCATATGAGGGCTTAATGTTTGCAGGACAAACTGTTTTTCATAATGGTACCATTTATTATTCTGTACAATGTACTGGGAAGCTATAAAAAAAACTTAGAATTGAGTGGAATTGGAGAAAAGACCTTACAGGCTTTGTTTTTATAGCATTATCTGTGCAGCCAAAATGACATGTCACCTGTATTCTATGTCTCGGTACGATTCTGGGGATACCAAATTTATATAGTTTTATTTACATTTTAACCCCCTTAACAAAAATCTAAAACTTTGCAAAAAAAATAATTTTTCTAAAACTCGCCATATTCTGACACCCATAACTTTTTGATATTTCCATATATGGGGATGCATAGGGCCTCTTTTTTGCGGGGCCAGGTGTATATTTTAGTTATATCATTTTGTGGAATGTCTATTGCTTTGATCACTTTTTTTTTTTTTCAATTTTTTATCAGAGGCAAAACAGCGAAAAAATGGCGGTTCAGCACTTTTGATTTTTTTTTTCTTGCTACAGTGTTCACTTTACAGGAAAACATTTTTTATAGGTTTGTAGACCGGGCGTTTTAAGACACAGGGATACCTAATTGTGTACGTGTTTCTCAGTATTGAAGTACTTTTATATGTGTTCTTGGGAAAGGGGGTGATTTGAATTTGTAATTTTTTTTTATTGCATTTATTAGACCCCCTAGGGGTCTTGAACCCAGTGGGTCTGATCATTAAAACCGGGGGGGTTAATGCCCTGATCGTGGGCATTAGCACCGGGTCTCTGCTCTAAAAGTAGTCTTGCTAGATAGGTTACGTTAGGTAATCATTTTAGCTTAAGCACACTCCACTAGAATCCTCTTGGGCGGAAAAATCCAATGCCTCTATAGAACAGATCTGATGGGCTGCCACTTGGTCTTCACCTTCTATTTTTTTTCAGACACTATAGACAGGGATGTGGGAGCAGCTGCTGATCTCTGTTTTGGTACAAAGGTGCTTCAAGTGGTGGTCCCTCCCTAAGTTTCTCCTATTTCGCTTGCTCTCTCTCTGGTGCTGTTGTGGGAGAATGATGATTAGTTGCTGTTAGAATGCCTTCCTTGATTCTTTGTGAAGTCTGTCACTGTGGGACCACACTGACTATAAGATGCGGGCAATTCTTGCTATAAGATGCGGGCAAGATATTTACTTGCTTAAAAAAAAAGGGTCTTCTAGTTTGAAAAATGTGGTACATACATAAAATTTGAAGCCTCAAAAGGAAGTATTTGGCTGGCCATATACATTAGATTTTCGTTAGCTAAAATTGCAGATTTTGGCCATTCATAAGACATAAATTATGGTTATTTTCAGATGGTAGCTGGTCAAAAATAAGTGTTTGGCTGCACATAACTAAAATGCCCCCTGCTCAGACGGTCTAGTTAATGTTGATGGTGGCATCCTTTGTATAGCCACCCGAAATCTAATATATATGACTAGCTTGACACATTGATACTCAAAGTGATGTTGACAAAGCTCTGCTATTAATTCAAATTAATGCCAAATAAAGTGTTTCTTTAGTTCTGTTTTATTAAAAAAATCCACCATGTCAAAAGTTTAATAATAAAAGGAAAAAAAAAACCACAAGTGCAAAATATTATCATGATATGTTACAAGGGTGGTAAAACGATAAAAATACAAGCAGGAAAGTTATAGTCTTTGGACAGGAACCAGAAGGCTCATGAGCAATGTCTTGGAGGAGATAATTTCTATGAATAGCTCCATCAAGTGTGGCCTCTTAGGACCTGCTCAGTCCATGCATTTTTGCTGGATATTGTCCACCTCAACAAATTTGATGCAAAAGAATATGTCCACTTTGACCAATGTTGCTCCTCATAATAAACTATATACATGGTCACATTGGAATTAAAACAATACTGTTTGACCTTCATATAAAACTGCACTGCATATATCACATTCATTCGTAAATGTGCTTTCCAAACTAGTCCCAACTACTGCAGTGATCACTGTTGACCTCTTGGATAGAGACCTCAGAAGAAATCAATACAATAACTACATTGTAGATTTACAATTACACTTGAGTTCATTCATCTATCCATCCATGGGCCATCAAATATTGATAAGTTTTCCACTGATATTATTGCTGGTGTCCTTAATCTCAAGCTTTGTTGTGTCTTTTCTGGGTAACCCATATGTATATATGGATACGCAGACAAGCAGGGCTCCCACAGTGAATGTTAATGCTAGAATAAAAAGAAAGATGTTACTTTCTCCAATTTCAACTGAGATAATTCTGCATACAGTAAAATATTGCTTGTCACAGTGGTCAATATTTACTCTATAAAACAGCTTTTATAGTGATTTTATAGGAAGATGCAAAAACCATTACACAAACTGAGAACATATTGATAGAAAGTTAGAGCAGAGGCTAAGGCCTGTTAGTGTCTGTAAGTTACAAGTGTGGCCATATTGGTTGTAACCTTTAAATTAACTTCCCAGAGGCTGATTCAGAACAGGTACTCTCTTTTTACCATCTGGCTGCACATCTTCTGGCAACAAAAATGGCCACTGCAACAATACTGAAAAATGCCACAAAAAGGAGTCTACCATAATATCATGTCTAAACCACTTAAATGCTGTTACAGGGGCATTTAGTGACATGGTGAATATACTTTTCTTATGTCAAAGTGCAGTCTTGCTGCTGAGAAAATCCACTTTTAATCTGTATACAAATCAGTTCGTCCGCACCCACCAGAGCTGCTGTTTTTGCCTGTTGTCACCTCCCAATTACAAAGACTGACACGTCCCAGGCAAAAACTGAAGCAGCAACAGCTTATTTGCATACAGATTACACACCCGGTATGTTCCCTATGTCACTAACAGCTTCTACAACAGCATATAAGTAGTTTAGACATGCTATTAAAGGGAATCTGCCACCAAACAGAATTTTGCAGTGGCCATTTTTGCCGCCACAAGATGTGCAAGCATATTATTAGTTTCAATTTAGTTTCTATTATTGAGCATCCGATCTTAAAATGTGAGAAAGTGACTATTCAATTTGTGTAGATCTTTAGCATTGGGTAAATTTTTGTCTTAAACAGGATCATGTTTTTGCATGTATAAGATGTTTAACAGCCTGTGTGTACCCATGTATGCTAAACTATCCTGGACTGGTGGGAGGAATAAAGTGTATTCTGAGAGGAGCTTCAAAAATTGACATCATCAATTCTTACACAGTTTAAGATTTATTGATGATGTCCTAACTGTCTGGAAAGGGCCTAGCAACAAATGTTGAGTAATTTGTTGGGGTACTTAACAAGAATTAGTCTTTTTTCACATAAGATAGCCAAGCAAGGACAATCACTTGCTTGGACCTCAACATAACTGATATGAATAGTGAGATGCTAAAACCAACATATTTAAGAAACCCATGGCAAGAGAATGAGTGAGCTTGCTGAGCTGGAATAACTAGTATCCCCAGTTGCTACATAGGGGTATTCCAAAAAGCAAATATATGAGGGCCTAGTTCAGCCAATGATCTTGAAAAAAATGCTTTATCAGAAGATTCTATACAGTGTGCATTTACAAACTGACAGACAGGGCTCTTGAGGAGTATTCAATTGCAGTTAATGAGACTGGCAGAATTAAACAGACTCATGTTCAGCTCCCCTCTGCTCAAGGGTACCAGAAATATCTATTAAACGCCTGTATCGTCAAGACAGACTACATACATATTGATTAACAGTGCAGTTTTATTAATTATAATACTTAAATATATTAAACAGGCTGATATTTGATTCTAGTGAGACTAGATGATAAATACACAAATGCAACTAAAAACGGCTTGACTTACCACTTCAAAAAAAAAAAAAATTGCACAAATTCATCAAATAGTTGCAAACGCATGATGAATCTGAAACGATTTAATAAAAGGACAGTCTTTTGAAAACTGCTGTAACTTGTAATTTATCATTTGGAATAACACCTATGATATTGTGACTTTTAGACACCAAGAATAAAAAGCATAAAAATTTGCAATTTTCACTAAAAAAATTGTGACCTTTTTATCACTGTGCCACCTAAAAGGGGATGGGCCTCACAGAAAAGAGACCAATATTCAGGGGAACTGAACATCAGCCACAGACTGTAGGGAAAACATGGCACCAAAGTAGACCTAAAAATGGTATACTAGAAGTATAGTTTTAAAACTACTGCAGCTCTTCATAAGGGACTGCATATTTTTTATTAATTTTTTTAATAAAATAAGCAACAACCCCATCATTCTATCACAGAGGATGTGTTTTTGCTATAACAATTGTTTATACAATGCTATGAAAGGAACTGTACGTACTTATCTGCAATCCAAAGATTAACACAGATGCAACGGTTGAGATGACAATGGCAGCAGCGGCTGAGAAACCTTTCATAATATTATCTGTGTATTTCACTACAACCGATGTGTAGAGGCCACCAACACTAGCCAGCACTGCAAGAGAACAGTCAGAAAAATCACTAATTAAAAAAAAAAACACTACATCATAAACTGCACATGAATTACCTTTTATGGCAGTGAGTGGACAGACCCTATAAACATAATTACAACAACACACACAGCACATATGCCTGTACTTACAAACCACAAACCAGACCAGGTAGTTGTAGCCATAGAAAAATCCATTTTTCATGACACCTTCTCCATCAGTAAGAAAGACACCGGCCAATGTCACTATGATGCCGGAAATGTACATCTGGATGTTCCTCACCCACAGGGAAGTATCTGAACTCTTTAACACCTTCTCAAAGTATACTCCTGCAAAATGACCAAAAGAAATGTTAGAGAATGTAACTTGTTTGGGGACTGCTTTCTTTTAGGATATCTAATAAAGCATAAGCACATCTTTGACGATTAACAAAAATTGCATTGCTTATGTACTGATCTGGAATTACAGCCTGTATTGTACACCAGAGCTGCATTCGCTATTCTGCTAACTCAGAACACTGTTATGTGACGTTTAGACCAAGCACTGTACAGTAATCTGCTGAAAGAAATTGTCCCTGTACATCATAGAAGCTAAAGTGGAATATGCCTGAAGAGAATAATGGTAACAGTGTCCTCTACCAGCTCTGGCATATAATACCTGCTGTAACTCAGAATTATTACAAAATAAGGAAAGCGCTATATTAATTACTTAAAGGGCCGTTCAAGTTGTTTTCTTGCAGCATAGGAAGGCTAAAAAAAACAACAGTATTTTTTACCTGTATGTTCGGCCAGGGATCCAGCAAAGAGTTTCCATTGGGGGCCCTGATATTCCTTCCAGTTGGCCTGCACGTCATCCAATAAATGGCTAAGCACACTCTGTTCAAACAGCATGAGCGTTCAGTCACCTCAACGGACACTCTGCTGGATCCCTGGCTGAACATACAGCCAAGCATATAGTATTTACAATTTTAAGCTTTCCTATAACATTAAAAAAAAAAAAAAAATTGGAACACACTACCTGTCACCAAGTAGAGAATGCTAAATAACTTACATGATTTGATTCTCACTGTTCCCCTGATCAATTTGGTGTTTTTCTTTTTGAAGTCCATCCACCCATTTAAAATATATGGCCCTGGAAGATTATATGTAAACTAGCTCTGATTCTCCGAGTGGGTAGTAACCTTGAAAAAACACCAAATTATCCAGGGGAACGACAAGAATCAAATGTATGTTATTTAGCATTTTCTACTTGGTGACAGGTCTTCTTTAAGTTCCAACGCCTGTCAAGATCTATTACACCAGGAAATCTACAATATAATACAATACAGAAGTTTTCCATTATATTGTATGAGAGCTACAGTGGCTACGGAAAGTATTCAGACCCCTTTAAATTTTTCACTCTTTGTTTCATTGCAGCCATTTGCTAAAAGCAAAAAAGTTCATTTTATTTCTCATTAATGTAAACTCAGCACCCCATCTTGACAGAAAAAAAAAAATGTAGATATTTTTTCAAATTTATTAAAAAAGAAAAACTGAAATATCACCTGGTCATAAGTATTCAGACCCTTTGCTCAGTATTGAGTAGAAGCATCCTTTTGAGCTAGTACAGCCATGAGTCTTCTTGGGAATGATGCAACAAGTTTTTCACATCTGGATTTGGGGATCCTCTGCCATTCTTCCTTGCAGATCCTCTCCAGTTCCGTCAGGTTGGATGGTGAACGTTGGTGGACAGCCATTTTCAGGTCTCTCCAGAGATGCTCAATTGGGTTGAGGTCAGGGCTCTGGCTGGGCCAGTCAAGAATGTTCACAGAGTTGTTCCGAAGCCACTCCTTTGTTATTTTAGCTGTGTGCTTAGGGTCATTGTCTTGTTGGAAGGTGAATCTTTGACCCAGTCTGAGGTATAGAGCACTCCAGGTTTTCTTCCAGGATATCTCTGTACTTGGCCGCATTCATCTTTCCTTCAATTGCAACCAGTCGTCCTGTCCCTGCAGCTGAAAAACACCCTCATAGCATGAGGCTGCCACCACCATGTTTCACTGTTGGGATTGTATTGGGCAGGTGATGAGCAGTGCCTGGTTTTCTGCACACATACCTGTAAGGAGCCGGACCGGAACCTCTGCGGCGGCATGCGTGGGTTGCCGATCCTCTCCTCTAAGTGCTCCTTCCGGCCCCTGGGGAGTCGGGCCTGAACCTCCGCGACGGTATGCGGGGGTTGCCGGTCCTTCCCCGCTCGGGCCACGGGATTCCCTTCCGGAGCAGGTGCTTGGTTGGAACCTTGATATTCGGGACTTCCGCTCCAGGTAATCGCTGGCTATTCAGTTTCCCCTGGTAGTAAGCGTTGCATATTTCCTGTCCTGTTACCTCCTGCCTAGACTTCCTGCTTCTGTTGTTTGACTATCCTTCTGGCCTTCCGATTTTGTACCTTGATCTCCCTCTCCTAACGACCCCGGCTTGCCTTCAGACTTCGTCCTCCTGAACTTCGATTTGGTACTGCTCTGCCCTCCTGCTACCGACCCGGCTTGTTTGACACATCTATTTGGATTTCCTTTTTGTACTTCGCTAACATCACGCTGACAACTCGGACTGTACGACAACTCTTTGGAACTCTGCTGCCATCTACTGCCTGCCGCCATCCGCTGCTTTCTACTCTGCAGACTGACATCCCTACTCCTGCTACTACTGGTAAGTGATTCGGGTTTCTGTTCTGCTGTGTCTGGTGGTGTGCTGTGCGTCTGGCGCTCTCTGACCTGTGCCCATCAGTAGCTTCCAAGTCCATCCCCACCATCAGGGGCCCTGGTGAACATCTCTGGGGGGTGGGGTTCAGTGCGGTTGGGAGAGAGCGGGACGTTCAGCACGGTTTTTACCATTTTGATTCGGTTTGACTGGTGCTGGGACTCACTGCTTAGCTGAACGCTGCATCTGGTTCCTAACAGAATAGCCAGCCCACATTACTTCGTCTGTTTTGACCTC
This sequence comes from Leptodactylus fallax, assembly GCA_947044405.1. Classification (NCBI taxonomy): domain Eukaryota; kingdom Metazoa; phylum Chordata; class Amphibia; order Anura; family Leptodactylidae; genus Leptodactylus; species Leptodactylus fallax. The sequence goes on along the minus strand of CAMRHE010000035.1, from coordinate 11,643 downwards.
CATAATGGATCCTATGCAAGCTCTTGTGGATCAGATGCAGAATTTGACTCAATTGGTCCAAGATCTGGCTGTGAGAGTACAGGATCAAGAGGCAGTTCGGCCTCAAGCCGTTCCCCAAGGCACTGCTTCCATAGAGCCAAAGATAAACCTGCCAGATAGGTTTTCAGGAGATCGGAAATCCTTTACTAATTTTCGGGAAGCCTGCCAATTATACTTCTGACTTAGACCGTATTCTTCTGGTAACCAGCAGAAACAGGTAACCATAGTAATATCTCTGCTACAAGGAGACTCTCAAACCTGGGCTTTTTCTTTGGATCCCCATGCACCTGAATTATTTTCTGTAGATAACTTTTTAAAGTCTTAGGGTTATTGTATAATGAACCTGACCAAAGAGCGTTAGCCAAAGCCAAACTCTCTTCTATTAGGTAGGTACCTTGTTGAAGACTATTGCATGGAATTTCGAAGGTGGTCAGTCCAGTCCCAGTGGAACAGTTCTGCTCTCTGTTTCCAATTCCGTAAGGGGCTCTCTGATGCTATTAAAGATATTTTGGTTAATTTCCCGTCACCTGTTACCTTGGAGGAGAGCATAAGTGTGGCCATCAAATTAGAGACGTCTACGTGAGCGTAGAAGAAAGCGAGTCTCCATGGAACCATTCTTCTCTGAACCTGTTCAACCGCTAGAGTCCGGTCCCGAGCCCATGCAACTCAGAGCTGCCATGACTGCGGAGGACCGTAAGAAGTTTAGAAGGCAAAGAGGGTTGTGCTTCTAGTGTGGTGAAGCAGGACACATCCTAAACAAGTGTTCTAAAAGGCCTAGGCCAGATGGAGCTCAACGCCCTGCTGTTCCTCAGAAAGACCGTCTGGGACAACAGGTACTTCATTCTGTGTCCTGTCATAAGTTTGTCTTACCTATAGAAATTGCCTTCTCTGTTATGACTCTTTTGGGTAGTGCATTTGTTGACTGTGGTTTCATGGCCAATTTTATTGATTTAAAGGTGGCCCAGTCTTTGTGTCTTTCCTTGATTTCATTAGAGGAACAAGTTTCAATCACCGCTATTGATTCCACTCCTATAGCCCAGTCCTCTGTTAAATTTGTTACTCCCTCCCTGAATCTTAAGGTTGGAACCCTTCCTACTGAAACACTCCCCTTCTTTGCCTTAGAGAATTTGCCCTCAGAGATTGTCCTGGGGTTACCCTGGTTGAAGACACACAATCCTGTCTTAGATTGGAAATTGGGGGATGTGGTTAAAAGGGGTCCTGAATGTATGGCTCTCTGTCTCTACTGTCACTGTACCTTTGCCGGATTATATCTCAGACAATGCGGATGTGTTTCTCGAATCTGGAGCTGACTTATTAACCCCTCATAGACCTTATGATTGTGCTATCGAGTTAGTTCCCAACTCTGAACTCCCTAAAGGGCGGTTGTTCAACTTGTCTGAACCTGAGAGACAGGCTATGAGAGAGTATATAAGAGACACTCTGGGCAAGGGGCATATTCGTCCTTCCACTTCTGCGGGAGCAGGATTCTTTTTTGTTAAAAAGAAGGATGGCAGTTTGAGACCCTATATTGATTACCAGGCCCTAAACAGGATTACGGTGAAGAACCAGTATCCTCTGCCTCTTATTCCCGATTTATTAAACCAGATTTCTGGGGCTAAATTTTTTTCCAAATTAGATTTGAGAGGGGCCTATAATCTTATTCGGATTCGGGAGGGAGAGGAGTGGAAGATCGCATTTAACACGCCTGAGGGCCATTACAAGTACTTGGTAATGCCCTTCGGCTTGAGTACTGCATCCACAGTATTTCAGAGTTTTGTGAATTACATTTTTCAGAATTTTACTGGTCATTTTGTCATTGTTTATTTAGGTGATATTTTGTTTTTTTCTCAGGACTGGGAGTCTCACGTTAAGCATGTTAGGTCTGTTCTGGAAGTCCTGAGGGAGAACAAGTTATTTGCTAAGTGGGAAAAATGCCTTTTCGAAGTCCAGCAATTGTCTTTTGTGGGTTATGTCTTGTCTTCCTTGGCCATCAGCATAGACCCAGCCAAGGTTCAGGCTGTGCTCAACTGGGTTCGACCCACCTCACTAAAGGCCTTGCAAAGGTTTCTTGGCTTTGCAAATTACTATCGGAGGTTTATTGCCAATTTTTCCACTATAGCAAAACCGCTGACTGGTCTCACTCACATGGGGGCGGATTTGATAAACTGGAATCAGGAGGCTATGGATGCATTTGATTTTTTAAAGCAAGCGTTTTCTAGAGCGCCAGTTCTTATTCAACCGGATCTTGTTAAACCTTTTATTGTTGAGGTTGATGCCTCTGGAGTAGGGGCTGTCTTGTCCCAAGGACCCTCCTCATTCACTAAACTCAGACCCTGTGCTTTCTTCTCCAGGAAATTCTCCTCTTCCGAAAGGAATTATGATATTGGTAACCGAGAACTATTGGCCATAAAATGGGCTTTTGAGGAGTGGCGACATTTCCTGGAGGGAGCTAGACACAAGATAACTGTCTTATTTGAGCATAAGAATTTGGTATTTCTGGAATCTGCTAAGAGATTGAACCCAGGACAAGCTAGGTGGGAACTATTTTTTACCAGGTTCAATTTCGTTGTCACTTTTAGGCCAGGGTCCAAAAACATTAGAGCGGATGCTTAGTCTAGAAGTTTTGGTTCTTCCCAGTCTCACAGTTCCCAGCCAGAATCAATTCTCCCCGAGGGGATTGTGGTTTCTGTCGTCTCGGTGGGTTTAGCAAAATCAGCACTCTGCCCCTCCAGAGACACCCGAGGGTAAACTGTTAGTCCCATCTCAGTTGAGGCTTAGGGTCTTACAGGAACTCCATGACTCCGTGTTATGCGGTCACCCAGGAATCTGGGGTACTAAGAGGCTAGTGTCCCGACATTACTGGTGGCCTTCAAGGTCTCGGGACATTGTGGCTTATGTGTCTGCAGGTTCAGTATGTGCTAGAGCCAAGGTTCCGAGGTCTAGACCCTCAGGGGAATTACTCCCTTTACCGGTGCCTGACAGACCTTGGTCACATATATCTATGGATCTTATTACGGATTTACCGATATCTAGGGGGAAGACTATTGTGTGGACCATAGTGGATAGGTTTAGCAAGATGTGTCACTTTGTTCCTCTCGCCCAATTGCCTAATGCCAAGACATTATCCCGTTTGTTTTTAGATCATGTGGTCAGGCTAAGGCTAAGTTTTGGAGAGCCTTTTGCAGTCTTCTGGGGATCCAGTTATCTTTTTCCTCTGCTTACCATCCTGAAACCAACGGACAAACTGAATGCTTCAATCAGACTTTGGAGCAGTATTTGAGATGCTATATTTCTGCTAACCAGTCTGATTGGATTAACTATTTATCTATGGCGGAATTTGCTATGAACAATCATCACCATGCTGCCTTAAACTCTTCACCTTTCTTCTGTAATTACGCTTTCCATCCCTGCTTTTCTTCTCTTTCTCCTACCACTGCCACTCCAGAGGTGAATAGGGAGGCGGAGACGTTATGTACTGTTTGGCTTCAGGTACAGCGTAATTTACAGAACGCTCAGGTAGTTACTAAGACTATAGCTGATAGGGCCCGTTTGGTGGGTCCTACGTTTTCATTGGGTGAGAAGGTTTGGCTTTCCTCTAAAAACTTGAGGCTAAAAATCCCTTCTCATAAGTTGGGGCCTAAGTTTGTTATGGTCATAAGGTCCTTATGAGGTCACTGAAATCATTAACCCTGCGTCTTTCCGACTGGCTCTTCCTCCTCCTCTCAAGATTCACAATGTTTTCCATAAGTCCCTATTGAAGAAATATATTCCTCCTGTCCTTCCATCTGTTAACCCTCCTCCACCTGTTCTAGTAGAGGGGAACCAGGAATTTGAGGTGGCCAGAATTTTGGACTCACGTAGGCTCAGAGGTATTCTACAGTATCTGATACACTGGAAGGGGTATGGTCCGGAGGATCATTCCTGGGAGCCAGCCAGGTTGGTCCATACACCAACTTCAGTTAAAAATTTTCATCAAAAGTTTCCCCTCAAGCCTGGTCCAGCCTTTAGTGGCCCAGTGGGCCCTCGTAGAAGGGGGGGGGGTACTATAAGGAGCCGGACCAGAACCTCTGCAGTGGCATGCGGGGGTTGCCGGTCCTCTCCTCTAAGTGCTCCTTCCAGCCCCTAGGGAGTCGGGCCGGAACCTCCACGACGGTGTGCGGGGGTTGCTGATCCTTCCCCGCTCAGGCCACGGGATTCCCTTCCGGAGCAGGTGCTCGGTCGGAACCTTGATATTCGGGACTTCCGCTCCAGGTAATCACTGGCTATTCAGTTTCCCCTGGTAGTAAACATTGCATATTTCCTGTCCTGTTACCTCCTGCCTAGACTCTGCTTCTGTTTGACTATCTTACTGGCCTCCCGATTTTGTACCTTGATCTCCTCTCCTGCTAATGACCCTGACTTGCCTTCAGACTTCGTCCTCCTGAACTGCGATTTGGTGCTACTCTGCTCTCCTGCTACTGACCCGGCTTGTTTGACACATCTATTTGGATTTCCTTTTTGTATTTCGCTAACCTCACGCTGACAACTCGACTGTACGACAACTCTTTGGAACTCTGCTGCCATCTACTGCCTGCCGCCATCCGCTGCTTTCTACTCTGCAGACTGACATCCCTACTGCTGCTACTACTGGTAAGTGATTCTGGTTTCTGTTTTGCTGTGTCTGGTGGTGTCCTGTGCATCCGGAGCTCTCTGACCCGTGCCGCTCTGCCGGTCAGTAGCTTCCAAGTCCATCCCCACCATCAGGGGGCCTAGAGAACATCTCTGGGGGGTGGGGTTCAGTGTGGTTGGGAGAGCGCGGGACGTTCAGCATGGTTTTTACCATTTTGATTCGGTTTGACTGGTGCTGGGACTCACTGCTTAGCTGAACGCTTCATCTGGTTCTTAACCATACAGCTTAGAATTAACGCCCAAAAGTTCAATCTTCGTCTCATCAGATCAGAGAATCTTATTTCTCATAGTCTGGGAGTCCTTCATGTGTTTTTTGGCAAACTCTATGCGGGCTTTCATACGTCTTGCACTGAGGAGAAGCTTCCTTCAGGACACTCTGCCATAAAGCCCCGACTGGTGGAGGGCTGCAGTGATAGTTGACTTTGTGTAACTTTCTCCCATCTCCCTACTGCATCTCTGGAGCTCAGCCACAGTGATCTTTGGGTTCTTCTTTACCTCTCTCACCAAGGCTCTTCTGTGGCATCCCAGAGCTGGCTATGGCTGGGCTGAGGGTGATCTCTGTGCATTGTATTATTTCCTGTTGCTTCATAGCCTGTGTGACATAGCAGGGGGTCCTGAGTCTCACACAACACAGCGCCACCTAGTGAGCCTCACACCTGCATTACACCTCCCATAGGATTGAATAGTAACCAAATGTCCAATGGGAGGACATCGCCTGGGAAAAGGGGAGGAGTCAGCTGATCACTGGGTCCCCATGGTAACACCCCTGCAGGAAGGTCCTGTGTGAGGAGTTAGAAGTGTGGAGTGTTAGGAGGAGGAGGTGAGGAGATAAGTGTGATGTCCTGTGAAGAAAGCAGTGAGTTTAGTGCAGGAATCTCAAGTCCTAGACAGGCCCAGGAAGGTTGGAGAGCTGACATACTCCAGCTATTCAGAAGATCCTGTCCCCTGTCTGCCTAGCCATCGCCCTGAAGGAAGTCAAGCATCATTATCTTGTCAGCATGAGACTGTGGAGAGAACATTCTGGAACACGTGCTCCATAGCAAGTATCACAGGATCCAGGGGCCAAGGCCAGACCTGTGGAATATCCTGCCACCCTGACTATTGCACCCCGAAACTCTGAGCTATCAGGACCACATAACGTGAGTGGGGAATATTATGTACTAGTATCATGGTGGGCATCCTCCTATGAGCCAAATAGGAGCCCAGACGCACCTTAGGGCTGTAACACTGAAGTATAAGGGGCTAGGAACACCTTTCATCAAGTCTACCCTGCACCCCAGAACTTTGCTGTGTCACCAGGCGTACCCCCTTGTTTTGTATTGAAGAAACTGTTTAAGCATTTGTGCCTCCACACCCATGGAAGTAAAAGTTCAACTTTACAACCATTTCTGTGTCTGACTCTGCACCGACAACATCAGGGCGCCCCAAACACCACCAGTCGGCACAGTATAGGGGAAGCGCCCCGGGGGAACAATCACCACCAACATTTGTGCAGCCCCCTCATCACCGGTACCAGTGGTGGTAACGTGGGACAGCACCAGCGCTGCGCCCTCATGCCCAGAGACCGTGACAAGTCTGCGCTGTTTGCACCCCCGCAATCCCAACTGCAGCGTTACCTTCCATCTGGTCACCGCAAGAAAAACTGGCGTCACGAACAGGATACGGGTGTGTGCCATTTTGAGAAAGTCGCCACGAAAAGTGCGCCAAATTGTCTCCAGAGCATCGGTCTTTATTGTGGACTTTGCTAAGATCAAGTTTATTCCCTGAGAGTGCTTGCCACAAAGAGGGGGAGCCCTATACCCCTGAAGTAAGCCCTAAAGACTGTCCTCTCAGTGTGTTACAGCCCTGGAAGAGTTAAAACGCCCAGGACTTGTTTGCTGCGCCACATCGCTGTGTAAGAACGCCCACAAAGGGTTAACTGTACCTTGCAAAAGTGCGGGAGATTTTTAGCACTGCCCATGAGGCTAGGAGACCCATCTGCCGCCATCTTAGGAGAGCCCAGAATGCTGAGCGCAATGCTCCAGCGCACCCATACAAGAAAGTGAAAGGCGAACGTGCCAGCGCCATTTCTGACTCTCCGGTGCCGCATCACCGTCCCTGCTGTGCACCGCTGATCTCTGGTCCACGCTGCAGTTGCTGTCAGTGAGTACTGTGCCTCCCTTTCCTTGTCTTCAGTCCTCCCACGGCCCCAGCGAGTGTTTTCCGTGTACAGTGTCCGTGGGGAGTGCCACCATTAAAGAGGGGGAGCACACCGTCAGCCTGCATCACATTGACTCTGTTAATAGCTACAGCATTCTTAAAGGGACAGCATTCCAAGTTGTAGTCTCCATTCCCTGCCAGCAAGCAGTTGAGTTTCTTAAAGAGACGGCGACCTAATTTCAGTCATACCTGCAAACAACATGACTGAGCAAAGTGACATTGTGCCATCTGTTTCTAGTGATCCAGCAGTGCCCATGGCGAGCAGCCTACCATTCTCCATGCCATTTTACCCTGGCGCACCATGGCTGCCGCGCTACAAAGGGGAGGCGCATACCCTCAGGGACTTTTGTGAGAAGATGCTGTCTCTCTTCCAGTTCTATCCTCTGAATACAGAACAGCAGATACAGATCCTGCTGGGCCAGCTTGAGGGTGCTGCAGCTAGGGAGGTCAAATCCTGGCCTGCCTCTGACAAAAGAACCCCTGGGCAAATTCTGGACAAACTCCAGGTGAACTTTGACGTGCGATCTGTCTCCGAGGTAAAGATGCGCTTCTTTTCCAGACGACAACTACCTGGTGAGACCCTGCGGGACTATGCTTTATCCCTCCAAGAGGCGTTCAGAGCTGTGGTGCAAGTGGATCCACGTGAGAATGTGGACTCTGATAAAATCTTGCTTGACCGCTTCATAGAAGGGGCGGGTACCACATTGCTCCAGAGTCAGTTGCGAATGCTTGCTGCACAACATCCCAGCATCACGTTTGCTGACTTCAAGGCCCTTGCCATCCAGGTCTTGAGACAGGAGCAGCCCCAGCCGAGCCCAGTCATCTGTGCTCCCTCACCTGGACCCTCAACAAGCATTGCTCCAGTTGTCCTGTCAGTACCTCTGGGTACCTCACCTGCTGCCCAAACTGCGCAGACTACACCAGCAGACTCCAGAGATGACCTTCTGGCCCGAGTGGATCATCTGACCCGTGCCATGGAACAGATCACCGTCCGTCTAGATCGTCTGACCCAGCCGTCTTCATCGTCCAGAGATCCTTTGCGAAGTCTCAACATCTCACCTGAGTCGCCACCCAGACGTCCGTCTTCAGTGAAATCTCCACAGAGTGAGAGGCCATACTGTACCTATTGCCATAGATATGGACACACCAGGCCTCAGTGTTTTCAGTTAAACGGGCCACCCCCGAGGCAGCGGGCCGCCCCTCGGGAGGAAAGAAGAAGGGCCCAGGTGAATCTTCAGTGCCATTGTCACGCTTCGTCTCAGCCTGCCCACACATCACAATCCGGGTGAACGGCGTCCCTCTGACAGCGTTGGTGGACACTGGATCTCAGGTAACAACCCTGCGCAAGCAGGTGTTCCTTGAACATTGGGACTTAGGTGTGTTGAATAGAACACCTGACACATGGATAAATCTGTGTGCCAGCAATGGACAGCCCATACCACAGCAGGGTTATTGGGAACCCACTATCCAGATTGGGGACTTGAAACTGCCTAGACAGGGTGTAATTGTCACTGATGTAGAGGATGATAGGTTTGCAGTTGTAATATTAGGCATGAATGTTTTACGCCATTGCTTTGCAGAAGTGTTGGATGCCTTGCATGCCTCTCTCCTTACAGCTTCTCCCAGTGACCAGCAGACCATTCAGCGGGCCATTCGTGTACTCAATGCCCAGCACAAGTTCGCCAACAAACAAGGTGAAATTGGTCGAGTCCGGATCCAAGATACCCGTCCAGTAACCCTACAGCCTGGAACAGAAACTATGGTGTGGTGCCGTGCCCGTCGGGGCATAGAAAATCAGGACTACGAGGCCTTGCTACAACCCATACAGATAGATGGCCAACCACTTGTCATGGCTGCCCGCAGCCTTGTCACAGTTTCCAATGGACGTGTTCCTGTCCGCTTAGTCAACTTGGGCGATGCTCCAGTGAACCTCCACAAGTTCCACTCTGTGGCCCTGCTACACCGGTTAGCACCAGAAGACATTCTCTCTGGTGATTCTACCGCCACACAGCGTTCCACCCAAGCTGCTGAGAACATTCAGAATGGAGCCACGAAGTCCTGGTGGGATGAATTGAACGTGGGAGACGCCAATACCCCTATAGAGCACATCAATGGGGTTCGCAATGTGGCCAAGCGTTACCAACAGGCATTCAGCAAACACCCATTGGACTTTGGTAAGACCACGACCATACAACATCGCATTCTGACTGGCGACCACCATCCAATCAAGGAGCGTCACCGTCCAATACCACCAGCGATGTACCAACCGGTGAAAAAGTTGATCCAAGAGATGCGAGATGCTGATGTCATCCGGGAGAGTAACAGCCCCTGGGCAGCCCCGCTAGTCCTTGTCAAGAAGAAAGACGGAACCCTACGATTTTGTGTGGACTATCGTAAACTCAACAACGTCACGCACAAAGACGCATACCCATTGCCGCGGATTGAGGAATCTCTAACGGCTTTGGGATCAGCTACCTGTTTCTCGACCCTGGACTTAACCAGTGGATACTGGCAAGTCCCTATGGCGCCTGAAGATCGTGAAAAGACTGCGTTTACGACCCCGATGGGACTCTTTGAATTCAATAGTATGCCATTTGGGCTATGTAATGCCCCAGCCACATTCCAACGGCTTATGGAGAGGTGCCTCGGCCATGAGAATTTCCAGAGTGTGCTACTGTACCTGGACGATGTTATTGTATTCTCCCGGACATACCAAGAACACCTTCGTCACCTGTCCGAGGTATTCAAGGTACTTATACAGCACGGCCTAAAGTTGAAGCCCTCCAAGTGCTACCTGTTGAAACCCCAAGTTCACTACCTTGGGCATGTCGTGAGCGCACAAGGCGTCCAACCTGATCCTGAAAAGATCACTGTAGTCCAGAACTGGCGAAGACCAACTACCGTCAAAGAAGTCCGAAGCTTCCTTGGATTCGCAGGTTACTACCGGCGTTTCATACCACACTTCGCCCAAGTAGCCGAGCCTCTGAACGAGTTGTTGCGCGGTTGTCCCAGAGAAAACTACAACCGAAAGCTTCCGGTAGACTGGACAGCGCGTCAAGAGGAAGCCTTTCAAGCGCTTAAAGCACTTCTGACGCAACCACCAATTCTAGCCTATCCCGACTACAGTCAGCCATTCCGCTTGTACACAGATGCAAGTCACCAAGGTTTGGGTGCAGTGTTGTCCCAGGTTCAGGACAACAAAGAGCGAGTCATCGCCTACGCCAGCAGGAGTCTGAGAGGCGCGGAGAAGAACGACCAGAACTATAGTTCTTTCAAACTCGAACTTCTGGCGCTTGTCTGGGCCGTGACAGAGAAGTTTAAAGACTACCTGGCTGCCACACCCTTTACCGTGTACACAGATAACAATCCATTGGCGCATCTGGACACTGCTCGACTGGGAGCCCTTGAACAACGATGGGCCTCAAGACTCGCGAATTACAAGTTCTCTGTCAAGTATCGCAGTGGCAAGTCCAACGCTAACGCTGATGCACTCTCAAGGTTGCCTGTGGGAGAAGAACCACCCCGAGAAGACATCTGGGAAGAGGTGGAGATGCCACCATTCTACAACAAGTTTGCCCAACAGGTTGCTATTGGTGTCCCTGTAGAAGGAGAATCTCTGGCGAAAACAGCTGCCGAATCCCTCCAGGAGCCATCTCTGTGGAAAACGTTCCAAGAAGAGAGCAGAGTTTTAGGAGAATTGTCAGATTTCCTGCTTACAGGAAGAATACCAACCCGTGTAAAGAGAGGTCTTCATGACGTGGAATTAAAACGCCTTTGGCGACAGAGGAAGCGCCTGTTTGTCCAACGAGGCCTTCTACTTAGAAACACTCTTGATCCTGTCACAGGTGAAAGGCTTCATCAGATCCTCGTACCAAGAAGAGACGCACAGATGATACTTGAGGCGTATCATGACAGATCCGGTCACTTCGGGGTACAAAAGACCGAAGCTACCATCCGTCGTCGCTTCTATTGGGTTGGGATGAGGAGTGACATTGAGAGTTGGTGCCGAGAGTGTCCCGCCTGTAGTATCACCAAGGAAGGTCGAAGAGATCAGAAGGCCCCTCTACATCCAATTAAGACTCAAAAGCCGTGTGAAATTGTTGCTCTGGACCATGTGAAGTTGGGTCCCACACGTTCCGGCTACAGCTACGCTCTGACAATGGTGGATCATTACTCCAAGTTCCTTGTCATCGTGCCTGTCAGAGATCTTACAGCAAGAACTACGGCTGAGACCTTCTACGCAGAGTTTGTCCGCCATTACGGTTGTCCTGAGCATATCCTCACCGACCGTGGATCGGCGTTTGAATCCCAATTGTTCCGTGAGCTGTGTCAGTTCCAAGACTGCAAGAAGTTGCGAACCACAGCGTATCACCCTCAAGGGAATGGTATGTGCGAGAAGGCAAATCAAGTGATCATCGGCATGCTAAGAACAGCCGCAGTTACACCTGGTGTTGAGTGGCCTGAGCGTATCAAGGACTTGGCCTATATTTACAACAACACACCCCAAACATCTACGGGATACGCACCATTTTATCTAATGTTTGGAAGACAAGGTCAACTTCCTTCAGACTTAACCCTTGGTGTGAAGGTCCCTGACACCATCAATCCACTACCCATAACAGACTGGGTTGTTGAACACCGCCGACGTATGGAGGAAGCTAAAGAGATAGTTGAAACGCGCATGGATGAGGTTCGTAGGAGACAACAGGAGGATTACAACCATCACGCCCATGCAGC